>CM050515.1:101133570-102441070 GCA_027563665.1 Antrozous pallidus
TTTGGGGCTGACTGGCTGAGCTATCACTGCCTGTCAAACCTACTCCCCAACTCCCTCTACCCCCAGATAAATCAAGTGATGTGATAAGCAAAGGGGTGCTAACTGAGCCCTCCGCCCACAAATGTCCTTGTGAAAAACGGCAGGCAGTTTTTTTCAATGTAGAAAATAGGGTGCTGGCATTAGGGATGGATTTAGCATGAACACATGGATTTGGGGAATGTTAAATGAACATCAAATTCTCGTCCTGGAGGAATTGTAGGGGATTCTTTTTCTTTTCAATTCTTTGGAAGAGTATTTGATGAGCTAAAAGAAACTCATTAAACAAAACAGAATGCAATTCAACAGTGATTCAAAGCAGACTTGGCCAATATAACATACAGAAAAAATGGATAAGCCAAATTGTAACTTTGAAGGAAATAATATTTATTGTGAAACATGGATCTCTAAGTTACCAACATAGTACTGTGAAGAAAAAAATCTACTATAACCTTGTTATGAATAATTAATAGGACTTCTGGTCAAGATGGTAGCATAGATAAATAAAATACTCACATCCTCCCACGACCGTATCAGAATTACAACTAAACTACAGAACAATCATTATTCAGAACTGCCTGAAATCTAGCTGAAAGGAAGTCCTACAACTAGAAATTAAAAAAGAAGCCACATGGAGATTAGTAGGTGAGGTAAAGATGTGGAACCAGCTGGTCCCACACCCATGTCTGATGGCTATATCTCAGCTACGAAGGTGCCGCTGAGGAGTGAGGGGTCCCAGCCCTACACCAGGACCCCAAGTCCAGGATTCCAGTGCCAGGAAGAGAAGTTCCCATAACTTCTAGCTGTAAAAACCAGTGAAGATTAAAGCTGAGGGAGATGAAGGCTGCTGGAGTCCCAGGAGGTTCCTCTTAAAATGCCTGTACACAAATTTATTCTGACTCAGTCTTTCTGAGCTCTAGCCCTCGGACAGCAACTCAAAAGGTACCAGAGACATTTGGGAAGGAACCGAAGTATCTATCTAGCACGAGGGTGAGAGCTGGGGGAAGGAGGAGGTAGCTTTCTTCCAGACAGAAGTTCTGTTCCTTTGATGAGCCCTCCCCACACAGAGCTGGAAGACAGGTACCATATCTGTTTTGATCAACCTGGCCCATTGTGGTGATTAGACCTTCCCTCACCAAATTTGGTGGTCCATCCATTCTGTGTCCCATGCTTTTTCCATACAAATGACCTGTCTTGTCTCATGCTTAAGCTTTTTCTAAAATCTCTTAAACTAGCATCATCTGGCCTCCATATTCCCCAAGTGGCCCCAAACCTGGCACTCAAGTTGGTTAGCCTTGGTTAGCAACTTGGCCTCTCCTGGGCACCTCAAACCCTAGCACAAGTAGCAGCCAGCTGCAGATTGTGTTGTATCTCAAGCTGGGTGGTTATGGACAGAATACAGGCAATAATTTAACCTTGGTCTTAACTTCCTAGGAGGCCCTAGAGCCAGCACACCTGGTAGAAAATTTCAGACCATGTCAAAACACCACCCAATCACCTAAATAGCAACACAATGACCAGAGTCCCCCTGAAGTAAGCCCTGCTCTCTGGGACGGGCTCCTGGAGAGCTGATCCTCCATGGGGGTTGGTGGTCACAGCCAGTCCTTATAGGGGATCAGCCTGGGTGTAAACCCATCCCATTGATGTGACAACAGCAAGCAAGGCTCAACTACAATAGGACCATGCACAGAGCCCACATGAAGAGTTAGGGGACACAATTTGAGTGCCCAGCTTGGGTGATCATGGAGGGTCACTGGACCCTACAGGATACTTACTACATTAGGCCACTCTACTCACCCAGGGAGATGTAGCAGCTTAACTTAATACATAGAAGCAAACATAGAGAGCCTGCCAAAATGAGGAGACAAAGAAATTGGAGGGTCTGCAAACAGGCCAATAGAGGTGCATGTTACATCTACCAATACACCTGCTTCTGCCTCAAAAGAGAGGTGGGGCGGGGGAGTAGAGCCAGATAACATGTGGGCCCATAGCTTATTTCCTCCAAACTAGCATAAGCATAAGACTGCAAGTACCCTGGAGAAGAAAGTCATGCCTGAAAGGGATCACAATACATACAACTAAATATTTATGATTGAACCTTGAGGCTATGACCTCAGGGAGTTCTGTGCACAGGTGTGGGGCAGGATCTGAGTACCTTTCTGCATTAGGGAATCCCAAGACAACACTTGGTTTCCATGATTCGCTGGAAGAAATCACAGAATTCAGAGAAGTTCATATACTCACAGTGAAGGTTTATTACAGCAGAAGGATATAGATCAGAATCAGCAAAGGAACAAGATGCTGAGGGGGGAATCCAGGAGAGACCAAGGAAAGAGTCCACCACACAGGACAGTCACCAGATGCAAGGGATAGGAGAGTTAGTCATCTAGAACTTGAACAAGCAGAGAAATCAGAGGGAGAAAGCAAAGTAAACAGACAAAATATTAAATGACTGAAGAAATAAAGAAGGGAGTCGAAGCCAGAAAGGAAGAACCAAAGAATAAGAAATGTGCATACATTTTGAATAAAATTAAAGACACAAAATAATCACTTTGCAATTTAAAAAGCTAGGGGTCAGGTTCAATAGCCCATTGAACTGGGCTGTACCTTTTATACTCAAAAACTTTTTGAAATCACCCCTGCTTTATCAACTCAGTCAGTCTTCAAAGTATAAGGCTGCATTCACCTTTATTGACCATTGGTGTTTCAATTATTTAGTGATTCTGTCTAGTTTGCAGTTTCCATCCTAGCTTCTCTGCCCCTCCTGAGGCAATGAGCATGGGTCAGTCCTGAATGGTCCATTTGGAAGGACCAGTGAAAAGAAGCACAGAACCTTTGAGGAAGGAGTCACGAGGTGGAGGGGGAGAATTAGGTAGCCTCCCACCAATCAGGGACAGTCTGCTCCCCAGGAGACTTTGCTTCCTGATATTCACAGGCAGGTGCCAAAAACACCTTCAGAAACCAGGCCTAATGGTTTTCTGCTCCACTGCTCAGTTTCAACCCCTGCAAATTACTATGAGACAACTTTTGTCTGAGAACAGCCTGTTCAAAGGGAGAATGGCCTGGTCAAGGTGCTCACATTTTTATACCAGGGAGCAAAGTAGTCCTGATAATTGCTGTGAGAATAAACAAATCATCTTTTCTGTCAAAGAACAGTTTAGACAGCCGCCATTTGGGGCTGCATGACTTGGCAGCCACCATGTTGGCCGCATGACTTGCAGTTCCCCTGGGGGCCACCATCTTGAAACAGCAGAGGCCAACCCCTCCCTTTGAATTAGCCAATCGCAAAAGACTGTGCACCTGAGCTCCAATCAAGAGCAAAGGACAGGTCACGTGCATCAAGAATTATAAAGCCGAATAGCTGGTCTGCTTGTGTGCACCCTTCTGCATACACAGAAGTAAAGATGTTTGCCTTGCTGCCTGGCTCCTGAGTATGTTTTGTGTTCTATCAGGACCCCTGACTTGGGGGGGAGGGGCGGGCTCGCCTTATTTCTAACATTGCACAAATTATCAAATCTCCCAGAATGAACCCATCACACGTAGGTATTTTCTCACCTAAATATCAAGGTAGGGGGGAGTGGGGACGAGGGCAGATTTCTGTCTAAGAAACTCATTGCATATGAACGGACTCCTATTTCTCTCCAAACTCCTCCTCCTCTGTCCACCATCCCTCACCCTCCCTCCTCTCCATCACTCCCTCTGAAATCATTTCCATTTATATTAGCCTCTCCAAAGCATTCTTTTGAAGGAGTATATATAAATTTGAGAGCTTAACTAAATTGAATATGTCCCTTTAAATAAAGTCATCTCACCCTGTAAAAGTCAGCGAGATGACCCTCTGGGTCTGGCTCTCACTCCCGGGGTTAAAGTGCCTGCTATTCAGTGGGGCTTGGGCCTTCGCTGGAAGGGGAGCTCCAGGTGGCATTTGGGCTTGCTGCATGCAAACACAGCAGCCTACGGATCTCATCATTTCTAAATGTCAGCCTTGGTATAATCCCTCTGACCCGGTTCCAACGCTTATAGGTCACAGAACAGTCTATCTGGCAGTGTCTTTTATACATACCTATATATTTTTTTCAGGTTTAAAATGTTGGCCATTTTCCTTTCCGTCCCTCTCTGAAGGAGAGCTGGCACTTCCATGCACATGGTGAGTAAGGCATGAAGGAATTCAAGCAAATGATAAAAATATGTCTGCAGGAAAATAATTTCTTTTTCTGAAATCAATCATGTGCTATTCACACAAGCAGAAGAAAGAGCCTGAAATGCCCCTTATCTCACCACCTCACTCCACTCATGTATCCTGCGCAAACACTTAAAGGCCAGAGGCTTTCTCTCCCCAGGCCTTCTTTCGCCCGGGGAAGGGAAGCGAGGCTGAGAGACGTGGACACACGGGCCAAGGACATGATTAGCCTGAAACCATCAGCGGGAGGTGGTAGGAGTAGATAGCCCGATGGGCCCATCATTATCCTGAGCAGATAGAGTGCAGCAGCAATCAGTACCGTGGGGAGAAGAGGCAGCCTCCCCTTCCCTCCTGCCCTCACTCCCCCCCCACACACACACTTCTCCCCTACCCTTGTCTTCTCACCTCCCCATATGGCCTCTGGTTGATTTTGATGTCCAGGGCTTCTTGTTTTACAGCGAGCAAAGCTCTTGCTCTCGATAATACTTTCAAACCCTGCTTTAAAAGGAAGAGCAGTGATCTGGCCGCGCCCTGGCTCTCCACCATGCCCTGGAGAGAGACCCTATTGAGGTGCCCACGTGTTCTTCCTGGTGCCATACTGAAGGGGAGTCTGGGCCAGGGGTGCCTGGAGGCCTGCCCTATCATTCACTGGCTGAGTGAACTGGGGGTAGCTGGGAGGCCCGCCAGCCTGGCAGAGCACTCAGAGTTGTCCCTGGATTAAACAAAATGTGCGTGTCAGGTCTTAACACGGGGGTGAGCTCACAGTAGGGAGTGCTGTGAGTGTCAGGTGGGGAAAGGGGTTGATCTTTATAGTCTCTATAGAAACCCATTTCCAACCCCTGAAATAGTTCATTTAAAAGTTGGGAGTCTTGTCAAGCTACAGTGGGAAGGCAGGGGAAGGTGGGGGGCGGGGGCTGTAAGAGATCAACCGAAGGACTTGTATGCATGCATATAAGCATGACCAATGGATCCAAGACACTGAGGTGGGGGCAGGTGAGGCATGTGCTTGGGGGGTAGAGGAGGCTGGGGGGAAGTCAATGGGGGGGGGGGGAAGGAAACATATGTAATACATGTTGTAATACTTTAAACAATAATATATATATATATATTCAAAAAATAAAATAAAAATAAATAAATTGTAGAAAATCAAAGCTGGGACAATAAATAAATAAATAAATAAATAAATAAATAAATATAAAAGTTGGGAGACCTGACTTGGGACAAACTAGTGTCTGTCTCTGGGGACCTCATAAGATGTTAGAATCTGAAACTTTCTTTGGTGATGTCTGCAGTTGACAGTAGAAGGGGCAAACAGAGACACCAAAGCAGAATGGACTAAATTGTTTTTGATGTAATTGGTCATACTCTGAATAACAAAAACCTCAAAGACGTAAGATAATTGTCATCTGAGGTTACTTATGAAAAAAATTTTAGTCTAATTGTACCTTGTGTTTTATGTCTATATTGCCATTGATTCATAAGAAAATAGTATTGGCTTAAAAATAAAGAGAAGTATAGTAGAAGGAGAATGTGCACAAATTCTTCCCTTAGCTGGACCCACACAATGACTACTGATAGTCTCATTTTTTTTGTTTTTTGGTTTTTTTGCTGTGGTTTTTTTTCTTTCTTTTTTTTTCTTTTATTTCTTCTTTTTCTTTTTGCAGTATAACTTAGATTTAATAGTAGTACATATTTTTTTCCTTTTTTCCCCCATTATCCTCCCCCAGCTCCCCCTACCCCCAGCACATGTCCCAAACTGCCCCCCTCCCTGCCCCAGTATCTTTCATTCATTGGTTATGCTCATATGCATGCATACAAGTCCTTCGGTTGATCTCCCCCAGCATCTGCCTCCCATCCACCCAAGCCTTCCCCCTGTAGCTTGACAGCCTGTTCAGTGCCTCCCTGCCTCTATATCAATCACGCTCCCCTGTTTCTTTTCTTCAAAAATATCTTGCCTCTGCATACTAGAAATAAATGTATAAGAACAAAAAATGTTTGAATCTCAATTTCAGTGTCCAACTGTTCTGAGTCCCAGTTTCAATGTCAAATAGCTCTTTATGTGTACATGTCAGCAATGGTCTCCAGATGGTGGACACATCGTGGCAATGCAAGTTCCATCCTCTCTGGTTTGGTCCTGGGCTGCCTGCAGCCATGCACAGCTGCCGACTGCTAGCATGGCAAGGTGTCGTCAGTGTCCCCCATCTCTGGACCATCCTCGTGACTGGAACAGACCATTTTAAGATATTAAATAAGAGAATTTAAGCTCTAAAGAATAAAACAGAGCAATCCTAAAGAGGGCACTACTCATTTTTTTCTTGTTTTATATAATCAATTAAAATTAAGAATAATTCCTATTTATTGGGTGCCTATTATAAGCTGGACACTGATCTATAATCTTGAATCCTCACATAACCCTACCAAATAGCTATGGTGTTGCCCATGTTAGAGATAGAGACACCCACAGGTTGCATGACTCTCCCAAAGTCACACAGCTGATCACAAGCAAACATTGAATCCGGGTCTACCTTGAATTCATTCTCTCTCTCTCTCTATCTCTCTCTCTCTCTCTCTCTCTCTCTTACTGTTTGTTCTTAAGGAACAGACATTTAAAACATCTTATGGAATAAAGTAAAATTTTAACAGCTTGCAGGCTTGAACTAAACACCAGACACCAGAGCATTAGATGAAGACAAACTTCATTAATCATGACTGCATGGACTTAGATGTTCACATCTGAACCCAGAGAAATTAGGTTCCAGGCCCATGCACTGGAATTGCAAATCTGGGTAAGAACCATAAGGCCTAACTTGAAGGTGCTGGTTATAATCATTGGACGTCCCCTCCTAGCCCTGCTCAGCCAGGGGTGAGACTGCGAGCAGGTGGAGACTCAGATCCTGACGGCGCTTCCATTGGCTTGCTCTGCCCAACCTCTACCCGCTGTGCTCTCGTACCCTATTCTCATGATCTCCTTCACTGTCTGAGTGATTTCCCATTTATTTCAAAAGACTATTTTTATTAATCCTCCATCCATGTAATCGTTCTTTAATCCCTGTCCCTTTCCGGAGTGGTTTTAATTGAATGCTACTCTGCTTTCCTTTGCATCCAGCTCCATCCAGCCTCTTAGCTGAACCCTACTGCTGCTTGCTCCCTGGTCACTTCCCTTTGAACCAGTGTCCTTCCCTAAAGCCCAGGGAACACGTCACAAACAGAACTTCCCCAGCCAAGGGCCTCTATTTTGAATCACACCCCACTTTTTGAAGTGCACTTAGGCTGATGTGTACTGGGCAGCTTTGGTGAGGAGCCAGCAGAGGAATGCTAACCTGGTCCAAGTCAGCACCATTGTCCTCACTTTGCACCGATGAGCAAACTGGCAGCTATGACGCTGCAGAGCTTGTCCAAGGTCACACAGCTTGTAAAAGGTTAAGCTGGGGATTCAACTATGATCTAAGTTTCTTCTAAGCATGCTGTGCTGCTGGGAGTAGGAAAATAGCGTCGAACAAGTATGTAGAACAAGGAGAGATTGGGGATACTGGTTTCCTCAATGAACTGTAACCAGGACATCACTCTGCTCATTCATTCAAAAGACTCTTCTAGGAACAGAAGTGAAACGTGAGAGTGAAGCTGAAAGACTCAGGGATCAAACTTCCAGAAACTGAATCTGGTTTCTGCCCCACTAACTGGTGAGCTGTGTGAGTTGGGAAAGTTGAATTCCCAAAAGTTTACTTATTTATTAAGAGACTCTACCCAGCAGAAGATAAGCCCCTCACCCAGCCGACATCTTGTCTACTGTTTTCTTTCCACCCAGCACAAAGCCTAGTCCTTGTAGCCAACGGAAATGGGGTCCTTCCACTGAAAGACACTTCGAGGGAGACAGAGGGTGTCAATCCGCTAGGCAGAGCAATGCTACTATGTTCTGGAGCATGTGAAGCTATAGCGTCCAACCTAATTAAGCTTAGCCCAGTTTTGCCCCCTTGTCTTTTATTAATATCTAGCTACCTGTTCTAACACCCTGTCTGGGTATTTAATAAATATTCATTGCCTGAGAGCAGGCCTCTTTTCTCACTTTTCTCTCAAGGTAATTATGTCAGATGTGTTTGTTTTACTGCCCTTTCCTGCAATGCACCGCACCCCATCATCAGTCATCATCATTATTATCTCCACCAAGGGTTTCTGAATCTTTCAGAGTGTTAGCAACAGAAGGACTTTTGTGATTAGTCACAGACCTGGTCAGATGTATAGTTATAATAATAAAAGTATCAATAATATCCAACACTCGGTAAGAGCTAACTCTAAACCAAGCACTGTATAAAGAGCTAAGCAGGTAATTCTCACCACAGAAATCCCCATTTTACAGATGACACAGTTAAGGCTTAGATAGCATAGGTAACCTACCTGGCATTGCACAGTGAAGAGCCAGGAATCATACCCCAAACTAATTCATTCTAAAGCCCAGTGTTGACCAGGAGCCGATAGAGCTTGGCAGCATTAGACTGAGAATGTAAATCTTTTATACCAAATACTCTGCTCTTTCCAGGCCTTGCCTTGAATCATATGTCTTGCTCTAAATCCACAGGATGAGACTGCAGAATTTAATACAATCCCCCTGGCTTGGAGACCAAAGGCATTTCTCTTCTTGCCAAAGCTTGTGAACAGAGAAAGAGCCTATAAAGCAGCTGACTGCTTGTGCTCAAGCTGTGCCGGAAACCTGGGGCCACGGGCAGCTCAGAGGCAGAGCGAGCAGGCACAGGGCCGGCCCCTTCAGCTGGCAGGTGCACGGTGGCATCTGCAGCGATTCCCGAGGAGGAATCGGAGGTCACAGCCCTCTTTTCAATTAGAGCATTCCAGGCCTGCCAGCTCCCGGTACCACTGCAGTTCAGACAGACGGTGCCTGTTTGTGGGCAGGATGCTTCAGCATCCTCACCAGGCATTCCTATCAGCCGCTTCGTGTGAGGGCAGAGATTAACAACCCCTAGGCATCCTGTCACCTCCACAAAGCCTGTCAAAGGGCCACAGCACAGGTGGTGTGTAGCAGCAGGAGAATCTCAGGACGCACTCTTACTGTCCCCACAGTTCCCATTCGGGAAGGAGATGCCAGGTTCTCGGAGAAGAAATTGTGTTACGTTGTACTGAGTAGTGTACCATGTCAGCTGCTGAAACAGAGGCCAGGATAATGGCGATCGATGGCTTATCCCTCCTTCATCTCAGAGTCCATGCACAGAAGTCCATGGCTGCATAGGGCTCTGCAGTGTCAGGAAGCCGGGGACTGCACATCTGGCACTTTAGCATCTTCAACATGCAGGTTCCTTTCACTCGTGGTCTGAGATGGCTGCTCCAGCTCCCTCCATCAAGGTCAGATTCCAGGCAGGAGTAACCGAAGTAAGGAAAAGGGGAAAGGGAGAATGTGTCTATTTCTTTTAAAACCTCAACAAAAAATCAGCACCCATGTTGTACACCTAAAACTAATATTGCATGCCAACTATATTTTTAAAAATATTTCAAAGAAAAAAATAAAATTAAATAAATAAAAATAAAAATGAATTAGCACCCAGAACTCTGGCTCACATGTCATCAGACAGAACTTAGTCAAACAGCCACACTAGCAATGGGAGATTAGGAAATGAAGTCTTTAGCGAGGAAGCCAGGTACATCTGAGGAATTCTATTACTAAGCAAGATGGCAAATAAATATTCTCTTATATAAACTTCCCCTTTTCCCCACCAAAAATTTAAGCTTACCCTTTCTCCCTGACATGCAACACCTTCTCATCATTCCCCCAAAAATAAACCTAATGTAGTGCTCAGTCCCTGAATGAGGCTCACATGTAGTAACTGTGATTCTCACACAGCTCTCTCCAGATGTCTGGGAGGGATGTCCCCAGTCTGAGCTCTCTACAAATCACTGTCCCCATAGCAACAAGGTTGACAACAGTGAAACTGTCATTCAAAACAGGATGAATAAAAAACACAGGAGTTTCCTTGTCTACAGCGATCCCCACACTCTCTAGGCAGGGAAATGTGCCTTGCATCAGCTCTCCAGCAGTCCCTGGTTTTCTGGAAGAAACACCTGTGTCCATGATCCTCCATGGCCTCATGTGAAATGGATTCTGGGGAGTGTTTCTCTCTTGAGAGCTGCACAAGTTTTCTGTCTATTCCTAGTTGTATATATAAGAACATGTGGGCTACTTTGTGGGCTGAATAATCATCGATGTTTGCAGACCAGGCTTGCACTTTCTTTGGAAATACTATTTCCTCAAAGAGTTAAAGGTGTATTTGCTTCCAGTGTAAGTAATCACAACCAAAGTCTCATCTAGATCAACATTTTGTAATTAAAAACACAGGTGCTTATGTATTGGCCTCTGTGCTCTGCCCAGTCCCCTCTCCCCTCTTCTTCCAGGTGACTGCCTTCAGGACAGCTAAGACAAAGCCGTGGGTGGGAAGACAGCGCCATAACTTGATTTTGCAGCTGGGATGACTTCGATTGTCTGGCCAAGAGCATTTACGGAGATACCTGAGCAAGGGTTGGAGTACTATGCCATCAGCTACTATTGCTACTTCTGCATCCACTTGAGGGGATGATTATTTGAGGTGGCCCTTCAAGTAGCAGGAAGATTCACCCAACACACACCACCATCTTGAGTTTTTTCAACTGGTTTCGCTGGAGTCATGGGCTCCGTTGTCATGAGGCCTTCTGAGAGGTAGTAGGTGGTAGTTTTACCAAATGCTTTTCTGTGCCACACCGAGTAGCACCCACTTTCTGCCCTGCGATATCTGTGTCTTTGCCACCCACCCCCTGCTAACTATATAGTAAATTCTTCATATTTTATGTCTTGTTGTGTAGCACCTAAATCACCAATTCCACATTAGTGAGGACACCAGTTCAGCTGCCTCCGCTAGCACTAGAATATGAGTGGATTATAGTCTTTCTGTTTCGGAGACAGTCTGAGCAAACACAGACTGAGACTGCAGTAGAATTGTGTGGTCAGAGACCCAGGCTCCTTCTGTCTAGTTGCTTCTCATCCTCAGTGGGCTGTTCCCACCTTGGGGGCTAGTAGGACTGTTTTGGTTTCTGCTGCATTCAAGCCACCAGAAATGGGAAGACATGGAGGGGGCATGTCCTTTAGTTGGGGGTATCACATGAAATTGCATGCTTCACTTTTACCCACAGTCCTTTAAACCAGAACTAAGCCACGTGGTCACCTCAGCCTTGAGGGGAACTAGGAAATGACTCTTTAGTTCGATAACCATGCATTTATATTAGTAAAGATAGGAGAATGGATACTAGGAACAGGACACTAGGAACAACCTCTAGTTTCTGCCACCAGCCCAGAAGGCTGTTTTCAGGACAATCCAGCTCTGTATCTAGAAACTGAAAGAAGAGGGCCTGGCTAGGTGGGGAACACTGGAGAATTCTGTGTTTGCGACTGGCAGTCTTCTTTCCCCATAAAAGTAGTTTTGAAATGGCTCAAAGTTAGCACAGAGCTCAAAAACCACAGCCAAAATAAGACAAAACTTTTGGCGGACACATTGATTTTCCAACACTAACAAATCTTGAAGGTGGAGACATCAATTCCGGGGGAGTGACAGGCTGAAGTCATACTCAGTGTGCTTTAAAAAAAAGTAAAGAAAAGAATGGGAGAGGGTAAACTCTGCTTCAATGAATGTCAGCGTGGCTTCATCAGAGTTGACAAAGATCATTAGAAAGTGAAAGCAGGAACCCAATATATTGACGATACCTCTGGAGCCTGGCCTTACATCCACAGGCTCTATTCGGGGGAGTAGGTTTCTCCATCCCGTGCAGTAAAATCCAATCTCATACAAGTTTTCCTTTGTTCAAAGTGATAGGTAAGCCCCCAAAGTATGGCTCAAATCGATATTCTATTCCCCAAGTTAACTGAAAGTGTACATTTAATGAATAATATACATACATCTTTATAAACACAGGGCCATAATTAAAACAATGGCGGTGGGGGTGGAGATGGGGGACGATTCCCAGAACAGGACTTTTCTTTGCATGATGCACTTGATTGGGTTCTGAGACAGAAATAACATATGAACATATTCTACATTGCTTAATGAAATATCTCATATTGTCTGATGGCAGGCTGGCTTTATGAGCTAGCATGGAAACAGAACACCTGAGGAAATGAAAAAGAATGGACTCAAACAAAAATAATAATAGCTAACAGTTACTGAGTGCTTTAAATGTGCCAGGTTCTGTTCTTGAACCTTGCTTCCACTATTTTTTGAGTCCTGGGGTGATAAGAACTCTCCAATATGTCTGGCCACTGGAGGAGGCCTTGGTATCCCTTGACAGTTCCTAAATATACAACCTGTGGTTGCCTTCTCCCCGATAAGTATTCCCTTCAGAACTCTTGCCTGCCAGAACCCTAACTGATAGGTATTGCATCTAACTCATAAACCCATCTTCCCAAAGATAGAGTACACTTTGACCTCTAGCTGGGAAAATTTGGGATTGCACCTCCTATATTCAAAATACTTAAGACATAGTGCAACTGTAGCAATACTAACTGAAAGTGAGGAGGTGTCCTTATCGTCACAATGCTAAAGCCATAACATAAACAAACAAAATAATCAATGTTTGCACTCTTGCCATCCTGCCAGCCCCAGGATGGGCCAATACCTGGCATACTTTACCTCATTATCTCAGGCCCTGTCCAACATCATCTCATCTTTGAAGCCTTTGCTCACCACCCATCCCAACCCTCAGGTGGTCTTTTCTATGCCTTATAAATGATGCATATGAAGATATAATTATCTGTTGACTTTTATCACTCTTGCTTAGACTCTGTAATTCTGAGCGGTAGGAACTTATATCCTGTGTCTCCATGCCCAACCCAGTGTCTGACACTCTCTTCGCTGAGAACATTTAGAAGCAATGTCAGGGGAGGTCATGAGAATGAGCTAAAATAAAAGCAACAATGCTGAAAGAACTATTTCAAAAAGTGTACGCAGAATTGAAAAACAGTATGATCTTGAATCTTGAGGACTTTGAATCATGAGGAGGATGGTAGGACCTGTGACAGATCAGGAGATCTGGAAGGGAACAGGTAATCAGGGAGGGGAAATCGGAGCAATTGTGTGCAACAGGGGGCAGTTAGGTACAACTATGCAGGTGGCATTGGAGCCAAAAAAAGGACATTCAGAGGGACAGGACTGAAGATAATCTATAGGGAGGCAATTAGTGAAACCATGAATGAGGAAATCATTTCCAAGGACAGGAGTGATGAACAGGCGTAGATTTTTTTAGTCATCAGCCTGGTTCCCAGGTCAGTGTCTGTTGGACGCGCAGAGTTAAATTCTCAGTCCTCATCAACACAGCATCATTAGATCAAAGACCCAGCTAATTTTCTAATACAATTAAATACATAAAGCCATCAGAAGTAATTTAATGCTTCTCTGATATGCTTACTCCCTAATAAGCCCTCACCTACCCCTTATTTCAGCCTAATGAGCAAAATGGATTCAGAAAATGAATATATAATGAAGATTCCTTCCATTTAGTTCCATGAAAGAATTAGAAAGGGAGGTTAGACAAAAAAGGGAATTGGAATTTAAGGGGGCATTTTGCTCAACCTTTCATTAGCCTGGGTAATTCATCACAGTTAAATATCATATATTTAAGCTACAAATGCATTCCCACCATTTAGCATGCATCAAATTTTCCTTAATTTACAAAGGGAATCACTGAGTGGTGGCCAAATAAAGGACCCAGTTTATCCATCAGAGGAAGTCCTGAGGAGAGAAAGACCAGCAAGGGGTAGCCCAGCCACCCAGGAGGCACTCACCCTGTTCATGACCCTTGCCTGCTTTCCCTCGACCCATAAAAGTCTACTCTCATCCGTTACCACCCCTCCGCCTTCCCTCTCCCCATAGAAGTGATGGCACAGAATTCTTAACTAGAAGAATGCTAACTATCATCTGGTCTGAGCCCCAAACCCCTCACTTTCCAAATGCAAACATTTACGAAATCCCTGTCTGCCACTGGGATAGCCCCCATTCTCCCAGCCTTTTGGGTAAAAATAACAGGCTCTTGTGTCAGTGTGGGGACTCTCTCCAGTGCTCTCCATACGTTCTGCTGACTCCCTGGAAGTGCTCACTCCGAGTCTCTGTACTCAGAGCAATGGGTCTTCTTTGGGTTTCTCCTCCTATAGATGTCCTGTCTGTTCCTTACATCATGCCTGTTGCGGACCACAGACTCTTTCCAGTGATTGCCAAAGAACTACTAACATACGACTTCTCATGCATTCTTCCACTCGCTAAATACAAGCCAAGTTACCTATTGGGTGACAGACACTGTGCTTGGGACCAAGTACTCAGGGATGAGAAATACAGCCTTGGTCTCCATCCTCCCAGAGCACATAGATGAATGGCAGAGACAGCCACAAAGCAAGAACACAGTAAGAACAATCACAGAATTATTCTTTATATTAAGAACAGCAAGAAAGAAAAAAAAGGCAATATAACACTGGGAACACCTCTTAGGCTGGAATGTTAAGAAATTCAGATATTCAGGTTGATATCTCAAGGCTAAGAATGTACTACCCAAGCCAAGAATGTATGTGAGTGAGGAGTGAGGGGTGGGAGGATATTAGGGGTGTCTGGGAGGGGACACAGAAGAGGAACAAGTTTGAGAACTAAAAATGGCCCAAGTACCTGCTGACACGGTTCAGTGATTGAGCATTGACCTATGAACCTATGAACCAGAAGGTTCAATTCCCCATCAGGGCATATGCACAGGTTGCATGTGCAGTTCCTAGTGTGGGGTGTGCAGGAGGCAGCTGATCAATGATTCTCTCTCATCATTGATGTTTCTATCTCTCTCTCCCTCTCCCTCTCCCTCTCCCTCTCCCTTCCTCTTTGAAATTAATATATATTAAATGACCCAAGTAGTTGGAGCAGCATGAGAAAGGGAGGGGACAGTACAAGGTGTGGTCAGGAAGAGCTGAAAGCTGGGCGAGATGGGGAATTAATTTTATTTTTAATATCCATGTGTGGTAACTTAAGGATCATGGATTGGGGTTGACATGGTTCAGGGATAGTGTTAGCTGTGTGTGTTGCTGACTTTTACTTGGGGTTTGATTTATTTTAAGATGATGATATCACTCCACAGACAAACCACTTAAAGAGGACTCTCACCTCACTGCTCTTCAACCCAGAGCCCACCAACTATTCCTATCTGAGGCCCCCAAATCAGCCTACATCTGGATTCCTTCCTTTCTCTTCTTTCTCTCTCCCCAAATCTCTGCTTCCCCTACTTCTCTAGCCTCCAACTTCTTTCTCAGACTTACCTCAGAAACTCAGAATTCCCCCTTTTTTGAGCACAGAGGAATTCAACTCAATTCTCTCAACTTCTCCTTCTAGACCTTGCCCTTGGATGGGAGATGGAGAGTGGGGGTAGACTCAAATTCCACCCCCATAGAACAATCTGTTCCTCTAGGAAAGACCCATTTCTCCTTAGGATATTATCCCATATGCCTTCTGTATTACTTACCCTTAGTTACATGATGCTGCAGAACAACTAACCTTGAAATCAAGTGGCAAACAAGTACTGGTATCTACTGCTCACACATTTGGGTGTTGAGCTCAGCATCTCTGATAACCTTGCCTGAGTTGATCATTTACCTTGGAGCTCTAGGATGACCTCTGCTGGAATGATAGAGCAATTTGGCTCCTAGGATGAGTGGGATACATGTTTTTCACAGTGATGGGAGAGGACAAAAGTAAACAGAAACACACAAGCACTTTCCACCCTTTGCTTGCATCAAATACGTTAATATCCCATTGGTCATAGCAAGGCACATGGCTGAGCCCAGAATGGGGTGTGGGGAGATATCAAATGACATGATTAGGGGTCCAGATGGGGAGAAATTACTTGGGGCCATTATGCAATCAATCTAGCACACCTTTGTTCAGACGCTCTACTTAATTGGACTTAAGTAGTTAGAGTGACTTCTCCCCGTACACATGCTACGAACCCTGATAAGCATCCTTACAGTCAGAATTCAGCTCTCTGGCCAATCCAGTGCTCTTTCCACTCACTATGCTATCAACCACATAGATTCACATCTCCCTGTGCCTGAAAAGCCACTAGTCACGTAGACTCACACTTCCCTGTGTCTCCAGTAGATCTGGCATGAAAGAGTTAAAAACTCATTGGTGGAGCCAAGAAATCACATTGCATATTTAAGAGTAGAGGGAAATGCACAACTAACTTTATATCTGTGTTACCACCTTGTCAGAGGATCTTAAATAGCTCAACAATTATAAACTACGATTGCTTACCTACCTCTGCTTCTCTGGGAGATCATGATGCAGGCTTGAAAAAGCTGCAGTTCTCACACCCACCCAGGGTTCCCATATGGATAACACCTTTAATTTTTGCTAAGTGCACATACATTTTTCGTATTTATGCTCAACAAGTCAGTATAAGTCTATTTTTCTGCATTTCATGGTAAAAACGCTCCCCTGCTCCCCCATCTGTTTAAACATATGCACTGGATACTAGCAACCTGACAGAAATCCTTTATAACTTGCACTACTTTTTTTATTTCTCTCTTGACTTATCTCCACTTTAAACCAGTGGCTTTCACATGAAAGCAATGTCTGGAGACTTTATGATTGTCACGTCAGAAGTGGGGGTGGTGAAGGAGGAAGGTGCTACTGGCCTGTAGCGTGTAGAGGTCAAGAATGCCACTAAATATCCTACAGTGCATAGGATAGCCCTCTGCAACAAAGAATTATTTTGTCCAAACTGTCAATAGTACTGAGTTTCAGAAATTCTGGTTTAAAGAAATATGAGTGTGTGGATTGCTGACTCCAAAAAAAATTATTACAGAAGATTTTTTTAATTCTTTTTAATTTTTTATTTATGTGTTTTTTTCTTTATTTTAGGAGAATATTTTAAAAAATAAAATGACTTATCCTGGGAATAAAGTGTTTTGCTTAAACAATAGAGATGGTGACAGACATAAACCATAAATGTTATTCCCGAATCTTATTATTCCCATATCTAGTTCATTTCTTCTCTTTGAGTCACACAATAGTCCAGATAGGGAAAAGGTAAGAAAGCAGAGAAGGATGGAGAGTTAGGAAGGGGGTATATGTAGGTTTTGGGTGCTGGACAGACCTAACATTGAACCCCAGTTGTGCCAATTACTAGCTGGATGGTAATGATCAAATTTGTGTATGTATCCTCTGCCTCAGTTTCCCCTTTGGAAAAGTGGGAAAATGGCCAATTACTTCACAAGGTCATTGGGGAGGACTGATTTTTAAAACCCATATATAATCTGTGTGACCCAGAGAAAGAATTCAGTAATTGCCAGTTCCCACCCATTCCTATTAAAATTCCTCTTAATTTTAAATCTGGACTTATACCCAGGTTATTTGGGGCTAGTCAGATTCTACCAAGAGTCAGCAAGTACCGAATGATGGGGGGCAAATTGCTAATGAGATTCCTTTGCTTCTATTTTCCATCCCCAGAGGATCTAGCTAGTTCAAATGGGTTTACAAGAGCATCTGAACAAAACTCTGCCCACTTGTTACTAATAAATTTTGTGTTTATATATTCAGATCACTTCCACATTAAACATCAAAAAAGTTCCATGGCACTTTGTGGAAGAGCGGTCTCAACATTGGTTAACTGCAAACCTGAACACAAGTGGCTGGTGGCAAATATATTCTAACACAGCCACAGTCTGTGATGCATTCTGGAAAATGGTGGAGAATATGTTTCTTGGGCAGAAGCCACTGAGATAATGTTGGTGGGTTTATGTCAGAGCCAAGCTCACTCCTGTCTCCTAGAGCCTTGTCAGACTTCAGTGGAAATATAAACACTAAATATTCAGATGCAGAAGAATGAAATTGGACTCCTATCTTATACCACTCACAAAAATGAACTCAAAATGGATTAAAGACTTAAATGTAAAACGTGAAATTGCAAAACTCCTAGAAGATAAAAACATAGGGAAAAGTATCCTTTACAGTGGTTTGGCAATTATTTTTTTTGGATATGACACCAAAAGCATAAGCAAAAAAATAAACAAGTGGAATTACATCAAACGAAAAATATTATGCACAGCAAAAGAAACCATCAACAGGCTTCCTGAAAGATGAGGAACCAAGATGGCAGCATAGGTAAACACCTATCTTGCTTCCCCACATAACAATTTCAAAACTACAACTTAATGACAGAACGAACATCATCCAGAATCACCGGAAAGCTGGCTGAGTGAAAAATCCACAAATAAAAGTAAAGATAGGACACTGTGACTCAGAGGAGCGGTGGAAGGCAGAGTTGAGGATACATGTGGAGTTAGAGGTTTGGAGCTGTGCACATGCCAGCGGATAGGGCAGGTGGCTGAAAACCAGCTAGTTTTCTTCAATGAGGAGGGAGACAAAGGCATCCCACTGCACTGATTACCCAGTTCTGGGCAAGGTCCAGGGAACCCACACTCATATGGGGTGAAACTGGACAGTAAGAAAGAAGCACACTGAAACTCGGGCCCTGCAGAGGTCTGCGAGCTTGCGGAGAGGGCACATAAACTTGGGAACTGCAGAAGCACGTGAGTGTGCAGAGAGGACTCGTGACTTGCTCTCTCGTTCATGAAACCACTGAACTGCATTGTTTTACAACCCTGGATGAGATTTTGGGTGTGCAGACTCATTTGGGGAAAGGCTAAATTGTCTGGCAGCTTTCTCTCAGAGGTGCGTGCAGCCATTACCACCAGGCACAGAGATCCAGGTGCCGCATAGGGCGGAGCTGACAGGAAATCAAGGCTGCCTGCTCATCCCAGAGACTCTGCCCATCCAACCTGAGCACAGCTGAGCCTCACAGCCAGTTGGCCTGGAGGTCAAACCCTCCTAGTGCTAACAACAATAATCTAGGCTTAACTTCAACAAGACTGTGCAACCCATAAAGGGCTGCACCAAGAGTATTCACATCAGGTAACTGGGGCGGCTGAGCCACTGTCCCTTAGAGGACATCTACCACACAAAGCTAATGGACCAACTCAGGAAAGCAGCCACAATGCAGAGACATGGAAAGAAATCAGATGTGAAAAAAAATGGAGGGAAAAAAACAAACAACTGAACATAGAGTTCAAAACCACGGTTATAAGGTTTTTCAAGAGGCTCTTAGAAAAGGCCAATGAACTTAATGAGACCTTCAAGGAAATGAACAAGACCTTCAAGGATATGAACAAGAATCTCAAGGATATGAACGAGACCCTCAAGGATATGAAAAAGGACCAACTAGAAATTAAGCATACACTGACTGAAATAAAAAATATTATACAAAGACCTAAAAGCAGTCTAGAGGACCACAAGAATCAAGTCAAGATTTGAAATACAAATAAGCAAAACCCATTCAGCCGGAAAAGCAAGAAGCAAAAAAAAAAAAAAAATTAAAAAAATTGAAGATAGTGTAAGGAGCCTCTGGGACAACCTCAAGCATACCAACATCTGAATTATAAGGGTGTCAGAAAAAGAGAGCAAAATAATGAAAACCTATTTGAAGAAATAGTGACCAAAAACTTCCCCCACCTAGTGAAAGAAATTGACTTAAAAAGTCCAAGAAGCACACAGAACCCCAAACTATAGGAATCCAAAGAGGACCACACCAAGACACATCATAATTAAAATGCCAAGAGCAAAAGACAAAGAGAGAATATTAAAAGCAGCAAGAGAAAAACAGTTAGTTACCTATAAGGAAGCACCCATACAATTGTCAGCAGATTTCTCAACAGAAACTATACAGGCCAGACAGGAGTGACAAGAAATATTCAAAGTGATGAATAGCAAGAATCTACAACCAAGATGACTCTACCCAGAAAAGCTATCATTCAGAATTGAAAGTCAGATAAAGTGCTTCGCAGATAAGAAAAAGCTAAAGGAGTTCATCACCGCCAAGCCAATATTATATGAAATGCTGAAAGGTATTCTTTAAGAAGAGGAAGAAGAAAAAGGTAAAAATAAAAATTATGAACAACAAATACACATCTATCAACAAATGAATCTAAAAACCAAGTGAATTAAAAATCGGATGAACAAGATAAACTGGTGAATATAACAGAATCATGGGCATAGAGAGGGAATGGACTGACAATTCTTGGGGAGAAAAGGGGCGTGGGAGGTGCAGCAAGAGACTGAACAAAAACCATACACCTATGGGAGGGGACAGAGGAAGGGAGGTAAGGGCAGAGGGTGGGATGGGTACCAGGTGGAGGGGAGCTATAGGGGGAAAAGGGGGGGAACAATGTAATTAATAAACTGAACAATAAAGATAAAATATTTTAAAAAAGAGATAGAAAAAAAAGAAACCATCAACAAAATAAAAAGGCAATACATGAAATGGGAGAAAATATTTGCAAACCATTATCTGATAAGGTGTTAATATCTAAAATATATAAGGAATTCATCAATAGTAAAGCAAATAATGTGATTTTAAAATAGGCAAAGAACCTAAATAGACTTTTTTTTTAAAAAAGAATATACAAATGGCCAACAGTTATATGAAAATGTGCCTAATACCATTCATCATTAGGTAAATGAAAATAAGTAATCGCTTCCATTCTTAGAATGGCTATTATCAAGAGATTAGAGGCTCGATACACGAAATTTGTGCAAGAGTAGGCCTTCCTTCCCCCTGCTGCCTGCACCAGCTTTCCTCTGGCACCCCGGACCAGGGCTTCCCTCTCAGCCGTGGCTTAGTCCGGGAGAATGCCTGGTCTAATTAGCATATTATGCTTTTATTATTATAGTTAACAAATACTGGCAAGGATGTGGAGAAAAGAAAACACTTATGCACTGCTGATGGGAATGTAGATTGGTACAGTCATTACAAAAAATACTATAGAAGTTCCTCAAAATTTTAAAAACAAAATTACTGTACAAACCAACAATCCTACTTATGGATATATGTCCAATGAAATGAAATTACTATCTCAAAGACAACCAATAATCAAGTACGGTCTACCCCTTTGTTTTATCAGCAACTTTATGCAACACTGTTAGTCACATTTAACTCCTGAACAAAGATAATAACAATATCATGCTTCTGCCTTGCAACTGTTCCTTATAAAACTGATGATAAACTCGCCCATCCTCCCAAAGAGGAGACATACATCCTATGTCTATTTATCCATCTCTAGAAATGTTTACTCCTTTCTTAGTTTAGTGACAATCCCTCTTTAATATCTTATAGCTTAAAGTCAAAAATACGGGTTAATTACAATTAAAGAGATTTCTCTTTTATAGTTGGGTAATGGGAAAGGGGGGAGAATAAATACTTATAATGAATACTAATAAATACAAATATATCAAAACAAGTAAGTATCAAACAACCCAAGAACATAGTATAAGTACCGCAGTTCCTGTTTCTACAATTGGTCACATGGTCATGAGTTTTGTAATTTACTTCTCTCACTGTCCATTTCATATTCCCTTTGCCCTCAGTCAGCAGCTTAGCTAGTTGTGGTGCTTTAGCTGTCAAGGTGATTCAAGTTTTTATTCATGAAATCTGTCTCTGTAACAGGTTACTGTAGTGACTACTTTTTAGAGCAGTTTTAGGTTAACAGCAAAATTTTGAGGAAGGTACAAAGATTTCCCATCTACTTCCACCCCCACACATGCAGAGCTTCTTCATTATCAATACTGCCACCAGAGTGGTGGATTTGTAACAATTAGAGAACCTAAATTAGCATATCATAATCATCCAAAATCCATAAGTCACATTACCATTTACTCTTGTGCTCCATTGGATAGCAGCAGCCCTAATTTCACTGGGTCATCAGAATTATCATCACAACAAGTGCAGGGTAGTAATCCCTTCTTGTCGGTTGGCTCGGTAGGGTAGTATAAGTAGCCCAAAAGGCCAGGTAGCAGTACAGTTTCCAGTTCAATGGAACTCTTGTTTATCTATACAGAGAAAGAGGTCTTCTTTTGGGAACCAAGACCAAGCAAGCAGCAGAGCCCAAGTTGCAAAGAGCAAAACTTTGTTATTGGACCACAGTGATAGAAGCCATGACCACATCTTCCCTTTGGCTCCCAGATCCATATATCCTTCCTATAAAAGAAAGGACACGATATAGTATATGTCCCATCTGGGTTCAGAGCGTACTCTGTACCCTGAAGGCCATCACCTCGGTCTTACTGTGTGCTTTCACTCACCAGTGTTATAACCAAGTATTCAGCTAGCCATTATATTGCTGCATTAGGTCCAGCTCTTTGGAGTGACAAAGTGTGCATGAGACCATGACTTCCATGGGCATAAGCCCAGGGCTGGACTTTTTTCATTCCAATGTGAGTTCCTGGTCAGAAGAGATACTGTGTGGAATAGCATCGTGGTAAATGAGGCATTTCAAAATCCCACACATGGCAACGCTGACAGAATCAGTGCAGGGAGGGCAAATTGGTGCCGCTTTCATGGCAATGTTCTTAGAAGTGGAACCATGTCTGGAGCTCTGGTTTCGTCCCTGTTTTCGGCAGGTCGGGCACTCATGTTGTGTCGCCACCTGATTGTTGGAAACCGCTCCTTCAATAGATGTTCTTTGGCTGGCATTCACACGGGCGCAAATACTACATTCATGCTCTGTGTCCATTCTGAGGGGTCCATCTACACATCTCTTTCCCCAGACCTCCTTGTTGCCAATGTTTCAACCTTATCTGTTCCAAGTCCTTGACCACTGGCCAAACCATCACCCACAGCCCAGGAATTGCTGTAGTTGTATACCCTGGCCACCTCTCCTTCATACAAAGTGAATAGCCATGGCACTGCCTCAATCCTGCCCCCTGGGAGGAGTTCTCTTTCATACTATTCTTTAGGAGACTCTTGAACACAGATCTAATACTACCACCATGCACTTTTGTGTGGTGCTAACATATCATGCTGTTTGTTCAACAAGCATTGTCCCACTCCTTTCTTGCCAAAAGAAATCCAATACTGTTTAAACATTCACAGCAGTATGCTCATGGAAGGTGGACCCAATCGCAGGGTAAAAATTATAATTTGATGGAGACCCATCCCTATATACTAGTGATTAATTGAGGGGTGGTCACATGACCAAGTTCTGGCCAATGGGGCCTGGCCAGAAGTCTAGGACTTTTATAAGAGATTCTCTCCTCCTGATAAATAGAAAGACTTGGGAGAAAATGTCTCCCTTGGGTATCTCTTTAGATATCACAGTGTAAATGAGTAAATTTTAGAATTATGGCTTATTACCATAAGAGGAAAGACAGTGTAAGAAGAAAAGCTGGCCAGAGCCCAGAAATCTCTGAGCGGCTGAATTTAAAGAGCCTACAGATGCCTCCCTTCCCCGTAATTGCCCATTTTTAGGTCAGTTTAGTCAGGTGTTCTGTTGCAATTTAACTGAAACCAGTTTAAAAGTAATATTTGACATGTTCTATTTACATGTCCTATTACCTTGTCATAAAGCCTTTATATAAAAAAGTAGCTCTGCATAATTTGAACACCTTTTTGGACAGTCGTTATGGGGATGGAAGAGTAGAGAAGAGAAGAAACAAAATATCTGTTCAGGCTGATTTCCCCCCTCCTACCCAGAGATTAGAAAGAAGAGGAGGTTATTACCTCCTCATATCCCGCCCCATCTCTCTCCTTCCCCCACACACACCTTTAGGTCTCTAGCTAGAATCTAGCTAAAGAATGGGTTTCTTTAGCCTCAGGGTCAGGGTATGAGGCAAGGCTGAGGGCCAAAATGAAAAGAATGAACTGATAAACCTAGGCAGAACACTTGTAAGCATTCCAGACCAGAGGTTTGTACTGTGTGGTTTACATGGGGCCGGGGTTGGAAAGAGGGGGAGGGTGTAGGAGTTGAGCCTCAGGAGGCGCCCTGGACCGGCTCCATGCAGTGATTATGGGTTAAGCAAGGATACTAGGAGAGGCAGCTGTCAGATGCAGTAGCAATTCACCCTCCTGTGAACATTATAGTCTGTGCATATGGAAGAGATAACAGATGATGCCTGCTACTAGGAATTTTATTTTTGCTCAACTCCTAGATCACACACCCTCCCCCCGAAATGAACTGATGAATACAGTTGCACAGTGTATGAATTCATCTTTCTCGAATGAAATCAATATGTTTTTGCAAAGGACTCTGCTCCGTGTTCGCTGGTGAACATTTGTATCCTCCTGCCTAGCACATAGGACCCGAGGAGCCGCAGCCCTGGAGAGAGTGAGCTCTGCTGCCATCTGCTGGTGCTTGGGGAGAGCGACAGGGCGGGAAAGCGAGGATGTGCACCAGCCCTTTTTCTAATGAAGATGCCCTAGGGCAGGTCTAGGGAATAGGCTAGAACTGGAGGCACTATCCCCTTGGAAGTCACAGAAACAGACTCCTCATTCGGCCCCACAGCGCCTTCCCCATCTCATCCACCCTGACCACTGGCCCATACAGTCTCCACCCAGGTACAGCCATCACGTTTGAGTGACTCACCAGGAGTCTGATTTAGACTCCGCCACTGGCCAGGCATGACCTCTCCAGGTGGTTTGCAACCTAACTCAACAGGAATGGAAGCTGCACTTTCTTATTGTGGGTAAAAATAAGCGGGGGTGCGTTGGGGCTCAGGTGTCCCCAAACTATGAACAGAAGGAGGGCCATTACAACCAGGATATTAGTATTAATATGATCCCAACGCCCCGACAGGCTGTAAAATCTGTGGTTGTGCACGTCATACCATGTTAAGGATTTCTCTAAATAACACTCTTACACAACTGACCGTCTTCCCTCCCCAGAGAAACCATTCCAAAGGCCAGAAGTGTTGGTCTGTGAGAACGGTTTCCAGGCATTTTCCCATAGGAAGTTTCCCTTTGCTTATTTCATTTCGCCCCTTTGCTCCGAGTCGCGGGCACTTCTCATCTCTCCCAGTTAATCACTGCTTGAAAAAACCAATGCACGTTTCATTATTTCCATTTCAAACCATGAGGCTGGGCTCCCGTTCCATTAACCGCTTTGGATTCCTTCACGAATGCTAACATTTCCCCTAGCCTTGAGTTACCTGAAAGAGCTGAGCTTAGAGTTTTAGGTGACTTCTTGACACCTGTCAGGGTCAGTGGCCTCCTAGGCTGCTTTCCAGATGCCTCAGCATTTGTGGCCTTAATCAGAGATGGGAGTGGAAAAAAGGTCTCATGTTAAGTGTCTCATGAGCCCAGGGAGGCAGGAGCTTGATATCCACAAAGAATGGTAGAAAGTGAGCTCCATTTCCCATGCATCCAAATTTATGGATTGAAGTTCAGACCCCTGCACTGGGTTCAAAGTGTGGTATGTCCTCATGTGACCTTGAATAACTCACATGACCTCTGAGTAGACCTGTTTCTTCATTGCTGAAAATAGACTTTCCCTGCATTCTTCACCATGCTGTCCCCTGGACTTACCACCTAGGCTGGCATGGAGTACATGCCCCCCAGATGTTTGTTAAGTAAATCTTACAGCATGCATGCATGCCTGAGTGTCCTGGCCAATTTTGTGTTACTAGGAAAACTAAATAGCACAATATATGTGAAATCATTCTGCCCTTCACAATGTAAAGAAGCAGCATTGTTATTCTCTCCTTGATTTTTTTTACCCTGCACTGTTGGTAGTGAAAATTGATTACCTATTAAGTGCTGAGTGAGAAGGTTAGCCTTAATAATTTCATTTGGCTGGCATACAGAAAGCCCTATTCCTGCCGTACCTTGAATAATCATAGGCAGGTATTTCAGATGCTCACTCCTGCCCATTTCAGTTAAGGGTGCCAAATCCTTCCTCCAATATATTGGATATGAGATTCTTTGATGTCGGGTCTAATCAAGAAGTGTCAAGTTGAAGGGAAGGAAGTCAGCTGGATCTTTTTCCATAGGTCCCAGTGAGAGCGTTGTCCTTTAATAGCAATAATTCTTATTAATTTCAAATACATTATAGCATCTTTGTGGTTTCCTTCAGACTTATTGTAATTTGCTTCCAAACACAAGAATCATAAGTGGGGAAGACATTGATGACAGAGAATATCAGGGGTGTGCCATTTGCCTTAATCAGAAGGTGGCCAGCACAGTCACCAAATGAATACCTAAATGGAAACAGAATATTCTCTGGGTTTATACAGTAAATTTCCTAGAAACAGGATAAATGGATAGAAAGAGACTTCTGTACATATTTGATATAGTCCTTATTTAATTGGGCAAAACTTATTTAGAATAGGTGGTTTTTCTACTTAAAGAAATCTAGTATTTGAAATGTTAACTCATCACTCTTGGTCCACTCTTGGAGTTTAAAGTCAATCAAATATCATTTTGTCACATACATTGTATAAGAAACTGATTAGGGTTTTTTTTGGGTAAAATCTTTAGAACAACACTGAAATAAATAAAATACAACCTTTGCATTCTGACTGGGAAGAGAAGGGAGGTAAGCACAGACACATAGACAGACACAGACATGGACACACAGGTGCCAACCACAACAATTTCGCACAGAACAGTCTCACTGCTGTGAAACAGGTAAGGGCTGTAGGGGGACAGGAAGGGAAATTCTACTGGAGGCCTGGAGTTTGGAGGAGTAGGGACAAAATAAAGACAAGACTCAAGCAGTGAACATGAAATGCCCTCTTCTCACTAAGAAGATGGAAGAAGCTAATACCTTGGGGGCATCAGTTGCATACAAGACTCTCTGAGGAAGAGTATACCTGTGCTATCTCACCAAGACCTCACACCTACCACTGAGGTGGAGATTAGACAAGGAAACTGAGGCTGGGAGAAGTTTAATGATTTACTCAAGATGACACACCTCTAAGTAGAACCCACAGTCAAACCATGGCTATCCCTAAAGATGAAGTTCACATCCATGAGTCTAGTATAAGACTCTATGGAGGCTTTGTTTAAAAAGAGGTCAAAATCTTGTACTGCATGAATTTTCTTAATGGCAGGAAAAATACATGTAGATATTGTGTGTTGGAGGAGGGTGCAAAATCAACTGTAAACAATCCCAGTGGAAACTATTCTGCATGTTCAGAATGTGGGAGAAATGAGCCACAGTCAATTGTGCCATCAACCTTTCACTTACACTAATTCCTTACTCCACTTCTACTAGAATTTCCACTTTCTTCACAGCACTATTTAGATGTGCCAAAAGGGGTCATTTAAGCACCTAATTTGAATTCTATCTCTGAATTCTGGCTTTAATTCAGGGCCATGAAAATTCACTCCTGATAGCTGGGGGCATGTAAAATCTCAGTGCATTCCACCTTGACCCTGGAAAGCTTAGCCAATCTGCACTAAGTCGGGGAACTAAATCTTAATTACTCTCAGTAACCTCTGGTTAGGAAGTGGCTTGCCTGAGTAGAAAAGGTCCAAGGGAGAGAAAGGGCATCCCCAGGTGGGGGGATGGAGTAAAAGGCACAGATGGGACAAGAACAGCCAGGGCCTGGGAGCAGAGGTGACCACACTATACCCTACGTCACCCCCAAGAACAGCATCAGGACATGTCTAGACTGAGTATGTAGCCCTGAAACCAGAGGCTTACAGTGTAGAAACCCAGGCTATGGCATGGGCTTTGAAACCACAGAAATGAACAGCCTATGAAGAGGACACGTAAGGAAACATAGATGATGTCATTTCAAAAGGTAATTTCCACACAGACAACCATGTTATGTCAATTACTTTCCCAAAAGTTGGACCATTCATCATGCAATCAGATAAACACTTAGTGGGCATCTGTTTTTGCCAGGAGCTATATTAGACTGTGAGACAAAAATAAATAAAAGAAAATATTTGTCCATAAAAAACTTGGAATATGGAGTTCAAGACAATATTGTCAGAGATGGTGTTCAAGATGGGAAGCAGAAAACTAACTAGGACAGTGGTCGGCAAACTCATCAGTCAACAGAGCCAAATAGCAACAGTGCAACGATTGAAATTTCTTTTGAGAGCCAATTTTTTTAAACTTGAACTTCTTTTAATGGCAATTCTTCAAAATAGACTCACTCAGGCTGTGGTAGTTTGTGGAAGAGCCATACTCAAGAGGCCAAAGAGCCGCATGTGGCTCATGAGCCACGGTTTGCCAACCATGGAACTAAGAGATGATAACAGACTAACCTAGCAGAACATAGAACAATAAAGAGATTTAGATTTTTAAATATTTAGAGAGAGAGGAAGAAAGAGGGAGAGAGAGAGAGAAACATTGATGTGACAGAGAAACATCCATCAGCGGCATCCTACACATCTCCTACTGGGGATCGACTCCACTACCAGGGCATGTGCCCTGACCAGGAATCAAACCCGCAACCTTTCAGTGCAGCAGATGATACCCAACCAACTGAGCTACTCTGGACCAGAGCTTCAATTTTTTCCCTTAAATATTTACAAGATAAAAACCATTAGTACTTGGTAATTTATTCAATATGAAAAATAACTTTTTATAAAAATAGAGCCAAAGTTGTCTCTCAAAGATTTCTAGTTTGGAGAAAAAAAACAAGAAGTAATATGAATTGCAGGTATGCTTGCATCCTTCCATTAAATATATTTTATTATACACTTCTTAAATGCCTGGGATTTGATATTTTTTATTGAATTGAATCTATATAATTTTTCAGAGATTTAAACATTGAAAAGGAAACCAAGATACAATGCAACCCAACTATTTCAAATTAAATAAATAAATAAATAAAAGCGGGTCCAAATAATTTTGAACACCTGCCATGTGTTCAAAACAATAACTGATTTTTAAACAATAATTGATTTTTAAACAATAACTGCTTTATAGCTAATCCTCAGCATAACCTACCTCCCAAGGTCACTTTTGGCATCCCCTCTTACCAACGATGAAACTAAGGCTGAGAGGGAATGACTGTTTTATTCACAGACTCATGGCCATGAAGAGGCAAAACTCAGGTCCCATGTGGTTCCCACAAAGTCTTGCTGCCCCCAAACAGGGCAAGGCAGCTCCCACAGGTTCCTTCGTAGCAGTGTTTGAGCTAGCATTCTTTTCCCAACCCTCTTCTTCAGTCCGTTGGCCCTCAGCATTAAGCAACTGTTACATTTTATTTCAGACTTGTTCACCTCTAAGTCATGTGATCCACTGAGAGCACTGTTGTGAATTTCTTGTACAACCTGCAGTGTGCTGAACTCATCTGGATCTGTATTGCAAGGGCCAATTTTGCACATGGCTTCCCAACTCTCTGTTGGGAAACCAGCCGCCGTGAGAGAACTCACAGCACGGAAATTGAGATAAGCTCTAGAAATCAGGGCTTTTTTCTGGCTGTTTTGGGAGAAGCAATTGTGAACTATTTACCAGCCCAGCACTGTGTATAAACATTTATCAATATGCATTTGATACACAGAAGTCTCTCCGAGGGCTTTTAAATCACTTCCCTAATCTGAGTGAACTTAGGCTTGGTTACTCTATTTTTTTTTATCACCTTTGATGTAACCTGTTAAGTAAATAGAAAATGGTGTATCATCCGATGTTTCATATACCATGAAATTAAGTTCTCTTACATTCAATTTTAAAATATAACTTATCTCGGGATTACTGTTTTGGTACAGATTTCGCTTTCCACTGTGTGAATTTCAGGTTTCTAAATCATAGCGTGTTTGGGAGCTTCGTTTCTTTAGGTAGATTTATGAGACTTGGGGGGAAGAATCTGCAGTTATGCATTCATCATGAGATTCCAGGATCGCCCCTTAACAGTGACTAACCACCAGCTCTTAGAATTACATAAACAATTCTCATTACATATGACAATTACTCCCGATCAGGTAGTTGGCATGACTTCTCAGCTGCCAGGACTGAATGACTAAACCAGTTTTTTCAACACTATAGCTCTCACGGAGGGCAGATGCTTTACTGGGAAGCTCATCATTCATTGTCCGTAGCTGCATCAGTAACAGAGAAATTGTCTTTCAAAGCAACTAATGCACAAGTCAAATCGTCTTTCAAAACAACTAATGCTACAGAGATATCTTCCCAGACCTCAAGATGAAGAACTGAACTATAATTCTTCCTTTCACTGGGGAAAAAATGTACATTTTGATGAACTGTGTAGGCACACATTAGCTGAGAATGGTGGATTCGAGGAAAGCATGAATATTAATTTGCAATATTTTGAGAGGGACGTGTTTATGGCAATTGGATGATTACTTGCTGGTAATTGTGTCATAATAATGTGAGTAGCTTATATACAATCTCAGAAACAAATAACCCAGGGAGCTGAGCACTGCAATATCATCAGCAGCCCTTCGAAAGCAAATCTTTCTTTGAAGACAAATACCTTAAAAAAAAATTAAATGAGACTTGCGGAGTGCTGAATCTTGGCTCTGCTTGGATAAGCAGGTTTCCAGAGAAGGCCGGTGCTCCTTGAGTGCTGCCATAAGCGCTCAGTTTTCACCAAAACCCCAGCCAGACTTGGATGCTGAAACCTGCTGTTGATTTCCCCAACACTGCCTGGGATGAGGAGGAAATCAGGATGGAAAAATGCTGTGGTTTGGGTGCAGTTTTGTAAAACCTGCAGGATATTTTAAATTGGGAAATTCAAAGCTCCCCTTTCCAATCCACTCCTGGGTGCAGGTAATTTTTTCTTAAATCCAAGAAAGTAGAAGTGCAGCTGTTCAAACAATAAATACTTTTTTTCCAGAGAAATAGCATATTGACTGTGTTATAGGACCCTGGAAGGGAGCCCACGTCCTGCCACCTTGCATTTGAAAGGACGGGTGTCATGAATCAGACACAGGACACAGGGACGGGTGGGACAGAGCCTGGATTTTCATCACGTGCTGGGAATTTCCCAAATCATGAAGACATATGTGACGCCCTGGGGTACCACTTGTAGGGAGGACACCTTCCAAGCCTTGCTATTTCCCTGGCACGTGACTCCCACAAATATGCATTTGTTATGCATTAGCACACACGGTTCACATTGACCGAGCTCCTCGCATTGGGTCCGCTTTGATCATGGAATCCCAAGGCTATTTTTCCCTCTAGATCATTTTCCTTTTTTTTAAAGTACACAGTAGGCACCCAGACTGACTACCTCCCTGTCTTAGTCTGCCAGGGCTTCCATTACAAAGTGCCACAGATTGGGTGGCTTACACAACAGACATGTGTTTTCTCAGTTCTGGACGCTGGAAGTCCAGAATCAAGCGGTCAGCAGGTTGGATTTCTCCTAAAGCTTCACTCCTTGGCTTGGCGATGCCTGTCTCCTGTCTGTGTCCTCACATGGCCTTTCTTCTGTGCTTACACCTCCCTGGTGTAGCTCCCTCTTCTTCTGAGGACACGGGTCATGTTGGATTAGTTCCCAACCCTGAGGCCACTTTGGCACCAGGAGCATTTTGAGAAGAAGGCAATTGAGAAGAAGCAAGTTCAGGAGAGCTATCTTCCTTTCCTATATTTGCAAAGGTTCTCCTCCTCCCCCCCCCCCCCTTTCCAGGTAGGATAATCCTCAGAAAAACTTTATACCTTATCCACAGAGAAAGCACTGTCTTAAACCTGCAATGCAATATTATCCTTGTTTCCCCTGGTTTTCTACTAGCTTCCCCATAACTGGTCTCCCCACACTCTTCTTTCTTTTGTCTTTAGCTGAAAAATGATATTTGAGCTTGAATTCTAAGCCACCTCAGTGAGCTACTCATTTCTCCCTCAGTATGACATGTGTACATGAGTTATGCATGTTAACAAACTTCTCCGTGTTTTTCTCCTGCTAATCTGTCTTTTATTACGGGTGTCTGGAATTCAGATAGGTAAAGGAAAGTTATTTTTCCTCCCCTACAATCCTATTTTCAAATACACTGGGAATTAGACTTTGGCAGTTAGGAATTAAACATATAAATTTGGGGGGGGACACAATACAGGCTGTAGCACTCACTTCTTCACTATAGAGGCAATAGGAAATATATATAGTTATGTGCCGCTTAATGACTGGGATACGGGCTGAGAAGTACATCATTAGCTGACTGCATTGTTGTGCAAACATGCTAGAGTGCACATACCCAAACCTAGATGGGGTAGCCTCCTACACACCTAGACTATATGGTATAGCTTATTATATCTAGGCTATAAACATGTACAGCATATTCCTGTCCTGAATACTGTAGGCAATTGTAATACAATGGTTAAGTATTGATGTATCTAATCATATGTAAACATAGGAAAGGTACAGTAAATCTGCATTAAAATCTCATTGGACCACCATTGTATATGTCATCCATGGTTGACAGAAACATCATTATGCACATGTCTATATCACACAGTGATAGACGGTAGAATATGAGATACCAGGACTTTCCTTTAGGCAGAGAAGATTTCAAATTTGCTATCTACTTGCCTATTATAACGTCTTATAGTGTCCAGTGATGTCCTGCAATTCCCAATGATACCCAATGATGTCGGGTAATACCCAGGAATATAATTGCATTAGCTGTCTTAGACCCAGTTTTCTCCCTGATAAAATATGAATCAATTAACTTATTTATTTAACAAACATCGATTGAGTGTCAAACACTTTTCTAGGTACTAGAGGATATGACAGTGAACAGAGCAGATGGAATTCCCCTCCCCTCTGCCTTCCCCCAGCACACACACTCCTTAAGCTCATGTCTGAGTCACAGACAGAGAAGATAAACTGATCAAACATGTTTCATGATGATGAGTGTTGTGCATAGAAGTAAAGCAGAGGCAGACAGAGTGAGCGAGGGTTATTATAATTTTAAATAGAGCAGCCAAAGAAAGGGTTTCACTGGGAAGGAGACATTGGATCAAAGACCTCTGAGAGGTGAGGGAGTGACCCCTGGCAAGACATGGGGGAGAGCATTCCATGGAAGGGGACTGTGGTGCTGAGTCCTGATATGTTTGAGAAGGAGCTAGACTGTCACTGTGGGGATTGAAGAGGAGTGAGCCAGGGTCAGACTGATAAACTGATCAAAGAGGTAAAACTGTATGTGTGTGTGTGTGTGTGTGTGTGTGTTTCTGTGAGGTTGGGGGCACATGTATAGAATTCTTAGGCCATGGGAAGGCGGATCTGTTTTACTCTGACACGGAAAATCATTAGAGAGGGTGAACCAACTACGCCTTTTTGAGAATATACATGGGGGAGGGGACAACAAGGTAGAAGCAGGGAAAACAGTTAGGAAACCATTCAATGGTGCAGGACCAGGGGGAGGGGTGGAGGAGGGAGAGGTAGCTGGGCTCTGGATATACATTGTAGGTCAAACCAACAGGATTTCACTAACAGATTGGATGTGGGAGGTCTGAGAGGAAGAGAAGTAAATAACATGCAAAAACAATGTGGGGGGTGGTCTAGAAAAATATACATTTTTAAAATTAAATTTATCAGGATCACATTGATTCATATGAGCACATTGGTTTTAAGGATACATTTCTATGATCTGTATATTGCACTGTGTGCCTACCACTCAAAGTCAAACCACCTGAGACAGGGAATAACAGAGGGAAGATTCTGAGTTAAGTTTTGGACAATTTAGATTTAAGGTGCTCATTAGACATCCTGGCATAAAAATGGAGTACACCCTGCATCACTTTATGAAGTTGATATCAGATTTAATTAAAAGGCAGAATGTGACCAATAGAAATCAAAAGAAAGGCTAATATTAGCCAACACTTTTTATTGAGTGCCTCTGTGTCAAGCATTATTGTAAGTGCTATCATTTCATTTAATCCTCAGAACCCAATTAGAGATATTATTATCTCACTAGAGGCCTGATGCATGAAGATTTGTTCAAGATCAGGCCTTCCTTCCCCTGGCTGCCCACACAGCCTTTGCTCCAGCCGGAGCCACCTTTCTGCCTTTCCATGCTGCCCAGAGGCCCAGAGAGGCTGAGACAGTGCAGGATGCCTGCATCCTGCCCTGCCCCCAGCCACTTGGCACCTGCATATGCAAGTTAACCCACCATATTTGTTGGATTAATTTGCATACTGACTCCTGATTGGCTGGTGGATGTCACAAAGTTACAGTCAATTTGCATCTTACTCTTTTTGTGTGTGTGTTTTACTGATAAAGAAATTGAGGTTGGCCAAAGCTGGTTTGGCTCAGTGGATAGAGCATTGGACTGTGGACTGAAAGGTCCCAGGTTCGATTCCGGTCAGGGGCATGTACCGTGGCTGCGGGCACATACCCAGCAGGGGGTGTGCAAGAGGCAGCTGATCAATGTGTCTCTCTCACCAATGTTTCTGACTTTCTATCCCTCTTCCTCTGTGAAAAATCAATAAAATATATTTTTTAAAAAAGAAAGAAACTGAGGTTGAATGTTTCCCTGAAGTCACATACGTAACTGGTAGGGTCCACGCCCTTTACCTTAAATACTCCTGCCTCCCCGACATAATGTGGCATATGACAAGGCCATGTGGTAAGACATCAAAACAGAAAATCTGTGCTCCCTACAGGTTGGTTCTCCACACAGATCCTTTTGACTTCTGGTTCATTTTGTCTCTTGGGGGCATCTGTATTTCCATAGAACAGGCAGCCCAGTGTGGTCTCTCCATCCATCTGCAAATACTACCCCAGCTTCTGCTAGTCCATGCAACAAAAGTTACATATCAAAGATGTAGAAAAGCAAGAAGCAGAGAACTACAGAGAGAAGGAGAACATGAAAGTGTGAGAGCACAGGCTGGCAAAGCTGCAGAGTCCTTGTGAGCCACCCAGATGGCCCCCAGGGGAGCATGTTTTTAAGCTCCTGGATTCAATTTAACAAATGAGCCCAGGCCCCTGAGCTAGAACACTGTGCTCTGGTTCCTGTGCCTCTCAACAGCAGGAGAGGGCCCAGCAGGAGGAAGGGAGCAGAGGCAATTCATCCTTGTCACAACAAGAGTTTCCTCCCAGCCTTCATTGTCCTGCACAAAGACTCATCCACATGCATAAACACAGGCAGGAGTCAGGCAGAAGGAGGAACAAGGCATCTGAGATCTCTGAGCACCAGAGCATGTATGTTTCTCTCATGAAAGCTGCCACATCTCCATACATCCCACCTCATTAGGCAACAGCGAGTTCAGATGCATTTGAGCCATTGAAATGCAGCAGTACTATGCAGCTATGCTTTTTTGAGAATAGACTTGAGGGAGGGGACAAGGTTCATTTTCAGACAAAAAATGACCTTCTGGTGCAAAGACTCTGAAATATGAAAAGAGAGACATAGAAAAAGAGAAGCCCCTTCCCCACAGGCAGCAGGTTTAGGGTTAGGTTCGGGTTTAGGGTTAGGGCTGGGGTTAGGGTTAGGGGTTAAGATTAGGTCAGGGTCAGGGTTAGGGTTATGTAAGGTTAAGAGTTGGGGTTAGGGTTAGGGTAAGGGTAAAGGTTGGGTTAGGGTTATGGTTAGGGTAAGGATTGGATTAAGGTTACGATAAGGTTAAGAATTGGGATTAGGGTTAGTGTTAAGGTAAGGGTTAATGATTGGGTTAGGGTTAGGGTAAGGGTAAAGGTTGGTTAGGGTTAGGGTAAGGGTAAGGGTTGTGTTAGGGTTAGTGTAAGGATATGTAAGGGTAAGGGTAAGGTTTGAGTTAGAGTAAGGGTTAGGGTTAGGGTTAGGGTCAGGGTTAGAGTTAGGGTAAGGTTAAGAGTTAGAGTTAGGGTTAGGGTTAGGGTCAGGGTCAGCCAGCTTCTGAGGCACACTATCCAGTTTCCTGCAGGACCTTATCAAATATCTGGCTCCAAGTATTCCACTTCCCTACCTTCCCAACAAAGAGTTGCCACTGGGTGAAGCTCTCTGAAGAAATGTCCCACTTAGATAGATCTGGCAAGGAGCTTAGCAGACAAGTCTGTGGCATTCTTGCAAGTGGATTAAATAGAGGCTGTAGAATTCACGGGAGTCCTTAGCTGCCCTCTCACAGTGACCACTCAGGTAGCCAGCCAGGGCCTTTTCCATGGCCACCTGGGCTTCATTCTGTGGGAGCCCCATTGCTCTTCCCTGCACACACAGCAAGTGACCTTTGGTAGCCTGTCCTCAGAACCCACAGCTGACTCTCTGCACGAAATTGCAGTTTTTAGCATTCAGAGAACACAGCATGTATGTGAGAGGCTGACTCTGGCATCAGACTCAGGCCATCAGGTAACCTGGGGCTGAGTCCCTCAGCTGAAAGAAAAACAAAAATGGGACCCAGAAAAGGCATTGCAGCTCGATCCTTTCCCAGGGAAAGAAATCACCGCGGAAAGGTGTATTTGGAAAACCTGTTGGGCATTTGTTCCTTCCCACATGAATATCCTTCAAGAGGGAGAGAAGCCCACATCTCAACAACTGCATGCAGAGAGCACGCACTGAGGCCAGACGGACAGAGCAGGAGAGGTGTGCCGTGGAAGATTCAGCCACCACAACCTGAAATGAGAACCCAGCATTTGGAGCGTCTTCCCTATGAAGGTGCCGTCTATTCTTAAAGCAACCACCACGCCTGGACTTCCGGAAAGCAGCTCGGAGTCTCTGAGGGTGGGTTAAGGCCCCCTCATATATTAATATTCATAAGATGAGCAATGTTCCGCCATGTTTTCCAGCACGAATCGCTCAAGAACACTTTACTGTGGATCCTTCTTTCAGGATATGATGTCATTTTGCAGTTTGTCTGAGAGGTGATCTCAAGAAACTGTTAAGGGAGAGAGGGAGGGAGGGAGGCAGAGGGAGAGAGGAAGAGAAGAGGCCAATAAAGGGGTGTCCTGGAGTTGAGTCACCACACTGGGGACCTGGAGCTCAATCCTGCCAGAGGATCTGGGGTTGAGGGGTGTAGAGCCTACACCCCAGAGTCACCCAGTTGAAGAGCTAAGGAGACTATGATGACTCTCTGTCCGTCATTGGTCCAGACCTGCTTCTGAGGCAATGAGGCATCGCCCTTGTAGTTGACCCTGCCCACCAGCTGAGCTGTCCTCAACAGCCAGACAATAGCCCTCAGCCAGAAGTGGACAGGTGCTCATGGCCAGTGGCCTTCAACATGGCAGTGAGTACCAGGGGAATGAGAGGGATCCCAAGAGGAATGGGTAAATAGATAGAGAAATATGTGTTTCTTTCTTTCTTTTCTTTCTTTCTTCCCTCAAAAATTAACCAGCAATATACATTGTTCTGCAGCTTGTTATTTTCACTTTACAACAGTTCTTGGAAATTGTTTCAAATTCAGCATATACTAGTATAGACCTTCATTTTTTTCAACTGCTGTATAGTATTCCACTGTATGACTAAGCCATATTTTATTCAGCCAGTTAGATAGGTTTTGCCATTTAGTTTGTCTATAGTCTTTCACTATATCAAACAGTATAGCATACCCGATTCTTGTCCCCTACGTGTCTGAAGAAGAAATTGCTGTGTGAGTGGCTATTTCTAGGGATATAAAGAAGACATGGCCGCTGGTCCTACCAACAATGCAGAGGGTCCATGTCTTGCTCCTGTCCCCTCCTGAGCTCTATCAAACTTTGAAGGGAGGTGTCTCCCATTCTTTTAAACTTAGCAAGGCAGGCCAGAACACAGGACAGTATACACAGACCATTAGGCAGGTGTGATTCTGAGCAAGGTGCCACCACTGAAGAGAAGAAGGACTCATAGGAAGATTCCATAAGGAAGGGGTGTTGATGATAAGGGAAGGGAGTCACACTCACACACACACACACACACACACACATCCTTTCCTGGGCATGAGGTAGCTACGGGGCCACAGCCTCCTCTCACACATTTTAGAAACTATGATCTTAATTGGCCCTGGCATTGAGAGCTGCAAATGTGCTATCCTTTTCCATTCCTTGAACACCAGCTACAAGCAGCCTAATAGCAAAAGATGCCCCGCAATGGCCTGTTAGCAAGTCGTGTTGAGTCCCCAGGGCAAACCGTCTCTTGTACCGTTTTACAGTACATTCCCTTTCCTAGGTGATTTCTTTATTATAAACCCACAGAAAAATAATATGTGTGTGTTTTTTAAAAAAATGACTTTTCTATCTCACAGCACAGTAAACTACCTCACCTATTTCGCCATGACTTATTAGAAATAAATGCCAGCGGTAATTTTGGAAGTACTGAGAACAGGTGTGAGGGTGCGCCCGCCGGTGATCCGTCCTGCTGACAAGGATGAATTTTCCGTTCTTATGAATCACCTTAATGCACTCGTAGAGGAGATTTGCAGTGGCGTTTATACCTCCGCAAGGCTGTGATGCTGTACAACTTGCATTCCAGCTTTGAAATGTTTAGCATTCCTCATCCTGTTTGCTCTGAAAACATTAGGTGGCGAAGCTGGAGGTGAGATCAGCGTCCGCTCCCCTCCGCTGCCGAGAACTCAGCCAGGTACCACTGACAACACGGAGAAGCAACAAAATGAAGACACGGGCATCCTCTTCGCAGCTGCCACAGAACTGCTCTCAGGAAGAGACAGGTCCTTGTGTAAAAGTCTATCGTGCAGAATTCTCCACTGAGACAGGGGAGAGGCTCGGCTGTGGACCCAGGGGATGGAATACATGAAGATGTCACCAGAGACAGGGGAAGAGACTGAGACACACACCCCTCCTCCCTTCCCAAGACCTTCAGCAGAAATCCAGACTCACAGAGGGCTTGTTTTATTCAGTCATGTCCCAACTGCCTTCGGAGGGCCTGCTGTGTCTCTTAGGCACCCATACAATGGTGAGACGCGGGGTCTGGGTCGAGTTAGAGACCTTCTCTGGGCATTGGGATGACCCAGTGCTCAAATCTTGGACTCATCATCTGCTGGTTTCATGAGTGGGCAGGTGACATAAAATCTCTAAGCTTCCACTTTTTTCAATCGCTGTGATGACATTGATAAAATCTCCCCTCACATGGCTGTTACGGGGTTCGCTGTGCTGATGTTGGCCATAAACCTGACATTCAATAGGCCTGACTCCTTTCCACCACTCATCTAATGAGCAGAGAGAAGCTGTTTGCGGGTTCTGATCAGGGCTGAGCCTGTCATAGTTACCTAACCGGGTTGCATTATCAAGAGTGGATCAGCCACAGAGAGTTGTCACACACACACACACACACACACACACACAAAAGGAAGAAAAAAGCAGAATAGCTTCCTCTCAAACCTAGAGAAAAACCTGAAAAATATTGATAAGTAACATATTAGAAGCAGGCAAACCTACAGTCAAATATTGCCTCTAGTGTTGTGTGTCCTTGGGCAGGTATTCAACCTCTCTGAATCTCAGCATCACCAGATCCTCACCTGTAAAATGGAGATAATTACAGTACACATTGCATGGGTTTGTGGTGAGAATTAGGTTAGATAAGGAATCACACACACACACACACACACACACACACACACACACACACCAATGCCTGTCACATAATAAGAGCTCAGTAAATGTTATCCATCATTATGGTGTGTCATACAGAAAGCCTCTCCTTCCTGTCACCATTTGACTCTAAGAAATGCCCTCATGCCCTAGCTGGTTTGGCTCAGTGGATAGAGCATCGGCCTGTTAACTGAAGGATCCCAGGTTCGATTCTGGTCAAGGGCACATGCCCTGGTTGCGGGCTTGATCCCCAGTAGGGGGCGTGCAGGAGGCTCCCGATCAGTGATTCTCTTCATTGATATTTCTATCTTTCTCTCATTCTCCCTTTCGCTCTGAAATTAATATAAATTGATTTCAAGAAATCAATTATTTATTATCTTTTCTTAAATTATTTTAAGAAAAGAAAAGACATGCCCTCATGAAGTTTGAGATACATTTGCTTCCTGGATGAAGGAAAGTAAAGGAGACAGAGCATTGGGCTGAGTCAGAAGTGGTTTAAGTTCAGGTTCTGTGGCCTGCCAGCTCTGTCACCTGGGCTATCCAAGTTCTCCTTTTCTGAGTGAGTTCCCTTCCTGGTCACTGGCTGCAGGGTTCTGTGAGGCGACGGTGTGTGTACAGGACACAGGGTGACTGAAATGTAAAATAGGATCACTGTACAAGGCAGAGAAATGGTGGAATTGAAATCAGACCGGCCTGGGTTGCTTTCCTGCTTTGCCTCTCATTGGCTGTGTGGCTTTGGGCTAGCCACATACCCTCTCCGATGAACCTCTATCTCTGATGAAATGCTGATGATAATAGCTGCCCTGCTGTTCTCATGGGGCTGCTAAGTCTCAAACCTGAAAAAATAAATCCCAGTGAGCTTTTTCATTTAAAAGGTCACATGGCTGTTAGTTCGGGTTGGGATGGATCACAATTAGGCATTTCTTTGGGCTGCTATTTAGCCCACAGCACAAGAACCAAGAGCAGAGAGCCGAAGCTGATGCGGCCAGAGAAAGCAGGGAAAATAGCAGAGGTGACTTTTCCACCGGAAGTCTGACGGGAACCCAGACAGGGTTTGGGTTTGCCTCTCTGTGGCTGGAAAGTGGCCCCCAAGCATCTCTGATCTCAGCGACCCTGGGAGCAGGCAGAGCAGGGTCCCAAGGGCTATATCCCAATGGCCTCCTTCAAAGGCACCCCCATGCTAGCTGGCAACCTGCTTCACTCAGAGGGAATCAGGCTCCCCAGCCAGAGGGCACCAACAGCGTTGACCTGTGCTCACTTCCAAATCAACATCCAGGATGGTTTCATTCAAGCCCTGGGCACCTCTGTATCCTGAATTAACTCATTATCTCCCATGGATAATGGAAGGGTGGCCCTTAAATTAGGCTTCCAAGGCCATGTCTGGCCTGGTGCACACACATGAACTACGCTGTCCTCCCAATGCTTCTGCAAAGACATTCGCCAATATCCCTGTTGAAATAGGAAAATTTTTGGCAATCATCGGACTTCTGGAATCTGGGCTCTGAAATCAGCATTCCATTCACATCAGTTGCTGGTTGCTATGCATTCTTCATGCTTCTGATGTAATCTGCTTTCACTCTGACCCTGCTGGAAAGAAAGACTGGGCAAAATAAAGGAATATCAGAAAGGAAAATGATCCTCTTTTCAAGTGCTTCTCGTCCTTTTTCTTTCCAATAATGTTTATGGAAACAAGAAGGTGATGGGCAGGATAAAGGTTCCTCCCATGGCCAAGTCCACCCACTATTTGTAGCCATAGGAGGCAAAAACCCATCCCTGAAGCCCCACTTTCATGACAATTTCAAGCGTCCAGGAGTCAGTAGAGGCCTGGAGGCCAACTCTTGCTATTTGAAAATGATGGTTATTATTCAGCTCTGTTTGCTGTAGCTGCTATTTTTTTTATCCATGAAAATGCCTGTTGCGTAAGTATTTAATATCTTTCCACCGGGGCCCTCCCTCCAAACATCCATTCTCCCTACTGGCTGAGGGAAGGGCGTCCACCCCTCCCCTGCATGCCACAGATCCTCTGTCAAAAGAAATAATAACTTGTTACCTTGCCTGCAACCCTCAAATCCCAGAGAAGCTACAGCTGGCACGCGTTCCCAGCAAAGCGATTGACCCTGGCACAGGCCAGCCCGGGCACCTACTAGTAAACACACCTGCCCCGCGTGGCTTGCTCCCCCACATCTCCGCTGGGGAATGTGCAAATGCTTCATCAAAACAAAACTAGTTTCGGAGACTCTGCCTGATTCAGAATTTGTATCACAGCCCATCAGGGAAGGATTGTAGCTCTAGGATTTGGAGAGTTCTCGTTTGATTTTAAATCCCTTCAAATCCAATACTCATTTCAGATGGAATGGCCACCTCCCCCTTTCCCATGAAGGCCCTGGACATCTGATCAGAGAAGCACAGGCTCTGTCTTCCACAGGCTGTGGGCCCGGAAGAGAGGTGGAGGCCGCAACCTCAGGTCGGGAGGGGCACGCAAATGAACATGGTCACTCCATCTGGGTGCCTCACAATTGAGAGCCTGTGAGTCATCTCAGCCTTCCCTCTCCCACCCCCATCTTCCAGATTCCATCCTCCTGAATATCTAGAAAAGTGCTTAAGTAGAAAGAGGAGCTTTTCCAGCCATCTGGACACAAGATGAGGCAAAAAGTCACATAAAACACACCTGCACTGCTCTGCCCTGTAACAACACATAAATTATTGCTCAGAAACCGAGGCTCCCTATGACTTTAATTTTAGCTTTAGCCCTGGCCGGTGTGGCTCAGATGGTTGGGCATCATCCCGATCAGAACCGATGCCGAGGTTGCAGGTTCCATCCTTGGTCGGGGGTGTGCAGAAGGGGAGGCCGCCAATTGGTGTTTTGCTCTCAAATCAATGTTTCTCTCTCTCTCCCACTCCCTTCCTCTCTTTCTAAAAAATCAATAAAAATCTCTTTTTTTAAATTTAGCTTTAAATCCTAGCTCTAGAAATAATATTCCTCTCTCTCCTTCTGTACCCCTCAAAGACTTAGCCTTTCCCCTTGGCAATCAGCAAGCCCAGAGGCAGCAGAAGACAGTAGTAGCTTGGACCTGAAAATGTCATAGGAACATCTGTCAGGCTAAAAATAGTATCTTAATCTAAGGAATGCTTCAGTTCCTGAGCCCTTAGGTTGGATAACTCCCTGGTTACTTTCCCCTAAGACCAGACAGAGAGACACAAGAAAACACCTCAGAACTGTCCTCAAGACCTGAAGGAATGATTTACTACCTTCCCCCTACCTCTGACCACTCAGCTCCCATCAGGACCCCGAACTCCCTAACCCATGGTGTCTTGTGATTTTGTCCTATATAATCTGTAACCTGCATGCCACCAGAGAGTCGAATCTTTACAACATAAGCTCCCCGTCTATGTTTTGGCCAATTCAATATTAAACTATTTTTCTTCTTATTCTGCAAACTCCTGCGTTTCTTTGGGCCAGGCAGGTAGACTCAGGGGAAAAACACTAGGGTTCCAGTAACAACCTTCTTCCCAAAACGCCGAAAGCATATTTGTCTATAAACACATGAGTATTTAAACAGAACCTCGGGGCAGTTTACAATTTTAATTAAGTTGCACTTGTTTTCAACACCAAAATGTATTTTTTCTTATTTCCCAATGATAAAAAATGCAACATTCTTGTAAAAAAAAATTTAAACAGTGTAGCCAGAAATAAAGTCTAAAGAGAACTTTCTCCAAAACCTTCTCCCTCAAAAAAATAAAAACAGAGTAAATATTTTGGAGCATAGCCTTCCAAAATTTTCTCTATGCACATACATTGCTTTTAAATAAGATCAAAATTCTTTTGATATTGAAACTTTTTTGAGGTACAATTGGCATATTACTGTTTTTATTGTAGTGAAAACCCTGAGACAACCTAAATGAGCATTAGTAAGCAACCAGTCAATTGTCGTCGGGCACCTGTACAGTGGAATACCTTGCAGCTACGAAGAGGATGATAGAGGTCCATGAACTATGACAGATGCCCACAGTTTATCTATTGTTAAGTGAGAAAAGCAAGTTGTAGAACAATAAATAGTATTCCAACGTGTAAGCAGTTGCCTAATCATTTTACTTCATTTTTCACTGTTTATATTTGGGTAAGTGTGCAATTCCTGATCAGCATGTAGGAGGCCCAGGGTACTCATTCTCCGGGAAGTTTCTCTGCAGTTCCACGGGCCACTTCCTGTGGACCACCTTTGGCCCACCAGCACTCTCCAGGGAAGTTATTGGCTACCGTTAGACTGGCCCTGGGGACCAACCAGCTCCAGAGGAACCATGCCCTCTAGTAAGCTCTCCCTACAACCAGCTCCTGCCCCAGTCCTCTTGCAGATTTCTCCGCCACCCGCTGCACGGTGACTATTAGACATGCAAATTCTATCCTATCTTCTAGAAGTTCAAATCACTTTCCTTACTCCCTCGGTGAAAAATAAATAAATAAATTTTTGCATGTTCATTGCAACATTCCTTACTTTGTATACATTTGCTCTGCTTGACTTCTTTTTTGAACAAGTTAAGTTATCTCCCAGGTATTTTCATGAGTTAAACAACATCTCCAGCTTGCATTTACTTTTAGAATCTGTATGACAGTTGAGAATTTTTAGTTTTTGGAAAGTATTTTGTAGCAAGGGAAAGAAAGTTTGCTCAGTTATGTTTCCTATGGCTACTGTGATGGATGACCACAAACGCAGTGGCCCACACATGCAGAAGTCCCAAGTGAGTCCCACAGGCCCAAATCCAGACGTCTGCAGGGCTGTTTCCTTCTGGAGGCTCCAGGAGAGAACCTGTTCTCTGTCACTTCCAGCTCCCAGAGGCTGCTGGCATCTCCTGGCATGTGGCGGCATCATTATAATTCCATCTTCTCTCATCACAGGGCTCGCACCGCTCACGCTGAGTCCTCCGGCATCCTGCTTATAATGTCCACTGTGACTATTATAAGCTCACCCAACTCATTCAGCACAACCTCCCCATCTCAAGTCCTTCGTCACAAAAGCCCTTTGGCTGTATCAGGTAACAAACACTCACAGATTCCAGTGATTTGAGGAAACTATGAATCAGCTTCTCACATCAAGGGAAAGTTGATAAACCAGACACTAGAAAAAGAGGAAACATAAAGAGCTAACATCCTGCTTTTCCTCAAAGGCTTAAAACATGTTATGAATTAAAGATTTTCCAGACACAGTAACTGAAAAAGCTCTATAAGTAGGGGCATTCATTTGCATACATTAAACAAAAGAATACTATATGTGTGAACAGGTGGGCTCTAGGTACACACAGCAAACTGGTATGTGTGGTTTGTTGTGTATCTAGGAGGGAAACTGGAACCATGTAGGGACAAGAAGGAGAAATTTTACTTATTTCTGCACTTTGGAATTATCTGAATATTTATAATAATACTAGAGGTCCGGTGCATGAAAACTCATGCACTGGAGAGGGGGGTGTCCCTCAGCCTGGCCTGCCCCCTCTCACAGTCCGGGAGCCCTCAAGGCAGGAGGCGACCTTGAGATCAGGGGAAGGCAACACCCCCATCACATCTCTGTTGCTGCCACTGCCAGCAGTGCAAACCTCAGCTGGCCCTGGTTACCTGAGCCTCAAGCAGCCCTGGGCAGCTGGACAGCCACCATCCAAGGCTTGCCTGTGCCGTGGACCAGCCCTAGGCAGCTGGGCAGGAGACATTTAAGGTTTGCCTCCACCTCAGGCCGGCCCTGGGCAGCTAGGCAGCCACCATCTGAGTCTTGCCTGCACACCTTGGGCCAGCCCTGGGCAGTTGGGGGCTGAAGAGACTAGGGGACTCTGGAGGTAGGCACTGGGAATGGCTGGACCTGCCTGGTGGTGGGCCCAGCCATGCCGTGCACCTGCCACCCTGATGGGGCTGAGCAGACTGGGCACCACCATCTTTTGACTGTGGGTGCTGCCATCTTTGAGGGTGTGGTAATCAATTAGCATATCCCCTCCTTATTGGCTGTGGGCACCACCATCCTGGAGGGTGTGACAGTCAATTAGCATATTCCTTCCCCTCCTTATTGGCTGTGGGTGCCACTATTTGTGAGGGTGTGGTTGTCAATTAGCATATTTCCTCTTTATTAGATAGGATATTTTGCATTATGGAAGATTTTTTACCTCAGTAATCCAAATTTTAAGGACCATCCAGAAGGAACAAAATGTCATTCCCTCCCTCCTCTGAGAAGCTCTGTCCAGTACACCTTCACAGTTGTGTTAGTGAACAAAAGAGTCATTCCATCCTGCCGTGTAATTTATGGAGAAGGACAGACAGACACAGCAGTTCCTCCCCAGAGGTAAACACGAACCTACTTAGTTCTCAGGCACCAGAAACCCACAGGTAGGGAGCTCCTCATTACATTCTCTCCCCCTGATCTCGCCTCTTCAGCTTGCAAACTGAGCTGGGCAGGCACCCTAGCTGCTGGCATGCACTCCACAGTGGTCATGAGGATCATTTCCTGCTTTGATAACCTGCCACTGTTAGCTGGATGTTAATTAGCAGCTGCTACAAAGCACGAGATAACGTCTAGAAATCTGCAGACAGTTTCCACAAGCAGCTTTCCTCACACTATGTTAGTAATGAAGACATTCCCCCTGGTACCTTGGGACAGCATATCTGATAAAAGCCGGCAGAACAATTACATGTTCCAGACATTCATGCTGAATAAACAGAACAAGCAGAGATGGGAGCAGCGCCGATTCAGCCCTTCACACGAATACAAATTGGCAAAAACTGCCATTGAAAATCCCCTGTGTTTGCTTTATTAACCAAGCACACTTCACACCCTGGAACACCCAAGACTACAACTGAGCCTGATTGGGGCCATGTTAGATTATGTCTCTGCACCTGAGGGTAGCAGAAGCCAGGTAGCTTGCTTCTACACTCCTTGGCCTACTTCAGAGATAGGAATTCTATTTAGATAGGGCAGAATTTGCCTGACCCTCTTCAAACACATAAACATGCATGGTCTAAAGCAGCGTGTGCATTTATTGAATGCCATTGAGCTGTATTAGGTGCCAGTCAAATCATCCATCTGAACCTCACACCAGTGATGCTGCTCCAAGACCCCTTCTCAAGTTTAAGGTCTATTTAGAGGTGAAAAATCTATCATGGACCTCTATTAGATAAAAGATCTATTTTTAGCATGTCTTTATTTTTAATGCATGCAATGAAAAATTCAATTACAAATTCAGCAGCCCTTTAAAATAAACTTGAATCTTCCCATCAAAACAGTATTTACATATATTTGCAAACATGTATATGCTGACACTGTTAAGGGATGAACATTTGTGTCTCTCAAAATTCCCCCTATTCCCAAATGTGATGGTATTAGGAGGTGGGACCTTTGGGAAAAATCAGGCCATGAAGGTGCAGGCCTCATAAATGACATTAATCTACAGTAATAAAAGAGAAAGATGCAAATTGACCATACCTTCATGACACCCACCAACCAATCAGGAGTGAGTATGCAAATTAACCCAACAAAGGGGGCAAGACACTTGCATCATCGCCATGGCATTCCAAACCACCCTAGCCACTCCAAAGGCAGAGTGAAGGCAGAAAGGTGGCTCCGGGCCGGAGCAAAGGCAGTGCTGGCAGCCAGGGGAAGGAAGGCCCATTCTTGCATGAATCTTTGTGCATCGGGCCTCTAGTATTCTTATAAAAGAGACCTCACAGAGTTCCATAGCCTTTTAGGTCATGTGAGGACACAAGCAGAGGTATGCAGTCTACAACCCAGAAAGGGAGCCTACCAGGACCTGATCATGCTGCCCCTGTAATGTTGGACTTCCAGCCTCTAGAACTCTTGAGAATACATTTCTGTTGTTCATAAGCCACCCCATCTATGGTGCTGTGTTGTTTTTTGTTTTTGTTTTATGGTGCTGTGTTATGGCAGCCTAAATAGCCTAGGACATTTATTATTTACCCAGGCCACAGACTACAGCCCAAGGACCTTTTACAATATCTCATTGCCATTGCCCCACTGAGTGCTCAGTCCATAACTCAGGAATCACTAGCGAAGTGTGTGCAAAAGAGAAAGTAGCCTGTTGTTGTTTTTTCTTTTTTGTTTTTGTTTTTTTGTTTTTTTTGTTTTTTTTTTACCTTCAAGACCTTATCATTTTAAAAACTAATGAAGGTTTCAAGTTAAGCCAGTAGTGGACCAAGGGAGGAGAGATGATGGAAGCCTAAAAGAGAAAAGAGCAGTGGAGATGAAGAGAGAACAAACAGAACTGGTGAGGTAATAAAGAGACAAAACTGCCCTAGCTGGTTTAGCTCAGTTGATATAGAACTTTGGCCTGCAGACCAAAGATTTGATTCCCATCAAGGGCATGTACCTTGGTTGCAGGCTCCTCCCCCACTCAGACCCTGGTTGGAGCTCATGGAGGAAGCAACCAATCAATGTGTTTCTCTCACATCAATATTCCTCTTTCTCTTCCACTCACTCTAAAAATCAATGGAAAAATATCATCAGATGAGGATTACAAAAAAAAATTAAAAAGTCAAAACCTACAGGAGTTGATGACCATCTGAATCTAGGGTGTGACGTGAAGGGAGGGCTTCAGGCAGATGCTCCATGGTGGGTTGGGTGGTGGTGTTCTTCTCCAAGGCAGGGCTAGGGGAGGAAGAGTGGGGCTAACATCTCTCTCCCCAAGTCAAACAGTGATATGCCAGTGCACCTGGATAAAGACTTGCAAACCAGATGTCCAAATGGCAGCTGAAGGGATGTGTGTGAAGAAAACAAGAAAATTAGTGAGGAGTGGGATGCAGAGTTATTAATCACTCTTGGTCCTCAGGATTTTTAGCTGCAGCGGTATAACCACCTCGTCTCTCCCACAAGCTGACTGCTGGGTTCTCCACCCTCCCCGCCCCCCAATTCCCCTCAGGAGTTTGATAAGAAGAGGAAGTCAGTTGACAAATGCAAGCCCCCATGAGCCTGGCACACAGTTGGAACTCCCCAAAAGGCAGTTATTATTATTACAACTCTCATGGAGACAGAAGAGATGGATCCCAGAGCAACCCAACGATTCAAAGTACATGTCTCATTTGCTTTCCAAACACAGTGAATACCTCCATCTCAGGCAAACACATCAGTGTGTTAAGGCTCATTTCCTCTGACAATGACTGGAGGGTGAGGTGAGATAGAGGGATTAGAAAATATATGTGCATATCTTTATTTATATACGTGAATGTGTGTTTATATATTTGCTTGATAGTGGCTTTCTTGAAGTTGATACAGATACACAAGCTGAGCTTGGGAGTAAATTGCATCAGAATTGCTCCCTGCCATTTACTTCATGCTGCTTGGAGATTACTACCTTGGGCATAGGATGAGACAGGAAATGTGCTTCCTGTTTGCAAAAGGAAATAAATAAGCAGTTACCCTTTACTGGCAATGAACGGAATATCTTGTAAATGATTCCCTTTAATGTTGTTTGTTTTGCAAGAGCAGGAGAGTATCTTAACAAAGTTTTTCTCTTTGTCCTCCACCCACCCTACCCACAACAAAGAAAAAGCCTTTCCAATCAGACCTGCTACCAGATTACTGAACTTCAAGGATAACAAAACCCACGGGTGCACTACTCCCTCTCTCCAGCAGGAGATCTGATTGATTAGACCAGTGGTTCTCAATCTTTCTAATGCCAGGACCCTTTAATACAGTTCCTCATGTCGTGGTGACCCCAACCACAAAATTATTTTCGTTGCTATTTCATAAGTGTAATTTTGCTACTGTTATAAATCATAATGTAAATATCTGTGTTTTCCGAAGGTCTTAGGCGACCCTGCTAGCGGTTCTCAACCTGTGAGAGCCACTGCAGTAGAGCCTAAGACCATCGGAAAACACAGATATTTACATTACGATTCATAACAGTAGCAAAATTACAGTTATGAAGTAGCAACGAAAATAATTTTATGATTGGGGGTCACTACAACATGAGGAACTGTATTAAAGGGTCTCGGCATTAGAAAGGTTGAAAACCACTGGATTAGACAATTCCATCTCCCAATTTATCATCCAAATGTGTATGTCTGACTGAAAGTATTATTATGAATGCACATCCCTAGGTAACTTTGAAGGGTGGGGAAACAAGGACATCTACACATCCTTTAAATGTTCCTGATATAAGACTAAACCAAAAATGACTCCTTCTGTGTCTTTTTGAAGCTTGCATGCCACACAATTCAACACCCCTTAAAAAGAATAAAACAAGAAGGAAGGAAAAATGGGAGGAAAGAAGGGAGGGAGAGAGGGAGGGAGGGAGGTATATTCTAACCAAATATTGGTAAGAATTGAGGAACCTCAACTTCTAACCTGCAAGTATATGCACAGAAAAGGAAAGATGAGGGAGCAGAAGAGAAGAAAGATGACAACAAAATTCCACATTGAAAGGCAATATGTGAGTGATAATGACAGCTTTAGGCAGAAAGATGGATTAATCACTGGAGTATGAGTAAATTCAGCTGGACAATTTGCTATTAATCTACCGAAGTCTCTGGTAATTATCAACCAAATGTGGTCAGAATTGGAAACTTGGTCTAAAAGGACAGGTTTGAAATGAGGGATAATGAATTGCCCTGTGGATACAGCAGCCTTCATTCCAGATGTTATGACAAGTTCAGGGCTGTCCCAGAAACGTGCTTCGGCTCCATCACCCTGCAGTCAGCGTGGCTTTCCTGTCTGGTCAAGACTAAACAAACAGTTCCTCTCCTGCAGCTCAGCTTTAGGCACCTGGCAAATTGGCAGGGCAAACAATGGTGTTTCCTCATAATCAAAGGACCAACAAACCTCTAGTCTTGACATTTAACACCTCCCCTAAAAAGTGCTCTGGCTACACACCCTCTGTCTGCTGCACTGATGGCTGCCTCTTACAATGCAGGGGTCAGCGAAAAGTGTGATAGAGGGAAGATTACAAGTTTCAGCATGGGCTGAGGTTGAGTTTATGACCTCTGAGGAAGGTGCTGGCCACTACAAAGCTAAGCTAGGTATCTGGAACTTAACTTTAAGTGCTTATGAAAATTAGGAAAAGGTCTGGGGACCCATCATTGTAGAACTCAGGCAGTAACCAATCAAATCCAACCATAAATTGGGAGGGCAGTTTCACTCCCCCAAGTTTAAGTTGAAATTGGGAAGATATGCTCTTTTTTCCAAAGGCTGATTTTCCCCGTGAGACATTAAGAAGGAGAAGGATGTGTTCTGGGAATCTCTCGTTCTCTTTCATCTTGAGTCCAACGGATCACTCCAGCTTTCCGTAGCTGGGAGGGGGTCATAATAATGAGGGAGAAGGAGAGGAGAACATGGGCACTTAGGTCTAATTCTAACTTACCATATATTCAAGAAAATGCTTGTTCACTAGAATGTGAAATTCATAAAGGTAATTATCTGCTGTATTCATAAGAGTGGCTAAAAGGCCATTAAGTCTACAACCACATTTAACTATGATGCCTTAAAGTGGAGAGGCACTTAAATACCTTTGTGGATATTTTCATTTATAGAATTTTAGAATATCAAGGTTTTGCATTACCCAACACATCAGTTTTAAAATATATACATAAGGGGTGGGAGAGGGATGGATAAAGGAAAAGTGAAGGAATTAGCTAAAGAACATATATGCATAGCCCATGGATATAGACAAGAGTGTGGTGATGGCCAAGGGAGGGGAGGAATAGGGGTTTGGAGGAGGGGAACAAAGGGTGGGAAGGAGGGACATATACAATAATGTCAACAATAAAAAATCTAAATTAAAAAAATAAAATATATACATAAAAATGCATACCTAATACTAAAGTTTGTATTGTTTATATATTGCCGTAGCAGCTTAAAATAACAATAAATATGTATTATCTCATACCGTTTCTAAGAGTCAGGAATTCAGAAGCAGCTTAGCTGGCTTGAGGTCTCTCATGAGGTCATCAGCAAGCTGCCAGCTGAGGTCTCAGTTATCTGAAGGCTTGACTGAGCTTGTAGGTTCCACGTGCAAGATAGTCCACTCACACAGCTCACAGGTCAATGCTGGCTGTCGGCAGGAGGCCTCAGTTTCTCATCACATGGACCTCCTTGTAGGGCTACTTGAGTGTCCTCACAATATGGTGACTGGCTTCCCCAGATGTTCATAGTCGGATATGACTGTACTTGTTTAAAGTAGAAATATGTTCTCTCATTCATAAAAATCCCAAGGTCGGCAGTGCATTTTGGCATAGTGGCTCAACTAAGTCATCAAACACCCTGGATTCTTTTATCATTGCATCCACCATCCTCACCATAAGAACTGGAGATTGCCTCCTTTATCAACATGGCTACTAGAGAGCCAGCCATCTGCCCACAGTTCAACAAGTCATAAAATTTAGAAGGAAAAGACAAAAACAGGTCCACACTAAAACTATGTTTTATATCTTTGATTCCCAAAGGAGCTACCCAGGAACTACTATTTCCATGTCATTAGCCAGAATGGCTACATCCTATATAATAAAAGCAAATTGACTGAACCTGTGGAACAACTGGTGGAATGACTGGTCACTATGACACGCACTGACCACCAGGGGGCAGATGCTCAACACAAAAGCTGCCCCAGGCCAGCCAAGACAGGTGCCAGTAGGGGCCCTCCGATTTTCCCAAGGGTCTTCTCCCCTCTGTGGGAGGCAACCGCCAGCAGCAGCAGCAGCATGACTGATGAATGGGTGGTGCCAAGATGCCAAGGTAAGTGCCAGGAGGGCCCCCCACCCCAGTCATACTACCAGTCACCCCACAGATCAGCCCTGATTGACAGCCAGGCCTAGGGACCCTACCCATGCATGAATTCCGTGCATAGGGCCTCTAGTCAAATTATAATGGTGACTGGGAAATTTATATCTCAGGCAAGCATACTGCCACTCCAAATAAAATCAGCTCTTATAACTAAGAAGAAAAACAAAATGAACAGTGGATCAGTAACAAATAGTTTCTGTCCTATCTGTTTTTCTATAAATGGCCAGAAAGTGATATGTCAGAATGCACACGTGATATTTCCATAGAGTGGCATATATTTTTAAAAACTGGTGGTAGAAGGTCAGAGCAGAAAAAGGATGGGGAAAATGGGTGGGTGAGAAGTAGCCACACCAGAAGAGATGTCTCATCTTTGGTAAAAGTGTGAATTATCCTGAGAATTATCTCATTATAAGGATCGGAATTGTGCCATGCCCCCTAAAGAGTTTTAGTGGTTCCAAGAAATGAATAAGTGGCAGGTTCTCCGTACCTTAGCCCAACATAACTGGATTCTCCCTTTCCAAAGTGTCTGGGGACCCATTTGAACATTAGGCTGAAATCCAAGGCTTTATTTATTCTCTCTCCCTGACATTTACAGTAAAAGGCTGAATTCTCTGCCTAGTAAGCTATGAGGCACTATCTATAGTGGTGTTAGAAAATAATACAGAAACAAACAGAACATTACTTATGCCAATGCAGACAGTAAATCACCCTTCCTGTGCACCCAAAAGACACAACAGAAGTGCAAATCAAAAGTTCCCATGACGCAGAAGAGAAATAATCCATGAGTTTCTCAGAGGAAGGAATTACCTACCTGCCTATATAGTGCAATAAATGTCCCTTTTAAAGTGAAATAATTTCTGAGCTCCTCAGCACAAGACTTATGGTGAAAAAGACAGTGCCAATATTAAAATTTAATATGCCCAATATTGTCATGTAACAATAAATCAACCAGTAAAAAAGCAGCAAGTTTTTTTTTTTCTACTCCTCAAAAAAGAGTTACAGTGCTTTAACTTGAATGGATGTTGGGTTACGATTGTGGGTTACGATGGTGAAAAGTATGAATTTGAGCCTCTCTAGCAATCAGATGGGGCTGCACAGAACAGTTTGTATAATACGCAGTGTACCTCTCTGTCAGTGCCAGGGAGTATTTGCCTCTCATTAATTCAAAAGACTGTAAAGATGACAAGTTTAGGAGCTGAAATAATGACAAAGTGAAAGCTTTGAATAGTTCAATCTTTCCGGCTTTCATGGAGCTTTGCAAAAGTTGTCTAGTTCTACTCAGACTTGGCTGTGTGGAGATTGGTTTAAGGATGTATTTGTAATAGAAGAAAATTCCAAGGCTTAAAGGAAAAATTATCCTGGTAGGTAAACTCATCCTGAAACCATTGTAATTAACATAGTTACTTAAAAAGAAAGGGGCAAAGGGAAGGCCAAGTATTAACAACATGTGATTTGGGCAGCTTTAACAGGAAATTAGAGCTTTTACACTCCCCAGGGAGCCACTGGTCTAGTCCCTGCAGACCGCTGGGCGGAAGGGAGGAGGATGGATGCATGCCCAGTAAAGTTGGGATGATATTGAGCAGGTACCTGTACATCAGTCACACCTGGAAAGAGGTCATTGACCAGAATGGGTATGGCTGCACTGCAAGGGCATGAAGATTTGGAATATTTAACTCCCTAAACCCATGGTTGGCAAACTGTGGCTTAAGAGCCACATGTGGCTCTTTGGCCCCTTGAGTCTGGCTCTTCCACAAAATATCACAGCCTGGATGAGTCTATTTTGAAGAAATGACGTTAGAAGTTTAAGTTTTAAAAAGTTGGCTCTTAATAGAATTTTCAATCATATTGTTATTTGGCTCTGTTAACTAATGAGTTTGCTGACCCCTGCCCTAAACAAAGAAATGCACTCTCTTGTTCTTGTGCTCTTGTATTCTTACTGCTCTTGTTTGCTCTTGGGATTCTTATTGCTCAGGGGGTGCTCTACTGGTTCGTCAACACACACAGTGGACTAAAGGTCGGCAGCTAGCCTGATGCTGAATTGGGCCTGGATGCAACATGGAACAGAAACTCTGGACACTGGCTTTGCTTCTAGCTCTATTGAAACCCCAGCTACACTTCTTCTGTGTGTGGACTAAGGAAACCCAGTGATGCAATTCCATGCAAATAAAAATCACTCAACCCCCCCCATGCAAGTCTCAGAACATTATTTTTCTCAAGATATGATAAGAATCCCCCTTTCCCAGCATCCAGTAGGAAAGAAGACACTCCAATCCTATTGTCTACAGGTCAGATAGATTCTATTCAGACCATATCTACCCAGGAACAGAGTTTGAAATCAGACAAATTTGGTTTAAATTCTGGTTCTGCCATATAAAAACTTGGACATGCTACTAAATATTCTTCAGTTTTCACCTATAAATGTGTAAGTAAGAGGCACTTTAAGTAGCAAGGTTGGTGGAAGGAATACCTTACATGAAAGGGCTGAACCTGGTGTAAGTACTAGATAATTGCTATCCCCATACACCTCTCTGCATTATAAAACCAAGATTCAATCTGGTCCATCTGCATGCATCCCCACCAAATAGGTCTTGGACCTGCTTCCTTGGCTCATTATTCCTGAAAGATTAAATGCATTTGTATTTAAAGTGATTAATGGCCCAGGGTACTGGTAGGTCTCATGAATGTTAGCGTTCACCATCATCATCATTATTATGGAAGGTTGCTGGGTTCTATCTGTGGCACTGCCAGAGATTGTACAAATGACTCAGGCCCACAGATTTCTCATTATAACATGAATGGGGGAGGAAGGGCTGAGCTCCTAATAAAATGTGACTATTTTCACTGCTAAAATTTGTTCAAAGGCTCTTTTTCAATCCTTTTATTATTATAATTCATCATAAAAAGGCCAAACTTAGACCCCAGGAAGTCCTGGCTTCCCAACCTCTGTGCTATATTGGCTATGTTCTGATTTATGGGAGTTCAAGGATGCAAAAGAACCAGACACAAAAGCATAAATCCACTCTGGCCCTAATCCTACAGCCATTGAAAATGCTGCCACCTCAAGAAGAAAGTATGGATGGGGTACCTGGAGTCCCTCAACAGAGCACAGCTTTGTGGAAAAAAAATTCTCCCAAAGCTGTGATGATTTACAGAGCACCCACACCTTTGATCTGAACCCAAGTGGGACAATAGCCCATTGCCATCCAAGTCTATTCACCAGCTAAAGATCAATCATCAAGGCATATAGAAATACAGTGGCAATTAGAACCTACATGGTAAATGTGAACACCTTCCCAGGGAGGGAGAGGTGGAAAGACAAAAGCAATGGATAAGGCTAAACTTGATGGATCAAGTATCCTTTGTGGTGATGTTACATCACCCTTAACTATAAAATATGATTCACTTTCCCCAAGGCTAAGGACAGGCAAGGCAATGTTTTAGGGATAACATTGCATTGGTTGAAACATATTTTGAAACCCTTAGGAGGTGAAAAGAGAAGCAGCCAGTATTCAGCAGCGCAGCTAGTAGTAATTGAGCACCAATTACTACTAGGGCTACATGTTCCCTCGATTCATAACAATGTCGCTAGAAGTTAACATCACCCCAATGTTATATATGAAAATAAACCAGGGTCAGCAAGCCAGAAAGTTCATAGATGTTTATTGGGTATCCATTAAAGACCAACCACTGACTGGTCTATATGCTAAGTTAGTGGTGACTAAGAGACAGTGCACCATAAGGAACTGACATTCTAGCGTTGAAAATTAAAACACACACACACACACACACACACACACACACACACACACGAGTCTGATTTTAAGTACAAATAAGCACTATGATGGGAATGTTGTTCAGAGTGATTTGTTAGGAGACTAGCTGCCATTTCAACTGGAGTGCTCTGGGAAGAGGTGGCATTTAAGTAGCATGTTTGGTAATGACAAGTCAGCCATGAAAACGTGGTGGAGAAGGCTTTTCAAAATGCAAAGGGCCTGAGCAGAAAGAAAGCAAGTGTGGCCCAGGGCCAGGACGGTGAGGCTGTGTAATCTATCCAAAGTCACACAGGAAGTGAGAAACTCAGAATTGTCGCCCAATACTGCCTCAGAAGCCCACGAGTAATCAGTTTCCGTACACTGAGATAAACACACAGCAACATCCTGAGGAGCACAGCCCATGGATTTAGAGTCAGCCCACCCAGCTATAAGCTCTGACCCCCTGACCTCCCCAGGTACAACCTGTAGGACCTACTTTGCAGAAGTTACTTAACTTCTCTAAGGCCTCAGCTTCTTTATCTGAAAAAGACAATGACTTCTTAAACATTGAGAAAGTAGTGCTATTCTTCCTACTCATTTGGATTTTTCTAAAAGGAATCAGAAAAACATTCCCCATTCTTACCCCAAGAGTTAGAAGGGTCTTGGTTTTTGAAGACTAAACTCTCTCTAGAAAAAGGTAACAGGTTTACTCATTTAAGGTCTAAAAACAAATTCCCCATCTTGGGGACATTCCCAAATAAGACTAAATATATGTCTTCCAGGATTCTCCCTCATTTTGCAGGATTTTCTGTCCAAAAGCAGGCCAGTTTTCCTGAGCTACCATCTCTGAGCCATTCTCACATCTCAAGGGTTTAGGTAGACCCACTGAGTCTAGCATCCTAAACTCTAGATTTGAAGGAGGTTGGGTGAGGGGAGGAGAAGGGAGGGAAGGAAATAGGTCCAAAGGAGAAGAGAAAGAAAGAGTGGATATGGGTACTTATGTATGAACATTAGGATCTTTTACATTTTAAGTATTTTTCATACTAGAGGCCCGTTGCATGAAATTCGTGCAAGGAGCTTGGCCCTTGCAGCCCCTGCTGCCTCTGCCCTTGCAGCCCAGCTGCCTTGCAGACCTTCCCATTAGTTATTCTAGAAGGTCGTCCAGAAGGTCATTCTGCCTTCCAGTCTAATTAGCATATTAGCTCTTTATTATAAAAGATGGGCTAACTATATCACATGGAAAAATATTCCAACAATACATGATGGCTACACAATGCCATGATCTACTTCCCATCTCCACTCTCACTTTCCCAATTTATTTCCCCAATTTGTTACCAATTCTTAGGTGTCCTTCCAGAGTATTGTCTACAGAAACAGAATTCAATTATCAGTTTCTATACATCGATCCATGACACACAACTTATATGACATTTCTGTTTACATTGAAGAAGCAGACTTTGAGATGACAAAGAAAACCACCCAAATTTGCCACTTTCACATGATGGTGCTACTGGCACCATCTCCCAAAGAGAACTTGATCACAAACCCATGACAGTGAACACATAGAGATTGCTCCTCCAGGCAAAGAAGGAAAGTTGCAGTATCTCTTTGTTGAACACTGACCATCTGTCAGGTCCTGAGCCAGGCACTTGTGAGCACATCTGGAGAGAAGAAGGGGTCCTTTCGAGCCAGCCTCTGGACACAAAGGGGAGTGGGTTGTGTTAATGCACAAATAGTAAAGACGACAGCAACAACAATCTGCATCCAATCACACACAATCCTTTTTGGTTTCACACGGGAAACCTAAACAAAATACCCCTTTCCTTCCTCAATAAAGGATACATCTGCTTCCTGCAATCCAATATTTTTCTCCTAAATAAATAAAGCAGCAAGAGGAGTACTGAGGGACGCAGGGGTCCAGATGCAGGCAGGCTCTCTAATGAGCAGGTACATATGGGTGAGGGGCAGGGAAGGTTGGAAGCACTGTTGTTAGGATGGCTGTACCACCCTGTGGTTTCCCTAGTTCTTTTTCAATGTCTCAGCTCTCCACAGGTAACCAGATCTTACTGCTATTAATTATAGAAGATATGTTTTGGAATGGATGCATCACAATTATTAAAAGAAAAAAGAGCCTTTGATCAATCCTCTGATAAATGTGCAATCAGATGTGTAGCTAGGAAGGGGGAAATTATTCCCCAAGAAGAGCTGATCAGAAGCAGGCACCATGATGCAGATGATGACTGTCCATCCACCAGCAGTCACAAGGCCAGGGCAGCCAATCACAAAAGGGGCCAATTCTTCCATGTATCAACATTCACCCCCACCCCAAAATGTTTTTAATTCACACATGAACCAAGTAGAACAACTAATTCCTAAGGCTTCCCTTTACCCAAATTTTTTTCAGTTCTGTTCAGTTAGCTTTACTAAAGGGCCCTATGCCAAAGTAATCTTTCAAAAGAAACTACATTTGGGTAATAAATAAAGGTTTATTGAGTGAACATGTTGTAAATCTTTAAATAAAACACCTTCCTGAGTTTTTCCCTCTTTAAAATCAAAACCCACCTCCTCATTCTCTTCCCATCCCAATCAGTGTTGTCTTCCCTCTGAAACACAACTTCTGGTTCAATCCTGGGGTGAACTGGATGCAGAGATAACACTCAACCTTAGACCCTCAACTATCCAATAAAGAGATGAAACAAAGTCTTGAGAAACCTTGAGCCTGGAAGTATGACAATAAAACAAAACATCTCCTCTTTCTCCCACGATCCTGGAGGAAGCGGCATCATCCTGGCTGGTTTTAGGGAGATGGAGAAAGGGCTGTTTACTTAAATTTCTTATCTAGACCCACAAGGAGTCAAGAATGGATAGTTCTAAGTCATCATCATCACTAAAGCCCATCAAACCACTATCCCATAAACAATTATTGCCCACTCTGTGCCAGGTACAGGCAAGCAGTGACCAGAGGTGAAGAGGTGACAAAGACCAAGTCCTTACTCTAATAGAGTTACTCAATGTCAGAACCAATTCAGAAACAAATAGGCCACCATGTGAGGTGCCTAAAACAGTGATCTAAAGCCCCTGCTTGTATAGAGCTTGCATTTGGAGGAGGAGAAAAATACTACGCAAGACAGGACATACTTATAAAGATAAACTCCACAGGTGATAAGAGCTACAAAGACATTAAACCTCAGGGTTGGAATAGAGTGTGTTGGAGGATGCAAGAGGACTGTGAATGGTAATCCAGAAAAGGTTCTCTGAGAGAAATCTGAGCTGAGATATGGTGAGAAGGAATAAGCCTTGCAGCAATCTAGGGTAGAGTGTTCCTGGCAGAGGGAACAGCATGTGCAAAGCCTCTCTGGTGAGAAGAGCTGGACACTCTGGAGGAGCAGGAAAGGGGCTGATGTGAAAGGGGCATTAGCAAAGAGGAGGGAACTAATGGATGAGTAGGAAGAAGAAGCAGAGTGAGATCATCAAGAGTGTTATATGGACTCTGGATTTGAGACCAGGTTCATGCAGAGTCATTGTTAGAGAATTTTGAGCAGGGAAGTAAAAGGTTTCAGTGTGATTTCTTTTTTAAATGTGACACTAGTCCCTGCATACTGAAGAGAGTGTAAGGACCTGAACAAAGCCAACAGAAACTATGCTATGTAATTCAAGAAGGAATGCATTTAATATGGGGAAGGAGACGTGAAAGGATTGTTGGAAGGTCTAGGGGATGAGGTCAGCTAAGCTCCAACAGCATTTGGGAAATTGCAGGTGCAGGAAGCCCAAGAGATTGTCCCCAGGAATCTCAGTGAACTGGTATGCCACCAGAGTGGGTGATTCACAGGACAACTGGGAAACTACCTAACCACAGGAGCAGGTGTGGCTTCACTTCCCTTCAACCTTCTGAGGCCCACAAGAATACCATGTCTCACCAGGCAAATCCAACCTGGACCCCTGCCAATAGGATTCTGAAAAATGAGGTTCCCACACCAACACCCTTTGCAGAGGAGGAGGATGGTCTTATGTTGCTATCGTACTTTCCAGCACAGTGGTCAGAGTGGAACTAGTTAGAAGTCTACTGTAACAGTCCAGATGGGAGATGAGGGAGACTTGGGATGAGGCTGGTGGCAATTCACTTCCTAGAGAGGATGACAATGATCTAGAGGACATTTTGGAAGTAAAGTCAAGAGGACTTGCTGATGGAATGTATTTGCTCATTATTGTAACTCCTTAGAATGTCCTCTCCTCCAAATATGTCTTCCTCAGTGGCCCTCAGGTGTCACTGTCTTTTTTAACAACTTCTTTAAGATTTAATCCATAAACCACACAATTTGCCCATTTAAGGGTGTAATTCAAGGACTTTTAGTAAAGGCACAAAGTTGGGCATACATCATTATAATCAATTTTAGAGCACTCCCCTTCCCCCAAAAAATCCTGCACCCCTTAACCATAACCCCTCAATCCTCCCATTTCCCCAACCTTAGGCAAACAATAATCTACTTCCTGTCACTGTAGATTTGCCTATTCTGGACATTTCCTATAATATAATAATACAATAGTTGATCCTTTGTGACCTGCTTCTTTTAGCTAGCATAATGTTTTCAAGATTCATTCGCATTATAGTATGCATTGATACTTCTGTTTGTTAATGTCAAATACTATTGCATTTTATGATACCTCATGTTACCTATCCATTCATCATTTGATGAACATTTGGGCTGACTCCACTTTGGAGCTATTTGAATAATACTGCTATAAACATTCATGTGCAAGTTTTTGTGTGGACCTATGTTTCATTTCTCTTATGCGTACAGCTAAGGAATAGAATTGTCGAGTCATAGAGTAATTATATTTAACCTTTTGAAGAGCTATCAGACTGTTTTCCAAAGTGGCAGTATCACTTTACATTCCCATTAGCAATGTGTGCGTGTTTTCAGGGGTCACCTTGGAAACACACTCACCTCTTCTTTTCATAAGGATCCACTGAGTTGGAGACTTCCTCCATTCTCATCAGGATGCTGTGCAAATCCCTAAGATACTTTATCTCCACTGACTCCCCTAGTTCTCTGTGAGCATCTTGAAAAGAGACCATCTCTTTCACCTCTTCATGCCCATTGTCTAGCATAATTCCTGGCAAAAGGTTCATTCCCAGTTTCCCCACAGTTGGGTCAGAGAGGCAGTCTATATTAATTAGAACATACTCTGAGATACTTTTGAGCCAGTCAACAACAGGTGTGATGTCTTCAGGGATGATCAGAAAAATAAAAACAAAATATGAAAGCAAGCTGTTGCAGGTCGGGGGCTGGAGGAAAAAACTTAACTGCCTCTGTAGCTGCCTTCCGACAGATGTTATAAATGAGTAATTTATGCATGTGTAATTCACAGGATCTCTGACAGTGCCCAGAATGCTGATTCAGAGAGATCACAGGAGACTAATGAGAATTTTATGGGCCATCGTGTGAAGGTTTGTTGGGATTTCTGATATTGGTTTCTCAGCAATTACTAAAGGCTTCCCTGACACTCCCAACCCCTAGGGCTGGAAAACATGGATTTAGATAGGGCACCAATAATATATAATTTAAATAATTACTTCATACCTGACAAGGCCTACTTACTTGCTGGACAAGAGCACCTGGTTTGTCTCTGTGGTAGTCCCCATAAACCTATATGGGCAAAGGATCCCTTACGATGGTGTTTAGGGAAATCTATTCCCAGCTGGTCACTTTATCCATTTCCTTCTCTTATGCATTATTTAAGAGGCCACATTTTTATAGAAACAAGATTCTTGTTTTATCCAAAAGGCATTTGTAGACTTAGGGCTTTTTACTAAGACTCTTCTAATTATGGCAATAATCTTGGGACTGATGAGAAGCTCAGAATAGAATTATAACTCACAAGAAAGAGAGAGAAGAAGGAAGGAAGGAAGGAAGGAAGGAAGGAAGGAAGGAAGGAAGGAAGGAAGGAAGGAAGGAAGGAAGGGAGGGAGGGAGGGAGGGGGAGGGAGGGAGGGAGGCAGGCAGGCTCCGGATTGAACAAGAATAGCATTTCTCAGCATAGAGTTCTAGGGTGATAGTATGCTTCAAACTATGTTCTTCTTAGTTTTTAGAACCTAATAGAAAGTGCAAACATTCCCTGCCAAGGTCACTAAATATTTAAAATTGAACAAAGGCCATTGATATCTAATAGTCTCCACATATTTAAAAATAACTCAATTTTATCCACTTTTAATCTACTTTATTAACCCTCACTCAATGAAACAATAATTCAGGTTGTTTCTCATGTGAAAAATAAGACAACCCCCTTTTTCTTTAGCCCTTAATCCCCACACCCAATTTTTCAGGAAGTACTATCAGCTGTACCTCTAAATGCATCACAGGTCCACCCATTTCTCTCCATTCCCACTGTTTCTGCACCAGCCTAAGCCACTGTGCTCTCTTCCCTGGCCTAGGTCATTAGCCTGCAGTCTCCCAGCTTCCTGGGCAATGGATTACCCCATGACAACCCATTCTCCACACTCCAGCCTATGACCACACTGCCTCACATCCTGCTGTAGTTCCTTTGCCTTTGGGATGAAATCCTACTCTCTATAGCCACCTAAAAGCCCTCCCTCCCAACCCCATATTCTCTGTCCCTCCACTCCATTATTGTTTAATCCTCACTGGCCCTCTTTCTAGTTTTAGAAAATGACAATTTTTTTCCTCCCCTAGGCTATCCTTGCTATATACCCCCTTCTTGAATTTTCCATCCAGACCTCTCAGTTGGGTCTCAGCTCAGATGTCACTTTCTCTATGAGTCTTTAATTACATCTAATAATGCTCTATCTAAAATTGATAGAGCCACTCTATTTAACATTGACCACCATTACTCTATTCCAGTCTTTATCAGCATTTTATTTATTATTACCTAAAATCAAGTTAGATCTTTCTACTTATATGCAATTCTTTTCTTTTTGTGTATTTTCCTTTATTCTAGAATAATGCCTGGCCAAAAGTTATTTCAACTCAATTATTCACACTGATTCTCCTGGGCTGATCTAAACTCTGCTTGGCAGTGACATATGGCTTTGATCTTTAGAAAGGAGAGGGAAAAAAACATTTGATAATAATGATTATGATGATGACAGCTAAGATTTATTAAGCCTTTACCAAGTACCAGGCATTGTGAAAAGTATTTTATGGGCATTTAAGCCTCACAACTACTCTATGACATAAATACTTTTGTTATGCTCACTTTACAGATGAAACAACAGAGAGACCTAGAGAGGTCCTGGTTTGTTGTGGAGGAAGATAAGAAGTCCAGGGTTCAAAACTATGTTGTCTGAAAGCAAATTCCATGCTCTTAATAGTCATAGTGCTCTACCTCACTTAATAGTCACACTTCAATAATTTCTTCCCTAAAATTAAGTTTCTAAGCAATAAAAATAATAAATACATATCATTATCAGAAACAAGTTCAGATATATTTTAGGACTATTTATAAGTGCCAGATGATTCCAACTGGTCCCACACTGGGGTTCCTTAGTCTAACAAGGCAGACAACTGATTTATTATCACCCCAAGTTTCAGATGCCAATCAACCAAATTGACAGCCAATTTATTGTTAATTTGTTCATTTCCAATGAGAAAATCACTGTCAGGCAGATATGATAGGGATATTGGAGAATTGAACCATTCTCTCTCTGTAGGCAAATGCATGTGGAGAGCAAGATAATGAGCCGTTTACTAGGGAAGGATGGGATAAAAGTGAGAATATGTGTATAAAGATGCTACTGGCTGATGTCCCAGGCATCTCTGGGGCAGGAAGCTCTATGTGGAGTTTCTCTCCTGCAGAACCAACTTAGGCATGGCCTCTCTTCAACTTCTTTCTGATAAGTGTTCTTTCTTTGCCTATATCAATTCCTTAACCTAGGAAACACTTTATTTCTAATATGACATTGCATTTCCTGACAGTGATCTAAGTTAGTTTTATAGATTAATTCTCAGAAAAAAATATTACCTATTTTGGATTCTCATGAGGCAATTTGTGCCCCTGTATTCTAAAAGTACTGGTCGGTCTAACATGGGAGGGAGGGGCAGTGGGAAACTCTTAGCTAGTATTCTAGGTTCCTTCTAACTTTCAATTCCAAGCCTTAAATGAGCAAAGAGGAAAAAAATGTTTCCTGTTTTCCCCCTTTTCCCTTCAGAAGTTGAAATTTGATAACAGCAATATGGCATCCTATGCTTATAAGTTTGTCTTAATTCATCACTTTTGACAGTTGACCTTACAACATTCCCTAGTTATATCATGATGAAGAGATAAATTGATGGACAGTTGGGACAAAGGTTTTACTAACTGCTGTTGCTCTTACCTCAGGATCCTGTGAGCATCATTTTCCTTTCACTTCTCCCCCTTACCAGTTCATTATAAGAATGAACAGCCACAGAGAACCAGGCAGAAACATCTCTAGCAAGGTTGTAATTTTTAGAAAGTTCTAGAGCCATGTCTTTGGGGTAGCATAAGGATAAGTTTCCTTTAGCTCATTTTGATCACAGAACATTTTCTTGATATTGGCAATACAAGATAAAACAAGATCCTGAAAAAGAGATTACCCTCTGAGAATTAAACTAGTAAAATACATGGTATGGTTGTAACTAGCCATTTGTGAGCATAAAGCGAAAGAGTGTGTGAATGTGTCACTCAAGAATTTGCAGACACCCAAACCTCCACTAATGAGGATGGATATCATTTCAAAGGGATGAGGCTGAAATTTGATAGAAATTGAAAAACTAATCACTTGCAAAATATTCTGCTTGGGGAAGGGTAAGAACACCATTCCAGAGAGTATGCAACACATACTCCCCAGGAGTATTACCATCCTAAGCCAGAGAGAGAGAGAGAGAGAGAGAGAGAGAGAGAGAGAGAGAGAGAGAGAGAGAGAGAGAGAGAGACCCAGGAAAAATATCCTGTATCTTCCTAGAGCATTGATTTTACCTTAAGATCTTAGAGAAATTATATTAAAATAAACATGAGTATTTTACAGAGCAGATAAGGAGAGGGAACATTTTTTGAACCTTGACATTAACAATTAACAAAAAAAATATTTTCTGTTGCTTTCCTTTCTGTATGCACTTAGGGAAGCCCTGCCTAAAATGTTTGCTTGCTTGTTAGTTTTACTGTTTATGGCTGCCACTAATTTGATCATTATCTATCATTCTATCCATTTATCAATTTCCTTCTCTCTCTAAAATCAAATTTTTAAATGAATTGGGAAGTGTTCTCATCTCTAAAATAATGTTAATAACTAAGAACTACAATACATCAAAATTAAATTTTATTTTTGTAAATATTTGGGGGTCAGAGTTAAGATTTTACCCATTCATTTAATTTTCTTACTTATTATGTGTGCTTCTACTTAATTTCTTCATGCTTCATTATGTTTCTTATGCATCCATCCATATTATTTTCCAATGGTCAAATAAATAAAATAACCGGGAAACTGTTTTTCCCTAGATTCCTCTCTTCAAATGTTTCCCCTCTTATGTTTCCATCTGGACATTGCCTCCAGGCCTGCAGAGTGATTCTCATCATAGACTCTTTGTGTTCTTGTGTTGAATCCCCTGTGTCCTAGGTAGCTCTTTCTTCCTTTACTCCCTCAATTCATTGGGGTGCATGTTCCTGGATTCACAAGAAGTTTTTCATAGTAATAATTATGTGTGTTTTTTTTAAGTGTTTTCAATCTACCTTTGAACTTGGCTGATAATTTTGTTGGGTATAAAATGCTAGGCTGCAAATCCTTTTGCTTCACAATTTTTGAAATCATTTCTCCATTGCTTTCCAGATTTGTTGTCAAGAAGTCTGATAAAATTCCATTCCATCTTCTCTGTAGTGACAGCTCCCACCTCTAAGAAAATTTACAGGATTTTTTTTTTCTTTTACTACTGGATCTTCTGAAATTTCGTGATGAAGAGCCTGTGTTTGCCTGTTGTCATTGACTATGCTGGACACAGTGGGCTATTCTTGCCATCGGGAGACTCTGGGAAATGTCCTCTGAGTTTGAAAATTACTTCCTCTCCATTTTTTAAAATAGTTTATTAATATATTGTTGGGCTTCCAAGTTCATTATCTATTCCCTCATAGTTCTTCTTGTTTTATTTGCCCTGTTTTTTGAAATATTTCTTAGTTTTTACCTACTAATCTTTGTGTTGCTTTTTGAAATTTAACAAACAATTTTCTAGGTGTTTTTTTTTTAATTTTTCTCCTTTACCTTTCTTAACCCCTCTTTTTCTTCTATCTACCATGTTTTTTCTTAGCTCTCCAATTTTATTTAGTCTAGCTCATTGACTATTGTGGATCATTTTTCCTCCTCCTTCTCCTCTTCCTCCTCTTTCATCTTTTTGTTTGCTGTGTTTTGGCTTCTTCTCATGTTGGATGCTTTCTTCCAAATGTCTTATTTGTCCATTCACATTCAATAGTAATGATTTAAAAGCTTAGAAGGTTTGAAGCACTGAAAGTATGGATTAAACATATTCATAAGTAATTTTCAAAACCTGGGACTGATATCAGTATCTGGCAGCTCTAAGGATCTTGGGTTTTTCAAAAGCAGACTTACAAATCTCCTACATGTATGGCCTAGTTCTAGAAGTACAAATTTTACTTAAACTTTTTTTTCTCCTGGATTTTGACCTAATGTCCTCAGCTCTTTCCATTTGACTCTTCCTGAAAATAAACCATTGGTTCTGTGTGTGTGTGGTGTGTTATTGATTATTAACATTTCCATAGTCACAATGATGTCAATCTTGACTGTAGATTTGATCAACATTTTTATATCATTTTAATGTGAGTATAAGAGAAGAAATGGGAGCAGAAGCAGAGAAAAAATAATTCCTCATCTATCATAAGACAATGTCAATACATAATGTCTAAAATAGGTCTATTCATAAGTGACAAGGCACACATTTTATTTATAAATATGGAGGTAAGTCACACACAAAAAAACAAGAACTAAAAGAGTTGAAAGCAGTTGCCTGTGGGAGTTGAACTGTAGAGTAGGAAAGGATTAGTTGGGGACTTCTGTTTTTCATTATAAGCCATGGAATATATGAATGCATGCATTCCTTTATTAAAAATAGAATTTAAGAAGCAATGAATTGAGCTAGGAGATTGGAATGAGAGGTGACAGGCAGGTACTGGGAACTGGAGCACCTTTGGAACCTTATAAATATTGGAGTGAGTAGTAGACTTCCTGCAAGTCTGTGAAAAAGGGTTCATGTTATTTTTAATGATATATTAAAGGAAGAAATGAGGGCAGCAGACTGAAGGACTTAGTAATATTCAGGTTAAAAGCAGAACCCCAAATTCAGGAACTTTAATAAATCCTTGGGCCCTTTATGGTTTAATGTTTGCAGACCAGTCATCAAAAGCGATTGAAAAGTAACTCCATTCAAAAAAGTATGAAAGAAACTCGATTCACAATACACCACAACCATTTTTAAAACCCTTCCTCCTGTCTTCACTTCCCTGCTCTCTTCACAATGTCTTTGGGTCCTGCAAGCCAAACTCTCCTCTCCGCTCCATACTCCCAGCTCGGATCACAATTTGGCTTTTCTTCCCTTTCTCTCCCTCTCTATATATTCTTGCAATTTTATATTCACTAAGATTTTTTTCTTTAGTTAGCAGAATTGAGGAAGAGAGAAAATCATAATAAGATAATAAATTCTCACTTGTAGAATTTTCTGGATTAAGATTGAAGGCATGGGAGGGGGAGGAGGACTTCACACCAAGTTGTCCTTTTTTGATGTTATTCCTCTGAAGCACTGCCTCAGTATGCCTGCACGTCAGGAGTGCGTTTTGGAGCTCCGAGCAGCGGAAATGGAAACTTAAATAATACTGGTGTCCAGAAGTAAGAGGCCTAGACCTCAAGGCCCAAATAGTCACTAGAACATCCAGACCTGAGGGCAGAGAATCTCATTTGCTGATCGCTGTACCTTAAGTGCCCGCCCTGACTATGTGCTCAATATGTTGTGGAAGACCTGAACCTCTGCAGCTAGCATCCTAGTGAGGTCACACGCCAGCAGGTATGGGTCTCAGCAAGGCTGGTCTTGATATCCCTTCTCCTTGCAGTGAGCTAGCCCCAACCTAGCATTTGAAAGGTGGTATTTCTCTCATAAACTAAGAAATTGAAATAACATCCTCAGCCTCACAATAGTCAACACAAGGCCATTTTCCAACACATTCTTAATAGTCTAACACTGTGGTCAGCAAACTGCAGCTCTCGAACCACATGCAGCTCTTTGGCCCCTTGAGTGTAGCTCTTCCACCAAATACCACAGCCTGGGCGAGTCTATTTTGAAGAAATGGCGTTAGAAGAAGTTTAAATTTAAAAAATTTTGGCTCTCAAAAGAAATTTCAATCGTTGCACTGTTGATATTTGGCTCTGTTTGACTAATGAGTTTGCCGACCACTGAAGCTGGTTTCTGAGTATACACTGCCAGGCACCTGACCTCAAACCAGGGTAGAAAATGTCACTCAAGAGACCTCTTGAAGCCTGCCAACCTCCCCTGATGATACTCCCAGCTTATTTAGGGTGTCCCCCAAAAATGCATACACACACTTCGAACAATTATAAAGGCAGTGTTTATATAATATGCATTTTATTTTCAAAATTGAGCTATCAGTTGTTAAGGTGTGTATACATTTTTGGGGATACCCTGTATGTATAACCTAGTTCTTATAGTCTGAGAACCCTGGGCTATAAACCTTAAGTCCCAGAACTGAACACCAAACACAGAGCCCCTCACTCTATAGGTGTAGAATATTATACACAGGACCTGGAGAAGTTGCAGCAAAATACCCTGAGAGCACACAGAGCAGACCACAGAGCTACTGGGCAATGGGCACATGGGAGAAACATCATGATGGTGGGGAGTTGGCCAACATGGATGACTCCAGCAAGCTTCAACTGCATCATATGACCTCCAAAGACATGTCAAAATGAGAGAGGGAGTTTTATAAAATGCATCTCTGCACCTCAGATGCCCCACATATGTATTTTGAAATAAGCTATTTGACAGGCACCTGCCCCCAGATGACTCTATTTTGTTCCCAAGGGTAGAAAGTTTGTCACATCTCCTGGGGAGAAAAAAGAGAGGGAAAAGAATGCCCCATTATAACCTGGCCTCTTTGCTATTTTAGTACCTACTGTCATCTTAAGGCCTTTCAAAAATCTGAAAAGAAGTCTTATTTTTAAATTCATAATGTTGACCAAAGAGACTTGCCTTTATTATGCTCATAAATCATTCATACCTCCTTCATAACAAAGAAATTATTTTTAATTTTTATAAGGCTTATTTTTCTCTTTCTTCCCAACACAAGAGGAAATGAGAATAATATTTTATGTTAATAGGAACAAAATGTTCAAAATGTATGCACTGTATAGAAACCCTGTAAAATGTTTCAGTGGAGACATTTTTAAACCAACAAAGGAAATGAAACACAAAAAGCTGCATTAAAAGAACATTGATAATTTTCACTTTAACAAGGAACCTGAGAGGAGTGGATTATGGGTAGGTGGAGGGGAAATTGTATTCCACAGGACTCTGTGGTTAGGGGCTGTCCCCATCCCATCAGGAACCCAGCCCAGCTCTCAGGTGTGCCCTTCGTTGGTAACCCCTTCCACATGCCAGGAAAGCCCCTCCTAGAGGAGTCCAGGCAGCATCCAGGGACTGAGGCAGGTGCTGCCATAGAGAAACCTTCTCCCTCAGCCAGAAAGATGTCACAACTCCTTGGACCAGGATATTGTTCCAATGATAACCCAGGAATTCATCTTCACCCACTGGCGGTTAATAATATGAGAAAGGGAGAAGTAAATAGTTCACAGTAAAGAAAAGGCAGCCCCGGTGGTTCATCAGAGTCCACAGCATCAGGGACAGTCCTGGTGGGAAACAGGAATATTTGGAGGAGAGAGAGTCATTTCTTTGGCATGACCAAGTGGTGTGTGATAGTTTCAAACAGGCCAGTGAATGCAAAGGCATTCACTGCAGTTGGACCGTTTGCATGCCGCAGGATGGAGTCTGGGGCAATCAGGCTTCCCAGCCTCCAGTGAAATGTACGCATCACATTTGAGGATTTCAGCCCTTTCCTGTGGGAACAGCCACATTAAGTCCTACAGGCAAAGCCCATGAGGCCCTGAGCAGTAGAGGAAGGACCTAAACCACCAGGGCAGAGCAAGCAAAACATACATGAACTCAGAGAAATGGAAACAAGCCCTCTGATGCCCCTTGAGCTCCCCAAAATACCACTCACTGAGTTACTAACTTCTACAATACCCAAAATGCTTGAATTAGTCTCATCCTCGTTAAAGGGCTTTTATAGACATTTACAGCTTGTGCAATAAATGAATCACAATTTTCAGAGAGCACGATTTGACAAACGAGAAAGGAGAAGATGGGAGAGGAGGAAAAAAGCGTCTTTCAATCACTTTGCCTGCATGCCTTTTGTAGTTATCTCATTTCATTCTCACAATAGCCCTTGTAAATAGATATCAGCTATTGAATTGGTTATTCTTTGCTTTGCTAGCATCCTTCCTCCTCTTTGTATTCACATTCTGCCATGTGGAGAGCATCACCCAGACTATTTCTGGAAGGCATGGGCCCATGGGGGCGCTGCTGTAAAGCCAAGAGGCAGGAGGAAAGAGAGGTCAAGGTGTTACCTCCCTATGACCTCCAGGTTTTCAAGCTGCATTTCTGTCTGCCAATGTTTTCCATTTTAAGTTTTAATATTGTACCCTGAAACTATTGCTTGCGTTATTTTGATAACAATTCATTTTAAGAAATGAGGAACTGGGCTAGAGGGAGAAGATTGGAGAGAGAGGTGACAGCTGCCTGGGAACTGAGGCAGTTGCCTTGGAACCTTGAAACTCTCAGGGACTAATCAGAAGGTTTGTGAGGACTGTGGTACATCACTCAATGCTCATCACCCAGAACCCCAGTAACCCTCCAGTGGTCCTCTCATTAGGGCAGTTTCCCTGGCTTCTTGCTTGGGGCAATTGTTATATCACTTCTTTATTCAGAAGTGATCAAATGGATGGTAACTATGGGCCAAAAAGCCCGCTTCACTATTTGCTTCCAGAAAAGGTAGTTAAGCAGGAAGCCTATGTCCAGCTCTGATACCTGGGTTCTATTTCAACTCAGCCTTCCCACCCTGACTCAGGTTAGACTGCGATGACCTAAATAACATCCATGACAGCCAGGGCCTGCCTACTTGTTTCTCTATTCCTACTGAAATGGGGAGTGGAGAACAGCCATTGTTTCGTTCCACTAACAAAATTCAATACAGTTGAAAAGAACGCTAAACTTTGGATTTTTACTGCCCAGATAGAAATGACATAAAGTAAACATATCACATAAATAATGAGAACATCAACTGTTTGCATATCCCTGAGATTGCATTACCCAAGCTGTGTTATATTAAAAGAGGGTCGTTAATATAAAATACAATTTTCCATTCATTATGCTCCTTTTGTTTTGAATTCGTTTTGAGGGGCCTGCTGTTTGAGACATGCTTTTTGACGTTCGTAAATGAAGACTTTTGTAGCCACACAGCTCTTCTGATGTTAACAGAGCAGCTGTTGATCTGAGAAAAGTCAGCCCCTTGGAGGAAGCCGTCAGCATTTTACTGTGCAGAAATCAATACCTGTGAACGGAGACTCTGGCGTGCAGTGAACCGTCCCTCATCGGCTGGGATGGCCCTACGTCCTGACCTTCAGGGAGGAGAGTGAGAAAGACCAGGGTGGAAAGTAAAATTCTATCAAGTAGAAAAGAATCAACAACCGATTCACAACTTTACTCAGAGTGTGACTTCAATTAGGAAGCATTGCATAGGCCATCATGTGCTCTATAGGAAGCTCCAGGATAAAACCTACATGAGCGGTGCTTTGTAAATAAAAGAAGTGCGACATACCTTTTTCTTAAGAGCAACTTTTTAAAAGATGCAGAATGAAATGCTGTCCAGTGAGCTAGGGTAGGCACAATTCATTGGGCCAGAAAACTCCAAGAAGGCAATTCATTAAAGCTCAAAAATCATGAATGTTCCTAATGATAACCCTATGACCCCAAGTCCCCACATGGCAGGAATGAGCTGTCTGACTCACCTTGTTTCCTGCAGTTACTGCAGTCTATTGAGACGCAGTTTTTAGATTGGAGCTAAAATTCTTTGCCTCCCGGAATTGAAGAATGAATCCATGGACAGAAAGGTGGAGATTTATTGAAGAACAAGCACAGACTCCCACATGGGGAGAAGGAAAGAGTCCCACAGAATGGACTCCCACATAGGGAGGGGGAAAGAAACCCACTGAGTTCCTTTTCCCTATGGTTTATAAAGTCTGCAGATCCTGGTGCCTTGATATCCCTCCTGATACTGGTTACTATAGTAACTCCTGGGCTCTATGGTGAAACCTCACATGTCTCATGTGAGGTTCTCCCCACATACTTCCTTATTGTTTTCCTACTCCCTTTGGGCTTTCTTCCTCTCCTGGATGAAGGGCTTCCTTACCTTTATTTTCTAAATATAGACCTTTTGCTGTTACTAGCTCCCCCATCCTATGGGAATGTATCTGTTGCGGCTTTTCAGCTTCACCATTCTATGGAAATATACCTTCTGCTGTTCTTCAGCCCTGGGCTTCCTCCATGGTCCCCTTAATTTCCAAAATTTCTAAATTTTTCTAAACCTGTCCTATTTTACTTCTAAAATTCCTATTTCACTATGCTACAGCATCCAGAACTTGATGAAGTCATGATCTTTGTACGCTGGGCATAATCCTACCTCCAGAGCAGACAGACTATTGTAATAATCTGTGCAATTCATTCTTGAGCTAGGTTTGTGAAACTTTACTTTCAAAAATTGAGTGAAAATGTCATAGATGGACTTACCTAGCCAAGTTAAATCACTCCCTGTGGGGGTCAATTACGTTTCCTTTGTGGCACTATATTATCCTAATTGTAATTGTTAATTTTATATGTTGCATTGACCAGGTCACAGGGTCCCCAGATATTTGGCCAAATATTGTCTCTGGGTGTGTCTGTGAGTCAATTTCTGAGGAGATAAGCATTTGCATAAGTAGACTGAGCAAAGTAGATTTCCCTTCCTCAATATGTGTTTGGGAAGTTGGGGAGACATCAACCAAACCATTGAGGGTTTCTCTGGCTTCTTGCTTGGGCAATTATTCTCTCCCCTCTTCATTCAGAAGTGATATACCAGATGGTAATTATGGGCCAAAAAGGTAAAGGAAGAAAAAATTTGCTCACTAGATCTGCCTCTCTCTCTCTCTCTCTCTCTCTCTCTCCCTTCCTGACTATTAGGGCTGGGACATTGGTCTTCACTTGCTGTTGCACAAAGACTCACATCATTGGTGTGCCTGGTTTTCAGACTTCGGGCTCAGACTATAACTTAAACCACCAGCTCTCCTGGGACTTCTTGTTGTACACAACAGATTGTTGAGACCTCAGCCTCATATGAGCCAATTCCTCATCATAAATTATGGAGAATTCTAATACAGCATCATCACCACTGCTGTAAGTAATATAAAGTAATACAAATAATACAAACAAGAACGCTAGCTAACAATTGCTGAGTACTCACCCTGTGCCTGGCACTGTCATGTCAAGTTCACAAGGATTATCTGAGGTAAGTGTCACAGAGTCTTTTAAGGGAAAAGGGACTATTATTATCCTCACTTTTCAAACTCGATGTTCATGTCTATTTATTGAGGCTTTATTGTGTTTCAGACACTGATCTGACTTTACAGCTGTAAATGAGTTTGACATAGAGGCTATTTTCTCATGTGAAACATACAATAAGTTAGTAAACCAGGAGGTAAACCGGATGACTCAGATAGTACAAAATGCCATAAAGACAGTAAAATGAGAAAATGTCAGTGAGAGTCACCGAGGGACAGAGAGCAGATATTTGAGCAGAAGCTGAAGGATGAAAAGCATTATCCCCTGAAGGCTCTGGGAGGTTGGTCAGCCTAGTCTGGTCTCACAGTGTTTCAGAGGATGGGAAATCTCCCACTCTGACCCAACTCCAGCGCTCCTCCATGTTGAGACCACTGCACTGTTAGTCTCTCTACCCCCAAAGGGTATGTTGCTCTAGATTGGTATCCAGTGACCTGGGAATTTACTTATCATTCTCATGCCCCTCCTCTCTGATGATGCCTAGACAATTACCACCTCTAATCTCCAATTGCTGTTTTCATTATAATTACTATTTCTTTCCAGTATCTCACATTTTAGTTCTAAACAATGCAGGTTATAGCTACTATGTATTATCAGACCCAGCTGTTTGGCTTTTTTCTTCCAGTCTGAATAGACTGAATAGGAGCAGAAGCATAAAGGCATTTCTGATGAATAGAGGATGCACATACACACACACACAAACGCACGCACGCACACACACACACACGCACATGCACACGCTCACACGCACCATCAGAATCAACACTAAAGCCCAACAAGTCTGGGATAGCATTCATCAATTTCATAAATACCAGAAATACCCACATGCTTCTTGTTCAGTATGATATATTTTTTTCAAGAGAGATGCTTTAAATTTTCCATTTTGTGCCAAGGTAAGTTTTATGCTTCTAATGTACAACATATGGATCATATGACATTATGCGTTATTTGCATCCCAATAAAACAGCTCATTAATCAAATGGTCTATTGTAACTTCCAGCTGCAAAAACCACAAAACACACCCAACAAGGAGGGTCATTTTTAATTCAGTAAGTGTCCTTTTAAAATAATATTTGTCTGATCCTGTTGAACACTGGTCAAATGCACAAGAGATGTTAGTGTATTAGGAAAGAGATGGTAATACGGACATAGCCAGTCCTGAAACATACACAGTGAATTTCTTCTCTGACTTTGAGCCACTGTTTTGCTTTTCCTCCATTGGATTTTGAATGGTGTTTTCTTATGAGGTCAAAACCAGGTCTTTTTGTAGCAACCAACATTTAGCTATACTAACGTACAGCTAAATTAGGAGCAGGTCAATCGTTGAAGAGTTCATTAGGAAAGTAAATTGGTATGTTACACACATACCAATGATTGCAAACTCATCCAAACCTAATGAAATATGCAAACAAAACCATAAGCCCTAGTCTATTGGTTCCTACATGGCAGTTCTTGATGCGTGAATCAGCCAAGGTCCTAAGGGTAGGCAATAAAAGCCAACTCTAGCTAACTTAAGCAAAAGAGGATATCTCTGAAAAATATTGGTGGAGGCAGGGTATTGTTGCTAGTCAGACTTGTGCATGAGTAGAGAACCAGGAAGCTCTAGAGGGAGATGAGGCTGGGACACAGCAATATCCCACAGCTTAAAGAGCTTGCTCAGGAAGTCTTAGTCACCACTCCGCTCCATGAGTGATGTTTCTTTTTTTTTAATCTTTATTGTTCAGTTTATTAATTACATTGTTCCCTTTTTTTCCCCTATAGCTCCCCTCCACCTGATACGCATACCACCCTCCGCCCTCACCCCCCTCCACTGTCCTCTCCCATAGTTGCATGATTTTTGTCCAGTCTCTTACTGCACTTCCCACACCCCCTTTCTCCCCAAGACTTGTCAGTCCATTCTCTCTCTATGTCCATGATTCTGTTACATTCATCAGTTTATCCTGTTCATCAGCTTATTAATTCACTTGATTTTCAGATTCATTTGTTGATAGATGTGTATTTGTTGTTCCTAATTTACACTTTTATCTTTTTCTTCTTCCTCTTCTTAAAGAATATCTTTCAGCAATTCATATAATATTGGTTTGGTGGTGATGAACTCCTTTAGCTTTTTCTTATCTGCGAAGCACTTTATCTGGCCTTCAATTCTGAATGATAGCTTTGCTGGATACAGTAATCTTGGTTGTAGATTCTTGCTGTTCATCCCTTTGAATATTTCTTGCCACTCCCGTCTGGCCTGCATTGTTTCTGTTGAGAAATCCGCTGACAATTGTATGGATGCTCCCTTATAGGTAACCAACTGTTTCTCTCTTGCTGCTTTTAATATTCTCTCTTTGTCTTTTGCTCTTGGCATTTTAATTATGATGTGCCTTGATGTGGTCCTCTTATGGTTCCTATATATTGGGGTTCGGTGTGCTTCTTGGACTTCTAGGTCAATTTCTTTTACCAGGTGTGGAAGTTTTCGGTCACTATTTCTTCAAATAGGTTTTCATTGTCTTGCTCTCTCTCTTTTTCTGGCACCCCTATAATTCAGATGTTGATATGCTTGAGATTGTCCCAGAGGCCCCATACACTATCTTCAATTTTTTGGATTCTTTTGGTTTCTTGCTTTTTCAGCTGAGTGGATTTTGCCTCTTTGTATTTCAAATCTTTAACTTGGTTCTTGGGTGCTCTAGAGTACTTTTAGGTCTTTGTATAATATTTTTTATTTCAGTCAGTGTATGCTTAATTTCTGATTGGTCCTTTTTCATATCCTTGAGAGTCTCCTTCATATCCTTGTAGGTCTCATTCATTTTCTTGTAGGACTCATTCATTTCCACGTTGGTCTTGATCATTTCCTTGCAGGTCTTGTTCATATCCTTGAGGGTCTCGTTCATTTCCTTGTAGGTCTTTCTTATTTCCTTATAGGTCTCGACCTTTTCTAGGAGCCTCTTGAAAAGCCCTATAACCATGGTTTTGAATTCCATGTCCAGTCATTTTTTTCCTCCATTTCTTTCACATCTGATTTCTTTCCATGTCTCTGCATGGTGGCTACTTCCCTGAGTTAGTCAATTAGTTTTGTGTGGTAGACGTCCTACAAGGGATAGTGGCTCAGCCTCCCCAGTTACCTCAGGTGGATATGGGTTGCACAGTCTTGTTGACGTTAAGCTCAGGTTAATCGTTGTTAGCACTTGGAGGGGTTGACCTCCAGGCCAATTGTCTGTGACATTCAGCTGTGCTCAGGTTGGATGGGTGGAGTCTCTGGGCCAAGCAGACAGCGTCAGCTCTGCCCTATGTGGCCCCAGGGTCTCTGAGAGAAAGCTGCTGCCGAGCTCCACTGGCTGCTGGAGAATTCAGCCTCTCCCCAAATGAGTCTGCACACCCAATGTCTCACCCAAGGTTGCAAAACAATGCAGTCTGACGGTTTCTCAAATGAGAGAGCAAGTCACAAGTGCTCTCTGCGTGGTCAGGCAGCTGTGCTGTTCCCAAGCTCATGCGCACTCCACACAAGCTCGCCTTCTCCACAAGCCTGCCGACCCCTGCAGCACCTAGCTTCGGCGTGCCCTCCCACTGTCCAGTTTTTACCCCGTATGATAGTGGGTTCCCTGGACTTCGCCCAGAGCTGGAGAATCAGCCCAGTGGGACGTCTTTGTCTCCCCCATTCAAGAAAACTGGCCAGTTTTCAGCCGCCCACCCTATCCGCTGGCGCATGCTCCTCCAAACCTCTGACTCTGCGCATATCTTCAACGCTGTCCTCAGCCGCTCCTCCGAGTCACAGTGTCTTATCTTCACTTTTATTTGTGGAATTTTCACTTAGCCAGCTTTCCGGTGATTCTGGATAGTGTTTGTTCTTTCGTTAAGTTGTAGTTTTAAAATTGCTGTGTATGACGGCAAGATAGGTGTTTTACCTATGCCGCCATCTTAGTTCTCCCATGAGTGATGTTTCTTCTGACCTTGCATCAGTCACTCGGGACAAAAGCCCTGGAAGAGAGTGGCTAACAGGGCTGAGTTTAGGTCATGGGCCTGCTCCAGTGGGAAGAGGACCCTCCTCTTGGCTGGGCAGGAGGTGGGTGCCTGGAATTGCACTCCCACTAGGACCTCTACAATGTGAAAGTGAGTCAGTATGCTCTAAAAGAGGGCGTGACTACCAAGTTGTGCAAAAACAGTGATTGAATACCTATTATATGCCAAGAACTGTGCCAAATAATTTTCAACAGATGTGCTTTCATTTCATGATATTTAAAACCCCACAGCCATCACATGGATTTTCTGCTCACTTCATAGCGGGGGACAGTGAGGATTGGGGATATTAAGTGACCTGGACAAAGTGACAGTGTTTAATAAGGTGCAAAGTCAAATGTCCAGTCTTGGTTTTCAGGCTCCTGGTCATGTACACAGAGCTTGAGCTATAAATTAGAGGCTCTGAGTTCACCCTTCTGTTTCCCTAGTTTCTCCAGGACAATTAGAGCAACCAGCCAATTTCATTATATTCCTTATTTTGACTAAAATGTTTTAAGGTACCAATCAAATGCATGGTCACCCAGAACCTTGCCTTTTATACTCATTCGATTGATCCAGTGACTGTATTTTGTGTATCTCTGTTGCAGCATCATGACATGGATTACCAGTATCCTCTTTACCTCAGGAAATAGAGTTACTAGTACCTTCAAGTCTAATGAATCTAATTAGGTTACAGAGCCAATTCCTGAAAATCTATACCAATTCAGAAATTTACCCTTGAGATGCTGTACTTCTAAAACTAGTCTTGGCACCAAATTCTATACTAGTCAGGGCTTTAATAGAGAAAGAAAACCAGGTTAAAGTGATAGATAAATAGAAAGACTAAGTGATCAAAGATAGAAAGAGAGAGGAAGGAAAAGAGGGAGGAAGGGAGGGAGGGATGGAGGGAGGGAGGGGCTGGCAACTATGAAATTCGTATGGTAGGCCAGCAGATTAGAGACTCTTGGGCAGAAGTTGATATCATCTTCCAGAAGCATAATTTCTTCTTTCTCAGGGAAACCTCAGTTTGTTTTGGATGTGTCTCATCCAGATTATCAAGGATAATCTCTTTTGCCTAAAGTCAACTGATACTGATTGCCACATCTACAAAACACATTCACAGAAACACCTAGATTAGTGTTTGATGGAATAACTCCCACCATGGTGTAACCAAGTTGACCCACCAAACTAACCATCACAGTATTGTCTGCTCAGAAAAACTGGAACATTAGAACATGTGACATGTCAGGAAAATGAAGTCCATGTGCTAGTTCATCATACTGCTCTGGCATTGACTGAGTCCAGGTAATTCTGGAAATAAATCAAAATCCAATAACTGAGGTGAGACCAATGTTAGTCTGTCAACAAGAACACCAATGCACTGAAACCTGCATCTCAAGATAGTTAAGCCTTTGGGATGGGTACCAAGCACTCAGTGACTGAGAATTAAAGGGCCCTCCTGCCCCAAAGTAGTTCTGTGGCATGAAAACACACTGTTTCCAGGACTCTCTTTTCAAAGCTATTCCTGAGAGTGTTCATATTATGTCATTGCTAAGAATTATATTAAAGCGTAAACAAGTCTTTTGGCAAGTATCCAAGAAAATAAAACACGGAAGTGTGTTGTTGAACCAAAGCAGAAAGAGGGGGGCAGGCTGTTGGTTGAATAGCTATTTAACTCTAAAACTCTATTATATCACTTTACATGAATTCATCTTTTCTTGAAGCATCGATCTTATATAAAATCTGCAGTTTGAAATTTTAACCCTGCTATTTGGCTTCTATAAATGCTTGCTTGCTTGCTTGCTTAAATAATAAGGAAAATAAGACTATTCCCACTTTAGAGAGGCCATTAAACCTTCCCCAGACAAAATTATCAGTGCTGGCACCAGGCTATGCCTTTGGTTGAGGTCTCAAGTCACCAGCACATAGGGGCTTTTTAAGAACTTGCAAAGGAGGCTGGAAACACCACATATTTGGGAGACAAAGAAGATAAAAACATATAAATAGGAAAAATTCCTTCTTGTTGGGGCACAGAATTTGAGAGACATATTCTTCTGGACCCGCACATAATAAATGTAACTCCGTCTCTTTAAGTATTGCTTGGTTCTTCTCCGGTTTTCTGTAACAATCTTAAAAAAACACACACACAGGAGCAAACATTGTAATCCCCATTCTAAGTGGGGACATCGAGACTAATAATTGGCAATGTTGAACACTTCTCCATCAGTCTGGCTTGGAATATACTGCCCACTATAGTGGCTTGGAATACACTGTCTGCCTTCTGGCCAACCGGGATGGATCAATAAGAGAGTGCAGGAGTATAAGCAGAGGTCCAAAAGAGAGGGAATCTGTTTCACTTCTGCCTGGTATCAACCATTCTAATACCTTCTCAGAGAAGAGGTTTGTTGTCTTTTGGTATATCAATCATTTCTGTCCTAACACTAGGCCAAGTCTTGTATACCTTTGCAATGCAGCCGAATCTGCCAGTCCCGGCCCTAATATTTGCAAGGCCTGTGACAAGGATACAGATAAAGGCCTATACCCCATATTTATAGACTTTTAGGTGTTGTTAACTAAGCAAGCAAGCTGTTCTATATAACACAGTCTATTTTTCTGCCTTGACAAGTTTGCCATCATAATGACCGAGAAAGCCAGTTCAACTTGCCAGTCTCCGACTCTTTGGAGGTTCATGTAAGGACATGATGATAGTGTGAGGAAAGTTCTGGCCCTCAGCCCAGAGCGCACCCCACTTTTTCTACCCCCAATTTGATTATACCATGAGGAGCCTCCTGTACACATGTGTGGATATCCGACCCATCATCTAAGCCATGTCCACATCTCTACTATCAGCCTCTTGTTGGCCACCCAGGGACCTGGGACTCCTACCTGTGGAATGGTCTTCCCTGAGGAGGACAGACTCCAGGAGGAGATCTTAGGAGTGGGGTTGGGCTATTTGGGCAGGGAATTCCAGACACCAGATAGGTTGTTGGGGCATGATCTAGAAGGGATGGGTATGGATTCTGGGGAAGCATAGCTCCTTACCTCTCAAACCCAGTGGAGAAGGCCCAGCTGGAAAAGGTCCAGAGCAGGACCCTCAAAAGCAGGGAGACCTCTGGCAGAGACCCCTCTCAGCTTAAAGTTCAAGATGACTTCCCTGAAAAACTGGCTGCAGTGCTCTGTCTCTCAGCTGCTCCTGGATCTGGTGCACTTCGCCTGCCCTTCTTACTCACTGCCAATCCCCAGCCCATTAAGGCAATGTATTGTTGCAATGTTCATTTTACAGTGACATACACAGGCCTGAGTTCACAGTCACCACCTCTTAGTACACTGTCAAACAGCTATCGCCAGAGGAAATGGTCTGCTGGGACTTTGCACTGTAGTATTTATTGTGGCAATAAAATAGAGTGTCCCCAACAACCCACAGGCACACGCGCACACACACACACACACACACACACACCACACAAATTGCATCAGCTTATTCCAGAATCCAATAAAAGGGAGCAACAGATAGAAAGAATACATTTGATTAAAGTCACTAAGTATAGGCTTTTCCTTTAAAAAAAAATAAATAAAAGCCTAATTTGGTTATATGCTTTTATTTCTCTCCATCACAAGGCATAATTTTTAAATAGGATCTTGAAAGATTTGGAAAATAACATTGTAATTTTTCTAATTTCTCTGGGCTCCTAAAATCTCAAAGATTATTCATAATTCCTAATGTTCAAACTAGGCATTTTAGCCTTGAACATTATAACACCAGAATTTACATGCCATTTTTAAGTTGGATGCATGAGTCTGATAGCCGTATTATGCGAAGTTGTTGGCCGGCACCCTGCAGACACTCACAATTCTCACACAGGGAGGTTGTGGGGCTCCTGACTCCTGTGTCTGTGTCCCATGTTTGTCCCATGAGGTAATTTTTTCAGCACTTTTTTTATGATAAAAACTAGAGGCCTGGTGCATGAGATCTGGCCAGTCTGCCTTGATCAAGCTAATCAGGAGGGCCCATGGGCAGTTGGTGGGCTGGCCCCACCCTCTGGTCGAACTCTGGCGGGACTCCGGATTAAAGGGACAATTTTCATATTACCCTCTTATTATATAGGATCTTATCTTTTATTATATGCTATTAGAGGAGTAACAAGATCCAAAAGAAAAAAGAAGATATGGTACAAAAGCAGCCAAACCTAAGGTCAAAAATAAATCCTGTTTTGATTTTAATGCATTATCTAGGTATTGCAATGTAGCTAACATTAAAAGAAATAAGAATATATACATATATATTAAAAATATGATGTTTGTTCATAAGAAAAAGTTTATTAAATTTTAATTAATACTACCAAATAATTCAAATTAACAGTCAACTTGTTCATAGTGTATAATTTTTGTTCAATTTTTTAAAAAATATTTATTGTTAAAGAATTACATAGGTCCTCTTTTCCCTCATTAACCTCTTACAGCCTGCTCCCATCCTCCCTTTCCCCTCCCCCAGGCCCTCATCACCCCATTGTCTATATTTTCAGCATGTTTAATCTTTCTCATCATCTTATCTGAGTTATATTTCATTTTAACCCATGACATTTCTATCACATAGGGTATTTTTTATTTTTTATAAGTTATGATACTTCTGTTGTAGAATCATTTTTACTATCTATTGTGGCATAAGATACCCCATGGCATTTCAAGCCCTGCAGGCTAGGACATGTTCTGGACACAGCAGACAACCTATCTCCCTTCAAAAGTCACTTCCTTATTTTAAATAAAACCAACTCGAATTATAAGTATCATAACTCATGCATGTTTGTGAGTTATGCCTAGAAACACAAGGGAAGAACCAATCATTCATTAGGTTAAGTGACTTGAGCCCACACCAGCCCTAGGTGGTTTTTCTTTGCTAACCCTCTAAGAATTAAAAACTAATTAATGCATAAAATGATTTCTGTAAATGAATTTTATTTCTTTGGGAAGTAAAATGGTTCAATGGAATACAGTAGATCCCTTAAAACATCAGGTGCACATGTAACTTACTTTATAACAGTGGGTGAAAAATCTACCCACCCAGAGAGCCTCCTCTGTCAATAACTAGAGATAATTTCTATCTAACAAAGCTGTTTTAGGGAAAAAGAAAAGCAATATGTACCCTGGAACAACAAACAACACTTAATAAATGTTAGTTTCTTCCCTTCCCCTTGGGTATAATTAGGTCAATGTATGGTAATCTCTCATTTATCCACAGTTTCACTTTCCAAGGTTTCAATTATCTGCAGTCAACCACTGTCCAAAAATATTAAATGGAAAATTCCAGAAATAAACAATTCCTCAGGTTTAAATTATGTGCTGTTCTGAACAGCGTGATGAAATCTCATGCCATCCAGCTCTGTCCTACCTGAGGTCTATGCTGTATATGCAACCCACCCGCCAATCACTCAATAGGCATCTCTGTTATCAAATCAACTGTGTGGGATCCCAAGGCTTGTGTTCAAATAACTCTTATTTTACTTAATAATGCCACATTCATATAGCTTTTATTACAGTATATTGTTATCACTATATTACTTTATTATCAATTGTTAGTCTCTTACTTGCCTAATGTGTAAGTTAAACTTCATAATTGGTAGGTGTATATATAGGAAAAAATCACAGTATCTATGTGGTTCTGTAATCTCCTCAATTTCAGGCATCTGCTGGAAACCTTGGGACATATACCCCATGAAGAGGGGGGACTGCCTTATGCCAGTAACTATAACACAGGTGCTACTGAAATTAAAAAGACCAAGGTTCAAATCCTGCCACTTTCCAGTCTTGGGCAAACTATTCACTGAATCTGAGCCTGTTTCTCCATTTGTAAGAGGGCACACACCTCAGGAGGCTGTGGTGAGGTCTACAGAAGCCATGGTTGTGGGATCCCTTAGTACAGCTATGGACACAGAGTAAAGACTCAATAAATTTCAGTATAGCTGAGAACATAAAGTGAAGCAGACCACATTTCAATTCTGATTCTATCACTTACCTACTGCATTACCGTGAGCAAATTAACCTCTTCAGGAGTCATTTTCTTGGTGGATATTCTTGAAATAATTATTCCTACCTCACTAGGTTTTTATGAGGTTTATATAAAATAATAAAAGGAAAGTGCCACCTTTAGAATATGCACATCTTAAGCGTTAATAAATGATAGCAGTTATTAATAAATACATTTTAAAGGAGAGATTAAAAGCTACCAGGGGAAGAAAAGTATTAGATCACTATATTGCAGACATATGTGGCTAACTTGGGGGAAAATAGGCACAACTCAGAATCTAAAAATAGATGAGCTAGAGAGCTGTTTCAGAAACTTTCTCTGATAAAATATATACATACATATTTTATATCTATCTATATAAAGGGCTAAGTGTTCATCCCTCTGATAGGTAGCTATGGATGGATTGGCTACTAGGGGGAAGATGCTCAAAGCATAACGCGCACTGCCCATTTAAAAATAAACAGCACCACGGACCTGGTGCCAACAAACCAACACTTGGCTTTCCCCAAGTGGGACACAGGCCCTGTCACCACCCCAGAGTGACACCCCACCAAATCACAGCCAATGCTACAAAATGCGGCCCCAGCCCAGCCGGGAAACAGTCGCTGTGGGCATGGGTAATGTCGTCACATGGCAACACCCAGCTTCCTCTCTCTCTAGCAATTAACCTCTTTAGAGTTTCTTCAGCCCAGGAACCCGACTTGCTTTATAGCCAGGTGCAATCTTTTTACATGTTTGTGAAGCATTTTCACCTGCCTCATCTCATTTGATCCTCACATTAGTCCTGGAGTAGGTAAATAGGAGACTTGGTAGAATCCTATTGTTTTCTTTTCATTTGCAAGACACAAATAATGATATTAAAATATTTCTCCTAATTAATTTCCTTTCAATGTGCATGAATCTGTGCACTGGGACACTAGTATAGATATAAATGTACATATAAACACATTATATAATTGTAAATTGTATATATAACTTTAACAATTATTCTAGGTCACTGATACTTTGCTAACACTACTTGTTACAGAACACTAATGCCCTGGAATAATTGTTGAAGTGCATTGGATGAATCTGCTATTAAATTCCTCTATTAAAGTACCTATCACTCTGTCTGATAAAGTGAGAGCTGCTTAAGGTCAGACACTATATGCTTTCTCCCCGGATGCTTTTCATAAAGACTGGCACCCAAAACTACTCAGCAATTTTAAATAAAGGTTTCTGTTTCTATGGGTCTGTATTCCTAGCAGAACATAAGCACCTGGAATGCATGGGTGTTATATTTCATGTCTGTATCCCTTGCATCTTAAAGAGAACCAGGCACATAATGGGTGCTCCACAGGCTTGAAGCACTAGTTAATTAATTAATTGACATCAATTAATTGGGTTGAATTAGTGAAGCTGACAGAGAAGCATTTTTGTGTGCCATTGCACTCCTGGGAAGCATGGGAATCCAGCCACGGTATATTCTTATCTGCACACCTATCAATCAAATGCTAAGCTGCTGGGCTGTAACACAGCCCTGTGATTGCTCTCTCTTCCTACTGTTATAACAAGCATCTCCTAATCAGCCAGACCTTTCAGCAAGCTGCCCCATGCTGGGATCCCACCGGATAAAGCAGAAGGGTAACGATAAGGCCGGTCTTGCAGAGATTGAGTCACAGGGACCCACTAAAGGAGGTGGGGATGTCAGAGGCAGGGATGTCCCAGGCAAGTGTTCAAAGAAGAAGTGGGAGGGAAGACCAGTGCTGACTGGGGGGCCAGGAGAAGCTGTCTGTCTCCTCAGCCCACCACAAAATCAGAGAATGGCTTGTGGGCCAAGACCTGGGGTGAAGAAAGGCCAGGAACAAAGGGCAAGGCTTCTCCATTCAGGGTCATATACTTACAAATAACAAAAATAAAACTGTAACTTTTTAAAAACAGCTTAATTTCTTTGAAAAGAAACCTCATTCAATCTGTGGTGCAGCCTTCCCTCTCTCGCCCTCCCAAGACTCTGTGTGAGTTCTAGGGGACAAATGCAGGGTGAGATTATTGCTGTAAGTTCTAGAAGAGATGTGGACACTGATTAAGGGGCTTTTTCTCTATCCTCAGCTCTTCTGGGGCTTATGTAACCCTCCCCAGACTGCAAGGCTCAACCTCCAGAGTGAGTCTCTTCCTCTCCTTCCATTTCCCCTCCACCTAGGACCCAGAACTGGGAAGCTAGTCATTGATCTTTGGCTGCTAATTTTCCTCAAGCCCAAGATCTGACAATCAGAGGCAAAAACCCAGCTACTTTGTTCTGTCATTTCTCACGCCATCCCTTCCAGAGGCCAGGAGTACTGCTCCACAGGGAAGCGGCCCACAGTGGCGATCACACAAGAAGAGGCGGAGAAGTCTGCACTCTGAGATCGGAATAGAAACCCTCCTGGCTGGCTCCAATGGGCCCTGGTGAGTGCACTGAACCCTCCCAAGCAACCTCCCCAACACAGCTCTGCGGGCACACCTCATTTTCTTTGTTGCATGAAATTGCACATTACCAAGAGGGTCTAGCTGAAGAATGGTTCAAAATCAGGTCAGTGAAGTCCTGACAGGCAGCTCAGTTGGTTAGAGTGTCATCCTGATACATGAAGGTTGTGGGTTCGATCCTTGGTCAGGGCATCTACAAGAATCAACCAATGAATGCATAAATAAGTGGAACAACAAATTGATGTTTCTGTCTCTTTCATTCTCTCTCAGGTCTTTTTTTCTTCTTCTTCAATATCAAGTTAATAGAGGATGCAAGCGAGTAGATGCCATTGAGGAGTTCTGAAGATGAGGCTGAGGCCAGACTGGAAGCTAAAATAAGGCACCAAGACCCACCACTAGGCTGGGGGTGGGGGAGAGATGCCAGAAACCTGCTAAGCTGGGGGAAGTGAGTGGGGGAGAGAGGTCAGGTGGAGGCAGATTCCAAAAGCAAAGAGACTTAGAGCAGAATTTAAGCTAGAAAAATGGAAATGATACAGAGTTCTGAGCCTGAATGACCTGCAGATTACCCTGTAGGCTCTTTATTTTTTCTGCTCTGGCCGAACACAACATTGGCCTAAGCTGAGGCTTGGTAGTCTGGTAGCCATGGTTCAAACCCCAGCTCTGCTCCAGCTTAATAGCTTGTTTCATCTCCTGCTTTGTTTCTGTTTCATCATTTCTAAAAGAAGGTGAACTCTCCCCCAAGCTTCTAGTTCTTGGGGTTGTCACACACGGACTCAGACACCTCCTGCTCCCTGAGATCATCTCAACCTTTTAAAGAAAGATAAACTCTTTCTTTTACTCCCTGACAGTCTCGAGCCCGCTGGAAAATTGAGTACTCAGGCTATAGATTTTACTTAGTGAGCTTTCCTAATTATCAGGGTGGTTGCAAACTCCACCTGGGCTCATGATCAAACCGGGGCCTGCACCAATCATCATAAAACACAACGGCCTGCAACCCAGATGCACAGCAACGACCAGTGGAGGCCCAGGGGGGAAGCAGGGCCTGATCATGCCCTTATCTTAGAAATTCAGGATACTCTTTATTTGTTTTTCTCTGCCCTCGTCCTATGGGGACCCAGGGCTAAGAAGCAGCACTGAGCAATGAACAGAGAACTCAGAGTGGGGAAGGAGGAAGCAGGAGACCTGAAGGCAGGGCCAGCTCTGTGGCCTTCAGCACTCACGTCCCCATCTGTGCATGAATGGATTGGCTCAATGGTTCCAGTGACTAATCATCAGAATCATGACAACAAAGATTCCGGGGCTCTCCATCCATCTCAGACCTATCATCAGAATTCCCAGAGCTGGTACCCATGCATCTGTATTTTTCAAAGCATTCCAGGAGATTCTTAAGATCTGTCAGGTCTGAGAACCACTGGGCTCAACAGATAAAGCCCAGGCCACTTCAGCTTCAATAACCACCTCCCAATACATTTACATTTGGGTCACTGCCATGGTGCAATTCTGTTACAAGGGAGCAGGGTCTGCCAGTATTTATAGCAGCAATCCCAGAGTCTGAAGGGTTCATCTTATAAGAAACAGCTTCATGTCACACCGAAGGAGTGCTGGGATGCTTCACAGAAACTTGGGGATTTATTTAGAGCTCACAAGTTCTCAAGAGGGATTCTCTCAAGAGGCATTTTGAGCTTTGAACTTCACCTTTTAGGAAACTGTTCCGTGCATTAGAGCTTATAGCATACCCAACTTCCATTCACTAAGTATTTATTACATCCTCGGATTCACTGTGACTTATCAAACACACTTCTCAGATGAGGAAACATGCCCAGCTTGTGTGTGTGTGTGTGTGTGTGTGTGTGTGTGTGTGTGTGTGTGTGAGAGAGAGAGAGAGAGAGAGAGAGAGAGAGAGAGAGAGAGAGGTAATTTCTAACATAGCAATATTGTGAGAATTCAATGAACAAATGCACATGAGGCACTTAGCACAATGCCTAGCTCTCAGAAGTGTTAAATAAATATTAATCTATTATTATTATTATTATTATTATTATTACTATTATTATGCCAGAAATACAATGAATTTTCAAATAGATGAGTATGGCTCTATAAATAAAATAGCAGTTGCAAACCAATCAATCATTGATGTTGGCTCAACCTTCCAGGTTTGGTACAAAACAGGACCATGGTTACCCATTAATATAAGAGTCCTCTCTGCCTCACTTCACCTTCCTCATCTTTATGTTCTGTCATAATGTAATATAAAAGCATGTGTTTGTATATATATATATCCATATATATATATATATATATATATATATATATATATGGATATATATATATATATTAAATATGTTGCCCAGGCAACTACCTTAGTGATGTAGGTAGAAATGGAATTTCCAGTAAGCTCCCTCAGTATGTATTAATATCATATTTTAAACTAAATTGTCCTTACTATAATTTAGCCCCCCTCCTATTTCCTTTACCCTCCTTTCTAATGAGGAAAATCTTCTTTCACCTTGTCCACTCCATCAGCATGCATATTTATAGTTATTTCTCCCCTAAGTCTTCTTGACACAAGGCTGAACACGTTCAGCTCTCTTACTGCTTCCTCAGGGGTCTTATTTTGAAAACACTGCATCATTTTTGTTGCTCCCCACTGAGCTTCCCTCGGTATGTCACTGTGAGGGAATTTATTCCAAATTGCATCCCTCACAGAAGAGAATTCCAGGAGAAAAAAAATGTTAAGCCAACACTGAGTGTTCACATGGCTCTTCATACCTTCCGGGGCACTGCTCTCATTAATGGATTGCTGTGCATGATTGTTTACAATTTTGCCTCCAAGGATCAAGAAGATAAAATTCAATAAGTAGTAAAACACTGTAAGAGGGAATCAGTGCATTTGGTTGCATTAGGCCAACTATTTAATAGATCCATGAGGGATGAGGGAGAAATTAAAGGACATTATAGGAAGATTCCATTACAATCATTGTAATCTGTTTTCCATATTTGCACCAGTGAAGGATTGGCTCTCAAGTGCAAAATCAAAGTGAAAACAGAAAGAGTTACATGCTCAGAGCAAAAAGCACATTGAATCATCAAAATCAAGGAGGTAACATAATGAGTTAATGGAAATACCTCAGGACTGAGGGTAAGGAGACTTGAATACTGTGTTTAACCTCCTATGATGGCTTTATATTAGCCATGTGGTTTTGTGTGTATTTCTTAACCTTTTCGAGTATCAGTTATTTCCTCTTTCAAAGATAGGGTCATAGGAGCAGCCTGAACTGGGTAGGGTTGTTTTAAGGATGGAATAACACAACAGATATAACATAACACTTCACACAGTGGGTATCAATAAATGGTTATTGTTATTATTGTTGTCATAGTATTTTCTAGCCATGGGAAAGTGCATATCACAGTGTGAGGTATACAGTAGGTGCTTGTATAAAGTCCTAAACTATGAAACTTCCATCGGTAGCTTTCACCAGTTTCATTCAACCTGTTTATCTATAAGTAAAAAAGCTAATAACTAACAGAATATTTTTAAAAAGCAAAGTGTTTTAGTGGGGGCAGTCATGATGAATCTATACTAGTCTTTTATATTCTCACTAGAGGCCTGGTGCATGAAATTTGTGCATGGGGGGGGGCAGGGAGAGGAGGGGCAGGAGTGGTCCCTCAGCCCAGCCTGCACCCTCTTCAATCCAGGACTCCCTGGGGGATGTCTGACTTCTGGGTTAGGCCCAATCCCTGCACGTCCTCTCACAATCCAGGAGTGCTGGCTCCTAACCACTCACCTGCATGCTGGCCTGATCCTCCTAACTGTTCTCCCCTGCTGGCCTGATCACCCTAACCACCTCTGCCTTGGCCCCACCACCATGGCTTTGTTTGGAAGGATGTCCAGAAGGTCATCTGGAATTAGAATATTACACTTTTATTAGTGTATATTTTGTCACCTTGATGTTCAATTACCGCATGCTAGAAAAATGTATCCAGCAATAGAAACCGGACATCTCTCTTGCTTCTAATAGAATTCGTTTTGAGTCAGGACTTTACAGAGCTCTGTCCACAGTGACAGCCCTATAGGATCTTATTATAAGATGACCTCATCTTTATCTTGCTTCCACAGACAACTCCTACCATGCTGTTTTCCGAAGCTCCAGAGTGTAATCTGTGCACTTCCTGCCTGCCAAGAAATTGAGCTCTTTCCTCCAGTTGCTCACTAACTAAATTGATTATTCTACTAAGTCAGGCAACACCTCCTCTTTATTAGGGCCTGCTCTCTGATCACATGTCTTAACAGTATTGAAAAAGCCATTAGGCACTTACATTGAAAACCACACTGTCTCGTTCCATTCTACATGCTAAACACTCACACGAGGCTGAGCAGAAAGTAATGAGAAGTGTAGGACTCAGAGGGGAAGCCTTTCCAAACATCTGAATCACTAGGACACTCTATTTAAAGCCCCTTTTTTTGTTTGCAATGAAAAATATGGGTTGACTTTTCGTCATTTTACAAAAGCAATACATTGTTCTTAGTAGAAGAATAAATACAAATAAGTAGAAAGAAGGCAAAAAAGCACCCAATCTTACACAAATAGATTACCATGATCAACCCTAGGTGGATTCATTGCTTATGATTGCTATATTTATCAAGACGAAAGGGGGCGCCAAAGAGTATTGTTAGATAGTGGCTATTTTCCCACTGGGGAGGAGGCCAGGAGAGAGGTGAACTATAAGGACCCCTGCCTACGACAGATGCATGTAAAGGGCAGTGCTACCAGACATGGCTCTGTCGGCTTTCCCTTTGTAACAGGTGTCCTGACGGGGAAAGTCTCCCACACTCAGGGGCCTTGTATGACTGGTGCCTGTGGAGGGTGGGGAGAGAGGAAGAAAAGTGGCCTTGGTCCCACTGGCTCTCCCCCAAGGCAAGATAGTGGTAACAGCATCCCAAACAACAAAGCTATTTGCCCCAGATTTCCAGAGGTGACCCAGCAAGGAGGCACTGGCCTAGAGCAGAAAACAGCTACCAAAGGCCAGAAGAGAGCAGAGGTGCTGCGTTGATAAAGGAAACAAAACAAAAACATCGAAAGGAAGGCACATTTTGAGGGTATAAAGAGACTAATTCCTTCTTTGACATGATAAGGCTCAGCCACAGACTATGGCTCAACCAGGTGGCCAAAGCCAGAGTCCCACACACATTATTAGAGTGAATTCAACGGCTTTCTGTGAAGTGTGAAAGCACACGCTACAGCACTGCGGTAGGGTGCTCCGGAGATGGCCCCATCAGCCCTTCATGTGCACCTGCTGCTTCACACCATCCGGAGGGAGTCTAGTCCCCTCTCCCTGAATGTGGGTGGCCTTGGGACTTGCCTCCACCAATAACGGAATGCCGTGGAGGTGACCCTGTGCCAGACAGGGATGCCCATGGCCCTTAGACAAAGGCTACCTGGAACACACCTGTGGTTGGGCAAATTTGAATGTAATTGACCAGCTGCAATAAGGGGAATGCTCAGGAGGCATGGTGTGGAGTGTCTCAATTAGCAGGTGTGAGAAAGGATTTACAGAGACTGGGTTGTGGGAGGTAACTTTGGAGAGTTCAAGGTAGTGGAGTTTTTCTCAGGAGTGGATGGTATCAGGAAGAGGGATAATTCTATGCTTGGGTATCATAATAATTTTTATCTAGAAGCTAGAAGGAATGGATTAAGGCTGACATTATAATTAATAAGAAGCAGCATTTGTATTAGCCACAATGTTCCTGCTTTTGTTTACATTTGAACATGATTATGGCTTAGCCTTTGGGGAGGCGGGGGGAGAGGGGGTGGAAGGGAGCAATCTTGCTTTATCTTGATCACAACCTGAGCTTGTTTGATGTCAATCTTAAGTGAAGTGTTTGTTCAGTAGGATAAACTATGGTCTAACACTGAGTACAGGGTAGCTCCTAGCAACACCAAGGTGTAGCTGAGAGTTCCAGCCAGCCCCCTGATGTCAAGGATTGTTTCTCTCTTTCATGGGGACATAAACTTTAAGGGGACTAACAGCTTCCATTTTAGCTTAGACTAAGCCAGCTTCTGTGTAAAGAAGTCCAACTTGCAAGGAGACCAGCAGGCTCTGGAAAAGCCCACCCTCGTCACCTGGAGAAACCATGACATGGGCTGAAGACAAGAACTGCACCCCACCCACATGGCTGCTCCCAAGCCACCCAGCCAGCCTGTTCTGAGGGCTCTCCACTGACCGTGGGGCAGAGATCAGCGGTGCTTGCTATCATCTGATGGAATTCCTGGTCCATAGAATCCTGAGAAATAGAATGGCATTGTTTTAAGTAACCATGCTTTGGGGACAATCTGTTACCCAGCAATAAATAACTGAAACAAGTCGCAAGCAAGTTTATATTACACTGGTAAGATAGCCCTGACTTTACGCAACTGAAACTAAGGAGTTGGACACTGAGAAGATCATTATTAAAACTTTTAAAACATTCATTACAAGTTGGTGCAAATGATTCCCTCATCTTTATACTATAGGAGCAAATTTCAGTACATTGCATGTCCTTGACATGTATAACTATCTATTAATAATCTAACGTTATACCTGTGAAAATGTATGGTACACCATTGTGATAAAACCAACCAAAAAAAGAAGGCATCACTGCTGACATGTCAAAAATCGGCGAAGCACATCCCAAACTGCAGAGATGAGGGCATATATACAGTCCCTTTAGGGAACGGCAAGAGATTGGAGCCAATATTTAGACCCATTCCATGCAGTCCTGTCATGATGGAGTCATTGCTAGGCTTAGTCCAACCTCCAGAGCCAATCTGGAAGTGGCAGCGTGAGCTGGGCCTGAGCTCCCCAGTCTTGACTCAGTCATCCAAAACACATCCATCACGTCAGAGCCACAGCCCACTTCACATCCCCTTTGGGGGACTGTGTTCTCAGCCCTCATTATTCTCAGCCCCAGGGCACCATGACAGCCAGAACCAAGTTAGGGGATTTCCTGTTAACCATTAGCTGGAGTGTCAGCTGGATTGTGGTGGGAGCTGAGTTGTAAGTACTACAAAAATAGAGGGGGAAAGCACAGGCATATTTTCTAATACCAAGTTGTGTTTACAACAGGGGTAGGTTGGGAGGGAGTGGTTACCTTTTGCCTATTAGACAAAGTAAGTGGTACCTGCAGCAAGAATGTGAAAAAGGAAAAATCTCTAGCACTTCTCCGTTGCCATTTCTTTGCTTTCCTTCTCCCTGACTTGGTTCCACCACTGTTCCCTTCACAATCATTGGCTCTTTGAGGACTTGCAGCTCTCCATGCTGCAGTTCACCGTAGTCCCACAGGAACATAGTCAAACCATAAATGAGAACCACTATCGTAATTTTAAATATAAATTAAAAGAAATAAAAATTGGCTTTAACTGTATTTTTATTTAACATAGTGCAACTTAAATTTGATCGTTTCAACATGTAATCAATATAGAAACACTTTATGATATGTTTCAATTTTTTTGATTGTTGCTATAAAAACTCAGCACATCTCAGTTCAAACTAGCCACATTTAAGTGCTCAATTGCATATGTAGCTGTGGCTACCACTGGGACATTATGGCTCTATTTAATTGAAATATATCTATCAAGTATCCTATTCTCTAATGATTAGCTGGTAACTTTGTCCAATAAATTAATCCAACTAAGAGACAGATGCCCTTTCTATGCAATAAACTGGTATTAACAGAGGAATAGCCTGTCTTCAGTAGCATCCCCAGAATGATGGCAATCCATCCAATGGTCAACCTCTATCATCCCTCACATCACGCAGTGGGTTCCTGTACCTACATAGCATCCTATATAATAAAAGAGAAACATGCAAATTGGACCATACCTTCGCTCTTGATTGGCTATGCTACCAGCCAATCAGGAGAGGGGGCAGGGCCAAGTGGGACGATTGCTGGGCCCCGGGGGTAGAGATGAAACTGCGGTGGCAGCAAGCACCCAGCCCCCAGGCGCTGTGCTGGGAAGTGGCGGCGGCAACAGCAGCAGCGGTGGCGGCGGTGGCAGGGAGCACCCGGCCCCTGGGCACTGTGAGCGGAAGTGGCGACGAGTGGCCAGCTCCTGGGGCCGGGTGATCGCAGGCAGCTGGGGCTGAGCTGAGCAGGGTGCCCAAGGCCTAAAACCTTGCCATAGGCTTTAGGCCTTGAGCAGGCTGGCAGTGAGCCATCAGTTGGACATCCCCTGAGGGCTTCCAGTATGTGAGAGAGGGCAGGTTATGTTGAGGGTCCACCCACCCGCAGTGCACAAATTTCGTGCACCGGGCCCCTAGTATAATCATAAAGGAAAAATGAGAAGCCTTGGGAACATTTTTAAAAAGCCCTGAACTGATCACAATTTGGGCTAACTTTAAGGTAATATTTTTCTAGAATTTGCAAAATAATAGGTAAATACATCCCTCAGAAATATCTTAGTCACAGCAATAATGTCCTTTCTCACTTTTCTAAAAAGTTATGTTGTCAGGGGAGAAATTAGCAAGGCAAAAAGAAAGAAAGAAAGAAAGAAAGAAAGAAAGAAAGAAAGAAAGAAAGAAAGAAAGAAAGAAAGAAAGAAGAAAGGAAGGAAGGAAGGAAGGAAGGAAGGAAGGAAGGAAGGAAGGAAGGAAGAAGAAAGGAAGGAAGGAAGGAAGGAAGGAAGGAAGGAAGAAAGAAAGAAAGAAAGAAAGAAAGAAAGAAAGAAAGAAAGAAAGAAAGAAAGAAAATGAAAGCAAAGCAGCAACATCCTTAGAAATTACACATTAAAAATAAATAAATAAATAAACACATAGGGTCAAGGCAGCATTGGCAACCGCCTGTACTCGCCACCTTCCACAACCACATCAAAATTACAACTAAAATGCAGAACAACATCCTCCAGAACCACCAGAAAGCTGGCTGAATGCAGTCCTACAACTAGAGAAGTAAAGGAGAAAGCACACTGAGACTGGTAGGAGGAGCAGAGCTTGGAACTGGCTGGTCCCGCACCCACGTCTGCCGCTTTTTTAATCAGGAGAGAGACCATCTCTATGGAGGCCGCTCAGTAGAGCAAGGGGAACTAGCCCCACACCAGACCCCCAGCCCAGGGTCCCAGCGCTGGGAAAAGAAGTCCCTTGTAAAGACCAGAGTGGATAGTGCTCAGTGACACCCAGGCTGCTGGAAACTCAGATGCTCATCCTAAAAAGCCGTGCACAAACTGAACTTACAAGGTCCTGCTTCCCCTCCCTTCCTCAGAGTTCAAGCGCTAGGGTAAGGCTCTTGGGGACACAGACACATACAAGGAAAAATCGGGTTGTCCGGCATTGGGGCAGGAACTCAGAGGCTGCTTTCTCCCAGGTGGAGATGCTCCCAGGGATCCTTGTTCCTATGCTCAGACTTTCTAGATCGCAGGGCAGACTGGCAGCCATTTCTGTTTGCTCCACCCTGGTGATTCCCTAAAACCCTGCCTCATCCAATATTCAGCCCCACCCAAACTGTGTGTAGCAGCTTTTGCATATGAATGGTCTATCCTTGTTCAGGGTAAAATCTGTTCAAACACGCTGCAGCTGAGACAGGGAGCCCCAAACCAATCAATAAAAGGCCCGAAATCTGGCACAAGCAGCAGCCTGCCTTGTTTCATAGCTGGGCCTTGTCTGGGTACTTCCCAACCCAACACAAAGAGGAGGAATCTGCAGATCTCTCTGTAACTCCTGCCAGGTGGCCCCAGGCAGTGGCTACCTTTTTTTCCCCCTGGAGACCCAAGAGCCAGTGTACCCAGTGGTCAGTGTCAGACCATACCAGATTACAACTCTGCACATCCATAAGCAACACACTCAAGGGGCAGACTCACTGAGCACCAAAGCCCCAGAGAAGCAAGCCCTGCTCCCTAAGGGTGTTTCCTACAGAGCAGCTCTCCCACTATAGTCGCAGCTGGTCCCCATAGCCAATTCTCCTGGAGGTCAATTCTTCCCAGTGACACCAACAGCAATCAAGTCTCAACTACAACAAGACTGTGCACTGAGTCCACAAAGAGGTGCACCTAGAGTGTCCACCTCAGGTGATTAGGGAGGCTGAACCACTAGGCCTCTAGGATACCTACTACACAAGGCCACTCTATCAACTCAAGGAGACATAATAGCTCTACTCAATACATAGAAACAAACACAGGGAAATAGCCAAAATGTGGAGACAAAGAAAGATGTCACAAATGAAAGAAATGGAATAAAGCAAACTTACTGGATATAGAGTTCAAAACCACAGTTATAAGGTTACTCAGGAATCTCCTAGAAACGTCCAAGGGACTTAGTGAGACTTTCAAGGACCTTAGTGAAAATTCCCAAAAAAATGGAAAAGGACCAATCAGAAATTAAGCATACAATGACTGAAAGAAAGAATAATATACATGGATTCAGCAGTCAACTAGAGGATCCTGAGAATCAAATCAATGATTTGAAATATGAGAAAGCAAAAAACACCCAACCAGAAGAGCAAAAAGAAAAAAGAATTCAAAAATATAAAGACAGTGTAAGGAGCCTCTGGGACACCTTCAAGCATACCAATATTCACATTATAAGGGTGCCAGAAGAGAGAGAGTCAAGATATTGAAAACCTATATGAAAAAATAATGGCAGAAAACTTCCCTTACTTGGTGAAAGAAATATATTTACAAGTCCAGGAAGAACAGAGAGTCCCAGACAAAAGGAACTCAAAGAGGACCATACCAAGACACATCATAATTAGAAATTCCAAGGGCTAAAGACAAAGAGAAAACATTAAAAGCAGCAAGAGAAAAGCAGTTAGTTAACCTACAAGGGAATGCCCATATGACTATGCAGGCCAGAAGAAAGTGGCAAGAAATATTCAAAGTGATGAATAGCAAGGACCTACAACCAAGATTACTCTATACAGCAAAGCTATCATTTAGAATTGAAGATAAGATAAAGATCTTCACAGACAAGAAGAAGCTAAAGGAGTTCATCACCATCAAACCAGTATTATATGAAATGTTAAAGGGTATTCTTTAAGAAGAGGAAAAATAAGGAGAAGAAAAACATAAAAAATATGAACAAAATGGCAACAAATACGTATCTATCAATAATTGAATCTAAAAATTAAAATAAATGAATAAGAAATCTAATGCAAAATAACCTAGCGAATAAAATAGAATCAGAGGCATGGAAATGGAACAGACTGAGGATTCTCAAAGGGAAGAAGGCATGAGGGCGGAAGGAGATTAAATAAAGATCTTATATGCATGTATACATTACCTATGGACACAGACTATATTGATCTGTGTGGCAAAAGCTTGGGACAGGGCAGGACCCAGGTGAAGGGGGGCTGTGAGGAAAACAGAGAAACATCTGTAATAATCTCAACAATAAAGATTTTTTAAAAGAATACTGCCCACAAAATATTTAGGGAAAATGGAATTTACAGAAGAGTTATATTTTGTGTGTTTTTTAATGCTTTTAATTTTTCCTTTTATATACATATGTATATGTGCATAGAAAAGTATGGAAAAATAGTAAAATAGTTAACAATTTTTATCCCAAAGGTTACATTTACAAAGAATGCATCTTCTACTTCATACACTTCTGTATTATAAAAATTTCAAAAAACAAGTATGTATTATCCTCAAAATTAAAGATAGCAATATTCATTGTAATAAATGAAATTTCCACCATTTTGAAGACTCTGTATATAAAAATTTTAAAAAGACACATCAGAAAGCACAGAAGACCCAATATGGTTGTGAAAAAGGCATGGGGCCCACATGTGAAGGCTCTGGGAAAGCTGTGTTATGAAACTCAACAATGATCCTGGGTTAATTGCTTATCCATTGATTGTAACAAATGATTTATTCTAAAACTGCCTTAAAATTGCTGCAAAGGTTATATCCAGCAAATCTCTCTTCTCCCACAGCCGCGATGGAGATGTGTTCATTGCTTGTCCATGGAGGAGTTAGTACTGCTGAGCAATGGGAGCATGAACAGTAACAGATCTCCTGGCTTGGAAAGCTGCCACCGCCACTTAATAGCTGTGACTTTGGGGATATTTTCTGAACTACCTAGTGCCTCAGTCTCTTTATATGTAAATTAGGAATAAAAAAGGTACCTATATGCTCCACATCACTGATTATCAAGAAGATACAAATCAAAATCACAATGAAATATCACCTCCCACTGTTAGTGTGGCTATAGATCAGAGATAATAAGGCTTTGGAGAAAGGGAACACCATTGGTGGGAATGTAAATTGGTGCAGCCACAATGGAAAACACTATGAACATATAAAAATACAACTACCAAGTGATCCAGCAACCCCACTTCGGGGTATATACCTGAAGGAAATGAAATCACCATCTTGAAGAGGTATGTGCACTCCCATATTCATTGTAGCATTATTAACAATAGCAAAGACATAGAAACAATCTATGTGTCCACCAGCATAAGAATGGATAAAGAAAATGTGAGACGCACACACACGAACATGCAATTAGGGATTTACTCAGCATAAGAAAGAAGAAAATCCTGCCATTTGCAACCACATGGGTGACCTGGAGGACATTATTCTAAGTTAAATAAGTCAGAGAGAGAAAGACAAGTATATATATGTACTGGAATGGCAGAATGATCAGAATGACTGGTGGCTATGACGTCCACTGTGGCAGCCAACCAATCTAATCTGGGCCCCAATGGGTCCTTCTCCCCCCCCCCCCCCGGCACTGCTAGTCCGGCCCAATGGGCCCCCATCAGGGTGGGCCAGCCAGACCCCAATCCATGCACAAATTTGTGCACCAAGCCTCTAGTATTGTATGATAGCACTTATATATGGAATCTAAAAAAGCCAAACTCATAGAAACAGAGTAGAGTGGTCATCTCCAGGGTTCCAGGGGGTGAGGGAAATATTGGTCAATGCATATAAGTGAATACATTTTGGGTGTGTAATAGACAGAATGGTAACTATATTAAAAATATTGCATCGTATTCTTCAAAGTTGATGAGAAAGTATATCTTAAATGCTCTCAGCACATACACACATACAGACATGGCAATTATGTGAAGTGACAGATATGTTACCTAGCCATATTGTGGTAACCATTTCACAATGTATATGTGTATCAAATCACTACCCTGGACACTTGAAACTTACGTAATGTTGTAAGTCAATTACATATCAATAAGGCTTGGGGGAAAGTACCTGTAAGTATCCTATCTAATAAAGAGTAATACGCAGATTGACCCTTACTCCAACACACAAGAGGGCTGCCCCCATGTGGTCAAAGATCCTTCCCCCATGTGGACACAAGATGGCCAGCAGGGGAGGACAGTTGGGAGGTTCCAGGCCTACAAGGGAGGGCAGTTGTGGGCCATCAGGCCAGCAAGGGAGAGCAGTTCAGAGGGACCAGGTCTGCAAGGGAGGACAGTTAGGGGCGATCAAGACTGCAGGGAAGGGCAGTTTTGGGTGACCAGGCTGGCAGAGGAGAGAAGTTGGGGGCAAACAGGCTGGCAGGGGAGCAGCAGTTAGACATAAATTAGGCTGGCAGGATAGTGGTTAGGGGGTGATGAGGCTGCCAGGAAGAAATGGTTAGGGGCAATCAGGAAAGCAGGCAGGCGAGCAATTTGAAGCCAGCAGTCCTGGATTGTGAGAAGGATGTCCGACTGCCCATCGAACATCCCTCAAGGGGTCCCAGATTGGAGAGGGTGCAGACTGGGCTGAGGGACACTCCCCCGTGCATGAATTTCATGCACTGGGCCTCTAGTAAGTACATAGAAAATATTAAGTGAGTTAGCACATGTAAAAGACTTAGAGCAGTGCTGGGCACATGTAAGCTCTCAGGAAGAGTTGTTTATTGGTATCCACTGAGCATGTGCTAGTCTTTCTGGAAGGTCAAGGGCTCTGCAGTTTGGTTACCTGAGTTCAAATCCCACTTTCACTCTTATTAATTTTGAGGCTTGGGCTACCCACTTTCCCTCTCTGCACCCCAGTTTCCTCAAGTGCCAATGGAAATAATGATAGTACTTGCCACTTAGGAGTTTTGCAAAGATAAATTATATGCAATGCACTTAGAATAGAAGCAGACTAACAGTAAGAATGCAACCAATGTTTATGATTGCTGTCACTCTCGTTATTACTATGTGTCTACCATTCACTGGGGATACAAAGGCAAAAAAGGAGCTTCAAGCATAGCCCTGGTCAGAGTTAAAAAGAGATCGCAATATAAAACCTTTGATTTAATGAGGTTTTACAATGTCCAGTCATCCTTGAAGAGAAAGTAGAAAAAAGAAAATTCTGTCAGTTGATATCTCCTGTATCTCGAGTCATTCTCTTGGTTTACAGCAGTTACTTTTACTGTTAGCTTTAGGCCTCTCATTTGCTTAAAACTGATGGCTTGAAAGGGAAATTCACCCAGATTCTCACAGTCCACTGCCACCATTATTACAATGATTTATCACTATTCTTTCTCTGCTGTTTTTGACAGGCACAGAAAGGGGGTTGCTGTCTTATGTCTTGATTTTGATGGATGCATCCCCCAGAAAAAGACACTGATATTTTCCAATATCATATCATAAGAGCTGATTTCTCTGTCCCACCTAAGCCCAAACCTCCCAAATATATACCCCATACGGTATAGATTCCTACTTATCTAAGTCATTGCCAGATATTTTTTACAGAAAAAAAGTCATTTCATCACATAATTACCAAATAGTAATTACTAACATATATTAGCATGTTTCCTAAGTATCAGACTATTTATTATAGAGATTTGGTCCCCAATTCCTGTGAACACCTGCTTTCCACACAGGAATGTCCCTCCTTGGGGTTCAGCAGTGCTGAGAAAGTTACCCTAATGAAGAGAGATTTACGCACATGAAAATTACAAAATAGACATAGTTTGTGTTACGTGTATTTGTTAAGACATACACACATACACACTCATCTGTCTCTCTAGGGACCCGCCAATAGCCCCAAGCTGGGGGGAAGGGAGCTTCCATTAAAAATAAAGATAAGAGTTTTTACTATTATCCTATATAATAAAGAGGTACCATGCAAATTAATCCTCATGCCCTCACAAGATGGTTGCCTATGACCAGGCCAGCAGGGGAGGAAAGTTGGGGGCAACCAGGCGGGCGGGGGGGGGGCAGTTAGAGCGACCTGGCCAGCAGCAGGAGGCAATTAGGGGCAACAAGGCTGGCAAGGCGGGGTGCAGTTAGGGGCAACCAGGCAAGCAGGCTGATGAGTGATTAGGAGCCAGCAGTCCAGGATTGTGAGTTGGACATCCCCTGAGGGGTCACAGATTGGAGAGGATGCAGGCTGGGCTGATGGGGACCACCCCCCATGCACAAATTTCATGCACCGGGCCTCTAGTACTTAATAATCACAATAATTGAGGTGGTTTCTGTTACTGAAAGTAAAGGGAGTTATTTTTATTACCACAAAAAAAGCATAAGAGTTTTCCTGGATTTCATCCAATGTGAAGAAGACACTAGTCCCACAGAATAGGTAGAGTGGGTGTTGGAAAAAAAAAATAAAGGTGTTTTCTGAATACATCCCCAAATTCATGTAAGGTCAATATACTAGTGACTAATTGTTGTTGTTGTTGTTGTTGTTGTTGTTGTTGTTGTCACCTCCTTCATTAGACTTGGAGTGACAGAAGGTAAGAAAGCCCAAGTTGTGCACCTGTATACTTACAGCACCATCACAGTGCCTGAAATACTGTGAGGAATACATTAAATTACTACTCAGTGAGCACATGTATCAACACCTCACAGTAATTGGGGGCCAAGCATGATTCCTAATGGAAGCAGCCCTCGTTAGAAACTCCCAACCACATCTGCCATCTCCCAGTCAGGAAAATCCTTTTGCCAAAACTCCAACTCTCCTAAGCTATAGTCATTGCTTTCCCCGTAATCTCCAAACTTGTATAATTATACCTTATACATTAACAGCACGCACACACAGCTCCCCGGGAAGAGAGCCCCATCAAAATGTATACGGCAAAGAGCTTGCATCTCTGACTTTAAAAGGACTTCACTGCACAAATTAGAGCGGTTTTTCTATTTTAGAGAGAGAGGAGAGTGTTCAGGAGTTCAAGAACAATCAGGATGGCGATACCCTCCAGCCACTGTCAGATTCAATCCTTACTCCAAGGGAACTGAAGGTGGGACCGAGGCATGGGTGGGCTTCTGACAGAAGAGAGTGAACACAGCTGATTAGAGCAGACAGAATTTTTTGCAGAAAAGGGAGAGTAGGGCAACATGAAATGTTGCAGTCAAATCCAGAGAAACAATAAGGTGCTTCCTATAGGAAGAGAGAAAGCCACCTTCTTAGAGTGGATGGGGTGAAGATCAAGGAGTGATAATATCAGCATTCCTACCCACACTGATCACCTGGCTGCAGGGGCTCAGGAATGCTCCAAACTAATTCAGTTGGCTGGGAGTTTCCTCAGGCCTGATTGCAATGGAAGGAAGTGGTAATCTAGGCAAGGGGAGCAAGAAGAATTATGCTAACTAGACAGTCTCTGTGTGTCTAGAAAGGAGAGCCAGGGGTAATACACTGTCAAGGTTTAGCGAGGCAGGATGAAGGACAGTGTCCAGCAGGTGAGAGGTTCACCTGATCTCCCGATGGCCTGGACGAATGGTCCCTTCAGGTCATCTATCCCATGCTCCCCAAATAGTTTTCTGATTGCCAGTTTGGATTTTGGAATAACCTAGGAATTAACAACTAATAATGTCCTCTGTAACGTAATAAACTTATGTTTTGGTTTATACAGGTGATCTTAGGACAGTCTGAGTCACTAAGAGTTTTTCTGTGATTTCAGAAATCCTCTATATTGTGACCATCCATTGAAGGCCATCCTGCACAGCCCAGCACAGCTCTCTCTGAATTCTAGTCTTGGTTCCTTGGCCTTCGAGTCATAGATCATTTAGGGGGAAAAATTATATTCTGGAGTAAACACACACACACACACACACACTCACACACACACACTCTCACACACACACACACACACACACACACACACACACACACACGCACCCCTCACAGAGAATTCCTACTCTTCTTTCAAGATCCAATGTAAATGCTACAACCTTTGAGAAGTTACTTTTTTTGTTAGTTTGTTTGTTTTGTTCTTAAGGAAAGAGGTTGGGGTGGGGGAAGAGGTTATACCATCTTTTGGGAGTAAGAGACATGGGAAAAGGGAAGCATAAAATAATTGATGGAATTTGAGAGATCCTGTTTTACTAACCTTTTTAGCTGACAAACCATTGTCCAACCAAAAGTTGATATGGAAGCCAATATGAAAAATATAAAAAAATGGATCTTCTCTCATTAAAACTACTTCCTGGATTTCCCCAATCTGGCCCCATCCCTGTGAAACCAATCATACCACAGTTTGAAAACCACTTACCTAGTCAAACTCTCATTTTAAAAATAAGGACACATACAGAATCTGATATAAAAAAAAAACAGCTTGTACAGTTGTTTTATGTGGTTCTCCCAAACCATAGATGATAAATAACATGACATTAATATTGTCCATTCCCAGCTTTGGTGGGCATAAGCAATCAATCCCAGATGTAGCCTCAGACTCCTTCTCAATACAGTGGTCTAATAAGCTGCTAACAGTTGAGTAGAATTGACATATAAGGTTATTTACCATTTCTATTCTAAATATCATTTTTTTCCTAAATGTTAACATGTTGTTTTATATCTGTTATATTATCAACTCAAGTCATTAATTTGTAAAAGTATATAAAAGGCTTTATTTAATATGATGCATAAGGTAACAGAAATCCCTTTTTAACATCAGCTCTCCCTTTAAGTAATGGCTTTAGATTATACATTTTGGTAGTTGACCTTCCAAGTTTACTGTTATTAAGCAAACAATTACTATCTGATCACATTTCCTTTACTAGATTAAAATACAAAAAGAAAAGTGCTAAATCTATTCCTTGGTGGAGGTAGGCAAAGCCAACTCCAAATAAAAGGTGGGAGGGCACCCTTGTGTTTCCCATCACTTCTACTATTGCCACCCGCACATTCCCCCAATACACAGTAAATGGTGCTACACTAGGAACCCTTCATTCCAAATCACAGGAGAATCAGGAAGATAATCCACCCTCACTCTTTCATTGCCATCACCACTTTTAGTTGTCTGTTCTCCAGTAGTAGCTCAGATTCAGCTTCCCGAATCTCTCATAAGGCTAGATTGTGAAGGTAAGACTAATGCTCTCCATCCACATCACCTCCATGGTCTCTCCCAGGTGGATGTTCCTCAGAGTGACTGTTGAATACCTCAGCCCCGGAAGCTGACCACAGTCAGAGAAGACAGGCTTTTCCCCTCTGTGGAATTAGAGCTGATCAAACATTTATGCCACCTGACTCAATTTTTAACAGCAAATCAGTATTATGGCTTAAAAGCATGAGTCTTCAAAAGACTGATATATTGGGGGGCTAAAATAAAGCTCGGATTAACTATGATATAGATACAGATATAATAGATAAACATATAGAGAGATAGAGATAGAGATAGAGATAGAGATAGAGATAGAGATAGAGAGATATAGACATAGACAGACAGATAGACATAAGTGGGAGGAGTTTCAAATCCTCATTTTATCTTTGAAATCAGAATACACCTTCTATTGCCACTATTTCAGGGTTAAAGTAACCATGAGCTTATCATAAACTTTCTTCCAAAAACAGCTTGTCAAGTACATTGAATTTGAGCCTTATGAAAAATTCATAAATTTTTCTGGAATCTTAGAAACATTTATGAAAAAGTTTTCATTTCTGTTTTTAATAACTTAAACATAAATGTTTTAAATGTATATCCGTATAGTGATACAAATTCAAGTAGCACTAAATAACTCAAAAAATAAGTCTTCCCTCTCTGTGACCAGGAGTCCCTCTCCTCAAAGGTGACCACGCATAAATGCTTCTTTTGTGTAACTTTTATGTGCTTACCTCCATAACTAACTCATATGCATTATATTTTCTTTTTTAACTTGCTAACTTTAAGCATTATATATTGACTCCCTACAATGAAAAATGAAGAATTAGTTCATTTATACTGCCTTCCATACTATATCTTTTCTATTTCTGCCAATCCCTTTTTTTAATTCTGTAGGTTATATTCACAAGTCTAAATCATGCAATTTTAGTCTTTGAACCATTGACTTCACACAATATTTCTTAGAAGATATTGTGTAGGATTTTGTGTTAATTTTTCTTTAAACATTTGGTAACATTCTCTAGTGAAATCTACTGGGCCTAGAGATTTCTTTTTCAGATAGTAAATTATAAGTAAATTATAAATTCAATTTTCCTAATGATTATAAATCTATTTAACTTATCTTTTTAATTAACTTGTGGTAGATTTGTTGTTGTTTGTTTTTGTTTGTTTGTTTGTTTGTTTGTTTGTTTTTTGAGGAATTGATCCATTTCATCTAAGTTGTCAAACTTAGATGTTTAGAGTTGATCGTAATAGCATTTAAATGGTAAGTCTGATGAATTGTTGGAGGCTGGACATACTGATCTGAGAATGAGAAACTCCAAGGGGCCACAGTGCTAGGGATATCCCCATACTTTCTTGAGTTTAGCCTCTTGGAGCCCCACAGGTTCTAATGGTTAATAGTAAAGAAAGATTCCCCAGTGAGTGTCAGGAAGGTGGGGGGAGTTAGCATTGTCAATGTTCTCCATAGTACAGGCCAGGAGGAAAGACTTTACCAGAGTGTTCCAATCCAGCCACCCTGTCTCACTGAAGCAGGAGGTGTGGGATGAAACCAGGAACACTCGTGAAGATCACAGCTCTGAAACAGAAGCCTGCTAAGAGACTGAGATTTCATCTAGATTATAGAATGTTTTCATCCACATACCTTATCACAGAGGAACAGGTTTGGTTTCCGGTGTAAAGAGTGCATCACAGCTGAAAGAGTTGCAAGACACAGACTCTCCCTGGGAGGGAGAATTTAGAAAAGACCAAAGAAAGCCAAGAAGGAGACAGAAACAAGGACATTAACGATTTGAAGTCTCTGGCACCTGCAGCTACAGAAAGCATTTAACATAACCCACCCCCTTGCCAAGTTAGGGTAAAACATCACACTAAAGGCCTGTTTACCTCAGTTTTTATTACCCAACACCTTGGGCTTTCAACAAAAAATTATGCAGCACGTTTAAAAGGAAAAGAAAAACAGTCTGGAGACACAGAGCAAGGATCAGAACCAGATTTAGTTGTGATGCAGGTGTTGGAATTATACGGAGAATTTTTTTAAATGATGAATAATATGTTAAGGGCTCTAATGAAAAACATGGACAACTTGCAGGAAAAGATGGGTAATGTAAGCAAACGTGACTATACACCTTCTCATGTTCTCCTGCATAAGTAGTAATAATGCCTCCTTTTCACTTTCAAACCTTCCCTGGAATTGGTAACAAAACATATGGTCATCCTGTTGGTATGTTTATTACTGAATACATTGAATTCCATGTTGCTTTTTGAAAGCCCCTTGAAGAATAGATATTCTACTGATCCTGATTTGGATTCTTTTAGTCGATTTTAGAGATTTTAAAACTTTGAAGGTGTCTTGATTATCCAACATAACTATCCCAGAATGCTTCTAATTTGTAAAAATCAAATTATTTATTCTTGACTTTTTCATGCAAAAGTCTAATGGTTTCTAAGTGAAGCCATAGATCATCTAAAGGTCATTTTTCTAAAAGGTATGGCAACTGCACATACTAGCTATAGAGGATAACAACAGGACTGCACTTGTCCTCCCTTAGCTTTCAACCTCCTCCCTCCCACTCCCACTGCCAAAGCAGCCATTTTGTACAAGGTCTTGCCCACTGGCCAGAGATGATTGGCTCAGGGACAGATACTTGACCCAGTATGGACCAATCAGAGCCAACCAGAGTCCCTCTGAGGAATGTATTAACTGAATCTGGAGGACAGACAGTTCATGATTCTCTTAGTAGCTAAAGATCTAAGATGCAAAGCTATGGAATTGTTGGCAGCTTAGTGGAGAAAGAGAGAAAGGAGAGGAAGGGACAAAGAGAGGGAGAGAGAGGGAGAGATAAATGAAGCCAGTGGCAGCAAGAAGCAGGAACTGGACAGATGCCCTGGCCGGTTTTTCTCATTGGTTAGAGCCTCAACCCAAGGGGCACTGGTTTGACTCATGGTCAAGGTCAGGAACCTCAATTGTATGCATGATCCTCAACCAGGTTGGGGAGTGAATAGGAGGCAACCAATCAATGTGTCTCTCTCACATCGAGAGTTCTCTCCCTGTGTATCTCTCTCTGTCTTTCTCTCTCTTCACCCACCTCTTCTCTCTTTAAAAAAATCAATGAAAAAATAGCCTCGGGTAAGGATTTTTTTAAAAAAGAAGAAGTGGACAGAAAGAGAAACCTGATGACATTTGAATACCTTCTTCTAGTCATTTTGGAGCCTAGCTGCCTCCTTATCTTTCCTGTTACTTGGCTGTTCTGTTCTACACCAAGTACCCAGACTCCTGCCAATAAATTCCCTTTTTCCTCTAGTAGAATGAGTTTCCTCTCTGTCACCTTTGATCAAGAAGTCCTAACTAGTGCAGAAGGTTAATGCATGAGTCCCATTTAAGAATAATCTTATGTCAGGAAGTTCACTGAGAAACTATGCAGTTAAAAGCCTTTAATTTTTAGTTGAGATGCCCTCAAGTGATCTGATGCAATTTCTCTACTAAAGGCAATTTTTTATATCCTCACCTCACTTTCTGTGTTTCCCCAGAGGCATGCAACCGCCCTTATCCTTTCAACTTTGTCCATTAAGGAAAATAGCAGATACTTTTAAAGAAAAGGGTATTTGGCCTCAACATCCCTCTGATTAAAAATATATCTCTTTTTCTATGTGGGCCATTTCCAGCATTTACTTTTAAAGCATCAAGACCTCGCTTTGAAATTCCTGACTCTGTACGAAGGGTCTTTGTTACGGGCTAAATTGTGCTCCCCAAATTCATGTTAAAGCCTTAACCCCCAGTGCATCCAACAGTGACTATATTTGGAGATAGAGTTTTCAAAGAAGTAATAAAGTTAAATTAAGGTCACTGGGGTGAGCCCTAATCCAATATCTCTGGTGTCTTTATAAGAATTCTAAGTTCTGGAAATCAGAACATAGAAACGTACAGAGGGATAGATGATGGAAAGACATATGGAGAAGGTGGACATTTATAAACCAAGGAGATAGGCCTCAGGAGAAAGTAACCCTTTTGACCTCTTGATCTCAAACATTTTGCCTCTATAATTTTGAGAAAATAGATTTCTGCTGTTTAAGCCACCCCATCTGTGGTTCTTTGTTATGGCAGACCCAGCAAACCAATACTATCTATATTCTTCAGGATTCTCCAGGGAACCAAACCAATAGGAAGGATAGAGAGTTGGATGGATAGCAAGGAATTGGCTCATAATTATGGAGGCTGACAAGTCTCACTACCTGCAGATGAAAATAGTGAGACTTATCATCCTCCATGTAGTTCCCAGTCAGGTGCCCAGAGGCCCAAGGCCCAGGAAGAACTGATGTTTCAGTTCAAGACTGAAGGCAGGAAAAAAGCCATTGTCCCAGCTCAAAGGCAGTCAGGCAGCAGGCTCTCTGACTTGCAGGTAAGTCACCCCTTTGAGTCTCTTCAGACTTTCAATGGATTAGATGAGGCCCACCACATTAGGAAGGACAATCTGCTTTACACAGTCTACCTGTTTAAATGTTAATGTCTCCAGAAACACCCTCACAGACACATCCAGGTTGTTGGACCAAATGTCTGGGCACCCCATGGCTCAATCAAATCTTATCTAATACAAGAGTAATATGCAAATTGACCATCACTCCAAGACACAAGATGGCTGCCCAATGTGGTCAAAAATAGCTGCCTCCGTGTGGATACAAGATAGCTGCCAAAGGATGGCTGGCAGGGGAGGAAAGTTGTGGGCAGGTAGGGATGACCAGGACAGCAGGGGAGGGCAGTTGGGGGTGACCAGGCCTGCAGGGGAGGACAGTTAGGGGCAACCAGACTGGCAGAGGAGGGCAGTTAGGGGTGGTTAGGCCAGGAGGGGAGGGCAGTTAGAGGAAATTGGGCTGGCTGGGGAGCAATTAGGCATTGATCAGACTAGCAGAGGAGTGGTTAGGGAGTGATCAGGCTGGCAGGCAGAAGCAGTTAGGGGCAATCAGGCAGAAGAGGCAAGAGAGTGGTTGGGAGCCAGCAGTCCTGGATTGGGAGAGGGATGTCCACCTGCCCATTTGGGATCGGGCCTAAACAGACAGTCAGACATCCCTCAAGGGGTCCCAGATTGGAGAGGGTGCAGGCTGGGCTAAGGGACACTTATCATCCCCCTGTGCCCAAATTTTGTGCACCAGGCCTCTAGTTGACATATAAAAGTAACCATCACACTGATTTATTAAATGAGATCTATAACTTAGTCACTAATATTGCAGATTATGGAATCCAAATTCCATCTAAGCTCTCTATGCAATATGTCATTTCAGTAGTAGAGTCACCTGGTACCATGACGATCTATAGATGAAGCCACTAAGTCATATAAACTTCCCAGTGAAACTGTTCTTTCTGCCAGTAACTTAAATTTCTGATTCTGATCCCATCAGGAGGCATCAAAGGTAACAAACCTGTGGGGAGAGAGTTCTCATCAAAGAGTAATGCTTGGAGGAACTTCACTTCTTAAGACCCCCCTTCACTCTCTTTCCTCTAATCTAGTGTGGTTTGCATGGAATACAGTAAAAGGAGCTTTTGTATTTAAGTCCTCAAGGGCAACTTTGCATATGTCTCACTGCTGAAGAAGGCAATGGGAAAAGTCGTTATCTGTTCCACCCATTTCTGTGTTTTTCAGAACTCTGTAGACTCAATTTATTGTACTTATTTTTTGCAATCAGCTCCCTTCAGTGTTGGCATGTGAATTGCAGCCCATGAAATGAGGCTAATTGGGTATAATATGTGAATTATCAGAAACTAGAGGCCCGATGCATGAAATCTATGCAAGGAACTTGGCCCTCACAGCCCCAGCTTCATTCAGAAAGTCATCCAGAATGTCGTCCAGAGGTTGTTCAGCTGTCCAGTCTAATTAGCATATTATGCTTTTATTATTATAAATGCTTCATAAGTTGAAAGTGCCAGAAAGTTCAGCAACAGGGGCAAAGAGAAAACCAACTTCCTCTCCTGAAAACTACCTTCTGAACCTCTTTCATCCCCAGACATGAAACTACTCATTATTTCACCCTCCAAGTGCTAACTTTTTGAAACCCCTTCAGGAAATAAGAAAATGACCAATTGTTAGAAATGTCTATGTTGTTTTCAAATTCATCACAAGTATATGCAATTCATGGTCATCCTGTATTATAAAGAGGTAATATATAAATTCACCATCATGCCATCACAAGATGGTGGCACCCACAGTGGGGGCGGGCCTGGATGCTCTGTGTGCCTGCCACTGGAATCCTCTTAGCCCTGCCAGGGACCTCAGGTCCTCCTGCACTCCACACTGACTGAGGCTCAGGCAAGCAAAGCTGGCAGAGGTGCAGGCAAGCCTGGCATGGTGGCTGCCCAGCTGCCCCAGGCTGCCCAAGACTCAGGTAACCAGGGCCAAGGCTTGAGCTGCTGGCAGTGGCAGCAGCAGAGGTGTGATGGGGACATCGCCTTCCCCTGATCACTGGGTCACCTCTCGTACCTGGGGGTTCTCAGACTGTGAGAGGGGGCAGGCCGGGCTGAGGGAACCCCCTCCAGTGCATGAATTTTCATTCACCAGGCCTCTAGTTTAAAATAATTGCCAGATAAAACCAGGCAGGGTTCAATATATGCAGAACTCTTTGAGAAAATGGAGGAAGAATGGTTAATGAGTACATTAGCTCATTCAAAGGATCTTGAAAGAAATGCCATGATTTGGGCAAAATTTTCTCCTGGCCTGGTGACTGTTGATGTGTAGGTTGATCACAGAATGTCATTCCATTAGTTTGACATTTTCTCATGGTTACACTAAGATTACATGATTTTAGGAGAAAAATAAAAGGTAACTGCTTTCTTGCTTCTTGTTATTAGCATCATATCACTGTTGATCTAGATCTCCTGGTTGAGGCAGTGTTTGTCAAGTTTCTTCATTGTGAAATTACCCATTTCCCTCTCTTCTTACAGTGTACTCTTTGGAAGGAAGTCACTATGCACAGCTCACACTTAAGTCATGCTCCACCTTTTGGAGAACAGTATCTACATAAATTATTTTGAATTCTTCTCTATTTATTTAATTATGTAGTCACTTATTTATGTAGTATTGGTTCATGAATATTTATTTTATACTTTGTGTTATGTCTAATACTATTTTATTTATTTTCTCATCCATATTGTTTCAGCTTTGGCTCTTTCAGTTGGCTATTGTGTCTGTTTGACATATTTCCGTCATTACTTTCTAGCACTATAAGATGATCCAGGGTTATCCTGCATATTTTTCCCCAGACCTAGAATCAGCCATCTTTCCAAAGAACTCTGGATCCTTTTATTAGGGAATGATATTACAAACCAAGATGTGGGCACTGGATGTGTGCCAACTAAGTTTGGATTTATCCCGATTCAAGTGAATTTTTAAGGGGCCTTAGTATATAAGCCTATTTCACACACGTAAGTGATAATAAATATGTAAAGTAATTTTCCCATCTTATTTACAGCTATGAATTATATTTGGCCTTTTTAATAGAATGCCTTCATCCTAGCTCCTACTGATTAAATAACTTTGGTGAGGTAAATAAAGTTAAAATTAAAATAATAATGATAATGGTTATAGCGATGAGGAGTACATTAGGTTAAATACCATACAGACATTATCTTCTTATATCCTAATGATATCTTTGAGACATAGGCATTATTATCATGCCATTTAATAGACAATGAAATAATATATACCTTGATTTTCACTCTGAGAAATAAATGAAAAATCACTTGTAAATCCCCTAGCACAGAGCACGTAGAAGTTGCTCAATAAATCACTATTTTCTTACTCCTTTGCCTCTAGATAAAAATAAAACAGGCAAACTTCAGTAACACATTATCTATAAAAGTTCAGTTCATAGTCTGTGATATGAAAAATACAGGGGTTATATTAGCTCATTTGTTTTCTTTATTGCTGTATAAATGTGATCAGGTGCACAGGAGCTAAAAATCAACCTGCTTCATGAAAGACCTCAAACACAATTAAGACATACTTCCCTGACAGTCAAGTGCATTCATGGGATGGTGCCTTATAACACCAATTCTCAGACACCAACAGAACTCATTCAACAACATTTTAGGAGATTTTTAAGTAGTCCAAGGCACTTTTCCAAAACTTTAATGTTTGAGTTAAGGTGGAGAAAACATTATAAAAACCCACAGCAGCTCTCAAGCTGAGAAAGCTTTTGAAATGGTACAAAGTTACCAAATACCCCAGTGATATGCAGAAAAGCTCTGGAATCTTTGCCTCTCCAAGGAAGCAATTTCACTTTTGTTATAAATCTTGGGCAAAGAGGTTGAACACATGAAAATGTGCAAGCTTGCTTAGAACAGATAGAATATTCCGGAAAGTAAAAGGCTTGCATTCATCCTCCACTGTCTTTTTCCAATCACACCCTCCTCTTAATGCTTTAGGAAGACAAAAACTGAGAATTAAAGAAAAAACTTTGCTGCATAGAACTTAGATCTGTGCTGAAAACCCTTTCATAACCTCTCTGCTGCCTTCACTTCACCAATTTTATTCTATCCCAAACTTCAGGAAGGACAATTCTCCACTTGAAGAGCCTTCGCCTTCCTTTCCCACACTCCAGATCATCCATTTAGAATCAGGCATAAGTCCCGCCTCCTCCGAAAAGTCGCCCCCATAGGCAGTGTCAACTCTCAGTCGTGGAACTCTGCAATAACGTACTTTGAACTAATTTATGGTTCTGACCTATGCACACTCAGTGTCCCTAGCTGAATGATAAGCTCCCTCAGGCCTGTTGCTGTCCCTCAAATTCTCTCACCTGCTAAGCCTAGCCCAGATGCTCTTACCAAATATTTCTGAGTTCTTTTTATTGATCGATTATGCCTGTGTTGTAGCCTTGCTCCTTGGAGGAAAAGGGCTGGCAGGGGGCTCAGGAGGTACCTGCCTTTAGCAAAGGTTGTCTCCAGGCTGGCATTTGGGAAGCTCCAGAGCTCCAAGAATGTTCCTTTGATCAGATTCCTCTGCAAGGGAATAATGGAGCTTAAGACAATTCTTTAAAAAACGAAAGAGCATAAAAAGTGAATTTGAAAGCAAATGGGCCAAGGATTTTCCCTAGGAAGTCTTCCAATTTCACACACAGCAAATTCCTACAATGTGGACCTATTAGAAATGCTTTTTTTGGTCTCCTTCTGCATATTTATTATGTTCTTCTCCTGCTCTGTTACCACTTAATTTGACACCAAGCCTCCAAAGCCACATCTTCTTCCTTCTCAAACTATGAAAAAGAGGCAAAATATTTTAATCATGAAGCTCTGTATAATTTAGAGATTATCTTCTGTCTGTGTGAGTTACAGCAATAATCAAAGGGAAGCTGGGGATTTATAAAACTAAGGCCCTAATTTTTTGACAGATGTTCCATTTGGTATGGGACCAACCTCTTTTCACATCTTACATATACATAAGAGCAAATCATTCAATATATCCTCGGTACACATCGACAACAAAGAGGCAGAATCCACTAGGTGAGAACTACCCTCCCGCAGCCAGAGCCAGGCTCAATTATTCACCGATGAGAGGAAAATAAATGACGGGGGATTCTGTCAGCTGCAAGGTCTGAATCTGATTAAACAGCCCATCTGGCAGTCCTGGGGAGACCAGGATTCTTAATCCAGCTATTGGTTACATTCTCCATGGCAGCCAGAAAGAAGGTTGGGAATGATTACTGGGACCTGTATTACTTTCTAATGTTTACCCAGTTCAGAGCGCGGTGATTGAAAGCATGGCACCCCGCATCAGACAGAACCTGGTTTGAGTCCTGGAACCAATGCCTGCTAGTTATGTGTCCTCCAAAACCTTCCAGAATTTCAGTCCTCTCATTTATGTAAGTGGCATTCATCACAGCTACCTGCAGGGTACTGTAAATGAGGTAATGCATGGAGAGCACTTAGGATAGTACCTGGGATATAGTAATTGGATAATGAATGACACTTCTTTTCTGGCAATCTAATTGGTACCTTGTCACCCATTCATTGGTTTGTTCATTCATTCAACAAGTATTTTTTGGAACCAGACGTGAAGTACCAGGTAGTGACTATGTAGTGGTGAATAAAATCAGCCTCCTCTCTATCTTCACGGAACTCACTTTCAGGAAAGAATACATGCACCAGATAAATAAACAAATACATTTTAAAACTATAAATGTGTATGGGAGAAAAAAATAAGGTGAGTTAGAATAGTGGAGAAAGGAGACATATTTAGATGGAGTACTGTGAACATTAGGGACCTGGCAGGAAGCATATGGTGACCTCAAGCAGAGTAATTGAGAAGAGTATAGAGAAAGACTCTTTACTAACAATGTGTGAGGAGGGTTGGGAGAAACCATCAAGGAATGATGGAGAAGTTCCTTGTGGTAGAGTGGAAAGCTGACAATAGCTAATTGCCTTCACCAACCAAAAGGACAAGAGAAGGAAGCTGTCTATGGCTACAGGAAGCATCCTCCTGGCAGAAGCTTTGCCTTCACCAACCAAAAGGACAAGAGAAGGAAGCTGTCTATGGCTACAGGAAGCATCCTCTTGGCAGAAGCTTTCAATGGGGGCACCCTGCCCACTTGTGTGACTCATCCTATCTAATAAAAGAGTGATGTGCAAATTGATCATACCTCTGCTACACCCACAAGCCACACCTACCAGTCATGCCCACCAGCCAATCAGGAGTGGGTATGCAAATTAATGCCAACCAAGATGGCTGCAGCCATGGAGAGGGCAGGAGAGAAACTTGGGTTTCTGCAGCGATAGAGGAAGCCAAGCTTTCCACACACCCTGGCTGGCTCAGGCCTCCACTCAATGCTACAAGGTTTCAGTTATAAAAGATAAATAAATCCCAACAATAATGGCAGCAGCCACAGAGCAGGAGGCCAGGGTTGCCCCAAGCAATGGAGGAAGGAAGTCAAGCTTTCCACAGCCCTGGCTTGCCTTGGCCTCCACTTAAGGCTACAAAGTTTTAATTATAAAAGATAAATAAATCCCAGATACCAGGGCCTCTTCTTGGGTTGCCGGAGTATGTGGTTGGCCTGAAAAACACCATAGGCCCCTTGCCCAGGCTGCCATGCTCCAAGGGAACCCCCACCCTGATCTGGGACACCCTTCAGGGAAAACCAGCTAGCCCCTACCCATGCACCAGGCCTCTATCCTATCTAATAAAAGAGTAACATGCAGCCAAAGCCAGTTTGGCTCAGTGGATAGATGTCGGCCTGCAGAGTGAAAGGTCCCAGGTTCGATTCTGGTCAAGAGCATGTACCTTGATTGCGAGCACATCCCAGTAGAGGGTGTGCAAGAGGCAGCTGATCAATGTTTCTCTCATTGATTTTTCTGACTTTCTATACCTCTCCCTTCCTTTCTGTAAAAAATCAATAAAATATTTTAATAGTAATATGCAGATTGACCATCACTCCAACACACAAGATGGCTGCCCCCATGTGGTCAAAGATCCTGCCCCCATATAGACACAAGATGGCCACCACAAGATGTCCAGCAGGAAAGGGCAGTTGGAAAGGACCTGGCATGCAAGGAAGGGCAGTTGGGGGTGATCAAGCCTGCAGGAAAGGGAAGTTATGGATAACCAGGTTGGCAGAGGATGGAAGTTAGGGCGTGACTGGGCCTGCAGGGAAGGGCAGTTGGGGGAGACTCAGGCCTACAGGGGAGAGCAGTTAGGAGGGACCAGGCCTGCAGGGGAGGGCAGTTAGGGGTGACCAGGCTGGCAGAGGAGGGAAGTTAGGGAGTGACTGGGCCTGCAGGGAAGGGCAGTTGGGGGAGCCTCAGGCCTGCAGGGGAGGGCAGTTAGAGGTGACCAGGCCTGCAAGGGATGGCAGTTAGGGGCAAACAGGCTGGGGAGCAGTTAGGTATCAATCAGGCTTTCAGGGGAATGGTTAGGCGGTGATCAGGATGGCAGGCAGAAACAGTTAGGGGAAATCAGGCAGGCAGGCAGGCAAGCACTTGGGAGCCAGCAGTCTTGGGTTGTGAGAGGGCAGTTGGACATCCCTCGAGGGGTCCCAGATTGGAGAGGGTGCAGGCTAGGCTGAGGGACACCTGTGCATGAATTTTGTGCACTGGGCCTCTAGTCAGAGAATAAATACCTTGACCTTTCTCCATTCTCTGACCTTATGACCCAAGAGGAAGCCAGAGGGCATGGAAGCCTGCCTGTACCTCCCAGAACACAGAGCAGGATAGACATCTGTTCTGGCAGAAAGTCAGACCATAATGACTATAATCACACTGTCTCATGGGTAGCCAGAGGCAGAGAAAATATATACACACTTACTCACACACACTTTTGTGGCTATATCTATAATTTTTTAAGTCACCTTTTTTGTTTTGAGGGGGGGTTGTTTTGTATATATATATATACTAGTGGCCCAGTGCACAAAATTTGTGCATGGGGGGGTGTCCCTCAGCCCAGCCTGCACCCTCTTAATCTGGGACCCCTCAAGGGGTGTCCAACTGCCAGTTTAGGCCCAATCCCTAAACTGGCAGTCAGACATCCCTCTCACAATCCAGGACCACTGGCTCCTAACCACTCACCCGCCAGCCTGCTTGCCTCCAACTGTTTCCCCCCTGACAGCCTGCTCACCCCCAACTGCCCCCCATGCCAGCCTTATCACCTCCAACTGTCTTCCCCTCCTTGCCTGATCACCTCTAACTGCCTCTGCCTCAGCCCTGCCACCATGGCTTTTTCCGGAAGGACATCCAGAAGGTCTCCCGGTCTAATTAGCATATTACCCTTTTATTAGTATAAATATGTGTGTGTGTATGTGTATGTTTATTGATTTCAGAGAGGAAGGGAGAGGGAGAGATAGAAACATCAATAATGGAAGAGAATAATTGATTAGCTATCTCCTGCACACCCACTACTAGGGATAAAGCCTGCAACCTGGGCATGTGCCCTTGTCCAAAATCAAACCCGGGGCCCCTCAGTCCACAGGCCAATGCTCTATCCACTGAGGCAAACCAGCCAGGAAAAGACACATTTGACTCATCTCAAAAATCTCCCAATGATCACGTGAAGGCCCACAGCTCTAAATCCTATGTTATAGGGAAGCCAACCTTATTCAAAAAGTATTGTGAGCAGCCATCACCAAATGCCTGTTACAGCTTGGTCTTAGCATTAACATGGCTTATAGACTGGAAACTTTGCCTTTTGAGTCCACCAGGATGAGTCAGCAGCAAAGTCGCCATATAAGTACTTGGGAGATGTAAGCTGGAGTGTTTAAGAATGATTATTGGAAATTGTTGAAACCCTCCCAAAGCTCACTTGACTGTTAGTGTAATTCATGGTAAACTGTTCCTTCCACATGAATATCCAACTAACGACCCCTTCATTTTCTCTCTTTTTGTAAGCTTTCCCCCTCAAACTTTCTCGTTTCTCCCTTTGAGACAAAGGGAAATTTGGATTGAAATTGTTAATGAGTATACTCCGATCTTATTGTCTATTAAATATCCTTGTCAAGGACAGTGAAGGTAGAGAGGTATAGTGAGGGACAAATGAGAAAGACATCAAGGAAACATAATGCTCTATGCACCAAAAATCAAAGGGTTCAGCTTTGGGATACATTCTGATTTTTGAAACAGCAAATTTACAATCCTAATCTTTTACTTTTTAATTTATTTGTGTTCCTAAAGCCCACAGCATCTGGGTACATTGGCTGGCAGTGGGGTACAGTGGCCCAAGTATATTTCCTAGTGTAGATTATTTGCACTCAAGGCTGAGCAAATGAGGAAATTCCGGAATGGATGAGCAGGTGGAACGGAAGGAGCCCCTGAAACCAGGATGTTTTCCCCCACAAGCAGCAGCACATGCTCATTGCCCCAGCAGGTGACATCTAATGCCAACTTCCTGGGGTGACAGCTCAGAGCTAGTGGAGACACCTCACTACTTCATAAAAGCTGCCCGATGAGGGAAAAAAGAATAGCTCTTTAAATGACTTGATATATTTGCAGAGATTACAGAAGTTCAAGCCAGCAACAAATGTGTTCACCTATCTTTTCAAAAGAGGAATGATCCTGAGATTACCTTCAGGAAGTTTAAGTGTCTAGAGAAAAATAGCCCAACACATCTAAGAAGTAATGGAATCGGGAGCGAATAAGCAGCATGGTGCTGCCACAGATAAATCATCCAGGACCGATTGGAAAGCTGTTTAACATTCACACTGGAGGGGAACAAAGTCACGGCAATGCATCTTGATTTTGGTAATACATTTGATACCACGTCACGAAATTTTACTTATGAAATTAATTGACACTGGCTTGGATATGAATACTGTCACTGCGATTGATAATTTTCCGGGGGTCTGTAAACAAGGCACAGTGATGAATAGTGTGACATCCAGCCAGAGGTAGTTGATTAGTAGGGGTGCCAAAGAGACTGGTGTTAAGCTTGATCATATGCAACAACATTATTAATGGTTTCCAAGAGAAAGCAAAGAGAATGTTAATGAAATTTGCAAATTATACAAACTGGGGCGGAGGCTGGAATAAATCCACTAAGAATGATAGATAGAATTTATTCCAAGAGATATAGACAGGTTCAATATATGGGTAATAAACAGCAAAATGAGATTCATTTTCAAAAAATGCAAACTAGGATAGATCAGAGGGGGGAAGAAAAGAAAGAAAATGATTCCTATCAGGGCACTGAGAACTGACTTAATTTGGAAGATGCTTCAGGGTTCTTTTTAGTTGGGTACCAACCTCTTCCTCTCTATCTGAATCACCCTTAACTATGTGTTGCCATTCCCTTGCTCTTTTCCCTATAATCTTCTTGAATGATCGGTGGTCTTTTGTACCTCTATACTTTTGCAAAATCCTGCCCCAAGTGCCTTTTCTTTTTATTTCTATTTGTAAAATCTGATGCATTCTTCAGTACCCTAATAATTGTTTGTCTTCTTTGTGATATGATTATCTTCCCCCAGACAGTCACTTTCTCAGCTGTATCATCTGCTTGGTAAATACTTTCACATAGGCTTTAGTCCTATGGCATTCTTTGGTGAATGTGTGTGTGGAGAGAGAGAGGAGAAGAGAGGGAAGGGGAAAGTAGGGTAGGAGAAGGAAGGAATGGAGGGGAGGGGAGAGGCAAGGTATCTTGTCTTTTTCTAAGAGCATTAATTCCATCATGAAGACCTTACTCTCATGATCTAATATAACCCTAATTACCTCCCACTTTGAAATACCATCACATTGGAAGCTAGGGTTTCAACATATGAATTTTGGAAGGACACAAACTTTCGGCTCATAGCAGGCATTTTGCAAAGATTCAATGACATGCTCTATATTAAAAAAAAAAAAGAGCTTGGCCCAGTTTGTGAACTAGTTTTATTATTGTCCTTAGGTGTAGCATTTGTTTAAGACTTTTTGTTTTTCTAATCCATGAACTCTTTGAGGGCAGGACAATTATTGTTACTGTTTATATCTTCTCCCTGAAGATGAAGAGCTCACAACTGGCTTTGGGAAATCTAGAAAGGCTTCATGACGGTGTAGCGATCTAAAGGAACACTCGGCAAGTTGAATCAGGTAGGAAGGCTTCGTAGCCGTACTAACATTGGCCCCTGTTGAACCTGGGTCCACTCAGAGAACAGTAAGCAGGCAGATGTGATGGTCTGGACCTGTGTGAGTGCAAATGGGTAACATTACAAGGAAAAAAACACCTTAAATGTCAGGCAGCATCTGAGGTCTGAGTTAATTCAATGGCAGAAATGCCTTCAAAGAGGTAAAATTTAATCACACATCCTCTGTCATTAGAGTGGACTTGATGACCAATGTTTCCCAATCCCACATAAAACTGTGCTCTTTATGCCCTTCATGCATTCATTCATGAATACATAATTTATGGTGCCCTGCTATGGGAAAGGTGCCACACAAGAGCCTACACAAAGGCAGATCATACAAATGCTGCCTTCAGCCTTTCTCAGGGTCAACCAGTGACATTATGAACTCTTATTGGCATTGCCTTCTCCCTTGCCTCCTTGCAGAATGCTCTGCCTTGTCTCTCCACCAGTGTCCTTGAATCCCCTTCTCGGTTCCCTTCCTTGTTTCTTGTCCCTCTGCCTGCTCTTATGGTAGACTTTGCCTGATTCCAGAACTCAATCCTTTACCCTTCTCTCTGTCCAAACCTCATGGCCTCTTTGAAACAGCTCTTCTGTTTCCATGACTTTGCCAACTATTTTTGTGACAATAAAAATGGGGTGGCTAAAATAAAAGATCTACAACTCAGAATTCTGATTGGGTGAACGAATTTTGGGGTCTTCCATGGAGATGGCAACCACAGAATCCAGTGGGAGCCACTGTTTTACCTCAGCTCAAAATACAACTAGAAACTATCATTCCTATTTCATGTAAGTGGTAGCTAAGATCATGAGTGCAGATGAGGTTGCCACAGGAAGCAAGGAGAGTAGGAGGACACAGGACTAAAGAGCACTCTGAGAAACACAAGCATTAAGGATCCAGCACTCTTGAAAGAGATTGAAAAGGAATGACCACAGATAAATGAGTAGACATGAGATTTCATAGGACAAGGGGGAAAGATGACATTATAAATGAAATCTATTACCCAGAGAAGTCACAGAAACCAAGGAGAAAATATGTCCATTGAATTTCCAATTGTAAGAGTTTTGCTGAAGTTGGCAAAAAATTTTTCAGCAAATTTTCAGGAATAGACATGGGAAGAGTGTGGATTGAGAAGTGAATATAAGGTGAGGAAATATAAATTATAATTGAGGTTATTTTTTCATGAAAGAGAGACACAAGATAAGGATTATCTGACATAAAAGAACAGCAAGTTTTTCAAATAGGTGGAATTGAATAGAATAATTTGCTGGAAGGAGGAAGGAAGGAAAGAAGGAAGGAAGGGAGGGAGGAAGGAAGGGAGGGAGGGAGGAAGGAAGGAAGGAAGGAGGAAGGAAGGAAGGAAGGAAGGAAGGATCATTTCACTGAGATTCAGTTCCTGGAAGAATTGTGTTTCTGCAGTAAATTTACATCTTTTAAGCTAACAGAAGACTTAATGCAGAGGAACCAAGATGTTGGCATAGGTAAACACGTATCTTGCTGCCCCACACAGCAATTTCAAAACTACAACTTAACAACAGAACAAACATCACCGAGAATCACTGGAAAGCTGGCTGAGTGAAAATTCCACAAATAAAAGTAAAGATAGGACACTGTGACTCAGAGGAGTGGCAGAGGGCAGAGTTGAGGATATACATGGAGTCAGAGGTTTGGAGCTCTGCACACGTGTGAGCAAGCAGAGTAGGCGGGCGGGTGCAAAGACAAAGGCATCCCACTGCACTGATTCCCCATTTCTGGGCGAGGTCTGGAGAACCCACACTCATACAGAGTGAACCTGGACAGTAGGGAAGCACGCTGAAACTCGGGCGTTGCAAAGGTCTGCAAGCTTGTGGAGAGGGCGAGCTTGGGGAGAGTGTGCATAAACTTGGGAGTGGCAAAAGTGCTCGAGCGCACAGAGAGGACTCATAACTTGCTCTCTCGTTCAGGAAACCACCAGACTGCATTGTTTTACAACCCTGGGTGAGACTTTGAGTGTGCAGACTCATTTGCGGAGAGGCTGAATTGTCCAGCAGTGAGTAGAGCTCAGCAGAAGCTTTCTCTCAGAGGTGCTTGCAGCCAGTACTACCTGGCACAGAGACCCACGTGCCACATAGGGCAGAGCTGATGCTGCCTACTCAGCCCGGAGACTCTGCCCATCCAACCTGAGCACAGCTGACCCTCACAGCCAGTTGGCCTGGAGGTCAAACCCTCCTAGTGCTAACAACAATAACCTAGGCTTAACTTCAACAAGACTGTGCAACCCATAAAGGGCTGCAGCAAGAGTATCCACCTCAGGTAACTGGAGAGGCTGAGCCACTGTCACTTAGAGAACATCTACCACACAAAGCTGATCAACCAACTCAGGAAAGCAGCCACCATGCAGAGACATGGAAAGAAATCAGATGTGAAAGAAATGAAGGGAAAAAAAGACAGGACATAGAGTTCAAAACCACAGTTATAAGGTTTTTCAAGAGGCTCCTAGAAAAGGCCAATGAACTTAATGAGACCTATAAGAAAATGAACAAAACCTATGAGGAAATGAATGAGACCCCCGAAGATGTGAAAAAGGACCAACGAGAAATTAAGCATACACTAACTGAAATAAAAAATATTATACAAAAACATAAAGCAATCTAGAGGACTACAAGAACCAAGTTAAAGATTTGAAATACAAAGAGGCAAAATCCATTCAGCCAGAAAAGCAAGAAGCCAAAAGAATCCAAAAAATTGAAAATAGTGTAAGAGGCCTCTGGTACAACCTCAAGCATACCAACATCTGAATTATAGGGGTGCCAGAAAAAGAGAGAGAGCAAGACAATGAAAACCTATTTGAAGAAATAGTGACTGAAAACTTCTCCCACTTGGTGAAAGAAATTGACTTAGGAGTCCAAGAAGCACACTGAACACCAAACTATAGGAATCCAAAGAGGACCACACCAAGACACATCATAATTAAAATGCCAAGAGCAAAGACAAAGAGAGAATATTAAAAGCAGCAAGAGAAAAACAGTTGGTTACCTATAAGGGAGCACCCATACAATTGTCAGTGAGTTTCTCAACAGAAACTATGCAGGCCAGATGGGAGTGGCAAGAAATATTCAAAGTGATGAATAGCAAGAATCTACAACCAAGATTACTCTACCCAGCAAAGCTATCATTCAGAATTGAAGGTCAGATAAAGTGCTTTGCAGATAAGAAAAGGCTAAAGGAGTTCATCACCACCAAACCAATATTATATGAAATGCTGAAAGGTATTCTTTAAGAAGAGGAAGAAGAAAAAGGTAAAAATAAAAATTATGAACAACAAATACACATCTATCAACAAATGAACATAAAAATCAAGTGAACTGATAGGCTGATGAACAGGATAAACTGGTGAATATAAAAGAATCATGGGCATAGAGAGGGAATGGACTGACAATTCTTGGGGCAAAAGAGGGTGTGGGAGGTGCAGCAAGAGACTGGACAAAAATCATGCACCTGTGGGAAAGGTCAGTGGGATGAGGTAAGAGGGGAGGGTGGGATGGGTACCGGGTGAAGGGGAGCTATAGGGGGGGGAAAGGGAAACAATATAATTAATAAACTGAACAATAAATTTAAAAATAATAATAATAAAAATAAAAATAAAAGACTTAATGCAACTCATCTCATTCTCATTCTTCATCTTGGTATAAAAACTATGTAGAAGTCCTTCTATTCCAATGTAGTCAGTATTTTTAACTTGGGAACCTACAAAGCATGCACTACTTAAGCTTCATTCATTAAGACTTTCTAAATGGTTTTATTCTTTATTGTGTTTCCAAGAGTGTATTTTAAGGCACTTACACAGTAGGCAACAGAATTCAAGCTAGGGAGAGGACAGTGGTGCTTTTCTGCCCTCATCACCAATCAAGAAACAATTTCTCAACAAATTAAATGACTTCCTCTAAACCCATGCCTCCTGGAAACACCTGCATTGTAGGGATATGATCTAAACTTGCCTTCCTGACACGCTCAGTTATAGATTCTTTTGACTATCAAATTGTAAAGTCTTTTCCATCAAGAGTGATTATATAAATTCAATAAATGAGCACTCCTTCGAGTTTAAAGAAGAGATTTTGCTTTGTTTTGTTTTTTCTCATTTGTGTTGTAAGAGTGGCAGAATGAAGAATTCACCCACACGATGGTGAATGAGTAATATTTATCCACGAACACAATAGAGGTTATGGTTAGCGATTTTAATGGGAAAAAGCAGAAAAATACAGTATTAACAACCCCATTTAGAGTCATGATATATTTCACTGATTTGGATTTTCTGCCCTTTTCTGGGAGAAAAAAATATAAACACAGTTGAAAGCATTTATCACCTGAGATGCACCATTTCGAAAAGAAGAGAGGAAAAAATATTTTTAAACCATAAATTTCTATCACATTCACCCCTCACATAAATAAGCAGCCCCAGTCTTTGCAAGAAATATTAAAGTTCATTTAAATTGCAAATCTGACCTTATTAAAATGACTTTCTCAAAGAGCCATAAACAAATAGAGTGCCTTAGTAATACTGCCAAACAACGGAATACATTCTCAACCAGTTCTGTAATTAAAGTAGAAAAATAGAATTTTCAGTTCTGAATGACTAAGAGATGAAAAATGAAAGCATGTTATGACAAGAACTTGAGGTGGAGAGCACACATCCATCTGGAGAGCCCCTTCAAAAACCATCTCAGCACAATTACTCTTTGAAAGTCAATATAAGTTTTTATGAACAGCTTGGAAATGCTATTATACTGTTGCTAATCTTATGTGTTTCGAATACTTTTTCCTACAACTAACACATTCCCTCTTAAAGTTGAAAGCGCGACCATTAAGATTTACTATGTTTGGGGTGAGAATAAAAACGAACAATTAAGAATGAGCTTACATCTGCAAATGGCTAGGAAGAGCTAGTAAATTTCAGAATTAAAAGCCAAACAGGCTGGTCTGCTTACTGGGTTTTATGAAAATCCATAGCTGAAGGTATATTTAAAATAGTGGATTGTCAGCAAGCACACAGTTTCCTTTTGTTTAGAAAAGTAATCCAAGGTGCAGTAGGTCACGCAAATCAGATGGAGATGAGGTGAAACGTACCTTGGTTCTAGCTGAGGTTAGCAACTGTGGGGTTATAGCTAAGTACGTGCTTCCATGCATATCCACAGAGAAGTGATGAGTTATAAAAAATAAATATAAATGAAGATGTAGCCAGATCACAAACACTCACAGGTCTTTACTAACTTGAAATGAGATTACATCAAAACACACTAGCTTATTTAAGCTTCATTGTGTTCTATGTAGATGAGCTTTTTGTTTTTGTTTTATTCATTGATTCATTCAACAAATGCTTATAAAATGCCTGTTCTGTGCTACATACAAAGCTAGGTGCTAAGAATGTCACATAAATGAAATACACATGATTCTTGCCCTCAAAATGTTTTGTGTAATCTGTTTAAGAAGGTAGGGAAAATTTGACCTCATTTTATAAACATTTCTATCAGAAATGGCTAACATAACTTTGGATGCTTAAATAAGTTGTATGCTTTTTGTTGTGCCTTCAAGAATTGCTTTGGAGCGGGGCAAGGAGGAGTGTTGTGTGTTTGTTTCAACAGCAGTTTCTTCTGCCATTATTCTGTAAGATTTTAATGATTCCAAGTTCCTTTCGCAGAAAGCGGTCTGCACCTCACACAAGCTGCCATACAACCCAAAGACATACATCTCTTCACTGCTTTTCCTCACTACCATTGGTAAATAGACAGCTCCTTGAAGCTTGCCATTTGCCAACTTCCTACATTTTCCCAGAACTAGCTTGTGAGGCCAAATGTCTAGCATCCGATTCAAACTTGATAGCACACTGTCTTTGAACAGACTCAGATACATCCTTTAACCTCGCTAAGCCTCAATTTCTTTATCAGAAATGAGAAAATAACTGCTAGCTCCTGTGGTTGTTCAGGAGACTAAATGAGATAATGCAGGGAAAAAAGCTTGTGTAAACTCTAATCTATAGATGCTGTGCTGCATCTACCACTTTTACAAACTATCGCAGCTACTGCAACCACTACACTAACTCTGATACCATGGCTATAATAAGGACACTTGATAAAGCAATCTAAATTAGCCCAGAGAATCCTAACGTGAACCTATTTGCATGAGCACCCAAATATCCCAGAGTCAGTGCAACGGGCAGCTATGCAAGTCCACTGGGAGACCTGCAATCTCATTTAACCTGTCAGATCGGGAGAATGGAGGGGAGGAATTGTTTTCCCTCTACCGATCTTAGGTTCTCAGCTGAGGCTCTGTAATAAAAGATAGATTCACAAGAAAAGAAAACAAGTTTGTTAACAAGTGTGTTGCACATGTAACACATGAGAGAACCCAAAGATAAGTAACTCAAAGAAGTGGCTTGGAATTCAGGCTTACTAGTATGAGCATTTATAACAAGGAACAATAAATTTATAGAGAAATGATAGAAAAAAGGAAAGTGATTTTAGGCTTCTGAAAGGGGGTGGGGCAAATTGTAGGAAGGTAACTGTAATGGAAACTAAAGGTAGATCAAGGGTTATTCATAAATTTGTTATGCAAAGTCCTCTGGTTTCATCTTCAGCTAAGAGGGTCTAAAGTTGTCTCCGATGACTAACTTGTGTCCTTGCTGCTTTTAGGCAAATAAGGGGAAGGCAAGCGCTCTTGTATCTGCTTCTTCTCAATTGCCTTCAGCTCAAAATAATCCTATGCCAAAGTGGCATATTTTGAGGTGACTTATTCTGGTTTTCTTCAAGAATAATGGTTCCCCGCAGATCACACAACTGTATATACTTGGGTACTGACAGTAGTCTCAAATCAGGCAGAGTTTACAACCAGGCTCCCTGACATAACTAAAGATAAGCCAACATTTTGAAATTCCCTAGGATTTTCAGAATATCTACTTCTATTCGTTCCTGTGGGTTGAAGATTCATGGTTTGAGCCCATTATATGCAATAATCAAATGTGAACTGAGTACCTTCTGGAACCACAGTAGGGAGTTAGGTTTTATTATAGGTGCCACAGGAACTCACTAAAGAATTAATATATATGCATATGTACCCAGCCCAGTACGCATTCCATTGTTCTTAGTTCCCATATAACAAAAGATTTGAATACATCAGGCTTCAGAAAGAGAAATAGGAAATATTAAAAGAAGCAAACTACCAGGTTAATAGAGTTACTCATCTTAAGCATTTTATTTTGTTCTACATCAGCAATTCCGAGAGAGGAATGTGTTTTAGTTCTTGTCATTTTTCTCCTCTATGTAACACCAGCAGAGAAAGTTTCAAATGACTAATGACTAAAATGGCCCCAGATTTCTCATTCAGAAAGAACCATTTTCTATGTTTGAAATGTAATGAGAAAAATATCCATCAATACTTAGCGCTTGAGTGTGGCTATTCCCAACTAATAAATCACAAACCTTGGTCAATCTGTTGATCCAGAAGGTCTGTCCTAAGAGATTGTTATGTTCCTCCCTTTTCCACTGTGTCCTCACCTTTCCACATAGTCCTAGACCTCAGAGGCAATTAGATTGTGGAGAAGGTATAGGTATAAGTGACCCCCATGACCTATGCTCTCTGCTTTCTCTTTATGTGATATATATGACTCATATGATGCATGGTGCTATTACTACATCAAAATACTACCAAATGATAACCATCACCCCAATTTAACAATATTTTTATTATCACGCAAAACTCCATCTTCTCACCCCAACCCAAGACTCAAGGAAACGGAAAGGGAAGTCACTGTTAGAGAAGGTTGAGAACACCGTTTGAACAGAATTCCAAGTGATCTGAGAATTGGCATTAAAGTTCAGAAAAACTTCTTTTTTATTGATTTTTTACAGAAAGAAAGAGAGAGGGACAAGAGAGTTAGAAACATCGATCAGGTGCCTCCTGCACACCTCCCACTGGGGATGTACCTGCAACCAAGGTACATGTCCTTGACCGGAATTGAACCTGGGACCTTTCATTGGGCAGGCTGATGCTCTACCCACTGAGCCAAATCGGTCAGGGCAAACTGTTTCTGCTATAGTTTGCTGTTAAGTTGTGGAAGAATATGCTAATTTGGGAAAAGAAAGAGGGTGTGGGGAAGAAAGCAAGCCCTCCTTGGGCATCAGTTACCTGCTGCCTCCGCTCCATCCACACATGTGCCCTTCCTCCTACAAATTCTGGCTCAGGAAATAAAATCAAGAAACTGGAACTGAGGGACAACAAGAGGCAAACTTGATTTAAGCTTCGATTTTCCATGTAACACAGCTTGAAAATAGCAAGCTATATGACTCCTCAGAGGGATCATAAAGAACGTGATGCATTTCTCTGAAGGCTTAGGAAAAGGTTCCCCCAGCACAGTGTATGGTTTTATTTTCTAGAAGTTGTAAAGAAAACACTCTTTCCATCCAAACCACTATTTTTTATGACTTATGTAACTTCCTAGAAATGCCCACTAAGCAATAGCTCCAGGAGAAGGCTGTCTAGTCAGAAAGTCAGCTGGGCCAGCAGGATTTATCACCTACTGTATGCATTGTCAGGTGCCAGGCAAGGTTGAACTTTGGAAAACATTCAAACATTCCTCTCTCTCAAGAATTTAAGTCAGGGTGGGTGGAGAAGCAGTGATATGAGTCTAATTTTTTAAAATTAAAATGTGTAGAACACAGGCACACACACAGTTATGGGTCCTTGTATCTGCCTATAATTCTAGACATGACTAAATACCAATGTTATCTCTGGAAGGGGGGATTCAGAGTGCATTTTTTTACTATCATAATAAAAATTACTATACTCATTTTTATATGACACACATACCGCCTTGAATATTGGAAAAAAAGTTTACTTTTTATTTGTTTAAATAAAACGTTTTCCAAAGGTTACAAAAACACACTCTCAAGAGATAATAATAAACAAAACAAATATGAGAGACCCCATGATAGGCCCCCTGTAGGGTCTGGGGGGGCCACAGGTTGATGGGAGTACTATTTGGTCTCTTATACACATAAAAGCAGAGACCGAAAGAGCTGAGCACAGACTCTGGTCCTGGGAATCACAGTGTGATACAGAATAGAAATAAAGGGGTGAGATCAGGAGGAGGCAACAGGAAAGGCATCATGGGCCGGGCAACATGAGCAGTGTTCTGCCGGTGAGGGTCCAGGCACAATGTGGCAGCTTCCAAAGCCTGCATTGTAGAATGTGACCAACCCACCGTCACCTGTTATCCGTTATCTGTTCCAGACACCTGTTAGCTGTCTTTCTCAGCATGTCTGCAGGACCACAATATTCCTACCTGCTTACAAATATCAGGCTGAGCAGCAACTGGTACATCCCAACAATGTTTATATTGATGAATATTAACCAGAGATTGAGGGTGGGAGGAGGGGGCCTAATTTGGCAGGATGGTTTCAAAACCTCAAAAAGGTGCCTTCAGATTCAATTCTACTTGGAAGAATTTATACTAAGCAAAAGTTAAGTCTGTATACAAAGATGTAGCTCTGTCTATGTTTTGTAGATATCATGAAAAGTTTGAAGCCACCTAAGTGACCAGAAGAGAAATCAGTTAAGAAAAGTATCCTACAGTGATATGAGATGGGTAGTATTTAGCTTGGAAAACTGAAACAGATTAATATGCATTGGCCTGAAAAGATGTTCCTCCACAAAAGTTTAAGGATGATACGATTCTAATTTTTTTTAATTAAAGTGTGTATAACACAGGCACACACACAGTTATGGGTCCTTGTATCTGCCTATAATTGTAGACATGACTAAATACCAGGGTTATCTCTGGCAGGTGGGATTCAGGGTGCAATTTTTTACTATCATAATAAAAATTGCTATACTCATTTTTATATGACACACATACTGCTCTGAATATTAGGAAAAAAAGTTTACTTTTTATTTGTTTAAATGTTACAAAAACACACCCTCAGGAGATGATAATCATAAATGAAACAAATATGAGAGCCCCCGCTATGGGCTCCTGTAGGGTTTGTGGGGGGCCACAGGTTGATGTCTGACTCTAATCCAAGCACAGGCCAAAATGCAGCGGTGAAAAGAAAGGCATTTCGATTCTCAATGGGTCGGCTCGGCCACTTTATCAGAGGCATCCCAGAGATGGCTGGAAAATAAAGCTCACAGCTGCTAGAGCCAGCAGCCTCACTGCCTCCCAGTTATTACTCGGGAATCAGATAAAGGTGAGAACCGGGCACCTGCAGGGGGCCCAGTCACGCGTGAAAGCAGCAAGGTTTTCTCGCTGAATTTTCAGAGCTCTAGCTTCACCACTTACTCTGCGGGAAGAAGTAAGAAAACGATGATGGGAGACCCTCTGTATCACTCTGTGATCCCCAGCAGAGCCTTCTGGACAGATGAAGCAAGCATCCTCAGAGAAGTCACAGTGTTTGGGTGAATGACAGAAAGCATCAAAACTATGTTAATCACTGAATAGGGGGGAAATAAATAATGCAGACTTTATTAACAGTGGAGAAATGATTGCAGGCTAAATGAAATGGAGATAAGGATATATTAAGGAAGAAAGGAGCCCAGCCAGCGAGGCTCAGTGGTTGAGCCTTGACCTATGAACCAGGAGGTCACATGCCCAGGTTGTAGGGTCCATCTTCTGTGTGGGTGCGAAGGGGGGTGGGGTGTAGGAGACAGCAGATCAATGATTACCCCTCATCGTCAATGTTCCTCTCTCTCCTTCTCCCTTTCTCTCTGAAATCAATAAAAATGCATTTTTAAGAAGCAGAAGAAAGGCTATTTCAGCGCTTGAGTGTCTGTAGGGTGAGGTGGGAGAAGGCAGGCTGCGGAGAGTGAAGCAGAGAGGATGGGCCGGCTCCAAAGGCAAAGCGGAAACTCCTCCGTGGTTCTCTTAATGCAAAGGTGGCCAGGCGGGCAGTGAAAGGGAGCTCACTGCACAAATCAGAGTCCCCCCGGGGCCCAGGAGGGGCTCCTGCGGGAGGGGGGTCTCTGTGGAAGGGAATCTATGTGAGGGCTGGAAAGGGGCATGAAGCTAGAGAAATAGCATGACTCCTTCTAGCAATTTCTTACCTACCTCCTGTGTGAATCCGGGTAATGTAAGCCACAATCGGTAGAGAAATAAAATCATAGAATCCAACTCCCTGTCGGTGTGGTGTGGGAGCTGAGGGCTTGCACATTTCAGTGTGTCTGCCCTGAATTCTTCCTTCAGCTCTGGGAGAGACCCTGGAGATAACCCCTGTCTGACTGTAAACATCACAGCAAAGGTGCGGCCTCCGCTCTGCCCAGCGCTTTACTAGTAGACATTTGGGCATGTGCACTGGGCTCCACGGGATGCATCCCCAAGCTGCATGTTACTAAGATTATGTTGGTGAAAGCAGTAATATCCATGCCCCAGCTGCAGTCCCTGCAACATTTATCTTTTTGGCTAGGGAGACACCTTACTTTCTGTAGTTCTGCTGACACACAGCTTATGAAAAATCCCCCGACCCCCTAAACAACCAGGCCCTCCGCAGCCTCTAGCCTTTGGGGCTTTGGGGTGATGCCCCCCTGCTTCCTCCTCGGTGACTCATGGACTATCCTTCCACGGTAGTTCGTCTCAGGAGACTACTGTGCCGGCCCTCCCTCCCTCTGGGCAGGGCCCACCGACCTGTCATGACCTCCCTCTGTGGGTGGACTGACAGCTCCTTGAGGACATGGATGAGCCTTCTTCCACAGTCACATCTGTGCACCAGGCCCAGAGCTGCTAAATGCTGCTAAATGAGTGAACAATGGAGCATCCAAACGGTTTCCTCTCAAAGCCACCTCCTTCCTCCTTTGGTTCGTGTTTTGGGAAAAATAAAATAGATTTGGGGAGACAAGAGGTGAGACATGTCCCTGCACTGGTGGTCTCCTACCCTTCCTGGATTGCTAGGTTGAGTTCATCTCAACCTCCTTGCTGGTAGTCAACCATTCAGTATGTATGAAGGATGTACTGGCCCCCTTCCTGGCACCCAGCCTTTCAGTATGTGTGATGGACATACTGGGCAAGGCCATGCCTTGGCACAGAGATTCCCAATTGCCCTGCCCTCTAGGAGTCAATAATATAATTCTAAACCTATGGCTCATTATATTCCTAATGCTTAAATATTAGCTCCCATGTATTTAACACCTGCTACTAACACCCAGCAAGTCAGTCTCCCTTGGATGTCTCTCTGTCATCATCATTTGGTCTCCAGTGTCCATGGGTAAAGCCCTCCATTACTCCAGTGCTCCTTCATAAATGGAGCACCTACCTCAGTTCCTTTCCCCAGAACCATGCGGTGTTATCTTTTTTAGATGACAAAACTAAGATGCATAAACATGATAAAAACCACTAGAGGAATTATGGTTAGTGAATCTCTGACTGGGATTGGAACCTGTGTCTTCCCAAAAATACCTGAAGGTCGCTCTAACTCTCCAAGTCCCCCCTCTCACAACCCTTTTCTTTGTGATTCTTTTTATACAATTTTAAAAAACCTTACCAAGAAACAGTACATTAGTGGTCATTAAACAGAAGTTGGTGGAAAGTGTCGAGCTAGTGGCCCAGGTAACAGCAGCTGTGCTCTGAAGTTAGAGAAATGGAGCGAGAGATGGAGTCAGTCTGTTTATAAACTCCTTTATGAACTCTGCACCTGGAGTTACATTGTCTGGAGGATAGAGAAGGATCGCAACTTGCTTGGGAAGGAAACAGATCAATGCTGAGTCCTTGGGAAAGGTGTTCGACCTGCTGCATCTTCACAGCAAGAAACACCCCAGTGAGGAGCTGATACTCTGAGATATGGAGGGTTCTTCTTTGGCAAAAATGTACATAGCAGAAGAGCAGTTTGAATCTTTGGGTTAGTGGCCATCAAGAACACATCTGAGCCGAAACCGGTTTGGCTCAGTAGATAGAGCGTCAGCCTGCAGACTGAAGGGTTCCAGGTTCAATTCCAGTCAAGGGCATGTACCTTGGTTGCGGACACATCCCTAGTAGGAGGTGTGCAAGAGGCAGCTGATCTATGTTTCTCTCTCATTAATGTTTCTGACTTTCTATCCATCTCCCTTCCTCTCTATAAAAAAATCAGTAAAATATTATTTTTTTAAAAAAGAACACATATGAGAGGTGACCTGCTGAGGTGACCACACCCCTGTCAGCCAGGGAACACGTTTCACTCCGGTGCTTTACATTAGTGGAAAGGACAAGGGATCTGACCTCCCTGTTATTAAAACGAGACTCTAACTGATCCCCATCCTCAACCAGGTGCATAAACAAGGCCCTGCCTGCAACTCCTATCCTGTTAGTTTGGGTTCTCCAAGGAGCAGATGCCAGAAGGGGGTTAGATATGCAAGAGACTGATCAGTGAGGAATGATGGAGAGAGAAGTAGAGAAGGTGAGGGAGCCATCAGACCTCAGTGCATGTCTGGGCCCTGGAAGGAGACAGGGGAAGAGGGGGGTGAAAAGGAAGCCTCAGACTGCCACACAGCTCTAAAGTTTCCACCAGACTGACAGGAAGTCCTCAAGCCAATGCACGCAGTTCATCATTTATCTTCCTGCTGATGTGCTGATGGCCACTTTTACAGAACAAATTCAAGAGTCGCTATAGCCAAAACCATAAGGCCCTTGAAGCCTAAGAATTTACTATTTGGCCTTTTACAGAAAGTTTGCAGACACCTCCCCTGCAGCCTCTCATCACACCGCTTCACCGAGGAGAAAGATCTGTCACTGTGAACCACTGTGGCTCCCAGCCTAAACCCCGAGGGAAGGAGGGTCAGAAGCCAAGCTTTCCCACCACCGAAGCTCACAGGCAGGCAGGAGGAGCTGAGGGCCTGGAAATAGTGATTCTCACTCTTTGCTTCATGGCAGGCTCACTAATGCTATTGTAACGGCTGTTACCATATCTTCAGCCCTGCAGGGACAGTTAGGAGAGGGGAGAAGGGACAGGGAGCTAGAGAAGAAAATGCACTGGGGAAGAGTGATCCCGGAACCCAGTGAGCAGGAAGGCTTCCAGGAGTCATGTCTCACACTTTCGGCGACTCAAAGAATGAAGCTGCTCACCACCGGAGTTCAAGCAAGGCAGAAATCAAACACACGCTCCCCACTCAGGGAAGGACCCCATATGGGTTGCAGGGGAAGCATTCTGCTCTTCCCCCTATATCTGCTTTTTTGTATATCTGTGTTGCTCTCTGATTGGCTCCTGGCCTTTTTGCAACATTTTATTTTGCACTTGCAAGAAAAACACCCTTGTCTCAAAACATCCTGTTTTTCTGCAAAACATTCTGTGGTTTCATCTCCAACAGTCACATCCCACGATTTCTCCTTCTTTCGCCCCTTACCCCCGTCTGCCTAATCCTGCTTCTAACTCCTCTCAAGAAGAGAGGTTACACTTCAGAGACGGGGGCAGATGAGGCAAACCACATATGAGCATAAAGAAGAAAGTTAGGAAATAACAGCATTTTCAGTGGATTCCTCGGAGCTTCTCTGAGTGATGATGTGCAACAATGGCTTTGAAGGAACCACACAGACAGCAAGGAATCCTGACTTCATGACTGTACTTACTAGTCAGCACAGCCATGTTAACAACCCAACTTTCTCAGCTGCAGACCTTATTAGAGGAGGGGGCCTAGCTATGGATTCTCACACCACCCTCTACCTCCTCAGCATGGTGCCTTCCGATGCCAGTGTCTGTCCCCCTCACTAGCTCTCCCTGCTCACTTTATGAACCCAGCACTTTACTCCGTGTCTGCTCCGTAGTAGGCACTCAGTAGCTGTTAGCTGAATGAATAAAGGAATTTTGTGGCAATTAAACTAGATGTGTGTGATGTAAAATTCTGTGTAAATTACATGTCTGTGAAAACCCCTAGTCCAGGACCCAGAACATGAAGAGGGATCCATGCATGTTCCTTTCTTTCCCCCATCTATGTCATATACGACAGAAGCCAAATGAACCTTCCCCTTTTCTTGTTAGCTGCTGCAATTTCACAAGCTTGTCATGCTAAGCACCAAATTGCCACCTGCTGAAGCTTTTTGCACACCCCTGGGAAAAGAACAGAGTCAAAAGCAGTTTCCTTGATAAATTACACTGGGTGTTTCCTTCCAAAGCTGTTTGCTGATATAACTATGTATAAGAACAGATTCCCATTCTCCGCTACCATTCTCAGATACAACGTATTTTCTAGAGAAAATTGGGAAAAGAAAACATGTCTTCCATTTATGCAATTCCTCGTGGAGAACAGACTTTTTCCTTTCTTGTTGGTTTTAATTTTTAACAAAAGATGATTTTGAACACAATGATCAAAAGTTGTATCTCAGATGGTCTAGTCTCAGAGCAACAAGGCTGAAAGAATTTGTGTAGCCACTGAAGGAGATTTCAATGTAACTCCCACTCTTTTGGTAAAAATACTCTTTGTGAATCGCAAAGCAAACTGGTTAAAATTCTCCTTTTCGCCTGGCTGGTGTGGCTCAGTGGTTGAGTGTTGACCTATGAACCAGGTGGTCATGGTTCAATTCCCATTCAGGGCATGTGCCCAGATTGCAGGCTTGATCCACAGCAGGGGACATGCAGAAGAAAGCTGATTAATTATTCTCTCTCATCATTGATGTTTCTACCTCTCTTCCTTCCTCTCTGAAATCATTTTTTAAATTCCCCCTTTTCTTCCTTCCTCCCATTTCCTTCTCCAGTTACAGGTGCTCCCTCCTCTGCACAGGTGAGACGGAAGATACTTAGGCCTTTTTTGTTTTAAAGGCCACAGGAGATCTTGAACAATAAGTGGCTTGTCCTCTCACTCCCCCCACCCCAGGAGACTTAGAGGAAGCTATGTAACAACCCCCAACCCTGTTTCCCATCAGCAGAATGAGCTTGGCAGTGCCTGCATGAACAGATGTATTAATAAGACATCTATGTGAAGCACTTAATATGTTGCACTCAATAACTGGGGGCTTATTATTGCCTTTGCAGAGCGTATGAATGGTGTGTCTATAAGCAGTCTTGTGTCATCTACTAATGGCTATCATTGACTGAGAGCTCGTGGTGTCCTAGGCATCATTCTGAGTGTTTTCTCCATGTTTTCATGTTACCCTTACAACAGTTATGAGAGAGGATGTTTTATAATCCCCTCTTAGCAGATGAGGAAACATGCCCAACCTTACTTCACGTCCCCCTCAGGTGGGCAGCCAGGCTGGAACTGGAACATGTGACCACTAGCCTGGGAGGTTCACCTTTCCAATACCCTGTGGTCTGATAGACCAGAGAGACTCACAGAGATACCAGCAACCCATGGGGCAGACCAAAAAAAGCTCTCACAGTAAAAGCAGGCCAATTTTTTCCCTTTATTTTTACAGTGTTTTTTTTTGTTTTGTTTTGTTTTGTTTTGTTTTGTTTTTGCTCTGATTTCCAGCAAAATTAGATCCTCTCCTAGGGAAATTTGGCCATACTTCCATAGATTTTCAATACATATTCATTTTACATAAAAAGAAGAGAATACAAATTATTTTGTGTATTACAATGTCATACAACTATGTAAAATCTAATCCTAAGAAAAGCCATAAGAAAAAGAAGCCTGAAAGAGAATCCTCTAAAATGTTGATAATAATCATCTTTTGAAAGTGATTCCCACCCTACTTTCTATCTTTCTATATTTTCCAAATTGTCTATATTTTCCTATGCATCACTTTTATGAAGGAAAAAGTATTTCATAAAATGAATATTATATACAACGTAGCAGTTCATTGCATAGAAACCTGCATTTCTCTCATTATCTAACTACACAGTCGAGGCCAATTTTGCTTGTTTAAATACTTCAAAGTTCCCTTAACCGTATAAAAAGTTAACATTTTTCCTATTTAAATTCAGCAACCCATTCTCTCCCACTCTTCACATGTGCTAGTTTAAGCCTGACATTTAGAAAGTGCCTAAAACCATTTCAGTGAGTGGAATCCTGCCAAAAAATAAAAATTTATTTTCCCTCTAGTTTTATGCCATTGGACTGCTTTGCCCTCTCTTGCCCAGGTGTTCTACAAAATTCTCACATATGTTTACTAACCATGGCCATTGTGCTAATAACTACACAAACACCCAATGGAAAACAGGGATAAATAAACTTTATTAAGTGTCAGGCCTAAAAGCTGGCCAACTCATTGCAGTTAGAAAGCTTTCTACAATGTGCCAAGCATTGTGCTTGGTATGTTCTGGGAAAGTTAATATTCTGGGAGGCCTGTTGTATTAGGGTTGTCCAGAGAAACAGACCCAACAGGAGATAGATAGGCAGATGAATGGATAGACACATAGATAGATGATACATACATACAAACATAGATGATAGATACATACATACCAACATACATACATACATAATAGATGGATAGACAGATGATAGATAGATAGATAGATAGATAGATAGATAGATAGATAGATAGATAGATAGATATTTTAAGGAATTGGCTCATGTAATCATGGAGGTACAAGTCCAGAATCTACAGGGTAGCCCAGCAAACTGGAGACTCAGGGAAGAGTTACAATCCAGTTCAAAGGTCATTTACTGGCAGAATTCCTTCTCGATCAGCACAGATTAGTCTTGGTTCTATGAAGGTCTTCAACTGATTGAATGAGGACCACCCACGTGAGGGAAGATAATCTGTCTTACTCAAAACCTAGTAATTTAAATGGTAATCTCTTCCAAAAAATACCTTCCTATAAACATCCAGAGTAATGTTTGACGAAATATCTAGGCACCACGGCCCAGCCAAGTTGACTCATAAAATCCACCATCACCAGCTTGTGATGCCAGCCAAAGGTAAGAAATGAGCCTCAAAGCATTTCCAACTCCCCTTCCTAAACACTTATATAGTTGCCTTTATTAGTATTTTCAAGACCCCTGTGTAATCTGTTTTTTATTTTGAGGAATAAAAATTGTTCAATGTAAAATTTGAACATGAAAAGAAAGCTGTCAGCACTGAAATACAGAAAAAAAAATCTCATTAATTAGATGGATTCTGCCCAAGATCAGTCAGAGGGAAAAAAGTCCTGAATTATTGGGTACTCCAAGATATGCAAGCTTATTAGGTAAGCTATATATTTTAGCCAAAACAGAATCACTAGGAATTAGCAAGGCAATTTCCTTCCAGATCTGCTTTAATAATCAGATTTAAATGACCAGTATATAGCACATTGATTATTGATATGGAAATAGGTACCAAATGGACTTTCAAATAATATGTTCTCTGGGGAGATTCAAGCATATGTCATGCAGCCTAGTTTTTGTTATTAATGAATGCAATTTTTCAAGCATATGTGTGACTTAGATTAGGTTCTACGTTGGTGAGATCCATATTATTAATGTTCTTCTGAGGGCAGGAGAGGGAGGCCTGTCCAACAATTTCACCAGACATTTCAACTCTTTTCTCTTGTAAGACACAATATCCCCATGAGAGCAATTCCTGAAAAGAGGCCAGGAAATGTCCCTTTGTCTTCCCGGGTGAGGGATGCTCCTTTTAGTGTGGTCAATAGAATTCTTGAGAACAGGAATATTTCAGACAGACATATAAGCAAATATTTAGTACAGGACCTGAATAAATGTTCGCTCTCTCCCTGTCTGAGTTTCGAATAAGGCCAAGCTGAGAAACAATTTGTAGGTTGATTCAAGTGCAAGACTTTTGTGATAGGCTTGGGAGAAACAGAACAAATTAAGGTGGTTTATCAAATAGGGAGTGAAGAGTTATTCTAACAATAAAACTAGATGGATGGAGTCTGCTTCCAAAGATGTTTTCTTTCTAAAATTCCAAAGTTCTTGCACAAATAGGATTTTGATCATGTGTAGTTTGAGGTACCCCCTTTTTATTCTCAGAGGAATAGTTAAGCCAAAAAATGTATTTTTTTTAATATTTAGTGCATTATACATACAGGACATGTCCAGAATTCCTTCTTTGCATCATCATGCTTAATGATTTCCCCTAATAGCAATCATTGTCCATTCAAGACTATTTTTAAAAAATGCTTCATATAGCCGAAACAGGTTTGGCTCAGTGGATAGAGCGTTGGCCTGCGGACTGAAAGGTCCCGGGTTCGATTCCGGTCAAGGGCATGTACCGTGGTTGCGGGCACATCCCCAGTAGGAGATGTGCAAGAGGCAGCTGATCGATGTTTCTCTCTCATCGATGTTTCTGACTTTCTATCCCTCTCCCTTTCTCTCTGTAGAAAATCAATAAAATATATTTTTTAATGCTTCATATAAACAACATCCTATATAATAAAAGCCTAATATGCAGAATGACTGGTCACTATGATGTACAGTGACCACCAGGGGCAAACGCTCAACACAGGAGCTGCCCCCAACCTGCAGGCCCTAGGCCAGCCAAAGCTGGTGCCAGAAGGGCCCCCCGATTGCCCCACCCGTCAGCCCAGAGATCGGCGCTGATCACCAGACAGGCCTAGGGACCCTACCCGTATACAAATTTCATGTACCATGCCTCTAGTATAAAATAATCCTATAGTTAGACACACTCTTCTCAGTTTCAGCTAATCTAATATTTAAACTTTTTGTCTTGAATCACATTGACTAATGATTAACCCAGAACAGTTTGCAAAGAGGTTGGGATTCCATTTGTAATGAAAAATTGCTAGGTGAACAAAAGCTGTGGTTTGAAACCCTTTGCAATGATTCTGCTTCTGGATGGACTGTAGAGCTAAACAGCTTTGAATATATTACACTGACACTTATTATTTGTTCAGAAAGTCTCCCCAAATTCAGAGGCAGGCAGACATTTCTGTGGCACCTCCCTTAAAGGATGAGTAGAAAGAGTGTGGGGATTCAACCATTTGCTTTGACACTGAGAAGATTCAGTTACTTAGGCAACTGAAGCCTCAATTTCACCACTAGTAAAATGGGGCTAATTCTACATGCCTTGCAGCCATTCTAGAGATAATTCTATGTATTAAAAGCTTAATATGAAAATTGTCCCCTCAGATGTTCATTTGACCAGGAGACTGGAACTTCAACCACTGGCTATGATGTGCTTTGACCATCAGGGGCAGTGAAGAACATGGCGGGTGTTGGCTACAACCTCTCGGCCTCTCACTGGCTACCTGGGACTGGGGATGATGGGGACAGAGGTGCAGTGAGAATGCGGAGTGTCTACTGAGCTTGCTTTCACTCCCCCTGCTACCCTCCCCTGGGATGTTAGGCCAGGGCTCACACTCTGGGGAAGTCTACCACCCCAACCCCATGCTCCCGTGATGGGTGCCCAGAGGAGCTCACCCCCACACCTGCATGGCCTCTTCCAGGTGAGCCACCATGACTGCAGGGGCCATTCAGGCTCCCCCTGGGTTCACGCAGGAGCAGGTTTGCAAGGCCAGCTGGGAGAGAGCACATTGCTTGCCCGGTTTCCTTGTGGCACCACTGGGTGGCACAGAGGCCCACACTGCACCCCAGCCCACGACGTCCAGCTGACCTCACTTCCTCTCCACGTGGGGACTCGGGCACTGTGACTCAGGCGGAAGGGAGCCCATAGGAGCCCAGGTGCTGCCCAGGGCCCAGAGCTCAGCTGGGACCTGCCCTTCCGCCAAGGGACCACACCTGTGCATGAACTTCGTGCATTGGCCTCTAGTGTAACATAAAGAGCTGAGCCTGTCACATGTAGGCACTCCGTAAATGGTGCCTTTTCAATATTAGAGAAGGAAAAATTGGGACTGTAGAATTCAAGGAGTTTGGGAGAATGACTATAGGAAGCTATCAAAGGAAGATAAATCATTTATTGATGCAGCTTTTTTATAAGAAGTTTAACACATTTACTTTCAGTGTTAATAAAGAGAAAAGAGACAGATACTCACACTAGCTGCCAGTGAATTCAGCTCAGCTCAGCTCAGCTCAGTCCCTGAAGACCATGCTGACTCAGACAGGCCTGGGCTCCGCAGAGGTCTTTCTGCAGCAGAAGCAGAGAAGATGCACGCATCCTCCTAAGCCAATGGTCGGCAAACTGTGGCTCGCAAGCCACATGCGGCTCTTTGGCCCCTTGAGTGTGGCTCTTCCACAAAATACCACAGCCTGGGTGAGTCTTTTTTAAAGAAGTGGCATTAGAAGAAGTTTAAGTTTAAAAACTTTGGCTCTCAAGAGAAATTTTAATCATCGTACTGTTGATATTTGGCTCTGTTGATTAATGAGTTTGCCAACCACTGTTCTAGGCAGGCAGGGACCAAAGCAGTCTCAGAGAGCCCTTGCTGATACCAGCTCCCGGTGCCAGAGTTCTTTCCAGTTTTCTCCCATGGCGCCCACCATCCTGCTCACCTTCCTGCACCCACCGTGGCTGCTCAAAACCATGGGCACCTGAAAGGGTTCCACCAAAAGGGCTAGGAACACTAAAGACCAACCCCCTGGGGGCCTTCACTATTTGGACACGTCTGCCCACCAACTTTTCACATCGGAGCTAAAAGAATCCTCTGGCAAAGAGAACCGGGGAGGAAAGTGTTGTGCATCCCTCCAGGGCTGGACTGCTGCCTGTGCACAGGTGGGTCTGAAATCCGCCGGATCTATTTATGGCACCTACTCTGTGTGATGCCTTCAAAGAATGCCATGACCAAATGCCACCAGGTTTCCTCAGAAATGCACCAGAGACCCAGTAAATCCACACATGAGTTGACATTTTGTTGACATTTATTGCTTCCTATAGCCATTCTCCCAAACTATCAAAGACTCATGGTATATGAAAGACAGGCCACTTGAATTTTAAACAGTTTCCTACTGTCATAGTTCGGGTTATTATTTAAAAATACTTGGATCTATGCACTATCCCCACCCCCAATACAAGTGAAGGAAAATACACACAGACCTTGGCAGCCCATTCCTCCTGCAGGAGTCCAACCTCCCATCTTGTAAGAAGGAACCCATTGCACTAAAGGTTTAATGGCAGCCAGTTCGGTTGGAGGTGATTTGAAGAGAGTGAGTTAGCCAGGATATAAAGGCTCTCCTTCCGTACAGGGATGATGGTGATGTGAATGACTGACACCACTGCAGGGCACAGAGTCAGGTTTTCCCATTGAACCACCTGCTCCGGCCGGAACCATAAACCCCCAAGGAGAAGCGAGAGCTGATCACTAACGTGTTTCTTTAGACATCTTGAATGAATATGCTATGACCCATCAAGGAAGCAGTATCTCAGCCTCAAAGGCTGAGCTTTCTACTACAGCCCACAAGAAACGCTATTTCTAATTATAACCAGATTGTCCCCCCCACACACACACACCACCACCCCACCACCACCCCACCGTGGAATCTGGTAATAAAGGTAATGTTCTTCTATAAAACAACGATTTCATAAAATGATCAGAGCCTGGCCCAGTGTCCTAAACACTTACCTACCCCCTTAAAGTGTTGGATTAGATTAAAGTGCCAGAGGGACATAACTGATGTAATGTTTCAAAATCATAAATGCAGGGGGAGGGATTTTAAAGCTGGATAATGGAGAGAACGGGATAATGCAATAAAAGCTGGTGCGAACGCCGAGTCTGCGATACTTGATTTATTGTTTTAATATAATGCTGTAAAGGCCATGCTTGAATATAGAGCAGTATTTTATTTATCTGATAGCCAAGATCCTAACGATGGGTGTTTAACAAGGGCTTTATCCTGGAGATGGTGACAGAGACAAATGCAGCTGGTTTCAGGATGCTCCTGAGAAAGGTGACAAAGCAGCAGGGAGAGGCGGAGGGGCTGTGTTTCACAGGTACCGAAGGGCCCCTCTGAAAAGTACGATTCCTCACCTACCAGCAAGGCTCTGAACTTTAACAACCTCCCCCAGCCCCACAAATCTCAGCAAATTGGTTGCAAGATGAAGACCCAGGTGAACCATAACAGCCTGACCCTGAACTCACAGTACTGGGTCCTCCCTGAAGCCAGCAGGGGAACAGGGACACAAGAAGTTAGGGAGAAAGTAGCACACCATGTTTCTCATCCCCCTGAAAGCCCAGCTCTACCCTACTGGAATATGCCAGAGAAAATGCCATGAGCCATGGGGTCAAGGTCTCGCTTTGTTTCAAGGAGCTTTTCAAAGTGTCCTCAGTTGGGAGAAGGAGAAGTAGGCTTGGTACATTGGCTGATATCCATTTTCTTAAAACAAATCAAAGCCCATGAGCTATTTCCAACAGTTCATTGTCCAACTGTTCAATGGCTGATCTGTCACTGCTTCCTAGGCTGCATGGCACAGTGGCTAAGACAGGCTCTGAGCTCAACCCCTGTTTGACTCCTACTAGTTTTCTGACCTCACGCTGATTAGTGGAAATACTTCATCTTTACAGTGGAGATAAGATTGCCCACCTCTAAGAGGGTTAAGGAAAATACCACATATAACTAGTAATGTTAGAACAAGAGTGGTTTGGGGGTTATAATCAAAACAACACTTCCCTTTAAAATGTATTCGTGGGGGGATTTTCTTTGCATTTGGTGGAATACTGTCTGGAGCATGGCCCACAACATATGGGCCTTAGATAATAAAACGACCTCCAACTGCATCTCAAATACGGTCTCGATTCAGAAACTGGAAGGTCCAGTTTGTGACTATAATCACATTTGATTTGTCTTTGAATTTTCTCTCTCCCCAAGCCAGTGTCTACTCTATAGAGAACTCAGAAGTCTAGATGGTCTTCTTGGGCATTCTCCTTTCAAATGACTCTAACATAATACTCTGACCAGTCTATACCTCTGGCCCACCATCATGTGACTTTGACCTACTTTTCTCTACTTCCTTCTCTCTCACCTCTCACTTTCCTCCCTCCACCCCATCCACTCTCCATGTCAAACCCAGTCTCGCCATGCCCACAAAATGCCAGCAAAACAACCCACTCTTCCAGTGGTCTTATGGAAGCCCTTCAATGCAAGAGAGAAGAGGGAGGGACTTGGTATGGGCTGTTTTCAGAGAAATCCTCTTCACAAATGCACTCTTACTACCCTGTATATCCTGCATGTGACTTCTCCCATTCCTTTGAGAATCTGCATTTGCTCTTACATCTCACTTTGGAACTTATATCTATAGCATCCTGGTGCCTCTCTTGAAATTTCCAGTTTATATCCTATCACATGTGTGCAGAGTGGTTGCCACATGCCTGGCACACAGTAAGTACTTAATAAATTCTTCTATCCATAGTAGTAATGTGGATCACAGATTACAGCACTGAGAAAACACGTAAGTATGAAACAGTGAGCAGGGTAATCTCCACCTGGCTAAGATCCTCCAGGAGCTTATCACTTAGGATAAAACCCGCTCCTCCAGCCCTTGCCCATCTCCCAAAAGTCATTCCTACCACTCACCTCTTTCTGTATTTCCTCTGCCACGCTGGGATTTGATGCCATTCTCCCCACAACACCCCAAGCTTCTCCCCATCTTAAGTCCATTGCCTTCCTGCTTCCATTTACCTAAAAACTCTTCCCAGATCTCTGTTCTCACTCAGATCCCAGCCCAAAGAGGCTCACCACCTAACTGGAGTAAATTTCTCTTATCCCCAGTTTCTCTTATCTCACTCCAATCTCACTCCAATCTCAGGCACAAAGGAGCCCATTCTTACAAGAAACATTTTCTTCGTGACATTTACTACAATCTGAAACCATCTTCTTCACTTTGCTGTTTGCTAATATTATGGACTGAATGTTAGAGCTCCCCCAAAATTGTATGTTTAAGTCCCAGCCTCCAATGTGATGGTATTTGAAGGTGGGGTATTTGGAGAGAAATTAGATTTAGATGAACTCTTGAGAGTGGGGCCATTATAATGAGATTATTGACATTAAAGAAAAGTCGGGGGGAGTGGGCTTACCCAGTTTGGCTCAGTGGATAGAATCGGCTTTCAGACTAAAGGATCCCCCAGGTTCGATTCCAGTCAAGGGCACATGCCTGGCTTGTGGACTCAACCCCTCCCCCAATAGGGGGCGTGCAGGAGGCAGCCAATCAATGATTCTCTCTCATCATTGATGTTCCTATCTCTCTCCCTTCCTCTCTGAAATCAATAAAAAAATTTAAAAAGGGAGAGGAGGGGAACCAACTCTCTCACTCTCTGCCTGTGAGGACACAGTAAGAACACAGCCATCTACAAGCCAGCAAGAGGGCCCTCCCAGAATCCATCCAGGCTGAACCCCTGATCTCAGATTTCTGCCTCCAGGACTGGGAGAAAGGAATGTCTGCTTCCTAACCCATCATGGTATTTTATTAGAGCAGCCCCAGGTGATAAGACAACGTATTATGTCTCCTTTCCTCCCTCAAACCATGAGTGACTCCCTTACCATTTCCAAAAGGAAAGCATCTCCCTCTTCCCAAATGCATGGTGATCTCCCAAGCCCATTAGAGACGATAAGGGGATAATAACAAAAATTAGCATGTACTGAGCACTTATCTGAAAGGCAAGTAGCTTTTAACAAAACCTTCTATGGTACCTTCAAGTTCATTTTCTCCTGAGGAAACTAAGGCACAGAAAGGTTAAATAAACCTGATCCGGGTTACACAGCTAGTAAATGGTGGAGTCCGAATTTGAACACACACCATCTGGCCTCAGAAACTGGGTGGTTACCTGCCATGCAGTATACTGTCTTGCACTTCCCATGTCTCTGTAAGCGCAGTGGAGGTCTGCCAGAGGAGAAACCGACATGATCGCCTCTCACCACCCCACCCTCTCTGCCTTTCCAAGTGCTGAGCACAGCTACAGAGTCAAGACCAAATTTTTACACACATGCACAGAGTAGCCATAAATGCATAGATTTAAGACTAAGTTTTTACCATTCAAATTCTTTTTAGTGTAATCATCATTTTATGATGTTTCTCTGAAAGCTTTCTATCAGTAATCTGCTTGGCACCGACTTAAATGCCAGACTACAGAATTACAAAATCTACTCATTGCTCACGTGTGGCGTCACCCATTGGGCAGGTGGTTCACTCAGGTGTGACTTCTAGAGCAAGTCAATGAGAACCTCTCTCTGTTTTCTTTATTTTTATTTCTCCCCTCTACTCTCTCTCTCTCTCTCTCTCACAAGAGAACGCAGAGAAGAACTACAGAAGTAAGGTTCCTAAACATGTATTTCTGGGCTCTCTAAAACCAGTAGTAGTGACCATTTACTGAACACTGCTTGTAGAAAGCAATGGAGCATAGTGGTTAAAAGTGTGGGCTCTGTGGCCAGACATGCTTTGAACACTCATTTGAGACTTTCAGCAAGTTACATCTCTCAGTGCCTCCGTTCCCCCATCTGAAACATGGAAATACATTCAACCTTGAGTGTTTTGAATATTAAATCACAGATTTAAATGTCCACTGGTCCCTCCTAAACAAGCTTCCCGACAATATGAGAATCACCCTCTACCGTGCCCGCCCACCCCGAGCCCCATGGCTAGAGGTCTAAGTCCTAATCCCCAGAACCTGGGAGTGTTGTTTCATCTGGAGAAAAGGATTTTGCAGGTGTGATTAAGGATTTTGAGAGAGAGGGGTATTCCAGATGATACAGGTGGAGTCCCAGTAATCACACACATCCTCATAAGGGGAAGTTCTGACAATATAATCAGAGATTTGATGAAGGAAGCAAGAGGTTGGAGTGAGGAGAGGAAGGAGTCCAGGTGGCCTCCAGAGCAATAAAAGGCAAGAAAATGGATTTCCCTTAGATTCTTCAAAAGGAACTAGTCCTGCCTATATCCTGACTTTCAGATATTAAGACTGATTCCAGAATTATGGCTTCCAGAACTTTAAGAGAATAAATCTGTGTTAATCCACCAAATTTGTGGTAATTTGTTAGAGCAGCAAGAGAAAGCTAATCCAGACCCGAATACCGGTGTGATTATGGCCGGCAGTGGTTCTCCAGTCCTGCACCTGCAACATGACGGTAACTTTAACCCAGTTACCCAACAGCGAAAACTAGAATCAATAAATTTGTTCTGGGAAAAAATACTAGTAATTGTGATAAGTTTTAAAAAATAAAATAAAATAAAATAAAATAAAATAAAATAAAATAAAATAAAATAAACAGAGCACCAGCCAAAACCACTTTGACTCAGTGGATAGAGCGTCTGCAGACTGAAAGGTCCCAGATTCGACTCTGGTCAAGGGCATGTACCTTGGCTGCAAGCACGTCCCCAGTAGAGGGTGTGAAAGAGGCAGCTGATTGATGTTTCTCTCTCATCGATGTTTCTGATTTTCTATCCCTCTCCCATCCTCTCTATAAAAAAAATCAATAAAATATATTTTTTAAAATAAAATAAATAAAAACAGAGCACCATTGTCTTAGTCCATTCAGACTGCTATAACAAAATACCACAGACTGGGTGCTTATAAAAAAAAGAAACAGAAATTTATTTCTCATAGATCTGGAGGCTGGAAAGGTCAAGGTCGAGATGCCAGCAGGGTCACCTTCTGGTGAGGGCCCCCTTCTGGCTCATGGTTGGCTCCTTCTCACTGTGTCCTCGAGTGGTGGAGGAAAATGGGAATCTCTCCGGAGCCTCTTCTAATCAGCCCTAATCCCGTTCATCAGGGTTCCACCCTCCTGGCTTAAGCACCTTCCAAAGGCCCTGCCTTTGAGTAATGCCCTCACCTTGGGGGGTTAGTATTTCAATATATGGATTTTGAGGGGTCACATTCAAACCACAGAAACCATAAAGTTTTCCCTATATAATTTCAATAAATGTATGCTGAGACCGGTTTGGCTCAGTGGATAGAGCATCGGACTGCGAACTGAAGGGTCCTGGGTTCGATTCCGGTGAAGAGCATGTACCTTGGCTGCCCCCTAGTGGGAGGCATGCAGGAGGCAGCTGATGGATGTCTCTCTCATCGATGTTTCTGACTTTCTATCCCTCTCCCTTCCGCTCTGTAAAAAATCAATAAAATATATTTTTAAATTTTTTTTCAATAAATGTAATCCTCACAACAACTCCCTTTTTATAGATGAGCAAACAGGTTTAAAATGGCTAAGTAATTTGTCCCAAGTCATAAAGCTATTTAAGTAGCCACTTGGGCATTCAAACCCAGTTTAAGTCCACAAAGAAGCACATTGAATTTAACATATAAAAAAAATGTAGAGCTTTAAGTTCCCCCACACCGGAGTGGCTCTGTTCGTTAGGCATCGTCCTGTGCAAAGGGTTGCGGGTTCGATTCCTGGTCAGGGCACATGCCTGGGTTGTAGGGTCCATCCCCAGGCGGGGCACATTCAGAGGACAGCTGATCAATGTTTCCCTCTCACATGGATCTCTCTCTCTCTCCCTCTCTCTCTCTTTTTCTCCATGTCCTTGGGTGAGGATTGCAAAAAGAAAAACGACCTTAAGTTTTCTGTCAGATTTCAATGAAATCTCCCATGCTGTTGGCAGGCGCTGGCAGAGGTCCACCTAGAAAAACGGGGGGAAACAACATCAACAGCAAAACTCAGACTCCTCAAAGCGAAGATGAAACCACGTACTTTGGGTAGTTGGACTTGTCACTGTAGGTAATCTTACGTTACAGAATGTACCACTGAGTTGCCGTCAATATTTCTCAGCGTTATAAACGCAAACCCAGTACCAGTGGTGGCTGAGTTTGCCATCTGTAAGTGCCTGTTCGTATTGGCAGGTGCCAGGCCAGAACGGCACTGAATCCTCACAGCCACGCTCTGATGCCAGCAATGTTCATTTCTCCCGTTTCACACAAGGACCCTGAGGCTGGGAGCTTTTACATAACTTGCCTGACGTCACCCAACTCCTGAGAGGCACGGCCATCATTGGAACCAATGGCAATCTGATGCCAAAATCCTGCTCTTCTCTGTAACTCCACTGAGAAGGAAGGAAACATCCAACCCCATCCACCTTCCCCCAAACAATGCCACCAGAGAGACAGTCCACCCCATCCTCCCGCCCAGGACTCACTTCAGGGGCAGCATAACAGCCACCCTGGGAAGGGATGAGGAGGAGAGGCCAGAGGGGAAGTGAGGGAGCTGCTCCATTCACTGTGGGGGTGCGGGGGGTCCATTAAAGATCACCGGGACCCCGGGGTTTCGGCTTTCATTGAGCCCAACATCTGCTGGCAGACGATTTCCACCCCTTTCCCTGTCTCACTTCTGGGGTCACAGAGAACAAGCCTATTCTCCCCACCAGTGGAGCTGTAATGCCCTTCTACATTTGTATTGGTTTCTGGGCTAAACATACTCCTCTTCCTCCGACACCCTTGATGGGAAGTTTTCTGTGTTGGGATCTGATGGAGTGAGAGGCAACGCCTTATCTGAACTTCCTCAGGACAGGGAGAGACTGGTTACAGACTTGTTTTCTCTTCCCCTAAATTGCTAGGCAACACAGTGCAAGGTGATGTTTAGCTCTTCCAGCCACTGCTTCCATCTCTGGGTCATGAGAGTGATAACTGGAATAGCTCCCTTACACAGTGGTGGCCTACACCCCAGAGCCAGCCCTGTGGGCATGACAGGAAACTGCTACAGCGGAGAGGGGAGGAGGGCCTCTTTATTCCTCTCCCCCTACTGCCCATGAAAACACTACCACCTCATCTGAGCTGGTCAGCACTTGAGCTTTTTCACCTCCTTTTGCCAAGTCTTGCTCGTGGTTTTGCACCTCATCTCAGACTGTAGCTTCTACTAATCTAACACACAGCTGAAATGGGGGAGGGCAGACCTGCCTTTCCACACGTCTTCACGATAAAGTAGTAACCATGATGATAGTGGCAGCCGATACGGACCAGTGGCCGAGATGTGCCCAGCACTGCGCTGAGTGTTTTGTGGGGGTCCTCTTATTGACTCCACACCACAACCCTGTGAGGAACTGCGGTGCTCCCCTTGTCTGACAAATGAAGAAACGGAGGCTCAGAGAGGGTCTGTGGCGTGGCTGGGATCACAGAGTTCATAGGACAATGGTGAAATGACAAAGAAGCAGGTCAGGCTGGCCCTGGTTGGTGTGGCTCAGTTTGTTGAGTGTCGTCCCATGCACCGAGAGATTGCCAGTTGGATTCCTGGTCAGGGCATATGCCTGGGTTACAGGCTAAAGCCCTGACAGGGGCCATGCCAGAGGCAACCCGTCAATCAGTGTGTCACTCTCACATCTCTCTCTCTCTCTCCTTCCCTCCCCTGCCTTTCTCTCTCTCTAGAAATCAGTTAAAAATCTTTTCAAAAAGCAGGTCAGTCTGATTCTGAGGCCAGTGCTGCCACCTCTTTTTCCATTCTAGAACGCTGTGCAATCATCACATCCGTCATTTATTTCATTGTCTGTGAGAAAGCCTTTTGTAAAACTCTGAAGTATTCTTCTATTATTTATATTATTTATAGTGTTATTGTAGTTGTAAAAAACAATAACTTTTATTATTCCATCCTATTGGCATGGCTTTAGGCTGCTTCCATAAGATACATTAAACACTCCAGAAAGATTTAAACTGAGGCTGGGGATTGGGAGGTGATAGAGTGTTACAGTGGCCATTAAAATGTCTTAAACATTAAGGTACCTAAAAATGGAATATTTAACTGTGTTAAGATGGCCAAATTAAATTGGCTGTTTTCCCAAGCATGGTCCCTGGTAATTGCCACTTGATTAAATAAATAGTGAACCAAAGGGACTGAAATGCAGGCATCAGGAATGATGGTCGCGCCCTCCACAGCCCCCCTGTTAGGTCCATGTAGCTTTACCAATTACTCAGAAAACAGAATACCAGGAGGCTTTGCTTTGGATTTCTACAAACATCGGAAACATTTGCAAAGGTTTCCCCACTATTTAAAAAGAGTTCAAAGGAGACCTTTTCATTAAAACATATAGATGGAAAAGGATAATAATATTAGTAGCTAGCAGGTGCTGAATGAGCTGTTGCTCTGTGCCAGGCACGGGCCAGAGCACTTCACCAGAACGCCTTCCTTCAACCATCTCAACAAGTCTCTGAAGTAAAATCACAAGGATTATAGCCTGAGATGGCTGAGCAGTGGTTAGAGCATCAACCCTCACACACCAAGGTCTCAGGTTTGATTCTTGGTCAAGGGCAAGTGCCTGGATTGCCGGTTTGATCCCCCATCCTGGTCAAATCGTGTATGGGAAGTAACTGATCAACGTATCTCTCTCACATTAATGTTTCTCTCTCTGTCTCACTCTCTCTCTCCTCTCCCCCTTCTACTCTCTCTAAAAATCAATGGGGAAAAAAGTACCCTAAGATGAGGATTAACAACAACAAAACCCACACAAGGATTCTCAAGATACAACAGGGGCTTAGGAGAATCATGGTGGTAGGCAGAATACCCCTCCACACCACTCCCAAAGATGTCCAGATCCTAATCCTTGGAACGTGTGAGTATGTTACTTCACATGGCCATAAGACTTTGCAGATGAAATGGAGTTCAGGATCTTGACATGGGGAAACTATTCTAAATTATCCAGGTGAAATCCCAAGAATCCTTAAAACCACAAAAGAACCACCAAGGTGCTTGGAAAATGGGAGAGGGAAGCAGAAGGTCAAAGTCAAATTCAGAGTAAGATTTCAAGATATTCCATTGCTGGCTTTGAAAATGGAAGAGGGAGCCACCAGCAGAGGAATGCAGGCACCTCCCAGAGCTGGAAAAGGGGAGAAACTGATTCTCTCCAGGAATCTCCCCCAGAATCACAGTCCTGCTGACACCTTGATATCAGCCCAGAGGGCCCATTTTGGACTCTGAACTTCTAGAACTACCTAGAAAATAATAAATTTGTATTGTTTTAAGCCATTAAATGCACGTGTTTTGTTACAGCTGCAATAGGAAGCTAATACAGCCACCTCACGTTTGTAAACGGTAGGTAGAGGCTGGATTTGAACTCAGGTGTGCCTGACTCTAAATTTTATCCCTGCGCTTTCTCACTGTCATTGGATGAGTTGTGCCCCCTTAGCCCAAAAAATATAATGTTGAAGTTGTCATCCCTAGTATCTGTAAATGTGACCGTAACTGGAAATAAGGGCTTTGTGGATGATCAAGTTAAGACAAAGTCATTGGAGTGGGCTCTAATCCAATATAATCAGTGTCTTTATAAAAGGGGGCAATTCAGACACAGATATGCAATGGCAGGAGATGGTGTGAAGAGACACAGGGAGAAGACATCCATCCACACGCCAAAAAAAAGGCTTGAGGCTATCAGGAGCAAAGAGAGAGACCTGGAACAGATCCCCAGGCCTTCAGAGGATGCATGGCCTGGCTAATGACTTGGTTTTGAACTTCTGGCCTCCTGTGAGACAGTAAAACTGGCAGTGCTAAGCCTCCCTGTTTCTGTACTTTGTTTGGAAACTCCAGGAAACGTGTACACCCACAATGAGAGGCAGCGCATGGCCCTGGAGTCTGCATTCTCATGTAGACCCGTTCTCCACATCCAACATTAAGAGCGCTATTAATAACATCATTACCTTACACGCGCATGTAAGTTTTTATTTTATAGGCCATTTTCACCGTGAGTAAATATTAACTTATTTCAGTGCCTTGACCGTGTAAGCTAGGCGAGGACTGGGTCTCCAAGTAGGTTTCACAGTGGGAGCATGGATGCAGAGCGTAGACGCAGTGGTTTCTGACACCAGCCTTAGCCTGACTGTGGCCAAATCCCGCCGCTGACTCAGGAAAGTTACCAACCTTCTGTGTGCCTCAGCTTCCTCATCTGTATAACAGGTATAATGATAATAGTTTCTGCCTCATACGGTTCTTAAGATGGTTAAATGAGATAATCCATGTGAAGTTCTTTGCCCAGTCCATGGTAAGCCTGTTCCAGAGAGGAAAACTGAAGGTCAGAGAGCTTACATGGCTTCCCCAAGCACATACCCTCCTAAGACGCAAAACCACAATTAGAATCCAAGTCTCCTAAGTACTAACACAGAACAGTGCCTTTCTATTGCCTTTCACTTTCATTATTCTTTGGGTTCAAATCAACCTGAACCTTTTTGTCCTTTAAACAATTAATTGCCCCTTCCGGTGTCCACCCCAACTCAGTAAAAAAAGACCACAGTTTCTGTAAACCACTAAGTCTTCTTGTCTAAATTCTTAAATGAGACCCTTTAGCCCAAGAAGTTAAGTCATCTGATTGCCCAACAGCAATGGAGTTCTCTCAAGACAATGCTGTCGCCAGAAAAACCACGAAAGACATACAGAGTTGGAAGACACAGCCACTCCCAGCATGCCACCGAACTGCTGGCCCCTGAGCCTGCCATGGTTTCTGCCTGGGTCCCCTTTGCTTATTGATGTGGACTCTGGTAAGTTATGAGTTCTCCCAATGTTTGCCAATAAACTCAGGGCCCCGCAGGATAAAAATCTGCCGAAGGAACCTCACCTCTTTCTCACTGTATTTTCTGCATTTATCTACCCAGCTCAGAAAGTGGTTCTCCTTCAGATTAGGGGATGCAGAATGAAAAATCCACCAGGATTTAACAACCCTATTTCAGCACCGTACTGCTTAGAGCAGTGGTCGGCAAACTCACTCAACAGAGCCAAATACGAACAGTGCAATGATTAAAATTTATTTTAAGAGCCAAACTTTTTAAACCTAAACTATATAGATAGGTACATTGTTATTAACTTAATTAGGGTGCTCCTAAGCTGGCCTTTGCTAAAAACATCCTCAATCTGATTGAGGTGCATTCAAGGGGCCAAAGAGCTGCATGTGGCTCTCAAGCCGAGGTTTACCAACCACTGGCTTAGAAGGACTTGGCTTTTTCAGCACTTTTGCAACAGTGCAAACTGGAGCAGATAAAAAAGGTAGAGTGAGACGTGTGTTTTGTTTTATAACTGCCACAAACCATCCATCAAAGTTAAACTATTGATAAGGAGAAGGGAGAAAGAATGAGGGGCCATGAGTGGGCAGGATTGGAGAATATTAAAAAAGACAATTTCTCAGTCCTATAAAACACAATTCACTGAATTTCACCAGGCCCTCCATAAAAAATGCTCACAGAATCAATATTATGCATAAAACCCCAAAGCCAGTGGTAATCCCTAAACCAGAGAAAACATTTCATTAGGCTGAAGGAGTTTACACTCCCGATGGGAGAATTGCTTCTTCCTCACACTCCTCTGTGGCTTCGTACAGAAACTCAACGGGAAAGTCAGTCATCAGAATCACTTAGCAAATGTCAAAAGGTGCTGAGCTTTCTAAATATATCGGTTTCTTTATGAAAAATTCAAGGTCCTAGAAACCCTGGCACCTTCCCTTGGTCCTAATGCACACCGTGCCTTCATTTCGCTGTTCTCACTTTTTGTAGTTTTGTTTCCCTGTTCACCTGCTTGTTTGTGTTGTTGCTGGAAACAGGAGGCCCAGTGAGGAGACATTGTGATATTCTCTACCAGCCACTGCGCAGGCAGGACCTGCCCCGGCCCCGGCTCTGACTGAGCGTCGCTCTCAGGTGCCATTCACCACAGCAGGGCAGGCCTTATCTGAGCTCATCCATCAAGGGAGGTGTCAGCTTTTCACACGGCATCTCTGAAAAGGTATGCTTACTTTAATGTCTTAAGCTATATTTTTCTGTATTTCAGAGAGGAAGGGAGAGGGAGAGAGAGAGAGAAACATCAATGATGAGAGAGAATCATTGATCGCCTGCTTCCTGCATGCCCCCTACTGGGGTTCAAGCCTGCAACCTGGCTGTATGCCCTTGACCGGAATCGAACCAGCAACCCTTCAGTCCACAGGGCAACGCTCTATCCTCTGAGCCAAACCAGCTAGGGCCTATTGCTTACTTTATACTCTGCCCAGTAACACAGCTGATTCAGTGTACGCCCTGCCAACTACACACCAACAAAGCACGCTCTCCCTATCCATCACTTACTATAAACCCAGGTGGGGCAGATGCACACAGATGCAGAAGGACCCCAGGAACAGAATTTGAAGGTCAGGCACACACACACAGTCGAAGCAGTTGCTTGTAGAATCATCAGAAAACCTCAAGTCATAAATTATTGAACCGGAAATACCAGTGTCAGGGCTTCTAGTAAATAGCAGCCATAGTCAATAGCAGTGACCCAGTACCCCGATGTCCACTTAACATGTTTTGTCGTCCTAGTTCTGAATTCTCTCCTCACTAGCTGGCTATGGCATTTTCGGGCATGGGCTTGTTAAATACACATATGAAATATTTTAATGCACCTTAACCATGAAACGCTTTAAAAAGGAAAGAATTGTTTTGCCTAGCACAGTGGTCAGCAAATTCATTAGTCAGCAGAGCCAAATATCAACAGTACAACAATTGGAATTTCTTTTTTAAACTTAAACTTCTTCTAACGCCACTTCTTCAAAATAGATTCGCCCAGGCCGTGGTATTTTGTGGAAGAGTCACACTCAAGGGGCCAAAGAGCCACATGTGGCTCATGAGCCGCAGTTTGCTGACCACTGGCCTAGCACAATGACATTCTCTTCCTTGACCAGACTCTGTGTGGGTTCATTTACTCAGCTAACTGAATCAACCAGGCTGTCTGCATACTTGTAACTGACTCTGTGTTGGCCATGTGGATGTGTCCTAAAGGTGGCAGATGGTGACAACAGCAGACAGCTGCAGCATGGCCCCGGTCCCCAATGAATATGTCTGGCATGGCTCTGCTCCTAATAATCCTTCAATTTGGAAAGTCACCTCTGATACCTTCCTGATCACGCAGCTACTTCCCAAAGAACCTTCCATCATCCACAGAATAAATATCTAAATCTTAAAAAAAACCGCGAGCAAGAATTTACCTTGTGCTGAGGTGTGTGCTTTGTGCAGGTGTCCTGGTACAGTCCATAAGCCTGGGACCCTCCTGGAGAGTCTTATGCTGCGTTGCCAACAGCTCACACACAGCCTGGCAGGCAGGACGACTTAATGATCTAATGACTGCCTCAGGACGTACCAAGAATCAGGTTGCAGGCCATAGTAAATCATCACAGAAAAAGGAGCAGCCTTAGCCGGTTTGACTCCGTGGATAGAGTGTTGGCCTGTGGACTTGGGGGACCTGCGTTTGATTCTAGTCAAGGGCATATGCCCAGGTTGCGGGCTCGATGCCTAAGTGGGGGGGGGGGGGGGGGGAATGCAGGAGGCAGCCAATCAATGACTCTCTTTCATCATTGATGTTTCTATCTCCCTCTCCCTTCCTCTCTGAAATCAATAAAAATACATTTTAACAAAAGAAAAAGGAGCAAATGACTACATCATACAACTGAGTGAAAATCACACAGGCAATTAGCAGGATCACAGCTGTGTGGCGAATGCTGCAGACTAGAGCCATTTCATAAATAAACACCCCTGCCCTGTGAAGAATGTGGTTTTAGCCAGGCAACGCGGAAATTAGCCGAGGAAGGTGGTGGTTCTAGCCAAGGACTTGTAGCCATAACATTAAACCTGCTTAACTCACACGTGGTACAGGATAAGTAATGATGGTAAGAATTAGAGTAAGAATGTTGCTACGATAGTTTACATAATGATAGTAAGAATTATATGTTAGATATATATGTTCTATGATTTAGAATGCTTTAACAGCATATTCATATCCGTAAAACCTTTTGTGTTCCAACCTCGGTTCAGTATTTTTTTTTTTTTAATCCTCTTTCGTGCCAAACCAACCAATATGATACTTTAATCGTGATCATGCTGCCATCTAGCGAACATCGGTGAGAACTGAAGCTCTGTCTCCTGGAAATTGTCAAGAAAGGTTTAGAAACCTAATGGTCGCGTCAGACATGTATTATTCTTTCTTAGGAGACTAATTTTTTGAATTCCTCTGTGGGTATAAGGGAGTATTTTTACTCTCCCTTTCTCCTTCCTTAGTGGAAAAATACTTTCAAACGCTCAGTCACACCCAGTGAACCAGAATAAAATCTCTTTGTCTAAAAGTGAGAAAATTCGCACAAGAGGAAACGTGTCCTGCTGGAGAGGTGCCATCAGACTGGCAACTGCCTGCCTTCTTTCGGCTCCGTGGTGTGTCTTTGAGAAACTAGACCTCAGGCAGAAACAGTGACAGGTCCCTGTATTGCTATTGCTGTCCTGACAGCCATTAACCCTGTTGTGTGACACATGGGCTACAGGGAAGGGGACATTTTACCTGAGCCCTCTGACATGCATCTGTGCAGAACTGGGGTCACACCAAGGAAGAGAAAGGAAATGAGTAATGGGGTGGAATCGGGCTCCTTTCTCAGCTCGGGGGCTTGCATGAGCCTGTTTCTCCCCCTCTAGTGAGCAGGGGCGTGAGATGATGTTTAAAAACCTCCTCCCGTGCTAGCACATTCAGGTACTGCTAAGTTGTGAGTCTAACCACCCCATGAGCCAGGCTAGGACCAGGTGCAGACTACAAACATCAAGCGACCACAGGATTTTCCCGCTTCGCCCCTCCTTGAGACCCCCTGCCCTCACTGTGATCTGGAGAGAAGATTTGCTTCTTTCTGCTCAGTGTATAGAACTGACGCCTGGGATTCATGGTTGTATCCGAGCCCGCATTCCCTACAGTGCATGGGTCTCCGTGGTGGATGCGTGTTGGAACTTCTGGGGAGCCTTCTCTCAGGTTTAATTGCTATGGGTGCTTCTAGGCCCCAGGGTGCTCTTAAACCTCTCCCACAAACTGTCATTTGCGAACCACCTCTCTAGAGAAATAAAACACAGAGCTCCTGGATGAGAAAATGAGTCTTTCCGGGAAAGGGCAGGAGGCCAAGGCTCCCGTACCAGTCACCTGGTGCCTCCTCCTCTCTCACCTTGAGAACCATGGCCACTCTGGCTTCTGGATGACTCAAACGCCACTGCTGGGTTCCTTAATGCATACTCATGTCCTAAGGTAACTCATTCTCTGCCAAAGGAGGCTCGGTCAAAGCTAAAGGACTGCTAAATCCTCCTGGCTCCAGGCGTTTTGGTACTATGGGTGGTTTAAAGAGAAAGGAGTAGGGAGAGATCATCTATTCCAATTCCTTGATTTGACAGGCAAGGATGCAGACAAGGACAGATCCAGAGCCAGAGACGGGTTATCAGCCCTCAGCCCAGGCCAGGCTCCTGGCCCCCACTTTTAAGTACATGATTCCATAACTCTTCATGCAACCCATCATGGTTGTCACTTTATACCTATGTTGAGATTTCAGGCGATTAAGCCAACATGGGTTCATTGGACCTGGACTTGACCCCAGCTCAGCCAGTTCCTATACCATGGGAAGGCCTCGAGCTCAGGGATGGCGACGTCACACCTGAAGTCACTCAGTCCTCCCTTCCTGATGCCTTGGCCACCCTCTGGATTATTATTGGGCCAACCTGGATTATTTTTTTTAAGTGATTCATTTGCCAGTTCTTAGAAACCTGCTTTAGAGAACCCTTCATTTTTCTCACCCCCAAATTCCTAAAGCGTCTTATGTCCCAAGCCAAAATGAAATACATAGTCTGACAGCAGAACAGATTTTGGAAAGTTGGGATAAGTTGGGGAAATGCAGAAGCTTTGGTTTTCTCAAGTGGCTTCATATGCATAATGGTTTCTATGTGTCTTTGTCATAGTCATTGACAGAAACGTGTAAATTTTAAAGTATAAAGAAGAAAACAAAAAACCCTCTCCTGACCTCCCAAAAATAATCTCCATTTTCATTCTTCTATTTTTCACTCCTTTATTTTCAGCTGCTTTTATGAATGCTTTTTTATTTTCTTTGCAAACCTGGAACATAATATAAATACTATTTTATATGCTGCCTTTTAAAAACTTAATATGAGCACTTTTCCCTATCACTAATACTCGTGCAAGCGTGGTTTGGTTTTTTTTAAGATTTTGATTCACTTACGGGTATGTGTAGTTTCTTTACCTATTCTACTATCATTGATCATTTAAATAATTTATAATCTTTCACTGTTATAAAGAGCCATGTAATAAACATCCTCACAGCCGAGACCGGTTTGGCTCAGTGGATAGAGCGTTGGACTGCGGACTGAAGGGTCCCCGGTTCAATTCCGGCAAGGGCATGTACCTTGGCTGCGGGCACATCCCCAGTAGGGGGCGTGCAAGAGGCAGCTGATCGATGTCTCTCTCTCATCGATGTTTCTGACTTTCTATCCCTCTCCCTTCTGCTCTGTAAAAAAAATCAATAAAATATATTTTTAAAAAAAAAACAAAACATCCTCACATACATATTGGTATCTATAGCTATATGTTTAAACATTATATAAAGAATATATAAGTATAAATAATCTTTATAAATATACTAGAGGCCCATTGCACAAAGAGATTCGTGCAATATGCCTTCCTTCCTGTGGCTTCCAGCACCGGTTTTCCTCCCGCACCCGGACCCAGGCCTTCTCTCCAGCCAGAGTCTGGCTTCTGCATCTTTGCTGCAGACTCAGGTCAGAGTCTGTCATCTTAGTCTTGTCTTCGCTGCAGCATTCGGCTCCTATAGATCCCTTCGCCCCCTGCCCTCCCTCTCAGAGCAGGCGTCCTGCCTCACCTGGTCATTCTGTGCTTGGAGCAGCTGGATGGCCACCATCTTTGGCCTTCTAATTTGTATACTCACTCTGATTGGCTGTGGGCGTAGCAAAGGTATGGTCAATTTACATGTTTGTCTATTATTAGGTAAGATTACATAATATATTGTCTTATATATTACCTATTATACATGAAATAACATCTACACTAATAAAAGAGTAAGATGCAAATGGGCCATACCTTTGTGAAGCCCACCAGACAATCAGGAGTGGATATGCAAATTAACCCAACAAAGATGGTGGGTTAATTTGCATATGCAGGCGTTCCACACTGCCCCAGCTGCTCTGGGCCTCTGGGTGGCATGGGAAGGTGGAAAAGTGGCTCTAGGCTGGAGCCAAAAGGCTGCTCCAGCCAGAGCAAAGGCGGTGCCAGCAGCCAGGGGAACAAGGCCCGTTCTTACATGAATCTTTCTTCATCAGGCCTCTAGTAACATATAAATATATACATACAGTAATATTATACTGCAATATATGCAATTTGTCAATGTGATAAGTCAAAAAGTGTCTTTTTGTTATTTACTTTTTGAAGTTTATCTCAGAGAGGAAAGGAGAGGGAGAGAGATATAGAAACAACAATGATGAGAATCAGCCATTGACTGCCTCCTGCATGCCTCCTACTGGGGATGGAGCCCAAAACCCAGACACGTGCCCTGATCGGGAATCAAACTATGATCTCCTGGTTCATAGGATGATGCTCAAACACTGAGCCACACCCCCTGGCCCGTTTATTATTTTAATTAACCTGTACATTTTCACAATATTGCATGTGAGCTGGACGATGCAAGTTCTTGGTGGTAATCATGACAACAGTGTGGTAGGCCTGGCCACTGCTTGGGAATGGCAGCTGGGACAGCTTCCCTTACCAGGAAGTGCTGACAAGTCTGTCCTCCATGGATCTGCAGGGCATCCACAGATCCTCAAACAGAACAGCTTTACCTGCACCCAGCACTGCTGTGTTCTTAGGGGACACACTCAAAGGGGTGCTCCGAGGACACAGTCACTGCAGCTGAGCCGCTGGCGGCCACCTCACAGTCTGCCCCACGGTGTCCCAATTATTCAGCAGCCAGGCAAGCTGCTGCCCTAACTGTCACGCAGAACCCACCAAAGGCTGTTAGCAGAATCCCCAGAGGCATCCAGGTAGGCACGTTTTAGGGTTCTGCAGCTCTCAGGTCAGGGACCTGGGTCACTTACGCCAGCTCTGTATGCCTGTTTCTCCATCTGTTTATCTGGGGCCTTACAGACTTTATACGGTAAACAGTACTTTACAGAATTATATGAACTCACAGTTAGAAAGCAGCAGATGCACAGGCTGACTCCAAGATGCTGACTCCCGATCCCTCCCTCCCCACCCTCCCCTGGCCAAAGGGATTTCTCTGCCATCCCCAGTCCTTCTCTTCCTTGTTGAATGGAGCAGGCCAATCAGAAGGCAGCCTCGAGGTCCCCCTGCCTTTCTCTAGACAGCCTGAGGCAGCCTTTGGAGCTGAGTGGTGTGTCCTCTCTTTTGAGACGCCCCAGCCTCACCCCCATGCTGCTGGTTGCATGTGGAGCCCTGCCCCTCCGTGCCCAAATGCTTCTGCTACAAAGCCCCTGCCAGCCCCAGGCGGAACAACCCACTTCTTCCAACTCAGGAACTCTAGAATCCCTTGACTCCTTCTACAAAAGATATTTATCTCTGAAACAAATGTAAAAAAAAAAAAAAAAAACAGAAGCAATCAACATGACTAAAAACAGGAACTGTTAAATCCACAGCCTCAACTGAGTGGTACATGGCTGCTAAAATGACAATCCTGAAAACCAGGGGAAAATATCTACCGTTCATGTGGGGATGATGTAGACTTCAGAGCAATGCTATAAACCCAACCGCAGGGAGGTCAGATGGCGCCTGTACCTGGCAAGGGAATCCAGAGAGACGGAAACCATCCTTTTTGTTGGACATAAAGAGGATGAATAAATGATTTTTAAATTTTAAAAACTTCCTTTTCATTGTGATAATGTGTACTTACAACAAATAAAATTCAGCCTAGCTGGCAGGAGGAGCAGAACTTATTTTAAATTTCCATCTTAAATGGCTGAAATAAGTAGAACGTCTGACTCTAGAAGTAATAGTGTTGCGTTAAACGCTACAGGCGTATCGTAATAGTAGCAATCATTTATGGAGTACTTAGCACATGCCAGGCTTGAGCTGAGTACTTCTGCATGCACTAGCTCGTTTAACCTGAGTGACAGCACTCATGGGATTAACCAACATTTACAGGTAAAGAGCCGGCAGCCCAAAGAAGGGGAGGGGAGTGGCGTGCCCAAGTTCAGAGAGCAAGGCCAGAGGTCTGTTTGGCCCTCAAAACCCAATGTGTGTGCTTTTCCCTTCCGTTGCATAACTCAGTCCTAACACAGCCAAGCACTGAGGAGCATCGGTAACATAAAAGTTTGGTAAAGTTTTCTGCCTTGTTTCGCAGTGCAAGCACGCCCAAATATTTCATTTGGGTAACTTATACGAGTAGAAAGTGCTTAAAAGCAGATTACACTTTTCACTTTGGCCTATCTCTAAAATGCATTTAATGGGCTACAGGTAAACTCGGTGATATTTATTAAAATGGACTTTTATAGCATCCTAAAAAGCTGTGATGGCTTCACTGTGAATTTTAAATTTGCTCTGCCTTTCCTTTCACTCTGAAGATACAATTTATGGGAGTCCTTGCTAATATACTTCTCTCATTAGCATTTGATGCCCGGAGCTCAGCGGCTGGCGCATCGGAACGGTGCTGCATGCTATCGCGGAATAGGGAAGGGGAAGGGTGGACCCTCCAGAGGGGACAGGTGAGTTTACACATGAATCCTGCAGAGCCGTTCAAGACTTCAGGGGAACATGGCACTCACACTTTTTCATCTGGATATGCAGCAGCTTGCATGAAAATCGAATTCATCTTATACAACCGGGGCCCTAACATTCCAGGTAGACCCAGTTGCTTTTAGGGGATTATCCCTTTAAGGCCCTGAGTAAAAGTTGACAGGCCCCTACAGCCCAAGCCACTGTAGAGAATCACACAGTCGCCCCAACAGTGTTGTCTGCTACAATTGGGTTTAAAGTGTCTTGATGAAAGAGGAAATGGAAAATTGTCAGAAGATGATAACTAGAGAGGGATAGAAAGCTAGAAGAACAATACAAAATATTGAGTTGGTTGGGAATAGAGGGCAGTTATAGTCAGATTGGAAGTTAGTGAACCTCAGGAGTTATTTTACCGACAGTCAACGAAACCCCATAGCACACTGAGAACAACATGTCATAAGCATCATCAAACCCCTATAATCTAGACAAGATCGACTGCAGCTCCCATTTCATGTCAACCACTATGGGATGTATGCCTCTCTGCCACCTCTCATTCAGAGTCCTGCTTCCGCTGAATTTGCTTAATTTCTGGATTCTCCCTGCTCTGCACCCTGGCAGCCCTTGTGGGGAAATGTCAGTTCCTCCCACCTGCACAAACCACTGTCTCTCTCACACACACGTTTACTTACGTAATCCACACATACACACACATCCGTCCACGTGCACACCCACAAGCACACCACTTAGAAGAGGCGTACATTTGTGTGCACAGCACACTTGAGTAAAGATTTTGGCAAACTGGAGAGTTGGGGTGGTTACTTTACCAACACACAGCCCCTTGTATTGAGCCCTTGACACCTCAGGGCATAAAATTCCTTTGAGCTCCTTAGCAACAGGGGCACTTGTGATGCTTGCTTCCGAGTGTCAACCTGCCAGGTCACAGAAACCCAGACATCAAGTTAAACATTATTTTGAGGTGTATCTGTGAGTGGATTTCCCAAAGAGGTTAGCATTTGAATTGGTGCACTCAGTAAAGCACGCAGCATCACCCAGTCTGAGGGCCTGAATTGAAAGAGAAGGGGAAGAAGGTCGAAACCTGACTGTTTGAGGTGGGACAGTGACCTTGCTGCTCCTGGCCCCCAGGCCTTCAGGTCAGGACTAGAATACCCATTTTTCAGACAGCAGATCACGAGATTTCTCTGCCTCTATAATTATGGGAGCCAACTCCATAATATATATATATATATATATATATATATATATATATATATATATATCCTGATCCTATTGGTTCTGATTCCCCAAGAATCAAGGCACACTTCCCCCTGGGCCAGCTTCTGGTGCCCTCCACAGCCCCTTCCTTTTTTCTCCTCCCCCTACCCCTGCCAAGTTGTAATTTCTGAACACAGCACCTTTGAAATTCCTTGGGTTGTCTTGACTCCCTAAAAGGACTCATCAAGATACTTTCCTCAAATAGCTCCCTTTCTGGGAATATTTCTGGTAGCAGGTATTAAAATAACATGCTTTCTACCACCTACTTGTTTTGTGACCTGCTATTTGGTACCCAGGACATTACATTAACATGATATTATGGATTTGAGAAAGTCCCATAACAAAAAGAATTGTTGCGTAAGTCTAGAACCATTGCATCTTTCTGATATACCACTAATCTAAAGGACATATTTGGCCTGACCTTTTAAACACAGGGTGTAGTCCTTGGCTTGGGACCCAAACTATCCAGAGGTCCCCTCAGTTCCCTGGCTTCCAGCTTTATTCAGGGATAGCTGGTCATCCATCAATCACAAGATTTGGAGCGAATAAGATAGATATTCAATAATCCAAGAAGACCATTGGGGGTAAGAGCCAAGCACACGATACTGTCAAAACAGTGGCCTGACCAAGACTCTGCTCAGTGGGAACTGAAGAGAGCCATGCCAAGCAGGGGGGAGTTGGAGATAATTCAGTAGAATGGGCGTGGAGGAGGTATCCTGCCCCAGGGAACAGGGAGAAGGGAGTGGGATGGTAAATGATGTGACTGTATTTTTGTCGGAAATCTTTCATCTTCGTTCCCAGAAATCCTTCTCTGACTCTGCTGGCTTCCTTTTTTTCAGCACAAAGGTAGCCATTTAGCCAAAGATTATGAGCAATTTGGGAGGTACAATTTCTTCGCCAAGTCACAAAGAAAATATAACTTGTCTGGTGATAACAGAATCAGGAAAGAGTGATGACGTGGCAGCTCACTGAAAGCTGCGGTGGGGACCATGGGGGGAATGAAACACAAGGTCCAGAGGAAAGGCAAAGCACTCTTCTGTTGAGCTCCAACAACCAATCACAGGACATTCTCAGCCCTCATCCCAGTGTCACCATCCCAGTGGCACCATCCCATTGGTCACTGGTCTTGTCCACCCCCCTCTCCACCCCGAGTCCACTCTCCCTTGCCTCTCTCCTAAACCCTGGCCACTAATTCTGTTTCTTCAGCTGAATTCTCTTCTCCCTGGTCTCTGCTCCCTAATCCACAAACACCAGAATATCCCAGGGCTCCATCCATGGGCCTAGCTTCTACATCAATGCTCACTCCCAAGCTTATTTCATCCCAACTGCAAGGACCACATGCTGGTATAAATTTTTTAGATATCTCCTCTCGATTTCAGACTCATACCCAAATGTCTGTTCGATAACTTTACCTGGATGTTTGACAAGCAGCTCAAACATAACATGTCCCAACAGAATATTTGGTCTTTTGCCCAAAACCTGCTCCTCTTCTCTTATTCATCTCCGTGGATGGGAAAGCCATTCTTCCAACTGCTCAAACTAAAATCTTAGAGTCATCCTTGAACTTCTATATAGACCCTCACCAGAGCCTACTGGTTAGACCTTCTAAATCTTCCACTTCTTACCTCATCACTGCCATCCTAGTACTTGTCACCATTCTTGATCTCTGGACCATTGCAATACCCTCCCAACCAGTCTCCAAGTTTCCATCCAGTGTGCTCCTCTGGAGCTGGGAGTCAGACCAGACTATTTACCTATTCAAACTGTCCAAGGATTTCCAATCTCACTCATCATAAGTTCCTACGTGACTGGTCCCCTGCTGTGCCTCCTGTCTTGTTTTGATTCTTAGCACTTAGTCATACCTGCCATTTCAAATCTCTGTTTTATTGTCCAGAACAAGAGTCATCAAACTACCACACCCAGGCCAGCCATCTGTTTTGTACATAAAGTTCTATCAGAGACAGCCATGTCCATTCATTTTTGTCTTGTCTGTGGCTGCTTTTGTGTGGAAATGGCAGGGTTGAGTAGTGTCCAAGAGACCTATGCACCACAAATCCTAAAATATTTACTATCTGACCATTTATAGGAAAAAATATCCTGTCCCTGCCTTAAGAATATAAATTCTGTGGAAACAGGGATGTTGTTAATCTTTGATTGCTATTTGTTAAATAATAAACAAAGTTAAGTGACTGGGTTTCTAACAAAGGTATCATGACATCCAAATGAGTGTTGTCCTGAAAAAAAGATAATGATTGTAATAATTAGATTACTGAGAATAGATCCAACTGTGTGTGTGTGTGAGAGAGAGAGGGGGGGGGGGAAAGGGAGAGAGAGAGAGAGAGCGCATCGCGCTGCAAATGGCTTCTTTTTAAAAATATATTTTATCTATTTTTTTACGGAGAGGAAGGGAGAGGGATAGAAAGTCAGAAACATCAATGTGAGAGAAACATCGATCAGCTGCCTCTTGCACACCCCTCACTGGGGATGTGCCTGCAGCCAAGGTACATGCCCTTGACTGGAATTGAACCTGGAACCTTTCAGTCCACAGGCTGACGCTGTATCCACTGAGCCAAACTGGTTTCAGCTAAGAGAGGAATCTTAAAGTGACTCTCAGGGAAGACTATATTTTGGGTTAGGAAAACATTTTTTGGCAGATCCCCACCTGTCACTCCTTGGAAAGACCTATGTGCAGTGGAGTTGCCCAAATATATTAGAGGTGTGTGTCTGTTCTACTCCTATACTCAAGAATTCCTGAAATCCCCTATCATCCTATATAATAAAAGGCTAATATGCAAATTGACCAAACAGCAGAACAACTGGTCACTATGATGCACACTGGCCACCAGGGGGCAGATGTTCAACACAGGAGCTGCCCCCTAGTGGTCAGTGTGTTCCCACAGGTAGAGCACCACTCAGCCAGAAGCAGAGCTCATTCATGGTGAGCGCAGCAATGGTGGTGCGAGCCTCTTCCACTTCCAGGCAGCATTAAGGATGTCCCTCTGACAGTTTAGGCCCACTCCCCTAAACCGTCAGTCAGACATCCCCCAAGAGCTCCTGGGCTACAAGAGGATGCAAGCTGGGCTGAGGGATCTCCTGCCCCGAAGTGCACAATTTTCGTTCACCGGGCCTCTAGTAGATGATAAATCAATACCACTTCCTGAACAGTCCATGACAGTGACCCTTATCTACCTGAAGGGCTGTGTGTTATGGTGAGAGTTATGACTTTCTCAGAGTTACTTCTGACTTAGAATCAGAATAAACAGGTGGAAGTTCTAGAAAGGCAGATTTGGGGCTCAGAACAACTGACTTCTAATGATTGTAACTCTCCCACAGTAAAGGGGAGGAGAGGGACAGCTTTCATTCGAGGGTGGGGCAGAAGCTCAGCCATCACCCATCGGACCAGCAGACGTGGAGGGTCCCCTCCCCTCTAGCCTGCCAAGCACTTTCCAAGGAACTCAGAAATTGGCCAGCTCTGTTTTGAAGAGGACACCGCTCATTTAGATACCTCATTTCCTGCGTGTTTATTAAACAGCATCTCCAGAGCCCGCAGGTCACCAGAACAGGAAACATCTGCCGTTTATGAGAAGAGCGTGTGTACCACATGGTTCGTTCCTTGTCTGAACCTGCGGTCAGAGGGCTGGAATGCTTGCTCTGGGAATTTGGGCATGAAGCAAAGAGGGATGCTGTCAAAAACATAAAAATGATAAGCTTCTCATTTTTATGCTCTTAATGATAAAGAGAGGCACTTTCTTCCCTTTTAAAAAACTTTTCATATGGTTGCCATGGAGATCTGAGCTGGTGCCTGACTCCTGCTGGGAGACCCCAACTCCCTGCTGTGATCCAGAGTCTTTCCAAGCATGGCCCATACTCCCAGCTTCTCCTCAGGGACCGTGGGGCCCGGTCTGACAGCCAGGAGTTGTATCTTATTGTAGTCAAAATCATAAGAGGGAGTTTACACTCTCCTTTTGTTTTTTAATAACTTTTTAAAAATGCAACATGGCATGTGGTAAGCACACATACATACACACAAATAGAAGACAGTTGCCAATTACGTAAAAATCACCTGAAATCCCAATGAGCTTAAACGTAATAAGATTGAACAGACTTTTCATTTTTAATGACTTCTTCTAATATCTTAAACACACTCTGGAAAATTCCATTGTTGCCTCTGCTATTTATGTGTGTGCACTCACATGTACACTGCTTTTTATACACAACAGCTCATAATGTACTTGATCTTTTAAATCTTCTTTTATCACTTGAAATGTCACGCCACGGTCATGGATCTTGAGCAACCAAAATAATAACATTGACTATTCACTGAGAGCTAAAAAGGAGGCATCCTATTAACTCAGATAATTCTCATAAGACCCCAGCCAACACGTTATTATCTGTTATGATGCCTACGTTGCTGTTATTTCTCTGTTCTACAAATGGCAAAACAAATTATATTCAAAGATCCCATTGCCAGTAAGTGGTAGAATCAGGGTTCAAACTCGGGCACTGTAGTTCCACAGCCTGTGCACAATGCCCTCACTGAGCAATGCCTCTCCTTTTCAAAGACATTGGGGTATTTTATGGTATAAATGTACCATCACTTATTTCCTCAGTCCCTGTTTGATGGGCATTTTGATGCTCTGCAGTACTTTGCCAGGAAGAGCCATCCTCTGGTGCTTGAACTTGCCTCTGGTTAACTTCATGAGCTCCTCTCCTTTCTCAGCAGACACTCCCAGCAGCAGGGTCGCTGAGTTAGGGACTCTGCTCTGTCCTTTACAAAGGCCTTCTGACTTTGTAGTGGGATGAGCATGCCTCCTCCCCTCACCTTCTTGACAATATCAAGTTTATCCTTAGTGATTTCAGTTGCAGTTTTTCATTATAAGAAGGTTGAACAGACTCATTTTTAAGGAGCCCTTGATTTTCTTTTTTGGGGTGATCAGTCTTCTCCATTGCCTGTTTTTTTAAAGTAGAGCATTTATTTTTTTCCTGATTAGCATCTCACAGTTCTTTATGCATGTTCCGGGGCACATCATCATGAGCAGTAGATTGGCTCCTTCAATGTTTGCCCTAATCTCCTCCTGTTGCTACAAACCACACTTGCCAGACTCCCTTGCAGCTAAAATTCCAAATGTGATGTAATTCTACCACTGGGACATGCTGGCAGGGATTTGGGTGAGAAACTGAGTCAGCTCCCAAGGCATGTATGGCATTCACATTGGCTGCTGTGGAATCACTGGGCTCAGTGGGATTCGAGAGCCAGTGGTTCTGGCTGCAGCTTCCTGCTCTTGGTTCACAGCTGTGACTCTGGGACCCAATGACCAGAAAAGGAGAAAGCAGCTTCCTCAGAAGCTTCCTAGGTGAGCCCCAGCAACAGGTGCCCTGGCAGACCAGCTCAGGGATCTCCTCCACCAGCTCTCCCAAGGGTTTAATTCCTTCCTATTTAAAGAGCCAAAGTAGTCCTGTTATCTGCGACTAAATCCTGAGCACTAAATGCTGAAATATGCAAAATACTTCTTACACATATATTTCCAAATTAGCCATTTGACTTTCAACATTGTTTCCACTGTTCCCCTGCCACTTAAAATGTTTATAGTCATATCTGAAAACTCTTCCTTTTTCTTTATCTATAGCATCCTGGTAAAACCTCTTCCAGTGCAAATTGATAAAAACTGTCTTTACTTCCAATACAATTATTATTTACTACTAAAGGCCCAGTCCCTGAATTCGTGCATCAGTGGGTTTCTCAACCTGGCCTGCAGGGATCGGGCCAAAACTGGCTCTCCGACATCCTCCCAAGGGGTCCCAGATTGCAAGAGGGTACAGGCCGGGCCAAGGGACCCCACTGGTGCAAGATCAGGACTGGGGAGGGACGAGGGAGATTGGCCAGTTGGGGAGAGACCGCAGGGGGGCTTCAGGGTGTGTCTGGCCTGTCTCGCTCAGTCCCAATTGGCCTGACTCCAGCAGCAAGCTAATCTACCAGTCAGAGTATCTGCCCCTGGTGGTCAGTGCACATCATAGCCAACAGCTGAGCGGCCTTAGCTTTGATTAGTTGAAAGGACGACTGGACGACTGGACACTTAGCGTATTAGGCTTTTATTATATAGGATTTGCAATTTGTATGTGTGTATGGGAGTGAGGGGAGAAATAAGACAACTGCCATAACCATGTAGCCCCACTGATTTTTAAATGCCATCTACAGACACTTGATTGTGGACTTTACTTCATGCCAGGGGTTGGCAAAGTTTTTCTGTAAAGAAAATATTTTTGGCTTTCCTGGCCATATGGTCTCTGTGGCAACAGCTCAGTTTTGCTGGTGTATCATGAAAGTAACCAAAGACAATATGTAAATGGAGGGGCTGGGCTTTAATTGGCCTTAGTTTGCTGATCCCATTCTTTGACCTACACTAGTTAATTACTGGGCCATTACCATGCTCACTGCTTTGTTACAATTTTAAGTCCTTTCTCTTTATACTTCCTTACAGATTTGTTTCTGGCCTATCCTCGAATATTTAACCCTCGGGAGGAAGTTTAAAATAATTTTTTCAAGGTAAGAATTATAATTGGAGTATAACTTAATTCACTAATACATAGAGAAGGAATGCCATCCTTACCAAGTTATCTTCCATTCCCCATCTACTCAAGGCTCCCATTAGCAAGAATTTTCTTCCTAGAAGGACAGAAGAGGCACAGATTCTAATACCAGCTCTGTCACTCCCCAGCAGTGCGACTTTGGGCAAGTCACTTCCCTGTGTTTCTATTTTCTCACAGGTAAAATGGGAATAACAGTGTCTCTTTAGTGGAGTTTTGGGAGGATTAAATGATTTATCTGAAATACAGGAAGCACAGTTCAGTTGGTGCTCTAAACTTTTTGTTCCATCTCTCAAATAATAGTGGTTTCTCTATGGAAAGTACTGGAAGCTAATTTCAGCATGTCATAATAAATCCAAGAAGTTCTCAAAAGGTTGATGGGCTTCTATATTCAGCAGGGCTGGAAATATGTATCATTGCCTGCTGGAATATCTGAAAGCACTTCCCCAGACCTAAAGATTTGCATATATTATTGCCTTCTACTGGAACAGTCCTCCAACCTGACAATGTCTACTGTATATCAAACTTTGCCTTTGATATGTATATCTGCTTTGCCTTAGGGCAATTTGTGTTAATAAAAAGCTAGGGGTCCGTAGATTCAGAGAACTTGGTTACTGAAGCTAGGTCTCCTCTGGCTCCCCAAAATGCCTTCCAAATTCATACTTCATTCTAGTCTCTTTATTAATTTACATGCAGCCCCTTCTCCAAATTCCTGAACCCTTCTAGATACTGAGAAACACCCCAGCAGGAATCCTGTCCATTTCTAACTTGAAAAACCTGGTTCTCGTGTTTCACCATTAAGCATCATGAAGATAACTTGTGGAAATTTCCCTAATATAATCTATTACTATTTTAATGTTTTGCTTATCCAGGACATATATTGACTTTTACAAAATGCCTTTGCCATGTTCCCCTCTCTCCCTTACCTATCAATATAGGGAATTACCTTAGCTGACTTCCACTACTGATCCCTCTTTTATTGGTAAAATGGACCTCACTTGGCCATGGTGCTATCCTTTTCTGCATTGCTAGATGCTATGTACTTACACTTTATGTAGCACTTTCATGTCAATGTTCTTAGGAAAGATTAGATTGCTTAGCTCATTGTTTTTAAATGCTACCCTCGCCCATAATTTTATGCCAACGTTGTTCTTGCTTCATAAAGATAATTCAGAAGCTTTACCTCTTTTCCCTCTGTTCTAGAACACTTTTAAGTGGCCTAAGAACCGTCTGATCCTCAATAATTTAAAATTATCCAACTGGAAACTGTTTGTGCCCAATGTTTTCTGACAAATGACTTAATTCTTTCAATAACTGGTCATTTTCTTTTCTTTTCTTTTTTTTTTTAGTTCTTCTTGATTCAATTTTATTAAAACCTTTTCTTATCTTTTCTTAGAAAAGCACACATGTAGCCTAATGTTTCCATTTGTGGGAAGATAATCTGCACTCAGATGTACTGCTTATAGAAAAATCATAAAACTTTTCTAGTTCATATTTGTTTGCTCTTTATTATTTTGCTCATTAGGTTTATTCAGAATTTTTAATTAAAAATAAAAATAGTCCATTTGCTCTACACATTGCACTCTACTTGTCATAGAGCCTTCGGCTCCCTCCCCTCACCTACCCCAATGGAACACCCAGGCTATGACAGCCCTAGGAATGCCATTCAATACAAGCACAAGCCCCCGTGCTACAATGAGCCAGGTCACAGGAAAGGGGGGAAAGCCAAGAAAATCAGTGGTTGCTGGGGCAGGCCAGGAGCCTTGTGAGGCCACAAGAATGACTCCCAACCCTGACTACACATCAAACACCTGAGATACTTCTAAATTAAACGCCAATGCCTGGACCACTCTCCAAACCAAATAAATCAGATTCTTTAGGTTAGAACCTGGGCATCAGCATTTAGGTTTCCTCAGATGATTCTAATCAGCATCCACAGCTGAGAACGAGGCCCTAGAAATATGAAGGGATATAAATAAAGTTTTAAAAGAATGTGTCCACATGACCTCTAGCCCACATCCAACACTCAAAGACTTGAGCCCTAGCCCAGATCAGTCCTACAGGTCAGCTTTAGGGCTTCTGTCTCCAACACAATGACTGAGATCTCTCTGTAAGAGTATGAGAAACAGGATCACATCCTCACCACTAAACACACAGGCATCAGGCATTAGAAATGCCTCCAGCAAAAATAAGGGGAAAAAAAAAAATATATATATATATATATATATATATATATATATATATATATAGATATATAATCTCCCCTGGGGGAGGAAAAGCAGGGCCAGAGGCATTGAAACTAGAGTCAGTTCCTGTAGCTCAGTGCTCTCTTCCGCTCCTGCACAAATTCACTACTTCCTATGAAAAAGATTTAGCATCATGGAAACAAATCCTGGAGTAAGATTCCAATGTCTCTCATTCATGCTCTCAGTGCCATAACACTATTTATGGCTCAGAAGAAAGTCTCTGGTCATCTCAAATAAGATAGGGTCGCCCAGCTGGCATGGCTCAGTGGTTGAGCACCAACCTATGAGCCAGGAGATCACGGTTTGATTCCCAGTCAAGGTACATGCCGGGGTGGTGGGCTTGATCATGGAGGAGGCAACCAATCGCTGTATCTTTCTAGTCATGAATGTTTTTATCTCTTTCCCTCTCCTTTCTTCTCTGAAATCAATAAAAATGATTTTTTTTAAAAAGATAGGACAGAAACTTTATGAAATAACTACTCTCCACTCAACCTCACCCCCATCTCCACAATACCCAGTTATCTTTGGCCAACCCAACAGGTCAGTTTTTCCTATTTTATTCTTCCTTTTTTTTTTTTGGAAAGCTAAACAACTTATCTTTTGTGCTGGATAACATGTCAGCTAATCAGACCTTTAAAATTCACCATATTGAACACAACGGTAGTCTTTTACATTCCATATCCTAATCAACAGCAACCTCCAAACCTCCAGCTTTCCTAGTAATTCAGGATGGAGTCAGACAGACTAATCCATGTGCCAACACTCACTGTGTCTGTATCCCTGGGCACATTTTCAAGGTTCAATTTCAAGTATTACCTACCTCATGGGGTTGTTATGAGGATGGAATGAGATAACTCATGAAAAGTGCTTAACGCAGTGTCTGCCACCTCGTAAACGCTACATCCACTCAGCCAACAGCTATTTATCTGCTGTATTATATGTTATGCATCAAAGACCACGCTAGGCACGATGGACACAGTGGGGCGTCATCAGCCTCGATCCCGGCTTCCATGGAGGCTTACAAACCAATTCTCCATAGAGGCGGGCAGTTATTTCAAGATGCTACGAATGGGAATGACTTTTTCACTGCAAATAAGAAACAGTGAGAGTGGCACAGCAAGAGTTTGGCTCGCTTATTCCCAAATGGCAGGGATCTGCACAGTTAAGGGAACAACACAGCACTGCAGGGCTGGGTGACTTTCTGACTTCCATGAAACTTGAAATAGCAGAGAGGGGAGGGTGTGTGGACACAGGCTGAGATGCTGGCTCCCTGCTTCCAAGAAGCCTTCTCAATGCTTTAAACGTCTACTGACATCACCTCACTTCTGAGGGTTTCAGGCTCTTCCTCTGCCAGACAGTCTAACACATCCTCCGGCTCTGACATGTTCTAGTCATGTTCAGCATGTGGGTTTTTCATTGTGTTTTTTTTTTCCCCTAAAAAGCCATGAAGATCGGGTCTACCCGCTTGAATAAAGCAGCACTGAAAGTAACTAAGCAACATGCCTTTCCACAGATTGTGATTTTAGTGCAGATCACAGTCCCCTTTGCCCTTAATAACTTAGTCCCGGTTTTATTTGAAGTGTCCGGGAGCCCAGCTACAAGACTATAGTTCTCAGCTTCTCCAGTGACGCTGGCCAGAAATTCGTTAATGACACATACTTTGGGCTTTCTAGAATATCTTATTCAATGGGAAGGAAGGGTCAGGCCCTTTTCCCCCTCGTGAACAGCAATAAAAAAAAAGGGGGGGGGAAGTAAAATGCTACTGAACCATGCTAAAGAGGGATTTTCAAAAGTCAGTTGTTTAAACAAACTTTTGACCTAAGCATCACCATGACCCAGCAAGCCATGTGCACTCCCTTTAGAGGATTAAATTAATGGTCCCTATATCATTTATACTACTAGGGGGAAAGTCATCCCCCTTAGACTAATTGTAAGTTTTTCACTCAACAGTCACTCACCAATGTTTATGGTCATTGAAGCTTTCCCATGCACGCTTCTATGCTCTCTGAAAAACAGCTCAAAATCCCCATGCTGTAAGTTACATTTTTATTAGAAAATGTAATGCAATGCCCCAAATAGAAGGCTTTATCTACTTTCACTCAGATAAGGCATCTGTATTAGACAGGGTTCTCCAGAGAAACAGGACCACCAGGATATATACACACAGAGAGATTTATTTCAAGGAATTGGCTCTCGCAATTGTGGAGGCTTAGCAAATTCATATCTGTAGGGCAGGCCAGCAGTAGGAGACACGTTTAAGACCAAAGTCAACCTGCTGGCAGACTCCCCCTTCTCCCAGGAATGTCAGTTTTGCAGTTTTGGGTGGTGTGTGTGTGTGTGTGTGTGTGTGTGTGTGTGTGTGTGTGTTTAATCATTTAACTGACAGGATGAGACCCATCCACATTATGAAGAGTAATTTGCTTTACTCGAAGTCTACTGATTTAAATGTTAACCTCTTAAAACAAACAAACAAATAATCTTCATGGAAACATCTAGAATAATGTTTAACCAAATAGCTGGGTACCATGGCCTAGTCGCACTAACACATAAAACTATTCATCACAGTGTCTTAGTTTTTAGTGCAAACCTTAGTTACTTGCAAAAATAACCAGAGTCTGTGTGAATCATCGTATAGGAGGTGTGAGAAGAGAGCTCTGGAGGTGTGTGCTTGCCTGAGAAAGCAAACTTCAACTCACCCAGCCCTGCAAAATATTCTCCAATTGTCTGGGATCGTTACCCATTACACCTAGGGATGAGCCAAGTACACATTTAGTCTCCACAGCAATTGGAACGAAGCAAGAGGGTAGAGACCCCCCAAATCCTTCCATGTGTAAATAGCTGGACCTTATATTCACACAGCATCATGAGCTACTGAGGAACCCTGTGACCCTCCAGGGCCAGAAACTGTGCAGGCCCACCTGGGGAGGATACCTTTGTGTCCCTCACACTGCAGAGCCATTCATCAACACACAGTAAGTTCTGGTGTCATGTACTTACAGGAGATTGTACCCTCTGCCTGTGTCTATCAGGGCCATCCAGTGGAGTGGCTGGCAGTCTGTTTGTTACCAAACACAGCAGCGAATCCATCGCAGCAAAAATCCCATATCCAAAGTCCAGGTGCTTCCCAAAGCACACGGTACCCCTTGCATATAAAATATTCCATAAAACACTGCCCACATTGTGTTAAATACATACCTCACAATTGAAAAACATTAATCAGTGCAATCTGTTGAACAGATGCAGAAAGCAGTAAACTGTCTTTTCAGTGTAATCTTCAAATCACTTAATTCTATAGTGTTTCCCTCTCCTCATGAAAGTAAGAGCTATAAATATTCTGTTGGAACAAAATCATTTCAAATGCCTTGCTCAACAGTTCCCCTTATGCCTCAAAGTGTTTGCATTTTTCTTAGTTGAGTAATAATTACCAATTCTATGAAGCATCAAGTTCAATTTCATTGGAAAAGGAAGGAGAGGAGGAGAAGGAAAGGAGGAAGGAAAGAGTAGAAGAGGGGGGAGCAATGAGTAGGAGATAGAGAAAGATGAGATGAAGGGAGATGAAGAGATGGAGCTAGAGGAAGAGGAGAATGTGCTTTAGAACAGCTTCAACTTATCCATGAGCTTTAATTAAGCAAAAAAAAAAAACCCTATGTTCAGAATATAATGAAATTAAATAATAATGCTTCTGACATACAGGGAAAACCAGGCTTTCTTTTAAGTGAAAGTGACATATTAACAAGACAAAAGGAAAATGAGCAAAAACTATAGAACAAAATCTTACCTTCTGATTCTAGTCTAGCTTATCGAAATGTTTTGACAACATGATACTTTAAAATATTACTAGCAGTGCTCTGTGATAGACAGTCCTTTCTAAGCAGGTCACATGTAATGGAAGAATGGAATCTAGGTGTGTTTATATTACTTAAGATGAAGGAAAATACCATATCCAAAGTTATTTCACTTGATGAAGCCATATTTCGCTAGAATTAAAATGTACCAGGCATCGTATGATCATGTTCGGTATAGGCAACAAGGGCAGGGAGCAAACCACATTGACTTAGAAAGCAATTACCTCTTCACTAAGCAAGATTTGAGTTAAATAAAGAAACATGGATTTACAAGTCACGGAATTTCACAGTGAGAGCTAGGAGGTACCTCGGTGACCAGCCTGGCTACTTGGCTTTACAGAGGTAGCAGAGGGCTTAAGGGACTCAGCCAAAGTCAAACAGATAAGCAGCAGAGTGCATTCAACCCAGACACAAGGACTCAAGTGCAATACCCTTGCCAGGGAGCCCCTCCAGCTTTTACTATTCGGTGTGTGCTGCAGCTTGAATGTCTGTGTCCCTCCAAATTCTCACGAGGAAATCCTAATGCTCAGTGTGATGTGTTAGGATGAGGGACCTGTGGAAGGGTGGGGCCCTCATGAATAGGATTCTTGCCTTTATAAAAGAGGCTTCAGAGAGCTCCCTAGCACCTTCTACCAGGTGAGGACACAGTGAGGAGTCCCTGCTGTTTATAAGCTGCCCAGGCTGTTGTATTGTGTTGCAAGCATCCTGAATGGACAAAGACAGTGTGTGAAGTAACCCTGGCAATTTACAGAGTGTTTCTCATCTAGAGGCTTGGTTTGGTCAGCTTCAATAAGAACAATTCGTGGTTTACCGTAGCCATATACCTCTATAGCTAACATCACATTTAATGGTAAAAGATATTTTGTCCCTAAGATCAGGAACAGGGTGAGGACTCTGCTCTAATCACTTTGTCCCTATATTGTAGTAGAAGTCCCAATTAGTGCAATAAAGCAGCAGCAAAAATAAAGCAGACATATAGGAAAGGAAAAAGTAAAACTATCTGTATCCACAGATGACATTATTTGGTATGTAGAAATCTTAAAGAATTTATCCCCCCAAAAGGCTAGTAAAACTAATAAGTGAATTTAGCAAGGCAGTAGGATTGCAGGTTAACATAAGAAAAGCAAATATATTTTGATTTATGAACAACAAATGATTGAAAATGAAATTAAAAACACCATTTACAATAGCATTAAACTGTATACTAAAAGCTACATAACTTGCTGAAATTATGGAAAGCTGAAAATGGTGGAAATGTAATAAGCTCATAGATTAAAGGGTCAATATTATTAAGATAACCACTCTCCTTAAAATGATCCATAATTTAATTGTAATCCAATCAAAATTCCAGAAAGCTCTTTGCAGAAACATATAAGGTAAGTCTAAGATTTATGTGAAAATGTGAAAGGATCTAGGTTAGCCAAAACAATTTTGAAGAACAGAGTTGGAGAATTTAAACTGACTCTAGAACTACAGTAATGAGGCAGTGTGATATTTGCCTAAGGATATACAGATCACAGAACTGAATAGAAAGTTTATTTCTGGATATACACATTTAGAGTCAATGGACTTTTTAAAAATATAGATTTTATTGATTTTTTTTTCAGAGAGGAAGGGAGAGGGATAAAGAGTTAGAAACATTGATAAGAGAGAAACATCGATCAGCCGCATCCTGCATTCCCCTACTGGGGATGTGCCTGAAACCTAGGTACATGCACTTAACTGGAATTGAACTTGGAACCCTTCAGTCCACAGGCCAACACTCTATCTACTGAGCCAAACCAGTTAGGGCAGTCAATGGACTTTTGACAAAGGATGGTATTTTCAACAAATGATGCTGGAAAAAATAGAATATCCATAAAGGAAAAAACGAACTTCAAACTTCTCATTATATATAAAATTAATGCAAAATTGATCACAGACCTGAATGTAAAAGCTAAAAAGTATAACATTTCTGGAAGAAATCAAAAGAAAAAAATGCCAGTACACTTAGGCTAACAAAGATTTTTTAGGTCACAAAAAAACACCTACCATAAAAGTAAAAAGTGTTAAGTTGGACTTCTAAATTAAAATTTTGCATTCTTTAAAAGATATGGACTTAGAAAAAAACAATTCATAAAATATATACCTGATAAATTTTTTAAAAGAAAATAAACTTGCATCTAGGCTATATAAAGAGCTCTTATGACTCAACTAGAGGCCTGGTGCATGAGACTCATGCACAGGCAGGGTGCCTAGGCCTGGCCAGCAATCAGGGCCAATCAGGGCCTTCTGGCTCTGGGGCCTCCCTTCCCCAGCTGCCTACCAGCCAGAGCCTGCCTTCATTCCACGCTGCTCCCTGGTGGTCAGTGCATGTTATAGCAAGCAATCGGTCTTCCAGTTGAACTCCTGCAGGGACAATATGCATATTAGGCTTTTATTTAATAGACTAGAGGCCTGGTGCATGAAATTCATGCACAGGAAAGGGGGGGTTCCTCAGCCCAGCCCGTACCCTCTCCAATCTGGGACCCATCAGGGGATGTCTGACTGCCTCTTGCAATCTGAGATCACTGGCTCCTAACTGCTTGCCTGCCTGCCTGACTGCCTGATCGCCCCTAACTGCTCCCCTACCAGTCTGATTGCCCCTAACCACCCCTCCCTCACTCCACACCCAGGACCCAGGATTCCTGTCTCCAGCCAGTTGCAGGCACCTGAGGCCTGGGCTTCCTCCCTTTGGCCAGCTGCAGGCACCCAGGATCTGGGCCGGCCAGCCACAGCCACTGGGGACTGTGAGCAGGTGGCTTCACCAGGGCTGCAGCCGTAGGCACCCAGGATCACAGAGCAGGTGGCTTGTCCCTCCCCGGGGCCATAGGCACAGCCACTGGTGCCTGGGACTGTGGGATAGGAGGCTAGTCCCTCTTCCAGGCCACAGGCATAGCTGCTGGTGCCCAGGACTGTGGGGCATGCAGCTTGTCCCTCTCCAAGGCCACAGGCACAGAAACAGACACTGGCACCCAGGACTGTGAGGCAGGTGGCTTATCCCTCTCCTGAGCCGCAGCCTGGCAGGTGCCCATTCCTCTCTTGTGAGCTCATTTGTGCCTGACTGGTCCCCATGTCTCTCTCCCCAGTGTTGAGTGTCTGAGCCATTATGGTGTGATGGTGTGAGGGCATGATGACCATTTGCATATTAGCTCTTTATTATATAGGATAAGACATACAACCCATTTTTTTAAATGAGCAAAAGATTTGAATTGAGATTTCACAAAATAAAATGCATGAATGTCAAATAAGCCCTTGAAAAGATGCTCAATATCTAATGTACCTACTAACACCCACAAAAGAGGGTTAAAATTATAAAGAACAACAATATGAAGCACTGACAAGAATGTAGAGCAACGGAACCTCTCAAACATTGCTACTGGGAGTGTGAAATCATCCCATCATTTTGGAAAACAACTTGCCAATTTGTTATAAAGTTAAAAGTACACTTCCCAAAAGACCCAGCAATTTCACTCCTTGGTATTTACCTGGAAGAAGTGAAAATACAAGTCCACACGAAGACTTGTCCACAAATGTTCATAACAGCTTCCTTTGTAATACCAAAATCCGGGAGGACAATCTGTGGGCTAGTCAGACAATGGGATTCTCTTTCGAATAAGGAGAAAACCCCTGATATACACAGCAACATAATCAAATCTCAAAGCATTATGCTGAATGAAATAAATCCTTCTCAAAATAGCACTGGTGCCACTTCTAATGTGGTTAGGAACAAAGTAAATTTATCAGCAGTAGCAGAAGTAGGATCAATGGGTTCCTGAGATGGGGTGTGAGAGGAGAGCTTTCTGGAGTGATGGAAATGTTTGATATTTTGTTTGGGGTGTTAATTATATAGACGTATCATTTAATCAAGACTCATTGAACTGTATACTTAAAATAATAACATTTTATTGTATTTAAATTATACTTCAGTAAAGTTAATTTTTTAAAAATATATAGGGACTGAACTGGAAATCACTTAGACACTATTTAAATTTAATTTTTTTCTCTGTAATCTGATTTATTCTAACATTTTGTTTTTTGGATTTAATAGTAATACAAAATTCCATGTCAGTTTAGCCCGTATGAAACAATTATAAATTTCAAAATTGAAGAATTGGTTCATTGAAGCTTTAAACTTTCAAAAGTATTTCAGAATTTACTTTATCTACATGAATGACTGAGTAGTTTCTAGGACATACACTAATTCTTAAATATAAACTATACTGCATGACAAATATGATCACCCATGCTTAAATATAAATGCATTTGTAGTTTAATGACATAAATGCATCTAATCACACAAAATATTAGATCCAAATCTATGTATTAGCAACTAGCTAAGTGTCCTCCTTCTTCTGCATACAAGCAGATAAAAAATCATTCATTGACTCTTTTAATATCTTCCCAGTGACACATGAGAGGACAGACCAGGAAAAGCACATGAAATGATTCAAGAAAATTTCCTTCAATTTCATCTTTAGACCCATGTACAGCATTAGCTGTAGGGTATTTTCTTCCTCCTTCCAGCCTACCTGGGGAAATGTTATAATGGAGAGTTACAAGGTTACTAGAGGCCTGGTGCACGAAATTCATGCATGGGGGGCAAGGGGTATCCCTCAGCCCAGCCTGCACCCTCTCCAATCTGGGACACCTCGAGAGATGTCCGACTGCCTGTTTAGGCCTGATCCCGGTAGGATCGGCCCTAAATGAGCAGTTGGACATTCTTCTCACAATCTAGGACTGCTGGCTCCAAACTGCTTGCCTGCCTGCCTCCCTGGTTGCACCTAACCGCTTCTGCCTACCTGCCTTATCACCCCCTAACCACTACCCTGCCAGCCTAATTGATGTCTAACTGCTCCCTTGCCAGCCTGTTTGCCCCCAACTTCCCTCCTCTTCCGGCCTGGTCACCCCTAACTGCCCTTCCCTGCAGGCTTGATTGCCCCCAACTGCCCTCCCTTGTAGGCCTGGAACCTCCCACTGGCCTCCCCTGCTGGCCATCTTGTGGTGGCCATCTTGTGTCCACATGGGGACAGAATCTTTGACCATGTGGGGGCAGCCCTCTTGTGTGTTGGAGTAATGGTCAATCTGCATATTACTCTTTTATTAGATAGGATATGACTAAAAGTAGATCTGAAATAATTTTTAAAAATGCAAATAATCCGATTAATGTATTATTTATTATTGCAGAAATGGCTTTAGAGGTAGTTTATTAATGAGACAATTTTCAAGTCATTCCATTCTATCTATAATTTAAAACCATCATCATAAAAAAGGAAAATAAAAAGTACTTGTTAGAATAACACATTGAAGTGGTCTTCAAAAAGCAGCATTTCCAGCGTTCTTTAGTTTAAGACAAAGACATCAGCTCATTTAGACACACATCAAGCATTAATAAATACATTTCTGTGATAATCAAGTTATTACTACCTCCATGATCACTTCCAAATAAGATGACGAGGGCCGTCTCAGCATTGACACCAAGTGTCACGTCTGGACCACCCAAAGCCCTCCTGGACGTGGAACCAATGTACCATTTGAAGGGTAGGGTACACACCAGGTGATGTTCAAGATTCACCTGTTCTTCCCCTGGGAACCTGCTCTTAAAAAATCTTCCACATGATCAAATAAAAATATATTTCTTCCTCATTTACTCTTCATTATTTTTAGCCTCCAAAGGCTTATATATCAATCCATCAAAAAAAAAAATTGGCTCTGAACCAAACCAAAAAGAAAGAAAAAAATCCGGACTGTTTTCTATGGTGCTCTCTGAATATCAGGGTGTGGCATCCACGTGAAAGTTGTCGAACTGTGCAAAATCAAAGGAGTGAGTTCCAATCGCGGCCCAGCCATTCTTGGGGAAGTTCACTGGGACCTCTGACCACAGATGCTTGCCGTTCAACGTGCCGGAGGAGCGATGACCCTGGAGGCAAGAAAAGCGATCCTTGAAGACATATGAAAATGACTGTCCAGAGTCCATTTCTTAACAACCTGTGGCCCACCCACTTAGTGGAGCAAATACCCTCCTCACTTAAGACTTACAGCAGGATAACAATTCCATTGGCATTGGAATTGGGTTGGAACAAAAGTTTGAAATACAGGAACAACGTTCTCCATGGAAATTCTTACCTACCTATGTAAATAATTTCCAAAGCACAAGAAATATCACAATATTTCCTTGGACTCCACCAAAGTGCTGTAAAACCCACAGAAATGTGAAACTTTTCATAACATTGTTATAAAATTTTAGACAAGAGCCCACTGAAATAAAAGAATAAACATTTGTTTTTTACAAGTGGTTGTAGGTGCATGGGTCGTGGGCATACATGACTGATGGAACCAAAATGTCCATATGTGTAAGTCCTTTCTGTCCCAGTGTTCAGAATGTAACTCCAAAGTCAGATGAAGAGCCCACCCTTAGTTATAAAACTAGCCACCGTCAGCGATGATTGCCAGGGGCAGTAAGAAGGGAAGTACCATAGAAATGACTTACTGGTCACTGACAGAGAAAGATAAAGTAACATCCTCTTCAAGTGGCTGCCATTCCTACTTAGCTAAGGGCCTGGCGCACAGGGAGTAAAGGCTAGCCAGCACTCATTATCATTATTATAGTACATTTATGAGCATATATTCACAGTGTGCAATGATAGCTAAACATTTCAAACTAACTAATTTCAAAGGATGAAGAGCTAAAGATCCAAAGCACAAGGCCAAGAACTAAAATTAAATCTTTTTTTTAAGTCAATAATGCAATAGACTTCAATTTAGCTTTTTCATTTTACAGATGGAGACACTCACACTGAAGATTAAAAACCAAAGTCAAGATTTACCAGCAGAGCTAGGAATTGAATCCTAGCTGTCCACACGCATCCCTGTTACTACACACATGCACAGCCACCTCAGCTCTAGAAGTGCTCATTAAACATCTCCTGCCACTTAGGGAATAGTGAATATTAACACAGATCCAAGGGACTCACAGACATAAATCATATTAAACACAGCCCCTGTCTAACAGTACCTCCTCTCCTCGCCACCCAGCTCCCTGCCCCGCTCCCTAGGAATCAGCCAACCTGGCCGACCTGCTCCTCACACAGCCCAGTCCCAGTGGCACCCTCAGATCAAACATCGTCAACTCCAAGAGGTCTTGCCTGACCTCTCTATTGAGAAAATCCAATCAGGTAAGCTACTTTATCTCGTTATTCCATTTTGTTATTCATAATTTTATTTATTGATTTAGCTACAAGTTCACTGCCTTAAGAACAAGAGTCAGCCAACTATGGCCCACAGGCTAGCCACCTGTTTTTATAAATAAAATAAGAGGCCCAGTGCATGAGATTCAGGCACTCGGTGGGGGTGGTACCTCGCATGGCCTGAGCCCTCTCACAGTCCAGGAGCCCTCAGGGGAAATCCGACTACTGTGGAGGCAGGGCAGGCTCCCAGCATGACCACTGCTCTTGCCAGCCAGGAGCCCAGCTTCTGGCTGATTGGCAGTCCCCCTGTGAGAGCACACTGACCACCAGGGTGCAGCTCCTGCATTGAGCATCTGCCCCCTGGTGGTCAGTGCGCATCATAGCAACCGGTCGTTCCACCATTCAGCCAATTTGCATATTAGCCTTTTATTATCTATACTAGATGTTCAGTGCATGAAAATTCATGCACTGGGGTGGGTGGTCCCTCAACCCAACCTGCCCTTTCTCACATACTGGGAGCCCTCAGGGGATGTCCAACTGATGGCCCGCATCACCCTGCTCAACTCAGCCACGGCTGCCTGCAAACACCTGGGGGCTGGGCACTCACTGCTACTTCCACTCACAGTGCCTGGGGGTCAGGTGCTCCCTGCCGCCACCACCACCACCACTGCTGCTGCTGCCACTTCCCCTCACAACGCCCGGCACTGGGCACTCACCACCACCACCATTTCATCTCCACCCAGGGGCCCAGCGCTCGTGCCACTTGGCCCCACCCCTGCTCCTGATTGGCTGGTAGCATAGCCAATCAGAAGCAAAGGTAAAGTCAAATTTGCATGTTTCTCTTTTATTATATAGAATATACATAAAAGGCTAATTCCCTGGGCGTTCAACCAGAAGTTCGATTGCTCACTAGGCCAGACCTAGGGACCCTACTCATGCACGAATTTCATACACTGGGCCTCTAGTAGAGGATAATAGACAAACAGAGCAATATAAAGAACAGAGAAATGTTCAGAAACAAGCCTATCGCACACGATGATTTATTACATAAAAAAATGTGGCCTTCAAATCCTGGGCAAAAGGACAGTCTATATAATAAATGATGGTAGCTATCCATTTGCTTAAAAAAATATCAGGCTCTTCATCTTATAATTCACAAATAAATTCCAAATGGATTAAAGCCTTAAACATAAAACACAACCCAAACTTTATTTAGTTTGGGCGCAGGGAGAAAAGCTCCTAACCTAAAGAAAAGGGACACCTTCTTAAACAAAATATAAAACAGATAAAGAAAATGTGAAATATTTGATAATACCAAAATTTTACATTTCTATTCATGAAACATACCACAAGCAAAATTAAAATACAAATTATGAGAACAAGAAAACAGGAGAAAATATCTGTAACACATAACAGACAATGGGTTACTATCCAGAATATGTAACAAACTCATATAGGTCCATCAGAAAAAGACAACACAGTAGGAAAATCAGGAAAGTATTCAACGGATAACTTCAGAGAAAAGAAAATACAAATGACCAATAAGTATAAAATGTACAACCTCCCTAATCATCAATGAAATAAAAATCATATCCATTAGTTTGAAAAAATCTTTAAAACTTGATAATATCAAATATGATTATAAATGTTATAAAAATTGATACAGTTTGGCTAGCAAGAGGGTAGTATCTGTTAAAATTTAAAATACAATTCCACCTCTAAATATCTGCCTAACCAAATAATAGAACATGTGTACCCCAAGAGGCACATAAAATATTTCTCCCCCTATCTGCAAAAAGGCATCCTTTACTGCCTCAGTTCCCCATATAAGGAAAGAACTGGGAACAAAGTTATGCCCATCAAGTATGTATAGTTAAGTAAACTATGATGGTCCATATATATTGGCACTTCCTGAAAATTTAGTATTATAATTTTGGTGATTGGGTAAGGGAAGAAAACAAGTTTGAAAAGTTCTCTGAATTCTATTTTTTAATCTCTATTATAACGTGAACAAAGTTATGCCAGGACTATCTTGGCAGAGGCTAATACAGAAGTATTTCTCCATTGGGCATCCCTTAGAAGCATCAACAACAATTGAATTGTCAATCAACAATTCATGATTAACCAGTGATTCTGACAAATATTCTTAGAGGCCCATGGTACTGCAATGAACCTGCTATCTTCTCTGACAAATATATTCATTGAAACCAACTTCAAAAATATTGTGCTTACAGTCAAAAGCCAAATTACATACAACCATCAAAAATAAAGTTATGGGAGTTTGCTTAAACCTATAAGCTTCAATTATAATCTTCATTCAAGCAAACTTGAAAAAAATAGTTCAATTATTGGGGTGATAAAGTCAACAGCTGATGGTTCTCCTGTGGATTTACCCTGACACATATGATTGTTCCAGGGAGTGGTGTTTTGCTGGTATCATGCCAGACTTTTTGCCTATTTCCATTATTTATCACCACCACCCTCCCCCTTCCCCATCTATTCATAGAAAATGCTAGAAAGGGAAGAAAGGGTCAAGAGAAGATCAGCAATACTTACCTTAATAGTTAAAGTGAGTGTATACCATTTTTGTGCAGTAACCTCAACTTTCCCTACAGCATGTATGAGCCATCCAGCTGCAACATAAAATACAAGGTTATCTAAATCACAGTATCACATAACTCAGAGGAGACTCTCAGATGGCTTTTGTATGTAATAGAGTTGACCTTAATAAACATCTACATTTCCAGATCTATAAATGATTTCAAACAAAACATCTTTCATTCAAAGCATGCATTCAACAAGCACATATTGAGATCCTACTCTGAACCACATACTATCTGTGAAATCACCAGAGAACCAGAGAAATGAACTCACAAACCAACTATCATATAACACATTAGCTTCTATAGTTCCGGGGTACACTTTTACCTGATTGGACTAAATATGAAGGACAGGAGGAGGATTAAAAAAACTACCATAAGATTTCTAGGTGGTGTAACTGATTACATGGTAGCAGCATTCACTGAGAATCAGAGAGAGAAAATAATGAGTTAATTTGGGCCGTTATTACTATGTTTTAGTGCCTGAGAAAAAACCCAGCATGAGACCAAGGGGGTAGTTAAAACACCGAGCAGTAGGGAATACACAGATTTCAATTCTTAGGTCCTATCCTGCCGCTAACTCATTTTGAGACCTGGGGCAAATCAGTTAACCTCTCTGGCTCTTGGACTGGAAAATGTGAGGTACCTTCTAGATCAGTCACACTATGCTTCTGCAATTTCTACTCTCATGTCCTTATTACCCACTTCCTGTTTTATTTTTATTTTACTTATGGAGCCCTTAGGAAGAGGTAAAGAGCAGTAAACAATAGAATTTTCATTAATTCAAGAGGAAAAGCAGGAGACTGAGAACGAAGTAGAGCTACTACCACAAGGTCTAGTTTTAACAGAGCAGTTTGTATCCAAAACCAAAGGGAACTGGATAGAGGTCAACTTGAACCTGGTGTAAGCACCTATCCTCCTATTTAATAAAAGGGTAATATGCAAATTAACCATCACTCCGTCGTAAATATGTGGTGCCCATAGCCACAAGATGGCGGCGCCCAGTCCTCTCAGCCCCGCCGGAGTCCCCCAGTTGCCACGGTGACGAGGCAAGGTTTCCGTGCCCAGCCACAGATGGAAAGCCTAACCAACAGAGAGCCTCTGGGCAGCGGGTGGGGAGCAGCCAGGCCCCACAGAGAGCTACTGGCACGAGGATTCGTGCGCAGGGCTACTACTTCTGGATAAAACACTATTCTACATAAAACCAGGGCTGCTAAGGTGAATGCGAAAAGTCACACTGTTTTCAATGTACTAACTAGATTAGGAAATAGGATTACTCTACTTTAAGCATACCAGTCCCTCTCCTTGTATTTCCACAAACACAGTGGCCACCTCCTGGCTTTCACTTATGTGCCCTGAGCAGTGTACCCTCACCCCCATCTACGCAAATCCCCCCTTAACCGCCGGCTCAACCCTGTAATATAAGAGAAAGCTCTGTACAAGTTGCCTCTCTCTCATGCTCTAGAATAAGACACTCACCCAGATCACCTGTAACTCTGTAGGTTCCATTGGCGAAAATCCAGAAGAAAATCCCTCTGGCAGTTCTAACCAAGATGCCACCTTTATTTACTCTTCCGGCAATGAACACACCTCCTTTCTTCGGGGTCTCTATGTAAACATCACAAGTGATGGTCATATTGGACCTGCAGAACGAAACTGCCGGTTAGGCTTTGCATTATGCCATGCTGAGCACAGCAGGATGATGTGTCACTGCACGGCTGTGCTTTCAAACTTCTAATGCAGGTGAGTCCGTGATCTGCTATGGCTGTGCTTGTAGCAAGAATGGGTTTTGAGCCAAAACCAGTTTGGCTCAGCGGATAGAGCGTCGGCCTGCAGACTGAAAGGTCCCAGGTTCGATTCTGGTCAAGGGCATGTACCTTGGCTATGGGCACATCCCCAGGAAGGGATGTGCAGGAGGCAGCTGATCTATGTTTCTCTATCATCGATGTTTCTGACTTTCCATCCCTCTCCCTTCCTCTCTGTAAAAAATCAGTTAAAAAAAAATATATATATATATGAATGGGTTTCGAGAGTCTTCACTGATGATGGCTTTAAGTTTTACAAGACTAAAGTCAACTCATTTCATTGCCTCTTTTAATTAATTACTGGAAAATAATATTTACTGTTTTTAAGTTTCTTAAGACTGTATTTCTTCTCTCTGTAACAGTGTCTCATCCATCCTAAGTAACATTAAAAGAAGCCATTTTTCTAGGATTTCATAGAAGGCAATCTCCCAATAATTATGCACAAAAAGTTTATTACATTCCCATCAGCAAAGATAAGCTGTGAAAGCAATGGCAGGGGCTTCTGGGAAAACATCAATAACTTGAGGGATACGTTTTGCACTTAACACTAATAAGATCTAAAAACTCCAGACATAAGTTCTAAAATGATTCCTCTGCAAAGACAGAGCCAACTCTGTGTGGACGGTACAGTTGGGGCTTTCAACCTGAGCAGCACTGAGACCAGCAGGAGGGCCTGCTAACCTGAGCAGGTGGAGGGAGGCCCCTTGAACCTACGGTCTAACAGATTCCCAGGTAATGCTGATGCTGCTGGTCCGGGGATTCCAGCTCGAGAACCCTTTTCTCCCACAGAGCAGCTCTGTTTCCACAGAGACAGTACAGCTCTGACTCTGAGATGACTAATGGACAGCAGGTTCAGCCAACCAGGAGCCATCAGGGCTAGGACTTGACCCTCCTCCAGGCTTGCTTTTATAAATGCTACCAGATACCTTATGCAGCGACCAAGCCACCTCAAACCAGCCTGTCTCTGAAAACAATTCACCTTGCACTTGAAATATAACTGCAAACAAGAAAGAAAGCCTGACCATAGCCAAGTAATAAAGCAAACAATCTACCTAAAATAAAAATTAAGAATGCCCCAAAATATATTGGAGTAAACTGGATCTAGAATTATATGGCTTTTACATAATTTTTTATCAGTAAAATTTGCACAGTGGAATTTTACTATGTAAATGTAAATATAAAAAAGAAGCACCTACAACAGGTATCCAACAATAAAGAAATCACATTTAATCTTCTAATCAGAGCTGCACTACTGAGGGAAAAATCAAATGCTAAGTAACGCCAGTGTCTTAGGTATGTCCTCCCTTAGTAATCAACACATCCCTGCCTCTTTTCTGGTTCCTCAGAGTTCGAATGCGCTACAGATACTGTTCGCATCATAAATTATTTGATTTATACTGAGAGCAGATTGAATATTTTTTCTTTTATGTCCCGTCCCATTCCAGAATAAGCAATTCCTGCATCAGAACTTAAAGGCAGTTTTACAGATAATGAATGAACTAGAATGACAGTGTGGTGTACTCTTCCATAGCCATAGTCTCTCAGTGGTGCTGAGAGAACAAAATCCAGCCCACATATTAAGCAGATTTGATCAAAGGGATGTAGAATTTGGATGTGTGCAGCCAAAAGGTAACTTTGGGAGGTTCTTTTGTGTGTGTTTCTAAAGAATTTTCTAAATTAATTTTTAGAGAGAGGAAGAGAGTAAAATATGGATTGGCTGTCTCCTGCACACCCCCTGTGGGGATTGAGCTCAAAATCAGGCATATTCCTTGACCAGGAATCCAACAGGACGACGCCCAACCAACTGAGCCACTCCAGACAGGGCAAAGGTAACTTTGTGATGGTCTTCAGATCCCAAACAAAGCTTTCCAAGAAAATGGAAAATCTTAAGTCGCTCTGGGGAAGTCTACCTAAATTACTGTGCTGGTACTTAACTACTTGTAAGCAGGACAGAGAGGAAGTTCTACTGCAAACACAGATCTAAGAACTGGCAGCACACGTTGAGAGCTGATTCACAAAAAGAGAACTGCAGAGAGAGCTCACTAAGGAAGCTGTGAGGTGTGGTCCAAGGAGCATGGGCTGCAGAAGCAGAGAGATGTGGTCTCGTACGTGGTTCTGCAATTTACCAGGGTGGGATCACGGGCAAATCTCGCCCGGAACCCTCAGTTTCCCCATCTACAAGCCGGGACGATGAGGCCTCTGCCATAAGGCGGTTGTGGGGACTCACACCAGTGTTTAGCATTTCCTCTGTAAGGGTTCCAGAAACTCTGGGAAGCTGACAGCTTCTCAAGATGTATCAGAGCTAGGGACTAGAATTGTGATTTTTTAACAGAAAATAGGCAATACAGAAGGGATAAGGTTTTCTGCAGCATTCCACAGATAAACATTTCCAGGTTCTTTTCAGAACTATATTCCCCACCCTGTCCAATTTCTAAATTGCAGATAGCTCTTTGATAGGCTTGGCATTAATAGCTGGTATCACTAAACCTGGAATGGTTTCACAGTGGAATTATACCAGCTAAAAAGAAAAATAGAAGAAGAAGAAAAAAAACACCGAAAACAGATATAATAACCAATACATTGAAATTCCATAAGTGACTTAACAGGGAAGAGGAGTCTTGGTTTGGTCATTATATTTTAAGTAAAAATCAAATACATCTCATCTCTTGTTAACAGATGCCTAAAAACAAGAGCTGAATTCCCTATCCAACTAAAAGCTAATTTTCACGATTGCCATCTAGTTACGCGCTAGAATAGTGTAATTCTAATATAAACCCAGCAGGTGGCACCAGCAGATCAAAAACAAAAACAAAAAAAAAACCAAAAGCGGCCACTCAAATTATACTGTGTAAATAAATGTTAAATTACTATTGGTCCAATTTTTATATTAAAATCGTCCGTTACTGGAATAATTACTACTAAACCGGGCAAATCTGAGGGAAGAAAACTGACACCGCAAAACAATTCGCTACTTTTGTGGTCACCGTAACACTCAGTAACTGTCACACACCTATTAGGTGCCCGGGCAGGAGGACGGCGGGAAAGTCTTGCTTTCAGAACGTACCCAACGGCACGACAAGGCTCCTGCGCTCAGATCTGCGTCAGGAACACCAGCATCACGTACCACTTGTAATCCCCGATGATGCTGATGGTGCTGGACGCGTCCGCAGCCCACGTGATGGGTCGCTGGTTGAGGACTTGGCGCAGCGTGAAGCGGTGCTCTCCGGGGTCTTCCGTATTCATATGGTATTCAAACACGCCCGTCTGGTCAGCGAAATTCGGGGCTTCACTGAAAAATGGGTATTCTGTTCAGAATACAATAAATCCTCTGTTTAATATCAAATCCTCACAGAACACTTTCTCTCGGAGATTTTATGGTACATTTTAAAAACACTGCTGACAAGTTCTAAACAAGGAAATGAAACTTACAGCCAGGCAGAGTTTGGGGTTTCGGTTGATGTGGAGTTACTGATTTTACGCTGTCATTATGTAAGGTCAGTAAGATCGGTGTGGCATACAGACTGTGCAGCTGCTGAAGGGGAAAGACTATGAATTCTGGAGGAAGGCAGACCTGGGTTCCAGTTCTAGTCTGGCCCTGGGCACGATGCTCCACTTCCCTGTCTCCCAGTTTCCTCATTTCGAAGTGGGAAGAGGACAGAGAATAGAGTGTGTATATAAAGTGCAGACAGCCGAAACCGGTTTGGCTCAGGGGATACAGCGTCGGGCTGTGGACTGGGGTTCGATTCCGGTCAAGGGCATGTACCTTGGTTTTGGCCATATCCCTGGAGGGGGGTGTGCAGGAGACAGCTAATCAATGTTTCTCATCGATGTTTTTAACTCTCTCTCCCTCTCCCTTCCTCTCTGTAAAAAATCAATAATATATATATATATATATATATATATATATATATTTTTTTTTTTTTTTTAAGTGCAGACATAAGCCAGCCCTGACCAGGATTCAACAAGAGACGGTTTTGTTATTTCTAATATCTGTCAGACAAGGTTCTAAGTGACTGCTCACTGTCATCAGCTGAGAGAACATTAGAAAAGGCTCACGATACCAAACACAGGATTTAGAAATCACAAATTTTCTATTTCTAAAACGAAGAGAAAAAAATCCATGTTGAGCCTAAGCTATCAATCTCTTCTTAGTTTTTATTAAATTATAGTCTTAGCATGTTTAAGGCACTAGATAAGCAATTTTAGTCATAATATCCTACAGTAATTTCTCACTTCATGATTTTCCAAGTGTTTTCACATTTGCCACATCATCTGAGACGTTCAGAACCCTGTTAGGTAGTTCTGCAGGCTAGCCTCTGGTGTTTAATTTCTGTTTCTGTGTATTTTAGATTGGAAGGGGGAGGATTGTCTTCCATCTGCAGGTCACAGAATAAATGGTCGGGGTGCCCACAGGCCATGTCCCATGCTGACCCCCCCCCCCCCTGACAGAACGCAAGGAGGGTTATTGCTGCAGACAGAGGACTGCCCCGACACTAAGATTCCGCTGTGAAGGGAGGGTCACTGTTGCCTGGCTTATCCTAATGATTGAGAGGACTCAGCACACAGTGCAAAGGGCCTCGTGCTCCAGTCAAGCAGGGGTCAGTTCCTGGGGAAGGAGCTGAGACCCTGGCAGGGACCACTGGGCAGGGCTGTAGGAGTCTGGGAGTCTTGGTCCGAGGTGGCAGCAGCAAGAGGCTGGGTCTCTCTCCCAAAGCCAGTCTTCCTCCTACTTCTCCTCTCCATCTGTGGATCCCAGGAGCAGAGAGCCTGACCCTGTCTGTGAGCTCCATGTTGCTATGCATCCACACCTACTAGTCACCAAGTCTTGTCACTTACTGAGGGATCTAGGGATACAATGACTAAAGTATCAACCATTTTCCTACATTTGCAAGCTTTCCTGAATTTCCTAATAATCAAAAGCTTTTCTAACAGCAGCAGGACAGATCTTCCCAGAAACCCAGGCGAGCACACACATAAAACTGCTGGGCACACTAGGAGGTGGACAATGAGCTAGATTACCCAAGGAGAGAGCAACTGCCCACGAGGACTCAGTCCACTAACACAATGGGAGGACAGATATGAATGTGCCTTAAATTCTACACAAATGACAATGGCTTTCATGAGACATGGGCAAGGGGCAGTAGCAGTGCAACAAATCTTAAGTTTCAGCAAAAACTAGTTATAATTCTTTCATCCTAACAATGACCTCGAGGCTTTTGCTGGCATTGAAAAATACAGGGCCTTCAAGTAGAGATTCATCCTGAAGTAACATCCTATATAATAAAGAGGTGATATACAAATTAACCCTCATGCCCTCACAAGATGGCTGCCTATGATCAGGCCGGCAAGGCGGTTAGTGAGGGATGACCAAATGACTGGAGAAGCAGGCTGCATGGAGCAACCGCACCTACAGGGGAGTTAGTGAAGGACGACCAAACGATTGAACAGCAGGCTGCAGAGAGCAACCAGGCTAGCAGGTGTGTTAGTGAGGGACAACCAAATGGCTCAACAGCAAGCTGCATGGAGTGACCAGGCCAGCGGGGGTGGAGGGGGGGCAGTTAGGGGCAACCAGGCAGGCAGATGAGTGATTAGGAGCCAGTGTTCCAGGATTGTGAGAGGGATGTCCGACTGCCAGTTATCCCCCAAAGAGTTCCGGATTGGAGAGGGTGCAGGCTTGGCTGAGGGGACCTAACCTCCCCCTCCCGCATGCATGAATTTCATACATCAGGCCTCTAGTAAAAGAAAAGAAACTTAGAGCTAAATGAATGCACTTTTCACAGCGCTCGGTCACACACTGATGTCACGGGTAGAATCTCTCCACGACTGATAAAAATGGCAACCAAGCTAAAGTTGTAGTGAAGGAAACTCACCGACATTGAAGTCATCTGTGTAGACGGGTGGGAAAGGCTGGGACTTGGGAGGCGGCGGGTAGCTGCCTTTGCTGCCGGTGGTGAGAGTGGTGAGTGTGAACAGCTCATCCTCCTGCAGCTCCACTGTGAAACTGCCATCACTGTCGAGAAGCTAAAAAGAAAACATGGTATGAAGTTCCAGGGCTTTGGCTTGTCCCATTGGGCAAAATGGCTTTTTAAAACACAGGCTCAAACAGAAGCCAAACTCATTTCTGTTAGAACTTCCTAACCACTTATAAAGGACACACCCTAGATAAGGCCCTCCAAAAAAATGTCAAGTTATTTTGAAGAGTTTGTAAGATTATTCTTCATAGAAAGCATTTTTTAAAGAATTTCACTACATCGACAGAAGGAGGACTAGATGATCCCAAAATCTACTTCTATTAGTGTATTATTTTCCATTAGACTGTATGTTCCTTAAAGTTTGTACAGGGGTAGGCAAAAATAGGCTTACAGTTACTTATATGGAAAATAATATAAGAATTAATTAATAAGATCTTGAACAAGAGGAGCCGGAAAACACAGCTGCCGTTCGCGGTACCGGCGGGGCCTCTGGGGCTCCCGGAGCACCGGCGACCAGGTGGCGCGCAGAGCCCAGGGAGCTCTAAACTCCAGCAAGGAAAGGTCAGATTTCCCTGGGGGTACTTTGGGCGCGAAACTGAGGGGGCTGGCAGTCTGGGAGATCTGCACCTCGGAACTCAAAACCTGGAGAGCTGCACCTGAAATAGAATCTGTGGCTGTTGAAGCTGGTGAACTTGGGAGAGGGCCCTTGGAGCTGGTGGCAGAGTTGATCCCTGGAGCGCAATCAGTTTGGACCTGACAGAGGGGGGAAGCCCGGAAGATTTTGGGAGGGTTCTGGCTGCTAAAACAGCAGTCACCATTAGAGAGGCAGTATTGTTTAGTTCAGGATAGAGAGGACCAATAGACCCAGAAGTCAATCTAGAAACACTGCCACCCAGGGGCCAAATCACAAATTGACTCTTATGTGACAGGGAATTGATTATATCTTTTCTTCGACCTTGGGAATACAGTCTATTTTCATCTACACTTTAGTATCTTTTACTCTACCTCAACTTCACCTTTATACCACCACTCTCTGGCTAACCTTTCCCTATTTAGTGCCTTGTTTCCCTTACACTTTTCCCGCTTTAGATTTACCTAATTCTTTCCCCTTACCCCCTGTTAAAATTTCACCCCACTGATATATCTAATCTCTAACCACCTAATCCAAGTGCATATATACCTCTAGCTTCTCTGACTTCACTATCTTAAAGTGTTTTTAGCCCTGTCCTGTTGTTGTTGTTTACTTGACTGTAGATTATATTGATTTTTTTAGCAGGTTTATGAGATTGATTTGCTTATTCTGTTATTTTGGTTTGTCTTGTAGGGGGGGTTATTTTTATTTTTGGTGTTGTTTCTTGTTTTGTTGTCCTCATCTGCATTGTTTTTGAGATAGATTTTTGCTTCCGTGTTCCCTCACCTCTCTTGATATTAGTAGTTGTATGTAATTTGTATCAATCTCCAAGTACTTGTTGCAGGTTTTGGTTCGGATTAGGGGCTATCCTATAGGAGTTTTCACCCCACATTTATAATTTACTCCTTTTATTTCTTTTTTTCTTCTCCCCCTTTTCCCATTATCATTTTGGCATTCCTGTCTTTCTTTTTTGTGAGTGTATGTGTTTGGGGGGGTCTCTTTCTTTTTTGTGTGAGTGTGGGTGTGTGAGTGTCTGTGTGGGTCTGGGGGAGGTTCTCTTTCTTTTTTCCCACCTATCACCAAATTTGCCTTTCTCTGGCGGTCACCTTTATTTGGAATTACAATTACTTTGACTACATTCCGGTTCAGTGCCTGGTGCGTTGCACCTGGTTGTGTTGTATTTTGTGCCTTTAAATCAACACAGGAGAGTGAGAACTACATAACCACATACACAGAGAAGAGAGACCATGGGAAGACAAAGAAATAGCCCACATATGAAAGAAAAGCAAGGCTCGCCAGAAAAGGAGGTAAACGAAATGGAAGTTAACAACCTGTCAGAGAAAGAATTCAGAGAAATGGTCATAAGGTGGCTGAAAAGAATGGAAGACAAATTTGATAATATGAGTAAGACCCAAGAGGAAATGAGGAAGACCCAGGAAGAAATGATGAAGAGCCATGAAGAAATGAAAAGTGACATTGCTGAAGTAAAGAACTCAATAGAAAGTATTAAGAGTAGACTAGAAGAAGCAGAGGATCGCATCAGTGAGCTAGAAGACCAGGTAGGAAAAAATAACCAAGTAGAGCAGATACTAGAAAAAAAAATTAAAAAGCAGGAGGAGAGCCTAAGAGAACTTTGGGACAACATGAAACAAAACAACATCCGTATAATTGGGCTTCCAGAAGGACAGGAAACTGAGCAAGGAATAGAAAACCTGTTGGAAGAAATAATGACAGAAAACTTTCCTGGTATAGGAAAGGAAAAACCCACACAAATCCAAGAAGCTCACAGAGTCCCAAGCAAAATAAACCCCAAAAGACCTACGCCAAGGCATATTATAATTAAATTGGCAAACACCAATGACAAAGTAAGAATCTTAAAAGCTGCCAGAGAGAGACAAAAAGTCACCTACAAAGGAACACCCATCAGACTAACAAGTGATCTCTCAACAGAAACCTATCAGGCCAGAAGGCAGTGGAATGAAATCTACAAAGTCATGCAAAGGAAGGGTCTGAATCCTAGAATACTGTACCCAGCAAGGCTCTCAATAAAAATTGAAGGTCAAATCAGGAGCTTCACAGATAAAAAAGGACTAAGGGAATTCGTCACCACCAAACCAGCAATGCAAGAAATGCTAAAGGGTCTGCTGTAAAAAGAAATAGGAAGCGAAGAAGGATCACAGGGGCAAAGAACAAAAATGGCAACATATAAGCACCTATCAATAATAACTTTAAATGTAAACGGGTTAAATGCTCCAATCAAAAGACATAGGGTAATAGACTGGATAAGAAAACACAACCCATGTATCTGCTGTCTACAAGAAACCCACCTCCGAAAAAAAGACGCACACAGACTGAGGATGAAAGGTTGGAAAAAAGTTATTCAGGCGAATGGAAATGAAAAAAAAGCTGGGGTAGCCATACTTATATCTGACAAATTAGATCTCAAAGTGAAGGACATAACAAGAGATAAAGAAGGCCACTTCATAATACTAAAGGGAGCAATTCAACAAGAAGAAATAACTCTTGTAAACATATACGCACCCAATACAGGAGCACCCAAATATATACAAAAACTCCTAGAGGACATCAAGGGAGAGATAGACAGCAATACAATCATAGTAGGAGACTTTAATACCCCATTATCACCATTGGACAGATCCTCTAAACAAAAAATCAGTAAAGAAACATCAATTCTCAATGACTCACTGGACCAGATGGAATTAATTGACATCTTCAGATCATTTCACCCCAAAGCCACAGAATATACATTCTTTTCAAGTGCCCATGGGTCATTCTCAAAGATAGACCATGTATTAGGTCATAGGCAAAGTCTCTCCAAATTCAAGAAGATAGAAATCATATCAAGTATATTCTCAGATCACAGTGGCATAAAGCTGGAAATCAACTACAATAGAAACAATCCAAAGAAATCGAACACATGGAGACTAAACAGCATGCTATTAAACTATGACTGGGTTACTAGAGAGATTAAGGAAGAGATAGAAAACATCATGGAAACAAATGACAATGATAGCACAACAATCCAAAATCTATGGGACACAGTGAAAGCAGTTCTGAGAGGGAAGTTCATAGCTCTACAATCCTACTGCAAAAAACTAGGAACAGCGGCAATAAATTATCTAACCCAACAACTCAAAGAGTTAGAAAGAAAGCAACAAGAAAAGCCCAGTGTAAGCAGAAGGAAGGAAATAGTAAAGATCAGAGCAGAAATAAATGACATAGAGACCAAAGAAACAATACAGAAAATCAACGAAACCAAGAGCTGGTTCTTTGAAAGGATAAACAAGATTGATGAACCTCTAGCCAGACTCACCAAGAAGCAAAGAGAGAGGACCCTAATAAATAAAATCAGAAATGAAAGAGGTGAAATAACAACAGACCCCATTGAAATACAAAGGATTGTTAAAAAATACTATGAACAACTCTACTCCAACAAACTGGACAACCTGGAGGAAATGGATATGTTTCTAGAAAAATATAACCTCCCAAAACTCAATCAAGAAGAATCTAAACAACTCAATAGACCAATAACTGTGGAAGAAATTGAAGCAGTCATCATAAAGCTTCCAGCAAACAAAAGCCCAGGGCCAGACGGCTTCACAGGGGAGTTTTACCGAACATTCAAGGAAGAACTAAAACCTATACTCCTCAGACTATTCCAGAAAATTCAAGAGGATGGAAAACTTCCAAACTCCTTCTATGAAGCTAGCATCACCCTAATACCAAAACCAGATAAAGACGACACAATGAAAGAGAATTACAGGCCAATATCCCTCATGAATATAGATGCCAAAATCCTCAATAAAATTCTAGCAAATCGGATCCAGCAGTACATCAGAAAGATCATACACCACGACCAAGTAGGATTTATCCCAGGAATGCAAGGATGGTACAATCTCCGCAAATCAATAAATGTGATACATCACATAAACAAATTGAGAGATAAAAATCACATAGTCATATCAATTGATGCAGAAAAAGCATTTGACAAAATCCAACATCCTTTCTTAATAAAAACTCTCAATAAGGTAGGAATAGAAGGATCATACCTCAACATAATAAAAGCCATATACGATAAACCCACAGCATACATCATACTCAATGGGCAAAAACTACAACCATTTCCCCTAAGAACAGGAACAAGACAGGGTTGCCCACTTTCACCACTCCTGTTCAACATAGTACTGGAAGTATTAGCCATTGCAATTAGACAAGAAGAAGAAATAAAAGGCATCCAAATTGGAAAAGAAGAAGTTAAGCTATCCTTATTTGCAGATGACATGATATTGTACATAAAAAACCCGAAAGACTCCATAAAAAAGTTAGTAGATTTAATAAATGAGTTCAGCAATGTAGCAGGCTACAAAATTAATGCCAAGAAATCTATGGCATTTCTATACACTAATAGTGAACTTACAGAAAGAGAGACTAAAAAAGCAATCCCATTTACCATCACACCAAAAAAATTAGGATACCTAGGAATAAACTTAACTAAGGAGGTAAAAGATCTATTTGTGGAAAACTACAGGACACTGAAAAAAGAGATAGAGGAAGATGTAAACAGGTGGAAGAACATTCCATGTTCATGGATTGGGAGAATCAACATAATTAAAATGTCCATACTACCCAAAGCAATCTATAAATTTAATGCACTCCCCATTAAAATACCAATGGCATATTTCACAGACCTAGAAAGAACTCTCCAAAAATTCATCTGGAACAAAAAAAGGCCCCGAATAGCCACAGCAATCCTGAGAAAGAAGCACAAAGTCGGTGGGATTTCCATACCAGATTTCAAGCTGTATTACAAGGCTACTGTTCTTAAAACAGCCTGGTACTGGCACAAGAACAGACATATAGATCAATGGAATAGAATAGAGAATCCGGATATCAACCCAATCCACTATGCTCAATTAATATTTGACAAAGGAGGCAGGAACATAAAATGGAGTCAAGACAGTCTCTTCAATAAATGGTGTTGGGAAAATTGGACAGATACATGCAAAAAAATGAAACTAGAGCACCAACTTACACCATACACAAAAATAAACTCAAAATGGATACAGGACTTAAACGTAAGACAGGAAACCATAAAAATATTAGAGGAATCTACAGGAAGAAAAATCTCAGACATATGCCAAAAGAACTTCTTTGATGATACCGCTCCGAGGGCAATGGAAGCTAAAGAGAAAATAAACAAATGGGACTACATCAAAATCAAAAGCTTTTGCACAGCTAAAGAAACCATCAACAAAACAACAAGAAAACCCACTGTATGGGAGAACATATTTGCAAATGTTATTAGTGATAAAGGTTTATTCTCAAGCATCTACAGGCAACTCACCCAACTCAATAAAAGGAGGACAAATGATCCAATAAAAAAATGGGCAACAGACCTAAATAGAATCTTCACGAAAGAAGACAAAAGGAAGGCCCAGAGACACATGAAAACTTGCTCAAAGTCACTAATTATCCGAGAGATGCAAATCAAAACGACTATGCGGTACCATCTCACACCTATCAGAATGGCTTACATCAACAAATCAACAAACGACAAGTGCTGGCGAGGATGCGGAGAAAAAGGAACTCTTGTGCACTGCTGGTGGGATTGTAGACTAGTACAGCCACTGTGGAGAACAGTATGGAGATTCCTCAAAAAACTAAAAATGGAGCTCCCATTCGACCCAGTGATCCCACTTCTAGGAATATACCCCAAGAAATTAGAAAGGCGAATTAGAAAGGATATATGTACCCCTATGTTCATAGCAGCACAATTTACCATAGCTAAGATTTGGAAACAGCCGAAGTGCCCATCAGCAGATGAGTGGATCAAAAAACTATGGTACATTTACACAATGGAATACTATGCCGCGGAAAAAAAGAAGGAGCTCCTACCATTTGTAACAACATGGATGGATTTGGAGAGCATTATGCTAAGTGAAATTAGCCAGGCAGAGAAAGACAAATATCACATGATCTCACTCATTTGAGGAATACAATCAATGACATAGACTGATGAACAAGAATAGATCCAGAGACTGAGAAAAGTCCATCAGAATGTCAAACCTCAGGGTAAGTGGCAGGTGGCGAGAGTAAGTGGAAAAGTCAATATACTTGAACTCTTGAACTGAGGTAAGTGATTTGTGTTTTTACATCCCTGACAAAGTTTATATAAAATTATAAAAAAATGGCAGCTAGTCTGACATTGAATTGACATGGCCTAGAGCTTGTCATATCCTATGGAGACCAGTCCTTAGGCTAGGCCCTGCTTAACCTCCCATGACACCATAATACCCTTACATGATATTATTCTACAATGTCATTATAATATTTGATATTTGACAAGAGCATATTATACAATTATCCCAAATAAACTTACAAACTAATTCTTTGAATGTTGGGCAGCAACTTAAAAAAGAATAGGAAAGAAATTAATCCCTTTCAGAAGGAATTAAGGCACTGGGAAGGCATCCGAGCATTCTATAATGGCCCTTCTTGCCCTTTCTGCCAAGAGGGACCTTCTTGTTACTATCCAAATACACACAGCTGATGCCAGAGTTTTCAGTTCGAGGTGTGGCTGAAGCCTTTGGGCAGCTGGCACCATGGATCTGTATCTCGACCAATGGTGTGAGCTGGGCCCTCTCTGGAGAAGAAACCTGGGTCCCCCGAGATATGTGATCAGTACCGGGACCCCGCCAGCAGGCTAGGGGACCCCAAGGCAGGTACTGGACGTGGAGGCCACAGGGGGGCATAGACTACAAAGGAGACAGAACTGAACCTCACATCACCCTGTTTGGCCCCGGAGGATGGCTGGTTAGCCAGAGACGGGTAAGACTCCTCAGGGAAGGAACAACCTAAGACAGGCACAGTCGCAGAGGGGCCAACAGGAGAGAACTAAAAGGTCAACAGAGGTGGGGCACAGACCCTCATCCACAAACCTTGCAGGGGTTTGAATTCTCAACCCTCCTAAGGGAGGTCTCCTACCCCCACGGCTGCTTCGCCTCCCACACACAACTCATACGGGGACCCAGGTGGCAGACAGAGACTCGGCCAGCAATAGCTGCTCTATATCTAAATTCAATCTATTACCAGGAATGCTCGGGACCTACTCAAAATTGCAAATATTCCTTTCCACTAGTATTCACAGGGTAAACTAAGATTTCTGCTTGAGTATTAAAATTGACAGGAAAATAGTAATCAAATTTTCAGATTAATTTAAATTGGCCAAGTGAAATACGAGAATACTCAAGAAAATTATAGTGTACTGGACAAAAAGCTTTTCCTAAAACATTAACTGAAAAATCTATCAGTAGTTCATCTCTCTGTAAAATTGCCTAACATCCAAAGAACCTAAAGCAGTCACTTTGTGTACAAAAATTAAAATTTAAAATTATCAAGACTGCAATAGAAAATTTCCAAAAGTCCCCATTAATCAAAAAAGGGGAGGGGACAGCGGGGTAATATCATGAAAGGGACAAAAAAAATATTGAGTAAGTAAAATACATCTAGAAAATTCTTACTCCAGTAAAGTAAATTCCATTTGTGAAAACAATAGCAGGACACCCATGAAAAAACACACATGGTGTCAAAATAAGCCAAAGGAAAATCATTTAGGCAAAAATTAAAAAGAATCCCAAGTCTATTTTGCATAGAGGATCCCTTTGTTAACTTTTGGTCGAGAATGTGTTTGTGTGTTTCAGAGAACAACTCCAAGACCATGTGGGTTCCTGCGACGGTGAGGAACTGAGGGATCTGTTCCAGCCATGAGGATGGTCCAGAGATGGGGGACACTGACGACACCTAGCCATACTAGCAGTCAGCAGCTGTGCATGTCTGCAGGCAGCCCAGGACCAAACCAGAGAGGATGGATCATGCATTGACACGATATGTCCACCATCTGGATACCATTGCTGACTTATACACATAATGAATTATTTGACACTGAAACTGGGACTCAGAAAAGTTGGACATTGAAACCGAGAATGAAACACTTTTTGTTCTTATACATTTATTTCTAGTATGCAGAGGCAAGATATTTTTGAAGAAAAGAAACAGGGGAGAGTGATTGATATAGAGGCAGGATGGCCTTGAACAGGCTGTCAAGCTACAGGGGGAGGCTTGGGTGGATGGGAGGCAGATGCGGGGGGAGATCAACGGAAGGACTTGTATGCATGCATATGAACATAACCAATGAATGAAAGACACTGGGGCGGGGAGGGGGGAAGCTGGGGATATGTGCTGGGGGATGGGGGAGGCTGGGGGGAGGATAAGGGGGAGGGGGAAAGGAAAACATGTACTACTATTATACTGCAAAAAATCAATAAAAAATAATTTAAAAAAAGAAAAAAAAAAAAAAAGAATTAATTAATAAGAAAAAATTTTTGCATACTAACAACTGTAAACCGACTTTTGCCCACCCTTGTACATCTGTGTGTTTTAAGTATTACATCACTGACTATAATAAAAATAGCATATATAATATGTATATATATATATACATATGTGTATATATAATACTTTATATGTGTTTATGTCTACATATATTAACAGGGTTGGGCAAAAGTGTGTATGAAAAATAATATAGTAATTAATAAATAAAATACAAGAATAAGTCGTTTCAAATATTGGCAACTGTAAACCTACTTTTGTCCAACCCTGAACATATTCAATACACATAACTAAGAGATCTGCTTATTTACTTTTTAAGATTCACTAATTTTTTACTAAGGTAGAAAATATCCATAAAATCTCAGGTGTGGTGACTCAGGTGTTAGTCACAGAAAACCTTTTACTGTTAAGAAGAAGAAAAAAGTTCAATTCATTCTATGTTCAATATAGATTTCAATTAGCAAGTTAGGTTTATAAACACATTTATGATCTTAGCAAATTAATCTCATTAAGTCACAATATCCTCATCTACAAAATGAGGCAAAACTATGCATACTTCCTAGGGCTTCTGTGAGGATTGGAAGAGAGAATATTTCTACAGCGCTCCTAGCCCAATGTGTGACCTACAAAAACACTTCCTCTGCTTACCTGCTGTGTACCAAAAGTAGTCTAGTGTACAATTAATGTCGGCATTTGATGTATTCCTATTCTATGAAATTTGAGCAGTTTTCTTTCTATTTTGAACTAAAGAAGCAGGCTGCTATTAGTTCTATTTTGAACTATCCTATCTTTGCTTTAATAGTAAATTGTTGGTCAGATCTACGAGATATCGAACACCATATTGTGGCTCAGAAATAACCCCAAATGATATTATTTTTCCTGTGGGGAAAATCAATTTTATTACGCTATTTCTAGCAACTCTTGTACAAATAAAACGGACTGTTCTTCTCCCCCCCCCCCCCGGATTTAATATTAATGCATGTTCAATCATTGAGAGTGGCTAGTGGGTTCACAGGATATGAATAATTACCAGATTTGCGTCAATTAGGGGAAGTAATGTGCCTACTTAGCCCTGTCCATTCTCTGACATATTTCCTGAGAAACCACCATGTACTCAGAGAACTGAGGCCCTTGGATAAAAAGCTAAAGAAGGCAGAGCCTCCGTTCTCAAGGCGGCCAGTGCAGTGGGAAAGTGTTTAACTGGACAAGCACATGGAGAAGAGCTAAGGCTGGTGGGTAAGGCCCCGAGAAAGTGATCTTGAGCTGAGTCTTGAAGGATGACAGACATGTGGTGAGACATTCTAGGAAGAAGAAAAGGCATGTGCAAAGTCACAAAAGGAGTTAAACTGGCATGCTGTGCTCTGGAAAATACAAGCAGTTTAATCTGTGAGCCAGTGTCATAGGATATGCATCTTGAGGTCATACGGAGTGTCCTGGGCTACACTAAGAGATATGAACTTACAGGAAGTATCACCAAGGCACTTTGGGCAAGAGATGAGAAAAACCCGATCTGCATTTTAGACACATCGCTCTGGTAGCAGTGTGATGGGCGCCGGGACAGAGGCAGATTAGCGGCTGGGAAAACGGGAGGTGGTTTCCAAAGTGCGGGAGCAAGATAATGAGGAATGGAAGCAAGCAGTAGCAGTGGGAAAGGGGAATGAGGAATGGGTAAGGGAGACGTGTGGATGGTAGAATCCACCATCCTCGATCGCTGGTGGCATATAAAGCGTGAGCACATCAAGAGTGGGCAAGACAGTTTCAAATGAGACTCAACTCTCTGACTGGGGCAGCCAAAGAAAACGATGGTGGTATCATTCACCAAGACAAACCAAACACCTGCAGAAACAAGCAGACCTATAAGACACAAAATGCTCTGAAGAGGATCTCCATTTTATACAAACAAAAAACCGGCTGGGGACAATGTTCTATTACGCTTCAGCCATAAAATCAATTCTAAATTAAAAATCCTTAATTCATTAATCAAATTTCTGTTCCCTTATGCTCAATGCTCAATACATAGGAATTTGTTTTAAAACTACCCATAGAGAATCCAGTTGCTTAAAGAGAAACCTCTCCGAAGACTTCCCCAGCTTGGTGTACCACACCTGCAGCTCTGGCACTCCACTCTGAGGAGAGAACACACGGGAAGCACAGCTGAGTGGCTCGTCGTACCTTCTGAGGATTTCCGAAATCAGTGCCAGCAAGAACGAGCCCGTGGCCACGTGCACCTTTCTTCCATCCACCAAAAGGCCCGCCTCTCAGATTTAAATGGTTACATTTTGAAAGTAGAAAAGCATTATTCAAACAAATATTTTATTTCCTATAAAATATTTCCTATAAACTGTTGGCAAATGTTTAATTATTTCAGCACCTTGGCTTCAAAAATGCTCATTAGTGTACTTGTGTGGAAAGCTTTTTAAGAATATTCTGGTATTGCCAGGCTTGTGTGGCTCAGTGGTTGAACCTTGACCTATGAATCAGGAGGTCACGGTTTGATTCCCAGTCAGGGCACATGCACAGGTTCAGGCTTGGTTTCCAGCAGGGGGCGTGCCGGAGGCAGCTGATCAACGATGCACTCTCATCATGGCTGCTTCTGTCTCCCTTCCCCTCTCTCTTTCTCTCTGAAATCAATTTTTAAAAATATTTTTAAGAATGTCCTCGTATTAAAAAACCATCTTTATGCATGAGATTAGTAGTTAGAAAGAGTGCTGCATTTTCTGTATTCAAATCTAACAATAGGTAGAAATAGCTAGAGTCTGGTCTCTCTCTCTCTTTTATATACAGAGTACTATATAGATCAATGCTTGAAAGGTCCCCATAACTGATGCTCCAACTAATAAGAATGACTTTCCTGCAGGTCACTTTTGTTAAATGCTCTTCAAGGCCACAGAGCTCTCCCTCCTAGCAGCTCCTGGAGTGATAGACTAACACCAGTCAGCGCTAGAAGACACGGCCTTTATCCACACCCACAAACTTTTTTTTAACTTTTAGTAAACTTTATGGTAAAAAACAACAAAAAGACAACATTATTTTATAATGATTTTTCTCACTCATAAGAACATGGAAGGCAACCAGTGACTTGTTTATAAAAATCATTTCTTTGAGACTCTAAAAAGACAACGTCTTGTCTTATAACTTAACATATGATTTCATTAAAAAACCGATAGCCTATGATAAAATATATAAATTCTCAAAACCAAAAAAAAAAAAAAAAAAAAAGCCCCGCATCTTTACTTACAAAAGAACCCTGAAGAAAGAAGGTAGCAATTTGGTGTGACACATTGAAGTAAGGAAGCAGTGGCCGTATACACTTAGAATGTTTATGGCTCTGAGGAAAAAAAAAAACACATAAATTATCCAGATGATGCACAAGCCATTAGGAAAAAAATGTAAAACACTTAATGCCCCAAAAGTAAGAGAAACTGTACATATTAGGTGACAACTATGAGTTTATTTTAAATTTTTAAATAGTTTTTTCTAATATACCCTTTATTTAGTGTCCATTACAGATCACTAGGCAAAATAAAGCTCACTGGCATTTTGACGGAACCAAACTTTGAATTCATAGCTAAATTCCAGTCATTTTATAGCACTCACATTAAATTTTTATGTTGCAAATATTTTCCAAGTAAAATACATCAAGAAAACAAATGCCTGAGATACTTTTATGTTTTATTCTGAGTGAAAGCAGCAAGACATAAAACAGTATATACTGTATGATTCCACTGAGACAGAACATGCAAACTCTTCTTCGGTAACATAAAGCAATCAAGTCACAATGTATGGGGAGTAGCGGGACAGAGGAACCACTTTCACAGGGACATGAGTCAGTCCTCTTGGGTGGGTGATGGATACACATTCACTACCTTGGTTGTGGTGATGGTTTATTGGGCTTATGCATGTTAAACCTTGTGATCTCCTTCAAACACATACTTAAAGTGCATAATTTCATAAGGTTGAACATGTATAAGCCCAATAAACCACAAAATAGGCCACTTTGGTATAAAGAGTACTTTAAGTGGAAGGTAGCTGAGACTCAACAAATGAAGGAAAATAAAAGGAAGATTAAAAGTAGCACGTTTGCGGGGAAAGGCTGCCATTAAACCTCTTCAGGGTGCATCTACCCAGAACGGAGAAATGGGAATAAAACCTACCCCAAATATCTAGGGAAGTTTTATGGCCCTGAAGGAGAAGGAAAGACTGCTCATATCAGTCCAGTCAAACACTATCGCAACTTTCTCATCTCCTGTTTGCTCTCCTGAAAACGCTTATCTTTCCCCAAAGTCATTTATTTCCCCAAATGTTCCCTTCCTCCTTTCTCCATTACTCACTAAGCTGCATATAAACTCAAATCCTAACCACTCGTTGAGTGATTCATCACTGAGTTCCTCCCACGTGTATGTGCATTACTTGCACAAATAAATTCTGTTTTCTTCTCTCAGGCTATTCTGTCTCTTGTCAGTTTCATTTGTGGAGTCTCAGCTATTGAACCTGAAAGGGTATAGGGAAAAGTTCCTTCCTCCACTACATACTGCTTATCTATAATAATCTATAATAATAAAAGCATAATATGCTAATTAGACTGAACAGCCGAACAACCTTCCAGACATCATTCCGGACGAAGCCGAGGCAGTGGGGACCAAGGCAGAGGTGGATAGGGCCAATTAGGCAGGCAAGTGAGCAGTTAGGGGTGATCAGGAAGGCAGGTGAGTGGTCAGGGGCAATCAGGCAGGCAGGCAGAGTGGTTTGGGGCAATCAGGCAGGTGAGTGGTTAGGGGCGATCAGGCAGGCAGGTTAGGAGCCAGCAGTCCCAGATTGCGAGAGGGATGTCCAACTGCCGGGATTGGGCCTAAACTGGCAGTTGGACATCCCCCGAGGGGTCCCAGATTGGGAGAGGGTGCAGGCCAGGCTAAGGGACACTCCCACACACATGACTTTTGTGACCTGGGCCTCTAGTTGTATTTATAATCTTCAAAGCTGATTTAAAAAAAAAACAAAGTAATTTAGTTCCAACCCCCTGAAAAAGACAACAAAGAATTACCATTGTTTCAATGATGATGGTGAGGTTACCTAAGCCATCAGTCAGGGCTACATAGCTTCCTCCTTTCTCTAAATGGCCAACTGTCTTCAGGTAATACCAACCTGGTCGAGTAAACTGAGTAGTATGCGCTACAGAAAAGCATTAAAAAAAGCCAAATAAGATTAAAATGGTAATAACGGGGTTGTTTTTTAAAAAGCTGTCTACTAAATTGAGTCTGATTAAGTCTAACAAGCTATTTTTTTTATTTTGGAAGAAATAAAAAAAATTTGCCAATTCCATGTTCCAACTTTGGAATAATTAGTCCAGTTAAATGGTACAATTGTGGGAGGATTCTTAGAATGACTAGTAAAAATAAATGAACCACACTCTGTCAGTTCAAGAATACTGTCAGTTCAAGAATACTTTTCCACTAGTAAAATAAGGTTATCCACTCCCAACGCTTATTCATCTCTATTTAACCGGTTCATCCTAGTATAACTACAAAAATAAGGTTTAAAAAGTTAATAATGCATTTCAAAAACTAAGCTTTATTGTTTCAAATTTTTTTCCACAATATCTATTTATTGGGCACCTCCATTGCTGGCCCTGAAAATGTACTGAGCAATACACTGACCCCACATGCAAAAAATCAACATTTAAGGAATTAACCAACCAGGACATGTACCAAACCAGCATAATGATGATTTTTTAAATTAAAGTTGAGACAGCAGTGCAAGAAGGACACGCTGACTCTCCTCTCTGTCCCCGAGAGTGGAAAATAAATCTCGCAGGTGAAAGGTACCCTCTCTGCACCAGGAGGCGGAGACTGACTTCTTATTGCAGATTTCGGACACTCAGAGTAGAAAAAGCTGTGTAAGCAAACGTTTAGTTGGTTTTTTTTCCTGTTTTTTAATATATATTTTTGTTGATTTCAGAGGAGAAAGGGAGTAAGAGATAGAAACATCAATGGTAAGAATCATCCATCAGCTGCCTTCTGCATGCCTCACTCTGGGCATTGAGCCCGAAACTTGGGTGTGTGCCCTGAACAGGAATCAAACCCAGAACCCCTGAGCCCACAGTGACACTCATCCACTGAGCCAAACCAGCTAGGGCACTGCTTTGTTTCTTCACTAGCTAGAACCCAAGCCTATTTTGTTGTTTTTGTCAGCTCCTCACAGGTTGATTGTTTGTCTAAAAGGTGTACCAAAAGCCTGCTCTAATCACGGCTTAGGTCCCATATCTCTGAGACTTCCACATGTACAAACTTAAATTTGTTTGTATTTTCCTGCTGATAATCTGTCTTCTGTCTATTTAATTGTTAGATAGCCAAAAGAGCCAGAATTAGGGTGAGAGTTTCCGCCTTCCATGACAATGCCCTCTAAGAATGTTCTGCTTTGACCTTTGAGAGGATTTTAGGGAGTGAAAAGTAGGGGGCCATACCTGATATCCAGATAGGAGCTTCCACCACGTAGTGCCCACTCCAGGGCTCCTGGGCAGTCATCAGCCCGCTGCGCCCATAGGGCAACTGCTCATAGTAACTGGCCACCACATTCCAAGCTATTGTTCTAGATTTGTTTAATAAAAGAGAAACACCAAAACAGCTTGTGATAAAAATATAAATGTCTAGAATCCTACATAGCAAAAAGACGTACACATAATTTATATAAATACTAGAGACCCAGTGCACGAAATGCATGCACAGGAAGGGTCCGTAGGCATGGCCAGCGATCAGGGCTGATCAGGGCCTCCATTCACCAATTGCCAGCTGTCAGCCAGGGCTTTCCTTCATTCTGCACCACCCCCTGGTGGTCAGCATACATCATAGCGAGTGATAGAACTCCTGGTCTCCTGGTCAAACTCCCGAGGGGACACTTTGCATATTAGCCTTTTATATATAGAGAGAGATTAAATACTGAAAAATGGCCACCCAAAGCAAGAAAACATATGTTTACTAACTTCCTTCACATTCTGAAAAATCCAGTATTGGGTGCATCTGAATATTGTTAATGGTGACTCACACAATGAAAAAATTTAGATTAATCCAATGTGTGTAGTTTTACTGAGCTATGGTGTAATCAGAACATGGACCATGCCCTAACCAGTAGCAGAAATAAAGGCTTTATTCATACTTGCTTTCCTTGTGACAGTCAGCCCTCCCAGTGCCCCAGTTTCATGATATAATTTTATGAACTGCAAAGTTTTAAAATTGAGAACTCTTGACAATCTGACTACCTTGGCTCAAATCACGGTTCCACCACTTAACCTCTCTGGCCCTCAGTTTCCTTGTCTGTAAAATGGGGATAAGAACTACACCTCGCTCATGTGATTGCTGTGGGAACTGAATGTGTGAAGAGGACAGAACAAGGTCTGAGCTGTAGCACTGCTATGATTCTGCTTCATCTACACGGACTAATTGGGTCAGCTTGCTGGTCTGCATTGTGATGCATCCTTTCAGAGAGGGTGCTGTCCCCTAATACTACGGTTCTCAGGAAAATCCAAGGACAAAAGGGAAGCTCTGGACCTGGTACTGCTGGGTTCCTCACAGCCAAAAAAAAGAAGAAAGAAAATAAAAACAGAGAGCTTACCAACAAAATTGTATTTTTCTTAGCAAATCCTCACCCATAATAAAATGATAGACTGACATTCTTAGAAAGTCAAAGACTTCTAATTCTGCCAACTCAAAGTAGAAATAATCTCAATTTTCAAAAAATGCTTACTACCAGTGAAAATGTTAAGAGCTTTTAAGACTTTACCCTTGGATTATAAGATGCATGGTGTCTCCCCTGGCTAGTGCCAGAAATACAAATTAAACTACCTGGAGAGCACTTTGTAATATACACAGATGCCTTGACAACCTATATTCCTCTGATGCAGACATTGACTCCATTTCCAAGAATCCACCCTGACTAAATAATCACCAATGTCTATGAAGACATCTGCATAAAATTGATCATTACAGTGTGTACTCAGCTATTAACGAAAAACAGAAACAACTTCCATTTCTAGGAAGAGGAGAATATTCATGAGGTACAGTATACTTTCTGAGTCAGTTTCCCAAAGCTACGTGCCATCAGAATCACCCGGGGTGCTGACTAGATCACCAGAGTCCCAGGAGCCTTCCCTGGAGATTAAGGTACAGCAGGTCTGGGCAGCTGCCCAGGAATCAGGTGCTTCCTGAGACAAGGCAAGTTGATAGATTCCACTTTATGTAAAAAAATATATATATATAAACATTTAAAGTGCTGAAGTCAAAGTATACTGAAATATAAGGGAAAATTCTTATGCCTTAAGTGAAAAGTAGCTTATTTTCTGAACATTATATAGTATAATATATTAAAATTTTATATTAAGCTTTGCATATATAACGTAAATGGGAAGACATACTCCAAAATTTTTAAGAACAGTTACCTCTGGATGGCAAAAATATGAGTGGGTTTGCTTCCTACTTTGTTATTTATATGCAGTCACTCAATTCTCTGCCTTGAGCATGCCTGACTCCTAATACCAGCTTAAGTCCTTAGAACCAAACTCTCCATGAGAAGCATCTTTCTTTCAAAAATAGAAGAAAAAGAACAAAGAAGGCTGTCAGAATAGTATGTCAGCTCTCATTAACATCACAAAAGCATGCATTGGCTTGCTTTTGCTCTATTTATTTTTGTTTTAGAAAGTTAATTTGAATCTAATTATAATTAAAGCTTCTCAAAGCATTTAAGAAATGCTTCCCCAAGAAACAAAAAAGAGTGTTCTCTCTTTGGAACCTCTGTTTTGTAAACAGATAATTACACAAATTAACGAAGCTATAAGGAATCAATGGGCAGGTTGGGAGGTGGATAGTCCACTAGCCTAGTCTTGTCATAAGAAATGAGGAAGGAAGGAAACTATTCTAACTTAAAAGAGATTTTAGGGTCCTCTAAGTGCAATGCATGGTGCTTGATTGGCTCTTACGTTTTTAAAAAAGCTATAAATGACACTTTTTGAGACAATTAGGAAAATCTGTACACAGAAAGGGTATTAGAAATACTTTTTTAAATGTTCTTATGCTCTTATGTGTCAAAATGATATTGTGATCATATAGGAAAATGTCCTTTTTCTGGAGCCACATGATAAAATGTTTAGGGTAAAGTGCCATGACATTTGTAATTTTACTTTACAATCATTTCTTAAATATATATATTGAATCTAGGTTGCGAGAATATGGAAGCCCATCATACATTTTTCTACTTGTGTTTTAGAACATTTTCAAGGTAAAAACTTAAAACTTATTTATCACTTACGAAGTCATGTAGCCATTGACATAATTCTGATTCAATATGCGACCCCAACAACCAGCGCCGATGGCGTTATTCAAAGTGCTAAAATCTTCAGAAGACCAAAGCTTCTTCTTAGTCAACCGTGCATCCTTGACTGTGTAGGTCCCAGGATAATGAGCTCTAGGAAAGAAAAGGTGGGAGGAAATGGGAAAAGGTCACTGGCACTTATATCCATTTGTTAAGCAAATAAAAACACATGTCTTCTCCAGCATGATCTATTTTAAAACAATGGGCAGCTTCCAGATAGATGCTGATTGTCGTCAATATCTGCTTCCCATCCTTGGGTCTTGAGATGTCCTTAAGATAAAATCTACAGCCACACACAAGATGGGAATGAAGATCAAAAATGAGGTTCCACCAAGATTCTGTTGAGTCTTGAATGATGAATGAATGAGACATTTCTGTTTCTGGAAACCATAACATGTATGGAAGCATGTTGATAGGTGGAGGTAGCAGAGGAGGCCAGAGCCTAAGACACTCCAAGAGATGAATGATGTGGAGACAGGATTCAGACTTCCCAGGGGAAGCACAGAGTTTGGAACACTGGAAAGGAAGGAGTAAGAAGGAAGCCAAAAATAAAAGACTAATGAATCTATTATATAAAGTAGTACTTCCTCCCTTGTTCCCATTCCTAGCAGACAGAGAAAGACAACTTGGCATTTACTCCCAGACACAGACAGAAAAACAATAAAAAACTGCACAGAGTTCCTGGACTATTTATAACCCAGAGCAGTGGTGGTCCGCAACCCAGTGCTTTTGCCTGGCACAGCAGGCAGGGTTTGCTACTGGTATCTGAGGTGTAGAGGCCAAGTTGCTGCTAAACATCCTACAAGGCACAGCCCCACCACAAAGAATCATCCAGTGAAAATATCAAACATACAGAGGCTGAGCAACCCTGCCCCAGAGTTATGAACCTTTCCCCTATTCTAGTATTTGAGAGGCATCAGTCAGTTGAAGTATAAATGTATATTCATTATTCTAAGAGTAAACTATTGCCATAATGATGATGGTGGAAACTAGTGATTACTGACTAAAAATAACTAAGAAATTTCAAATGTTAAATATAAATCAGAATGACAGATAATACAATAATAAGAAAGCATATGAGCTAAATAACTTTAGGGACATGAGTGTATGCTTTTTAGGTCAACAATTGCTTACCAAAAAAATGTAATAACACAAGCAGATAATAAAGATTGGATTATCTCTTTGTAGTTTGGTGTCGCAGCATCCATTACATTGAAAGTATGACTGTGAAGTCGTGTTTTAGTTTGTAGTTATTTATTATCATTTAAGTTATGAATTTTTTAAGAGAAAGTCCTTTTAGGGAATTCATTATACCTAGTAAAGATAAATTAGAGCACATTATCAACTTGGCATTCCAGAACTTCATTAGGAAAAAGTATTATCTATAACTAGAGGCCCAGCGCACGATTAAATCGTGCACACGTAGGGTCCCCTATGCCTACCCTGCCATCAGGGCCACTCTATGACGCCTCGTATGCTCCATGGACACTAAGGCACCCTGCCCCACCCAGCCTGCCACAAGAGCTGCTGTCGTTTGGTCACGACACCATTATGGTGTCACGACCACAGGCCTTTTATGAGACAGATAGTAAAAGTGTAATATGCTAATTAGACCGGAGAGCCAAATGATCTTCCAGACAAAGTGGGGGCTGCGAGGGCCGAGGTAGCCACCACAGCTGTGAGGGCCAACCCCCTTGTACAAATTTTGTGCATCGGGCCTCTAGTCTATATATATAAAAAGCCAATGACCGGAACATCAAAACGACCGGAATGACCAGTGGCTATGATGCCCACTGCGCCCAGCTAATTGTCTGATTGGGGGATGGGGCTGGCCAGCCAACCTCCTGCAGCATCTTCTCCCAGCCTGCCCTGCCCGATTGCCCCCCCCCCCCCGACAACCCAATAAGGGGTGTGGCCAGCAGGCCAACTTCCTATAGCCCCTTCCCCTGCCCAGACCCACCCCAGATCTGCTCGGGGGCAGAGCAGCTGGCCAACTGCCTGTGGTCCCTCCCTCCAGCCAGCCCTGCCCCCGATGACTCCCACCACCCCGATTGGCCTGTGGCCCCTCCCCCAGCCATCTCCATCCCCAGTCGCCCCCCCATACACACCAATCGAGGGCAAGGCCTGCCAGCCAATCATCCACATCCCCTCCCTGCAGCCAGCCCAGCCCCAATCCACCTCAACTGGGGCCAGGCCAGCCCAACCCCACCTGTGTACAAATTCGTGCACTGGGCCTCTAGAATATATATAATAGAGAACACACACACACACACACACACACACACACACAAACAAACAAACAAACAAACAAAAAAAAACAGTTGAACAAAAATGAGGTTGCACCATGATTTTGTTGAGTCACTGACCTCAGTTGCAAACAGGCATCTATTCAGTATTATAAATATACACTACAGAGAACACACAAACAAGCTAGCACCTAACAGGGTTACGAAATTATTGCCTCAGCATCATAATGCCCAACTCAGAAAATCGTGGCTACTAATATATGTAGTGATCCCAGAACTTCATTCCATGACATGATAGTCAACCTCAATGTCTCAGCCAAAAGCCAAATGTATGTTTCTTGTATCTCTGATTAAAATATACTTTATAAAAAATAAATCCTGGAAAAGAATATGCTATTATCTTCCCAATGATCTTTAGATGTTGGATTCTGAGTAAATTCTAACTCTAGCTTTATGGTTTTCTCATTTTCTAACTTTTCTATAATAAGAATGCATTATTTTTATAATCTGAGAAAGTATCTGCTTTAAAATTATATAAATAGGTATTATATCCCTCATTCAGAAAATAGAACTGTTACATTACATTTAAAACCTGCTCAAATTAAATGATCTGAGAAAAGGGCAGAACTAATACTATATCTGGGTCTCTTCCAATATCCAGATCCACTGCTAATTCAACAAAATGTAAAGATTCTTTAGAAATATAATTGTTTAAATGCATGTAATCAGACAAAATGTCTCTCATTCCACAGTATGATATGGCCATGGTTTCATACTTATGGAGGCTGAATAATGGGAACATGGATATTCATGATATTATTCTGCCTACATTTGTGGGTAATTCATTAAAAATTCATTAAAAATGCCATTAGATCAATACAGTCTTTACATTGAATAAAGAAAAAATTACACACACACACGTATTCTATTTTTCAAATGTCATGATATATAAAATTAAAATTCACTTTTTAAAAAAAGTAGCTGGAAGTAGAATTGTAGGAAGGTGGTCCAGTTATAAGATCAATAAGTACTAGGGATGTAATGTACAATGTAATGATTAGTTAACACTACTATACAATATATAGGAAAGCTATTAAGAGAATAGGATCCTAAAAGTTCTTATAATAAGAATTATTTTTCTTTTAATTGTGTCTATATGAGATAATAGAGGTTAACTAAACCTATGGTGGTAAACACAGCATAATACATGTAAATCAAACTATCATGATGTATAGCTAAAACTTATATAGTCTTATATGACAATTACTTCTCAGTCAAACTAGAAAAATAACAAAAATAAAACAGGGGGGAAAATACTGTTGGAACACAGTGAGGCCAAGGCCCAGAAGAAGACTGAAAGGCAGACTGGACTAAGGAGCAAGGTCAAAACCATATGGCTAAGGAGACATGACAAAAGTCATGGTCAGTGTTCATGCCACACCATGTACACAATGTTCACGAAAGAACTGCACCCACAGTAAAGTCTGATTTCACAGCACTGTCTTTCATAACTCCTAAAATTTAAGTACTATCCTGTCCCTTCATCTAAACAAAGCCATAGTTTATTACTGCAAACAGTAACAACTTTTAAAAATTACCAATTCCTTTTATTGTCATAGAAAAATCCCAAAATCCAAACATTTCAAAGAAAAAGGAATGAAATATCAATTATACAGGCTTTCATTAAGTAAATAGAAGAAAGATCCTTTCTGAAAATGTAACCAAATGGAGAGGAAAACACAAAAAGAAAGGCTCAGTCAATACCCAGAGCAGCATCAGACCCTTAGTTTTCAAAGTAAGACATTCCTTACCCTATAACATCAACCACTTCCATGAGCTCCTCGTCCAGCAGCATAGAAGCAGAAATGGGTTCCCAGAGGTTGTCGCTCGCTATGATTTTCACTCGCTCGAGACCTTGATAGTCCAACATTCTTCTCAAAACCTTGTGGAGGATAAACAGGACATGGGAAAGGTTACAAAAGAGACTAAAGATCTTGCATTACCACCAAGGTAGCTAAAGTATCTTCCAAAATCAACATCCTGGACCATAGGGCCAATATTATTTCTCAATAGAAACGTGACCCTCCTGTGGAAAATAAAACCATTATTACCCAGATATATTTTGGAATACAAAAAAAAGTTAAAATGTTTTAGAGGGACTTTCCCTCTACCTTTAAAATTATGTTTAACCATAAAAAAAAATTGGGTGGGAGGGTGGAAATTTTTTTTTAATCATAATAGTACTCCCTAGAAATAACCACTATTGTTTTGCATGCATTCTTAGGAAATTTCTTAGGCAGACACAAAATCAAATTGGGATCGTATTAAATATATCATTTGGTAAAATGCTTTAAAATGTAATTTTATTTTTAGTATTTCCCTATGTCTCTAAATATTCTGCCATTACTGAAAATATTATAGCTTTCAAGATTTTGTAGCATACTAGAAATAACCATAAGAAATACTCCCTTATTGTCCGCAAGTCTTTCACAGGTACAGAGAGAACAGGCAATATAACCTACCTGTAGGACTTACCCACCCAGGAAAATTAAAAATAACAAACCACGTGTTCACAGGAAATAAGTCCACAAAGCACCCAGTGCCAATTGGTACTCATAGGATCCCGAGACTTGCATGTCCCTTTCGCCCACCACCCTCGGACCTCAGATGGGATTTTCCAGACACAACTTAAAACCACATCACGGAAAACCCAAGGTCAATCTCAAATACAATGTAAATGGCAAAAATAAAAGAAACAATAGCCCTTTCATTTTTATATAAATGGCTTATTTGTATTCTAATAATTTCTATTCTTAAATTAAAACAAACCCAGACTATTTTCAGGAGCCATCTTACCACAGTAGATGGAACATATGTTTACAACCTAAACACCTATATTCATCTGCCATTACTGAACTCTTTATATAGACATTTTAACAAACAGAACACCGATTCCAATAACATCTTATTACAAAATGGCAATTACAAACCAAGTTCTTATATCTTGAGATGTTTTACTATAGATTAACTAAAGATGAAGAGAAACAGAAATGAATTCTAAATTGTTTGCAATAGCAGTTTTTCACACCAAGGTAAGTTGAGTTAGAATGCAATGGAATCAAAACAGACTCATAATAACAAAAAATACATATAAAGTAAAAATTTGGGACAAATTATATATGCTTTCATCAGGAATACAAATATTACGATTTTGCTTAAATTTTGTGTCACAACTAACAAAATGAGTAACTGTGCTGTAAAAAAAATACAGTTTTTACTACTAATTTCCATAGAACCATAAAGGAATTCACTGATAATTTAAAGATTAAAAGATGTTTAATTTGTACAGACCTTGATATAATTGATGTCAAATGACCTCTCATTCCAAATCTGCAAAACAAAAAGTCAAAAAATTTGAATTAAAAGTTTTTAAATGTCAGAAAATACACATAATCATTAAATGCCACTTCTTTCATCATCTTTCAGATCACCTGAAAAGCCATTTTTTTCCTTACTTTATGGAATGCCCTGGTATAAAATTTATAGATATTTGTAAGACACTATAATTTTAAAATTAAAATAATATTCTCAAAAATCTTAAAAATAAATGTGGGTATTTTCAAAAATGGTTTATACCAGAGATTTCCAAAACCCAGAATATGCATTCAATCTTTCAACAAATATTGACAATGCGATGTGTGCCTGGAACTACCCTGGCACTGAGAAGCACAGTCATGTGCTACATCACAAAAGCAAACTCCAACTAAGGATGAAAGGAACATACACATATCCCTTAGGTTTCAGATCAGGAAGCACAGGAATTCAGAGCTAAAAGAGAAACTCATGACTTCCATTTCACCGCTGAGAAAATCATTAGTAACAGAGATGAGCCTATATCCAGGTGCTTTAACTCTTTTTACTCCAGGAATACAGGAAAGAGTTTCTCATCAAAGAAGCTCCTCATCACAACATAGGATTATCAAGCATCTAAAAAAGATGTGAACGACCCATTATTTACCATAAAGAGCTTCTAAGTGTGACTTTACCATAACAGAATACTATTAGACCCAAACCTACATTTAGTCTTAACATGGGGTAGCAATTTAAAATTGAAGAAAGTTTTCATATATAAACTAACTTTCAGTTATGACTTAAAGAAGAAGAATAAAAAGTTATATCCATGCTTCTGGCTGATGACCCATGGCTCGTCCTCATGTCATACTCATCCTGTGACACTGCAGTTTGTCTGTTCCCGTGACTACTCTTCCCACTGAACCCAAGAGCTTATTACTCCTGTTATCCCTGGAACATAACAGTCACAGGTACCTGCACCATAGTAGGAGCTCAATAATTGCTGCTGATTACATGAAAACTTTCAAGTCAGTTTGACAGATGACATATTAATAAAAGTGTGTGGAGATACACCGTGTGTGTGTGAGGCTCTCTAGAGTACAAGGCAGTCTGATGTATGCCTCTAGCCTAACAAGAGAGCTGCTGGAAAGACAATATATTATGTGTTACATTTTTATATCCTATCTAATAAAAGAGTAATATGCAAATTGACCATTACTCCAACACACAAGGTGGCTGCCCCCATGTGGTCAAAGATGGCTGCCCCCATGTGGACACAAGATGGCCACCACAAGATGGCCAGCAGGGGAGGGCAGTTGGGAGGGACCAGGCCTGCAAGGAAGGGCAGTTGGGGGCGATCAAGCCTACAAGGGGAGGGAGGGCAGTTAGGGGTGATCAGGCCAGCAGAGAAGGAAAGTTGGGGGCGACCGGGCCTGCAGGAAAGGCCAGTTGTGGGGACCCAGGCCTGCAGGGGAGGGCAGTTAGAGATGACCAGGCCTGCAGGGGAGGGCAGTTAGGGGCAGTCAGGCTGGCAGGGGAGCAGTTTGGCATCAATCAGGCTGGCAGGGGGTGATCAGGAAGGCAGGCAGGCAAGCAGTTAGGAGCCAGCAATCCTGGATTGTGAGAGGGATGTCTGACTGCCCGTTTAAGCCCAATCCTACCTGGAAGGGTCCCAGGTTGGACAGGGTGCGGGCTGGGCAGAGGGACACACAACCCCGTGCAAGAATTTCGTGCATCAGGCCTCTAGTTCTATATAATAAAAGGGTAATATGCAAATTGACCCCAACGGTGGAACAACTAGTCGCTATGATATGCACTGACCACCAGGGGGCAGATGCTCAATGGTACGAACTGCCCCTGGTGGTCAGTGTACTCCCACACAGGGAGCTCTGCTCAGCCACAAGCCAGGCTGATGGCTTTGAGCACAGTGTCAGTAACGGTAGCCTCTCCCACCTCCTCGGCAGAGCTAAGGATGTCTGACTGCAGCTCAGGCAACTGGGCATGCCCCAAAGGCTCCTGGCCTGCCAGAGGGATGTCCAACTGCCAGCTTAGGCTCATCCCCCAGGGAGTGGGCCCAAGCCAGCCGGTGGACATCCCCTGAGGAGTCCCAGAGTGCAACAGAGCACAGGCCAGGCTGAGGGAGCCCCGAAGTGCAAGAATTTTCATGTACTAGGCCTCTAGTTATGAAATAACAGTTCAGAACAAGGGTAGGCATACTTTGGCCAGATTGCCAAATCTGGCACACGACTTGTCTTTTCATAGCCTAAGAGCCAAAAACGGTTTTTATAGCTTTAAATGGATCCATTTTAAGTGGTTATATAATTACCTGCATGATATCCTTAATAACACCTTCGACCCACAAAACCTAAAGTATTTACTCTTCGGTCCTTCAAGGAAGTTGGCGGCCCCTAGTTTAGAACAGAACACCAGAGGACGCGCAGAGTAAGATGAGATCAGCCATGAAAGAGCACAGTGAACACAGTGTTGTTACAAGAATTAGAGAACTAGGAAAAGCTTTGAAGAAGGAAAATTTGAACTGGGGTGGTACCAAAAACACCCCAGGTGTGGCTGAGTGGTGAAGTGTCAGTTTATGAACCAGGAGGTCATGGTTTGATTCCTAACGAGGGCACATGCCCGAATTGTGGGCTCAATCCCCAGTAGGTGGCATGCAGGAAGAAGACAATCAATGATTCTCTCTCATCATAGATGTTTCTATCTCTCTCTCCCTCTCCCTTCATCTCTGAAATCAATAAAAATGTAGTTTAAAAAATATTTCAGAAAAGGCAAACTCCTAATACATTTTTCAAAAGTGGAAAATATGGGTGGGCAAAGAAGAAGAACTAAGGGGTTACATGTAGTTAATTTATGTTATTATCAGACACCAATAGGACAAATTAGTCTCATGAGACAAAATGGTTAGTTAACAAAGTAACACTTTTAAAAATTACAAATAAATATAAGCATGTTTTAAATCTGTTACTAACCCCAATATAATCAATGTCCAAATCATGATAACGCTTGGCCCCCACAATCCAGGACACGATATAGTAGGCAGTGAGATGACGGTTTACGTAAGGCCAGTCGAAACCTTTCCCCAGCCATCCAGGGAATGACCAGGGCAGCCCTGCAGAGAGGGAGAGTGGGTGTGACAATGCCAGCACTATCAAAAACAGAGCAAAGGAAACCAAAAGGAATATTATCATTCCCTACTGGTCCCTGGATTCAGATTCAATAACTACAAATGCTCTTTTGAGGAAAACAAACAAAAACAAACAGCAACAAAAACAAACACCTCTCTCAAAGATACGAACAGAAAGAAATACAATGTACATTTTAACTTAACATCCCTAACACCTACTGTAGGGAATGTTCAATAACCCATTTCTGTTCTCTCAGGTCAAATCAAAGAGTTCTGAAAGGCTTCTGTTTAACTACTCCTATAAGGTAAATACAATGCAAATGCCTCACTCACTGATAATTCACTGGTTATTTAAAATATAAATTACATAATCAAATTCAGCAAAACTATTTTGCCCTGATATCAATATAAATGCCAATGACTCAAGAGGGAAAATATAGCTTTGTGAAATGATGTAGATGAAATAATCCGCATTGTTCCTATATGCTAATGATTATTTTATGTTAAAAAATTAAGAAGAGTAGAATTTACAATTCTAAATCTTAACTATGTTACTGATGTATTAAAATTAACTCAACAGTTAAGTTCCCTAACTATTTATATGTTACCAATCTAGTTTACCACTGAGAAGTTCAAAATCAAAATAACAAAATGTTTATTTTTCTAAACGCAGGAAGAATGCCTAAGTGTATTTATGTAAAAAATGTGACATTAAAATAACAGAGCATTTTAAAACAATGAAATGCCACACACATTCTACAGGCCCACTGTGTGTCTTGCTGGGACATGTTCAACCACCAGATTCCCTGCATGTAAATGAGCAGTGACCTTGAAAGCAGCCCAGTGGCAAATAATACTGAAGTCAATGGTGCTTTGACTGCCCCAAACATTTCTGGAATCTCTTACAAAAGCTCATTTACAAAGCACACACACACTATCACCCCTCCATTTTTTAATTTAGAAAAACTTATATTTGTCCTTTAAATGTTTCAAGTGGTTTTTGAAATCAAGTCTATAAAATAGATCTCCTTCATCTCCCTGAACTTAGTCTGAATGTGCAAGCCTGTTTCAAAAAATCAAGTTCATTTCAGATGATGAAAGTATGCCACCACAGTGCATATTTGAAATATTTCACAAATGTGGACACTGCTACGAGAACAGTGAATATAGTCCCATGTGGGAATCATCCAATTTTCCTGCCACTAGAACCTAAGCTCCACGGGCAGGAGTTGGGGGCTGGATTGCTCGGTATCCCCAGTGCCTGGAACAGTGACCACTGAGATTCAAAACAATGAACCTTTTGTATGTACCACTTCTGGAAATGGGATCTACAACTACATGTAACACACAATTTTGCAAAGAGCTGGAAAATACTACTGCATGTAAGATACAATTTTATAACAGCATTGCCCTTTGACAAATTTTGATGAGAAATTATGTTACGGAAAGTAGTTGAGCATAGAAAAATAAAATCAAACACCAGAATGGAATAGTTCCTGTATCTAATTTTGCCATTTACTAATTACCTGACCTTAAATCAGTGGCATAACCTCTTAAGCTTCTTCTGCTTCTACTATAAGATGAGGAAATCATGCCTTACTCCAGAATTATTATAAAGATCAGAGGCAATAATATACAAGGGCAAAGAAATGATTGTGCCTGGCACATGCTTTGCTATGGGTAGCATACTGGTAGTATTAATGACATTATTAGTACTTCAATATTAATAGGGTCTTTACATACATGATTCTTGTTTCAAAAGTTAAAGGAAAACAGACTGCAAAAGCATGGCAAACTCCACTTCTTACCTATGAGTGTGATATTAGAGTTCCGCTTCTTAGCCTCCTTCATTAGCCACCACTCATATCCTCGGAAGTAATTCTCATCTAATTCGTAGTGCATGTGGGAGGGCTCAGTGCCGTCTGAGTGGGAGAGAGTAAAGAGAGGCAATTCCATTAATGATGGCTTGGAGGGCCACTCGCCCCAACACACATACATGTTTCACTGAAGTGGTATTCCAGTTCCAATCCTGAAATGGGGCAAATAAGAATAATCCTTTATAACTTGTGGCTGGATGATGAAAGCATATTGTTTCATCTTTTTTCATTATCCTAAGCATCGTAAGCATCTTCAATAATAAAACCCCAACTTTCTATTATAAGGAGTTTAAGAAAAGTGATATTACCTCATAAAATTGCAAATTCCTACAACTACATTCTGCTGGGCTTTTGGTGTCTTTGGGGTTTTCAAATTCCAACTTCAAGTTCACATCTCCTGAGCTTCCAGCTTCTCAATCCTGGCTGTGAATCCCAGGGCTCCTAAGGGCCAATTCTCACACTCCATTCCTTTCAACATAAATTAAACACTAATACCACCACATAGATATATCTGTTTAACAAAAATTACTTCTAAATCACTAGCAGGAACTCGAGTGTACAAATAAGTCTAGAGTTCATTATAATGGAAACTGACCTAAATACCTTACCTACTAATAGAAAAACATGTAAATTGACTGTACTTCTGCTATGCCCAGAGCCAATCAGGAGTGAGTATGCAAATTTAACCCAACAAATATATCAGGTTAATTTGCATATGCAGGTGCAGAGCGGCTGGGAGGGGTGGGACGCCTGCCCTGAGGCAGCGGGGGGGGGGGGGGGCAGTGAAGGGAGCTACAGGAGCAGTGCTCCAGCCTGGAGCGAGGACTTGCAGGTTCCTGGGCAGCTGGGAGCAAAGTCAAGGGAAGGAAGGCCTATTCTTGCACGAATGTCATGCAATGAGCCTCTAGTATATAATAATTGTATACTGTATATATACATATATGTGTATATAATAATTAAGATAATTAAATTCCTTTTTCTTTCCATTTTCTTCTTCCTGGAAATTATTGGCCCATAAACTTTTAACTGACTATATGTACTGCACAAAGCCATCAAAACTATCACAATGAAGTTTGAAGATTTGGTGGTTACAAAAAATTTTGTTTTGAAAAGAAGAAAAAAGAGCTATGTATCTGATTACTTATATTTGTACCACCTGTTTTATTTAAATCTAATAACACTTTACATTTTATGTAATATTAAAAGCTTTTTTTTTACTTTTCAATACAATTCCAAACTGACCCTATGCTCTGTCTAGTCAAGTGAATATAGCTCTTAATAAACTGTGGATTTACTACTAAATACTTCAACTAAATAAACAATCTAAAGTCGAAATGCTGTTTTTGATGGAAAAAATACATATTGTGACACAATTTTTTTTAAAAAAAATAAGTAGTAGAAAAAATCATTAAGGAACAATCTACTATGCAATACCAATATCAACAAATGTTGGTATTATTTATATTCTGAAGTCACAGTCCATAAGTTTAAGCATAGATTCAAATGTTAGGCAAGGGATACTCCTACCTGTTGTCTGCCCATCACCACCTATTTCGACTTTTAGAATATGCAAAGAGGCACCGAAGTTTGGCTGGAGAAAGAAGTAACAGTATTAACCTGTGATTCATGGTACGAAGGACAAAACATCACTTCAAGATAATTACTAATCGATGCCTTTGATTTTACCGATGAGAAAACCAAAACAAAACTTCAAACTTATCCCAAAAGTGACTTGCTATTTAAAAAACAACACTAGAATTGTGAAGGTAATAAAATCTATGGGTGAATTTCACCACTGTTTCTAAAATATCACAGCTACCATTAAATAATTATTTTTCCATTACCTTGAAGAGATAATCCAATACTTGAGAACGATAAGGTTCTGGGTAATTTATTAGAAGCCGGGAGGTTGCCTAAAAAAAAAGTTTCAAAAGTATGAATAAAGCAAATCCAATCATGAATACTTTTTCTTGATGCTTTATGCACTGGTATAGGCAACCTAACTGCATCTAGATTCCATCACTTACAAGCTATATCACCAAGGGCTAATGATTGCAAAGTGGATTATCTTAGTCACTCAGCTGTTCTTAAATTAAAATAAGATCTAAAAGACTTAGCATAATAGCTGGGATGTAGTACATTCTCAATAAATGACAGGCATTATGTACACAAATTGTTTCAGTCACTTTTCTCAAATAGCTTACAGACTAACAGAAGCTCCAATATTTAAGGAGGCACTCTGCAAGTGAGTGAGCACTATATATGCTCACTAACCTCGCTCTGACCCAATGTAAATGATGCTTCCTGCCCTGCATTGTGCCATTAGAATGGTGTGTTTTGCTGTTTGGGGGGATTATTTTGTCCCCTCTGTGCTCCTATCCTTAAGACCGAAAGTGTCCACTTAAAATAAACACTACATCATTATACAAATGCACGGCCACAGTCACACCCAATGCAAAAGCATTAGTCAAAGACAATAAACAGACAGTTCAGGGCCTCTGCCCATTTTTTAATCGGATTGTTTGTTAGGTGCAAGTTTTACGAGGGAATAGGGTAAAGGGGCCCACATATATGGTGAAGGAAGGTGATTTGACTTTGTGTGGTGGATACACAGTATAATGTACAGATCTTGTATCACAGAAATGTACACTTGAACTCTACCTGATCCTATTAACCAATGTCACATTGATACATTTAATTTTAAACAAAAGACAATAGTCAATGAAGAGTAGTATAGCCAAATGTAGAAATACCCCAGTAAGCAATAACAAATTACTAAGTTACTAATCACAGGCCCTCAAAAAGGCCTGGAACGGTTTCCAACCAGCACAGGAAGAAGCTGTGGCACAGCAGCTGGCACATAGTAAGCTCCCAATAAACAGCAGGTATTATATACCACACTCGACTACCTTTCTCACTCACAGTCCTTGGCATAACTTCCTCCTCCCTAATCTATGAAGTAGCATATTAACCAAAATTAGACATGTCCTGATGCCATCTTAAGTACTTCACATATATCCCCATAATGCTCCTACCCGTGCAGGTATCGCTGTGTCCCCAGAAAAGAACCTGAGACACAGGGAGGTGAAATGACCTTTCCAAGGCTATCCAGTGAGTAGCAGGGCCCAGAGTGGACCCCTGACAATCTGCTCTAAATCCACATTCTTAACTACCACACTGCCTTCCCTGTCGGATATGAAGATAAATGAGAACATTCCGATCACTTACTGCCACAGACTGTGCTAGGTACCCAGGACTCCACAAAGAAGTTTAGAATGGTGTGCAAATATTTGTGTTGCAACCATTTTCATTTCATCATCTTCTAAGGTGAGCAATGTGCTAAACACAGAGACACTATAAAAACAAAATCCACCCCCTCTGAGTTATGAAACAATTCTTCTCTTTTTAATAATTTTAAAATGAGTTAAACATAATTAAAGACTTCCATTTTCAGCAATTTTAAACACTGGATTTAGTATCAAAAGTACAGATATCAGGACATATGGGTTCTCATTTTATGATATACTAGTTGTTCTAGGTTTAAACCACAAAATAAGGAAAAGGGTAGTAATAAAGAACAAATCAATTAGCCCATTAGCCCACAGTTACCTTGAAATAGGAACCAATACCTATGAGAGACATTGCAACTTAAGGAAATAGTGTAAAAATCAAGCAAAATCGGTTAGGTTAGGGCAGTGGTCGGCAAAGTCATTAGTCAACAGAGCCAAATATCAACAGTACAACGACTGAAATTTCTTTTGAGAGCCAAATTTTTTTAATTAAACTTCTAAAACCACTTCTTCACAATAGACTCTCCCAGGCAGTGGTATTTTGTGGAAGAGCCACACTCAAGGGCCCAAAGAGCCGCATGTGGCTCACAAGCCGCAGTTTGCCGACCACGGGGTTAAGGGAAAGCAATTTTTTTCTGCAGCAGAAGGTCAGACCTGTGATCAGGCTGACCAAGGTTAATCCACCTCGGTGCAGGCCCTGACAGCGGGCTGTCATTTTTGTAACACGAGTGCCTGACTTCAGCTTGGATCGCCAGGCAGCCACTTTTCAACAATAACTATGTGGCATGGTATGTCCTCTTGAAAATACTAACCATATCTTCCAGGTTAACTTGAAACCGTAGAGTTTTGCTACATTAATGTTAAATGATAGAAATTCGTTGAATACATAGATCATTGCCAAATTTACAGAACCTCGAAGTAAAAAGGGATTCATAGAACTGCTAACAAAAGATCAACTTCTTTAGTGCATGGAACTAAATGAACTGATGAGGATGATTATAATTTTTCTAATTTTTTATTTGAAACATTGTTGGCTCTTTAATATCATCTTTTTCCAGATTTAAGGAAATCTTTTTTTCTTAAGCTATCTGACTTATAGCAATTTGATAGAATATATCTTTGTGAATAAAGATGAAACAATTTTTCTCCCTACTTGATCCCTCCAGAATTCAGAAACTTGGTATTCTTATTTTCTTGGCAATATAGTTATTTGCATAAATTCCATCAGACTCTGTCCTCCTCATAACAGGACACAGTTGGTTATACAGCAAGGCTTTGACTGGAAAGACAAATTTGAGAATGATATAACCAGACAGATTTAAGGAATTAAGGTTAACTTTGTAGAGCCAATAAACCCCCTTGGAAAAATTAGCCTGGTACCTTGCTTACTGAGTTCCCAGTAGCTTTACCAGGTGAGTAAGGAAAATCACTTCCTGGCAGGTCCCAAAACCTCATATTTTAGGGGCCTCAAGAAGAGGAGTTCACCCAAATCTACAGATATTATAGGCAAAGTCTGATGGCAAGTCCTTGGCTTGGCTTCCTAACCTTGATAGACTTTAAAGTACACAATCTAAGATTCCTTATGAAAAGGTTGAGCAAAACACACTTAAAAGAGCCTTTCTGGTCAATCACTATTCTTGTGCACTTACATAAATAACCAGGCCAGTTTAGTGAAACTAGACTTATTTTGCAAATAAATTAGTCTTACTTTGATTATCTCTGACAAAAGTAAGAGTGACTGTAGAGAGGAAAAACTATGTTGCAGTGGAAAACAATAGCATACACCCTTGTGATATTAGATCCTAATCTTTGAGATTTTCTACCGGTACACCAGAGTACATACTGAATTCTTCTAATTTCCTCCAATATCTGGCTATAACACCTCAAACTAATGTTTCCAATTTTTCACCCAGCCCTCTAACTTGAATCACTGAGAACTAAAACTGTCCTTTTCCTGAAGCCAGGCAGGCTAAAATGAGACAACTTGATATAGACTTCAGAGAAATGGCCACGACTGCATTTTGTGCCTGTCATATTTTGTGGGCCATTAAGAACCATCACCAGAGGCGTTCAAACTGCAAACTAGGAAATCTGTCTGACTGCCACTGCCTTCCCTTCCTCCATGGGAAGACATTTCGAGCCTGATGTCTAGAAAACATCTCTATCACCCTCAGGACGCAGGCTGGGTTTACAGTAAGGTCCAACCATTAACCATTGTCTTTCGTTTCCTTAGAAATGTCTCTTAATAACCTGATGCAAATATTTAGACCATGTGTTTGGGAGCCCACCTGCATCACCACCTCCTGAAATGAGACACAACCCTTGAACTGAACTGACCTATTCTCGGGACTAAGAGACTGGTTTGGTGAGTTATGGAGCAATCCTCCAACTCAGGAAAGGCCCATACCCACTTACACCAGATGGCCCAAGATGTTGAAATATTTCACAGTATGACCAAAACCACTGAACAGATTCCTAGGGCCCCTAGATTATTGGCCTGGTTTCACGGCAGGACCCTTTCAGCTTGGGGCAATGGCCATGGACTGGACTTCAGACTATTGCCTATATCATTATTATAGGAGTGCTGCTCTATCCTATTGAGACATGTACTTTCTGGGTTACAACGTGCCCTGCCCCTGACTTTCAGCATATCAGCTACCCAGGCCATTAATGTCCTTAGCATTGATGCCTCAGCAGCCTAGTGAGCCCTGAGTGTTGATTTCTTGTTTTTGGTAATGCAGGAGCTGACTTAAGCTTTGATTACGAAGATGGCTATCTCAAATAAGCACATTGCCAGCCACACAACTAGATAAAGAGCCAGGTTGGGATGGGACTTTTAAGTTTCAATTCACCAACAGAGTGAGTCTGCAAAACACTAGGCCCCCACTGTCCACCCCAATGAAAGCAGACACCCCATGCCACCCGATGCCCACACCCCCTCTCTCTCTTCCTCATCTGCCAACTCTCTGTGTGGTCCCAGGTATTCAATGAGTCATGGAGCAATCAATCTGTGCTTTCCAGGACGTGTGAGTGCATTGCAATCTTAAGAACCAGTCCAGCCACAGCACTGGTTATCGACAGGCTAAACCAACAAAGAACATCCACCGATCAAGCAAGCACTCAAGGCAAGTCCAGAATTGCATTTGAGGGCGCACGTGCCATCTGATTCAACCCGACAAACAACCCATACAAGAACTCGGCCTTAGCATTGTCAAATAAAATTGGCTTTAGCTGTGATCTGGGTTACACAAAAGAAAATGCCTCTCACCCAAAGGTCCACCACCATAAACCCTACAGACTCAGAGGTTACCAAGGATCCAATCAAGACAAGACAAAGATTACAAAGAACATGGGGCAAAATCAAGTAAACTTGGTCTGGAGCCAAGAACAAAGATGCTACTGAAGCAAATTCCCACACCTGGAGGTCACCTGATAGCATGACCAGGGAGTTAAGGAAATTATCAGCTGTGCCCACACAATGCTGCACAAAGCTGGAGTGGCCCTCAAGTCTCCTCACAGAAATCTTATGGAATGCCCAGATAACTCCAACTCATCCCAACTGTATCAGCCAAAAAAGGACATGCCATTAAATGCAACTGGCATCCTGAATAGGATCCGGGAAGAGAAAAAAAGAACATTAGGGAACAACTAAGGAAACATGAAGGGAAATATGGACTTTCGTTAATATTGGTTGCAATAAATGTACCATAATAATGTGGGATACTGATAACAGGAGAGACTGCTGCAAGGTATGTGAGAATTCTGTATTTGTCTTGGCAACTTTTCTGCCTATTTAAAACTATTTTTTAAAAGTTTGTTTTTTTAAATCCATATCTTACTCCCGAGATCCTTGAATCAAAAGAAAGAAGAAAGGAAAGAAGGGAGGGAGGGAGGAAGGGAGGGAGTGAAAGAGAGAAGAGGAAAAGAAAAAAGAAAAAAGAGAAGAAAAAAAGTCTGTCAATACTTAGCATCTAGCCCTAGCTGGTTTGGCTCAGTGGATAGAGCCTCAGCCTGTGGACTGAAAGGTCCTGGGTTCAATTCCAGCCCAGGTGGTGGCCTGGATCCCCAGTAAGGGGTGTGCAGGAGGCAGCCTATCAATAATTATCTTTCATCATTTATGTTTCTATCTCTCCCTCTTCATTCTTCTCTGAAATAAATATATTTTAAAAATACTTAGCATGAGAATCAACTAATGTGTTGTTGAAATGCAGATTCTTAGCTCTACTCCAGACTACAGCCAGAAAAGGGGGGGGGGGGGATGAGGCCAGCATCTGCAGTTCAACAAGCACCAGGTGATACTATGCACCCCAAGGATGGCCAGCCACTGTCTTGGCTGTTGACCCAATGTTTCCGTTTCCTCACATACAAAAATGAAGTACAGAGGCTCTGACCCTTCTAGAGGGTAACTCACCCCTGTGGGCCTTGGCCATCTGTAGGCAACACAGCCCCCCAACAATAAACAATCCTAGACTATCCGTTGATACTAGCATAGCCTGCCATTTTATTTAACTTTTTAAATTATATTGTCCTTTTATTGTTGACATTATTACAGATGCCCCCATCCCACCCCAACCCTCACCTTTGCTCCCATTAAAAAAATAAAAATGCCCCAGATAGCTTCAGGCCTCTGAACTTACTAAAGAGGCCTTGAGACACCCGTCCTGCCTCCAACAAAAACCTATTTGGACTCAGAGATAGATTGATGGTTGCCAGAGGGGAGAGGTGTTGGAGAGCTGGATGGAAAAAGATGATGGGGTTAATAAGTACCAATTGGTAATTTTAAAATAGGCACGGAGTGCAAGGTAAGGCATAGGGGCTATATAGTCAACAATTCTGCAATAACGATCTAGGGTGTGGGGTGCGCGCTTGAATGATCAGAGGCAACACTTTGTAACTATTATGAAGGTCTACCTGCTGTACGCTACACCTGAAACTAACACCAAATAGTGTTTGATGCGAACTGTAATAGAAAAATAAATTTTAAAATAAAATAAAAACCCCTCTGAAAGAATCCAGCTGCACCAGCGGCCAGCGCTTCGGGTGGGAGACCCACCTGCCGGGACTGGAAGAGGGAAGCCAGAGACTCTCCCTGGGGTGCCTCCTCCCCAGACAGAGGCCCCGGTCCCCGGCCCCCGGCCCTCGGCCTTTCTGCAGCAGCCCTCCCGGAGTGCCCGGCCGGTGCCCATGGGGAGGGCTCGAGTCCCAACCCTGGCACTACCTACACCCGTCAGCACTTCCTCGGTGGCCCTCAGGCCGCCCATCCATCGCACCTAACTGCCTCTACAGGCTACTCCTAACGAGCAACTCAACCCAGGCGAGCAGGCGCGGCACCCAGCCCCGCAGCCGCGTCCCGGCACCACCGAGCCGGGGGCGCCCGCCCCGCAGTGCGTCCTCACGCAGGACGGCGCCGCGGGGGCTTGTGGGGCGGGTCCGCCCGGCGCCCCCTACCCACCTCCCTACCCTCCCGCACCCCCTTCCGGGCGCTACCCCCTCGCCGGCCACCTACCCCGCCGCCGCTGATCGCGCCGATGCCATCGAACTCCCGGCCCAGCCCGTCGGAGTCGTCGAGCACGTACGCGCCGCCGAACGCCAGGAGAGCGCACAGCAGCAGGGGCAGGGCAGCCCGGCTCGCCGAACCCGCGGCTGCCGTCATGGCTTTTACTCGGCGTTGCCGGGAAGCCTGGAGCAGCCTCTCAGCCATTGTGTGGGTCACAAGACTCCGGCGCCCAGGGAGGCGGGTCCGGTCGCCGCCATGATGGAAAGGGGCAGGAGGCCGCTGACGCCTCCGCCGCCGCCATCTTTAGTGTGGGCAACAGCTGCACTACTGTTGTGGGAGCGCTGACCTTTGATGTTCGCCCCTTTGCTGGGCTCTGACGCCCGCCTACACGTTGCTCCCTTCGATGCTTCTCCTCCATCCCCTGCTTGAGCATTTTAACGAAGGGAAGTCTGGGCAAGGCAACTGGATAGTGAGGGCTCTACCATGCCCTCCCCCAGCATCTCAGGGCGCATCTACCCCGTGCCAGTCAGTGGCAGCCTGTAAGGCAGCCCCAATTCTGCTGTCACCTTGAGGAGTCGCGTAGCTTTCCGAGCACGAGGCGGGGGGGGGGGGGGGGGGGGGGGGGGGTCATGCAGTAAGAGTAAGGTAATGGGCACCCAGTGCATTTTTTAGCAGAATGGGTTGCACACTTGGCAAACAGGTGACAAGGTTCTCCATTCTGGTAACTATATCTATTTAACTTTTAGCTTCGTACAGGACCTTCCACTGCCAGTTGAAATGGTTCCAGACAGATAACTCTCAGTTGGAAGGGAAGCTGTGAATTGTCCTGAGAAGTCTGCCACATCCCACATTGGTCTGAGAATTCTGATTTCCTTGCCATTGGAGCAAATGGAAGAGTCTCTGGGTGGGGGGGGGGGGGGGGGGGGGGTAGAGGGGAGAAAAGCTGTACTTGCTCTGTCTCTCATCTTAAATGACTGTAGTTCTAATCTGGTTTCTCAAGGACACCCCTAACATAATTATAATGATGCCCCTTCACCCTCAAAAAATGTTCTGGCCAAAACCAGTTTGGCTTAGTGGGTAGAACGTAGGCTTATGGACTAAAAGGTCCCGTGTTCGATTCTGGTCAAGGGCATATACCTTGGTTGTGGGCACATCCCTAGTAGGGGCTGTGCAAGAGGCAGCTGATTGATGTTTCTCTCTTATCGATGTTTCTGACTATCCCTCTCCCTTCCTCTCTGTAAAAAATCAATAAAATATTTTTTTTAAAGTTCTGGTTTGGGTGATTAGTTATTTAGTCACCTTTATAGGGATCACTTCTATTTCTTGTTGTCCTAGTGCCGCACATATGCGAACTCTACCTTCCCTCCTGCCACCATTCTATGACACAAATCAGTAACTATCCAACTCCCATAGATTTACCTTTCCAGAACTCACTCTCATCCATGTGTTCTAAGTCAGTGTATTAAGCGTGAGCTGGGGCAGCAGTAAATGAAAAGCCAAGGATGACAGATCAAGTGAATGCTAAGTATCCTACCAACCCTGTGGTTTTATATCCATGATGTGCATATAACGTAATAATGTCATCAGAAGGGAAGCACCGAGGTGGTAATAGGGGGAAATGCCATGTACGTGAAATCAGGAAGTTGAGACTATCCAGCATTAGTCACCCTGCAGCGCATCGTTGCACCTGGTGTTGGGGAGGCACAGCATGAATGTTTGTGCAATGTGTGAAATCTGCAGAAGAGGAAACAAAATATTTAACAGAAAAAAGGAGGTTTGCCTCCAGGACAAACCACTGGTTCCTATTCGTTCATATACCAGAGTCATTCCTTACTAGAGAAAATATCTCTTGTTTCAAATTTATTTCCTATGCTCTATTAGACAAGGAAGTTTCTAATAAAATAAAATAAAAAACAGGAATACAAGCTGAGAAAGGGAAATCTTTGGACCACTGGGCACAGCACTCAAATTTGCTTAAGACGTGAGAAAACGGAAATGGCAGTTAGACATGTGAGTTGGTAGCAGGCTTCCCTCAGACGAAGCAATCAGAGAGAGAGGGAGAAGGAGGAAGTCACGAACTTTTCTGACTAAACCATTGCTTCTGCTTTATTCTATTAACTGGGCAGCACACTAAATCTAGCCACATCAAGGTGACAGAAATTAGGCTTCACCTTTGGAAGGAAGAGTATCAAAGAATTTGTGAACATGTTTTAAAATCACACACACACAGCCATGATGAATTTTAGAAAACCACTCATATGATGTAGCATTAAATATTGCAGTAACAATATTGAACTTATTGAAAGAAATGGGTTTTATAAAATACCATAAAGAGTTGACTAAATTACCGTGTATTTGCAAAGACATTAAAAAGCACTGGGGAGAATGAAGATGCATTACTTTTTATAAAATTGCAGGTATTCCTGTCACTCTTGGATTTTCATGATAATCTCTGCTATGCTCATTATATGGATTTTGATATTATCCACAGCTCTGGATAACAGAACCTTTACCAGTCCTGATGCCACAGAATCCATACCAATCATGCTGACACCAGATCTTCCCTCCTGTCTGTCCTGTTACTCAGCCCCAGATGACTCAATTTTTGCCAATCGTCTGTGTTTCTTCTCTGCCCCAGCCTTTAGGTTGAAACGCCTTAAATATTAATGCACGCCTTGGTTAAACCTAACTTCATGAACCACTTTTTGCCTTTTATTTTTTACCTTTATTGATTTCAGAGAGGAAGGGAAAGGGAGAGAGAGGTAGAAACATCGATGATGAGAGAGAATCATTGATCTGCTGCCTGCACACCTCACACTGGGGACCAAGTCTGCAATCTGGGCATATAACGTGCCCAGGAATTGAATTGTGACCACCTGGTTCATAGGTTGATGCCCAACCACTAAACAACACTGGCCAGGCACTTTTGGGATCTTAAATCTTAAACTATCAGCTGGCTATCCCTACCATAAGCAAACTTGACAGAACAGATGACTTCAAAAATTAAGCTAAACAGCAGTCTGTACTCCCACAATACATCCAAGGAAAGCATTTGGAATTAATAGCCTTCTTAACATTTGGTTGTTAAGTGGGATGATAAGGACATTAACATTACTTATAGACTTTAATAAGTGGAATGATTAGGACATTAACATTATTTATATAATTTATAGACTCCAAGAAATACATATATTCTGAGAAGGTGTTTAGGATACGAAAGACTCCAGCCTTTAGTTGGATAACACATCTCCATTTTAACTATTACCATAGTTAAGCATGTTCTGACTTAACCTTGAAGTAAAAAATGTTTACAAGTCTGAAATGAGAAGCTGTAGTAACTCAAAATATATTAAAGGTGGAGCCAAATGAGCTAGTGGTACAATGATGCATTAAAGTACCCAAAATAGACAAGAATTTGAACACAAAGTGTTTCCACCCTTTTTCATTTGCAGAGGTTCTGTTCTCTCTGAGCCCTTATAGTCTCACACAGGCATCCGTTCTATGCACCAGTCACTATCAAACTTTGGATATCAGTCTCACTTAGAGGGCGTGTTATAACACACACTAGAGGCCCGGTACATGAAATTATTGCATGGGGGGAGGGGCAGGAGGAGGGGCAGGGGCTGTCCCTCAGTCCAGCCTGCACCCTCTCCAATGTGGGATCCCTTTCACAATCCAGAACTGCTGGCTTCCAACTGCTCGCCTGCCTGCCTATCTGATTGCCCCTAACCATTCCCCTGCCAGCCTGATTGATGCCTAACTGCTCCTCTACCAGCCTGTTTGCCCCTAACTGCCCTCCCCTGCAGGCCTGGTCCCCCCTAATTGCCCTCCCCTGCTGGCCTGATTACCCATAACTGCCCTCCCTTGCTGGCCATCTTGTGTCCACATGGGGACGGCCATCTTTGACCACATTAGAGTGGCCATCTTGTGTGTTGGAGTGATAGTCAATTTTCATATACCTCTTTATTATATAAGATTGCTGGATTCACACCCCTGAGCTTCTGACTTCCTGGGCCTGGGGTAAGACCCAGAACTGTAGGGTTAATGCTCCAAAAACCACACTTGGAGAACTGATGTAAATGGAACCTGGGAAGCTGTTCCAAAAGGTAGCAGCCAACCAAGGTTTTACCTGACAATTTAATATTTTACTTCTCCCAGGAATTTTTGCATCTTTAGTAAGGAAGCCTGAAAGCAAATTCAAGACTCAAGAGAAATATTTTCTAACTAGAGGCCCGATGCATGAAATTCATGCAAGGGGCTCAGCACTTGCAGTCCTGGCTGCCAAGGCCCTCATAGCCCTAGGTGCCTCAGCCCTCATGGCCCCAGCTGCCTCAGCTCTTGCGGCACTGGCTGCACCATGGCCCCACAGCCCCGCCCACTGGTTGTTCCAGAAGGTTGTTCTGCCATCCAGTCTAATTAGCATATTAGCTCTTTATTATATAGGATAGTTACATTTTGGGCCCTTGACAAGCAATTAGAAAAATATTTTTGCTCAGTAGTCCTTAAAAAACTTAGCAAATGTCTGTTGACTTATACACCTTGTATCTTAATCCTATGGATTCCCATCTCAGAACATAACCACAGATGCCAGCAATAGAACATTCTTTATCTTTCTGTAACTAAATTCTATTTCAATCCCCCATTCTGCCACAATAGTGGAAAGTTAATTACAATCAATTCAGGATCCAACATCTCCATCCTCCGGGTTCCACCTGTATTCATGTTCTTGGCTGTCATGACAAAATACTACAGAATGGGTGATTTAAACAACAGAAACTTATTTTCTCACAGTGCTGGGAGCTAGGAAGTTCAAGATCAAAGTGTAATTAGGTGTGCTTTGTTGTGATGCCTCTCTCCTTCGCTTGCAGATGGCTGCCTTCTCTCCGTGTCCACACTATGTACGATGCATAGTCCTATGTCTCTGTGTATGTACAGGTCTCTTCTTATAATGACACCAGTCATATCCAGGACTGCTGGATATTGGGGCCCATGCTAACAGTTTCAGTTTAATGTAATCACTGATTTAAAAGCCCTATCTTCAAATACAGGAATTCAAGCTACTGTCTATCAATTCTGGCCTGAGGCACCCTCATTCTGGTTTTCAGTAGTTAGCCCATGCAGGACTCACTTGAGTTGTCTTTTTCATTAGCATGCTCCATCTCTCTCTCTCTCTCTCTCTCTCTCTCTCTCTCTCTCTCTCTCTCTCTCTCTCTCTCTCCCTCTCTCTCTCTGTCGATTTTAGAGAGGAAAGAAGAGGGAGAGAGAGAAATATCAATGATGAGAGAGAATTTTTGATTAGCTGACTCTTGCACATCCCCTTCTGGGGATTGAGCCTGAAACTTGGGCATGTGTCCTGACTGGGAATCAAACCACTGAGCCATGCCAGCTGGGAAATACCTCTCAATAGGAGGCCCCAGGCTTGGCACGAGAGCAGCATTCCTTGATTTACAGCTTGCCCTCTCTTGGCATCTCCAAGCCCAACATAAGTAGCAGCCATCTGCCCATTGTTCTGTAGCTCATGCTGGCGAGCTCTAGGCATAGCACGGGCAGTAGTTGATTTTGTACCTTCCAGGAGGTCCCAGAGTTCCCAGAGCTAGTGCAAAAATGAAAGAACAGAATAAATTTCCAGAAAAAGAACTAAATGAAGTGGAAGCAAGAAAACTACCAGGCACAGAGTTCAAAACAATGGTTATAAGGATGGTCAAGGAACTTAAAAGAACTTCAAGAAACAGTGAAAACATCAATGACATTTTTAAAAAGACTAGTTTAAAATGAAGGATACACTAACTGAAATGACAAATAATTTACAGGGAATCAACAGTAGAGTAGAAGACACTGAGAATCAAATCAGTTTATTTGGCATTTGAGGAAGCAAATACCCGGTCATAATAGCAAAAAGAAAAAAAGAATCCAAAATTATGAAGATAGTGTAAGGAGTCTCTGGGACTACTTCAAGCACACCAATATTTGCATCACATGGGTACAAGAAGGCTAATGGAGAAATAAATTGAAAACCTACTTGAAAAAAAGATAGAATACCTCCCTTACATGGTGAAAGAAATAGACATACAAGTCCAGGAAACACATACAAGTCCAGAAAGTCCCAAACAAGAGGAACCCAAAGAGGCCCACAGCAAGACACATCATAATTAAAATGCCAAAGATTAAAGACAAAGAGTGTCTTAAAAGTAGCAAGATAAAAGCAATTTCCTACAAGGGAGTTTTTATAGGACTGTCAGCTGATTTCTCAACAGGAACTTTATAGGCCAGAAGGGAGTGGCAGGAAATATTCAAAGTGATGAAAAGCAAGTACCTACAACTAAGATTATTCTACCCAGCAAAGCTGCCATTTAGGATTGAAGGTCAGATAAAGAACTACACAGACAAGAAAAGGGCAAAGGAGTTTATCACCACTCAGCCAGCATTACATGAAATGTTAAAGGGTTTTCTTGAAAAGGAGGAGGAGGAGGAGGAGAGGAGGTAGAGGGAAAGGAAGAGGAAAAGAAGAAATCAAAAACATGAACAATAAAATGGCAATAAATACATATCTATCAACAATTGTAACTAAAAATCAAAATAAACGAACAAGAAATCTAATGAGCAAAATAAACTGATGAATAAAAAAAGAACCACAGGCATGGAAACATGGAACAGACTGAAGAATCTCTGAGGGAAGGGGGGTGGGAGGGATGGGAAGAGATTAGCCAAAGGACTTATATATGTGCATATGAATAACCCATGAACACAGACAATAGGGTGATGAAGGCCTGGGGCAGGGCAAGAACCAGGTGGAGGCTGGCAATGGGGAGAAATAACAGGGGGGCGGGGGGAGAATCTGTAATACTTTTAACAATAAAGATTTTTTTAAACCCTAGGAATGTGTTCTCCCCACACTCCACCACTCTCTTTTCACCCAAGAATTTCTCCTAAATGCTGCTTTACCTAGTGAAGTTGTACCAAACAGACAATGCAGCCCCACAAAGGACCCTTCATGAGCAGAGTAGGCTCTTGCACTGTCAGCCCCATGGAGAAGTTGGAACTGGCAGAACCACATTCTCTTCCCCTTTCCCACATGGGTGGCACACTGCCACTGCCCAGTGTTGGATGCCCATTTTGTCGTCTCAGAAGACCAGAGAACTGGCACACCAAAAATGCAAATGCCCTAAAGGCAGGATCTTATCTAATAAAAGAGTAATATACAAATTGACTGTCACTCCAACACACAAGATGGCCACCCTCATGTGGTCAAAGATGGCTGCCCCCATGTGGACACAAGATGGCCACCACAAGATGACCTATAGGGGAGGGTAGTTATGGGTAATCAGACCAGAAGGGGAGGGCAGTTAGGGGTAACCGGGCCAGCAGAGGAGGGCAGTTAGAGGAGACCAGGCCTCCAGGGGGGGACAGTTGGGGGAGGGGGTACCTAGGACTGAAGGGGAGGGCATTTGGGAGGAACCAGGCCTGCAGGGGAGGGCAGTTGGAGGTGACCAAGCCTGTAGGAAAGGGCAGTTGGGTGACCAGGCCAGCAGGGGAGGACAGTTGGGGACAACCAGGCTGGCAGGGGAGGTCAGTTAGGGGCAATTGGGCTGGCAAAGGAATACTTAGGTGTTGATCAGGCTGGCAGGGGAGTGGTTAGGGGATAATCAGGCTGGCAGGCAGAAGCAGTTAGCAGCAATCAGGCAGGCAGGCAGGCAAGCAGTTGACAGCCAGCAGTCCTGGACTGTGAGAGGGGTATCCCAGATTGGAGAGGGTGCAGGCTGAACTGAGGGACACACACAGACACCCTAAATTTCATGCTCCAAACCTCTAGTTTAAAATAATTGCCAATTTACTTTTTCTCACTTTAATATTTGAAATGTCATAGAGACTCAAGAGCTCTCAAATTACCAACTCTTCATAAATAGCCCTGTGGTTGAAAATACAGTATTGTCAAATATTCTGGCCTAAATGAAAAGCAAATATTTGAAAGTTATTAAATGTCTTATTGTGTAGAAATGGCAATGTTTTAGCATATGTCAGACACTGTTTTTCTTGTATTTAATAAAAGGTGAAAGTTTCCGTTTCTTCTGTGTTTTTTTTTAACTACATCCTTTTTTTTGAAAAGCAAAATACATAAATGTTCGGTGTGAAAAATACCCTTTTCCTGAAAGCAGAATTATTGTCTCTTTAGGTAAAATAGGAGATCCTGAGAGTCATGAAATATACATGTGTAAATGCTGATGTGCAAAAATGAGAATTTGCATAAATTGAAATTATTACTTTCATTTTGGACAGGCTTAAGGGTTTTATTATTAACCAGAAGACTAGTGCACAAAACTCATACATGGGGGTGGGGGTTGGAATCTCCTCAGCACAACTTGCTCCCTCTCCAATCCAGGATCCCTTGGGTTGTGCCTGATTGCCGGTTTAGGCAATCAGACATCCCTCTGACAATCCAGGACCACTGGCTCCTAACTGCTCACCTGCCTGCCTGCCTGCCTGCCTGCTCAACCCCCACTCCACCCATCCCTATCCCCTGCCAGCCTAGTTGCCCCTAACTGCCACCCCTGCTAGCCTGGTCACCCCTCACTGTCCCCCTCTCCTGGCCTGGTCACCCTTCACTGTCCCCCCCATGCTGGCCTAATCACCCCAAACTTCCCCCCCTGTAGGCCTGGCTGCCCCACACAGCCTGCTGTTTGGTTGTTTGGTTGCCCCTCACTAACCCTCCCTGCTGGCCTGGTTGCCCCACGCAGCCTGTTTGGTCATCTGTTTGGTTGCGATGGTCGCTTAGGCTGTTACTGTTATAGATTTTTCCACATTGTACTTTAATCTTTCACTGTTTTGGTAAAAATACAAACTCCTGAATTTTTACATTATTGTATGTTCAATTACTTTGAAAATTCTCAGGCATTTTATAAATTATGTTATTACTTTTATTATTCTCAATGAAAGACCTGCAAAAGAAGCATAGAAAACCTTTACATTCTTTTATTATCCTGAATAACCTCAAGATTAAAGTCAAGGTTATGTCATAAGACATCTTTTCCATCCCTAGGGAGAATTTACAAAAAAGTACCAACAACAACCGCTAATCTTCTTTTACAAAAATAGATTCAAATTGTCTTAATTACAGTTTTTCAAGTTAAGTATTTGCATCACTAATTAATTCTGTTCTTATAAAGTAACTAGGGGCCCAGTGCACAAAATTCGTGCACTGGGGGTGGGTAGTCCCTCAACCCAACCTGCCCATTCTCACATACTGGGAGCCCTCAGTGGATGTCCAACTGATGGATCACCCCCAGCCCGCCCAAGGCATCGCCCTGCTCAGCTCAGCCCCAGCTGCCTGCAACCACCCGGCCCCGGGGGCTGGGCACTTGCCGCCACTTCCACTCACAGTGCCTGGGGGCTGGGTGCTCACTGCCACCACCGTTTCATCTCCATCCCCGGGCCCAGTGCTCTTGCCACTTGGCCCAACCCCTGCTCCTGATTGGCTGATAGCATAGCCAATCAGGAACGAAGGTACAGTCAAATTTGCATGTTTCTCTTTTATTATATAGGATATGCTCCCCTTCATTTGTAATAAAAATTTTAGATGACAAGTTTCAACAGTGATGTTTGATTTTGAAAAGCTCTAGAAGCTCATTTCGTGCATATTAAACTACTTTCAGATGTGGTAGCAACTGTTAACTTCATAAGTTTTCATTATAGCAATCCATGTATTTCTCAAAGTGATTTTCTAGTTTCATAAGATTACTGGTTTTTCTAATCCAGTTAGTTCAACTAGTTTTAACACGGTTTTAGCAATCATTGCCTTTTATTCTACTAGTAAGAATCAAAGGAGAAAATGGTTCTACAATACAATACTATGAAGCCAAACCACTCAGTCACTTGAAAGAACAGAAGATTTAGTTAGCCCTGCTGTCACTCCCATTAAGCAATGAAACATGTGCAGTACATACCCAGCCCCCACCTTCCCTCTGCAGTTTTTCTCCCGTGGATCTTGATCACCCTGAATCCATCTACAACATCCTACCCTTCCTCCCATCCAATGACTCGTCCTATCTTTTTGTACCTCTCTCTGAGTGTTACCTATTTTTTATCATTGTATTATGGTTATTATTGCATGTAGCTTTCTCCTTCTCTAAGTGGTAAGCTCCTACAGGCTATAACCAGGTCCTACATAACTCTTAGTACTGTGTGCTAAGAGTATTATAGATGTATTTGTTGACAGAGCAACTGAATGACTGAATCAATGAATAAATGAATTACGGTACATATTCTATTAGATAATTCCCATGTAATATTGGTATACATGTATTCATTGTAACTAAGATGCAGAGAGAAAAGCGAGTTATAAAAATTATACTCCAGTAAATAATATATAAAACATCTTTTTGAAGTATTTAGGAGACTTTTTTTTGTTCAGATTCTATAAAATACCTCCCTCTTGTTGTGACGCTGCTTCCTCATTGGTTTATGATGAAATATGACTGCAACTTCCTGTCCACTCAACAGTGTGGGTTTCTCTTTTGATGCAAACAGATTTTTCTGGCTCCTCAGTTGGCAAAAACGTCACCCCAAGAAACATGGGTAAGTGTTAAATTTTTAAATGAAATAAGATGTCTAAGTTAACATACTTTTGCATGATTGTCAGTGATATTTGCAACATTTTGTTTAGTTTAGGTTGTATAAATGTGGCATTGGGGGACATCATAAGAGAGAAAAGAGGATGACACGTGGTTTCCTCTACTTTGAGGAATGATAAAAGGATGTCAAAATTTGCATTTACAAACAAGTAAAATTTTATGCAAAAGGGGGATGCTTATACTCTGTTTCCTCTTCATTTGGCAAACTGAATCAAGTGGTTAGAAAGATAGGTCTATATCCAAGAAAGCTCCTGGCTGTAGTGTTAATTAGCATCATTTCCTCATCAGCACAATGATCTAGGGATACTTTTTATACCATCACAACTGAAGTGAAATTTGGAAATAGTATATCCATTATTAAGAAGTCTCAATTAATAATTCTTGATAAGTGAGTATCACACTGTCTGGCACATAGTACAGACTTAATAAGTAGCTATTAAAATGATAAATGAAGGCAAATGTATCCTATAACACTGTAGGGAAACATTTTGTCTTTTGATGATTGTCATCAATGATTTGTACTATTTTAGGAGCTGTTTAAGAACAGTTGTATTTTAATATGCTATGGATTGCCTCCTTTTGGCAATTGGTAACAATGAAAACAAAAGTCAAAAACGTACATTTTTTCAGAACTAGTTCTAAAAATAATTTTTCTGAAAGTTTGATTAGACAAAATAATAACTGAAAAGATGTATGAATAATAAAATTATGTATTCATTAAAGTATCAGATTCACACAGATTAATTTAACAACTATTTTCTGCAGAGCTAGTATTGTATATGAAACATTACTGTACACATTATACTCTGAGGGCTCTGGCTTCTCCACTGTGTTCTGAGTAGATATCCAAAGATGACTTCCTTTTAGGAAATGTAAGGAACAGCGCACAGGACACCCATGAACTACTGTTGTCATTAAAATAATAATATCAGCTAATATGTAGTAAAGGCTTGCCATGTGCTATGTACTATGTACTTTGCTTCATGTGTTATATCATTTAATCCTCACAACAACTCTAAGAAGTGGGTGCCATCTCACTATCTCACAGCTCTGAAAACTGAAAGTTAGAGACGTGAAGAAACACACGTGTCCACAAATCCCCGAAAGACTGCATTTCAGTCTGGAGAGCCCACCCGCTGCCTGTTTCCCAACGGAGAAGACACCCAGTATCTTCTTCATCAAACCACTGGGACTTGTGATTGTCTCAGTCAAGACAGGAAATGCTTTTACACAGAAAGAAATGTGTCCCCTTGAGAACTTCGTAAGTCATCATAAAACCATTTTTTCCATTTTACTCATGTTATCTTTTTGGGGAGAGAAACGGTGCATATTTTTGAGCAACATGAGTAAAGGAGGGGCCCCTACTGACCCAGTTCTCTCGGTCCGGGTCCTGAGGAAGGACGTTTCATGGGTCAGGTGCTCTCCCAGACACGAGCCCTGTAATGGACGTGATGTTGTGTCCTCAGTAGCTTATTCAATCCTTCACGCATCTCAGATTTTTTTCTAGTGTTGTTTTCCTTCTCACTTATATCCTTTCTTTTATAAGGGTTTTAGGGGTCAATTTTCTCAGTGGTAGTCTATCTGAAAATGTCTATATTTTTGCTTTTGAAATTTAGTTACGTTGGGTACACAATTTTGGGATGACATTTTCTTAGTCATTTGGAACTATCAATCCACCTTGTTCTGGTGTCTGTCATTATTGCTGCTGAGAGCTCCTTTGTCAGTGTAAATGTCATCCTCTGTATACAGCGAGTCCATCTTTTCTCTCTGGCTCTTTTTTCTTCATTTTTGTTGGTCTACAGTTCGATAACAATGTGTCTAGTGTAAATTTCCATCTTCATTTGTTTGTTATCAATCCCAGTGGGATTCACTTGGCTTCATGCATTTGAGGATTCCATGTCCTTTATGAGTTCTAGACTGCTGTTGATCACACTTGTTTTGTGTTACTAGTATATATCTATGCTTCTATTCATTTTCTCTCTAAAGTTCTTGGGGATCTGGTATGCTTCTTTCTTGTTTTTCCTGAATTTCACATATAGTGGCTAATCTCTCTCTCTCTCTCTCTCTCTCTCTCTCTCTCTCTCTCTCTCTCTCTCTCAGTGAGTCCATGTTTGTTGGAAGTCTATCTGTGAGAATTCTTTGAAGCCTGCATTGGATTGGGGAGCTTCCTCCAGGGTGGACTTGTATTTACTTCTTCCTCAAGCCTAGAATATTTATTTTTGGTGCATTCATTTCATATTATTTAAATTACTTATTGTTTTGTTTTATTTCTATGAATTGCTTTTTATATGTGAGGGGAGAAGTTAAGCCATGTCCTTTTTAGGAAGACAAAATGGTCCATCTGCAGGTGAAACATATATTTCAAGATTCTTTACATCCCATCTCACATAGCCTTTTGATTCCACTTTTCAGCTTTTTAATTGCAACCAATATTCATACAGAAGAATTCACATATCCTCAGTGTACAGCTTGCTAAGTTTTAGAAACAGAACTTGTTCATGAGATAAATGCTTTTATAAAGAAACAAAACCTTACAAATTCTCAGAAGTTTCAAAGTGCCTTCTTCCAATCATTACCCAACCCCTCCAAAAGTTAAGAAATTAACCACTACCTGCCCCCCCCCTCTCTCACACACACACACACACGCACATACTTTTTACTATGATACTTTACATGGTTTCCTGCATTAATGCAGATCAGCTTTGTTGAGAAGGAAGAGAAGTGCACAATGGTTCTTACTTGTAAGAGATAATTAGATAGATGATAGATAGATAGATAGATAGATAGATAGATAGATGATAGGTAGATGATACATAGATAAATTCCACAGTAGGTCTTTATGTTTTCTTCTTTATCATATTATAAATAGTGTAAGATAATTTCAACTTTAAAACAATTCACAGAGGATTCCTAAACTAAACTAAAAAATAGGTTATAAAATTCAGCTTCATAACTCTGAAAACTGAGAGATTATTTTTCTTGGTGTGGTAGCAAGATATTTGCTCCTTTTAGGCATCCTTTTCCAACATCAAGTGCAGGAAGAAAATAAAAGCCAGTTTAAGTAAAATTGTTACCTTATCCATTATAACTTGTTGAAAAGAAACACTTTTCATTTTAACCTTTCAAAGAAAACATGGTGATAGTTATCAGGAAACATAATAGCACATTGTCACAGAGTTTGAGGACATGATTTGAGATCATTTTTACAAGTTTATTTGAAGACCATGTTTTATAGAGAACATAAAAGTGATGACTTCTAGAAAATGTGATATTTTAATATCTAATTTGTATAAATGATTATTGATAAGTCATGTTCTTTAATTAGAACTGTTCTAACTACAAGACTTGTGCTAATTTATTGGTGCTCCTATTTAGATTGAAAATAAAAAATATTATCTTCCTTCTCAACAAAGGCAGTCTGAATTGTTACAAAAATACCTCAGATTTTTAAGGCATTTTTGTACAAAAGTCAAGAAACAAAATACCATTACAATCTAGGATTGTGACTGAATTCTACCAAAGATTAAATATGTCATTTGGGGTTAATTGCTTACTAGGTGGCTCAATTCTGTACCTAAAATGTAGGGTTATAATAAATAGCACAGAGTTGTAGTGAAACATAAATTATAACAACTATGCATGCCATTTAATATAGTGCACAAAACATCTAGCCCTCAACACATGAACCACCACACTGATTTCTGACAGCATAAATTAATTTTAGCTGCTTCTTAATCAGATAATGTATACTCCTTGTGCTTGCCTTTTTCTGTCACTCTGCATTATGTTTCTGAACTTTAACCATGTTATTGCATGAATGTAGCAATCATTTGTTCATTTTCATTGGTTCATGTATTTCAATTGTGTTGCTATACAACGATTTACTTATCTAATGTATTGCTAATATAAGTATTCCATTTTCGGGATATTACAAATAACACTACTGTGAACATGCTAATTCTACACCTTTTTGTAATCATATGCATCTATTTCTGTTGAGCATGCACCTAGAAGTGGAGTTTCTGAGCCATATAAAATATACACAAGTGCCAGTTTTCAAACCAAGGCACACCCATTGACACAAAGGGCTGGCTTTCACATTCTATTTCTATTTCTAGGTGTGGTAAAACTAGAACATTTCAGTTCTCCATTTTGTGTTAAGAGTGGCATATGTATACCACACACTCTGGATATTGGTTACGCTGTCAGAATCCTTGTGCCTTGTAGAGACAGATCTCTTTTGTGGCTAGGGCTCAATGACACTTGGAAGGGGATGGTTTTGATGTTATCTGCACACAGTTAGAAGGCAAATCTTCCTTCTCTTGCCAAGTGACTCCACAAAGCTTTCTGTAAATACACCCATCCGATAAATCATCTAAAGCATCAATGGGTCTCACTAGCAAAGGAAAGTAGACAAAAGTATTTCTCCACCCCTGTATGGCGAAAAGGGTGGATTCTCTATTCCTTGATGAACCTGTAACATCAAACCTGTATATCTATGTCTATACAGAGTGCCCCCCAAAATGTACACACACTTTGAAAAATTATAAAGGCAGCTTTTATTAAAATATATTTCATTTTCAAAATGTAATAGAATCAGTTGTAAAATGTATACACATTTTGGGGGAACACCTTGTATACACACACATATATATTCACCTAATAAAGAAGGAAACTGATGACCACAAGATTTTAATCAGAACTGAGAACATTCTGACCTCTATTTCACAGGAGTATCAGAAAGATAATGTGAGTTAACCACAAAGGAAGCAAAAGAAGAACAGAAGAGATAGTGTTATCTTGTTGAAGATTTAGTAAGCTCGGCTACTTTAAAATACTTTATCAAATTTTTGGTGACAATATTATAGTAAGCTGACTTTAAAAGCGCTTTATCTCTAGAATGCCTATGATATTAACATTTTGAGACCATATAACCATAGAGTTTATTATACATTCAAATGCCTTTACTATTACAAACACATCAATGAATTTGCCATCTTTTTTATTAGCTCTTAAGATGACTTTTCAACTTTAGCTTTGCATTCTTAGGTCATGTTCAGTGAGAAATAGAATTCCCTGGAATCTAGCATCTCTTGGATAATTCTTATTTGAAGTAGGTAAAATATCTCAGCTTGATTTCCTTTAATGAAGTCTATTAGATCATTTTCCCATTATAAACACTTTTATTGTAGTCTAATACATGTTTTAAATCTCTAAAAAGTGAAATACAAGAATATTGCTTCAAAATCCTGATGTGTCTTTTAAACATCTAAATTATTCTACTTCATCTTTTATTACAGAAACAAAGGCACTTTAAAAAGAGATGTCAATCTCTGTGAAATTTATTTGTGTTTGCACCAACCTGCTGAGTTTCACGCCAAACAAATTGGGGACAACGAGCTCTGAAAGACTGATCTTGAGGGTTTCTTCACCAGCATTCTGTGATGATAAACACAAGGATGTCTGCCCACCAGAATCAACTGGCCACGCTAGCTCACTGCCAGGTGCCTGGATCCTGACTTCACACCACTGACCCCTGTGTGAAAAGGGGTCTGTGCCCATTCTTTAAAAGCATTCATGAATTAACCAGCACTTTTAGAAGCAAAGATCATTGAAAAGTGAAAGAGAATTTGATGTTGAGGACAAACTAAACGAGGCAAGACTGACTTTGTGGTTTAGCTCCTAAGAACTAATGTAATTGCCACATTCAAAAGAAGAAAATGAACAGCACATGTACTGATGAGCAGCACACCCTGGAACACTATTTGTTTCCAATTGTTTACATCTTCGTGGTAATAGTCAGCATTCCAGCCAATATTGGATCTCTCTGTGTGTCTTTTCTGCAAGCAAAGAAAGGAAATGAATTGGGAATTTATCTCTTCAGTTTGTCACTGTCCGATCTGCTGTATGCCCTCACTCTCCCTCTATGGATTCATTATACTTGGAACCAAGACAACTGGACTTTTTCTGCTGCCTTGTGCAAGGGATGTGCTTTCTTCACGTACATGAACTTCTACAGCAGCACAGCCTTCCTCACCTGCATCGCTGTGGACCGGTACTTGGCAGTGGTCTACCCTCTGAAGTTCTTTTTCCTAAGAACAAGAAGATTTGCGTTCATGGTCAGCCTGTCCCTCTGGGTAGCAGAAACCATCTTCAATGCTGCCATTTTGTGGGAAGATGAGATATTCACAGAATACTGCAATACCAATAAGACTGTGTTTACTCTGTGCTATGACAGATATCCTTTGGAGAGCTGGCAAATTAAGTTTAACTTATTTAGGACATGTACGGGCTATGCTATACCTTTGGTCATCATAATGGTTTGCAACCAGAAAGTTTACCAAGCGGTGCAACATAATCAAGCCACGGAAAACAGTGAAAAGAAAAGAATCATAAAACTACTAGTTACTATCACATTGACTTTTGTCTTGTGCTTTACTCCCTTTCATGTGATGTTGCTGCTCCGAAGCATTTTAGAGCCTTTTGTTGACCATAAGTATGGGAAGCAGACCTATAAAATGTATAGAATCACAGTTGCATTAACGAGTTTAAATTGTGTTGCTGATCCGATTCTGTACTGTTTTGTAACGGAATCAGGAAGATCCGATATGTGGAGTATATTAAAATTCTGTACTGGGAAACTTAATAAATCACAAAGACAAAGAAAAAGCATATTTTCTATGTCTACAAAAGATACTGTGGAGTTAGACACCCTGGAATAAACCAAGGAATTGTTATAAGGTGCACAATATTATATCATCAAGATTACATTTTGTAAAGGAAACCTAGCATGGGATGGAACTAAGTTTTCCAACTGAGGGAATATTTTAATATCCTCTCCAATGGGGAAATACTTTGAAAGTGCACTGTGCAGCTCCTTGGCTTTTATTGCATGAATGTTAAACAAAAATCTAATATTTCCTAATTACTCAAAATTGTTATTGTTGATGGCAATTGTTTTTGTACCTATGCTATAATTCCTCAGAGGTTAGTAAAATATGTAGGTCTGTGTGTCTTTAATTTGGTAACCTTTATCTCTAGTTTTTATTATGTTTCTCACTCTTTCTATAGATTTTAGGCCATTGGCTATAACTTCTCCCCACCGTATGTTCTTGTCTCCAACAACCCCAACTACAAAATACCTCTTCTAATCTTCTCATTACTAAATATTTATTGAGCCCACTCTGCATACTGTTTTGTGTTTATTATTGGGGTTACGAAACATACGGTCTCAGGAAGCCTAAGGAAGCTCACATCAGTTCAGACACCTACTCACTTCTATATAAAGGAAAATGGGCTAGAGTGACTATCTGAAGGCTCTCCATGAAAGAGCTTTGTGGAAGCTCGTTCAGCTGCTCAAAGACCTTCTTTATTTTTTTTCCAATCATATTTTTGTTTTATTTTGATTTTTAAATATTCACAATTAAGTATGTAGGAGTTGAAATTACCACAAACTTAATGTTAAGACAAAAAGACATTATAGATTTTAAAAAATACATTTATTACATTAAATCTTATATTAGGGGACTTTAAGGACTTATAATATTTAGATATAATAGGATCTTTTGAGTTGTCATTATATAAATTACTCTACTAGTTTTAAGTAGGTATTAGGTGAACATTTTTCTTAACCAATATATTTTTACTTTATTTTATTTTTATTGATTTCAGAGAGGAAAGGAGAGTGAAAGAGAGCTAGAAACATCAATGATGAGAGAGAATCATCAGTCAACTGCCTCCTATATGCTCCCCATTGGGGACTGAGCCCACAACCCGGGCATGTGCCCTGATTGGGAATTGACCCATAACCTCTTGGTTCATAGGTTGACACTCAATCACTGAACCATGCTGGGGGGACCTAACCAATGTATTTTTAAAGATTTTTATCCTACTCTTTTCCTTTTCTTCTTCCTTGTCTTATCTGTTTCCTCCACCCTCTGCAAATAATCAGATAATAAATGTTTTTATTCCTTTTGCTAGTCTCACTAAAAGCTAGATAACAAGACAGTCTCATCTCCCTTCAATAATGAATTTCTAGACACACACTAAAAAACCAACAAGTGCACAAACTAACTCATTTTCCAGGAAAATTTCTTGTGGTGTGTACATAAGAGAAAAACCTTGCTTGAAGTCCATGTGTACATTTTCTGTTGTTTGCATTGTTCTGTTCCTAAAGTTTGAATAGCATTAATAAATTGCGTGTGAGCACCCAGAGAAACACATATGCTGAAAAATTTGCAGGTATACCGTTAAAATGAAGAGTAACTAAAATAGGCCCTGGCCAGGTAGCTCAATTGATTAGAGCATTGTCCTCATACACCAAGGTTTCAGGTTTGATCCCTGTCAGGGCACATGCCTGGGTTGCAGGCTCCATCCCTAGTGTGGGGCATGCAAGAGGCAGCTGATCAATTATTCTATCTCATCATTGATGCTTCTATTTCATACCCTCTCCCTTCCTCTCTGAAATCAATACAATATAGTTTTAATTAAATAGATAAAAGAATCCACCACTGAATGCATAAATAAGTGAAATAACAAATCAATGTTTCTCTCTCTCAAATCAATTTTTAAGAAAGAGTAATTAAAATGCTTTAGGCTGTTTAATTATTGACAAATTATTAGCAGCCCGTGAGTTGAATACTTGTTAAAGTCTCATGTCTTGTCCAAGATCACAAGACTTCCTAAGAATCCTGACTTCTCTCCAGAGTTGTTTTGCTCCTTTTATTTATTTACTTTTTAAATGTTTCTACTATTTCTTTTGTTAAGCATGCTAAAGACATACGCATGAAGAGCCGTGCTGTTCAGGATAGTCATTGAATTTTGGTCAGGAAGAGGGGAGAAAGGAGAGCTGTTTCATTAATACCTTTAAGAATATAATAAATCCGCCAAACCGGTGTGGCTCAGTGGATAGAGCGTCGGCCTGTGGACTGAAAGGTCCCAGGTTCGATTCTGGTCAAGGGCATGTACCTTGGTTTCGGGCACATCCCCAGTTGGAGGTGTGCAAGAGGCAGTTGATCGTTGTTTCTCTCCCATTGATGTTTCTGACTTTCTATCCCTCTCCCTTCCTCTCTCTGTGAAAAATCAATAAAATATATACATTTTTTAAAGAATATAATAAATCCTATACATCTTAATTAAACTGTTAGTAGAGAACTGGCTGGATGACTCAGTTGTTTGGAGCATTGCCTCATACACTAAAAAGTTTCAAGTTCAATCCCTGGTCAGGGCGCATACAGAGAGCAGCCAATTGATCTCTCTCTCTCTCTCTCTCTCTCTCTCTCTCTCTCTCTCTCTCTCTCTCTCTCTCTAATGAGAATGTATGTCCTTGGGTGAGGATTTAAAGATTTAAAAAATATTTTACCTTGTTTATATGAAGAGATGCAGCAAATACATATGTGTGGCACTTTTAATAAGAATGTTCTAGCCCTAGCTGGTTTGGCTCAGTGGATAGAGCATTGGCCTGCAGACTGAAAGGCCCCGGGGTTGATTCTAGTCAAGGGCACGTGTGCTGGTTAAGGGCTCCCTCCCCCGTGGGGAGCGTGCAGGAGGCAGCCAATCAATGATTCTCATCATTGATGTGTCTATCTCTTTCTCCCTTTCCTTTCCTCTTTGAAACCAATAAAAATATATTTAAAAGAAAAAGGATGTTCTACCTAATGATTAATAGCAAAACCATCGATTTCGGATGTTGTGAGATAAGTTTCCATGTAAACCAGACTGCCAAAACCTTCGGGCAGCCTAACCTTCCTATCAGAGCAGGGCCATTCGTGCAGAATCCCTGCGGGGGGGATGCTCAGAGGATTGAGTACAAAGCCCCCAGACATGATCCAAGATTATCTACACTCCCAACATAGGGAAGTTAAGCTGTAGTTTTAAAAGGCTTTTTAGGCTCCTGATTAAAATTCTCCATTAAACTAAAAGTACTTCTAGAAAGGAATAAGATCTCACCTGGTCCCTGTTGTCAGAAGACCTATATTGGTACACTGCCGATCCACTTACCTCTGAGATTTTTTTTTTTTAACCTCAGGTATTTTTTGTGCTCTCCCTATAAACTGCAAGGACAATAATAACACTTGCTTTTTAGATGTAAAAATACTTCGGAAATTTTGATTAGAGCATTGTCCTGAGATTTCTTAATGTTCATTATTACTATTCACTTCTTTATCAGGATTGGTGACCAGCTACCTAAGACATAGAAAAATCCCCGGAGGGACACTGTGACTACATAGGCATGTAACCATGTGGTCTGGTGGGAGCTGGCTCTGGCACGCACTGATATGGTTACTTCCTCCAGGCGGTTAAATACATTCACTAAGGCACTTTAAGAGCCTCCTTGTTCCTGGTTCTGTGGGACATCTTCAATATGCCTGCTCATAGGAGTTCACAATTCTGAGGAGACACAAATAAATATCCATTTTTTAAATTTTTACTTTGTATTTTCTTATTAAGAATGTTATTTTTAACTTAATGAACTCAATTAGACCTCTGGATAGGCCAGGGAAGTCACTTGTAGAGATATATAAAACTTCTTATTAAGAACTTAAAATACTTGCCGTAACCTGTTCGGTTCAGAGGATAGAGCGTCGGCCTGCCGATTCAAGGGTCCCAGGTTCCATTCTGGTCAAGGGCATGTACCTTGGTTGTAGGCATATCCTGAGTGGGATGTGTGCAAGAGGCAGCTGATCTATGTTTCTCTCTCATGGATGTTTCTAACTCTCTATCCGTCTCCCTTCCTCTCTGTAAAAAAAAAAAATCAATAATTTTTTTTTAAAAGAACTTGAAATACAACCAAAACAACCTCCTCATTTGATTCATGTTATACAGCATCACCACCCCAGGAGCATCTAGAGAAAATCTGCTTTCCCAACCTGATTTATTCCTTTTTCTCTTTTCCATCTAAGCCTAAAACTCCTCCCAAGACCTTATATTTCTATTCTTTAATGTCATGGTCAAATAATATTCATCCATTACCTCAGTTGACCTTGTGAACTTGAATTTTTGTTAAGCAGATGTACCACTTTTAAAATAGAATGTCTGATACATAGCATATAGGCATTTCTTTTTCCATCACTTTTATCTCACCCTGAGCTTCCTTCTGTCATTTATGCATAGGGCTCCTGGTCCTTTCTAGTTGAACCCATCCACAGGTTGCTATGGAAACACAACAGCTACTATAACACCCAGTCCCACAAAGGCCTTTGTGATGCTTCTTTGTCTAGGTCCATCAGGTGAATCAGCAGTCTGCTCCTCCAACAGAAACATCCACACACAAACACATATTCATAGACACACACCTACAACCTGGCCCATCTCACAAAAACAAACAAACAAACAAATACCTGGTCCTTTGTAGCACTTGCCTGTACTATAAGATATCTAATACCAGCCAGTCGAATACACATCACTGCCTTAATTTCTGAAAGAATGCACCATATGAGAATTTTCATTTCCTTATTTACTAACTCAGCAGCCAAGGGGACATTGCTAAGATTCTCCCTCCCTATCCTTCCTCCCTCCTTCCTCCCCCAGCCAATCAACCTTGGCTGCCAAGGGAGCAATGAAAAGAAAATGTTTACTGACATTTTTCTTTTCCTCTACTATCCTGGACAAATCCATTTCTCACTGAGATGTTTTATTTGCGTCTTTTGGGTATATGCCTTTGGGGAAATATGATAGAAGGTTAATTTAAAATAAAGCAAGAAAGTCTTGTTTTTTGTTTGTTTTTTCATAGCATAAACACCTGGCTTGACTGAAGTAAAAGAAAATTTTAAATACTATTTTTATCCTTTGCCATTTCATAGCTTTAAAATGGATGCAACGTGACCACGTTCCTGTTAGCTGCACGAGCTGAATGCCCCTTGTTTGTAGGAATAAGCTGATGATGGCAAAATCACATCAAATTTGGGTGAGGGGGAAGTGATGTGGAAGTTAAGATTCCTCTCCTCCAGAGATCCTTTTCTTACTACATAGTTTGTTTCTAGCCAAAAAAGATCACACAGGGACCCTGTCTGTGGCCACTAGGTGATGATCATGTTCTATTTGGAACTTTGAAGTTCATGGCCCACTGGCGCTCCTCAAGAGCAAAAAGGAGCTTAAGGAGACATTTTTTTTTCTATCCAAGAAACAATTTAGAAGTATCTCCCATGAGTTGGAAATGAAAGGAGAGAAAGGCTGAAATTCAGTTTGCATCATTTGTTTCTCTGCTCTCTGGAGAACTCAGCAATCATCATCAGATCATTTCATTTGGTTTAAACTCCATATGTCATTTCAGTATTTTTTTTTTCAGCCTGTTAAAATCAGTCCAATCAGTCCTCATGTAAGAGAACAAAGGCTAAATTGTGTGATTTGTGAAAGATTGTGGATATAACATTGGTGACTTGTCTTTTATTTAGTTATCTTACTAATAGAAGAAAATACTAGCTACCTTCACATAAATAGAAGCATAAAACATTGGAACTACTGGCTGCTTGCAATTTTGTCTACTATGATGAGATTACTAGCTATGAAAGTCAAGATATAATTCAATTATGTATGATTTTCAATTTCTAATTTATTATTGTTAAATCTCAGCACTAAAAAACTTACATCTGTTACTTTGAATTGTTTAAATCTGTTCTTCTCCAAGGAACAGTAATGCAATCATATTCTAATTTAACAGCATTTGCATATTACTAAACATATAATGGCCCATAATCTATTTTTTCTCCCTGTTATTTTATTAAGCCCTTGATTAAGTACCAGGAGATTTTTAAAAAACAGGTTGTAATTCCTTAAATAATGTTGCAATTAGGTGTTCAAAAAGCAAGCCAAATAAAGGAATATGCTATGGAAGTCTTCACATCATTGTTCAGTGCAAACTTTAGAATAAACATAAATTTTGTTATCTAGAAAATGTATGCTCAATTAATTTCAAAATAAATATAATCAAGAAATCTTGCCCTGCAATGACTTGACTTGCCAATGCTGTGAAATATATTAACTTCAGATCTCCGCAGCTATTGATCATTCTTGGTTATTTAATTGAACTTGTGAATATTCTTTTGAAAGAATCTTATTCAAATTTCTGGTCTTGACTTCAGGACTATTGACACTTACTAAAAAATGGATTAACTTGGAAACCCTGATTCTTTAGACAGTTAAATAGAGCCCAAAACAGGACTGCAATAGAAGACTAGGAAGTGCCTCTGTAGAAATACCACAGAGAGGTGCACTGTGGGCCTTTAGAAGTGTGCACAGAATGACTGGCAACTCTAGTAGGCTTGACTAGTTTTTTAAAATATACATAACCAGAAATATCATCTCTCCTATACTCTCCACGCATTGCAGTTACATGACCTTAATAACCCACCTTGTTCTTTATTTTTTAAAATATATTTTATTGATTTTTTTAAAGGGAGGAAGGGAGAGGGATAGAGAGTTAGAAACATCAATGAGAGAGAAACATCGATCAGCTGCTTCCTGCACACTCCCCACTGGGTATGTGCCCGCAACCAAGGTACATGCCCCTGATTGGAATCGAACCTGGGACCCTTGAGTCCACAGGTCGATGCTCTATCCACTGAGCCAAACTGGTTTGGATACCACCCTTGTTCTTTAAATAAGAGTCCTTTTTTTTTCTTTCTTGAAACCCAAAAGGTCCTAGTGGAATGGGAACATGGAAGTGAGAGTGTCAGAGTCTAGCTGGTTGAATAGGCTGAAGAGGTATGATGGAGAGGTGGAGTTACTAGCCCTTGTTATTAAATGATGGTAGCAAAATAACTACTTGAACTGTTCCCTGCTACATGCTGGGACTCAGAAAATGCTACCAGAAAAGGCTCTCCCATCAGGAATTGTTAGGGAAAAGTACAACATTGGTGTCTTTGGGCTTCTTTTTACAGCCTTCAATCAGGCCTGCAAGGGGAAGGTAAAATAAAGCAATTTTTTGTGTGTGAGAGTTTTCATGTTGTATTTTCAAATCTGGAAAATACTGCTGCCCCTTCCCCCCCCCCCCCCCAAAAAAAAGGCCCACCTAAGCAAGTGTGTTTTAAAAAGAAGGAATTTTAGGTAGAAAAAATAAGTCAATTATTTGTCAGTCACTAGTTAATAGAGTCTCAAAAGCCAAAAAATCTTAAAATCCCTTAGTCTCCCATTTCATATCCAGAACCAGGCCTGGCTCTGGCCAGGTGGCTCAGTTGTTTGGAGCATCATCCCATACACCAAAAGGTTGTAGGTTCTATTCCCAGTCAAGGCACATACCTAGGCTGTGGATTCTCTCCCTGGTTGGTGTGCCTGCAGCAGACAACCTATTGCTGTTTCTCACATCAATGTTTCTCTGCCTCTATCTCTACCTCTAGCTCTATCTCTACCTCTAGCTCTATCTCTACCTCTATCTCTATTTCTTTCTTCTTTCTCTTCCTCTAAAATAAATAAAAACATATCCTTGCGTGAGAATTTTTTTAAATGAGCCAGGCCTGGATGACTTAAGTTTGGAGTTTTCTGTAATTCAAGGAAGTGAGAAACAAAGTTCCTGTTATGCAAGAACATGCAAAAATCTGACCTCCTGCCCCCAGTGGCCTGTGGGGAGGAGACAAGGAAGAATTGGAAGACTTCTTCACTAGGGACCTCATGGACTTGAGGAACATAGGAACTTTCAGCATGGATGGGGAAAAATAGTTAGTACTTGTTATTTGCTATCCCTGCAGGCAGCTACAAACCCCATATTCATCCAGATACACATCAACATGGTACAAAAGTGAAGATTAAAATACAATTGTGCAGCTCGAGCACAGCACAAGAAATCCGTGTCAATGGGCACCATTCATTTCACAGACACAGTAGATTTGTACATTTATGATAGCAGTTTTATTTATTTATTAAAATATATTTTATTGATTTTTTTATAGAGAGGAAGGGAGAAGGATAAAAAGTCAGAAACATCAATGAGAGAGAAACATTGATCAGCTGCCCCTTGAACACCCCCTACTGGGGATGTGCCCACAACCAAGGTACATGCCCTTGACTGGAATCAAACCTCGGACCTTTCAGTCTGCAGGCCAATGTTCTAGCCACTGAGCCAAACCGGTTTCGACTATGATGGCAGTTTTAGAGTATATGGCAGCAAAGTGTTCTAACAAAATAAGCATGGCAATTGTCCAACCCTGTCATCTTTTCCAAGTTTGTACCAATGCCATGTGACCTGCTTCTCTCCAATAACCACAAGGCCATATAAGCCTCTTCTACCCCAGAGTCATCATGAGAGGAGCTAGGAGAGGTTGGGTATATCTGAAAGTTTGAGCATTTAATATACCGAGGCAGCTGAATTAACCAAATGAGTCAGTTTAAGCAGAAAGAGATGGAGCTATTTTTAACTCATGAGTGAAACAATATTTTTGAACCTTACTATCCAGTAGATTGGTGACTCAGGAGAAAGAATAGACCAGTACTGAGAAATAAAACTCCAGTGCAATTGAGTCATACTGTGATCCTTGTCTCTCAGATGTCTAAGCTTTAACTGGAGGTGGCTTGCCAGAATAGAGAGAAAAAGAAATAATTCCTCACTTTAAAATAATTCTGTCCACCTGTGACCTACAGCCTGGGTCACTATAGGTCCAATCATTAGTGTAATGGTTCTCAAACTTCAATGTTTCTAAGTATCACCTGGGAATCTTAGTTTTAAATATTCTTATTGTTTGTCCCCAGACACAGAGCTCCTAAAACTCTCATAACTTTCTAAGTGATTAGAGCACGAGGAGCATCTCTTATTCTAATATTTGACCTTTTACCTCCTCCCTGACACGGACTTCCTGAAACTCTTGTCATTTCCTGGGTGAGAGGGGTGTCTGCTTGAATGAGGTGATGGGGTGGGTTGCTGAATGGCTTCTGGATGAGGACTGGAATGAATGATCTGGGATGAGATTAGCCTTCTCAGTACCACTGACCACCCTCTAAGGAGGAGAGAGGGGTGAATAATGGATCATGCCTGCACAAGGAAGCCTTCATCTAATTCCAAAAGTACAGGATTGGAAAGCTTCCAGGTTGGCAAATAGATCCACCCTGAAGGGTGACACACCCAACCTCAGGGACACAAGCTCCTGCAGACAGACATCTTCTCAGAGGACTGCACCAGAACCAGCATGTTGACAGAGAGAATGAAGTTGCCTTTCTACCCAGGAGCCATCTTGAATTGAAATCTAAGAAGCTATCTGCACTAAGAGAAACTATGAGTCTTGAATTTGAGCATCCAAAAAGTACCAAATGAGTCACTTAAAAAATAAAAATAACAGAAGACTGTTAAAGCCAGCAGAAATGACATACTTTCCATTTGCAAATGTAAGGTTTGTTTTTTTTCTCACAACCAGTGTGAATGGGGTTTTCAGGGCAACGCGATAATAGTAGGCAAAAATGGGACCTCCCAACTCAACACATGTTTGGCAAATTGCTGTTATATTCATTTTACATAAGCCTAGTTTATTTAAGCCGAAGTTTCATCTACTGGAAAACAGAGCTACTGTGAATGACCCAGAAACATTGAGTGCTGAAGAAAGGTGGATTAAGTACTCTGCAAAATTGTCCTATCTCTTTACTTCAAAACACATTTGATTTTCTGGCATTTATTTGCCAAAATGAATTCAGTCCCTTTCGAGAAGGATGCCCATAAAGATAGAATGTTGATAATCATAACACCTAGCACCACATCTTACTTACAGTAGGTATTAAATATTTATTTGGTCATTTGATGTGCTGATTACATTGGAGGGGAGATATCATATAAATTACCCTGTGTACTTGGTTGACTCAGTAGAAATGAGGAAGATTGGATGAGATCTAGGAACATGAATGGGGTGAATCAGGCTGGGCTTGGCTTTTCTTTGCAGAGGCCTTTGGTGGTTGGAGAGCTGGGCTCCCTGTCTGCTATCCTAACTGTGCTGGGAGCAGAGCATGGGCTCATTCTGCTGCATCACTGTCCTCTTAGCTCCAGCTGCGAGGGAAGACTGGCCACTGTTTCTCTTTCTCCCTATTCAGCTCTGGAAAGGCATTTGAAGAACATCTAGTAAAAATTCTTCCATTATAGGTAAGGAGTCTGAGCCAAAGAGGGAAAATAATCTACCAAAGTGACAACGTTTAAGTGACACAGACTGGAATAAGTTTCCAGTTTCCCAAACCAGGATTTTTTTTCCTTTGCTGCAGACTTTTCTGGTTGCAAGCAATTAATCAAACTGTCAGAGGGAGGAAAAACGATTATTGGCCCAGAAAAGAAAAGTCTAGGTGTAATTTCAGATCCGGCTGGATTTAAATGCTTAACTCTTGTTGTCAGGAAGACATTTCCACCATCTTCCTGCTCTATCTACTTTTGCTATTTTTAAATATTCATTCATTCATTCATTCATTTTGCTATCACGTCAAGATGGCTACAAGCATCTCCAAGTTTAGCTTCCACAGCTTAGAAAATCCAGTAGAATGAGAGAGTCTCTTCACTAATACTTCTGGTTCTCCTGCCCTTGTTCCTCAATTAAACCAGCTGCTGGAGTTAGAAATGGACAGTCTCAGTTCTCCCAGAGACCACATGTGCTCCTGAAGTGGGGTGCAGTCACACCCTAACCATAAGACTGAAAGGAGGATGTGGCTTTTCAAAGGACAATCAGGAGGAAAAGTCTGTTGCTATGACCATGACCATAACCTTCTAGGCGTGTGACACCAGACACGCACCTTGTGTTAGTCTACATTGAAAGGGATGGTAGTTGTTTTGATTTTTTTTTTTTAATATATTTCACTGACCTTCCACAGAGAGGAAGGGAGAGGGATAGAAAGTCAGAAACATCGACGAGAGAGAGACATCGATCAGCTGCCTCCTACACACCCCCCGCTGGGGTTGTGCCCGCAGCCAAGGCACATGCCCCCGCCGGAATCGAACCCGGGACCCTTCAGTCCGCAGTGCGACGCTCCATCCACTGAGCCAAACCGGTCTCGGCAGTTGTTTTGATTTTATAAAAGGGGAGAAATTTTGCATAGAGAATAGCTACCTTCCACCGTGTTCATCCTGGAAGGTAATATCAAGAAGAATCCTGGCAGGCAACAGAAAAATCACTCAAATTTAGACAAAACAAGGCAAGTTTAATAGAGAGATATTTACAAAAACAAGGGCAGGGTGTAGGGGTGTCAAGGGATGGTGCATTCCTGGGGGCAGTAACATCTGGGTGCACTGACACTCCTGGCCCCAAAGGACATGAGGAAGGCTTGATTCCCAAACCCAGAGGCCCAGGGAATTGCTTGGAGAAGGCAGCTGAACTGAACTGGGATCTTTAACAACAATAGAGTCTCAAAATAGGAGCTGGGGGTGGGGGGGAAACATATACTCAGAACTTCCTCTCCTCCAGTTTTCTGCAGGAGCTTCCTACTGGATGAAGCACGAGGAAGTCAGAGGCGAGGACTCTCCCTGTTGTGGTTCAGAAGGCCAGCTTCTTGGGGCACAGAGCTAGATGGAGAAGGTGGAAGAGTGAGTCGGAGGAGGAACAGACTCGTGTTCAATTTCCCAGTTATATTTACTCTCTAATCATGGGGTAAATCAGGGCAATATCCATGAGATGTCTGAAAACATGCCCTTGTCTAAATTCCTGTCCCGCAACATTGCCTGCTAAACGTTTATAATAAAAATCCATGGAAGCATCCATGACAACAGCATCAGTGAGGTCCACTGGGGCTTCTTCCGGCCTTTGGGTCATCAGATTTGTCCTAGTTTTTGTTCCTTGCTTACTTGCTGTGTGACCTTGAACAAATCAGATAACCTCTCAGAGACCAAGTTTTCTCATCTTTCACATGAAGGTATTCCACCTGCCTTTCTGGTGCTCTATCTCTTATTCAGTACAAATGAGATACTAGACATAAAAGTGTATTGAGAGTGATAAAGCACTACTTTTTTAAAAAATGTTTGTATTGATGTTTAGAGACCAGAGAGGAACAGAGTGGGAGAGAGAGAAACATCAATGGGCTGCCTCCTGCACGCCCCCTGTTGGGGATCAAGCCCACAACTCAGGCATGTGCCCTGACCTGGAAGGGAACCAGCAACCTCTCGGTGCACAGCACCACTCTCAACCCACGGAGCCACACCAGCCAAGACAAAAGCACTAATTTTATATTGATCATTTCAACCTTCATAGTGAGCATAAGAAATCTATTAAGATGGTTTGTTTATGGGTATGAATTTTTTTATCAAAAAAGAGCTCCAAAGCCCATCTGACTCATTCCAAATGTGGTGGTACATTTTGCTGCATCCAAGTAGAAGTGAATTAATGACACATTAACCTCCAGTGTTCTCCAGGCTTGCATTAAGGAAATGACTTTCTGTGATTTTTTATTGCTGAAAAAAAATGAATCAAGTGTTCTGCCTGACAAGTGAGTCACTGTGCTTATTATCTGTTTATGAGCAGGCCAAGCCCAAAGCATCCTTGTGTCCCACTGAGTTATGGAGTCCTTTAGAGGCAGCACATTGGCCATGGATCTTCCTGCCATCTCTCCCCTGCCGTTCGCAGAGAACGTTTTCCATAATACAGCGAGGCTTGTCACAATTTATTGCTACACTGCTGACTCCTAGGCTGACTGCCTAGATTTCTAAAGCCCAGACTGGAAGCTGCGGTCTGATAAAAACTTCTATACAGAATTCCCCTCACATGTCCCCCTTTCTCCTCACCCCCAGCCCTGTCTGCATATTCTGGTTGCTAAGACTCTTTCGATTAGACTCCCTTATTGTCCCAGTTCCCTGGGAACTTATCAGTGATAGCTGCCAGAAGTTCATTGAGAGTGGACTGTGCTGAGAACTCTACATCCAATAGTTTACTAATTTGACCCCAACAATTTTATGAAATAGATGTAATTGTCTCTATTGTACATGAAAGGTCTGAAGCTTAGAGAGGCTAAAAGCAGACCAGGAACTTGAACCCAAATGTCTGAGTCCAAAGCCTGTGATGTCAGTCACCATACTAAATGATATAGCTTATCATTTCCCTGTTGTTCTAGCAGGCTTTTTTTTTTCTTTCTTTCTGACAGTAAAATCTGATTGATTGCCACTGAGGAATCAGTCTCACTTGGATCAAGATGCAGAGGGAGTTATGCTCCTCTTATTTCAGCAGATACATGTACACACATTGTGGATTTATTGCAGACACTTCACTGGGAAAACTCTCACTGTCCCCCGAGGACCACATATTCACAGCTAAGAAAGGAACAGCAGTATCAAATTGCTGTTCTCTATCAGTCACTATGAAATCTAAATTCTAATTCTTATGATGTCACATAAAACTCAAGGCCGTCAGTGAGTTAAATGGTCAAGAATCAGTGTTTTCAGATTTGCAATATCCTTTTGTGATACAAATATAACACAGGGTTCTTTTAATATAAAAATTTAGGAGAATGCAAAATGGTTGAGACTATATATATAGAACTTAATCAATTTTTGCTAAATGATGACAATAAAAGGTTAATCCCAAGAATAAGAAACTTTACCTCGGGTAAAGTTCCCAAATCAGTTTCATGTCATTCATATTCCATATCATTTTACTTAAGTACGTAGAAGTGTATGAGAGAAAAATAATGTGCACTTCTCTTTTTAAATGATATTATAAGGGATAGTGAGCAAGTTAATAGAAAGAAAAGCACTTTATTTATTAATTCTTTCAATGAACTTTTTTCAAGTGCCTCATTTTTGCTAGGCGTTAGGAGTATTGGGAAGCTTATAGTCTAATAGGGAATCTGGGGACAAGCAACAGTGTGTGCTACAGTATAGTGAGTGTTGTAGTAAGAGTTAAGTAAGAAGGGTGGGTGGATCCAGGAAAATGTCCCAAGAGCACTCACTGTCTCCTCTGAGATTGAAAGCCTGAATAGGCATTAGTCAAGTGGGGGCAGGTGGTTCAAGTTGAGAGGCAGGACATTGCAAAGGCCTGGCTCCATTTGCAGGAAATGAAAGTAGTTCAGTGTTATTGAAGATGACTCTGAAGAAGGAAGTGGCAAAAATTAAGAGATGGAAAGAAGCAGAAGTTAAATTGTAGAGTCTCTTAACTAAGATAAATAATTTGGACTTCTATATTAAGGTTGATAAGTAGCCATGACGAAGATTTAAGCGTGTGAAGTATGTGACCAAATGTGCGGCTTAGAAAGATTACCCTTGTCTCAGTGTTTAAGAGAAACTGATCTAGGTTGGTGTCCTCAGGTGCTGACTTTGACCTTGACCTCTGAGAAGTCTGAGCCTTTATTTGCCTTGTCTTTGTTGGGCCGTAGTTATTGCAATAGGCAAACTCTACATATGGCAAATCCATATTCAGTTAAATATCAATTCTTATAAGGACCAATTCTATACCCCCAGAGCAGGTGTCTATTGTAATCATCCTAATACTAAAAGGCTGGTCTCTGCTGATGGCAGGTAGTATATTCAAGAATAGTATTAATCAGCATACTGGCTGAGGTTTATTTTTAATAAGTGATGTGGATATGGTTAACACTCAATTTTTATATTTTATATTTTTCCACATGGGAAGCCAAGTTTTTGGCACCATTTATTGAATAGCCACCCCTCTTACTATGCAATACCACTTTTCTCATATTCCTTCGTTCTGGTATGGAGGCTCTTTTTCTCTCTAAGAAAGATTTTGTGCATATTTCTGCACATTATCACACTGTGGTAATTGCCATACAGTTTTATTATATACTAGAAAATTCATGCACTGGAAGAAAGGTCCCTCAGTCCGGCCTGCCTCTCTCACAATCCAGGAGCCCTCAGGGGCGGGAGATGACCTGGTGATCAGGAGAAGGCGACATCCCATCTCACCTCTGCTGCTGCCACTGCCATCAGGGCAAGCCTTGGCCAGCCCTGAGTGGCTGGGCAGCTGCCATCAGAGGCTTGCCTGCACCTCAGGGCAGCCCTGAGCAGCTGGGGGGCAGAGAGAAATGGGGGACTCCTGGGGGCAGGCCCAGCCTTGCCAAATGCCTGCCGCCCAGCAGGGCTGAGGGGACTGGGCACTGCCATCTTGTGGCTGTGGGCACCGCCATCTTTGAGGGCAGGGGAGTCAATTAGCATATTCACTCCTTATTGGCTGAGGGAGCTGCCATCTTTTGCAATGATGTGAAGGTCAATTAGCATATTCCCTCTTTATTAGATAGGATTCTTGCTAGTCAATTCTGGTATATAGTCAATACTGGAAAATGGAGGGCTTCTGAGGTAGCTGGCAAAGTTCTATTTCTTGGTTTGGTTTTGGTTACAAAACTATTTGCCTTTTAATGATTCATTCAAGTGTAACTTTATATCATAGAGTTTTCTATATCTGTGTTTTATTTTGCAATGAATAGGTTTAAAAAAAACACCCTTTATTGGGTGCTTGAGGGATAATAGTACTACCATTCAAAACCTAAATGTTACTAAAACTGGTTACTTTGGGAGAATCACAGCCAAAATCTAAACTTTGATTTCCTGTCTAGCTCCTGCTGGGTTCCAGGAGAGAAAGCCTAGTTCAAATGTGATACAGCCAAATATCTAAGCTTCTTTAAACTTTCATGTTCCCACCCTTTCACATTTGTAGAAGAGGAGGTCTGTCCCTTTCCCAGAATAAAACCTATTCATTCATCATGCCCCAGGATGAATGGCAGTGGGACATCCATTTCCTCGCAGGAAAACTTGCACCTCCACTAATAGGGTGTAATCTAACCTAGGAGAAGCAAAGGAATCACAATGAGTATTAGTGTGTTTCTCAAAGTCTGAGATGTTTAATATTAAATAACCAAATGGGGGATGCCACCACCTGAGTCAGGTATGTAGTTAGGGAAAAATCATTTATTTAGCTCTTCAAAAGCATACTCAGGTGAAGGCAGACCTTAATTCATGGCATAAAGAAAGTGTTACCACTTCATTCTAAAATATAAGTTGAGATGTATGGTACACTGTTTTCCCCTTTAAAATAACTTCCCCTTGTGATTTTTTTTAAATCAAATCTTATCTTGGGGTTTTCTTAAAACAATTGAAATCTCAACTTCTAAAGATGAAAAAGCCAACAACCTTCCAAAGACATATCTCCCCATCTATTTCCATTGCTGCAAACCAGATGAAACTGAATAAACTTTTATCTTGATTAGACACTTGTTATAACCAACTTTAATCATTCATCTCTCAAAAAGTCCTCTATTTAGCCCTCAGCTTCTGCTATAGATTTTATAACCTCCTCTCATTCCCTCCATGCAAGGACACCTCAAAGATGTTAAGTCTTCCTATAGACAGAATTAGTCCCCTTATTTGTTCTCAGGAACCACAAACTAGCCACCAAAGTCCATTATTTCCTTCTCCTGGACCATGGCTGGAGTTTGTGTCTCCATTTCTCTTACAGTTTCATGCAACTATGTTCTCACCATTGGAATGTGAACAGAAACAGCATGTTTCACTCCAAGCCAAACTCATTACAATCTCCCATCCAGGCTCATTCATGCCCTTTCTTCTTTCTAATTGATTGTGCAGGTGACCAAACAGAAGCCTTGGCGGCCACATGTGAAGAATAGCAGTCTCATTATCACACCTGAAATCCTAAAAAACGATGTCTCTGCTGCTGAACTGAAGTTCCTCCATGAGAGAGCAAAAACATTTTTTATTTTAGCCTCTGAATATTAAGGGTCTATTTGTTTGCCATCTTCACCAAGCAATATGAAAATTAGTATCTAAAGGTGCGTGTCATAACAAATACCTAAAATGTATGGTAGTTAGCTTAGCATTCAGATTGCAGGAAGGAAGAAAATGGATATCAAAGGCTGGAAAGCTGGAAGTGATACACTTAACATCTCATACAATTATCATCTATGATAACTTGGAAAGCAGACCAAGTAGCTCTGGGAAAAGGAGCTGGAAAGAGAAAAATATTAGTGTATGTTGGCTGCCATTTACTAACTTTAGCAAAATATTACAAGAAATTGATGAACTCAGGCAAGAATTGACTATTTTACTAGTTGAAGTGGAACTAAATAAAAATAGTTTTAAATTTAGGGCTACTCAGGGCTGGGAAAACTGATGGTTTCTGTACCTCAAATGCTAGAAGATATGATTTTTAGGTCAAAAATAAAAATAAACGGAGACATAGCCTAGTGGCAAAGATATTGCCCAGGATGTGGTCTTGCCACCTACGTCTGTTGTTGGAGATGTCAATGTAGATTCCAGGAAGGCAAGGTGGGTGGGCTGAGCAAGAAGAGCAGGCTTAGGACAGGTCTAGAAAAGAATTTGGGGCTTATTTACAACTACATGAAACTTGCTGTAAACAAGTAGGTCAGAAGCTTATCAAGTTTTTGAGCAAACTATATTGCTCAAAAAACACAAGCTTGTGTCTGTCAAATTACCCTCATCCACCAGAAGAAAGTGGGCTATGAAAGAGATGCAACTCCTAATAACATACCCATATGTGGCCCTGGGGATAATGGAAAAGAATATTCTCCAGGTGGGAGAGCTTATTGGGGCCACCAAGAACATGTAAAAGAAAATTCCTTAAAGAATACAGACCCAGAGTCTATTAAGACATTTTCTTCTAGGGGTTGAGGATCTTCACAGTACCTCCCCAATAGAATTCCATTATTGCTGTGGAGCAGGGACAGCTTTGAGACTTTTTACTGTTGTTATCCTGTCCATGTTTGTATACTGCATGGGTAGATGGAGCACATGTAACTTATCTCCTAGTTCAAAGGCTGCTGGACCTTCCAGAACTACATCTGGACCTGAATGAGGGATCTGAGCATCTCCTAGAGATCCTAGACTTCGAGGTAGATGCAACAGCTGATTGACATTTTGGGTTTTCGCCTTTAAGGAGTATGTGAGTATGTTTAATGTAAGGGCTAATGATGTTGGCCAAAGTGGCTAATCATGACAGAGATTGCCAGCTGTCTGCCAAAAGCTATTCTCTTCTTCTTCCTAGGCACACTGCTAATATTATTTATCAGCTCCCTCTGCAGAGAAATGACTAAGTCCTCTTTAGTGAAATAGAACTAAAGTGATATATGCCACTTCCAAGCATGACCCACTAGGCCTTTTTTTCACTTCTGTCTGACTGATGTGACAAGGTTTTGCAAGACCTCCAGATGTCACATTGAAGTTGGCAAAGCCACCACCAATCTGGGTCCTTAAATGACTGTGTGGAAGAGAATTTTCATCAACTTTAATCCTATTTATTATGGCTGTTGTGTTTTAAACCACTGAAACTTGGATTTTATTTTCATTGCATCTTAGCATACTCTTAATACATCATATTAAAAAGTAGCAATGCCTATTTTGCACAATTTGCTAACTTTTCCAAGAAAGGTATAGTTGATCCATTGAATACAAGACATAGTCTCTCACCACATCCCAAACCTTTATGACCAAATCAGATTTCATTGCATGGATTTCATGGTCTCTTATTTCTTATGACACCCTTAAATAAATGTACTTCATCTCTTCCATACTTCCACTCACTTATCTCTCTCTCTCTCTCTCTCTCTCTCTCTCTCTCTCTCTCTCTCTCTCTTTCTTTCTCTCTCTCCTCCCTCCCTATCTATCTGTCTCTATCTTTATCTCTATCTCTATCTCTGTGTCTCCATCTCCAACTCTCCTGACATCCAATTCTCAACATACTTTCACTCACAAACTTTAAATTCATGACTGCTGACATAAAATAGGTCCAAGGTATGGTCCAGAAATCTCATTACATATCCATAGTTCACCCACTCATCCAATTTCTTACAGTTATTTCATATTTTATTTTATCTCCACAAATATCCATTTTCTCCTCCTTCCTCCTCATTCTCAACTGATGAGTATGAATTTCAATTCAATAAGAAAACAAGCAATTCAGGAAGAATTTATATTAACTCCCACCACCTCCTCTGCTGCCTACCTGCATCTGTTCCCATGTAATGTGCTTTTCCTCGGGGTGAATTGTCTGTGCTCCTTTCTAAAGCCAAAACGTCCATATGCTCACTGGGCACCATTCCCTCTCATCCTCTGAAGGATCTTATTCCAGTTCTCTTCCGCCACCCCCCCCCCCCCCCGCATCATCAAAATTTCTTTCACACTGGATCTTTTCCATCAACACATAGAACATGCTACAATACAACCCATCTTAAGACACAAACAACTTGACTCCACCTCTCCTTTAACTACTACCTCATTTTTTTGCTAGCTTTTATGGGTCTATTCATGAGGAAGGAAAATTATCTACATTCACCCTCTTCCTTTCTCTACTTTATTCTCTCTTGAATCCACTTCAAGCAGGCTTTCTCCCCCACCATTTCATTGAAACATCTCATATCAAGATCACCAATGAGCTTCATGTTGCCAAACCCAATGGCCAATTATTAATCTTCATCTTACTCAACCAGAATCTGATACAATATATCATTCTTTTTTGAAATACTTTTCTCTTGGCTTCCAGGGACCCTGACCCCTCCCTTGATTGACTTTCTTACTGGTCATTCCTCCATCTATCCAATTCCTAAATGTTAGAGTGCCTCAGTATCTTATGTTTATTCTTTCCTATATACACTCAATCTCTAAGTGATTTTGATGTCTCAGAGCTTTTAACACCATATTCACTGCCATCTATACCTGCGTATCAAAATTAACTTTACTCAAATTAAATTTATTATTATTACTCTTAAGCCTTCTTAATCAAAGTAGCTCATTTTTCAGTTTTTAAGCCAAATTCATCATCATTCTTTACTATTTTTCCCTAACACCCAACAATCATTGTTTCAGCATTTCCTCTTGCCACTACCTCAAACTGTATCCTGAATCCAACCGCTTCTCACTACCTCCATCACCATCATCTCTCATCCAGATTGCTTCAAAAGCATTCTGTAGGCAAAACTTGTCTTTACCTCCCAATATCTATATTCCCTCCTTCTATTCCAGCAGAAATTGAATTAGGTATTGGTCTTCCAGAATGTGGATTTTCTAACATTTCTTCCAGCTTGGTGTAGCCAAGGGGTTATAAGTAGAAATGTCGACGAAACTTCTGGGCACCTTCCTTAAGAGATAGTTACAAGTTACGGTTTGTAGCTTCCTCTTGATCTTTTCCTCATCTTGTTTCCATCCACAGATAATTTCTTAGCCCACAGAGAGGCACCCTTATGTTCACTCTTCACTATCTGTATTTATGCTTTGGATGAGTCCTCAGAACTATGAGTTGGAGTTTTTTAGTCTCTAAGAACTTGCTCAACAGAGCTGCCATCTACCTCTATATTCAGACTCGTGAACATATGAGTGAGAGAGAAAGCAACTTCTATTTGAAGTCACTCTTACTTGGCTGATCCTGTCACTGCTGAACTTCATCCAAACAATATGCCTTCTAATTTTTCCTCTGCTTCTGCTCTTGCTCCTTTATAAATTACTAGAGAACCATTGCAGTAAAATTCTTGCAAGAATAGAGCTTCCTGTGGCCTGAGCAAAGCTTCCTCCCATCTCCGCTGCCTCACTCCTTTCTCTGCTGCCTCGCTCCCTCCCTTCTCCACTGCCTCACTCTCTCCCATCTCTGCTGCCTTGCTCACTTCCTTCTCCACTGCCTCACTCCCTCCTTTCTCCCACTGTCTTGCTCCCTCCCATCTCCACTGCCTTGCTCCCATCTCCTCTGCCTCACTCCCTCCCATCTCCTCTGCCTTGCTGCCTCCCTTCTCCCCCACCCTACTTGCTTGCTTCTCCTCAGCTTTGCTCTCTTCTTCAGTGCTTGGCTTTCTTCTATGCCTGTCTTCTGCACCTAGATATTCAAACTAACCACCATCTGGTTGGGTTAATTTGCATACTGGCTCTGATGGGCTGTTGGGCGTGTGTGGTGATCATGGCTTGTGGGTGTAGCAGAGGTAAGGTCAATTTGCATGCTACTTTTTTATTAGATGGGATTCTCCCCATAGCATCAGCCAGAATAAGTCCTTTAAAACCCAGGTTGGCTTATGCTGTTCTTGCTGTCAAAGCTCTCCAGTGGCTCTCCTCCCATTATCGTCTCATCAAAGCCCTTACTAGACCCAGCTTCATTTCTGTACCTTGCCCCTCCTGCTTCCACTGACTGCTTGCGGACTCTCAGACACACTCCTGCTGCAGAGCTATGCACACTTTCTGGAAGACTCTACCTCCTGTTATCTTGTGCTCACTCTCTCACTGTCTTCAAGACTGTACTCAGGTGTCACTTTATCAAACAGGCCTTTTCCGACTACCTGATCTAAACCATCACCCCCATCACCAGGACATTTCCCTTAAAAATTGGGATTTTCAGCTTCTTTAGAAAATGCAACTGCTCTGACAATATCAGGCCTAATTCTTACAGGGCAACAATGGACCTGAGCCAAGTATAGCACAAAGACAGAGCTTAGAGGAATTTTAGTTATTCCTCTTATACTATTTCCCTCAGTACTTTGTCCTCACTCCTTGACCTGAACTATGGAGGCTTTGTTCATTTTATTATAAACTTAGCTTCAAGATCCCCCATCCCACTCCCACCCCCAGCTAGATGGTCATCCTGCTAAATAAAGGTTCTAAAGTTGCTATTAGCTAGAAATTGGATGGTGCAGGCATCCACAGTTCATGGTCCCCTGTTGTCAAACATCTTCCTATTTCATAATTTTGCCTGGTTCTTCAAGTCATATGGCTAGCAAATATTGGCTTAGAGTATTTTAGTTCTCCTAAATCTATAGAGCAAAACTCAAAAGATTAAGAGGCTGTTGAAACTCAAAGGAATGACTTTGCGGAATTCCAGGCATGAAGAAGCAATCATCCCATAATAATTTCCTATACCTGCTGTTCTTGAGGCTGAACTCCATCTATCAGATTATTTTACAAAGCCATATGGCTCATTCCTGGAGCACTGTTTGATCTGGTTCAGAACCCAAGTCTGTTTTCTTTTTAAATGTGAATACAGACCAGCCAGGCTTTGAATATGTGCAGAGATTATTGCAAACAGGTTAATATTTCCTGGGAAGGGATCTAGTCTTCTTCAAAGGAAATACTATTTAAAAAAACTAAAAGATGAGCTGCACTATTGAGCTGGCAAATGCTATATTTAGAAGTTAGTAAAGACAGTTGCTAGTTCAAGTGAAGTTCAGATTCCTCACCATGAATAACTTGTAAACAGTTTACATAGAGCCTGGCAGTGAGTGCCCTGTTATATATTTATGTAAAGTTTTTATTAAAGAAAGTGTTGGTGTTTCCATGTTAATTTTACAATGGTTTTTTAAATGCTTTCAAAAACCAAGTTCTTGGGAAATTGTAATAAAAATTGCTTTGAATGGATCTCATGGACTTTTCATCTTAGCAGTTTGTTCAGGATTAAGAATTACTGTAAAATAATCTCATTCATTCAGCAAAACCGTGCAACAAATATTTATCTAGCAATGTCATTCTGAGCACCAACTTCTGAGCAGTAAACAAAAGTGCAAAGTCCCTACAACCTTATTGGGGCAGGGGGAGGTGAGAGGCATAAACAGTAAACAAGTAAATGGCTATGAATAAAGGTATCAGTAAAGCAGGCAGCGATGACATTTCATTCACATTTACATCTCGGCATCTGGAGCTTCCAAAGAATTTGAGAGGGCTCTATGAATGGATTAATGACTTAATATGATAAACTCTGCCTGAAGAATCTGATGAAATAGAACATTTGTTCTAATAGATTGGGGTGGGGACATGCAATGCTTTTAGTTTCATCTCCTGCAAACAGGGGCCTTGTTGTGTGTTGGTGGCTAGTGTTTTTCAAAAGAAAAACCAGGGGACACAAAGTCCTTGTTTCCACCTCGGCCTGCAACTCTCATCACCACCCCCTATATATCGAGGGCTTCAGAGAAACTTCACCTCCTTTAAAATTCTAAGATTCTTTTGAGGTTGAGAAATTCTCCAGTTCAATGCTCTGCAATATCTAAAGCAAATTAGACCTATACTTACCGTAGAACAACGGTTATGTTGCTGGGAAAGGAGTCTGCAAACCCAAATGTTTTCTGATAATCTTTCTTTGCTCCTCTTAGTGCTCTTGGGAGGGAAGAAATCCTTACTCAGAGCCCGCTTTTATTTTCCTGGCTACTTCATTCACCCAGTCATTTATGGTAGTTGATAATTATTTCACTATTCAACTGGCACTTCTTATTTCCAGATACTGTACTGTGTTGGCAATTTGGCTGGGTCCAAACAGACATGTTCAAATGCTGAACTAATATACAGGGTATCCCCCAAAATGTATGCACTATTTAAATAATTATAAAGGCAGTATTTATTAAAATGCATTTCATTTTCAAAACGTAATATAATCTACATACATTGTGTATATACATTTGGGGGGAAATATTGTAAATAAATAAATATTTGTTGAAAAATAACTTTACCTTTGGCCTTGTCAGGAGCCTCTGATAAGACTTTCTGGACCCAGCCCCCTCAATAGCAGAGGCTACGGTTGCCTCCCACCAGGTCAACCCAGGAAGAGTAGGAGAGCCAGAGGCTGAGAGAAGAAAGGGAGTGACCTAAATCACCACAAATTAACATCAGAGGCAACACTAGGTTATAAAGTCAGCAAAGTTGCTCAGGGCTACATTATGACTTCTGTGGGTGTGGGCATTTTTACCTGTGGGGCCACCTTTAAATAATATTAATAATTAAACTTTATGGCAGTGTGGGTATAAAGGTGAATATGATCCAGAATGGATTCATTATTATAGATTTATTATGATTATAACCAATTTTTGTTCTTATTTCAAAAGAAATTAAATGGTTTTGTGTCCAGTACCTAGACACTACTTCTGTGCCTACTGGCGAATTCAGCCTAAAGCTAGTACTTTAGCACCTTTGCCCTTCTTGGGGACACTATTCTTGTCTCACAAAGATCTCAGGCATCTAACCCTGCTTACTCCACTGCCTGTCCTGTCCATTGATCCATCAAACACTGTGGCCAGCTGCAGAGTGAGGGAAGATGTGAGAAACCAATAGAGTTTTCCATGGGTGCTGATGTTAGTATGTGCTAGTTGCTTTGTATGCGTTATTGTAGCACCATGTTCTCTCAATGGCCTTATCAGATCACAATAACGGGGGGTGGGGGGGAGAGTTATAATCCTAAGAATCAGATACAACATATGCTGAGCTTGCATTACAAACTGGGGAATCTTTTGAGGGCTTCACATGTTTGTAGTCATGTAGTGTCTTCTCATTTTTCAACTGAAGAAACAGACTCAGAGAAGGAAAGGGACTTGCCCATGACCACACAGTCTGAACAAGGTTGGAAACCAAATCTGGCTGACTCCAGAGAGCTTGCCCTTTCCTCTTCCCACCAGACCCCCAGACTTCTCATCATTGCTGGAATTTCTCTAGATGAGATTGCATGTCTGGAGGATTTATACCTTTCAGGCTAATAATACATATTTCTTCACAGGAACTGAAAGATGACCACTCAGCCCAAATAGCAAAGTTTGCAGGAAATTCAGCCCTGAGATCCTAATTTTAAGGAACAAGAAGATGTGAGTCACAATCCAAAATAGCAAGAATAAGGCCTGGGATTCTACTTATGCCAAAACAGATGCAGGGGCTTAGTTTCAACCGTAGAATGTGGGAGGGAGACATTCCACCATGAGTTTAAATGTCTGGAGAAAAATGCACATCCTAGATCTATAAAAATGACTATTTCCTAATGGGTACTTGTTTGTGTTTATTTTTAATAAATTCTTGTCATATTCTACCCTTAGGAAAGTCATAGTTAATCAGTAATTTATGCCAGTATTGGAATCGTCCTTAGAAAATTAAAATTTGACCTTTTCTTATGTTCAATCCTATCTAATAAAAAAGTAATATGCAAATTTGACCGTACCTTCACTATACCTACAAGCCATGCCCATAGCCAAGCCCACAAGCCAATCAGGAGCAAATTATGCCAATATACCCCAACCAAGATGGCTGCCACCACTGAGAGCAGGAGGAAGGCTTGGGGTTCCCCAGCAACAGAGGAAGCCAAGCTTTCCACCTGCCTAGGCTTCCACACAATGTTACAAAGTTTCAATTATAGAAGATACAGAAATGGAGGCAGCCACTGAGCTGGAAAGAACAGAGGCTTGGGTTTCCCTGGCAATGGAGGAAGCCAAGCTTTCAGCCTGCTATTGCTGGCCTATGCCTCCACGCTAGGCTACAAAGTTTCAAACAGAAATGGCTGCTACCTCCAAGCAAGCAGAAGGCTTGGCTCTGCTCCAGGCTACAAAGTTTCAATTGTAGACATAGATTAATCCCAGATCCCAGGGCCTCCAGCTTGGGACACTGGGGGGCATGGCCTGCCTGTAAACCTCCATAGACCCCTCGCCCAGGCTGTCCCTCACCCCAAGGGAACCCCCACCTGATCTGGGACACTCTTCAGGGCAAACCAGCTGGCCCCCACTCATGCACCAAGCCTCTATCCTATTTAATAAAAGAGTAATTTGCAGATTGACCATCACTCCAACACACAAGAGGGCTGCCCCCATGTGGTCAAAGATCCTGCCCCCAGGTGGACACAAGATGGCCACCACAAAATGGCAGGCAGGGGAGGGCCCTTGGGAGGTTCCAGGCCCTGCAAGGGAGGACAGTTGTGGGAGATCAGGCCAGCAGGGGAGGGCAGTTGGAAGGGACCAGGCCTGCAAAGGAGGGTAGTGGGGGTGATCAAGCCCACAGGGGAGGGCAGTTAGGGGTGACCAGGCCAGCAAAGGAGGGAAGTTGGAGGCAAATAGGCTGGCAGGGGAGCAGTTAGACATCAATTAGGCCTGCAGGGTTGTGGTTAGTGGGTGATCAGGCTGGCAGGCAGAAGCAGTTAGGGGCAATCAGGGAGGCAGGCAGGTGAGCAGTTTGGAGCCAGCACTCCTGGATTGTGAGAAGGATGTCTGATTGCCCATTTAGGCCTGAAAGGATTGGGCCTAAATAGGCAATCGGACATCCCTCATAGGGTCGCAGATTGGGGAGGGTGCAGGCTGGGCTAAGGGACATCCCCCGCCTCCCGTGCACGAATTTCATGCACCGGGTCTCTAGTGTTATTATACTACAAAATAATTCACTAAAACCTTCCACATTAAGGTTATATACTATCCCAAAACAGTTTTATTATCTATAATTATATGAAGAATACAGAGTCATTCTATCAGCTTTTGAGTTAAGAAACTGAATTTGATAAGTTCTCCCTCCCACATTATTATTTCTGATCATTATAATAGCTAATATTTTCCAAATTGTTTGCCAGAAACTGAGATAAAAACCTTACATTATTTTATTTAATTCATATAACAACCCTAAGAAGAAAGTATTGGTAGTATCCTCATTTTACAGAAAAGGGAATTGGAGATTAGAGAGGTTAAAATCTCGCACAATACCACTCAACTGCTATGTGGGAGTATTGAGATTCAAACCAATGATTAATCAGTGTATTTTAATTTGATAGAATTATTCACCTGGCCAGGGCCCTTTCCATTTGAAACCCATCTCTTAACTTCCAAAGTGGTTGAGATGAGGTTGGACAAAAATTACCCATCTATTATTGAGCTCTGAACATGAAGATTTAAGGCCCTTCTAAAAGTAATGTCTTAATAAACCATTCTAAGAATTGGCTTCTTTAGAGGTCACATAGGTACCTCAGATTTTATCATTGTGATTTACAGATAAGTGACCTCCATGTCAGACTGTGAAAGCCATCAGGAGTCAAAACAACAGTTTTAAAGAGTATGTCTTTTCTTTTTAAAAAAATATACGTCTTTGCCAAACCAGTTTGGCTCAGTGGATAGAGTGTCGGACTGCAGACTGAAGGGTCCCAGGTTCGATTCCGGTGAAGGGCATGTGCCTTGGCTGCAGGCACATCCCCAGTATGGGGTGTGCAAGCGGTAGCTGGTCGATGTTTCTCCCTCATAGATGTTTCTGACTTTCTACCCCTCTCCTTTCTGCTCTGTAAGAAATCAATAATATGTGTGTGTGTGTGTGTGTGTGTGTGTGTGTGTGTGTGTGTGTGTGTGTCTTTATTGATTTGAGAGGAAGGGAGAGGGAGAGATAGAAACATCAATGATGAGAGAGAATCATTGATTGGCTGCCTTCTGCATGCCCCCCTAGTGAGGATCAAGCCAACAACCTGGCATGTACCCTTGGCCAGAATTGAACCCAGAGCCTCCCAGTCTGGAGGCCAACACTCTATCCACTGAGCCACACTGGGTAGGGCTGTGGTCAGGAAACTGCGGCTTGTGAGCCATATGTGGCTCACATGGGCCCCTTGAGTGTGGCTCTTCCACAAAATACCACAGCCTGGGCGAGTCTATTTTGAAGAAGTGGCATTAGAAGAAGTTTAAGTTTTAAAAAGTTGGCTCTCAAAAGAAATTTCAATTACTGTACTGTTGATATTTGGCTCTGTTGACTATGAGTTTGCCGACCACTGGACTAGGGCAAGAATATGTTTTTTCAAAAGCAGAGCCAGAATTCCCTCTCAGAACATGAACTTAGAAATCACCTGCACCACTCTGTGACTCTGGGCTGATATGGCAGCCCTTTAGTGACTCCCCTTAAATCTGGGTTGGCTCTGTGATTACCTAATAAAATATGGAGAAAGTGATGTGCCAGTTTCCTGGCCCAGGTGTTAAGAAACTGGTATCTTCCACTTTCCTATTTCTATAACTACTCATTCTTGAAGCTCTAGGTCTGCATGTAAGAAGTCAGACTACCCTGATGGATAGATACCATGGCAAGACACTCAAGATTACGAGGCACATTGTCATGGTTACTGCAAACAGAAACATTTTTATCTACCAAAAAAAGAGAGGATGTTGTAATGTAAACAGGAGGAGAGGACTGTAGCCCGCCCAACCTGTTCCTAACTCACCGGGCAAACCCCAGAAGTCACTCTCGTGAGCCACAAACATCTGGACATTCTCACCAATACTCCCAAATATGGAGAGATACAAACAGGAAAAGAACATTTTTTAAGTCTATTCAACCAGTTTGTTGATATATTCTTTGCTGGTTTGTACTCTCCTGTTCTCCTTTACTAGGTAGTAGAAAAGAGAAATTCTGGCCCTGATTGGTTTGGCTCAGTGGATAGAGTGTCGGCCTGTGGACTCAAGGGTCCCAGGTTCAATTCCGGTCAAGGACATGTACCTTGGTTGCGGGCACATACCCAGTGGGGAGTGTGCAGGAGGCAGCTGATCGATGTTTCTGACTCGCTATCCCTCTCCCTTCCTCTCTGTAAAAAAATCAATGAAATATATATATTTTTTAAAGAAAAAAGAAATTCTGTGAGTTGGTTTCCATTCACCATCTTCTTCCATTTGTTTTTATGATCTTATCCGTGTGTGGGGAATGGGTGAAAGAAAGACAAATTAGAAGCAAAAAGACTACTTAGACTACTTTAGATTGCCATACTAAAGTGCCGGCAATGGAGATGAAGAGACGGGAATTGGTTGATCAATATGATCACTAGTGGATTAAAACCCCTACCTTCAAATATAGCACACGAGGACACATGGTGGAAGCAGAGACTGTCCAAGGCTGTCACAAAGGCTGCTACTTAGCCTGTACCACAGCCCTGCCATGGAGAGATCAGATCAAAGGCTTCTTTTAACTCCATCTAATCATGTATGATCCTGTTGTGATTTCCACAGAAAGGCCCCTCGCTGTCATTTTTGTCAATTAATATTGCTTTTTTGAATTTTCTTTTTCAAATGATCTCACCTACTAAAAGCAAATGAGAACTCAAAATCATTCTCTAAAACCATCTGGAAAATAATGTCAGAGCTCAGCAGTTTTCAATTAGGTAGAGACAATGTCCCCAAATAGGAAATTTGCTAGAAGGTTGGAAAGAGGGTATAAAAAGCACATACCAGATGTCACCGCGAGCCTTTCACATCTAAAACCAAGATATCCACTGAATTTTTCAATGAGAATCCAGAATTACCTTAAGGAATTGTCTGTTTTCCTTTCTGAGCACTATACCTGCTTAACTTAAATTAATTGAAAGTGTGTTCTATTAGCTTGAGATCAACCTGTAAATCTAACTACAGTCTCTTTTCTTAGAAAAAGAAAGTCTAGGGTGAGTATGCCAGAATGTCTTCTGCCTTCCATGCATACCAACCTTGACAGCATGCCCTTCCCATGGAGGAATCATTAAAGTGCCTCGGGAAGGAGTATGTAAGTTTGCAGCCAGAGAAAAGAGTGAGGACCAGGAGGGAGAGCCAGGACACTAGCTCCGCAGAGTTGGGACGATTTGAAAAGGAAAAGCACACTTAATGAGGATGCTTGGAGAAGCGGTCCACTTTGTGTGGTGTAAGTCCTGTCCTCCATCTCACATATGAACGTCTGCATGACAGGTGTAAGCAATTTTAATGAATAATCAGAACTCAGCAATGAGGCAAGCAGAAACATTTTTCTTTTTCTTTCACTACTTCCAGCATGTTCTGATAAATCTACCTTTCTCTACCTTTGATGACATTCCAGGAAGATCCTGTGAGCTTCCAATCTCTTTGGTTTCATGAACAATCTCCTTACAATTACAAAGATTCGTTTTCAGATATTATCAAGTCCCGCCCAACAAAACAAAATGCAAACCTCATATTTAATTCCAAGCTCCTTCCCTCCTCCTTGTCCCCAATACCCGCCTCCATTGCTCACACCTTCCCCAGCCAGGCCTAACTAACCTTGGCTTGAGAACTTCCAGTAGAAATTGAATATGATATTTCCTCTACCTTATTTCACCTCTTCTCGCTCATTCAGAGACAAAGCATGGAAAAGATAGATTAAAGAAAGGACCACTGGTATGTTTCTTCCTTGGCTGATACCAAGTAGCTACTTTTGTGTTGCCTTCATTCAAAAGCTGGTTTTTGTGGGACACACATATGTAGACTCTTCAGAGTCATGGGAAGCACTCTACTGCTCAGTTCTTGGAGGAAGTAACCTGTTCTCTTTGAAACATCTCTGAGCTCCTGCCCTCCTGACCTCTTCCAATTGGGTCCCCCTCGCCATATATGCTACCCTCTTGAGAAGATTCCTTTGAGTGGCTGTGATGGAATGCATGTTTGTGTTTCAGAAAAATTCATATGTTGAAACCTTAATCTTCAATGTGATGGTATTTGTAGATGGGGCATACGGGAAGTGATTAGGTTAAGAAGCTATAGCCTGAATGATCTATACTAATAAAATAGTAATATGCTAATTAGACCAGGAGACCTTACGGATGTCCTTCCGGACAAAGCCATTGTTGCAGGACCAAGGGAGAGGCGGTTAGGGGTGATCAAGCTGGCGGGAGTGGGGGCAGTTGGGGCAATCAGGCTGTCAGGGGTGGTATTTGAGGGCAAGCAGGCCGGCGGGGGGGGGGGGTCAGTTAGGGGTTATCAGGCCAGAAAGGGGAGGGGCAGTTGGGGGCAATCAGATTGGCAGGCAGAGTGGTTAGGAGTGATCAGGCAGCTAGACGAGCAGTTAGGAGCCAGCAGTCCTGGATTGTAAGAGGGATGTCCAACTGCCAATTTAGGCCCAATCTCACAGAAGTCCCAGATTGGAGAGGGTTCAGGCCAGGCTGAAGGACATGCTTCCCCACCAGTGCACAAATTTCATGCACCAGGCCACTAGTGGAATTATAAGAAGAAAAAAAAATCACAGAGAGAGTTTGCTTCCTCTCTCTGGTCTCTGCCATGGGAGGACACGGCACGACAGACATTTGTAAGCCTGAAAGAGAGACCTCACCAGAATCTGACCATGGAGGCACCTGACCTTAGCCTCCAGAACTATGGAAATATATTTCTATTGTTTAGACCACCCAGTCTGTGGGACAGCAGCCCAAGCTGACTAAGACAATGGATTAAGCCTGATCACCTTCCGTATCAAGGAAAATGTAAGCTAATGTCTCTCTCCTCCTTTTCCTCCTCCCAATCATTGCAGGCTGTGCCATTCACTCTTGTATCTCTAGAATTCTCCGGGTTGTACTTAAACTCCACTCTTCATATTCAGAAAGCCTCCTAAATGCCTGCATCCAAGAGGCAAGCCCTCCAAGAGCTCTCTCCTGCCCCCTAGTGGCAGAGCTGGAATGCTTGCCATAATTAGCTCAGCCAGTTTCCAGCCAGGGAGTGAAACTCCAGCTTCCCTTTCCTGAAACATCCACCTCAAACCTCTATGACAATTTTCTTGGAACCTGGAGATGAGAATGCCACAGCATTCCCCACAAGGCCTAAATTCCCCTAAACTAAACTATTGGTTGAGCTCCCCTCAAAAGTCACATCTTCACTTTATACAAGATCTTTGGAGGGTAAGTGGTGAGAGTGACAGGATCAACAGATTATCTTACAAAGTCATAAATGGAATGTCTCTCTTTCATTGGGGAACTTATCTGCTCTGCTCAGTTTGGGGCTTTCAGTAAATTGAGAAAACAGAGAAAGTTTCACAAATAAGCAGGTTGTACACACTAGTGCATTAGTATGTGTGAATGGGTCATTCATTGTCAACATAAAGAGATATGAAGGCTTCATGTCAAGGTTGGCATTAGTTGAAAACCAGAGTCCTGGGGTTGGGGCATGCAGAGTGGTTACACCCATAAGGGTAACTTTATTACCAGCCCTTTGTTGAGTGGGCAAAAGCACATTAGAGACATATAACAAGGGCATTTACAATTAATACACAATTATCAGTGTCTCAGGCACTGTGATAAGTGCCAGAGAGATATGAGCAGGACCCAAAGACAGTGGAAATGGGGCAGGTCTCATTTACAAAACATCATTCAGGCACCTGAAGGGTAAATGAAAGCCAAAGAAATCCCCCATCACACTCCTTCCTAAATGGATTTGTAATTAATTACAAAATCCATTCATTGGGAGCAGATTGCAATATCAATAACTACAATATAATGAACTGACTTGCTGTTCAATTGGTATGGGGAGCTTTGCAGTTTTCCACTAAACTATGAATCATGATTATTTGAAGACCAATTACCCCACTCCCACCCCTGATATTCACAGGAAGAAGCACACTCATCAGAGAGGCTCAATTACTCCCTCTAGCTTCCCAGCACCAATCTGGAGAAAGCTCCGAACATTAGACATCATTGCCTCTGAACTGTCACTCATTTCTCAGAGTGTTTTAAGAACTCATGTAAATGGTTTTCTTTAAAGATGCATCATTAGAAGGGGAAATGAATACTATCCTGGAGTTAGGACTCCATCAATTCAATCAGTGAGCATTTCCTTTTGTGGGTTAACTCTTTGATCACTGTGACTCATAGTACCCGATTTCTACACATAAGTACTGCACTCCATTTACTTGCACAAGGAAATGTTTGTTTTTCTGAGTATGGTTCCTACGTATTAAAATCCTACAAGGTGCTGGGAACTTAGTAAAGATTATCTCTTATAACGACCATAGAAAATAGGTAACATTATCCCCATTTAACAGATCAATAAGTGAGGCTCAGAAACATTAAATAATTTGCCTACACTCACGCAATTAGCAAGTGTGGACTGAGAATTTCAAGCTAGGTTTCGCTAATCCAGAGCCTAAACTCTTCCTCTATACCAGTGGTTGGCAAACTGCGGTTCGAGAACCACATGGAGCTCTTTGGCCCCTTGAGTGTGGCTCTTCCACAAAATACCAAGTGTGGGCACGCACGTACAGTGCTATTGAAATTTCATGGCCCATGCGCAGAAGTCGGTTTTTGGCCTGGGCGAATCTATTTTGAAGAAGTGGTGTTAGAAGAAGTGGGGGTGTCGGTCAGTCAAGCAACAGGAGACTTGATGCACATGGCTCTGAAGCCACAGTTTGCCGACCACTGCCCTGTACCATCTCTCTTAAGAAGATTAAAAAAAAATATTCTGAGAAACATGGCCCAGAAGTGGGAAGAAAAACTCACACACCTCTACTCAATGGGTCAGCAGCTGCTACACCCCACCTGGGATATGCTTGGGAGTTCTCTAAAAAGTCCCAAAATGAGTAACACAATTATGAATTTCCTCTATTGTGGTGGTGCTACATGCAAATAAAAATACCCATAGGTCTCAATCTTGCTACATCTGTGAGTTTCCAAAATCAGTGCATTTCCAAGTGGGGTCTATGCATCACCTGGCCCACAGCCCCTGCCTAGACTGTCCACATCTCCTCCCACAGTCCTCCAGCCCCTGCTCTCCACAGTCGGGGATGAGAATCCACTGACTCCCCCCAGGCAGCCCCTTCTGTTTTTTGCAGGTCTCTGAGAGAAGACGCTTCCTTATTCTGAGCACAAATCTCATGCTCTGTGGTTTCCATCCGTGGACTCAGAATCATTTTAATCCGTCTTTTTACATGACAGCCCGTCTCATGTTGAAAGGCATCTCTCATATTCCCAGTTGAAACACCTAAGCCTCCGCGGGCTTTTTAAAGTACAACTATTACATGATTTTAAACCCCTTCATTTTTCCAGCCACTCACACCTAGTCTCTGTCCTTCCCCTGCGCTGGGAGCCTGGCGGATTGCAGAAGAGTCTGGATTGGTCCTTCTCGCTCCATTCTCAAACGCCTGTAGTCCAAGCTGGGACACAGCTTAATGTAAACACGACCATGTATCTCTCCAACTCAAAACCCTCCAATCACTTCACATTTAGAACAAAATCTGTTTTATTCATATTTAATAAAAATGTATGTGGAATGTATATAGAGCAGGTTCAAGGGTGAGATTGGCCTCTAAGATATGAAAAGTGAGCAGGTTCAAAAGTGAAATACCTTAACCTCTGGGTGTGATGTCAAGAATGTTTTATGAGCTTTTCAACCCCTTGTAGGTCCCAGCTTTTCTGACACCAACTCTCACTTTTCCATTATTATGAACAATGTAGCAGTTTCCTTTAATCTTCTCATCAAAGATTAGTCATTCCAAAAAAAAAAAAATCCAAAATATTATACCTGCAAATGTGAGCCCAGTATGTTTTATGCTACAGCAACCAAACCAGGAGTTCTCAAGCCCCAGTTTCAGGATTCTGATATCCTATCTAATAAAATAGTAATATGCAAATTGACCATAACTTCACTACACCCACCAGCCAATCAGTAGGGGGTGGGGCCAAGGTGGCCTGTGAGAACATGAGGTGGGAGGTGGAGCCAAGGTATGTGGGAGGTGGCCGGCGAGTGTGCAAGACAGGGAGCGGGGCCACCTAGGTGCATTTGAGGCTGCCAAGGCATGCACGAGGCCACCAAGTGCGGGGTGCCCCTGGGCTGGGTGGTCACTGCCGGGGCTAAGGCCAAGGCTGGGAGGACAGGGCCAAGGTGGCCGGGGCAGAGCCAGCCATCAGCCCCATTGCAGGGTGTTGACTGGGTGCCCAAGGCCTAAAGCAGGCTGGGGGTGAGAGGTCAGTAGGGCATCCCCTGAGGGCTCCCAGTATGTGTGAGGGGGCAGGTTGGGCTGAAGGATCACCCACCCCCAGTGTACAAGTTTCATGCACCAGGCCCCTAGTTATATATAAAAGTGGGGGGGGGTGAGAGAGAGAGAGAGAGAAGGAGAAGGAGAAGGAGAAGGAGAAGGAGAAGGAGAAGGAGAAGGAGAAGGAGAAGGAGAAGGAGAAGGAGAGAGCAAGAGAGATCACATGAAGAGCACTGAGGCACCAGACCAGTGAATGAATGGACCATCCTACAGTCTGATGACTCCAGCCCCAGCAGCTATCTAACTGCAACTGTACATGAGATCCCAAGCAAAAGCTGCCAAACTGACCCTTGTCAACCCACAGAACTATGACAGATAATAAATTGTTTTAAGGCAAAGTTTTGGAGTGGTAGGTTACACCCCAATAGATGACTAGAGTACTTTCCAATTGTTAGGGGCGGAAATAAAATATTGGAGGGCAGCTCTAGTTATAAGAAATATTAATCATGCTCTGTTAACCATGATTGTTCTTGTTATGATTAAAGAAAGCACAGCTCATCCTAGCTGGGAGTTGCACGTAGGACCTGGGAGCTCACCTGGAAATTCGGCCCATCCTCCACATCTGGGAGCACCTATTATCATGGAAACATTAACAACCTTATTGCAGAAACCAGATGCACCAGCCCTTTGCAAACCCCCATGTCTTTGCAAAACTCCAGCCTTTTGCAAACCCCCAGCCCTTTGCAAACTCCCAGCCCAAGTTGCCTTTAAACTGCCCATTTTGCATACTCATTCTTATCCCTATTGCCTACTTCCCCATGTAATGTTTGTTCTTCCACCCAATATAAGTAGCTGGATTATGGTGATGTAGAGAGTAGATTTTTGTGGATGACCTGCTCCTCTCCCTTACTGCTGTCATTATTGGAATAAACGCTCATATATGATTCAACCCTGTTTCTCCTTAATTGGCTCAAGTAGTGACAGGCAGCCCAGATCCATTGATTGTCTGGTTTTACAATGACCATATTAAAATTCTCTTGGGGGCTTAACCTAATACAGTAGTCGGCAAACTCATTAGTCAACAGAGCCAAATATCAATAGTACAACGATTGATATTTGAGAGCCGAAAACCAACTTCTGCGTATGGGCCACGAAGTTTCAGTCGCACTGTACATGCGCGCCTGCACATAGTATTTTGTGGAAGAGCCACACTCAAGGGGCCAAAGACCACATGTGGCTCGCAAGCACAGTTTGCCGACCACTGCCCTAATAGAACTAGGTTTGTCAGCTGGCAGGACCTCCTGAGAACAACATTATTCAGGTGTTCTTAACTTGAGAACAGGAGAGAATAATTTGGCCCTCCCAATGAATCCAACCCTTATCTGCCCACATGCCAAGTTTTCCCTTGTAGGCTGGAGAGAAATTATCTAGATTGTCTCTTACAAGCCCTACCCTGACCTTTGACCTAAGCCTCTGTAGGAGACCCTACCAGTTCCTTCTAGTTAACTACCCTTCTAAAGGTTCCAAACTCTACATACAAGTCCAACTCCAAGGCAGACAAACATGGTGTTTCTCTTTCTTAATGAAATTGCTAATTTCATTGTCAATCTCATTTCCTGCTTTTCAGGTTCCAGTATCTGCTGAAGGAGATCCACTTCCTCCTACTATCATGTCCTTTAGGTGCCTTCTGGGTAAGGAGCAAGGGAGCAGGAAGAGGGAGAGGAGGAATCGCGCCTTGAAATTAGCAAGAGTGTTTTTGTTTGCACATCTTGCATTATTAATATTCCTGTTTAGCATAATGAGCTCCCTTCTCCAGCTTACACACAACCAGCAGTGTTTATGCCTCCATTTGATAGCTGAACCATCAGCAAAGCGGTCCATTCCCTGAAGGCTGAATGCAGGTGGTTCCGGATGCTGCAGGATGCCAGTTGCTCAGAAAGGAAGGAGACATGTGCTTTAATTGTTGCTAAAAATATATTCACTCAAAGAATTGGACTCGTTCAGTCTGTCTGGAGTGGATAAAAGCATCTATGGATTCAGCAATAAGAAAGGCCCTGCAGAACAAAGAAGAGGTGGACAAATGGGAACAAATGAACTTTATTAATGGGTGCAGGGGGGAGATAGCTAATACAGGACAGTATGACTTTTCTTTATTCAAATAATTGGCAGCCCATGTTATTTAGACAATGGCTATTGCTTCCCAATGTGATTTCAGACTCAACAAAGCAGTGCAATTTAAGTTCTAGTCAAGCTGAAGCCAGTCTGGAATAAGTTATTCAACTTAGGCTATTAAAGCTCAAAGAAAGCTTAGAGTCAGAAGTATGGATTGCATGTATATTTTTTATGGAGTATTATATGCATTCTTTGTATTACATTATTATATGTACTAGTATAGTTTAGTGGCCTGAGTTAATATTTTTCCACCAGCCACTAATTCACTACCCATGGAAAGTAATACACAAAGGAAAAATTTCATTCATTTTGACTTGTTAGAAATGAGTCAAGGAAAAAGAATATACACACAAGGGGATGTGTAAAAACACATCCCCTTATGTATATTAGCTGGTGGGACACTGCCATCTAGCACCCAGAAGCACCTGGAAATCCAGGTCAAATAAAACTCTGAGCAAATATCAATATAGTGCTTATTACGTGCTAGACACTGTTCTCAGTGTTGTCCATACTTAATGCATTTAATCCTTTAAATCCCTATGAGTTGCACGCTATAACTATTGCCATTTGATTTAGAAGGAAATGGAAGCATAGAGGTTAAATAAATCACTTATGGCCTCAGTCTTATTAAATACCAGGGTCAAGGTTTGCACCTGGGCAACTTGGAACAAAAATCCAGGTGATTCATCACCATATTATACTGCCTTGCAATTCAAAGCTGGATGTTTATCGTTATCAAGTTTATTTTATCCTAAAACAAGCTATTATCTCATTTTAGTGTTCATTTAGTATGTAAATAAATATAAAGAATACCTATAGATAAATATTAAAGTAATATAAACCATTTGATTAAAAAAATGGACAAAATATGAACAGATATTTCACAGAAGAGGAAATACATGGCTAATAACTGTATAAAGAGATGTCGAACACTATTAACAAGCATGGAAATGCAAACTAAATCCAGAATGGGGTACCAATTTACATGCCTTTGATGAGCAAAAATAAAAAGATCTACCTATGAGAAATATTGGCAATGAAGAGAATCATAGGATCTTTTGTATGTTGCTGATGTAAATGTAAATTTAGAAAAGTTTGACATTATCTACTAAAATTGAACATTCATTATGTTCACTCCTATCTATATTCGCAGAATATAGTTTTATCCACCTACAACTGGAAGCAACTATAAAAATGTTTGTATCAGCACTCTTAACAATAGTGAAAAAACTAAAAACAACATAAATTCCCATCAACATAAGAGTAGAAGAATATACTATATTTAAAAATTCATTTAATAGACTATTGTATAGCAGTTAAAAAGGAACAGATTAGATGCCGAAACCGGTTTGGCTCAGTGGATAGAGCGTCACCTGCAGACCAAAACATCCCAGGTTCGATTCCGGTCAAGGGCATGTACCTTGGTTGCAGGCACATCCTCAGTGGGGGGGGGGGGGGGTGCAGGAGGCAGCTGATTGGTGTTTCTCTCTCATTGATGTTTCTGACTTTCTATCCCTCTCCCTTCCTCTCTGTAAAAAATCAATAAAATATATTTTTTAAAAAGGAACAGATTAGAAAAAAAAATACCAATATGTGTGAATCCCATCAACATAAAACAGAGACAAAAAAGTAAGTTTCAAAAGGCAAATAACCTATAGAAAAAAGAAAGCAAAGGAATGACCAAATAGATTTAGGAGGGAAAGAGTCAAGTACATAGGTTATCAGAAAGGTTCCATATATGTTATATGACAGGCAGAGTTTTAAAATGACCCCCAATGACTCATCCTATCTAATAAAAGAGTAATATGCAAATTGACCATACCTCTGATCAAGCCAAGTCCACAAGCCATACCCACCAGCCAATCAGGGGCAAATAAAACCCAACCAAGATGCCAGCAGGCAGGAGCCGTGAATGCAGCATCTGCCCAGCTGCATGGAGGGAGGAGAGAACAGACTGTCCAGAGCCAGAGAGAGTGGATTCAGCCTCCCGTTCCACTGCTGCTTCAGTGTCTGGGCAAGTCAGCTCCTCTGGGGTTTGTGCAGACCAAGCAATGAGGCTGGATCCGCCCCCAGACACGGCAGACAGAGCCCAAACGGCAGGGCTTAGGGGTTTCCTTAGTGCGGTGGCAGCAGCGAAGCCCCAGGACCAGCAGACAGAACCCAGTCAGCAGGAGTTGGTGACTTCCTTAGCATGGCAGTGGCAGGGAAGTCCCCAGACGTGGCAAACAGAGCCCAGACAGCAAGGCTTGGGGGCTTCCTTACAATGTGGTGGTGGGAACACCCCCAGGTCCCACACATAGAGCCTGGACCACAGGCATGGGGGCTTCCTTAGTGTGTCAGTGTTGGCGAAGCCCCCAGGCCTGGCAGACAGAGCACACTGCAGGTGATTGGGGCTTCCTTTGTATGGCACATGGCGGCGGCAGACAGAAAGCGGACAGCAGGGCATGGGGCTTCATCTCCATGGATTCAGGGAAACCCCCAGGCCCCACAGAGAGCAGAGAACCATGGAAGTGGGTCTAAGCCATTAGTAGGACATCCCTGAGAGTCCTGGAGTGTAGAGGGTGCAGGTTGGGCTGATGGACACCCCAACCTCGTGCATAAATTTTGTGCACTGGGCCTTTAGTACCCTTTAATAATCCCCTTTCTTTAAGTGTTGGTAGGACCTGTAACTTGCCTCTAACCAATACAACACGACAAAGGTGATGGGATATCACAACTGTGATCAAGTTATGTTATATGGCAAAGGTGAAGGGATTTTGACCTTAAATTAACCAAAAATGGCCTGAACTAATCAGGTGAGCTTTAGAAGATTTAGAAGATTTAGAAGTCAGAGACTCAAAACAAAAAAAGATTATTTCTCTTTATTGCTGACTTTGAAGAAGCAGCTTTCACAAATTCTATAGCCTCAAGACAACTGATTCAGACAACAACCTCAGGTAGCTCCCTAGTCAAGTTTTAAAATGAGATCACAGCTTTCCTGACACCTTATAAGACTCACAGCAGAGACCCAGCTACACTATGCCTAGACTCCTGACCCACAAAATCTGTGAGATAACATATGGTGTTGTTTTAAGGCACTAAGTTTGTAGTGATTTTTTAAAATAAGGGAGATAAAGATTGTTGTCAAAATCTTAGCCTTTGTTTTAAAATATAGTCCACCAGGATTAAGTTACTAATAAGTAACTAAATAAATGAAAGCAAGTCCTTTGCAAATATATCATAACATATATATATATATGCTTATGCGACTGTTACGACCAGTTGCTATGATGTGCAATGACCACCAGGGAGTAGACACTCAATGCTGGAGCTGCCCCCTCGTGGTCAGTGTGCTCCCACAGCCAACCTCCCCTGGCCAGCCAACCTCCCATGGTACCTACCTCTGGCTGGCCAGCCCCTGGGCAAGGCAGCCCCAATCAGCCCCCATTGCCAGCCAGGCCAAGGGACCCCATCCATGCACGAATTCATGCACTGGGCCTCTAGTCAATAATAATATCAATAAGTGTGTAATGAATGAGAGATTATAATTAAACTTTTTGTGAACAATGTAGCAAGTTCACCAATCTCTCTGTGGCTCCTTTTCCTCATCTGCAAAATGGGGATAATATTAATACTTACTTTGTAGGGTTCTCATGTGGATTAAATAAATTAATAGTCGTAAAGTACTTAGAGCAGTACTTGGCACATAACAAGTGACATATCATTTTTTGTTGAATTAATAAGCTTTTCAAGAAGGGAACCCTTTTTTTCCTACACCTTCATGCTCTCTTCCACGTGGAGGGACATCAATTAGTGTAACACTCCAAGCTGCTTCCTACCTCTTACGCCTTTCCTCATTCAGTGTGGGAGGAAATGGAATGGTTAATCTGACTGGATAGTATATCAGTTAGATTTGCACTCAGCCTTAAGTGACAGGAAACTCCTAATAACAGTGGCTTAAATGAGATAACGATCCTCTCCCATAAATATAATAACCTGGGACTAGTGTAATTTTTCCAAGGCCTCAGGCTCTTTCTGGTTTGTTTGCCATCCTCAAAATTCAGTTTCTATTTCATGGTCCAAATGGACACTTCAGCTCCTTTTCTTCCCAGAAGGGAGGAAGAAAGCTCAGCGTAAACACACAGATCCTTAATCTTTCCAGAAATTGAGCCCAGCACTTTTTACCCCCACCCCACTGAACTAAGTCACAGGGCTATATCCAGATTCAAGGGAGGCTGGGAAATGTAGTCTTTATGATGGGGAGCCACTGTTTTCCACTGAAAAGTGGGAGTTATATTACTGTAGAAGAAGGAAAGAAGAGATTTAGGGCATAACTTGCAGTCTGTCAAAGTGAGTTTATAGAAAGAAACTGGGCATACTTAATTCATACAGTTTCTGGGAAGAAGATTCATTCTAATCTAGCAAGACTGGGAAGATGTCTGCATGATTCCAGGGTTTAGAAAGTTTTTAGGAAGTTGCCTTGGCCACAAATAGAAGCCACATTCTCCACCTTTAAATCCTATATTGCCTTTAACACCACATAAGTGTTCTATATTTGTCTCCACCTGCTAAACAACTTTGTCTTGAATTGTTTCAGAATCCAGATGAGGAAGAGGGGTTATGATATTATATAACTTCAAGATTTCCAGTATATTTTCTTTTGTCAAATAAAAAAAATGACCTGCACAGAATTTGTCAACACACAGAGGGTTTGTATAGAATCCCCCACATTGTGGACTCATGTCATAGAAAGAATCCAGGGTACATTTTAGCTACATTTCAATTGTAATACTCCCAGACCCGAAATGCATTTGGTGGCTAAGTATATTCTATGCATGTTTTATAGAGCTCCAGTGAAAGCAGGGCCAGTTCACATCCTCCACTCTGGGAAGGTTTTCCACTGTTTGATATCCAGGACTTCAGTGTTAATCCTTGAGCAAAGTGGAGGATTTTTTGGATCTAAAATGACTATTTTCTACCATGTACTGTTATAACATTTAGAAATTGTCCATTTTTAGCAAAATCACAGCTGTGGGAATGTAGCATATTGGTGTGGAGGAGGGTTACATTTCAACAAGCTGTATTAGAAGAGTAAGAAAATCACTCACTCTCAGATCTGGAAGGAAACTTGGAGATCATTGCATAAGCCCCTCCTATCAAGGATGAAAAAACTAAAGCCCAAATAGGGAAAGGGACATGTCCCTGGTCACTTGAGTGAATCAATTAAAGAATTAGACAAGAGCCCAGTAATTGCCATCCCAATGTACTTTGCAGCATGACATACCATGCAAAACTCAACCTTCTTCCACCTTCCACTTACCCTACAGTTGATAAAATTAAGAAAGAAATGAAGTGAGGTACTTCAATTCTCTATGTCTCACTTTTCCATCTGTAAAATAAGGATAATAATAATGCCTATGTCACAAAGTTATTTTTAAAAGTTAAATTAGATCATTTTGTTAATACACTAACACAAACAAAATAAATGTAATCAAAGAGGCAGGGCTCAATGATAGTTTTTCTTAAAAGAAAACCTCATATAAAATATTAAGGTGCTAAGAAAGGACTGCTGTGATGCATTCATTCTGTCACTTATTCATTCATTCATCCAATCAACAGTGTACAAGCAGTTATGGAACTGCTCTCTGGCAAGCACTGTTATGAACTCTCAGATTGTAAAAGTGACCTGACAATACTGATAGTGTAGGAGAGGAGATAAATGACTACTTAATACAAGAAGAACAAAAAAATGGAACAGGAAAGTACAGGTATGAGGTTTAAGGAGTAACCAACAAATTTTCTTGATTAATGCCTGGAGAGGGAAGGTAAATGAAGATTTTCTGATGGCAGTGACTTCTGAGCTTAGTTCTCAAAGTCAAGTAGACATCTGTCAGCTGGAAACACATCACTAAAGGAAGAAACAGCATGTGCAAAGGCACTGAGGTATGAAACACCATGTTATTCATGAAAAATAACAGAGTTCACTGCTGTTAAGATGCAAAGAGGACAGAAATAGAAGGTGAAGTGGGCAGGAAGAACAGGAAAACTGTTCAGTCCATGTTGAGAACTAAGAGTTTATCTGCAGGCAGTGAGGAGCTTACTGAGTGCTTTCTGAGGAGCGAGAGGTATGCCCAGATTGGCTTTGATGTGAGTTGCAGAAAAAGGGCAATTTGTTAAAGCTGGAAGCAGGGTGAGTCAAGAGGGGAGGCTGAGCCTGAAGACTGTCCACCAATATCCATTATCCCTTTTTACCTAGAGATAGAATTTTTATCTGGACGTTAGGCTGCCCAGCATGAAGATTACATTTCTCAGCCATCTCTGTGCAGTGTGGTGAGGCCACATGACTAATCCTGCCCAAGAGGGTCTGACCTTAAATTGTGAAACTTCTGGGTTCTGCCTTAAAGTAAAGGAACTTGCTGTCTCATTTCCCATCTCTCCCTTCTTCCTGGATTGCAGGCCTGATAGTGAGCCATCTTGGACCACACAGATGAGATCAGCACCTGGAGATGCTGAAGGAACAAGATAGAAAGAATCTGAACCCCTGCAGAGGAAGGGGGAACCCAGATCAACCTGTTTCACCATGTGACAGAGAGAAATGCTTCTACTTTGTGTTTTATGCCACTGTTACTTTAGGTCTCAGTTACATGCATAAATTATCATAAATCTACCAGATACTGTTGCCTTGGTGGAAGGAGATGGTCTGAGATGGGGGCAGAGGAAATGGACCAGAGACAACAGACATGAGAAGAGCTGTTGGACTTAGTCACAGGATGAAGGAGATGAGAGAAAATGAGTTACCAATAGTCGGAGTAAACTGGCCCAGAATGGAGAAGACCAAAGCCCAGCTGAGCAGACAAAGCCCAGGTGAGCACAACCCCCCAGCGCAAGGCGGACCAGCACAGAGCTTTCCATCTGAGAGGAGCTGGGCCCAGGGCTGCCTCGCAGCTGTGCTGTTTCACAGCCCTGCTGTACCTCAGTGGAGCTGTTTTACACTGAATAAAGTTTCCTTCTTCAGCACACGCCAAACTGGGGATTCCTCTTGGCACTGAATTGGTGCCAACGACCTTCAGTTGTCAGTGCATACACTCCATACATCCTAAAAAACAACCCTGTTTAAATAACTTCTGCACAATTTCACAGCAGTTCTTTTTTGCACGATTATTCTCCTACACAGGCAGTTTAAACAATCACTCTTCATGATATCACTGACTTCCTCAGTAGAATAGTTTTTCTCGTATGGATTTAAAATTCAAAGTATATCCATAAATCTGAAAAATCTTTTAACATTCATGTTAACATCCATAAATGTTAGACTGCCTCCAACATATCCTAGAATAGGTTCCTTAAACATAAAATACATTGGAAAGAAGATGAATAATCTTATTTATTCTAAGTGTCTTAATGGGTCTTCGGAGTTATGTTCATTCTGCCTAGTCTATATTCTCCCTCAAAGTTCTCTGCTATGGGTCAAATGAATATTTTCAGCTAAGTCAAGTGAAAAACATTGGTTTAATTAACTGACATTCAGTGAAGCTCATCAGGTTGTTTTTGGAACACCTACTCTGTGCCAGATCCTGCCTTAGGTTTTTTTTTGGGGGGGGGGGGGATGCAGAAGTAAATAGCATACTGTGTTGCTCTGACACAGATGCAGCAAAGAAGCCAGAGGTCTGGAGAGGGTGATGAATTCCTCGTGGCTGGGATCAGAACACACTTCCTAAATATTCCCACATTTGAGCTAGACTTTGGGAAGGAGGGAAGGCTAGACCTTCCAAAGAAGCCAATTGAACATTCCAAGCAGAGGGAACTAGCTCCTTCGGGTGTTGGAAGAAGAGCACAGAAGCAGTGGAATGGGTCATGGGCTGTGCAGGATGCATGTCTCCCAAGTTTATATGTTGATCTCCAGTACCTCAGAATGTAACTGCATTTGGAGACAGGGCCTTTAAAGAGGTAATGTGAGGTCATTAGGATGGGCCCTAATCCAATATGACCGGTATCCTAGTCAGAAGAAGAAATTAGGACACAGGCACAGAGGGAAGAACACATGAAGACACAGAAAGGAGAAGACGGTCATCTACAAGCCAAGGGGAAAGGCCTTAGGAGATACAACCCTACTGACACCTTGTCTCCAGAACTGCGAGGAAACAAATTTCTATCGGTTAAACCACCCAGTCTGTAGGACTTTGTTATGGCAGTGCCAGCAAAGTAATACAAGGTGTAACTCATCAAAATTTATAAGACTGTCAAATGCAACACTTCTAATGCTCACATCAACCCTGCAAGGCACATGTTATTGTGCATATTTAAGGAAACTGAGACTCGAGGAGGAAAGTGACTTGTCAAAAGTCACACATCTATAAGTAGCAGAAAGAAACACAGAAAACTAGGATTACACTGCATCTATTTTTATCTGATTATTTTTACTTAGTGGTATTGTTTTTTCTGGACATTACCCATATCTCTAAAAATCTGAACTTGTTGATTTAGGTTTTCTATCTCTGCCTAGAAGATCTATAGAAAAACAAAAACATCTTGAAAACTAATATTGAAGAAAATTTAAATCAACCATAACATGAAAACTGATCAACCAAGAAAGACAAACATCATCGCATGTCCTATGGACTGTGGAAAGGTAATCCTAGCCTATGTGACTACTCTGGGGAGAACTGTCTCATCTTCCAGAACTCCGCAATGTGTAGAGGGCTGAATTGGTGGTCTGATCCCTCCTCACCCCTGAGTCCCATAGATCAAAGGGATGATGGTGTTAGTGCTCTGCTCACAGCCTACTTCAAGGAGGCAAAGAACTTAAAATGGTTAACAGCAACTCTCAGGACACAGTGGCAATGATTTCTATAATTTCAAAGATAAAAATTAAAAACTCTGTTATTACTTTTTATGGAGGGACTATCCAATTCATTCTTTATAATTATATTCAGAATTTTATGGGTGACTGTTTCAAAACCATAAGTCTACATCTAGTGAAACCCATTGAAGAACCAGTATTATTCAAGGAGAAAGAAAAGAAAATAGTTATTACCTTTCTAGAAGCTTATTATTTGGTTGGGGAAAACATTAAAAAAAATCAAAAGAAAAAAATTCAAAGGAAAAAAGACAGGAATATGCTTAAAGCAACCTTTAAGTTATTTTTAAAACAATCTAATAAGAATTGATGTGAAAATAATTTGTAAATTTTAAAGCACTATAACAGGTTCAGGAGTTTTTATTCCTGCTCATTGAACAAATACTGAGCTTTTTCAGTGTGTCAGGCACTGTTTGAAGATTATCCTATATAATAAAGATGTAATATGCAAATGGTCATTACACTTTACAGTGTAACAGATCAATAGGAAGGTGGGGCAGTGAGCTACAAGTGGGCGGTGGAGAGCTGCAGGAGGTGGCAGGGCAGAAAGCTATGGGGGTTAGGGGGAGGGAGTTACAGGAGCATGGGGCAGCAGACAGAGTTGCAGGAGGGTGGCAGCAAGCTACTGGTTACAAGTGGGCTGTGGAGAGCTATAAGAGGGGAGGCAGGGGGCAGGGGAAGCTACAGGAGGGCAGGGCAGTGGGCAGAGAACTACTGGAGGGCAGCAGCGAGCTACTGGTGAGCTATTGGTGCACGGATTCGTGCACAGAGCTATTAGTTCATAATAAATGCGTGCAATTTAGCAAGGTGGAGAGCAAATTGAGTCAGTGAGAGACCTAGAATCAAGTCATGACCAAAATGATTTGCATGTTATCCCCCCTCACACGGCCACAAGCTTTTTAGACACCATTGTGGCTTAGAGATACAGTGGACAGTGTTAAATTCAGGCCTGTGTCTAGTATCCCAACACTGCCATTCATTAGTTATTTGACCCAGTTAAGTCACTCGAAGGTCATTGATAATAATATACCTTGAAAGTCCCTAAATGTTTCAAGGTAGTATGTGTAAAGTATCCAGCCTACAGTCAGGGCACTATAAATGGAATCTTTTATCATCCTTAGGAGCTAGATTAGTGTTCTAGGGTTGCTATAACAAAGTACCACAAATTGGGTAGCTTCAAAGAACAGAAATGTATTTCTCACAGCTCTGGAGGCTTAAAAGTCCAAGCAGAGTTGGTTCTTTCTGAGGCTGTGAGAGAGAATCTATCCCATGCCTCTCTCCCAGCTCTTGGTGATGTCTGTCAACCCTTGGCAGTCCTGGGCTTGTAGATGCATCACTCCAATCTCTGCCTCCTTTTCATGTGGCCTTCTCCCTGTACCTCTGTGTCTTCACATGGCATCTTGCCTCCGTGTCTCTCTCTTCTCATAAGGACAACAGTCTTATTAGATTAAGGGGACATCCTACTATAACATAACTTTATCTTAACTAATTACATGTGTACAGACCCTATTTCCAAATAAGATCACATTCTGAGGTCCTGAGAGTTAGGACTTGAACATATGTTATTAGGGGGTAAAGAGGGTATAAGGAGAACTTATGTCAGCTTCTCATCCCATTCTATCACAAACCAGCCATGTGACCTTGAATGAAGTACTACCTCAGATCCTTAGCATAAATGGAGATAACAATGCCTACCTTACAGAACTGCTCTAAGAATCAAGAGGGACTATAATGAGAGTGCTTTGTGAACTGTAGAGCATTATGTAACTTAAATTAACCATAAGCATTCGTGGGGTATCTTCTCTGCTGTATTTCTCTGGGTGCCTATTCTCATTCTAGCAGTCAGCTCCCACAGTTCCTGCAAACCTTTGGATGCACCCTAATTCCTAGCTTGCCTTCAACAATCCCAAATAGGACATTTTTATCAACCATTCATTCTCTTAACTCTACGCGACCTAAATTCTGCCTGCAAACGATTGGGCCTGGCAATTGAGTTAGCTGACAATTTCCATGTGAGCCCCAGTGCTAACCTAATGCAACGTGACAGCTCTTCCTGAAACACATTCTCGAAATGTGATTATTCTGAGTAAGAGGACATTCATCGGAAGGCTCTTGCTGATTGCACAAGACCTGTTCAGTGTCCATACAGTAAGACAAGGCCTCAGGAGTAAGTGCCCAGAGAGTTGCCAGCCTGCCTGCCAATCATCTTTCTCAGGCTGCAACTGGAGCAGAATTGATATACGCCTGGTTTTTTCACCTTCTTCAGAATTAGGGATTTTGCTAGCCCTTGAATAATGAAATCTACTGTGAGCCACAAATTGGAGGAGGTTGTCTATATTTTGACTCCAAGAAAACAATTCAAAAGGAAATAAGTCAACAAGTGGACCTAAAAATCAAATGAATAAAAATACCTGATGAACAGAACAGAATGTAATAGAATCAGAAGCATGGAAAGGGAGCATACTGACAATTCTCAGGGGTAATGGGTTGCGGGGGGTGTGGGAAGAGATTGGACAAAGAGCTTATATCTATGGGCGAGGTCATGGGGAGGGAGAGGCCTGGAGTGGGATAGGAAACCGGGTGGAGGAGAGCTACGGGGTGAAAAAAAGAGGAACATCTGTAACATTCTGAACAATAAGATTTTTGGGTTGTGTTTGGGCTCCTCCTTCCCATATTGCAATTTGCAGACTACATGTTCCCAGGTTCAATTTGTTTATTTGCCTCCTCTTGGAGATCACAGGCCAGTGCTGCCTGGCGCCCGGTGTCACAAATCATTAAATCATAGATTTTATCTGCTTCCTTTAGTTGCTCGAGGTGGCAGGGTCAATTCGATCTGCCATGACTGGAAGCAGGAGGCTAGCTTTGCCTTCTTTGAACTTGATAAAAATGGATCCACAGGCCATGTGTTCTTCTGTCTCTGGTGTCTTCTGTTCAACGTCATATCTATGAAGACTAGCCACATGGTTTCAAGTGGCATTTTCTCAAGTTCATTTCCACGGCTGCTTCAGTATTCACAATTCAACAGGTGCTCACTCATTTCTTGCCATGTGTGCCAAGTTCTAAGGATAGTAGTTTTCTCGGGAGGTGCCGTTTCCACTCAGGAACCTATAACCTAATGTAGAATTCAGCAAACTACAGCTCATGGGCTAACTCCAGCCTGCTGTCTGCTTTTTATATAAATTGTATTGTACACAGTCATACCCATATATTTGTATATTATCTCTGGCTGCTTTTATGCCACAGTGACAGAGTCGAGCAATTGTGACCAAAACCATATAGCCCACAAAGTCGAAGATATCTACCGTCTGGCTTTATATAGAAAAATTTTGCTGATTTCTTATCTAGTGAATAATATTAGCAGCTTCTCACTGTCACAGAGTACAAATATGGGCACTGAGGCTCAAAGAAGCTAAATGATTTACATAAACTAAGTATTTATACACAGATCTGCCCAGTGGTGTGCGGGTAAAATCTAAGAACTGGTTATCCTTCCTATCCCTATCTCCCTCCCCCCCGCTCCGCCGCCCCCAAAAAAGAGGTATGGAATATTATACATTTTACCTTTATTATCCTACACAATAAAGAGCTAATATGCAAATTGTCATTGTGCCCTCGCACCTCTGCTCCAGGGGACCTGAAGGTGCCCTTCGTCCCTGTACCCAGCATCTTGCCAGGGGACCTGAGGCTGTGGGCCCTGCTGAGCTGGGCTTCACAGGGGTAGGACCAGCCGGGTCTGGGTCTCCTGCAATTTCAAGGTGCAGGTGGGTGTACAGGGACTTGACTCTGGGTCCTGAGCACACCCAGACTTTGACAGGAGTGAGATTTTCATATACATTTTACTAATTTTCTTTCATCTCTGACACTTCTATTATAAAGGGCAAATAGCAATATTAAAATATTTCCTCTAATTAATTCTCTTTTAATGTGTATGAATTTCGTACACCAGGTCACTAGTAAATTATAAAGAATATGATATCCCATTTTACAAATAGTAACAAAATGTATAATATTCTCTTTTTTCCAGCTTTATACAGCTCTGTATAAATTGCCACAGTTTTATGAGTCTAGGGTGGAGGAAGCGGGGAGTATGGATGGGGAACAGCTGCTAATAAGAGTGGGGTTTCTTCTGAAGGCATTGAAAAGGCTCTGAAATTAGATTAGGTTATAATACTCTGTAAATATACTCAAAACACCACTAAACCAAAGAGCTTTTTACAGGCAATCCACTTTCTGTCTCTATGGATATGCTTATTCTGGGCATTTCACATCAATAGAATCTAACACTGTATGGCCTTTTGTGACAGGCAATATTCTTTATTGTGAGTTCCATATGACCCATTGATTCTCAATGATTGCTTTGCTTGATTTTTGCTGAAGTCTTCTAACCATAGATAAGCAATGGTTGCAACTGATGATCAAATGCAGTTCCGACATGGAGTGATGATATTTTCATTTATATTCAGGAGTAAAGAGAGAAATGATGAAGAAGTGTGTCAGAACTTCAATCACACATCAATGATATGAGCAACTTCTTTGCTGACTAGCATACTAGTTTTTGAATACTGAAAGACTATTTTCTCAATATTTTATGCCACTCACAGTATAACAGCCATCAACCCAGCACCCTTTTAAGTTTAATCTTATTAACAATTTCTTCTTCATTTTTTAAATCCAGATCAGGACTTCACAACCTTTTTCTTAAAGGAAACCATAGTGAAGATTTAGGCTTGTGGGCCATACAGTTTCTGTTGCATCTGCTCAGCTCTCCCATTGCAGCAGGAAAGCAACCATAAACATTTATGTAAATAAATGGATAGGACTGTATTCCAGGGAGACTTAATTTACAAAAACAGATTTCAGGCCCACAGGCTATAGTTTGCCAACCTCTGGTCTAGACAATCAACAAAATAAATAAAAGACCTGACTTATAGTGGTTATCAATTTCTAGGACATAAAAACTCCCACCAGGATTCAAGCTGCCAATATGACATGAGTGAATGCAAAGTTAGGAAGGGATGCACAGTAGGAGGGTATGATAGTGTTCTGCTACTAAAAGGAGATAGACTAATAAAGCATTGGAAGCATAGTATTTAAGACAGAGACTCACTGCATATGGAAGGCATATTCTATCTTCCTGCATAAGTACTGATGGGCTTTGCTTGGCTATTTTCTCTAAAGATAAGGTATAAAGGAAAGAGAAATTTTATATATCTTTATCAGGCTAATAAACATTTTGGTGATAGAATACAAATTAATCTTTTAAGCGGCTGAAGATATTGTATTTTCTTATGAAATGATGAATATTGAATAAAATTATCCAAATAGATTTCAAGGAGGAAAGTAAATTTCTTTTTTTAAAAAAATATATATATTTTATTGATTTTTTACAGAGCAGAAGGGAGAGGGATAGAAAGTCAAAAACATGGATGGGAGAGAGACATCGATCAGCTGCCTCTTGGGGATGTGCCCGCAGCCAAGGTACATGCCCTTAGCCGGAATCGAACCCGGGACCCTTCAGTCCGCAGTCCAACGCTCTATCCACTGAGTCAAACCAATCTCGGCAGGAAAGTAAATTTCTAATAAATGCATGAACAAACCTTCTTCTAGCAGCTCATTCCTTTCTATGATCCAGAGAGAAGTATTGTTCATAACAATAAAGCACATGTATTTCTCTAATTTACCCAAAGTTATATTGAAATTCAGTGGCTACTAAAATATCCAGACCAAGTGTCCTCAATAATCCAACAATATAGTTTATTTTAAAATGGTAATCTGTAACACTAAAATATTATGATGAATTACATTATCTCTTCCTACCTCCCACTAGCCGGAGCTCAGCCATAAGACCCACAGACCTAGCAAGGGGGGTTGGGACATGCAGTCTTCCTAAGGAGAAAGAAATGGATGGGAAAACATCTAGCATTACATCTGCTAAGTCTGCCCCATCTAACCACCTAACCACTTAAGCCAAAGCAATACTCTCCATTAGTTCTTAACCTCTTAGTCTGGAAACTTGTGAAAAGAACAAAAAAATCATCAGTCGCATAAATACCAAAATACAAGGGTAGCTTAAGGACCAAACAGACTTCTATCCAAAAAGTTGAATAGAAAACCTGTAGTAATAAATGCCTGTAGCAATTCTGAAACCTTGGGTACTGGGAGGGCTCCCTCCCTTGGGGACAGTTCCTGGATTGGGTCCTGATTCTGCCTCCAGCTATTAGTCTCTGTGGCTTTTCTCTTTAGGAACTCTGATCTTTCTTCCCCTTGGGCACACCTGACCTGAGTGCTGCCAAGCATGTCCCTTTGGGAGGGAGGTTATAGAGCCTCTGAAAACTCTTTTCTGGTTGTGAAGATTTGGATGTGGGTTTTTTTAAGTCAACAAACTGGTTGAGGTGTTGTTGTTTTTTTTAATCAAATTTTTATTTTTTATTTTTTGACAAAGCAAATCCTTCAGAAAGCTAACTTTTTTATGTATTTGCTTCCAATCAATGGACACAGGCATTGGTGTGGGTGAGCTGAGCTTCATACACATTGAAGGATCTAGCTTACTCTTTGAACATGACTGCATGGTCACCTGGGCATCCAGCTGGCAGATGGGGTGTTACTGGGGGTGTGGGGTGGGGGGAGACAGAGGATTATCCACGGAAATTTTTATGGGCCAGGCCCAGAAGTGGCCCCCATCACTTCTGCTCACATCCTATTAGCTCTATTCTCAAGGGAGGTGGAGAAGTGGAGTCTAGCTGTGAGTACAGGAAGAGCAGGTTATGGGTCTGGTTGTATACATGCATATTGATGCTCAAACATGAAATCATTTGTAGGGACAAGCTGGACTCGGCACTCTAGAAGTCCTAGCAACAGCTACTAAAAATAGAACTCCTCCTCTGTGTTAGTCAGAGAGAACCTCTCACTTCTTTGCTGTGGCTCTGTGTCATCTCTGCTCTGCCCTCTGCATGAGCAGTTACTGATGACAAACGCAGTACAAATGGACATCAAAGAGAACAAAGCCAGCCTTGTTCCAATAAACCTCAGCTGTCTGGATGCACCTCTAATTCCTCAAGTTCTGATCCCAATGTTTCTTGGAAGTGAGCTCTTTAAACCAAATCAAGCTGCAACGCACTTAGCATTCATCATCTCCTGCTTCAGTGTTGCTCTGTAGGAAGAGCTCTGTGGCTTCTTGTCAGACCCTTTGTTGTTGAATAAAACACATTTGTTTGGGGGGCGGAGGATAGAAGATGGCAATGTAGAAAAGAGAACATGAGTCCATTACCCCAAATATAATAGGGCCACTCTTCTTTGTGGGATGGGCTGTCATTATAGCCCAAATATTCTCACTCATGGTCATTGTCTCTCCTATAGAGAGGCTAATCACACAATAGAGGGCTTGTCATATTCAAGATCCCTGAAAAACCACAGGCCCTCATCCAAACCAACATTTCTTAGCCAAAGAAGGTATATTCATAACCCATAGACACAGACAGCAGTGTGATGATGGCCAGAGGGATAGAGAGAGGGCGTGAGGGCCAGGTGAAGGTGGGCAAAGGGAAAGAAGGAGAGGAAATGGGGACATCTGTAATAATGTAAACTATGAACATAAAACAAAGGAAAGGGAAAAAAAGAAAACATTTTCTCAGCTTAACAAAAGCACATGGAACACTCAGTCATTGCACAGTAATGTGGCTGAGCTTCATGCCCTGGGTGAGGTTTACATGAAGTCTACGATGCAAATGTGTATGTCTTCCCTGCTGTTTTTTGAGGATAGTTCACCTGCATAAACCATTGAATGGCAGCTTGTCATATATTCAAATTAAAACACTTTTTGTAATATGTGAAATATAAAACGCATGGACTATGTGATTCCTTCGCAAGTCTGGTTACACAGAATCTAGTTCCTTCCCCACTGTGAGTGCACATCAACCTTAATGTTGTAGCTGTTGGTAACAAGTGATGGTAACTAATTAGAATTCAGTAACTTTGGAGGCCTATGTTATTGCTCACACTGTATGTTGACTAGCAGTAGTTGAGATGTGCCGTTTTAAACCATTGAACCATAGAAAATGCAAGTTACCCAAGGTTAGGATGGATCAATAATGATAAGCCTGATAATAATCTTGTTAAAGTCTAAAGACTCTCTGACTTAAAAGAGTCAAAGGGCTAGAGAAAAAAACCTCAAAGATATGCAATCCTATCTAATTAAAGAGTAATATGTAAATTTTACCATGCCTTTGCTATACTCACAAGACATGCCCACAGCCATGCCCACCAGCCAATCAGGAGCATATTATGCAAATAAACCCCAACCAAGATGGCTGCCACCATGGAGGCAGGAGTAAGGCTTGGGTTTCCCCAGCAACAGAGGAAGCGAAGCTTTCCGCCTGCCGTTGCTGGCCTAGGCCTCCACCCAATGTTACAAAGTTTCAATTATAAAAGATACAGAAATGGCAACAGCCACTAAGCTGAAGAGAACAGAGACTTGGGTTTCCCTGGCAACAGAGGAAGCCAAGCTTTCCATTGCTGGCCAGACCTCCACTCTAGACTACAAAGGTTCAATTGTAGACATAAATTAATCCCAGATCCCAGGGCCTCCACTTAGGTCGTTGGAGGTTGTGGCCGGCTTGCAAACCTCCATAGGCCCCTCACCCCAAGTGAACCCCCACCCTGATCTGGGACACTCTTCAGGGCAAATCAGCTGACCCCCACCCATGCACCAGGCCTCTATCCTATCTAATAAAAGAGTAATTTGCAGATTGACCATCACTCCCACACACAAGAGGGCTGCCCCCATGTGGTCAAAGATCCTGCCCCCATGTGGACACAACATGGCCACCACAAGATGGCTAGCAGGGGAGAACTGTTGGGAGGTTCCAGGCCCTGCAAGGGATGACAGTTGTGGGAGATCAGGCCAGCAGGGGAGGGCAGTTGGGAGGGACCAGGCCTGCATGGAGGGCAATTGGGAGTAATCAATTCTGCAGGGGAGGGCAGTTAGGAGTGACCAGGCCAGCAGAGGAAGGAAGTTGGGGGCAAACAGTCTGGCAGGGGAGCAGTTAGACATCAATTATGCCTGCAGGGTAGTGGTTAGGGGGTGATCAAGCTGGTAAGCAGAAGCGGTTAAGGGTAATCAGGGAGGCAGGCAGGTGAGCAGTTTGGAGCCATCAGTCCTGGATTGTGAGAAGGATGTCCGACTGCCCATTTAGGCCCGATCCTACCAGGAGCGGGCCTAGACAGACAGTTGGACATACCTCGAAGGGTCCCAGATTGGAGAGAGTGCAGGCTGGGCTAAGGGACATCCCCCACACCCTGTGCATGAAATTTCGTGCAGTGGGCCTCTAGTATAATAATTTCACCAGGTAAAAGCAGAAGTTTGAAAGAGTACAAGTGCCTCACTTGCACCCTGTCTTTCCATCAGTGGAGCTTACTCTGTTCCTCTGGGCTTGTGGTGCCAAGCCTGGTCAGGCTCGGGAGGAGAGGAACTCCCAGCTGGGTGGAAAGACCAATCCGAGGCTGATTGCTTTCTAGCTACCAGGCAACCATTGGATGGTACAGTGAGTAGAACTATCTTATCCAAAATGAGAAAATTTTACCCCGTCAGCGAGGTAGTCAAGCAGTTAGGGAGGAGCATGGACAGTATTTCCTGAGTATGTGCTATATGTGAAACATCATATTGAATGCCTAGAAAAATGCCACAAAGTGGAATGTCAATAGGGGTGAGGGGGAAGATGTGGGCCTGACATTAGAAATCAGCAGATGTGACTTGAATTATTTAATATGAATATTCCTGCAACTCCCACACTTGCCTCAATAGACTGTGTATTCTTGAAAAACAAGAACTCCAAAGAAATACAGCACAGTATGGGGAAAAATTCAGGGTATGGGGAAAATAGCTCAGCTTTCCAGTCAGATCAGCCTGCACTGGTTCTGCTGCATTTCACCTCTTCTAAGCCCCATGTTTTCCTTCTATATAATAAGCATAAAAGCAATGACCTCAAAGGGTTGTTTTATACACATTAGATTCCCAAGGTTAGCTTCTCTTCCTCTGGGAACTTGCTGATAATAGATGCTTGGTAGAGAAATGAATTAAGCGCATTTTGTAGAATTGTAGAATGTTAAAACTGGGAAAGCCTTTCAAAATCATCAAGTTCAACTATCGCATTGAATTTAATTATATTTTTCCTTTTCTTTGAGTTATGAATTGATGGGAGAAGAGATGCTACCATCAAAACATGACGACATCTTATCTATTAAATTGGGAAAAAAAGAATGAGATACCAAATATTGGTGAGGGTGTAGAGAGACTTCATTCACATGCATAACAAGCCTACACAGGGTGCCCCAAAAACATGTATTTACAGTTTAACAGCTGATCGCTCAATTTTGAAAATGAAATGTATTTTTATAAACATCGCCTTCATAATTATTCAAAGTGTGTGTACACATTTTGGGGGGCACCCTATGTAGATTGACTCAATTTTCCCATGGTGCAATCTGGATGATTGACCAATTGTACAAAGATATGTATGCAAATGAATCTTTATTGTAGTGTTGCTCATAATAGCAAAATGCTGGAAACACTATTAGTGTTCTTAAGTAGGGGGTTTTAAATTAATTATTACTATATCTATGCAGTAGAGTATATGATTAATCTATATTAATTGGCATAGAAAGTCTTCACAGTGAATTGAATGGGAAAAGCAGATCACAAAAAATGGTGCTGAGCAGCACTTTATTTCTATGCATTTAGTAAGGCACACATGTCTCTCCCTAATCATAAAAATATTCTCAATTTGAAAAAGTCAGAAAAATAAAAATCCTTTTATGTTTCCCAATTCTATACTCTTCTAAAATGCATAGATTAGCTACTTGGCAAAGGATGCAAGAGCATACAATGGGATAAATATCTCTTCAATAAATGGTGTAGAGAAATTTGACAGGTACATACAAAAAAATAAAACTAGACCACCAACTTACACCATACACAAGAATAAACTCAAAATGGATAAAAGACTTAAATGTAAGTTGTGAAACCATAAAAATCCTAGAAGAAAACATAGGCAGCAAAATCTCAGACATCTTTCCTAGCAATGTGTTTGCCGATACATGACCTAGGGCAAGGGAAACAAAGGAGAAAATAAATAAATTGGACTACTTCAAAATAAAAAGGGTTTTCACAGCAAAAGAAACCACCAACATAATGAAAAGGAAGCCCACCTTATGAGAGAACATATTTGCCAATGATGCATCCAATAAAGAGTTAATATTAAAAAATATAAAAAACTCATACAACTAAAAAGGAAGACAATCCAATTTTTTAAAAAATGGACAAAATTCCTAAATAGACACTTCTCCAAAGTAGACATACAGATGACCAAGAGACATTGAAAAAATGTCAAAGTCTCTAATCATCATAGACACACAAATTAAAAGTACAATGAGGTGCTGCTGATGATGTGGGGGAAAGGAACCTTACTGCACTGCTGGTGGGAATGCAAATTGGTGCAACCACCATGGAAAACAGTATGGAATTTCCTCCGAAAATTAAATATGGAGCCACTGTTTGACCCAATTTCTAGGAATATGCCCTAAGAAACCTAAAACAGTAATCAGAAAGAATATATGCACCCCTATGTTCATAGAAGCACAGTTTACAATAGCTAAGATCTGAAAATAACCCAAGTGCCTATCAGTAAATGAGTGGATAAAAAAAGCTGTGGTATATTTACACCATGGAATACTACGCAACAGTAAAAAAGAAAGATCTCTTACCCTTTGAGACAACGTGGAGGGACCTGGAGAGTATCATCCTAAGTGAAATAAGCTAGTCAGAGAAAGACAAGCATCACATGATCTCATTCATATGTGGAATCTAAAGACAAAACAAACTGATAAACAAAATAGATCCAGAGACCTAGAAACATAAAACAGACTGTAGAATCTCAGAGGGAAGGAGGAGATGGGTGGGTAAGAACAGATCAACCAAAGAATTTGCATGCATTTATGCAAAACCCATAGACATAGACAATAGTGTAGTGAAGGCCTAGGGTGTGTGGAGGGAGTGTGTGTCAGCTAGACGGAGTCAATGGGGAAAAAAGAGGAACATATGTAATACTTCTAACAATAAAGGTAAATTTTAAATGTATATATTTACTTGAGCATGTATTCACTTTGTAATCAGGAAAAAATCATAAAGATATTTTTAGTTCTAAAAAGTCAGAAAAATAAAAATCCCTTTATATTTCCCAATTTAATACTGATACTTGGGCAGTGTTTCTGGACAGAATCCAATTTTATCTTTATTATTTAAGCTAACTGCCAAACCAGTTGTTTACATGGTCATAACTGTACAAAGCCCACATGCCAATCATTCTTCTCATTTTTTTCATCTCTTCTATTTGGAGTTTCTGGGACTTACCACAGAACTCTTTTTGTAGTAAGGCAATGAGTTAATAAACACATACATAAATCAATAGAATTATTCCTGTCTCTCCCTAATTGTACAGCTTATACTATCATAAGTCCATTTCTTCCCTAAATAAAAGCAGATGGTTGATCATCCTAGAGTGTAAATCTCTCCTAAAATGACAACCAAACCAAACAGGTTTCCTGTCTTATGATTACAGAATGTTAAGGACTACCGGGCAAGATGCAGGATGTGTATTGTGTAGTGGTTACCATGGTTTTGCCTGAGGATGTGCTATTTAAGCTCATCCTTAATTTGGACAGGCATGAGTCTCAGCTTTGCAGGCTTAAAAATGGTGCAAAGGGCATGACTGTTTTTAGATTAAATGGGAGGTGGGCTATAGCAACAGTTAAAAATAGAGGTCTCTAACTTTAATGAACCATTTGGCTACCAAGTTGGATAAATAAATTAATTGCAGTAGATTCTTTTAAGGAAACAAAGCTAGTATGACAGAGAGAAAGCTGGTGTCTAATTATATATCATTTTAAAACCAACATCCTGATGTATTTTTTAAAACCTGAAATATATGTATATATTTTAAAGGCTTGTTAAGCTTTAAAATCAGCTAGTCAGTTCCTATGACAGTTTTACTCCATTGAAAAAATTCCAGATTGCAATCAATTTCATGTTCTTTGCAAGTAATTTCTGTTTCCATTTGTAAATAGCACTTTGGAGCAAACAGGCAGTGGACTCCTTATAGTTTATCCTTAGTTCTGTTAACCATATTATTTTATGTAGTGTGCCATGCATTATTTCTTTAAAAAAATGCAGGTGGTCTCTGTCTCTAGGACTTTAACACGGAAGATAAGGGTACATATAAAAGCTATATAAATAAGGTTATAGCCCTAGCTGGTTTGGCTCAGTGGACAGAGTGCTGGCCTCTGGATTGAAGGCTCCCTGGTTTGATTTAGTCAAGGGCACATGCCTGGGATGTGGGCTCATTCCCCAATAGGGGGTGTGCAGAAGGCAGCCAATCAATAATTCTCTCTCATCATTGATGTTTTTATCTTTTTCTTTTCCTCTCTGAAATCAATAAAAATATATTTTAAAAATCAATAAATAAGGTTATAATAGCTTCAGCTCAAGACTTCCATCTCCTCATTTTGGAAACTTCAGAGACTCCACAATGGGCAGGCACTGGTGGTCTGGAAAGCCCATCCAAATCAGAATTAAGAAACAAGAGCTCCAGTTGGAGTCTAGCTCTGTGGTTTGGGGCAAGTTCCTTAGCAAGCTTGGGACCCAGTTTCCTTGATTATCAACTCTTATTACTTGGACCAGATGAATTAGTCTACTTTAAAAATGTTATTAAAGAACATGTATACATACCCCATGGACATGGGGGTGGATGGAGGGCAGCAAAGGGAGGGGTGAAAGGGGACACCAGCAATCATGCCAACATCAAAAATTTTTAATAACAAAAATTCTTATTTCTTTTTTTTTAATGCTTTTTTCAAAAAAAATACATGGAAGTCCCTAATGAAGAAAGAAGTAGAGTTCCACTTGTCAATGATAGTCTGGGATTGGGGAAGTTTTGGGGTATTGCTTTCTTGGTCCTTCTCTAACTGATCTCTGCACCCCCACCCCCAGGGCTCCTTAGAGCACAATCTAAAGACCATTGGTTTAAATAAACTTTAATGTCTCATTTAATTTTAAAAGCCAGTCTATGGTTCTGAGAAATCTCAAAATATAATGCCATAAGAAAATTTTAGAAGCTTGAAGCCTCCATGTTATACCAATAAAAATAAACTATAACAGCTGACAAAAGATAGAAGTTATTATTTTCAGCATTAGGGGTTAGGAAAATGGTAGCTTTGGTTTTCCCGGTATTTGACATCAGGGGTCATTGTGTAAGTCATCTGAAAATAAAATGATTTATTGCTCAATGCATCCCCTTTGCTATTTTGTCTGTTTACAAATGTCTATGCATTAACTCATCGTTTCATAATATTTTATATTCTTTTGGATTTTTTATGGCTGTTCATGGTCCATAAATTCTGTTATTCTGAGTAACAGGATGCTGCTCATAAGGATAACTTGTTTATTCTCAATGTTAGTCCAGCTTCTATCTGTATTTACCTATTAATTAGCTCTTTCACTTTTATTTACAGAGGAAGTTGTAACACTTAGAAGATCTCTGGTTGAATCAAAGACAGGTAGGCTCAAATGGAGGAAGCTGAATGGACTCCAAAACAGAGATTTTTTTGGCTTCTCAAATGCTGTTGAACTTTATTTAGTGACATAGTGAAGAAGTTGTTTTACATCCATGGATGAAGGTCAGGACTCACGCTGCAGCTTACAAATCTCTTTGTTGATGTCTCTAAGAACACTCATAATGCACTCCTACTCATGAGAATGTATCAATGTACTTTAATCCCTTTGCCTGACTTGCAGCATAGACAGAACCCTATCTTTGAACCCTAAACACTGCACGAATGACACACAATATGTAATTGATAAATTTGGTTCTCAAATAATAATTACCCAATATTAAATAATGAATTTGGTCTTTACTTTGACAAACTATTATTCATTCAACATATAACCAAAATATTTTTGGTTGAATCTTCTTTTATTTATTTTTTCATATGTGTCCTTATTCCCCCATTCCCCCCTGCCCCCAATTATGCCCCAACCCCTGTTGTTTGCGTCCATTGATTAGGCTCATATACATGCACACAAGTCCCTTGGTTGATCTCTCCCCCTTACTCCCACCGACCCCCACATCCCTGAGATTTGACATTCTGATCGATGTTTCCCAGTCTCTGGATCTGTTCTTGTTCATCAGTCTATGCCATTCATTAGAGATTTTTTTATTAACACCTGGTTATTCTAATCTGCTACATATAAGCTATTAATAGGAAATAGCAGTAATATGAAAAAGAACAGCAAATTTTCTCAGACTTTCTTCATTATTTCAAACAAGCTCTCGGGATCAACAATGAAGGTTTTATCTGATGCTTGCTTTAATTTAAAGTCCCTTATAGCTGTGGTCTTCATATTAGGAATCAATGGTTATATAATCCACAGCTGGAAATCATGAGGGCTTCTGGGTGCAGCGCTCACAGATAAAGTGTAACACTGAGTAGAAGTACTATGACTTCAGAATGTGATCCCTCTGAGAAAAATACTGTGCACACCCCCGAAGGCTTAAAACTAGCATTTATAGTATGCTTCCCAAACCGCACTACAAACTATTTATAGCACATTCACATCAACCGCCCACCCCTTGTTAAAACAGAGCAAGTATTTTAACACTGAAAGGCAGCCTTATAAAATGGCAAGGGAATTGGTAATGGTAGGAAATGATAGGCTGAAAGTGACAGGTTGATTCCTTCCTTTTTATTTTTAACCTTTAAAGTATAATATGTATTCAGAGAAATGCATGTGAGTGTCATCTCACTGAATTTTCACATACTAAAGGCACTTGTTTCATTGGCACTCATATCAAGAGACAGGGTCTTACCCAAACCCTAAATCTTCCAGTCACTGACCTTCCAAGGTCGCTTGGAGTCTTGTCTTCTAATTGCATAGATTGATTTAGTCCGTCTTCCATTTTACATAAATAGAACGATGCATAGGTGCTCTTTTGTGTTTGTTTTTCATTTAACTTCATTTTTTATTGTTGTTTTTTGTAATTGTTCATTCGGCTGCAGAGTATTAGACTGTGCAACATGGATTCATTCCGCTACTGATGGGCATTTTGGTAGTTTTTTTATTTTGACTGCTACAAACTGTGCTTCTAATGAACATTCTTGGTCATGTCTTTTGGGTAGATATTTAAGAGTGAAATTACTATGTCATAAAATAAGTACATGTCCACATAAATAGTACTGTCAAATGGTTGTACCAATTTACACTCTTAACAGTGGTGGATAAGATCACTGTATACATCTGTCAACACTCGTTATTTGTTTTGTGATAGGGGGTGGGGAGGTAAGTGGTATCGCATTATGCTTTTAAGTTGCATTTCCTAGATGACTAAGCAAGTTGAGCACCTTTTCACATATGTATAGCTCCTTTTGTGAAGTGTCTTTTCAGCGATTTTGTCCACTTTTCTCTTGAATTTCTACCTTTTTCTTATTGGGTTATAGGAGTTCTTTATATAGGCTGGATATTTTCTGCATTTTCTTTTGTGCAATGTGATGTTATGTGTTCAGATTTATGCTAGATATGTTTTATGTTTTCAGTTACTCTATTTACCATGTACCTTAGGCTACTGTACATTCAGGTCTGAAAAGCTTCTAACATTTAGAAAGAAAAAGTAACCATATTCCAGAATCAGAGTGCTGCCTGCAATCAGCTACCATAAAATACATCATCACTATTCAATGACATTTTATATGCACAATCTATTTTTATTTTCAGAATTTTCATATTGTTTGATTCAGTGCCTAAAATTGAATATATATTGAAGAAAGGGACAAAGTAATCAATGGGAGGGGATAATGATCTCCTTTAAACTTGTTAAAATAGGTCATGAAGCCTCTCATTCTGGGAAGTATCTATCATGAAATTCATAAAAAGTTAAAAATGCTGGTTTGGATTTTGGTGTTGCAGTTTACTAGCGCTCCTTGGTCAAAATACACTTGAGATCATGCCGCTTTTGTCTGTACAGTCCGTTCCTTTTGGTAATAGTATCCTGTATCTTTTTAAGAGCCACCCTGATCACAGCTGGTCCCTATGTGTCGAATCTACCATCAGCTCCAGCAGAGAGCAGTGGCCGCTGATTCATACCTGGACAATTAAGCATCATATTCCACAGTCATTGGTTCAAGGATGGTCATGTGAACAGTGAGAACCAATGACATGTAACAACAATTGTGCTTTAAATCCAGAGGGAGAGGAAGCCTCCCTGGTTGGACTTGACTTAAGGAGGATGTAATGTGGGATTCCTGAGTCCCACACTTTGCACACTGGAGAGGAAATTCTGTTGTAAACAGAGACATCCCAGAAGAAGTGAAGCAGTGAGAAGCAGATAGAGAGAAAAGGAATTAGAATAACATTTTGAGCCCTGTGGATCAAACCATGATTGAAGCCCATTCTATCTGGACTTTTCAGGAATGTGAGCCAGCAAATTTCTTGTCTGCTTAAATTGATTTTCCTAACACTTGAGACCTAAAGTGCCTTAGTCCATGCAAATACCTGGTCCAGGTGGGGTTCTCAACATTATGTGGGATAAACAAAGTACGGAACGATATGATGTTAAGCAAAGCCTTCTCGGTAAGGCTAGCACTGCTTGAAATAATGGCTTTAAGAGTCCAAGTTCTTAAGGATTTGGGTATGGAGTTAAATGTTTCCTATGGTGATAGCATTTAGTTAGAGTTCGTTTGGTGGGGGTAGATGAGAAGAGAGAAACATGTGCCCCTTTCTATGGTCATGAAAAATCACTGTGCTTCATGAGAGTGGTTCCCAGACACCTGTGCTAGACCCGTTCTATCAGAATTCCTTGGGATGCTTGTTACAAATACACATCTCAGGGATACACTCCTCAAGATCAGAATCACTAACTGTAGGATGGTGTCTAGAATCTGCAGTAGTAACCAAACTCCAAGATTGGGGAACCAGTGCTTGATTCCAGGATTTACCCACACCCACCCAGCCCTGGGACACTTATACCTCCTGCGTACCTTCCTCCAGGAATTCTGAGCCAGATAAGGGAAGAAACTGGGTAGAAGAGAAAACTTAGAGAAGGGAGAGCGAGATGCAGACAAGCCATTCAAGCGATGTAACTGCTAAAAGACTGAATACTGCTGAGGCGGGGGCAGGGAAAAAAGACTTTATGTTAATATTATCTTTAAGGAATCAGAGCTTTCTACACATAAAAATAAACTGATTAGTGAAAGCTCAGTTGTACTAGTATTCCTGTTCCCTCCCTGGATGCTTTAATTATGAGGACAAAAATGAAAAGAAGGAGGTCCCCGAGTTCTCTGTAGATGTTATTGTACTTCACACACACACTGGTTTTCGTAGGGAGCCAGAAAGACGGTAGCAGCTCCATTGAATAGTTAGCTGTTGGTACATTAGATGGGAGAAAAATAGCAATTGTTCATCTTCTCCAAGTTAAAATTTTCTAGTTCCTTCAACTCTGTGGTCATTCACACCATATACACTAAAACATAAAGATTTAACTTAAAGACATATGTTGACTTCAATACAGTTTCACATGTGAAAAGCCTCCAGGCTTAGTTATGAAGTGAGAGAACAGATACCAATAAGTAATTATTAAAATCACTTACTTGATAAATCTGGTACCAGGAAAAAGAGCTAGCCCTTTCTTGCAGCTCCAAGAGTATTACATTGCACTTGACCATCACCAGTTAATATCTGAGGAGGGAGGGGCACATAATTGGAGCCCTGTTCTATTGGAATCCATGGGACTGTGAATCTGAAACTTAAGACTCACATATTATATTACATTTAATACTGAAATATTATTTTTCAAAATTAAAATAGTATTAAAACAAAGCTGGGGAGAACAAAGTGTGGGAACTGTCTAGCTTTTGCTGTTTCGTGTCCTGCTTTAAAATGCAAGCAAAGCAGATTCTTCTCAGTATCAACATAGACAAAAGCTTTTCTCTTAACCAAACTCGAGTACTTTGACTTCACAATAGACTCAAATCCCACCCGCTTTTATTTTTTTATTATTATTATTAATTTTTTTGGTGCAAAGTTGCCATTTACTGACCTTCTTGACAAACCACAATAACAAGTCTTTCATATAACCATGAGATGCTCAAATTTTACTTCCTGTTTGCCAAATGTATGTATCAACTATTTAATTATTGTGGTTCCTCTGCATCTGGCAGAGCAATAGTCACCAACCTAAATAGCTTAGCTCTCTCATTTACCTTCCAGTGGAAAAGCATGGGCCTCGGATTTCACTAACCAGGTGAGTTACTTTGGCATATGGCCAGGACACCTGGCCTTCCGTTTAACCAAGGATGCATATAGAGAAATGGGTGAGTGGGTCTAGGATTCGCTTATGAGCAGTGGCTGCTTGGAGGCACAGCCAAAGAGATAGTGCACTTGTGGCTTCTGACCAGAACCCCACAAATAAAAATAAAATAACAAGAAAAGTAAAATTCATGATTTCCTAATATCAGAAAATAGACAAACAAAAAACCCACCCCACCCTCATTTATTTGTCATCTTTGGAGGAGGCTAAGGAATCAACTCCTTATTCTGAAAACTGGTACCTATATAGAAAGAATTGGGCATCTATCCTGTTTTTTCTGTATAGACTGTACATCAAGGTAGTCAGATTATCTATGAGGGGCCACAGCCGGGTGGCTGAATTGGTGGGAGTGTCATCCTGTACACCAAAAATGTTTGCAGGTCTAATTCCTGTTTAAGGCGTGTATGGGAGGCAATTGATTGACATTGATGTTTCGCTCTCTCTTTCCCTTCCTTTCTCTAAACATATCCTCGGGTGAGAATTTTTTTAAAAAATTGTTTATGAGGGAAAGTTTTTCTTTAATAACAGACCCAGCTACTAAATGCAAAAGGAGGGGTAGAATTAGAATATTATCATTTTGCAGCCCCAAATAATGGCTCTGAATAATGAGCACAAATGCATGTAAAACAATTAGGGTTTTGATAATGCATAGGTTAGGCAGACAACACCTGCAAACACTCATCAGTCTTAGCATCGCACAAAAAGAGAGCCAAGCATAAATGTGATGTGATGCAAGCGCGCGCGCGCGCACACACACACACACACACACACACACACACACACCGTGAAGTATTCTCTCCAAAAGTATTGAAGCTGGATTTGCTCAAGATTCAATTTCTAGTGTACAGGAAACACAGGAGATAGGAAATGCTGAAGACACTCAGATGGATTAAAATCCAGGGACTTGTACTGTGCCAATGGCCTGACCTGGTTTCTTCAAGGAATGAATTAGAAGGAAAAAGAAAAGAAGGAGAGGAACTCATGATTAAGAAACTTAAGAGGTATATGAGCCAAACACAGAATGTCACTCCCCCTTGGGTTCTGTTTCAAACAAACCAACTGAAAAAAGAAACCACATTTGCCACATTTGGGAAATTTTAAATACTGTATAGAAATATGTGATATTATTGAGAACATTTTGATCATTTTAGGTGATCTATCACATTTTTACTATGTTAAAAAGGAGTCGTTATCTTTTAGAGCTATCTCCTAAAGTATTTTTAGATTGAATAGTAATATGTGGCAGAGGGTGTATGGAAATATAGAGGAGACTAGATTGGTAGTGTATTGACAATTGCTGAAGCTGGGTTTGGAGAACATAAAGGCTCATTGTGTTACTAAGGAATAACTTAGAGTTATCCCTAATTTCAATGTGTGATTTATCCTTGATTTCTTCTCTTCTACCTAAGAACATAGGCAAGCTCTATCATTTTAATTTCCAAAATCGAAATCAAATCTTTGTTTATTTCCATCCACACTCTCAGTGCCTTAATTTCATCTACCATATTCCACAAGGGTCATCTCACCCATCTTCCTGGTTTCTAATCTTGCTTTACTCCCTTTCATTCTCCACACAGAAGCCTGAGTAATTTAAAAAAAAAAAAAAACTTTAAAAAAATCACAAATCTAATCATTGCTTTTTTCTTGTGCTATCCCTGAAACAGTGGTCCATTGCTTCCAAATAAAATCTAAACTCTTTGCCATAATCAAGGCCAGGTATAACTCATTCCTTGGCTATTTGACTATTATTTGTAGTCATCACCTTGCCTAACTTTAACTGTAGCATGTTAAGCATGCCAAATCCAATTCCACCATATGTATATTTCCCTCCCTACCCTCCCCAAAAAGAAACCAGTCATTACCATTAGAATTCTATTGAGAGTTACATAAATTATTGTTTTTAAAGTGGGAACAGCAATTCATGTTGAATGCAGACACATCCAAAAAACATATAAACCAATGAAATACACTCTTCTGCCTCCCAACCATCCTAATCTAGTGTGATGCCATTTTAGTTGATGTCCTTTCAGAATGTATGTCTGAATATTATAAAAAATGTGATTATGGAAGTTGGTAACCTATCTTTTCTTCTTAACAATGAACTGAGGATCTGTTTTCATGTTATTATATATACAGCTTCATCATTATTGTTTAGGCTTTTGATCCACATTTCATAACCCCCCTGTTCCCAGACCTGCACCAATTTGCATTCCCACCAGCAGGGCATGACGGTGCTCATTTCCCTACACCCCTGGGAATCTTTTTAATCTTTGTAGATCTGAGAGATGCAGAACAGCATCCCATTGTTTTTCAATTTGCATTTCTTGGATGGCAGTAAGGTAGCACTTTCTCTGCTTCTAATACTGCTCACCTGTAGTTCTTATGATTGTGTATTCTAAAGTGTTAGCTTATGTTTGGTTTATTTTTTATTTTTAAATATTTTATTGATTGCAGAGAGGAAGAAAGAGGGAGGGAGAAAGAGACAGAAACATCAATGATAAGAATCATTGATCAGCTGCCTCCTGTACACCTCCTACTGAGGATCAAGCCTGCAACCCAGGCCTGTGTCCTAGCTGGGAATTGAACCATGACCCCTTGGTTCATAGTTTGATGCTCAACCACTGAGCTATGCTGGCTGGACTGCATTTTAAAAAGAAAAAGCAAACCAGCTAAGGAAGAATGTACATGCTGCTCAGCACAGCCTTGCAGCGACCCTGTCACCTCTCCCTCCATAGATTCCATCAGTGCCTTGAGCTATTTATCCCCTGTATCTGAGCACAGAACCTGGGCTTTATATCCCTGACTGGAAAGTCTTTATTCTCTCCTTGTAAGATGTGGATCATAGAAAATTGTCCACAATTCTTTTAAAAGCTTCTTGATAATATTTTATGGAAATCCATATGGGGAAACAAGATTTATAGCTTTAGAAACTGAGCTTCAGCCTCTGGGCCAACAATTTCAACTTGCCACTGTCTGGCATTTGATCATCTTCAGGTTTCAATCCAGAGTTCAAGTAATATCTGTGTCAGAATAGTCAGTAATGATTTTTCCTGTTGTATTCATTTTAGAAAGAAGTTCAGGGAAAAAATGTTGGGAAACAGTACCTAAGACTGGAATTCATTCATTTATGCTGCTTCGTCTGAAAGAAAAAAAGACAGCAAGACATTTCAAGGTATCGTATCCCTATAGATTTTCAAATGTACCACAAGCTTGCTTATGCGGTTTTACCAAGGATTACATCAAGAGTATTTTTTAACTGTCCAAGGTCCTGAAAGCTTGCACATTTTAATTCTACAATGTTTAGTATTATTTTGAACTTTGAGTGACTACCTATCATTCCATACTTTTTATGTTATTTTTATTGTATATTTATTTAAAGTTAGTGAATTTAAGTGTAGATTAACTGGGCGAATATAGCGATTTTATATGTGATATAGTGCCATATGTTTTAAGAGCTACTTAAAAAAATAAATAAATAAATGAGCTTATGGTTTTGATTGTAAGACCAAGTATTTTCTTAAAAAATTCAAAACAATAAACCAACATGAAACAAACCAGACAGCTAATTGGAAATAAAAATTGTGAAGAAAGAGGTGAATAGTCCAGGTCATTAGGGATATGAGTAAATAATACCATATACCCCCAAATTAGGAATGCTGTCATTGAAATTAAAAAGAACCTGTCAGATAAAAGGGACATGAGGAAATAATGTTTGGTTTTAATAGTAAATGTGGAGGCCTAGGGAATAGGATGTGCAATTTCATGGGCAAGAATAATGCCACTGGAAAGACACACAGTTAATACTATTTTAGTCTTTACCAAAACAAAGGTCAGCTGTAATCAGATATGTGTGGCTCATACACCATCTGTGATGGAAGGAAAGTCAAATTAGACCAATGATGGAAGTGTCAGCATTTACTGAGTGAGCATTGTATGTAGCTTTGTGAAATAGGTTCCATGTGAAAAGAAAAGTAAATTAGAAAAGATGGTCCCTCCCTCTTCCCCTCCCTCTCTTCCTCTCACCCTCCTTTTCTCCTTCTCTCTTCCCTGCCACCCTCCATCCCTCCCTCCCCTTCCCTCTTTTCCTTCCTTCCTTGAAGAGATAAGGCAGACCTATAGAAAGAAAGGACTCAAAATCTCAGAGTTTAATCTTTCATTGAGCAACAGAGGCTCGGAAAAGCTAAGTGACTTGCTTAGAGTCACACATTAGCAGTTCCAATCTCTGTCATGGTGGTCTTCCCACTCTATAACTCCTGTCTCATATGCAAACACTTAGCATTCATATAAATAAGAATGAATTAGACACACAGGATTAGAGAAATAGAGCAATAAAATGAAAATGTCTTCAGAGGAAGACAAGTATCTCATGATCTCACTTATATGTGGAATCGAATGAACAAACTAGATCCAGAGACACAGAAGTATGGGACAGACTGATGAATTTCGGAGGGATGGGGAAGGGGGAGGGAGATATTAACCAAAGACTTTATATGCATCTATGCATAATCCATGGACCCAGACAAGAGTGTGGTGAAGGCCTGGGGAGGAGAAAATCTATCAACAGTAAAGATAATTTTTTTAAAAAATAAAAGGATAATAAATTGAATGGTGTGGGAAGTAACTGTGCCATATAAAGTCAACAAGGGAGACATGTCTTGTTTGATACAAGTTTTAAGAAAAGTACTGATCAAGAAACATGAATGATTCAGGTAATGATTAGCACAAAGTTATCAAGGGAGACTCATAAGCCATAATCAAGCACATGGGACCAATCAGAGAAAAGGTTGGAGGAATGTGCTCAGCAAAGAAAGGACAAGGGTGTCATAAATGCTTATTCAACCATAATGCATCTGAAATAAGGAGTTTCAGGTAACAAAAACTCTCTGGTTATATAATTGCTTTATTCACAGACGAGTGGGGATCTGGTTTGGTTTCTACTTCCATCCCTAACCACTTACGTTTACTTGGAGAAGTCACTAGCCTCTCCTAGCTCCAATTCCCTCCTCAATATGTACATGGATAAGGAGTTATTCTGGGATTGTATGAGAAATAAATGGCATAATCTTAATATGCTTGCTCTGTACCTGGCACAGAATAAGAAAAATCTTATGGAGCAAGTAATTATAAGAAGAATCTTTTAAAAGCACTTTCACATCGATTATCTTCTTAAGCAACCCTGTAGGTAGAACTAGCCAAGTGTGTAGTATCTTATTTTATAGACGAAGAAACTGAGTGAGGCTTGGCACATTTCGCTTGCTTGGTTATACTTTCTACTGAAGAGGATAGTTGGCTAACATGTGGGCAAGTTAGTCATATACTTTATACTTATTACTTCTCCCTATTTTATAGATGGAGAAACTCAGTAATGCTTAAAGAGATTTTTATTTTATTTTCTGAAACTTTTAGTGAAAAGATGCTTTTTAAAAACGTATGTGTTGCCCAGCCAGTGAAGTTTAGTGGTCACAATTCCCAGTCAGAGCACATGCCCTGGTTGCAGGCTTGTTCCCCCAGGTGGGGTGTGCAGGAAGCAGTCCTTTAACAATTCTCTCTCATCATTGATGTTTCTACTCTCTCTTCCTCTCCCTTCCTCTCTGAAATCAATTTAAAAATATTTTTTAAAAAAGAAAAGTGTGTTGACAAAATGCTTGTATATTTTAGAAAAGGAGAGTTACTTGTCATGAAGAAGACAAGTAACAGATAAAAGTTATTGTAAGGGTCTTATTGGTCTTTATCTTCACTTAAGCATTGAAAAATTAAAGAAGGAAGATGTAGACTGGAAATAAAAAAATATATATTTGACCTAATCAAAGTTCCTCAAAATTTGGAAAGCCTATTAATACCAAGTTTGGAATCTCTTCCACTAGATATATTTAGAATTGTTGGATGATCATATAAATTAGAATGCTCTTTAGAGATCAAAAGCTGAGCCAGGAAGTATCTTGATGTGACCTCTTTTCAAATCTGGATGCATGATTCAGCAGACTTTTAGATGACTTCGTGTAGGAAAGGAAGCTGTAACATTCCATTTGGTCCAATCATTTTCAATCAAACACATATTTGCTTCAAAAGCAGCAAAAATGAAATTTATCTATTTCAAACATTTCCATTGGACACCGAGATTATCTCCCATCTCTTCCTGAACAAAACCTCTTCCATTGGTCAGGCTATCCCAAGTCTTTCATTGGCTGACTGGGAGGAGCATTTTGTCAACATGGCAGGATAGTAGGTGCCTTCAAAAGGATTCTCTATTCTTTGCCAGAAGACTCTGGGACTAAGGATTGCTCATAAATAAATAGGTTGTTGAAAACATGAATGCCTTCTACATCCTTAAATTTTTGGTTCAAATTAAAACCTTCCTAAAATGACATGAAAACCAGAGCTCACTCATTATAGTGTGCAACCTTGCTGAATTCTTGTTTTTAAATTCAGTAAAATACCATATGTGCCTGTCAACTTGATGTGTATGTGTGAAAATGCTCATCCATCCCTGAGACAGGGCCATTTGAAGAATAAGAAACAAAGCTAACTACTTTGACTAAGGCTGGGGTTAATTCCAGGGAGAAGCTTGAATGAGCAGGAATACAACTAACTACCTTCTGTTTCATGGATACTGGCAGGCACACAATTATAGAAGGCCTTGAGTTATTTTAATGTCCTGCTATGGTCAGGAAATCATGTCTTTTCCCCACTTTGACTCAACTGATCTTTAGCTACATCATGACATTAAATATTAGCAGACAGCAAATGAATTTTGACTCTTAAAAAAATCAATGTCATTAAAAAATAAAAAGAGTGAGGCCCTGGCCTGGTTAGAGTGTTTGGCATGCACCAAAGGTAACAGGTTCATTCCTGGTGAAGGGCACATACCTGGGTTAAAAATTTGCCACAGATCTGGGTGTGTTTGGGAGGCAACCAATTGATGTGTCTTTTCCATCTCTCTCTCTCTCCCTTCCTCTCTCTCTCCTCCCTCCCTCTCTCTCTCCTCCTTCCCTTTCTCTCTCCCTCTCTCTCTCCCTCCCTTACTCCCTCTCTCTCTCTTCCTCTCTTCCTCTCTCCCCCTCCTTTCTACTCTCTCTGAAAAGCAATGGAAAGGGGGAAAAAATCCTCTGGTGAGGATTAACAAATAAACCAAAAAAAAAAAAGGGAAGAAATTTACTAGAATAAAATACACTAAATATATAGAACAGCTATAAACTTTGATTGGATCATGATTATTACTAAGAGAACATAACATTTTTGTGTGTTTGAAATTTTTTTTTTCAAAATAAAAAAATTGAAGGGAAAACCACAATTCCAACTCCAGCTCTCAAAATAAAAAAATAAAAAATTTCCTGGGATTATGTTTTGTTAATAACTGAGAGAGAGGGAATCACCTTAAAACTGTTTTATAAGAAACTCTGTACATTTTGGTTAAATGCTTGGCACAATGCTTTATGGGTGCTTAAATTATATTTCCTCAGGGGCTAAAATTTAAAACAAAGAAACTCACAGAGGGAGAGGATATGGTTCCTGGTTATGAAACATGTTCATCAACTGGATGTTTTAATTACAACTTCTTTGGAGTTCAGAGTATGTTGTCTTCATTAACCCCCACTCAGAGGTTTGAGTCAAGGCAATAAAGCTGCAGAGTTTACACAGTGGGGAGGGGCGGGGGGGGGTGGAGCAGTCTGACATCTGACACCCTCTGCCCTGGAGCTGCCCTTCTGCCTCCAGCCTTTCCCCAAACAACAGAAAAGTTCTGATGAAGAAACATGAATGATTCAGGTAATGATTAGCACAAAGTCACCAACGGTGTGATTCTGCAGATTCTGATTGGGACCCGAAGACAAATGCAGGAGTGCTTACATGCCGAGAACACAGTGGCCACTCCGCTAGGGAAATAAAACATTCCTGGTAGAAGTTCAAGTTAACTTTAGTGCAGAATGACCCCATCAGTTTTCCGCCAGTGATTCTACACAGGGTTTGTATGGGGTTCTCTTCACAAAACGACGTGGTTCTTTTGGGGAAGAGGGCTTGGAGGTGTCTTGGGAATAGGGGAGATCTTGGAAGACTGGGGTTTCTTCTGGACCTCAAGGCGAAACAACCCGAGGCAGATGAGTGAACGCATCCTGGTATTCGTGAAGTAAAGTTGATTCTAATCATATCTGTTCCCCTTCTCCTTCCGTTTGTGGAACCAGCACGAAGCAAAATTCCCCAAGCTGCTTCATCTCTCCCTGTCCTGACTCTTCTCCAGCTGCTCCCCGGAATCCCAGTTAAGCAAGGACTCTTTCCTGCAGCACCCCGGGATCCGCATTCAGCAATTCTCAGACTGAGCCGTGCATGGGTAGCCCCTCCGAGACCCCACACGATGCAGTGGGCTCCTCTCTGCTCTCACACCGGTCCGCGTTTTGCAGTGGGGAGGAAGTAAGGGAGCCAACTCGCGGAAAACTTCCTCGCGGGCGATGACTGGGATCTCTGCGCTGCCCCTGCCGGGCCTCCCAGGCCACGTGGGGCCACAGGGCAAGCAGTAAAGAGATGCCGCAAGGATTGCAGGATTGCAGGTTCTGAGCTGCGGAGACCGGGGACCTGCAGCCACGCCTCCGAGCCAGGACCTGCGTCCTACCGAGAGCCCAGGGGAGGCCCCTGCCGGCCGGCGGGAAGCTGAGCCACTTTGCACCGATGCTTTGTTTTCCTGCCGCAGGAGCCCGAGGCGGTCTCTTCCCCCCACATTTCGCCCGCCGTCCTCAATAACCATGGAAGTTGGGGCGGCACAGAACGAGAGGGAACCGCTTGGCGCGGCATCTCTTCTGGATGCTCTCCCTCTACACGGACCCCTTCTTCCCTCCTGTTTGGGGTAAGTGCAGTCTAGTTTGCAATAACGAAGGCATAGAATGAAAGCTGATGGAAGGAAGGGGATGGCAGTAGCACAAAGGGTTAATGTGCTAAGTTGTTTTACTTGGGGCCGGGGGAGGGGGGCTTATCCCTTACACCCCACCCGTAGTCCCCAGCTGTCCATCCCAAGTACTAAGCAAGTTAGGAGTTGGACTTGATTTAGGCCAGTTAGGGGATGGGGTGCTGGGATTCATTAATTAATTGGTTAATTTTTGCTGAACTTGACCCTTTACAGACACACACATACACACACAATGTTGTCTTTGTCTACATTCTTCTATGAAATCAGAGATGAGAAAAAGCCCCAGAGGTTGTTCCTGGTGGTGGTGGTGGTGGTGGTGGTGGTGGTGTGGTGGTGGTGGTGATGGTGGTGGTGGGGACGCACTGAGTGATTTAGCAGAGAGATGATCATAAGGGCCAAAGACTAGTGCAAGCCTTTAACAGCAAGAGGACTCCACAGCCCTGGTCCTGCTCCCTCACCCCAGAAGGTCCATCCCAACCTCCCCAGCCTCCAAACAACCCATCGTTCGTCCTGCTGATGCTTTTCTGGGGCAGGTTCTCCAGGTCCTGATGTAACTTTTAAGAAAAACTGCAGGCCATCTTGAACACGGGATGCTCGATGTTTGTTCATTGATTGGCTGGATGATGCAGCGTAAGGCTGTATTTTGTGCCTCAGGAACTTGCCTTGGACAGTGAACTCATTGCCTGATGAAGACCCTGGGGCACAAGGTTAGCGCATCTCATTTTGCAATGGAGGGGCTGGCATCTTGGCTAATACAGTCTGTAGATCATCGTTACCCAAAAGAACCCAGGAGACAGCTTCAGGGTCAGACTCATGGGGTCAGGGGGCCAGATGAGCTCCCTTGGGTTTGAATATCTGTGTTGTGACCTTGGGAGTGTTTTTGTTTGTTTGTTTGTTTGTTTGTTTTTATCTCTCTGAGCTTTGATCTTCTCACCTGTAACATGGGACCCCTTAGGCTTCAAAAGATGTAGGGAAGCTGGACATGTGAGAGGTGAGGGATGCATTTGATGAATGTCAGTCTGACATCCCCATCCTGAGAAGATTCAGGAGAGAGGATATCTTTCTCTGTGGACACCTCTCTGACCTGGATGCCAGTGAAACATGGCATTGCAGTGCCCGGCCTGGAGCCCTCCCGGCCATGAGCACTTGAGGCGAGGGCAGAGGGAGGCTCTGCAGGCTTTCTGGGGAGCTCGCCAGCAGTTCCCTTTGGGCTGGGGAGCAGAGCCCACATACATACCGATGTCTCTGGGGGCATGGCTGGGAAGCAGAAATTCCTTGTCTGTCTCACTTCCATCTCATCCGTGCTCTCAAGCCTTCTAGCAGAGGGAAGCAAAGTGCGGAAACAGAGTCCCAGAGAAGGTGGCTCTGACGCGCCTGGGGAACCTGCCCGGAGAATCTGTGCGCTCGGGTGACACTGTCAGGCTGGTACCAGCTTTTTCTGAACAAGGTTTGCAGAGACCTCTGGCTCTAGCCATGGCGGCCTGTAGGGTCAGTGACAAAGCACTTACCAACCGGCGCCACGGATGACAGTGACCCTCTGCGGATCAGGCCCTGGAACTCAGAAACCGTAGAGCATAGATGTGACCGTGGAGAACAGATGGTGAAAAGGATGCTGCTGACACAAGGCTCCTCAGAAGCCTCAAGCAGTTCAGAGAGCACAACTCAGGGCAGGGTTTCGGGCCATGGCTGGCAGGCTCGGGAATGAGCCCAGAAGTCACTTGCTCGTTCTTAAGTGAAAGCAATGACAGTCTAACCCCACCTCATGGCGTGGACGGCCAGGTCCATGCCTATCTTGTTCTTTGCCGTATCGCCAGCACCTGCCGCAGTGATGGCACACAGAAGGGGTGCCAGATAGGCGTGGCGTGGACAGTGAACGGACAGCAACTTAAACTACTTCCTCGCCAACGCGGCTGTATGCACTTCATGCCTCCCTTTAGCAAGTATTTCTCCAGCAGGTACCAGTGCAAGGCTCTGATGCTGGCATCCAAAGTCATTTCTAAACGTTGTTCAGATGGGTACTTCCAGGGACCCATGCAGGACGATCTCAGCCCACTAGGTTCTTTTGGAGACTGACGTCCCCCACAAGCTCTTGTGTAGTTTCAGGCGGAAAGGGGGAGGGGGCTGAACGTGTGTAGAGCCCTGCGCACCTGTACCCGCTGGGCCCTGGGACTCCTGGGGCCCCTGCTTCCAGGAGCTGCCAGGTCTTGGCAACTCTGCGTCTCTCTCCACCCTCTTCCCCGGCCTCCAACCAGCGCCTCAGCAGCCTGCAGGTAGCTGGGGAAGAGACTGGGCCGTGCCTGGGGAGCGAGCTTCCCCGGGCGGGAGAGCAAAGCTGATGAAGAACGGTCCCAGAACAAAAGGCTCATGGCTGGCACCTGCCTCCTCGAGGCGCGCCGGGGAGGTAGATTCGGGGCGCAGGCGGGAGCACCTGGCGCGGGAGGACACCGGAGTGAAAAATGAAGTGAGAAACGAAGCGGGGTGCGCCCAGGGTGGGAGCGGTGACAAGAGGTGACCCCCTGAAGCACAGATCTGCGGCAGGGCCACCTCGACTCTTCTTCCAACCTCCGGCAGCGCCTTCCGGGCACCCAAGCGTGTCTCCGGCGGCAACTCCACCAAGAGCCGCCGCTGCTGCCTCCACGCCCGCCGGCGGAATCAGTAAGTAGCTGTGCGCCCGCCGCCCGCACCCGCACCCGCCCCACCGTGGCTTCCCGACCCGCAGCTTCCAGCCGCCTGCACCGCACGCACAGCGGGCCAGTCCGCAGCTGCTGCCGCCGCCGCAGGCCGGGCGCCAGGGGCAGAGCCCTGGCCGGGCATCGCCACCCTCCTCGGTCTCTCCAGTCTGTGCCGCGGCTTCTACAGAGCCAAACGCAAGCGGGGAGGGTCTCCCGCTCTCGCTGCGAGCTCCCCGGCGCCGCGCCACCCCTCTGTCCAATGGCTTTTGGGGGGTGGAGAGTGGGGGGCGTCGCCTGCAGGCGAGGAGCCACTGCCGGGGTGGGGCGTGCGCTCTGCACCATCGAGCCAGGCTGACGTGCCCGCCGCCGGGGAGTGTGTGTGCGGGAGTGTGTGCACACGCCTTGGGGGCTGGAGTGACACTGCAGTGGGCTTCTCCCTCCGTAGGCCCGCCAGCGGCTCAGCCCCGACCCGCCAGCACGCGTTTGCGAAGCTTTGCGTTTTCATCTTCCCGAGCCTCCTTCATCCTCCCCTCGCGGACCTCACTTTTCCTTGTACCCAGGGGGGTTGTTGCTGCCAGGCACTCCTCATCCCCAGGCGTCTCCTGTTCTTTCCTAAGCCAATATTTTCCGTTTGTCTTTCTCTGGGGTTCCTCCGCGAGCCAGCCCAGGGCTCTCCCATCCTTGGAAATTGTTTTTTGTTGGACTGCTGTGCCGAGGTGTTTAGAGCTTGAGGACTTGATCGTTTCGATTCTTTTTCCCTTTCCTCCCCATCTGGGCAACGGAGCAATGAAATTTCCAATCGAGACTCCAAGAAAACAGGTTAACTGGGATCCTAAAGGTTGGTATCTCCTACTTTTGGCCGCCCTCGCCCTGCCTCCACCTCCGGCGTGTGCGCGCCTCCGTGAGTGGAAACACTCTTGGCTCCCGGCAGCGTGTGTCCTGAGGCAGAAAAATGCTCCTGGGAACAGCAGTGAGGGTGGGAGGAGGGTGGAGAGCAGCGTGGGTTCCAAACCCAGATAGTGCCTGTCATTATCATATAGTCATTGTCCCTCCTGGATTGTTTCAAAATCTATTTAAAGATACATCTTGCTGGCTGTTTGGCTTGAAATTGCACCAAGTGTCGGTATTTGCTTTTGACTTGGTGTGTGCGGGTCTGTGTGTGTGTGTGTGTGTGTGTGTGTGTGTGTGTGTGTGTGTCCTTTGTTTCTGGTGATCTTTGTCTCCCTGGCAGATGGGTGGGGTGCCTCCCCCTGGACCTGGGGCTGCGCTGCCTGCCCAGGGTGTCCTCAATGGGAAAGGTTTCCTGGCAGCAAGTGGAGCTCAGATTTGCAGCAACAGTCCCTGGAGGTGGCCCTTCTTGTAGGGCGTGCGTAATAATGGAGCCCCCCCCCCCGGGGGGGGGGGGCCTTCTGAGTCTTCCCTCAATCTTATTACCAAACCCGGCAGCTAGTTTGGCTCTGACCTGAGTGGAAGGAGGGGGGAGTGAATTGTGAACAGGGTGGGGCTGGGAAGGGCTGAGGAGGGGGCCGCCTAGGCAGTAGCGTCATTTACAAGCTAAGAATGTTGGACAATGTTTCGTCCTCGCATGCGACTAAGTCAGATCTGCTGCACCTGGCGCTGGCCACTGAGTCTGTAATTAACATACAGATGCAGAGGCTCCTCTTTGGGATCATTTGGGAGCAGGATAAGTTGAAAGCTAGTGTTCAGTTTTGACAAGAATGCTGTATTTAACATTTCTCTTATCTAAAGGCTGATTCTGGCTTGGACACACCTCTGCATATATTGGGGTTGAAATTTCTTTTTGAGATGTGTGTGCGCTCGTGTGTGAGAGTGTGTTAAGTGTTCTTTATGAGTACTTTTTTCCTTTTCTCCATACTAGAGAGAAGGAAACCCACTCATTCCTTAAGTAAATGTCTTATGGATTGACTAGCTATTGAAGAGTGGGGAGATAGTGCCAATTTTTAACCCTGAGGCTGTTACACCTTAAATATGACCTACACCTTCTCTTTTGTCACTAGATCTTTGGAAATATGGAAGTGTGTCTTGGTTTTGTTTTTGGTTTTGTTTGTTTCTTTTTCTAATTCTCTGCAAACCATATTCATTGACTACCTGCTAGGTACTGGAAATACAGTTAGAGCAACACAACAGCTCTGCCTTCTTAGAGTTTATAGTGAGGGAGACAGACCTAAACTAATCATTGCACTGAGGAATGCGTAATTACAAGCTCATGTATGTTCATGAAGGAGAGCAGCAGTGTTTTTAAGAAAGTGTCTGATAGAAGAAGTGGACAAGAATCGGGGGAGGCAGCTGGTCAGGGAATGCATTCAGACATCTGTATTGAGACCTGTAGGTTCTACAGGGATTAAATGACTAACCAAGGGGACTGTTGAGGAAGAGGAAACAGCAAGTGCAAAGGCCCCGAGGCATATGTGTATTTGAGGAACTGAAAGGAAGTTTCTGTGGCTTGAGCCGTAAGCACAGGAGTGTGTGTGATGAGGTGTGGCTGGGGGATCTGCAGGATCAGACCTTGAAGCCACCTGTTCTTGCAGGTAGGATGTGATTGTGCATGCAAGTGGACCATAGTCCTTAAGTCACTGAAGGGTTTCAAATTTCAAAACAAGTGCTGTGTAGCTACTGTGCATGTGAGGGACCAGATACCATGGTGACAAGGACTAGAGAAGGAGAAGTGGATGGAGTAGGGAGCTACTGAGAACACAAAATCTACAGGCTTCCAGTAAAGAATTTGTGGGAGTGGAAGAGGCATTGGAATAACTGATACTGCAGCCAGGGCAGTCTTGAAGGAAAGCTTGTGAGTTTGGTCCAGGACCTGCTGAGTGAAAGATGTCCCTTTGTCCATCAAGAGGTGTGTCAAGTGGGCACTTGCCTAAAGCGTCAGGTTGGCATCTTCAAGGAGCTCTGATAGGGGGGACTGTGGGGCTGCCTCCGGGAAGCTTGCCTTGGCTTTTAAACCACATTTCTATACGACTAGCATTCTCTAGGTATTTATACCACAATGATAAACACAGATGAATCCCACAGGTTAGAGCATGACACAGTGAAGAAGCAAGCAAGTAGCATCTACAATCACAACCACTGATGCTAAAAGTGAAAAGACCCTAATAAAAATAACGGCATTTGATGAGCAATCATTGCATGCCAGATGTGTTCTGTACATTATTTCATACTAGAGGCCTGGTGTACAAATTCGTGCAGCTCGGGAGAAGGGCTGTGGCCAGCTGGCTAGTTGGCCTTGGCCTCTGGTCAAACTCCCCTGGTCAAACTTTGGGTCGACCTCCAGTTGAAGGGACAATTTGTATATTAGCCTTTTATTATATAGGATAATCATTCTCATAATGCTTATCTAATTATATAAATGTTATTGTTCCCATTTGACACTGGGTTGCACTAGGACACTCCTGAGCTGCTACCAGTAAGGGGCTCAGTTGTCATGCACTGATGCTAAGGTATCAGTAGTTTTCCCTAACCAAGAGGTTGGAGCCAGAAAAAGAGAGGGAGTGAGGGTGACATATCTCACACCTGTATAGAATTATGTGCCAGACATCGTATAGTTTTACATGCATTAAATAAAGAAATTATTAAAATTAGTTATACAATTAGATGATTCATTTATTTAATCCTTTTTATTTAATCTCAGGAAGAAGATATTGTCCTATTTTACAGTTGAGGGAACTGAAGAACAGTGAGGTTGAGAGGTTGAGTAACTTGCCCAAAGTTATAGAGATAAGAGGTGGTGGAGATGGACTATACTAGAGGCCCTTAACTACTCTTTAAGTCTATCACTTAAGTTGTTGGGACCTCTGGCTCTTGCCTTGTGAGGCTCCCAGAGTTCAGAGATTCGAGAAACTTGTTTCAAGGAGAAAAAGAAAAAGAGGGGAGGAAGGAGCATGGGGAGAAACTGGAGGAGGGAAAAGGGAAAAGGGAGGAGGAGGAGGTGGGGGGGAAGACGAGGGGAAGGGGGAGGAGAAAGAGGGAAAGGGAGACAGGCAGTGAATGAGCCTTTCCCACTAACCCCTCCAGCCAGATAGTATCTTTGCATCTTCCTCTGGTGACTAGGAAAGGAGAAGTGTGTTTGGAGGACAGAGATAAAGGGAAATCTAGAATATACCAGAGAAGAGCAGGGGCAATTCACATTCAATGGACTATAGGATTTGGGTATTCACAGCTTTGAACCTTCAGGTGGAAGTGCTCACAGATTGTGGAGGGAAGTTGTAATTATAATGTTTTGCTTACAGCACCGTTATCTGACAATTTAATCGTTCAAAATGAAGGCTGATTGAGAACAGATTGGTTTTGATTGCACTTGGGTGAATTACGCAAAGCACCGTCAAGAAGTTTAGGTGTCAAATTAAGACCTAAAGGTGAAATGATTATTCTCTGGTGATCTCCGGCCTCCCTCCTATTTGTAAAGCTAAACCTTTAACAAATAGCTCTTGTTTGTGTAGGACCCACACAAAAATAGATTGACACTAAATCTCAGCTTCCATAGCAGAATTTATGTGTATTTTAAATTGCTGGGGTCGCTTGATAATTTTTCTACTGAAAATTGGGATTGTTTTGCTGGCTTTATGTATGTTAAGTGCTTTAAGAAAAACACACAATAAAATTAGCAAACAATATTCCCACAGTTTGAGAGAAGCTGATAAATATGGCTTAAAAATCTCCTGATTTGGGGGCAAAAGAATGAGTTGCTAGAAGTAGCTTTGCAGTAAGCTGTTAGACTGTGGGCTGCTCATTGAGGCTCTTTGGGCTTCACTTTCCTGCTATGGGCAAGGGGGACATTGGCCCTATTGGCCTCTTTGACCCACCTCTTCAACTTGTCCCCTAGGTCTGACCTTTGGGCCACTTGACTTCCTTTTGTTCCTCAAATAGAGGACACTTGTTCCTGTCTCAGGGCCTGGGCACTTGCACTTCCCATAGTGTATAATGCATGTTTGCATGACTGACTGCTTCCCACCCTTTGAATCTCAGCTCAAATACCAGCTCGTTATCAGAGGACTTCCCTGTCCCCTCTGAAGACCTCTCCTCTCCTTCCCCAGCCCTGTCACTTATGTCAACTGTTCAGTTGTCCTCCTGGCACTTGTCCTGATCTGAAGCCATCCTGCTTACTCATGTGCTCTCACTAGCATGTGAGCTCCAAGAGCAGGAACTTTCCCTGTCATAACCCCGGTGCCCAGGGAAGTGCCCACAGTGGTCACTAACTCAGTTGCCTTTCGCTGAATGGATGGATGCATAGAAGAATGGATTGGAGAGGATCTCTCAGGCTTCCTACAGAATGGGAATTCCAGGACTTTCCCAAGCTACAAAAGGCAAAGTACACTAAGAAGGGAAGCATATCTCTAAATAACAGAGTATCAGAAAGGACAGCAATATCACCTCTTCCTTGCAGGCTCCCAACTCTCTCACACCCCCCAACAGACTGTTTCCTTCTGTTCTTCTCTTCACCAGGAGTGAAAGGCAGATTGGACATGAGATGGGGGTGGCTAGGTGAGCTGACACAGATCTGCTTGGTGTCCAGTGAATAACTTGGCTCCTATTGACTCCTAAGAGTGTCTAACTCTTATGAGGTATTTAAATCAAAGCTGCAGAGCTGAAGATGTTTAAAAAAAACAAACTACATTTTTAGTGCATATTTTAATGCAAAATTCCAGAGAGGCCTGTATTATATGTTTGTAGCATTTTTTGTTTACAGAACACTTTTTATAAATTATCTCACTTGTTCTTTAAGCAGTCTCCTTTTTGTCAATATTGGATCTAGATTTACTGTTGGCACTAGAAAGAGTAATGATTTGTTTGACAGAGTAAGGGTGGGGGTCCAGGACTGCAAACAGGTAGAGCTGGGGCCAACTCAGGTCTTTTGATGCTTCTGTCCAGGGCAGTTTCTCTCTAGCCTTCCTCCCTTGTACACTCTCCTGTTTCTTCTTATCCAAAAATATATTCAGAGGTTGCTCTGAAGGATTTAGAGAAAAAAGACTCTCGTTTGATCAGCGAATTCTCAGTCTATGGCTGTTCTCTGCAGGTTGGGTTTGTACTGGTTGCACTTCATCCCAAGAATCTAGTTCAAGTCTCTGGGATTCTACTTCTCTCCTGGCTAAAAGGAGACTCTGGTCCCTTGTGAATGTGTACCATGCTCAACTTGCAAAGCTGCTCGGCTGCCATCTTCATTAATGTGTTTCCAAACACATTTGTGTAGCTTAGATTTTCTGGAAAGAAAATAATCTGTTTTGATTTAATATCCAACTTTCAAGAGATCGGCTTTCCAAATGAGATTATTAATGTGCCAAAATCACCACAATTATCCTAGAAAGTGCAGAGGAAAAATGTTCCAAAGACCATCTGAGCCAAGGTTTTGTCCAGGCTTCTATTCCAGGGATGTCTAAAGGAGCATCATCATCCTTTGCCAATCCCAGTGATGTTTTGGTAGAATTAAGACTAGCTAGATTGACTTTGTTATTTCACCCATTTCCAAAATATCTGTGCTTTGGCTCTGTATTAGTCTGCTCAGACTGTCATAACAAAATACAATAGACAGGGAAGCTTAAACAATAGACATTTCTTTTCTCACAGTTCTGGAAACTGGAAGTCCAAGATCAAGGGCTAGCAAGGTTGATGTCTGGTGAGGACTCTCCTCGTGGGTTACAGATGGCCACCTTCTCACCGTGCTCTCACATGGTGGAAAGACATAGATCTGCTGTCTCTTCCTCTTCTTTTTAAAAATATATATATATATTATTAATTTTTTACAGAGAGGAAGGGAGAGGGATAAAGAGTTAGAAATATCAATGAGAGAGAAACATCCATCAGCTGTCTCCTACACACCCCCTACTGGGGATTTGCCCGCAATCAAGGTACATGCCCTTGACCAGAACCTGGGCTCTTTCAGTCAGCAGGTCGTCGCTCTATCCACTGAGCCAAACCCATTAGGGCTCTTCCTCTTCTTAAAGGGCACAAGCCCTATGAATTACATCCCTACCCTCATGACCTCATTTAACCTTAATTACCTCCTAAAGGCCTCATTTCTATTACAGTCACATTGGGATTAAATTTTCAACATGAATTTTCTGGGGGACATGATTCAGTCCATAACTGGATATGAGTATCATCTTAAATCAGATACATTTAAAAAACAAACCACATCTTGCCCCAAATTTTGGAGACTTCAACCACAACTGAGATGTGGGATAAAGTGTATCTAATAGAGGCACAGAGCTAGGGACCCATTCAGCAAGAAGCATGTTCTTCTTGGCTAGTGGATTCCTTTCACTTTTTAATTTCCATGGGGAATTAGAGAGAGTGTGTTTAATGATGAACATAATGAAGCAATTGTATTGATAGTTAATTAAGAGGTTTGCACAGCTCCCTTGGCTGAAGCAGGAGGGCGCATACCAGGGATGAATTTTGCTGCACTCAGATTCTGTTTCAAAGGACACTGACTGGATGACCAGACAGGGTTAGAGTTGGTTAGGGGCTCAGATATGGTTTCAGAATCTCCCTAAACATGGCACCAGCACCATGTTGGGGACACCCACATGGCAGATTTCTTCTGGAGGAAAGTTGTTCCCAGCCAGCCTGCCCAATCTTAAGTCTACCCAGCAGTCACTGGGATTGCAGAGGGCTGATGACACTCCCCTGACACTGCCGGGAAAGAAGCCTAAACCAAATCCTGGCTCACACAGTCTTTGGAACATCCTTTTTCTTTAAGGAGGTCAAAGGGACCTTCCTCTTTTTGACTGTGGTCTGAGTGGTACTCTCAGTGGAAACTACTTTTTTTTCTATGTCGGATTCATGACTGTTACCCAGAATGGAGAAACAGAAACCTCATGTTTACTTAAGAACACTTATTCGTGGTTTGCAAAGTGTGAGATTCATTTTTCCCTCACAAGTGTTTAAAACCAACCAGTATGAACTGAAAATGAAGTCTGACTTTCTAATCCTCTCTTTAATGTTTCCACCACCTTCACTCATTTTACCCACGCCCAACCTCCTGCCTCTGGTAACCACCAATCTGTTCTCTGTCTCTATGAATTTGGTTGTCTTAGAATCCACATATAAGTGAAACCATATGGTATTTGCCTTTCTCTGTCTGACTTATTTCACTTAGCATAATGCCCTCAAGGTCCATCCATGTTGTTGCAAATGGATTTACCGCAATATTCTTTTCATTAGATGAGAGTCCCTAAGTTTAGTTGGCGCTTGGGAAAGGGAGGTGGAGTAGGCTCGCTCTGGAAGGGAGGAAAGAATTCGAGCACATTTTAAAATCACCATTTTAAGCATTTCCCCCTATTATTGAATACATACTAAGTACATGGCACTATGATAAGAGCTCTGTAGTCATTATCGCCTATACTACTCTTTCTAGGCCAAAGAAGCAAGTGAAATTATTATCCCATATTAAACATGTCCCAAGTTACCTATAGCTCTGTCACTTAACCTGGGTGTCAGCTAATTCTGTCACTCTTGTCTCTAACTTGTACCCCTCCCCTGATGATCCTGCAGAAAAGAAACCTGGTTTATTTCATTTAACCCTGCTTTTCCAGTTACCCACCAGCCATGGTTCATTGCACTCCATTTACCCCTCCAATTGCCCAGTGCCCGAGATGGTATATTAGAAAGACAGTGAGTAGGAGGAGGATTTATGTAAAATGTAAATATACAGTCTTATAACAGCATACCTTACATTCTAAGCAGATTATTCAAATACAGAAAGCATCCATTGAGACGCCATACTTGTGTAGATCTGTAAAACATTGATCCAGAAATGACCACATGATGTAATCTGTTTCTTCTCACTGTGAATCGAGAAGTTGAGAGTGACCCCTCATGCACCTAAATCCCCTTCTTTGAGAACCCCCTGCCTTTACATAATCATGCCTGAAAACCCAGCCTTCTTAGATAAAGCCAGAAGAACAGGACATCCTTCAGGCTGAGCAGCAGAAAGGTCAGGGGTGGGTGTCTGCTGCGTGTCTGTAGCAGCCCTCCTGACTGTGTGGTGTGATCTAAGGACAAGTCAGAGTGTAGCCAAGATGACAGGGACAGTGTTCCTGGGAGTGACATTACATATATAAGCAGAAGCCATTGGTAAAGGACTATTAGCACTCCTTGTCCCATGTCCAGTAAATATATATATTAATCCTCACCTGATGATATGCTTATTGATTTGAGAGAGGAAGGAGAGTGAGAAGGAGAGAGAGAGAGAGAGAGAGAGAGAGAGAGAGAGAGAGAGAGAGAGAGAGAAACATTGATGTGAGAGAGAACATTGATGAGTTGCCTTCCATACATGCCCCAACCAGGGATGGAACCAGAAAGCTAAATATGCGCCCCTCCCGGAATCAAACCCACAACCTTCAATATATGAAACTGAGCCATACCAGCCAGGGCCCTGTAAACATCTTTTTACTACCTTGTAGTTTTTGCTTTGCATTCTGAAAAAGAAAATGATTTAGGATAATAGGTAATAGGATGCATTTGGTAGCTTCGAGGTCCCCATGCTGCCAAGCATTGAATGCCTGGCTTATTTCTGAGGCAGTTTCATATTCTGCAGATGACGTTGGAGCTGTGGTGTCTCGGGAAGAGGAGAATGAAGACAGTTTTCTTTTTTTACTGCCACCATGGGCTTTGTTGACTATGTCACTGTCCATGCACAAAATGGCAGAGAGGCAAGCCGCAGGGCACAGGAAGAGTGGGTTGAATGCAGCTTCCTGGGTCAGTTCTCATGGCATCTGTAACCATAGTAACCATGGGCTGAAAAATCATCAGGATGTGGCTAAGCCATTGTACCCACCTCTGGTTCTGTTGTTTTCCCCTCAATTCTTTTATCCGGAAAGTGTCCTCACTCCCTGTACCTTTCCTCCCTAATCTGCCCCCTGGCCCCATACAGTGACTGACTTTCAGGATGGTTTCTACACTGGTGACTGAACTTCCCACTGATTCTTCATTTTCAGTTCTTAGACCAACAACTGGTTCATTATGACCCAGTCTAAGCCACATGCATGTGATTCCTTAGTGTTTCAATTTCTACTATGAAAAATTGAACTTAAGTCATGTAGCATACATACTTCAGATTTCAGTGTAGCTGTGCATAATGATGGCGGCTCATGGCACTCCTTGTTTCAAATAACACTCCTACATTTACAGTCTGGTTTAGATCTCAGGAGTTTCAGATGTGTTATAAAAGAACAAAGAAAAACAATAAGGTACATTAAGGTCTCTGGCCAGGAGATCTGGAGTTTGGCACTGGCTGGAGACTGAGGTGTGTCATGGTGATATGAAGGTAGGCAAGTGGGTTGTGGCCAGGTTATGCAAGTAGAGTAGGCATTATAAAGGAAATCTTTTTTTTTTCTGAGAATAGTGGGAAGGCACTGAATGGTTTGAAGCAGGAAGATGACACAATCAGATTTATATTTTAAAAATTATTTATACTGCCTAGCCAGCATAGCTCAGTGGTTGAGCATCAACCTATAAACCAGGAGGTCATGGTTCCATTCCTGGTCAGGGCACATGTACAGGTTGTGGGCTCAATCCCCAGTAGGAGATGTGCAGGAAGCAGCCAATCAATGATTCTCTCTCATCATTGATGATTCTATCTCTCTCTCCCTTTTCCTTTCTCTTTGAAATCAATAAAAATATATTTTTAAAAAATCTATTTATACTGCTCATAAATCAAATAATTGTTTCAGCAAATATTTATGGAGGACTTACTATGTGTCAGACTCATCTGGGGGATTCAGTTTTCTTATAAGAAATCACAGGAATTTTTGAAAAATATTTAGACAGAAAAATCGCTTTTTTTGACATCTTTGGTTACAAAATACTGGTTGCAAATGGGAGATGTATCTTAAAGCAATGGGCCCCCATGTTTTCAGTTTCTGTTCATTAAAATAACTTTTTCCCTGGCTTTGCTACATGGTCTTTGATTTTGTGATAATTTACATATCTGCAGTCAACCAGCAATAAACCAAAAATCATGGTGCACCCATATTTTATTGTACTTCAAACACCTTTTGGAAGCATTCAGCATAGTGGGCCTCCTAGAAATTGCCAGCATCCCCTCCATACCCTCTGTCACTTTGTTACTGGTGTATCGGGAGACGATATGACATTGGGGTATTTCTCCTTTGACTACAATGGGACCCCCTGCTAGTTGAGTCCTTGTGGCCTCAGCTCAGAAGCCAGCCCAGAAGCCTAAATTAATGAGAGGCTAAGGTGGGCTGGTCCCTTTCTCTGGCGGAGTGAGAACCCCAGCTTCTATAGCAGTGTGAATCCCTGCTGGGCAGCAATGCTTTGCATTCAGACTCAGTCTAAAGTCAGGTTGAGCCAACAGCCACAGGGAGTGGGATTAAAGTGTTATCTACAAGTGACCCACATCACTCTTTCCCATGACTATCAGATTGCCTAAAATCCATCAGTTACTCTATTCATCAACCTTTCATTCATCCATGTGGTTATTGCATAAACATTTATTGAGTGAGTGCCCACAGAAATTGAACTCAGCATTAGACAGAGAAAGATGAACAGGAACTAAGGTTTTTATACCCAGAAAGTGACAGTTAGCCACACAGGCAGGTGCATAAACAAGTAGAACCATATACCACGATCAATACACTGATAGAGATTAAAACATCATCTCCAGAATGCCTCTGGTTAAAATGCAAATATATTTCCTCTGGATAACATATGAGCTCTCCATTAGCCATGGGGACAGCCATGTTAATCAAATTTCTACAAGAGAGCAGGGCCAAGAGGGGATGGAACTCAGGGCCAAAAACATATTGATGGGTTGGGATAAAGTGAGAAGGGAAAAGTCAGGAGCATAAAAGACAAGCTTGGGGAGGTGCTATGTAGGGAACAGAGCGAGGGCCCTGGCTACTTGTATGGTTATGTGATGGGGGCAGGTGAGATGGAGGCAAGCACAGGCAGAGATTTCTCGATAGAGGAGAAGGGCACTGACAGCAGCCTGTCACTCGTGTAAATGTAGCCCAATTTACATTGAACTCACTTCAGAAACTGGAAGGGACTTTGAGACACCTAAACCCTCTGAGGCTTCTCAAAGGATCACACTGAAGTCTAGAAAGGGGACAGAGCACATCTTTGAGCCCTTATTTGCTAGCCTCCATTATTCAATATCACCTCTCATGATAAAGCTGACAGGTGCCAGGACCTGTTTTTCTTACCCCCTTCCTTTGGGAAGAATTAACAAAGGGCTATAGCTGTACTGGAGCCTACAGTGTATTAGCTCTGAGATTGTGCTTGTTCTCCATAAGTCTACAAGTATGGATGTGAATATACACTGAGTGGCCAGATTATTATGATCTCTAAAAGCATAATAATCTGGCCACTCAGTATATATATTAGAGGCCCTGTGCATGAATTCGTGCATGGGTGGGGTCCAGCCATCTAGCCAGAGGGAAGGGACATGGGCCGTTGCTGGCCTGCCTGCTGGTCCAACTCCTGGTCGAGGGGACAACTTGCATATTAACCTTTTTTTTATATAGGATATACACTGAGTGGCCAGATTATTATGTTTTCAGAGATCATAATAATCTGGCCACTCAGTGTATATTCAGCCTCTTGGAGAAGACATCCATTCATTTACTTAGTGAATATTTTTAAATATATTTTTATTGATTTCAGAATGGAAGGAGCAGGGAGAGAGAGAAAGAAACATTAGTGGTGAGAGAGAATCATTGACCAGCTGCTTCCTGCATACACCCTACTGGGGATTGAGCCCACAACCTGTGCATGTGCCCTGATCAGGAATTGAACCATGACCTCCTGGCTCATAGGTTGATAGTCAATCACTGAGCCACACCACCTGGGCATCAGTGAATATTTACTGAGCACCTGCCTTGTGCCCAGTGCTGCCCCATGTCTGGTGACACAGGGATGGACAGACAGCATAGTCCCTGCTTCCTGAAACTTGTCACCTGGCCAGAGCTCAGCTGCTCTCACAGCCACTCAGACCACTTCCTCTGCATTGGAGAAATATGTCAGGCACGAGTAAAGGAGTTGGAAAAAAAAAAGTAATAACAAGGATGAAAATAAGACCATCCTGATGTTATATTCTCTGCAAAAAAAAAGTATCATTTGATAATTGAATAGGAAAGGAAGATTGATCCTGATAAAGGCAGCAGTATTCTGCTAGAAAATTCAGTGATTTCAAAGGCCTCGAACTGCCTCTGCCTCAATTGTGTTGACATTTTATTAAGAACCTTTGTTAATTAGTACTATGTGGCTTGTGTACATATCACTGAGATGTGACGAGTTTGAGTCTCCCCAGAATTAGGACATGGAAATTAATCTCTAAGGAATTGCAGGAGGCCCGAATGTTAGCTACTTAAAAGCTCCTTCTCTCTCTCTCTCTCTCTCTCTCTCTCTCTCTCTCTCTCTCTCTCTCTCTCTGATGGGAACTTTCTGGTATATGTGACTTCCAAAGTGTCTACATTGACATGTCTTCTGAACAGGGGAAATTGGGACTCCTGTTGTTTATAATCCTGATAGTCTCTTTGCTACATTTGGGGTGTTGGGGCAGACAGATCAACAGTGACTCAAACATGCCAGCCTAGGTCATGAGGGCTTAAGGAGGCAGAAGTTGGTCAGAGTGACCACTACCAATCCAGGGAGGGACTGGCTGGGGTGACCACTATCAATCCAGGGAGCTGTGAGAATATTGCTGGGAGTTTGCAGCACGGTGGGGGTAAGGACATACTTCACTGCTAGGATTCTTAGCTGAGTGGCTGGGAGAGACCTGTCGGAGCCAGCCAGCCAGCAGCTACCAGAGGTTTCCGCTCTATTTTAAACCAGTCCTAGCAATGAGGGGAACCCTGCCTGGTGGTGCTGACCAAGGTAACATTGGCCATTCTGCGATGGAGATGAAGGGTGTGTGATGAGGAAGCCAGCACTCACATTTGTCCCCCAGCTTTGCCACCCCCCATGCTGGTGTTTGTGGATGGGAAAGGCCTAGCACCAGCTGGCTCTTGGGCAGGGATGTGTGTCTTCCTTGGATATGCATCAGGAACTAGCTAGTCTCTGGTGGTGACACAGCCCAGCCGTGAAGAGCTGGATTCCCATGTTTTCCAATAGCTGCTTCTGTCCTGCTCTTCTACCTCATGCTAATCCAGGGAAAAGGCCCCATCGGATCATTAAAAAGCAAATGAACTTCCCATCATCTACCAAAGAAGAAGGTAAATAACCAGATGTACCTCCCAGGTCCTCTGGCAATACCATTAAACTTTACTTTAACTTAAAACAGGTGGGAATTGGACTTTGAATTAGCTAGTTAGCTGAAAGTAGATGAAGACCTAGCATTTAGGAAGCAGGGATGTGATTGTTTTATAGATTTCTCATGTAAGTGGCCTCGTTCCCCCTCTTGGTTTATATGACTTTCAATGTCAGCCCCTGATGATGTCCACAGCTGTGCTCCTCCTTATCCCTTGGCTATTGCCCCTCAGAGAAAATTGGTTGACTTCTGAGGGCCAAGTCTTGCCTTTTTTGCCTTTTTCTCTGCTGCTCCCATGGCAGGCAGAAAGTGCAGAGGACTTAGTGTACCCACAGAGCCGCCCTCCACCAATGACCAATGGGAGATGGTGTAAAAACACCCCAATTCCCTCAGCCATGGTAGAAGAACTCAGGAGTATGTTTTACATGCAGTCCCAGTTTCCCCAGAAAACTTCCATTCTCCCACAGTGAGAGCTAGCTGATGCTCACCTTCTATTGGTTTTCTCTGCTGCTTTCCAGTCCCCTTTCTTTTCTACTCCCCTATGGGGGCTTCTTCACCTCCCAAACAACTACTGTACTCAAGTCCTATCTTGGATCAGCTTTTAGGGGAACCCACTTTAAGACCTAGGGTGAGGCTTTCTTTTTCCCTGGCTTCTCTGCCTGATTCCCCAGCCAGCTAGCTTCCAGTGAGAGGATAGGGTACGGTGCCCCAGATGCTGCCCGGGCAGGTTAATGGCTCTCAGGGGATGCCGTCTACAGCTAAGCAACAGCTTTCTCCCCAAGACATTTTCAGCACAAATCCTGTGCTGCTGAGTAATCTATAAAGCATGAAAAGAGGGGTTAAGGCTTGATGAGACTCATCTCAGCCTCATCAAACCGTTGCTCCCATAATCCTCCTCCTGAAAAGATGGCAAAAGGCAGCACAGTTGATTCTTGTTATTTGCAGTAGCTGTGTTCTATAAAGTGGCTGCGATTACTGAGTTAGTGATCACCAACTATTGCTTCAAGGGAAAATACAGGGGTAGGTTCCTGCAAGTCACCATGTTTTCATTAGCTGATCAGTACATAACCTTGTTTTCTGTGCATTTCTGTTTAAAGGCACCTTATGTGATGTGCATTGTTCATGCACTAACATTGACCTCATGGCCACAGCACACTGTAACTTGAGCATGAAGGGAGCTAATTGGTACACATATTTTTCCCATAGACATCAAAACCCAGTACTCAGAAACACTGGACAGAACTTCAGCACTGTGCTTTGTGCCATTTTAAACAATTAAATGGCAACAAAATTGTGGAAATGTGGTACTAAATAGACACAGTATGAGAGCTGATGCAAGAAGGCAGCATATTGCCATATTTGACTGCACCTGGAAACACGTATGTTGAATGACTCAAGCATTTTGTTGCTCTGAAAATGTCTGCAAAGGTGCCATCAGTATTGATTTGAAGATGAATTTTAGCAAGGAGAATTTGCAAATCTAGAGTCTTCGAGGAATATGAGTTTACTTTTTTTTTTTTAACCCCAGTACACTGGGACTCCATTTCAATTTGGAATGTTTATCAAACACGTGGGCCAGGCTCGGCGATTGATTCTGAGATGATCATTAGATGCTCTCTAATGATCATCCTTAAGGAGTTTCCATTCTGATGGCACAAGGGATTAAAACTATGACACAAGACAGGATGTGCATTGGAGGCAGGAATAATGGCAAGCCAGAGACTATGGAGAAGAAACTGCAGTAACTGGGTGAAAAATATTGAGATCCTATCAGAGGTCTGGGCTAGAAGGACCACTGGGGGAGTGAAGAAGAAAGGTCTAGGGATCTACTGTCCACCAGCTTGGTGGAGTCAATTCTTTCTCTTAAATTACAAGAAAAGCAGTGTTATTCACGAGGTATGAAATATTGGGAGACATGATTATAGGGAAAGAAGATGAGGATGGGTAAAGGGGAGGTGGCATCTGATGGATAATTCTTCACTGTGAAAGAACAGAGGCAAGCAGTCCATCGTCTGTGGATTCCTTTTATTTTGTGTCTACTTAGCCACAAGGATAAATAGCTATATCATGTCTGTGCGGACTTTTCAACTCTAGAGTCATTTAGGTCACACTGAGAATGGACATCATTGCTCTTGACTTGCACAAGGGTAGCATATCTTGGGAAACTGGTCCACATTCTCCGTGAAAAGTCACTTGAGTGACTGGTTGTGATCCCCAAAGTAGTCATTTCCCCTGCAATTCCCCTGCACATTGAAACACTTTCGGGCAGGATTCCTCTATTCCAAGGCCTTGTGTTTCACCTGCAAAGGATCTGACTTCCTATGGCTGTGGATGCAGTCCTCCTTCGAACACAGGAAAGTCTAGAGGGAATGAATTCTTGCAAACAGCAGATGAAGGTTTAGCCAGAGCCGAGGCTGAAATTCAGAGCAAAGAGAAGAGTGATTCTCTCATGCTGGTGGCACTTTCACCAGAAGTTTCCCAGAGAAACTTCTACGTTTTGAACCTCCAATATCCATCTGTATTTCTTTTCATCTATTTTATATAATGCCTATCTCTGTAGCCTAGGAGGTGAAATGCACTAATTTTTAAAAGCTGATTTTGAGAGAAAGAGAGAGATAAAAGAAAAATATCGATTGACTACTTACCCTGACGGGGGATCGAACCCACAACCTGGGTATGCATCCTGACTGGGAATCAAACTTGTGACCCTTCCATGTACAGGACAATGCTCTAACCAAATGAGCCACACTGGCCAGGGAGAAATGCATTAATTTTAATGGCAACGAATAGGGCAAAGCAACTCTTGGGAGCTGCTCTGGCAGGAAGCAGATGCCAGATTCTTCCAACGGAAGCATCTTTGACGACTGTGACTCACTTGCCTTCATCCCCATCACTGGGCAGGGTTTGGCTGGGTGCCAGGCAGTCTATAGCCAATTTAGTGGTACAAGAGAAAGGAGAAGGCACTGTTAAAGGGACCTACCTGTTTTCCCAGTTATCAAAGATGGCAATGCTGTGTCCTAGCTAATAGGAACCCAAAGGTGTGTCCTGAAGAAGCTGCCAGACGAGTCTGAATAGGCACCTTATGTTTTATGGCCCCAGCTACCACACACTTAACAATAGTGTCTGCCTTCAAAGAGGCCATTAGGTAGACACTAGACTTTTGAATCAATTACTGTATCTAGGTCTCCCTTTTGCTAAGGATGCAACAGTCTATTCAGAGTGAAGTTTATTTTATAAATGAATTCAAGAGGAAGATTTGGTGAAATGATGTGTTTAAGTTTTAATATGATTTGGCTGTTGCATCACATTTTCTTTTTAAATATCAGAACCTCCTAATGTGGCTGTTAGGAAGTTCATTCATTCATGCATACATTTATTCATTTAACAAATATTCATTTACCGTCTGCCAGGCTCTGTGCAGTACTCTTGAAAACAAGAATAAGAGCCGTGTTTTGTACTTTTTAATGTTTCTCCAAGAAAAACTTGTTCTATTGTACTGCATCAATTCTAAGATGTATTATTTTCATTATATAACATTTCTGAAATCAGAATGAGTCTCACTACCAATGGTATATAATCATTCAATTGGCATCATTAATTTATTAGAAGTACAAAAAAATAATGATACATTTTGTACCTGATGATTTGTTAGATTTGATAGGAGATATTTGCACAACTAATATATGACCCCATTTGGGGTTTAGGACTAGCGTTAGGTCTGTAGTTTTAGGCATTGTGGTTGGTCCAGGGATGTCAGAATTTGGGTGTCAGGATGCCCAGGTTAGGAAAGAGTCAGAAGGTGATAGCCAGACAGCGGTTCAAGCTGCACAGTAGGGAAAGTCTCCATGCCTGGAGTCTCTGCCTCTTTGCTCCCTCTGGGCTGCCGCACAAATTCATTGCGGTCAGACTCTGCCAGTCATCAGAACGGAGCGGGAGGAATGAGAAATGGCACTCAGGGCTGCAGCGTGGGAGGTGGAAGGCTAGAGTCTGTGTGTAAAGTGAAAAACGAAGTTATAATGATAGTAGTGACATTCCTTTATCGTGTGTGCTATTACTATTCATTTCAAACACACCATTATTTTTGGTTCATCAAGGTAAAATTGACAAATAAACTACAATGTACTTAAAGTGCATAATGTGATGATTTGATATACATACACATTACAAAAGGATTTCCCCCCCATTGAGTTAATTAATGCATCCATCACTTCACATAGTTGCCCTTTTTTGTGAGAATACCTAAGTTTAACTCTCTTAGTAAATTCCAATGATATCACTATAGTCATCATGTTAGTCATTAGATCCTCAGATCTTAGCCATCTTATAGCTATAAGTGTGTACCTTTTAAATGGATTCTCTGTTTTCTCCATCCCTCAGCCCCTGGCAGCCAGCATTCTACTCTCTTTCTGTGGGTTCAACTCTTTTTTTTTTTTTAGATTCTATATATCATGAAGTTTTTGTCTTGTCCTATCTACTTATTTCACTTAGCATAATGTCCTCCAGGTTCATCCTTATTGTTGCAAATGGTGGGATTTCCTTCTCTTTTAAGGTTGAATAATATTCCAGTGTGTGTGTGTGTGTGTGTGTGTGTGTGTGTGTGTATGTGTGTGTGTGTTTAACATTTTTTAGCCCATCCATCCGTTGATGGACACTTAAGTTGTTTTCACACTTCAGCTATCTATCTAATAAAAGAGTAATATGCAAATTTGACCATACCTTCACCACACCCACAGCTATGCCCACCAGCCAATCAGAGCAGATTATGCAAATAAACCTCAACCAAGATGGCTGCCACCACTGAGAGCAGGGGGAAGGCTTGGGTTTCCCCAGCAACAGGGGAAGCCAAGCTTTCCACCTGCTGTTGCCTAGCTAGGCTTCCACTTAATGTTACAAAGTTTCAATTATAAAAGATACAGAAATGGCAGCAGCCACTGAGCTGGAGAGAATAGAGGCTTGGGTTTCCCTGGCAACAGAGGAAGCCAAGCTTTCAGTCTGCTGTTGCTGGCCTAGGCCTCCACTCTGGGCTACAATGTTTCAAACAGAAATGGCTGCCGCTCTGGAGCAAGCAGAAGACTTGGCTCTGCTCCAAGCTACAAAGTTTCAATTGGAGATATAGATTAATCCCAGATCCCAGGGCCTCTGCTTCGGTCACTGGGGGCGTGGCCAGCCTGCAAACCCCCACAGGCCCCTCGCCCAGGCTGCCCCTCACCCTAAGCGAACCCCCACCCTGATCTGGGACACTCTTCAGTGAAAATCAGCTGGCCCCACCCATGTACCAGGCCTCTATCCTATCTAATAAAAGAGTAATTTGCAGATTGACCATCTGTCCAACACACAAGAGGGCTGCCTCCATGTGGTCAAAGATCCTGCCCCCATGTGGACACAAGATGGCAACCACAAGATGGCCACCAGGGGAGGGCCATTGGAGGTTCCAGGCCCTGCAAGGGAGGGCAGTTGTGGGCGATCAGGCCAGCAGCAGAGGACAGTTGGGAGGGACCAGGCCTGCAAGGGGTGAGCAGGCCAGTTAAGGGTGACCAGGCCGGCAGAGGAGGGAAGTTGGGGGCAAATAGGCTGGCAGAGAAGCAGTTAAACATCAATTAGGCTGCCAGGATAGTGGTTAGGAGGTGATCAGGCTGGCTGGCAGGTGAGCAGTTTGGAGCCAGCAGTCCTGGATTGTGAGAAGGATGTCTGATTGCAGTTGGACATACCTCGAGGGGTCCCAGATTGGAGAGAGTGCAGGCTGACCTAAGGGACATCCCCCGCCACCTGTGCATGAATTTCGTGCACTGGGCCTCTAGTTGTGAATAATGCTACAATGAACATGGTAGTCCAGATATCTCATCAGGATACTGACTTGATTTCCTTTTGATATATGCCTAAAAGTGGGATTACTGGATCATATGGCAATTCTGTTTCACTTTCTTGTGAAATATTTATACTGTTTTCCATAGTGCCTGTACCAATTGACATTCCCTCCAACAGTGCACCAGGCTTCCCTTTTCTCAACATCCTCTATAGCATCTGCTATCTCTTGTCTTTTTTATAACAGCCATCCTAAGAGGGTGAGGTGCTATCTCATTGTGGTTTTTAATCAAATGCACTGGGTTGTTTGTTTTTAAATAACAAGCCTATAAGATATGTTTTTATAGGGTGCCATTATTATCCTGGTTGCATGTGTAGAATTGGGTCTCATAGAGGATAAGTGACTGACCCAGCCTCACATAGTCAGTCAGTCCTTGCACCAGGATGCTTTGAATTATGGAGCACCAAAGTCCACTCCACTTCCAACGTGCTGCACACATCCAAAGTCTCAGATCAGCCCCAGCTGGTTTGGATCAGTGGATATAGCATCCAGCCTGCAGACCCAAGGGTCCCAGGTTTGATTCTGGTCACGGGCATATATCTCAGTTACAAGCTCCTCCCTGACCCAGGCCCTGGCCAAGGCATATGCAAGAGGCAACCAATCGATGTGTTTCTCTCACATTGATATTTCTCTCTATCTTTCTCTCTTTCTTCCACCCTCTCTAAAAATCAATGGGAATATCCTCATGTGAGAATTTAAAAAACACACAAAGTCACAGGTCATGCAGTGACCCTATGTCCAATCACGAGAGGTCTCAGAGAAGTTCATGGACAAGTAAATATAGTAGCATCAGAATCCAAAATTAGGGCCACTGAGCAGAAGTCTACCAATGTCTTGAGTAACTTCCCTGTGTGCTGTGACACAGGTACATGGAATGGACCAGATTAGGAGAGGGTGAGTGCCCAGAAGGCCCAGGGAAGTACCTGGTAGCCAGGTGAGTTAAGTGCTGAGGTTCAAAAATTTGTACTTTACTCCAATCAGACTCTCAAAGAGTGGATGTGCTCTTGTCGCTAGGATTCCAGAACTCAGTGATGGGTATTTTAATAAAGCTCATGATCCCAAGAGGAGCTTGCTATAGAGATGAGCTTACAGTCCATAGCTGAAAACTGATGAATAATTTTAATTATGTTTCTAATATTGTAAGGATGTTCTGCCCTCAATAGATTTCTTTTAGATTTTGATCCTTTGCAGATTTCAAGGAAATTTAAAATGTTTTGGTTCATTATTTTAAATCACTATTTTATTTTACTTAGAGTTATTGAATGGCTAAGAAGAATTTTGTAAGTTATAAGAAAGAGCCCAAGCTTTCAAGCACCAAAAGTAGTCCTAGCTGGTTTGGCTCAGTGGATAGAGTGTCAGCGTGCAGACTGAAGGATCCCAGGTTCGATTCCAGCCAAGGGAACACGCCCTGTTGGCAAGTTTGATCCCCAGTAGGAGGCATGCAAGAGGCAGCCGATCAATGATACTCTCTCATAGTTGATGTTTCTCTCTCCAAGTCCCTCCCTCTCTGAAATTAATAAAAGTATATTTTTAAAAAACACACACCAAAAGTAGCTATTCAAATCTGTGAACTAGGAAGAATTCTAAGTTGTTCACCTAACAACTAATTTATTCTTACAAAGGTGACATTATTATATTAATTCAGAAGAATCAATGAATGGTCAGAAAAATTGTCTTTCCACTGATGGAACACAACCAATGTCAACCTTGTCACCACTGTTTGTCATCAATAAGCATTTGTTGAGTACCTAACTACTCATTGCCTTGTGCAAGGTGTCCCACAAAGAGACTCGTTCCCTGTCTTTTAAAGTTTCCAACAAGCCAGGACCGGTTTGGCTCAGTGGATAGAGCGTCGGACTGCGGACTGAAGGGTCCCGGGTTCGATTCTGGTCAAGGGCATGTACCTTGGCTGCAGGCACATCCCCAGTAGGGGGCGTGCAAGAGGCAGCTGATCGATGTCTCTCTCATCGATGTTTCTGACTTTCTATCCCTCTCCCTTCTGCTCTGTAAAAAATCAATAAAATATATATTTTTTTAAAAAGTTTCCAACATAAGAACAAACATATATAAGAAATATATTGAAGAGAATTAGAGTATTCTGAATGCACAGTGAGAAATGTATAACCTAAACATGGGTCACAGGTGACTGTGGTTAAGTGTTTCCTAAAGGTTGAAAGCAACATTATAGTCCACCAAGAAGAGAAAATTGGGACATGTTAAACTTAGGTGGAGAAAGAGAAAGCTGGTGTTTTCAGGTTGGGAATTGATCCTAATGGCAACACTGCCATTAGGCATGTTAAACTTAGGTGGAGAAAGAGAAATCTGGTGTTTTCTCTTGAAGTGGCATGTTTAACTTAGGTGGAGAAAGAGAAAGCTGGTGTTTTCAGGTTGGGAATTGATCCTAATGGCAACACTGCTGCCGAAACTGATGGCCTGAAGACCCATCAGAGCTTCGTGTGAGCCTTTGCAGGGTGAGGCCATTTGTGTCTAAGGATTAATTGAGACCTGAGTCTTTTGGGCATAAACAAGGGCACTGGATCAGCCAATGAATCAGTTAGGATGGTTTCTACTGCAGGTGACAGAGAGCCCAGCCCTAGTGGGATGCAGCCCATTCTAAGACTCGGGACTAAATACATCAAGGACTGAGTATTTTTTCCTTTATTTTTATTTTTGCTTTTTGTTTTGTTTTGTTTTCTATAAATACATGTGTTTGATGAGTGAGGGTGACAGAGGGCGGAGAGGGGGCTGGTATAGGCTTGGAGGCAGAACACCAGAGAGACAGACAGTCCGCCAGTGGGGCAGGCGGGCAGCATCCTGGGGCCTATAACACTTGGTTGTTGAGGTGCCGGCAGGGTCCTGTCCAGGGCCACCTGGCCGAGGTCCAGGGCAGGGTCGGCAGCAGCATCTGGACTCAGCTCACATCATTCAGGGCCTTGCGGGCAAACTCCGTGAGGAAGGCCACGTCAGAGTTGTAGCGTCTCAGCTGCATCTGTTCCACTTGCTTCTGCATCAGCGGCTGCACCGACTCCTGGAAGTTGGTGCTCAGGTTCTTGCTGCACAGCCATGAAGCCGATCTGGCCGCTGGGGCAGGCGGGGATGGTGCAGTAGGCGCAGCGCATCACGGGGAAGAGCGACCTGCAGAAGTGCTGCATGTCCTTGATGAGGTCCAGGTGCAGCCCCTGGCACTCGCCCTGGCAGCAGAGGATCCCGTCCTCCTTCAGGGCCGTCTTCATGAGCTGATAATAGGACTCCTTGAAGAAGCTCTCAGCAGGGCCCATGGGGTCTGAGGAGTCGGTGATGATAACGTCGAAGGCGTCATGGCTCTGTTTCATGAACTCAAAGCAGTCGCCCACGTGGAGGGTCAGCTTTGAGCTGGAGTAACCAATGGCCATGCTCGGCAGGAACTTCTTAGAGACTGGAAAGACATCCTCTTCAATCACGGACTCCACCGAAGAATGCTTCACCACTTTCCGCAGAACACCCCCGGTCCCACCCCCGATGATCCGCACCTTGTGTGGGTTGGGGTGGCAGCAGAGCCGCAGGCTGGCTATCATCTCCTGGTAGGAGAACTCGTCCCTTAGGGGCCGGGCTCCATGGTGGGCGCCCTGGCGAGCAGCGCGGGGCTTGGCCCAGGGACTGCAGGCCGCTCGGAGCCGCAGCACAATGGGACCAGCTCCGCCCGCCGCCGTCGCGCCGCAACTTATTTTTGCTTTATGAATTGTTTTATTTTTCAATTACAGATGCCATTCTGCATTATATTATTTTCAGGTGTACCTCATAGAGGTTAGACATTTAGATAACTTATGAAACCATCCCTCCGGTTAAGTCTAGTATCCATCCACCTGACACCATATATCATTACTACAATTCATTTCTTTTTTTAAAATCCTCACCCGAGGATATTTTCCCCCAGTTATTTTTAGAGAAGGTGGAAAAGAGGAAGGGAGAAAGAGAAAAAGAGAAACATTGATGTGAGAAGTTCAACAATTGGTTGACCAGGCAAGGATTAAACCTGCGACCTAGGTATGTGCCCCGGACTGGGAATCAAACCTGAGACCCTTCAGTGCACAGATCAACATTGTAACCACTGAACGGTAGAGCCTGGATCAATTCTTCATTTCTTGATTCTTGTCTGCCTCGTTCTGTTCTAGGCATGTTCCTTCCTGGTGGTTCTAAGATGCTGCCAATAGCTCCAGGGTTTCATCCTTCCAGATTCACATCCTTCAGGGAAATAAAGCTAAATTTTCTAAGGCTTAAACAAAAGTCTTGCAGTTCAGTTGTCTTAGTCCTGATTGGCCTGTCTGAGGTCAGATACTCACCTTTTATTCCATCATGGGGGGGGGGGGCGGGGGGGGGGGGGGGGGGCGGCAGGAATCCAACGTGCTGATTGGCTTAGTTTGGGTCATGTGCTTCATTCCTGGAGCTCTGGAGTGAATGTAATTACAAGGAATGGGAGTGGGGCTCCAAAATGGTTCCCCTTAACAAAATCAGGCTGCTGTTGCTGCAACATGGCTTGTCATTGATGCTGAGCAAATGGAAAGGTTAGAGAGGCAGGGAAGGTAAAAATGAAAGAGGAGACACTAGTTGGGTGATTTTTGAAGTCCAGTGAAGAACTCATGGTAGTTTAAATAAAGAGAGTGGCATTGAGATGGAGAGGGGTTGACAGATTTGATTTATATTTTATAGATTGAATCCACAGTGTTTACAGGATTTGCTGATGCAATATGTGCCAAAAGTGGTAAAAAGCAAAAAAAAAGGGGGGGGGGGCGCTTAGAAATGACTCCTAGGTTTGTGGATGGAACAACTTGAAAGAACAGTGGTACCAGTTTTTTTTAGATAGGAAGACTAAAGGATTCTACTTTAATTTTTTATTATTATTTTAGTCAACCTTGCTATCAAGCTTGGTGGGAATTTGCAAAGATTGTCAGATATCTGAGGGGAAATTTCAACTTCTACCTTCACACTTGTTCTGTTAGGCCAACTTTGGATGATTTCCCAGGAATCTCTCACAGCATTTCAGGGTACTTTGAAAACAAAATACAAATGGAATAGAAATGAAAATAATTATTTTAAGGTCTTCAAAAGTCCAGTGCAATCTAAATCCAAATGACCTCTCTGATTCGAAGCTCTCCTTCCTCTGTAGGTCAGGCGGGGCCTGAGATGCCACAGGCCAGCAAGGGGAAGGGAAGCCCATTTGTTCTTTCTCTCCTTATTCAAATTCCTTCCCTGATTGCTTTGTAGCTTCTGGTTCTTCCAGAGGCATGTGGTAGGCAGAGGGGATAGGCTGATTCCCTCTGTGGGTCTCTCCATCATATCTAGTATAATGTAGATTAAAACCTTTTTGTGTTCCTATCCTTCCTATATAATAAAAGCCTAATATGCTAAGTGTCCGGTCGTCTGGTCATCCAGTCAACAAGTCAAAGTGTAATATGCTAATGATATGCTAAGGACACTCAACTGCTTGCTATGACATGCACTGACCACCAGAGGGCAGACAGTCAGCCAGTAAGTTAGCTTGTTGCTGGGGTCCAGCCAATCCGGACTGAGCAAGATAGCCAGGCATGCCTTGAGCCCTCCCATGATTCCTCCTGGCTGGCCACCTCCTGCATCCCCCCCCCCCCCAGCCCTGATCAAGCACCAGTGGGGTCCCTCAGCTTGCCTTATGCCCTCTCACAATCCAGGACCCCTCCAGGGATGTCAGAGAGCCAGTTTCGGCTTGATCAGCAGGCCTGGCCAAGGGACCCCAATGGTGCATGCACCAGTCCTCTAGTTGTTGCATAACAAACCATTTAAACTTACTGGTGGAAAACAGCATTTCATTGTGCTCATAGATTCTGTGATTTGGGACTTTGGGCAGGACTCAGCAGGGATGTCTGGGGCTGTACCTGAAAAGATTTGAAGACTACAAATGTTGATGGGATGGTGGGTAGGGGAGCTAGAATCAACTCAAGATATCTTTGTTCCTGTGATTGGCAGTTAACACTATCTCTCAGCTGAGATCTTAGCTTGGCTGTTGGCTGAAATACCTACATATGAACTCTCCATGGGATCTCATGGCTTAATTTGGGCTAACTCACAGCATGACAGCTGGATTCCAAGAATAAATGTCTCAAAAGAGCCAGGACTTTTATGATAGCTTGGAGGTCACATAGTGTCACTACTGCCTTAATCACAGCCTGTCCAAATTCAATGAGAAGGAGCATAGATTTCACCTTCTCACAGGAGGAATAGCATTTACATAGTGAGAAAAGCATGCTGGATGGGAGAGGTTATGGCCAGTTTAGGAAATGTACAGTCTACTATGAAGCTTAACCAGGAGACCATTTATGAGACTAATTGGCTTAAAGGACTCAATTACTTTGAAATTTTGAACATGTTCTGACATCAGGGTTTTTTTTATTTATTGAAGAATTTGACTGCTCTTGACCTAACTTGTATTAGAGTTCAAAGGTTGACTCATTAGAACTGGTAAGCACTCATTCATTTAAGAAACACTGATGCAATACATACTTTGTGCAAGATCTGTGCTGATAGCTGTGGGGGCGAAATGAGATGCCACAAGAAGTCAACAAGCCTGAAGGAAGACCAGTATAGTTGATTTTCAATTAACTATACTCTAGAGAGGAAGGACAGTGACATCCCTAATGATAATTACAATAAAAGTACTTAATACAAAACACAAGGTGAGTTTAATGGAAATTTACTCAGAATTGTACTCCATGTTCAGAAATGTTTCTTATTCTATAGACTTACCAAATTAATTATTATTATAACTGGCAATTATTAAGTATTTACTATAACCATTCAATATACTAACCCTACAAGTATGATATCATTTAATTTTCAATGTAACCAATGGATCAATTTTATAGAGAAGGGAGATATTAATAGAGAAGTTAAGTGAGCCAGAGTGGCATTTGTACCTGGATCCTCTGTTCTCCCAGTGTATGTGTGCAAAGCTAGAACAAGACTCCAAGTTCTAGATTTTCTCTTTGATGTTCTTTTCTCCAGACTCCTACTTTCTAATAGTGTTCCATGAATCATCCAGCTCATAAAGGGGTCTTGGGACCCAGTACAAAGATTAAGAGAGAGGCAAAGCTTATAGAATTCTGGACTCCTACTCTAAATTCCAGCAAAAATTCTCAATAACCTTTGAGATATGTTACATTATATATATTACACTGTATTTGGTCATCTCTCTCTTCTGACCTCAACTTCCACTAACTCCCACTGCAATGCCGTTCTTTGGGTGAGGGACTTCTCCAGGTACCACCCCAAGGCTGGCCCTTGGCACTGAGCATTCCAAAGCCCATATGTCTTTGGAAGGTTAGCCACTTGGGTGAAGGCTGCATGGGCCTTCCATGCAGTCCATGAGGATGCATTTGAGATTGTCTTCATTACAAAACCAGATGTCACTGGTGATGGCTGTGGTGATCTGGCATCTGGATTCCTATAACTGATAGCCAGCTGAGCTCTGTCATCATTCAGCAGCAGAATGAAATGGACACCTGCAATGTCAGCCTGGCTTAGCACCTAGTCAGAGTCTGGGGACACAGCACCCCTGGAGTTCCTGCACCTTTTCCACCCAGACCTCCAAGTTTTCTTTTGCTGAACTCTGCCTGTGGCTTTGCTGGGCAAAAAGATCTGGGAGTCATCAACAAGTGGGTGGGATTTAAAACCATGGCCTAGAAAAGGTCACTCAGGGACAGAATACAAGTCCAATATTTGTTAATTTTTAGGACGAAAATTTCACTCCACAGAATGAATTTAGGCACATCCAGAGAGAGTGGAGGAAAATCTTGAGTTTGGTATCACAGAAGTGTCAAGAGTGGGCTGTCCTTTTTTCTTTTTTTCTTTTTTTTTTTTTTCTGAGTCTGGCAACCCACATTTCATTGTATACTTCAAATGGTAGAAATCATGGATTTTATATTGTGTGAATTTTAGCACTCTCACAAATCTCACAACCTTTCCCTAACTAGACTGTCACGTAGGCAACCACATGCTCTGCTTCTGGGTTGAGCCACTAGGGCCAGTAAGGAAGCCAGTCTCAAGGGATGTTATTTCTGGGAATAACTAATGTTTCTATTCAGGTCCATTAGGGCACCACACAGAATGTGAAGCACATAGTAGGCACTTATCAAAAGCTGATTTAATGGAAAATTATTGATACTTGAATGAAAAGGAGCTCCCCAGTACCTGTGACACTACTTAAAGGACTCCATGGGATGGGCCTCAGGTGGAAGTCATGTGACTCTGGTGGCTGTGCTGGGGGCACTGAGTACTTACTCCAGGACACACCTATTTTAGCCCTGTGGAGGAGCAAATGGTTTTGCTGAATTCTGGACATCCCAATTATAGCTTAAATGCAGTTGGCTTCAGAGAGGCCATTAAAAATTTTTGAAAGGCAAGGAACTCTTGAAAATGCCCACAAATTCCAAGACGGCCAGTAAGAGTCATTCACTAGTTTAATTGGATACAGCAATTTCTCTGCCTTCCTTTCTCCCCCCTTCTCTGAGGTACAGGAGCCATAGCCACAAGACTATTTCCAATGACCCCTTCAGAGGCATTTTCAAAGCAATTAATTGAATCTGAAATGTAGGACAAATTACATACCAGCTAGGACTTTCTATGAAGATAATATTCCTTGGTTAAAACCTGAGAAACCCAAAGGTTAGATTTAACTATCTATGAAAATGGTTTTGTTCTCTTGTGGTTTTTTTCCTGAGCTTTGCTATTTACAAGACGCTTGCATCCACGGTTAATGTTTGTTTGCATGGCAAGCTGAACACCATATTTGCTTTCTACACTGATTGATTCAGCCCTACTGGGTGCCAGTATTCAATATCTAAATTGTGTTTTGAGCAAATTAGATTTTCAAATAGTATTCCATGGTTCTTATAACTGGGCAGTTCCTTGAAAGGGATTCTGCTTATGGTGGCTGCTTAATTGTGATTAACCCATCACATAGTGAGTTTGCCCAAGCAACAGATTTGGCTCTGGGGGTGATTGAGTGGAATAGGGATTTAAGCCTTGAAAATGAATAACAGTATACCCTTGCTTTATGCCCTGTTTCTTGGGGAGCAGCTTACAGACCAGCACAGTAGCTTGGCAGATTCCCATGGGATCTATATAAGGAACTATCTACTTTCTGAGATTTGGGAGGCATGCTCTAGATCCTTGAGTGCTGGGTCTTTTCTGTAGGCATCTCCTACCCCAATTCACCCAACCCTGAGTTCCTGGACAGTGAGTGTGCTACTCCATCACTTTTGTGTCCCCTGACACCTGAAGCACAATAAATATTTGACAGACACTTGTCGAATCCATTCTGTGAGCGTTAATTGAGCTTCTCTCATAGGCTGTACACTGAGATTGGGACGAAGGGACCATGGTCCAGGGGCATGCAGAAGAATTGACCTTCTAGCCATAAGAATTACTAGTGACAAAGGACTGCAGCTATTTGGGGGGTAGGGAGAGGTGTTGATTTAGCCAGAAGGTGTATCCTCCACTCAGCAGTTCTCTGGCATGAAAAATTCCCCTGCAGTTGCCCTGGCAGCACTGACTCGCCTTCATCCCACCTCCTTCCATCCCCCAGACCCAGGTGTTGCTGGAAATACATGGAACTGGTTTATGGAAGCTCCCCTTCCCGCCTTTTGACATTCACTTTCCCAGTATTTCAGTAAATCTCTTGATTCCTTGAAGACTTCACTCATTAAAGCTATTGATAATGGTTTAAAAACACTTCTCAATCTTCAGAGAGATGGGCTGGTCCGTTTTCTGCAGCATTCTCTTCCCAGCCTCCAGAGGAACAATGTGGGGATTCTTCTCCCTGTTCGGTTCAGTGCTCACCGCACTCGCTAGCAACCTCGGAGCTGCATTTGCAGTAAATTGGAAGTGCTGATGTCAGCTGATGTGATGCGGCATTAGAGGAGCCACCTTGGCGGGAATGATCCTGGAGGGTGATGCTGAAAGGCAGAGCTGTTTTCTAGGGTATTCTGTAGACACTGTTTTCTTTCTTAGACGAATCTCATTCCTTTTTGTGCAACTTAGTAGGCACAGCAAAGGAAGACCACCTGAAAAACATGTTTTCCCCCAACTGAGTTTTTTGTTAGGAGGTTTTGGTGGCTATAAAATGGTCCAGCAGTGCTGAGCGATGAAGCCGCTGATACTGCTTGCTGAGCAATGTGCACTGGCATTGAGACTCGATCTCAGTGACCCAGGAGAAGGGCAAAGGGTACACTTCATTCTATACCAACGGTTTGTTCTTAAGACTATAGAGATATAAGCCAAAGCCCATTTTACAAGCACACAGAAATGTCTGTTTAAACCAGTTATGCAGAAAATTCTTTTGCAAAGTAAATATCTAGGTTGCAGAGGGATTTCCTCATATGACTTCAGGTTTGCTTATAGTAGAATCCACCTTAATATCTTCATGATGTGTCCTGACTGCTGGCTCTGAGCAGGGAAGCAGGGCAGGCTTGCAGCCTGGCATCCAGGGCAGCTGAGGAAGAACTGGGTGAGGGGTAGCAGCAATCCCCCTGGCTGTTTGGTTTCTCGGCCAAAGCCAGGATGTGACCCTGAGCAGAAAGAAAGAATAACAGTTTCCAGGAATGGACAAAGGAAGTTAGCTAGAGAGTGAAGTGTTGAGCATGGAATCTGAGCCAGGTGGGGAAGGAAGAAGAGGAATGATGTGCAGAGGGCAGGTCGGAGGGCGAGTAACTGAGGGTGAGAGCCAGAAGGAGAGGATGCTCAGGTCCGAAGTAGTTTCCTTAATGGGGCAGGTCAGAGGAAAGGCCATTTCTTGCAGTGATGTGGACACTGGTTGTAGTGGATGCCGGCAGTGTGCCCAGCACCTCGCTGATGGTTTACCTGGACCTGGGCACCCGACTCCAGAGTCTGTGAGCTTCCCGCAGTGAGCTTCCCGCAGTGCCTCCCTTGGAGCTCCTGGATCTGCCGGGATCTCTCCCAGGCTGGTCCTGGCATTTATATTCCCAAGGGGTTGTTTGAAACCAGTGACTGGCTGGATAAAAGGATGAATGTTTAGCCCCCTTACTTTAAGGTGAAGTGAGCTCAGAGACATAGTGTGTGCTGCAGGGCTCCCCAAGAGCTCAGGCAGAGATGGTTCCCTTGCATGGTTCCTGCCCTTTACTTCCCTATGTCTCCATTTCCTCATGGCCTTCTCCTGGAAGCACTTCCTAAATAAATCACTTGCAAACCACTGCTCATTTCAGGATCTATCCATGGATCTACTTAGGAACCTGATCTAAGTCACTGGTTGAAGTGAAATGGAGATGCTGATAGTGGTGATGAAATCGAGGCAATGGGAGTGAGGTGTTGGGTGGATTTTCCATGGGACAATCACCCAGGAGGAAAGCAGGATCTGGGTAGAAGGCTTCAGGGGATCCAGGAGTGAAGCGGGGTCTCCACCAGCCATGAGGGAAAGGAGGAAGTGGAAGAATCAGAGGGCTTGGGTCTCAAAAGAACAAGGAGTCTGACACAGAGTGTAAACTGTTGGTTTCCTGGAATAGGATGGTCCTGATGTGTGGGTCAAAGAGATTGAACAACCTCTACCTGGATGCCACATGCAGAGGACGGTGCCCTCAGGAGAAGTCCAGCTGTCAGGGAACAAAGTGGAGGAAAGCTCCCTGAGAAGGCTGAAGAAATAGAGGTGCTCTTTGGTAACTGGGGGTCCTGAGATGTTTTGAAAAGGTTTGGAATGGGGAGAAAGGTTGCATCGGAGCAGAGGAAGCAGAGAGTGGAAGAGGGATCAAGGCTACAGGGAAGGAGATGAGTCCACAGGGGAGCTTACATTCTGTGGCTTCCCTGGCCTCACACTTTTCTAAAGCGTTGATTCCTCTGGTTTCCAGGTGGATGGCAGCTTGGCAGCCTGGACACAGTGTGGAGGTTGATACTGTCCCCTGCACATAGTTGGCATGTACTAGCTGAGTAAGCAGATGCATGACACAACAAATTTCTAAATGCCTTCTCCTCTCACTTCTATATATTTTATGCTCTGATAAATATGGAACTTTTAGAAAACCTTGGAACTTATTGAAGTACCTCTACCATCATTCAGTGGGATGCAATAAACAGAGCTCCTAAGGTTAGGGAATTAAGACAATAGCCAAGCTTATGGACTTGGTCATAGGAACTATCTCCCTAAGGGATTAACATGTTTTTCAATTTTGCTTTCTACTATGGATCTTTTAAAAGAATTGGTAGCTCAGTACGACCACACATGCATTTGTGACTGCTGATATTGATGGGAGTTTGTTGGAGTTAGAGGAAAGCGTGGGGAGGCTAAGGTAGGGCTGAAGAAGCAAGCCAGGCCCTAACTACTTGGTACATTGGCGGCCTTGTGCAAAGCCATGGGAGTAACTGTGGGGTTGAAGCAGGTGCAAGATTGGGATTTGGGAAAGATCACCTGCTCCAGCCTGGTTGTGGGGCATGCTCTGTATGGAGCCCAGCAAGGACAGGTAACTGCTTTAGCAAGACCTGAAAAAGGCAAAGCTCTCCCTGGAAGGAATGGGCCCCCCAAGTAGGATGCACTTGGCTCCAGGGTAAAGGAGATCTTATTTGGGAGCTGTGGTTGCTTATATTAATTTTAATCCAAAAGGGATGGCAGAGGAGGAATGTCTTTTCTTTTAAAAAATGTTCTGGTTAATTTAAATTGTGGAGGAAAAACTTTAGGGCAAGAGACAAAAATATGGTGTTCATGTAACCTTTGGAGACAAGGCAAAAAAAAAAAAAAAACAAACACAAAAAACCAGTTGTGGCTGTACACCTGTAGGCTTTGACCATGGAGTCAAGACAAATGGGTCCGAGTTCTGTCGGGAGAACCATGAGGTAGGCAGCTCTGGATCCCAAAAGATGAGCAGTCCAGTGGGAAACACCAGGGCTGTTCTGACCAGCTCATCACGCATCAGGACTGACTCTGGTTCGGGGCTCTTTGTGCTCGTGTGGATGGGTAAGGGCCCCTTTCATTGTAGCCCTAATGGCATCCCACCTGGTTCAGGAGTTACCTACAATATCCAGAAATTCTAGAACAGGCTTTCTTTTGAAGAGAGCTTCCTGGCAGCCAGGGAGAGAAAATGGTCAATGAGGTAGCCATTAATGAGCAGCAACATAATGCTGTGTGCCAGCAATCTCCCAGGCCAGGCCCTGTGAACGCTGCTGTAAATAGGGAGGTGGAATAAGAGCTGCCCTCCCTGATGCTCAGGACCCACATCCTGCTTCTCCTGTGTGTGTTTCTCTGCCTCTGCTGTTCCTTGAATGCTGCTGCTTTGAGCACCATCTTTTAGTATCTCCTCATTCTCCATCTCCCTCTGGACCAATTTACCCACCTTAGTGGTTTCCTATCACTTCTGTTCTCCGTGGCTCTCAAACCCGGGCTCCAGCTAGACTGACCCCCACCCCTGAGTTCCAGTCCCTGTGCCTAATGTCTACATCTCCACCTGGGTGCGCTACAGGAGCTACAGACGTAAGTCTCTGCCTTTTCTGTCTTGGAGAACATCACGCTCCTCCATGCAGGTGTCGGAGTGTCATCCCAGATCATGCCCTCCGTACACTTCTCATGGAGGCTTTCCAGCCCTTGTCTCTGACCCCTCTTCACCTCTTCTGCTATTGCCTAAATTGAGGCCCAAATCCTAAGATCCTCATTCTCTGGGCCCTTGTGCTGATGAAGGACCCTGACTGTATGCCAAGCCCCTGGTGCATAAATACAAGAGATTTGGGGGAGGTCAGGAGAGACCATTTGCTTACTAGTCCTGAGAAGGAAGTCCCTGGTCCTTTGAGCTCCAGATGAACCAGCAACCTTTGCACTCTCCCCAGGATGGGTGGGAGTGCCCTGGGTAGGGTAGCTGGCACACAGCATTAGGTGCAAACAGGAGGCAGGGCTTTAGCCTTTGGGGTCTTCAACTCCAAATCATGCTGTTTGGTCCTGGTCAGAGGGACCCCAGGAAAGCAGACTGGAGAGGAATTCTGCCTGATTGGCCCCCGGGGAGGTGACTCACCGAGGGTGATTCATGTCCTTCAATCAATTTTTTTTCCAACCTAAGGAATATTTTGTACCATGAGTAAAACGTAATCTTCTAGCCCTTTGTGAAAAGAACAAGAAAGCTCAGAGTGTTTGGAGCACCGGGAAGTGAATTACTTCTCTGTCTGCTTTCTGCTCTTCCCTAGCAATTGACAATGGAACCAAGAAGAGCTCCACTTGGACTATTGACTTTCTGAGAACTTGACACCTTGGCTCAGGATATCCGTCTGTGGAATTAAAAAATAATTACACACAATAGAAGCAGGGTGCTCATATCTTCAGACTCAGAGCACTATGCAGTTACATATTCTTTGGGGCAGGTGCGTGAACTTGATATCCTAAATGCCAGCTCCAGGCAGATGTATGGAGGGATGCGTGAATGGATTCAGGAGTGGAACAAATTGGAACTAGGAGCCTTCCAGGTGTAGGCACTATGCTACACTCCACACTGAGACACAGAGAAAGCATAGAAGAAGAGCACTGATCCCACTGGGGATTGGAGGGGGCAGTCAGGGAGGACTTCTTGGAGATGGTGACATAGGAAGTGAGGTTTAAAGTATGAGGAGGAGTTGGCAGCTAAAGAGTGGGGAGGAGAAAGGAATCTGGGAAACAAGACCCACTACTCTGGGCTCAGCACACAGGGACCCGGTGCTGCTGGGTTTGGCTGGGGCGAAGGTTGAGTGTGAGGGCGTGGCAACGGTAGAGACTGGGGAGACAGGCAGGCGCCAGGGTCTAGAAGGGAGTCTGGTGCAAGCCACAGAGCCAGCACTTATTCTGAATCTCCGTGGTGCCCCCAGGGGAGCTTAAGGACCAAGTGGATGTGATCAGATTCACACCTGAGAGATTGCCGCCTGGCTGCGTTGTGGAGGATGGACTTAAAGGAGGTTGTCTCGGTGAGTCAGATGAGACCAGGGTCTGCACAGATGTGAACCAAGGTGGCAGCATATTCTCAGCTCCCCCTTCCTCCCCTTTCAGCCTTGTTTCCTCTCCTCTTGGCTGGCTGTCTTTAAAGCTTCCCAGAAATTTCCTGATACCTTGCTCTTTTCCATCTGGGAACAAAGCCTGGGGACTTAAAGAGGGTGAAGAGAGAGCAGTGATGAAACCCAAGGGGAGAGCCTTTTCCATGGTGGCATTTGGGGGCTGGTAAGAGGACATGACTTGCTCATTCACTGTACGAAGACTGAGCTGCCACTGAACCCTTACCAGGTCCAGCAAGATCACCTTTAAGATGCAGCTGCTCCCTGGAAACAGGAAAAACAAGGTTTAGAATCAGGGGGAGCAGAAACAGGTCATGGCTGACACCAGGTGCTGTGACAGGGCAGGCAGGTGGGGCTGGAACTGTCTGCTCCTCATTGTTCCTTTCCTCTCCCAACACTCGCCCCCTCCCCTTCCACACCTGGCCCAGCACCAGCCCAGGCCCTGAGCAGCCTTTGGGGAATCCTGGCACAGCTGTAACCTGGGGCTCTGTGAAAGCTCTGAGCTGCCTTGCAGGTGGCTCTGGAACAATTTCAGGCCTGAGGGGGCCTGCGGGGTTGGGGGATGGGAGGTAGGGGAGCAGGTGTTCTCTGCCTCTCGCTGGTGTGTTGTGGTCACAGTTGTACTCTGCCTGGGTCAATAGGCAAAGTCGTGTTGCCGGGTGACAGTGGCACCTCTGAAGTGGCTGCATTTCAGGTTTCCAAGAGACCCTGAGTCTGTGGGGGATATTTGTTCCGGGTGGAGTAGGAGGAGTGGAGGCACTCGGGGTGCAGTGTCTGAAGACGCATCCAGGTTGTGATATACTAGTCAGAGTCCCCTTCCACCAAAGGAAAATAGATAATGACCACCACCCTTTTGTGAAGATAAACTAGGTTCCTACATGGTAAAATCTTTGTCAACTCTCCCACCAACTCCGAAGGCAGGGATGTGTTTATTTACTTATATATCCCCAGCACCAGGCTGTTGCCCAGCAAACTCAAATGTTTGTTGATTGAATGCATGAATGGATAATGCAGTGAAGTATACAGGTCATGGGAAACCCTGAATCATGTAAAATTACTAAGAACTCATTCAACCAAGAAGAAGTGGGTCTCCATATGAGCCCTCCTATCTACCCACATTTAGGTAAAAATGAATGGGCTAATGTTTGTGAGGAAAGGTTTTAAAATGAGCATCAACAGAGGGATGTGTCTTCCAGCCCTTTCTCTCTTGTCAGTTGGAGTCATGGGCAGCATAGGCTGTTACTGATGTGTCCCACCCACTATTGATTCATTAAATGGGCAAACCTCCATCACCTCCAGGAAACTACAGTGGTCAATCTCATAGACAGGAAAACATATTCTTGCCTGTCAGAGACCCATGCCTTTCTGTGTTTTAGATAAAGGGGCCCTTTCCACCTGGAATTTCTTTGTTTCCTAGTTTTCTGTATCTATGCTTCATAGGAAACTTGACTTTGAAGTCAGATTCCTCTCATTTTAATCACGGCCCCACCACTCTTGCCCCTCTTGTCCTCAGTTGAGTCATTGAACCTCACTGGGTCTCAGTTTCTCTATCTGTGAAGTAGAAGTGGGTGGTGGCCATGAGAAAGCACATGCCTTGCAGACTTCCAACACCTTGAGGGAGCAAGAGGGAGCAAGGGAGCATAACTGACCAAGAGCTTGAGCTGCTGCTATGGAACCCAAGGTGGGCTTGCTCTGTGGGCACATTTCCCGGGAACTGCTCCCAGCAGGACTGAGTGCTGCAGGGCCCTAAGGCAGGTGTCTTCCCTGGGGAGACACATGACTCCTCAGATGATCAACATTGGCTCAAGATCTCCTCAATTGCCTCCCCCAGGCTGCAGGTCTCTTGAATGTTCTTGTCCATCCTTCCTCCTCCTCCTCTCCTTTACTGGGGGCCAGACTCACAGTGTGTCTGCTGGCTATGCTAGCTCTGGAAAGACTCCCATTTTCTCTCACACATGCATTTCCCCTAATAAAATTCATGCACAAAAAACCGTCTTGGTGCCCGCTTCTGGGAAGACCTAGAATCACACAGGGTAATCATATCTCATGCTGAGGACCAAATGCAACAATGAAAGAAAAGAGTTGATTAGAGTGATGAGCACAAAGGAAGTGATAGGACATCCTGTTACCTTCATCATCGCATGGCCATTTTGCTTCTTTGCTGGCTTCAGGCACAGCAAGCTCCAGCAGCATCCCAGGTCACGTGGCAACTTAGCATTAGAGTAAGAACCACTATGGCTCCTGAGGAGAAGAAATGGATTAAAAACATATCTGATTAAAGTAAAAGGCACAAACTAAGTCCTTTTCAGCCAATGAAATCTGCAGCCAACTTTACTAAGGCAACCAACTCCATTTTCAGTCCATTACACGAAAGATTTGTAATATTCAGAGGTTCCTGCCATTTTTAGTCCGTTACACGAAATATATGGTCAAGCCTCATTTCTGGAACGTTTCCCATCTCAAACAATTCAATTTTTAACCAAGTTGTTCACAGAAAAAAAAATGTCTTCCTTGTTGACCAAAACTTCAGTTTTCTACCTGACAGCCTTTTCATGCTGATACTCCAACATGACAAAAAGCTTCTCCAAGGCAACAAGCAAAAGAGAGAGCTTTTGTTGCTCACAAAACTGAGGATTAACACAATTTTAAAACATAAACAGGCCATCAAGAGTGCTAATGTTGCTAAGGGTGTGAAAGTGCTCACAAAACAGCAATGGCTGGCAATTGAATAAATGGAAAAACTGTTGTGTGGATAAAGAAAAAGCAGTTAGCTGATGATAGCATTTTGTAGGCAGTGATATATGAAAAATTCCTTTAAGGCTGATAAGGGGTAGTTTTATAAATTTAAGAAACATTTATTTATAAATTAAGCAGTACATTAGACATGTGCTGTGACAGGGAATCATTTGGCCGTCTGGAATGGATTAATTCAATTTACATGATTTCTAATGGGAAAAAAATTATTCTGTTTTTGAAAAAATTGCTTCTAGAACAGCCTTCCAGAATGAATTAAGTTCAAGAAATGAAGTTCCACTGTACTCCAGTCATTAAACCAGGGCACCTCATTTGCTGTTCCTGAGAACCCTGTGGAGGTTACAAAGAATTGGCCATTATTATTTCCTTTTTGCAGATAAGGAAACAGAAACTAAGAGGTGGTTTCAAGGTCACCCAGATGCTCACAGATTTGGGACTGGAACTCTGGTTTTTGCTCCTTGTGCTTTGGAAACTCAGGGTTTGGTGGATTCTGTTCTAACTCTGTCCCCGGGGACAGTCTCTTAGCAAACTGACACCATGAACTGGCCTGGAAAGACCTTTCTCAAGCCCACTTCTGCCCAGCTTTGGGGTCCTAGAAACCCTGGAATCATCTGTGTGGGAGTCAGTAAGGGGGACCCAGCAACTGGCCTCCATGCTCAGGCCCATCATTTCTCACCCATTGGGGCTCCATCCTGATAGTTGCTACCTAAGGCTGTGGACTGTGTTCCTTAAGTAGATTGTCTCCACCCCCACGCTGGGAAGGACAGAGACTTAGCCCCAATGCCATATAGCTCCTCATGCCCATGTAGTACTAAATGAATGCTTATTATAGAAGATGGTGGTGATTCTTGAATCTCTCAATCAGATATTCCAGAGTTGTATGTTCATGTAACTTAGAAGGAAATGTAACATGTAATGACTTTATTTGATTGGATAATCTATATATATAAAAGCCTAAGCTGGTAGCTATGACACGCACTGACTATCAGGGGGGCAGATGCTCAATGCAGGAGCAGAAACCACAGGCATGGAAACATGGAACCAACTGATGAATCTCAGAGGAAAGGTGGGAGGGAGGAGGTTGGGAAAAGATTAACCAAAGATCTTATATGCATACTAGAGGCCCAATGAATGGATTCATGCACTGATGGGGTCCTTTGGCCTGGCCTGCAGGGATTGGGCCAAAACCGGCTCTCCAATATCCCCCCAAGGAGTCCTGGATTCCGAGAGGGCACAGACCAGATTGAGGGACTCCACCAGTGCACAAATTCATGCTCCAGGCCTCTAATATATAATAAAGGCAGATGCTCAGGTTGGTTTCCAAATAGAAGAGTGGATTTTTTGAGGCTCTGGGAGGAAAGGCTGATGTACGAACCAAGATTCCCCGAGGTGTTGTCAGGGTCACTGGTGTTTCCCAAGGCAGAAACTGAGCAGTTTAGCTCTCAGGAGTGAGGTCGTTTGCTGCACTTAGGTAATGAGATTTGTCATCTCCTAATACCTTATTTACACAAAGGTCAGGCTGCACCATGACAGAGACCATAATAAGCATTAGTGCAAGAAAGGGAGGACAAACCCAAAGGGAAATGGCTATTTTCTGAAATAGCATTGCGAGTGCAACACCACCCTTAACTTCCTTTCATTCCAGAAAAGACCCCAGCTTTGCACATTTATTTCCAAGGTAATGAAATTGCTCTCATAGAGATGAGGGACCTTTGAGAATTCCATGTGTTCAGAAAACCGAAGGAAATTTTCTTCTCAGTGGCTTCTTATTAGAGGAAAATAGAAGAAAAATTTTATTATTAATAGGTCAGGAGTGATTACATCTGAGTCATCACATTTTCTGTTGAGAGGTATGTTTAGGAGGTATTTTAGTATTCTTATATTTTTCAGGAAACCAAGTTAATTGGCATTAATATCACCCATTGTTTCCTTCTTTCACTATGGCCACCTTTTTCCCCCGCCTTTAGTAGTCTTCAGAAACCAAACTTTCTTGACTGTCTCATTTTTGACTCATCACCCTTGTAGCCAGCTCACCCTTCTTTTATTTCTTTTGTGACCACAGCCCTGGCTAACAGGGACTGTTAAACTTGCTTGCCGTTCACCTCCTCTTTGCTTTTTGGTATCACCATGCCCTCAGTACTTGGACAGAGTAGCTGGGTATCCATCTCTTATTTCCTGTACACATGGAACAATGTCTGTTTTTCCAATATGATTTGCTGTGTGTCTTACATATTGTTTGAACAAGAAGAGAGGAGATGAATAATAATGAGGACCGGGCTCCAAATTTGGACCCTTATATAAAAGTAGAATGCAATTAATAACTTAAAAAAAAAAACAACTAGGACTGATCATGTTCTCTAAATGCATCTTGGTAAACCATTTTACTTTTCATGCTTGAAAGCTGGCCTGAGGAAGACATCTATGCTTAATTTCTGAGCGTTTTGTGTTCTGTGTTTATAAACAAACTCTCTTTCCCTCTCCTCTCCCTGTTTCCCAGTGGCCGTTCCCGCAGCAGCGCCCCCAGTGTGCCAGCCCAAGGGTGCCACTAACGGGCACTACCCGGCCCCACGCCTGTCCATCTCCTCCCGAGCCACGGTGGTAGCCAGGATGGAAAGTGCCTCCCAGGGGGGCCTGCAGACCGTCATGAAGTGGAAAACCGTGGTTGCCATCTTCGTGGTGGTGGTGGTCTACCTTGTCACGGGTGGTCTCGTCTTCCGGGCTCTGGAGCAGCCCTTTGAGAGCAGCCAGAAGAATACCATCGCCTTGGAAAAGGCAGAGTTCCTGCGGGACCACATCTGTGTGAGCCCACAGGAGCTGGAGACATTGATCCAGGTGAGCAGGGCGGGAGTCAACCACAGAGCCACCAGTGGGGACAGAGGACAGCACCAATCTTGTCTTTCTGGTCCTGGGATTACCTGCCTTTGATTATGATGCTCCTAATGATCGGAGGAGAGGACTTCTCTGGGGAGGTGACATTTGAGCCGAGACCTCAAAGAAACCGGAGAATAAGACATGTGACGATAAGACATGTGGGGGCAGAGGGGCCATACGCAATGGCCCTGATGTAGGAGCAGGCTGTGACCTACATCGCCTGCTTTTGGATGTGGTGACCAGAAGCAACAGCAGGCAAAAAGCCTGTGGGTTTCCAAATTCAAGTCCACCCATGTGCGCTGATTAACTTCCTGGTTCTGAAGTCCACGTAAGATGCTGGGGTAAGAGGGTGCCCTGAGAGCCAAAGAAAGAAGGCATTTTATTTTATTTTATTTTATTTTATTTTATTTTATTTTATTTTTTGAAAATAAAAAAATTTTAATTGAATTTATTGGGGTGACATTAGTTAATAAAATTATATAGGTTTCAGGTATACAATTCTATAATACTTCATCTATATATTGTATTGTGTGTCCATTCCAAATCAAGTCTCCTTCTATCACCGTTTATCCCCCTATACCCTCTTCTACCTCCCCCACCCCTTTCCCTCTGGTAATCACCATGCTATTGTCTGTATCTATGAGCAGTTTGTTTATTTGTTTGTTTGTTTGTTTGTTTGTTTTGCTTAATCCCTTCACCTTTTTGACCCCACAATTCCCCTCCCCTCTGACAGCTGCCAATCTGTTCTCTATCTGTTTCTGTTCTGTTTGTTAGTTTATTTTGTTCATTAGATTCCACATATGCATGAAATCATATGGCATTTGTCTTTCTCTAACCAGCTTATTACACTTTGCATAATACTCTCCTGGTCCCTCCATGCTATCTCAAACGGTAAGATTTTCTTCTTTTTTATGGCTGAGCAGTATTCTATGTGTAAATACACCACAGCTTTTTATCCATTCATCTACTGATGGGCGCTTGGGCTGCTTCCAAATCTTGGCTATCCTATATAATGAAAGAGAAACATGCAAATTTGACCGTACCTTGGCTCCTGATTGGCTATGCTACCAGTCAGTCAGGAGCGGGTTCCAGGCCAAGTGGCGTGAGCACCGGGCCCGGAGGTGGAGATGAAACAGTGGTGGTGGTGGCGGCGAGCGCCCAGCCCCCGGGGCCAGGTGGTCGCAGGCAGCCAGGGCTGAGCTGAGCAGGGCAATGGCTGGGTGCCCAAGGCCTAAAGCCTCGCCAGAGGCTTCAGGCCTTGGGCAGGCTGGGGGTGAGCCATCAGTTGGACATCCCCTGAGGGCTCCCAATATGTGAGAGGGGACAGGTTGGGTTGAGGGACCACCCCCCACCAGTGCACGAATTTTGTGCACCAGGCCCCTAGTTGTAAATAACACTGCAATGACCAAACAGCAGAATGACCAGTTGCTATGATGTGCACTGACCACCAGGGGGCAGACACTCAATGCAGGAGCTGCCCCCTGGTGGTCAGTGCACTCCCACAGGGGAGCGGGCCTAAGCTGGCAGTCAGACATCCCCTGAGGGTTCCTGGACTATGACAGGGTGCAGGCAGGGGTGAGGGCTTCCCCCAGTGCACAAACCTCGTGCACCAGACCTCTAGTATTCTAATAAAGAAGGAGTTTTGAACAAGCTAGTATGCTTTAACCTGCCAAGGTCAATGAAGATGAAGCAAAGAAGAAAGCCACCATATGTGGAACAGCCATTTTGATGGATTTATGGGGATGAAATAATAAGGATATTAGTAATAATCAAGGTTGTCATTTGTGAACACTTACTGTGTGCTAAAGCCCTTGCATACCTTATATATTAAGGGAAAAGATCCATTAAAAAATGAAGGCAGAGAACTTGGGCTACCACCTGGAGAAGCAAAGTGATGAGAGCAGAGGGTGGAGGTGACCTTGGGAGTTCGGTGAACTGGGCTGGGAAGGGCTGTGGGGGAGCAGAGTCATCTAAGGTGGTATGATGGGAGCAGGGGGCTGGTGAAGTTGGCAAAGAGAGAACTGAGTCTCAGAAGGGGGAAATAAAAATGGTTGGGAGCCCAGCTTGGAGGCAAGAGAGGATGGCTACCTCTAAGGCGAAGGTTGATTTCCTCTCCTACACACTCTCCTGAACCATGAAGAGTTGGTCATGGTGGAAGGTGGTGACATTTATGGAGGCCAGGCAGAGTCTCATGTTTCTAGAGGGTTTAAAGTTTGGAAGGCACAGGGACTTAAAGGACAGCTTCCAAGATTCCTTCTGGCTCTGGGATTACCTGCATTAAATTCTAATGGCTACTACAGTCCAGGATTCTGCAGGATTTGCAAATCTGAGCTGGCTTATTATTTATCCATTTCAAATTGCGTTGATAGGAGGGGAATTCTAAGGTCACTATGACCTGACATCTTCATAGTAATGGTATTCTTTTAAATTAGTTTTTTATAATCTGACCTGACTCTTAAATAAATAAAGGTACATATTTTCCACCTTGGCTCTATCCTTTAAGAAAAGGCTCAGAGGCCAAAATGAAAGACAGGACAGGGGAATGTAGAGGTTCTAATTCTGGTACTGCAAATTAAGACTCATCCCAGGTTTTGAGTTGAGGGGTTTCTCTGTGAAATTAGGAGTGTGTGTGTGTGTGTGTGTGTGTGTGTGTGTGTGTGTGTGTCTTTAATATCATTTTTTATGTAAGAAAGATAAAACTTTTAAATGCTAACATTCAAGGGCAATGTTTAATGTCACTCTTTCTTAGATGATCTTCTTTTTTTTCTTTCATGAGAAAATGCTACCAAATGTAGTGGTGACTGCATGTTCCAGATTTAAGGCCTTGGATACCATAGGAATGGAGGAAATAATCATGGAATAGTTTCAACTAACAATGCAATTCCATGTTGTTGGGATTTGTGGTGAGATCCTTTATACTTAGTTACAATGCATATAATAACCTAAAAAGTGGTCTGAATTGAGTTTACATTTATGCTTGAATTTTTCAGCAATAGTGAGATCTTGAGGAAAAGGATAATGTCTTTCTTTGTATCCATGTATAACCTATTCTTTGCTTTGCATCTAAGTATTATCCAATAGAGAAATGCTTTTGAAATGAGACATCATACTAGATCTATAACATTGGTGATGCTGCAAGATATCTAAGCTTATTCATGCATTTGTTTATTATTTCAGGGTTAATTCTTTGGCTCTATCCTTTAAGAAAAGGCTCAGAGGCCAGAATAAAAGACAGGACAGGGGAATGTAAAGGTTCTAATTCTGGTGCTGCCAATTAAAACTCATTCCAGGTTTTGAGTTGAGGGATTTCTCATGAAATGAGGTGTGTGTGTGTGTGTGTGTGTGTGTGTGTGTGTGTGTGTGTGTCTTTAAGATCATTTTTTAAGGATTTTTTTCTTTATTGTTCAGTTTATTAATTACATTGTTTTCCCTTTTTTATCCCCCTATATCTCCCCTCCACCCTCTACCTATCCCACCCTTCACCCTCACCTCCCCCTCCCCAATGTCCTCTCCCATTGTTGCAAGATTTTTGTCCAATCTCTTGCTGTATTTCCCACAACCCTTTTCTCCCCAAGAATTGTCAGTCCATTCCCTCTCTATGTCCATGTTTCTGTTATATTCACCAGTTTATCTTGTTCATCAGCCTATCAATTCACTTGATTTTTATGTTCATTTGTTGATAGATGTGTATTTGTTGTTCATAATTTATATTTTTACCTTTTTCTTCTTCCTCTTCTTAAAGAATATCTTTCAGCATTTCATATAATACTGGTTTGGTGGTGATGAACTCCTTTAGCTTTTTCTTATCTGCGAAGCACTTTATCTGATCTTCAATTCTGAATGACAGCTTTGCTGGATAGAGTAATCTTGGTTGTAGATTCTTGCTATTCATTATTTTGAATATTTCTTGCCACTCGAGTCTGGCCTGCATCGTTTCTGTTGAGAAATCCGCTGACAATCATATGGGTGCTCCCCTGTAGGTAACCAACTGTTTTTTCTCTTGCTGCTTTTAATATTCTATCTTTATCTTTTGCTCTTGGCATTTTAATTATGATGTGTCTTGGTGTGATCCTCTTTAGATTCCTATATTTTGGGGTTCTGTGTACTTCTTGGGCTTTTAAGTCAGTTTCTTTCACCAAGTGGGGGAAGTTTTCAGTCACTATTTCTTCAAGTAGGTTTTCATTAACTTGCTCTCTCTCTTTTTCTGGGACCCCAATAATTCGGATGTTGGCATGCTTGAGGTTGTCCCAGAGGCCCCTTAAACTATCTTCAATTATCTGGATTCTTTTTGTTTCTTGCTTTTCCAGCTGAGTGAATTTTGCTTCTTTGTATTTCAAATCTTTGACTTGGTTCTTGTGGCCCTCTGGACTGCTTTTAGGACTTTGTGTAATATTTTTTATTTCAGTCTGTGTATGCTTGATTTCTAGTTGGTCTTTTTTTTATCCGTGAGGGTCTGGTTCATATCCTCAGAGGTCTTGTTCATTTCCTTGAGGGTCTCATTCATTTCCTTGAGGGTCTCATTCATTTCCTTGTAATTCTCATTCATTTCCTGGTTGGTCTTGTTTATTTCCTCGTAATTCTCATTAAGTTGATCGGCCTTTTCTAGGAGCCTCTTGAAAAGCCTTATAACCGTGGTTTTGAACTCTATGTCTTGTTGTCTTTTCTCCTCCATTTCTTTCACACCTGATTTCTTTCCATATCTCTGCATGGTGGCTGCTTTATGTGGTAGATATCCTCAAAGGGACAGTGGCTCAGCCTCCCCAGTTACCTGAGGTGGGTACTCTTACTGCAATCCTTTATGGGTTGTATTCAGTATTTTTGAATTTAAACCCAGCTTGTTGTTGTTAGCCCTAGGAGGGTTTGACCTCCAGGCCAATTGACTGTGAAGGTAGACTGTGTTCAGGTTGGATGGGCGGAGTCTCTGAGCTGTGCAGGCAGCCTCAGTGTCAGCTGCGTCCTACGCAGCACGCGCGTGTCTCTGTTGGATGGGGATGGCTGCAAGCACCTCCAAGAGAAAGCCGCTAGTCTCTTCCCCTTGCCAGGCAACTCTGCCTTTCCCCAAATGTGTCTGCACACCAAAAGTCTAGCCCAGGGTTGTAAAATAGATGGTTTCCGGAACAAGGAGACAAGTTTCCAGGGGGCAAGTCGCGGGTTTGCGCAACCCTTGCGCAGAAACTTCTTTTCCCCTGCCTCCTTAGGGTTTCTCGCAGACTAGGAGCCTCTTCCCTGCCCCGCTTCCAGGGTGCATCCCCCGGACCTCGGACCTCGCCTGGCACTGGGGAATCCGTGTAGTGGGACGTCTCCGCCCTCCCCGTTGGCGAAATCCGGCCGGGGTTGCTGCTCCAGCCCCAGCCTGCGCACGCGACCAGGACAGCTCCTAACCTGTTTCCTTCTGAAAGGCTGCGCTCCCGCCACTCCTCTGAGTCTCAGTGTCCCACCTTTACTCTTATTTGTGGAGTTTTCACTCAGCCAGCTTTCTGGCGATTCTGGGTGATGTCTGTTCTGCTGTTATGTTGTTGTTCTTAAATCGTTGTGCGGGGCAGAACAATAGGTGTTTACCTATGCCGCCATCTTGGTGTTCCCCCTCTTTAAGATCATTTTTATGACAATTGTAAAAGCAACCTTTTATTAGGCACCTGTCATGAGTTAGGCCCCTTATACCCATTATGTTATTTAATTTTTCCAACAACCCTCTAAGTTGGTATTACAATGCCCATTTTACAGATGAGAAAACTGGTGCTAAAAGAGGTTGGGTAACTTTTCAATTGTCAATGGGGCAGAGCTGGGATTAAAGTGAGGTCTGTCTGATTCTACCTGGCCTCTCCTGGTGAGTCTATAAGCCCTTAAGTAGGTCTTGCTTAATCATAAGTTCCACTCTTTCTTAAATATTTGTTTTAGGGGAAATACTTTCTAGAATTTTAGCAGAGTCAAGAAATATTGGAGTTCCTTGCTCTATAGCAGAAACTTTTCTCTGTTTCTTTCTTATATAGCAGTGGTTGGCAAACTGCAGCTCGCGAACCACATGCGGCTCTTTGGCCCCTTGAGTGTGGCTCTTCCACTAAATACCACGACCTGGGCAAGTCTATTTTGAAGAAGTGGTGTTAGAAGAAGTTTAAGTTTAAAAAATTTGCCTCTCCAAAGAAATTTCAACCATTTTACTGCTGATATTTGGCTCTCTATTGACAAAAGAGTTTGCTGACCACTGCTCTATAGCCTTTGAGTGTCAGTCCTGGATAGGGGAGCTTTAAGATCTCCATTTGCAGTGACTGAAGGATTTATATTCATGTTTCTGTCCAGTTTTTGTAGGCTAAGTAAGTTTAAATGTTGAACCTGTATAAATCAAGAACCAAACATTATGGTTTGCCCTGTGTTTCACTTCATTGGGTGAAAATGTCCACTCTTATAGACCAGGCAGCATTCTCTCATGTTATTCGTCTGAGCAGTACTGCACATAGTGTTCATAAGAAACACAGTATCTGGGAGGTTTTTTATTGTGGTGTTTTCTAAGCTGCAAAATAGTATTATTGAATTTCTTAAAGTTCTGAAAGAAGTGACTGATAGGTCGAAAATTAGATTGATGGTATTTATTTGATAATACCAGTATTCTTGTCTGGATTGATAGATCTCATAAAGCTAAGCTGGAAGGTGTTATTAAGGCTATTAGTAACAAATACAGAGTATCCACAATAACATAAACCCAAGGAAATTGCTAGATAGCTTAGAAGAATCATTGCTGGGGAGGAATTTTCCAATGAATTGAACTACTTTGTGGGATACCATGGGACTCTGGAAGAGACTGACAGGTCATTGTCCCTGAAAGGTAAAGAAAGATGGATTGTTGTAATGGAAGAGACCATCTCATTTGTTCATTCATTCATTCATTTGTTCATTTGTTCTTTCGATCATTCATTCGTGTATTCCTTAAATTGCTATTGAGCTTCTATGGTATCAAGTGACATGCTAGGTATTGGAGATAGAAAAGATGAGAATAAGACACACTTTGAGGAAGTTACTTACCTCTGTGTGATCCAGTTTATCAACAAAATGTACCTAAAATCCTCCACCCTTTTGGTGTTGAGAGGATTAACTTCTATAATTCCTGCATAGAGCTTTGAACTGTGCTTGACACCTGGTGACTACTAAAAAAATGATGCTATAACAGCTGCTATTTGTATTATTACTCAAGTTGCTCAGAGTTCTAGGCTCTGGTTCGTAATGGGGAGGGAGTTGCCACCAGGGAGCATCTGACAATTATGTCTGAAGATGTTTTTGGTTGTCCTGGCTGGAGAAGTACTATATCATCTAGGAGGCAGAGGCCAGTGATGCTGCCAAACTCTCAGCAATGTATAGCATAGTCCCTCATCACCAAGAACTACCCAGACTAACATGGCAACAGGGTGAGAAATTCTGGAGGAAGAGTCATATAAAACCAATCATTAGAATCAATTGGCCTGGAGCTTTTTGAAGTATGTGAAAAAATTGGAGCCCCAGTGAGGCACACAGGGAAGATTTTATGTCTATGTTTATCTCCTATGATGATGACCTTTTGTACCTATTAATAGATAAAGAAACTGAGGCAACAGAAATCGAAGTTACATGATCAAAGTCACATGGTTAGTAAGTGGAAGATCTTGGGCAGTATCTGTACTTGTATCCCAGACTCTTAACCACCAAACAGTTGAACAGAAATGTGGAATATGGGGGGGTTTTATTCAGTAGGCCATGGTGAAGGGCATCCCAAGGACGTGTGGGCCTATGAAGGGTCTGCAAGTGGTCCATGTAGCTTGAGCTGTAAGGTGTGGGAAGTGATGGTCGGGAGACCAGAAACTGGGGTGGGGACTGGATTTGGGAAGTGCCTAGAGAGCCTTGCTGAGGAATTTAGGCTTTATGCTGTGGGAAGTGGGGATTCACTGAAAGATTTAAGCAAAGTAGTGGCATGATGGAATTTTTCTATGGGAAAGATAATTCTTTTAGCAATGGGGAAATTTGGTTGGAGGAAGGAGAAATCAGGAAGAAAGACCAGTTAGAAGGATATTGCAACATCATAGATGAGAGATGCTAAGAGATAGAGACAGAGCCACATTTAAGATAATCTGACAAAGTAAACTTGAAAACAATTCATTCCCTGTTCAGTAAAGATTTCTGGATCCCCGCTCTGTTCTCCATGTCCCTGTCCAAGCAGAGGCCACATAGGCAGCACACCCTGGCGGTCAGCACCCAGACCCGAGCTAACCTTCCCAGAGATCTCTGCACTGCTCCTGGGCATTGTGACTTGGGGAGTCACCCTAGGGCTCAGTTCCCCTTCCCTAATAACAGTGTTCACTTGTTAGGGTGCTCTGAGGACTAAAAAAAGCTCAGCTGCTTTTAGCTATGTGATTGCTACCAGGTATTTGTTAGGGAAGGCAGAAAAAGCAACCAGAAAGCCCCTGAGGAGTGGCATCCTGGAATTCTGCTAAGAGGAAAGAGAAGAAAGTGCCTAAAATGCCCTTTGGGACTTCAAATCCTAAATATTCTAATTGACCAATTTCCTCATTTTGCTTCTATAAAGTCCTCTTCATGGAAATCGCTCCCCTGAGTGCTGGGTTGGGCTGCTTCCTCCAAGCTGCTGTGTCTTGTGGCTCGAGCCCAGGAAAGCCACTTAGCAGTTTTCTATTCCATTTAAAGGGCTTACTTTGGCCACCTAGATAATCATTTTTGTGCTGAGCTTTGGTGGGGACACTCAGCCTCATATCTATCTGGTAGATCCTTGGCTGGCTCCATTGATCTCTGTTCCTCTTGATGGTTCTCTGTGTGGTCTGAGACACAGTGTCAGGGAACCTTGGGGACCCAGAAGGCTCAGGCAGCCCCCAAGAAGCAGATCACCTGAACAATGTGGTGGCCATTGATTTCAAGGTGTGACTGAGGGCAAGGGCCTTGCATCCTCTGAGCCTGGCTTCCACATAACCCAGTGAGGCGCATGGATTTTCTAATCTGTGCCCTGGGGCAAGCAATTTAACCAGAGCAGGGCTTCAGCTATTCAGCTCATAGAGGGCACATAATACCCATCCATCTCTAGAATCTCACCCTTGCGACAAGTGAAGGAGTCCAGATGACTGTAACAGGGAAGTCCCACAGAGCTGTTGTGATATTAAAAAACAGCTATCACTCATTGACTGTTTACTTTCCTCCAGCCTGTTCTAAGTGCTACCATCCTTGAGCCCATTTAACCCTTGCAACGAGTTGATGGGCAGGTTCTGTCTTCATCATTCCATGTTATGGATGAGCAAATAAGTTCGAAGACATTAAGCAGTTTGTCCAAGTTAAGTTGGTAAACTTGGATTTCAGCCTTGGGGCAGAACTCCAGAGCCCATATGTCTAACCATTGTGTGATACCACTAACTTGTATAACTAATAAGTATTTCCAACACTATGCCTGGGCCTTTTCCCAAAATTTTTTCTCCAAGGAAAAGACTGGGGGGAGAAGGAGGGATATTAGGGAAACCTGGGCTATCTGACACGGTACTATTGCATTCCAAGTGTAGACTAGTGCATTTTTAAAGAAGGGGGTATCCAGGATGGGGAGAAGTAGGGACACTAGAATCAGAAGTCCTGATCCCTTATCCCACTGAATGTCAGGCTCCACCTATGAAGGGACTAGATAGTCTCTCTCATTCAAAATACTGGAAGGAGTGAATGAGAGAACCCACATAAAGTGCCTGGCATCTAGTTGGCATTTAGGAAACAATTGGGAAATATTCGCCCTGTTCCATCTTTCTTCTTCAAGGTGAAGTCCAGGGAACACAACTGAACACACAAGGATAAGCAGACCTGGAGTACTTGCATTTCTTTGGCAGTGGAATAAAGTAAAACTGATTGTTTTTGAAGTCGCCTTTGCAGGGAACTTGATTTGATAGTCATGCCATCCCAAGAACTTCTTTGTCCGATGCTTTTCCATGTCACAATTACTTATCCCCCTGTCCCCAATACAGTTGTCTTAGAAACTCTGTCATGACTAGTCTTGGAGAAAGCAGTAGACGTTGATCTTTTGTAAGGCTCAAAGACAAAATCACAAGGCAGCTTCACTGACAGATGGGACAGGACGAATGCTTGTGTCTGTGTGGATAGGGATCTGTTATCTCCTTTCCCACACTGTGAATTCTTAAACGTTCAAAGACTTTGCATGTGGTCACATGGTAGTGGTTTATCCAGGTAATCACTATACTGACAGGAGGGGGATTTCATGGGGGTGGCTTCAGTGTAGGATGAGGTGCCCACCAGGGAGGACATGGGTTACATTCACCTCTACTTTTTAGACTCTGTTGGATAATCATCATTGTTCTCATCTGTCTCCTTCCTGTGACTTTGAGCTCTTTTGGATTGAGTCTGTGTCTTTCATAGGTAGATCCCTCACACCCAGCACAGTGGCTGGCTCCAGGACAATGTGTAAGGTTTGAGGAATAAATGAATGAATGGGGCTTTCTAGATGTTTTGGAAACGAGATACCCTTCGAGAAACCTTTCAAACCTTCAAGAAACCAAGCAGAACATGATTTTATTTCTGGGCAACATAAGACCTCTCTTTCCACTCTGGTTGTCAAGAGTACTCCTTTCGAACCATCTTCCTGTCTCCTTTAGGCAGGAGAAGATTCCCTTGGTGTTTCCAGCCCTCAATGATTACATGGTTAAAAGTGTAAGGATTTTAAGAAAAGTGTGACACCTGAGACACCCATCATCAGCCTGTGGAAATCCTTGCCAGATAAGCTTTCTCCTTCCTGTTCTGGGCCATCCCCTCTTCCTAGAAGCCTTTGTGCAGGAGGTTTAGGCCATAGCCCAGGCAGCAGGTGACCTCTGGTGAGTGGAGGTGTGGGTTCTTTCTGCCTAAGGATGCAGCTCTGATGAGTTGAAGTGTCTCCTCCCAGCTATTGCCCTGAAGTCAGAGGCCTGCCCTCTCTCCAGCAAAGTCGATATGCAGAAGATTGTTCAATGGGGATAAGACTGGGCCTGTGGCTTCTTGCCTGCCTCTACAGGCCTCTACTGCATTATTATTATTACTGTTTTTATCCCTGGAGTTGTTGATTCCATCATTGTGTAGTGAAGAAGAGCTAAAGCTTTTAAGCCAGAAATTAAAGAACTAATGGAAATTGGCATGTCACTGAAAAAAATTAGTTTGCAAATGAGAGTTCAGTATTCCAAAAAAAAAAAATGCCAATAAAAATAAAACAAATCCCAGAAATGAATGCTACTGTGTTTATATCTATACATGAATGTACACGTGTTTGGTCCTTTTTTTAGTGAAGCGAGAATCTCTTTTAGCAAGATTTTAATGGTGTGTGGCTGGTACAATTACTTCCATTCCTTGTAATCAAATGTATTCATTTAGATAGCTAATATTTACTGAATGCCTGTCCTAAAGCAGGTGCTGTGTTAGGCTCTAATAATCAGAAAAACATAGAAAAAGGTGCAAGATGCCTACTTCCTATTCCCCAGAACTTTAGTTTAGTGTCAATAGTGTCCCTAGCTACATTTGCATGCTGTTCACTGTGGCCCGGCTCTGCTCTACATGCTATCTGCATTTTAAGTCATTTAATCTTTACATTGATCCTTTGAGGTAGGGATAAGCAGCCAAGGAACAAACTAAATAACCTGCCCAAGCATAAGTGAGAAGTAAAGGTGAGATCTGGACTCAGGCTCTAGAACCCATATTTTTAACCACAAGGCTCTATTCTTGTTTAGGAAGACCAATTTGGCTTGAGTGGTTAGTTCAAGCCCAGTGTGACTGGGGCTGTGCACAGAGCGGAAGTCTCTGATTCAACCTATGGGACCCCCAAAAGGAGCTCCATTCACCTGTGACCAGACCAGAGTATAATGATTACCTGTTGGCTGTGCTCTAGAGGGGTGTGGCTTTTCACCTTCATACCAGGTGTCGAGGCTGGGTCAATACAGTCTCTTTAAAACTAAAGTACATGAGGGATCACTCAGGTCTGCATCAGTCTATATGGAAAGCATGTATTTTCTTTTCTTCTCGGTGAAAATGGACAGAAGGGATGAAAAGCTTGCTGTTGCAGGTTAATTTCACTGAGTAAATGAGAGTGTTGTCTTTTGTTCTTTGAAAAATGAGGACCAGAAGTATAAATTCATTTTCTCAGGTGGGGGAAGGTGACATAACAGATGAGCTTTAGAAAAATGTTTGCAAGCTGGGCAGATAGATGTCTGTGGGAGAGAGAGAGGAAGGCCAGAGCTAAGAGAGTGGACATTCATCCAGTCCCCACTCTGGCGCTCACTAACTACTGCAGGAGTGGGCAAAGGACTTCTGTTTCTGCTGTCTCGTTTAGAAAATGGGAACAATAATAGGATTTATGATCATGGGAGTTTTTGTGAGGACTAAGATAAGAAGGCACCTTGCAAATGCTAACAACTATGATTATTTTGAAGATAATTTTAAAACTTTCTTTAAAGCTTTTAGGTCTTCACTTCTGTGTCTGCCCCCCACATCAAATATTGATCATCAGAGAGATGGTGACAGTAGGCGCTGACATTCTCCAAGGGTGCACAGGAAATGAAATATTAATTTGAGATTAATATTGAACACTCAAGAGCAAGAAAGAGTTTCAGTAAACAGCTACAATAAAACAAGGTAGCAAAAGCTTCTTTTTTTTATCAAGATTTTAATAATCAATTAAAGTTCAGACTCTCTCCAATGCAGCAGCAAAGGCAGGAATGGTGATGTTTGAGTTAGCCACACTGTAATGAACAGGAATTCCTGTAGCTGCTTTTGTACCCCAGAAATTGGCTAGACTCATCTTTGATAGGAATAATCTCAAGTGCAGAGACACCAGAGCGTATATCATACACCCTCCTCAGAACCAGGCTGATTTTTCAGCATCACTCTGTGAATTTGTTATGGAGTCTGTAGAGGCTGAGTCCAAACTGGGATGAACGGTGACAGTGGGAAAGGGAATGGGTGAAAAGGTATTAAGAAGTACAAATTGGTTGTTACAGAATAGTCATGGGGTTATAAAGTACAGCATAGGGAATATAGTCAATAATATTGTAATAATATTGACCTATCAGAGCATATATTCTCACTTCCTTAGTAGACTTGATAATTTCCTCGTAGCTTAAAAATGTCCTCTTTCATCCTTCCACATAGTCAAAGAGAGAGAAACTTAATTTTACCTTGTTAGGCACGATTTGGATGGTGAAGGAGCTCCCCCAAATGCGGCTGGATAATGTTTAGATAGATTAACCATGAGTGTAGGTGCTGATGAATTGAGTTTTAGAACATTTCACCCCCAAAGAGTTAACTGGTGGTAGTAAAAGAAGCGAGCTTGTCGAAGACCATTGGCTCTGAATGTGTGGTCCAGAATCCCTGGGTTTCCTCCTCTCATATTCTCCAAACAGATTTCCTATTCATCCTGTTCACTCTGCAGCTGGGCTCTACTGTAGACCCATATCCAGGCTGTGAAGTTCTGATGAAAGCCTGCTTCCTGGCTCCCCCAGGGATCTGAGGAAAGGCTAATATTTACACATAACTGATACTTAGGACAGCAGAAAAATAAACACCATCATAATACTCACTGTGACCCTGAAGTTCCCTTTCTCTTTGCTTGTCTATGGCCTGGAATGATTTTTGAGAATTTATTTGTGGGAGCCTCTGAAGTGGTATGGCAATAAGATGCCCAGTCCACTCTGGCCAGCCCCAGCCTAACTACCACATAGGTCATCTGCCTGGGTGGGAGGCAAAGACACATGGGCATCAATGCCCTTTCCCTTTTCCCTTCACCTCTCATAGATACTAGAGCTGCCCATCCTGGGTGGGAGCCAGCCTGCTCGCCCCAGAGGGTCTGAGATGGAGAGAAAGAACATAGAGGGTGGAGAGAAGCTGCCTTCCCAGCACTTAGGATGGCCATCTTCCTGTTGATAATTCTAATAGTGTCCACAAGCTGTGTGACCATGGGTAAGGTACTACGCTAGTCCAAGTTCATGTGTCTCATGGGGATGCTAGCCATGCCCATCTTGAGGGGTCATCATGAGGGTCAACTGAGTAAGCTTGTGTACTAGTAAGAGCTAAGAAAGGATTCTTGTAATATTATTAATATTATTAAACTAGAGGACCAGCGCACGAAATCATGTGCAGGTAGCTTGCCACTGCTTGCCGCTGTAAGCCGCTCTGCCTGCCGCCCAACACCATGAGCCACGAGCTGCCCTGCCCACTTGCTGAGCTGCAAGCTGCTGTGCCTGCAGCCTTGAACCTCTCTGCCCATCACTGTGAGCTACTGCCCATGGGGGCAGGAAAGTGGGGAAGGGACTGAGAGGTGGTCAATGCACCTCATGGCAGTGACTAGTTGAGTGATCGTTCTGGTTGTTATGTTTATGGTCCCTGGACTTTAATTATATATGAAATGACAAGGCACACTGCCCAAATACAATACACATTTTTTAAAAATCCCTGCTGGAAAGTCCTTTATTTTATAGATGAGGAAACTGAGGCTCAGAGAAGTTGAGTAACTTGCATGGGCTCAACACATGTTGCTTCCATACACTACCTCTTTGCACTGAAGCAAAGACTTCTTGGAATCAGCCCCAGAAGTGCCTTGCTGGGGTGAGTCCAGACTTTCTCTCTGACACCCTCCCACTGATAGTAGAAATATTATTACTTTTAATCAGTTTTTGTTTTAAATTACAACTGACATACCTTATTATATTGGTTTCAGGTGTACATCTCAGTGATTCGACATTACATAACTTACTAAGTGATCATCCCAATGACACTTCCACCCATCTGACACCATACATTATTACAGTATCCTTGGCTATGTTCCCTGTGCTGTATTTTACAACCCCATGGCTATTCTGTAGCAACCAATCTGTACTTCTTAATCCCTTCACCCTTTCCACCCATTCCCTTTACCCCCTTCCCATCTGGCAACCATCAAAATGTCCTCTGTATCTATGAGTCTGTTTCTGTTCTGCTTGTTCACTTATTTTGTTTTTAGTATTCATTGTCATTTTATTGTTAATATATATTTTTCTTCTTCTTAAAGAAAACCTTTTTAACATTTTATATAATACTGGTTTGGTGTTATGAACAAAAGCTATCATTTAGAATTAACAACAACAAAAAAAAACAGATAAAGAACTTCCCAGACAAGAAAAAAATACAGGAGTTCATCACCACTAAACCTGTCTGAAATAGTATGATGTGGCTTTTAAAGTGCAGAGACAGCAGGGCATACATCATATACTCTTCCAGGACCATGCTGGTAGATGTGAAATTGCCCCTCCCCACACACCAGGATATTCACTTTTGCTTCAGGAAATATTTATATGAGAAACACTTTTGAAGCAGGAGAAATAAAAAGCAATTGTGGCAATCAAATTAATGCCATCCTTCCACTTCCTACCTGAGGCCCTTCCTACCATGTGTGAGGAGGTAGAAGGATGTTGCTGGGGTTTTGCATTATTAGGGGCATTTTTGAGTTGAATGCATATGTCTTTGTCCTCCTCCCAGGGTCTGTGGCTCGCCTTCTATTCATTATTGGCTGAAAAAATACTCATATTTAAGACATTTATGAAGCCACTTTCACAGCCACCCCATTATCCTGCCTCAACCCCTGGCTAGCTGTCTACTCCATAGATTCCTTTGCCAACTGGGACTAATAATACTGTACACACAGAGCCACCTTTGTGTCCTCCAATGAGAGGTCTTTTCTTTTCATACCAGTGGTGTGAACTATGAAGAAAATGCCCATACGTGCTGGTTGCACCTGCCCTGTGGTCCCAACATGATTATGAACAGAGCCACCTTGCACTCTGTAAGCATCCTCAACTGAGCCATAAATCAAAGGATCACCCTCGCCATCAGTGTGCACCCATCGGTGGCATTCTTCAGCCAGTCTCAGACAAGCTGAGTGATGATTGCACGGCTTTCTTTTTGGTGCCACAGAAGGAAAACAGATGATCTCACCGAGTACACAGATCATAGGAGAAAAGCCACGGACAGTTAGTGGTCCCCTGTGGGTCATTGTTCATCTCCACGTTGAGCTAGCATTCGTGATGGTGTCTCACACCATCCGGAGAGTGATTTATGCAGTCGGGCTTCAAGTTATGGGATTACAGCACTGGTGACAGCTGGGAGGGAGAGGGGGGTCCAAGTGGCTGTTACCCCTGTCACTCTTCCTTCACATCAACCTCAGGCTCACCTCACTTGGGAGAGGCAGCAGTTTCTGTTATACCTTCCAGATGGTCCTAAAGCATAAGGGTAGTGGGGGGAGAAGGGGAAGAATGGAGAGGGAGAGTTTGGGCTGATCTTTAAGCCAAACAGTACACAGCTCAGTTACCTCATCTTACTACCTGTGGGCTCAGATATTTCTAATGGGCTGGCTTATCTCCGCTTTTGCAGCCTGAATGCAGAGAGGAAGGCAGGGCAGGGGAGAAGCAAATTAAAAGCAAATACATTTAATTTTGAAATGTTTTCTTGAGTTCAAACGACTCATTTGAAAATCTTTTAGAATACGATTAAAGTTAGAACTGTGAACTCAATCAGAAATATTCTTATTGAACTAAAAATGATGCTATTAATTCAAGTGCTAACAGTTGTTTGTGCTGGGTTTTCCCTGTATGTACATAACCCAAGTGTGTTTATTCATTTTCATGCTGGTGATTTGTTGGAGTCTTTCTGAGTCATCAGATCTAGATAGGGTCAAACCTCATTCCCGGGACTAGGAATTGCATAAAGCCTTAGCAAGAGCTCAGTGATTCATTGAAAGGCTTATCTTTCTCCTTCTTCCTTCTGGTTCTAAATCACACTCTCGCCCCACTGTGCCCATCACAATGCTAAAGGCCTTTGGCTGTAGACCCACTTTTCTGAAGACTTGGGGGAGTGAGAGAAGAATTTACAACATAGTTAAAGTTGGATACTGGCAAAAATCCTGGGCAGCCCTGGCTGGTGTGGCTTAGTTGGCTGAGCATCGTCCCATGTACCAAAGGGTTGAGCCTTCAATTCCCAGTGACGGCACATACCCAGGTTTGGGGTTTAATCCCCAGTCAACATGTGTACGAGGGGTAACCAATCCATGTTTCTCATATCTGTATGTCTCTCCCTCCCTCTCTCCTTCTCTGTCTCTAAAATTAAAAAAAAAAATTATTTTAAGTCCTGGGCAATGCTGGAACTGACCTGGAACCATGTCAACTGACACTCCTTTCTCTCTTTTTCCTTCCTACCTTTCAGGGATTATTCTCTCTTTATTCTGGTCCCTTTCTCTCAAGGTATAAAATCAACTTGTCCCAATTTTTTTATTTTTTAAATTTAATTTTTAATGCAGCACAGTTAAGCTGTTACCAGCTCCAAGAGCCCAATAAGGTTTGGTGCTTCCACTTCAAGGAATTCATCTAATTAGAACTGATCCCTTGGGAGGTCCCTTCTGCCTAAACCAGTGGTTGGCAAACTGTGGCTCATGAGCCACATGCGGCTCGCAAGCCACAGTTTGTTGCTCTGTTGACTAATGAGTTTGCCAACCACTGTCTTAGATGACGCCAGTCCTTCCCCCTCATCTGTCTGGAGGCCAGCATGGCTGTGGGAGAGGAGTGTGTTCTGAGCACCACATGCAAAAGGAAAGGCAAAACCGTGGCTATGGCCCAGTCAAGTTTTGAATCCTGACTTCCCTACTTCCTGGCTGTGTCACCTGAGTAAGTTACTTAACTTTTCTGAGTCTGTTTTCTTACCACTGAAGTGGAAGATAATTTTACTTTTTTGCCAGTTGTAGAAAGGATAATATTGAATAACACACAGATAGTGCAAAGGATAAAATGAAATCCCGCTTCTATAGTACCTGGCTCCATGCAAACACTCAACAAATGTTAGTTTCTTTTTCTTTCAATTGATAATTTCCTTAAAGTATTTATAAACTAGGGGCCCAGTGCACGAATTTGTGCACTTTGAAAGGAACTGTGGGCCACTAGGCTGTGGTGGGCACAGGGGCGGGTCTTGGCTCATCCTCCACGCCTCTGCCTGGCCCCTCCCTCTGTGGCCCAGTCCTATCTGCTAGCAGCCTGGCTCCCACAACCACCATTCCCATGTGCTGATGGCAGTACAGGCCCCGCTTTCATCCGCTGACAGCGTGGAGCTATTGGGGCTGGCACCAGCAGTAAAGGCAAGCAGGGCCAGCAGCATCAGTGGGTGCAAGTGGCGGCTGCTGCCCAATCACTTATCAGGAACAGGGGGAGGTGGAGAAGTGGCCGGCAGCCTCTGCTCACACCCACTGATGGCGCCGAGCAATTGGAACCAGGACTGGCCGGCAGTGGGTGCGAGCAGGGCCAGTGCTGGCAGTGGGTGCAAGTGCCAGGCAGGACTGCAGCACACAGGAGCAAAGACTTTTCAGTAACACCAGGGGCTCACCCCAATGACAGCGACCGGTGCCACACCTTGGTCTGATACCCCTGCTTACCTGCTCAACCATCCTAGCACAGCCTACACCTACCATGTTTTGTGTGCACCCCCTGGTGGTCAGGGCATATCATAGCAACCAGTTGTTCAGTTGTTCCACCATTCAATCTATTTGCATATTAGGGTTTTATATATAGAGATTCCATTTATAAATACTTTACATTATTTGTTTATAAATTGCATAATCCAGGAGAAAAATGAGTCTGAAAAGGAATCTGGATTTTTTTTTTTTTTTGATGAAACAAATAATCCTCTCTGCTTGTCTTTGCTGCAAATCTATATTTTTTATACGCAGCATGCGGTCTGCTGATGATGTTTGTATGCAATACTCAGCACAGGGAGACTTGGTTGAAACCAAGCTCTCTTTGCAGCTTCATAGAAGTTGGAAATGTTAGTTATTGATGGCGTGATGTGAGGCCACCTAAGTGCCTGAGACCCAGAGCTGCTCCTGAGGTGTTATCCCCAGGTGAGCCCGTCAGTGCTGAATAGAGAATGAGGAGATAAATGCTAGTTAGGGCCTGTAGCTGGGTCCGGTGGCACTCACAGCATAGGGAAAATGGATATCTTATTAGCAGAGAGGACTCGCCATCTGTCTTTTCTCTACAGCAGAGTAAAGCAGAGCCCCTGATGATTGTTGTCAATTAGGCCGATTTAAACCATCGGCAAAAACAGCCTGTGCACATCCCATGCAGCTGGATCTTAAGTTCTGGGGTGCCAGGGTTAATGTTAGAAACAGTGGCCAGCATAGTATTTCATGTTCTTAAAGAAAGGGAAGAATCAACTAAAGATTTAACAAAAGGGGATTTTTTTTCTATTGTCCGCTCAGTCATCCAGGGGCCAGCCAAATCTAGCTCTGTTTTTGTGCAACATGTGAATGAATAATGGTCTTTGCATAGTTAAGGGTTTGTAAAAGGAAAGGATAAATAGGCCCCAAAAGCCTAAAATATTTATTATCTAGTGCTTTATGAAAAACGGTTGCTGATCCCTGGTCTAGAGAGTCATAAAGGCAACCTAAAAGGGTGATTCGCTTTCTCACTTGTGATCTGATTTGGGGGCAACCATGTCTGTTTTAACAAAGCTTAAAGGGTGTTATTTAAGGATAAATACAGGGTGTCCACCAAAAAATATATACCCACTTTAATAGCTGTTAGCTCAGTTTTGAAAATGAAATGTATTTTAATAAACACCGCTGTTATAATTATTCAAAGTGTGTGTATACATTTTCAGGACACCCTATATAATCACAAGTCACTATTGTGTCTTGGGGAAGGCGTAGGATGGGGTGAGGTTGGGTGGAAGGAGGCAAAAAGGGAGAAAATGGGAGACATCTGTAATGCTGTCACATATAAATATATTAAATATATATACATATATATATAATTGTATTATATATATGAGACATCTGTAATGCTGTCACATATATATATATAATTGCATCTTGTAGGCTCCACCTGGGTTATGCCAGGGACAGTACCTCTAGTTGTTCTAGAAGTTGCTCTCTGTCACCTCCCTCTGCAACTCCTACCTGTCCCTTCCTCGCCCCAGCTCACCTGTTTGCTCTTCCTCCCTGCCCTCCCCTCTCCTCTGGCCTGAAAGGGGTTGGCCAGGTCCAGCTTAGAAGGGCTGCTGAGAGATTTTCACTTTATTCTGCACATACCTCCTGGAAAAAGCAGACCCAGATTAGACTCTGAAGTATGAGCACTCTCGGGGAGGGTGTGAGCAAAGGCCCAGGAGTGTGAGGGTGTGTCTCATGCAGTGTCCTGCCCAAGCTGGAGGATTTAGCGGTATTATCAATGTGGCCAATTTGGGGGGAATTTTAAGGTGTGTGAGATTCCAAATCCAGTGGGTCCATAAGGAATCACTGCTGTTCGTTTTTAAAAGGAGCAATGTGTGTGTGTGTGTGTGTGTGTGTGTGTGTGTGTGTGTGTGTGTGTGTGTTGGGGGGACAGTGAAATGACATTGGCTGTTAGTGAAACCCTGATTTGGTGGAGGGCATTGAGCTAAGTACATTATGTGGGACCATTTCATTTAATCCTCCCCACCAATGTGTGGGGAAGGTATTATCATCCCCAGTTTTCAAAGGAGGAGAGTTAGGCTTAGAGAGGCTAGAGTAGCTTCCACAGGTTCTGAAGTTTGTAAGAGGCAGAGCCAGAGTAGGCTGAGCTAGTCACCCAAGCTCTGTCCCCCTGTGCTCCTGAAACAAGCTCAGTGTATGACATTCTAACACACAGAAAAGAGTCAAAAGCAGCAGAATGACCACTTTGGGTAACAATCTTTAGACAACCCTTCTATGCCTTTGCAAAGCAATATGCATGCAATTTGCATAACCCAGGACTGGATTGCATAAACCTGTGCCCACAAATTTTACACAAATGGCACCGTTACTCTATACCTTAACTTTCCCCCACTTACAACACATTTTCTAGTTTTAATTAGTGGGTGTGCAGTGTTTCTCTTAGTGACTGTACCCTCAGGGAATATTACTCCCTGCAGGTTCTTGAGCAGGAAAATTCTTTTCCTTTAACTTTTTTAACCGAGCCTCACGCTTTCTCACTCTCTCTGCAGCATGCCCTTGATGCTGACAACGCAGGAGTGAGTCCGATAGGAAACTCCTCCAACAACAGCAGTCACTGGGACCTCGGAAGTGCCTTTTTCTTTGCTGGAACTGTCATCACCACCATAGGTAACCCGTTTGCTTGCCAATCTCGCTTCTTCTGCAGGCCATCCTGGCGCTTGTCAAACTTCTGTCCTCGCAGAATACGTGGCAGCTTCAGGCTGCAAGGAGGCTTACGAAACACTGTCACATTAATGCAATGGTCGTCGTGGCTTTCAATGAAAGGCGCCTGGCCCGGTAGCTTAGTCGGTTAGAGTGTCCTGGTGATAGCCAAGGTTGCAGTTCAGTGGCCAGTCAGGGCACATGCAAGAATCAACCAATGAATGCATGAATAAGTGGGGGGGAAATCGATCTCTCTCTCTCAAAAATCATTAAAAAAAATAAACCAGCCTGGCCAGCGGGGCTCAGTGGTTGAGTGCCGACCTATGTATGCATCAGGAGGTCATGGTTTGATTCCAGAGCAGGGCACATGTCCAGGCTGTGGCCTCAAGCCCCAGTGTGGGGTGTACAGGAGGCAGCCGATCAATGATTCTCTCTCATCATTAATGTTTCTATCTCTCTCTCCCTCTCCCTTTCTGAAATCAATAAAAATGTATTTAAAACAAAACAGTGAGAAACACAGAAGCCTTTAGTTTGAAAGGACCTCATGACAAGGTGAGAGTGAAAACATCCAAATATGAATCAGGCAGTTGAACTCAGACTGCTCAGTTGTGCTCAAATTCCTTTTCTAAAATTGTACTTTTTATTAAAGTTATATATGAAAGAACCATATAAATGTTCTACATTGGTTGACAAACTGTGGTTCGCGAGCCACATGTGGCTCTTTGGCCCCTTGAGTGTGGCTCTTCCACAAAATACCATGGCCTGGGTGAGTCTATTTTGAAGAAGTGACATTAGGATAAGTTTAAGTTTTAAAAATTTGGCTCTCAAAAGAAATTTCAATCGTTGCACTGTTGATATTTGGCTCTGTTGACTAATGAGTTTGCCGGCCACTGCTCTAGAAAATTTGTTTATGAAAAACAACAGTTTTTCGCCTCCCCAGGGAACCACTCTATTCTCTTTTGCTTGGTTATTTCAATATTTAGCTCCATGACTCTGAATATGACACTCGTTAGCCACTTCCTGAATGTTCAGGTTTAGGGATTATGTCTTGACTTCCTGTGGTGGAAGGTGAGGCGTTAGTTCTCTTTCATCTGCTCTACTGGAGAGGCTCTCTTCCCATCCTCCTGTCCTCCCACTGTCGTTTAATTAGATCAAAAGTGAACATTTGCATTTCTTGGACTAGATAAATGCTCTTCACAACTGATCATATGGTGATCTATAATTACCTCTTTCCTGCAGCAATTTTTGTTGTATATTTGTGTGTCTCTTTTCTGATACTGAGGGAGGTTTGTATTTTTATCTTAGGGATTAACTTTATAATTATAATAATGTGTAACAACTTTCTGTGTTCTAATCTTTAAGCAATATCTAATATTCCCCTATTATGGACAACAACATTGCCTTCTGGACACCATCCTTTTACTGCTTACTTGTAAATTATTAAATATACTTCAGCTGACTTTCCCTCTTTAGATGATACCCCTTGGCTCTCAGGTATAATATCAGGTGAACTTAGCATCCTCCCCCTTTCCTTCTTCCGCTATCAATTAGCACTCTCTGTGTCGTTCTATAACATCGGCGTATATCATTTACATTCCGGTCTGTTCTCCTGATACATTTATTTTAGTTGTAGTTGTCAGTTAAATTTCGTCAGTATTCATCTCGAGTCTTTTTGCCATGGTTTTCCTCATCTTTACCCAATTGGCTGTAATTCATCTTCTAATAGTTGCCTTAAGCATGGCTCACGGGAGTAATATTTCATAGGATCTTGTGTTGTTCAAAATAACTTTCCCCCTGAATGGCAGTTTGGCTGGAAGTGAAACCCTTGGCTCATATGTTTTTCAGTGTTATAGGTGTTCACTCTCTCCTGATGTTTATGCTGTTGTGGAGACAGCTCATGTCAGCCCAATAGTTTTCCCTTCTGTAAGTGACTTGATGTTTTGCCCAGCCACGCAAAAGATTATGTCTTTATCTTTCATCTGATAACACCACTAAGTTTTGATTCTTTGATTTTAGGAAAGTTTTCTTGATTGTCATCACTAAACGTATTCTCTGTTGTATGGTTTTAGTTCTGTCTTTTGGGGATTCCAACTACACATATATTATCACTTTTCTGTCTGTAATTTTCCTCTGTGCCTTTTCAACACTTCAGATTTGGTTTTCATTTTGGTAATTTTATCCTTTCTATTCCTTTTTTGTGTGTTCTTCACAGTGCCTATTCTGCCATCTGTTCCTTCCAATTTTATTTTCATTTCATGATCATTAATGGATTTTTTTTCCCTTCCTATTCCTTTCCTGAATTCCATTAGCTCCCATTTCATCTTCACTAGGTACCCCACTACTATTTTCCTCATTTTTTACATTGCTGCTTTGTGGTTTCTCTGTGAAAATACTCAGAGGCAATGACTTCATAGTTTTTACAATTTTGTGGGGTTGGGGCGACATTTTTCTACTGAATGTCTTTCATTCTTTGGTAAGTATTGCTGCTCTTTTCACATTCTTTTTAAAAATGGAAGCTTGATATTTATGCTGGGCCAGGTGGGTTTTTTTTTTTCTTTAATACTTGACACCAAACAAACCGGATCTTCCAGTACCAGCTATCTGCTGAATCTCATATTTGGCTGGGGAGAGGCGAGCAGGGAGAGGCAGGTAGCTAGCTGTTCAGGTAGCACATCGCAAGACTCTCCTTTCCTGCTGCCAAAGCGACGGCAAGCCCATCTGTGTTCTTCTATGAATAGTTCTGCCTCATCTGTTTTTTGGACCAGATTAAGCAGGGAGTGTTGCAGGGCGGGTGGGGCGGAAGAGGAGAAGGAGGCTTAAACTGCTATCCCTCTTCAACCTATATCCACACCTAAACAAAGACATCTCTTTCGAAGTTTAAGGTGACACCCTCGCCGTCATAATTGGATGTTTGCTGGCACTTTGTGAGATTTGCAACAGATGGGCTCTCTTGCCATTCTCTGTATTTCTTCTCCTTGCTTTCTTTTCCTAAATGGTGGAGTTGCTAGATGATATCCCTCTCCCAGCTCTGCTGAAAATGAGTTGGACAGCTATCTTCCCCAATGCAACAGGGAAGTCAATAAAAATTCTCATTCCAAACAATGGGAATCGCACAGCAGTGCCCAGCCATAGAAATCATTGGGAAGCCCCTCTGCCCTTCCAAGGGGAGAGTTCATTCCTTAACACCTGCAAGGAGCCCTCCCATCAGCTGCCCTCCAAGACCAGCTAAGCCATCAGGGAGGCTCTTCTCTCTCTTATCCTTAATGACCACATGTTAAGTAGGTGCCTAAGGGTATGCCGCCCTTGGGGGAATGCACAGCCTTGATAATCCACTTCTTCTTGGTGTACCTTTAGGGGGCTAAGGGTTGTTTTAGAGGCACGGCATTTTGTTTTTGTGTTTAGACCTAGCCTTTAGGACCTGTGTTGTCTCTACATTGGTGCAATCAAGAAAGTTATGTGCCATAAAAAAAATTGGGAATGAAAGAGAATTGTTCTTTTTTAAAAAGACTCTTCAGCTGAAACCAGTTTGGTTCAGTAGATAGAGCATCGGCCTGCAGACCAAAGGGTCCCAGGTTCGATTCCAGGCAAAGGCGTGTACCTTGGTTGTGGGCACATCTCCAGTGGAGAGTGTGTAGGAGGCAACTGATCAGTGTTTCTCTCTTATCAGTGTTTCTAGCTCTCTATCCCTCTCCATAAAAAATATCAATAAAAAATATTTTTTAAAAATAATAAAAATAAAAGGACTCTCCATTTAATTATATGTCAGATTCACATTTGCAAATCTGTGAATCTATTAAAATTAGCTATTACAGATATTAGAGGTGTGCGTTACACTAGGGTCTGGGGGTCTAGAAGTCTTTTCAGACACTCCACAATCTCACAGCCCCAGCAGGAAAAACACTCAAATTTTTTCGTTTTATAAAATGGCTAAATCAAGGACTGTATGATGCATTGAAAAACACTACAGCGGCACTGGTATGAGTCCTGATGGTACTTATCGGGCCCACTCCTTAGGAACCAGGGGCTTGGTTTCTTGAACAACTGTGTTCATTGGCCCACGTGACCTTATGTGATAAAGGAATGGTGTTTCTAATGAGAAGCATTTGATATGCAATGTTTCTTGCCTTTTTAATATGCTAATTCTAGAATCTTTGAGTTTGTGCAAATGACACGTAGCCCTTGGTTTCTGATGCCTGGCATCCACTTACTTATTCCGATAACCATTTCCCCAATGTTCCTCTTCCCTACTCTTGGCCTCCAGGTCTCAGGGGAAGAGTCACTTTGTCTAGACTCAGAAATCCATTACTTTGCACGTGAGTGACCACCATCCTTAGTTAAGAGATGGACATGAGATCTCTTAACTCATTGGGATTAGCCTAATAAGAAATTTAGTTGCTGAACTGTTACTTGATCTTTGGAAGAAGTGACTTCCTATCTTACTGGAGACAAATCAATCTGAAAAGAGATAAGCCCAGGACCCTGCCAATCATTTTCTTCCTTTGATGAATTGCTATGCCTGAAATTCAGCTAAAGAAGCAGAGTAAGAAAGGGGGCGGAGCGGGGGGGGAGGGCTGTGAAAAACAGGCTTCTTTTCACATCTTTTGAGCTTTGGATGGAGCTATCCATGAAGTGCTACGAAATAAATGCTAAATCTCCTGTTTACCAGGCTCCTGCATTTCCTTTTCTGCCTAAGCCAGTCTTCACTGGGTTTTCTATTATCCAGCACTGGAAAATACTAACTAAGACACATACGTGGGTCAGAGATCGTGGAGGGCCAGAAAGTATCGTCTGACCTCCATGGTCAGTGCCTGACCTTGCTGGACACTGCAGCTGCCATCGCCTACCTCCTGTGGCCCACTTGCTCTAGATTTAAAGTCATAGGCAGAGCATCCAATGGGATGAGCTTCTGAGTTTCTGTGCTTGTGTCCTGGCTGCTGGGAAAGTGCTACCTCTATAGTGGGAGGCAGGACACTGTGTCATACCAAGGCACAGGCTTGGGACCTTTCCCCAAAATCTGAAGGAATTTGGATATTGAACAAGAAACCACTATAAAATGGCATGAAACAAAAACACAAATATAACCCAACCCAAACCATAAGCCTATTTCATGGCTCTGTGTTAGTGCTAAAGATTGGGTCCTTGTTCCATTCTATGGAGAAAAAAAAAGGCTATTTTGTCCCTCTTTCTCAGTACATTGCAAAAGTAATATATTGTAAGATGGCCACCATTTAGCTGGCTAAAAAATGGCTAAATTTTAACTCCAAATGGGAGCATATTTATAAAGTCACACAGTTCGAGAATTCTAAAGAAAATCATATGTTAGTAGCATAAAGAGGTGAGGAAATAATGGTTTTTTCATCATTCATCACATGCAGGGTAGCAAAGCTTCTAAGGAAAATCAAAACTCACTGATCCTTTTAGTTTTTCCTGAGAAATTTTTCACAATTTAGGAGGCAGGTAGGGGGAAGCTGGAGCTAAGGAACTGTCTTTTCGTTGTTCGTGAAGCACAAACATTCGCCTGATCACTTAAGTTCTTATACAATATACTACTGAAAACGTGTCCTCCTATTAAGCTTCTCTGAGAAAGAATCTTTGATGGGTTCCATGGCTTCTACCATCCACGCTATGACCCCATGTTGTTGGAGGCTGAAGCTATTTCTTCCTTTATCATCACCATGAAAACTTCTGTACATGAAGTGTGGTCTTCATCGTTAGTTATTTCTTTGGAAAGATCCCCCAGGGATTGCCGTGACAAAGGTCATGGACCTTTTAAAGGCTCACCATATTGCTCTCCAAAAAGACTTTCATGGGCTGCATGAGGTTATGTACTTTTCATACACACAAGAAGGTGTTCATTGCTTAGAATGTAGGCAGAGAGATCGGAGGAATAAATAGGTTCTTTTCTGAAAAGCAACGATACTACTGGAGTATCAGAAGTCTCTTTTATCTGAATGGATCAAGGCCATCTTTTTTTCTTTTTTAGAAAGCTTTTCTTATACTCAGACATACAGAAAGATTTATAAGTGTATGGACAAAGGGAACACATTTAGGCATTTTCCAAGCTAGGAGCCCCACCACGAGGAAGAATGGACTCAGCTCCGTCTTTGTTGAGGTTGCCCTGTGCCTGTCCCCTTTCTCAGTAACGAATGCTGATGTGAAAAAGCCCCACCTGCCCTTGAATGTGGACTCTACTGGTAGATAACCCAGTAACTAGCTTTTCTAATCATGACACTTACTCTTGTGTGCAGAGACTTCCCCATAAACAATCACACACAGTAGGGCCACAGGTAATGGCATTCTGACCAACAGCTCCCAAGGGCAACTGGAGTTTAGTATTTGAGGCATTTTTGGATTGAGTCACCAGACTCCGCCCACATCAGTGAGAGCCCATGACCAGGTTTCAGATGGTCGCCAGTAACTGTGTTACTTGCCTGGCGGCCTCATTTAAGAGTAGTGCCTGCCAAGGAACCTGGACAGCTATTTCTAATTAACCAGCGCTTGATTGGGAGTTTAACCCATGATTTTGGAAATAGCAGTCATTATGGCTTGCGCTCACTGAGCACTTGCTAGATTCCAGGCACTGTGCTCCACACGCCTTCTCACAATCTCTCATTAACCACAGGAGGCAGGTACTATTTATTAGCCTCATTTTACTGATGAGAAGACTGAGGCTCAGAGACATTCAGTAACTTGCCCAATATCTCACGGTGACGAAGCAATGGAGCTTAGTAGCTTCATTCAGCAGGACCAGCTACTGAATGTGGGGGACCCGGTGCAAAATGAAAATGTGATCCCCTTGCTAAGAAATGAGTAAGAATGTCAAAATGGCAGCAGCAGAGCACTCACCATAGCACGGGGCCCATTGAAATGGAACTTCTGTTTGCACCAGTTGCATACCCATCAAGCCAGCCCTGTGTACAAAGAATTCTGGCTTTAAAATTCACACTTGTTACCTCACCTCAGGCCTGCATAGCATGTGTGTTGGCAACGGTGTGACTTTGGCACATAAATAGCAAATAGGAGCATCATTTGTGTGCTCCTCGGGCACACGTCCTCCCTAAACATCAGCCTTCTCTTCATGGGACTGTTCCCTAGCTGGGGGTCAATGGAGCTAGGCCTTACCTTGGTCCTTCTCATACGTTGCAACGGTCCTCACTTGGACTCATCTCCTTTGAAAGTCACCAGAAGCCGGTTGATGGAGTAGCTCCTTGGATATCTTTTGTTTTACTTAAATCCAGTTCCAATCTTCTGGGCTAGGTCTGCCTCACTGATTGCTTCTCTGGTGGCTGTGTATCCCCTCTCATTTCCCAGCTCTCACAGCTTCTTGCTGCACCAAGAGATGCCTGCACCCCAAATCCAGCCATGGGCCTGCCCAGGTCAGTGAGTCAGCCACCGGAGGTACACTTTGTCCCGTGTCCTGGCGCTGTGGGAGAACAGCAGAATTTCCGGAGGGAAAGTAGGAGCCAACCATCTGTTTTCTCCTGGGGCTTCGTTTTCCTGGAGACATATGGCTCAGAAGTGATTTCTTCCTACTGGAAACCACAAGATGATAATTGCTAATGCTTACTGAGTGCCTCCTGTGTGTTGGGCTTCACATACACATATTTAATCTTCACAGGCAATTCAATTCACCTTTAGTAGCTTTGAGGTGAGTGCTATCAAATCGCCTCATTTCTTAAATGAGGAGCAGGAGGCAGAAAGGTTAAGTAGGTTGCCAACTTCCAAGAGTTAGTAAGTGGAAAAACCAGACAAGAATCCACATTATATCTAGTTCTAGAGCCTATGTACAACCCTCAACCCTCACTTCAAAGTTCTCCCAAGCCTTCTGGAAGGCTGGGCAGGACAGTCTAATATGCTGGGTAGAACTGGAGCCAAGAATCCAGGAATGTGGGCCTCCTATTGCCTCAAAGTTCCAAAATGGAAGTTCTAGGATTTTCCTAGAGACACAGTTTTGCAACTGTCACTCCCAGGTAGTTCATTGGAGGCAGGGGACCAAAATGCGCATGCACACACCCACGCACAAAGTACAGCGTCACTCAGGAATGGCAATTACTGTGTGTCTGATATGACACGATGCCCTTAAATATACTTAAGGACGTATTTAAATATCATTTCACTAGTGCCCTAACCTAAGAACGTTGATATAATTTTATTTTAGTGTTCCTGTCCGTGAAACACTGAGTAAATAAGGAGCCAATGATGATAATACTACTTTGCATTGGTATGGTACTTGACACTTCATTGATTTTTTTCATGTTGTCCTTGAACCCCTCCAATACCAGGGTTTGCAGTGGCAAAGTGAGTCTAAGGACAACAGTGTAGAGTGAGGTGAATTGGATCTAGATCCTCTGTGTTCTTACTTCTCGCTCATGATTCTGATAACCTTGGATGACCCCTGACTCAGGAGTGGGGGCAGGTCCTCTCTGAGAGGAAGAGGAAGAGTGCAAGCACTGGTCAGGGCTGCAAAGATGCCTAGTCAGCAGGTTTGAAGCCTAGGTTTGTTTGCTGGTGTCTGCAGTATATTTTTTTCAGAGTTATTAGACAAAGAAAACCTAGATCCTCTGATAGTAGCCAGGCAATTAATTATGAGACAGCTAAGCAAGTTTTGAATGTTTCCAGAAGTTACTAGAATGTTTCCAAGAGGGTACCTTAAACGTGCATAATGTGAAACTGTATAGGCACATTTGTTCCCTTTCCAAGAGGGCTTATTATGTAAATCAGATCATTCCAGAGCAGGGACTCTGGAGAAAAAGGATTGTGTCCACGTTCTTGAAAGCACCTGAAATAAGTTCCACGGATTGGTTGTTGTTGATTTTTTTTTACCATTAAATCAAAATGGTGGTGAGTCAAAAAAATGTGAGATTTAGGAGGCTTGACTGAACAGTCATTGATGCAACAGCAACCGTGATTCAGATACTTGTGATAAGAGGTTTGAATGAATCTGAGTGGAAAGTTGAAAAGGAAAATAGCAAGGTGACTCATTGCTCAAGGGCAGAAAGCACCAGTGAGCTCACCACATGCATAGGAGAAGGATTGATGTCCAATCAGCAACGCTGTTCTTACTGTGCTGCACCCCCAACATGCTGATAACTGTGAACCCAATAACTCACCCACTGACTGCTTTAGAAACAGACCTACATGAGTCACCCTGATATCGGAGGATAGTTAGGTGACTACCTAAATACTCATTGACATGAAAACTAATAAATTATTTAGACTCATTTCCACACAAACTCTGCTGCTGCTATAAGCCATTTTCTTCCAACACCACTGTCTTTAGTCCCATCCACACAGAGTAAGGCCACTCTTCATTATACCTCAGTTACTTACGTAATTGCTGCAGTCTTAATTAAGGTGTTGGTGTTTTCAAAACATTATTTGACAAACATACTAGCAGAGTTCTAGTATTAAGGGCTTCTTTTATCTGTAAACATCCATTCCACCAACACACATTTATTTAGCACTTGATATCCCTTGATCAAGAAGTGGGTAAGAGGATAGGCCAGACTCAGAGATGATGCAGGGTTCCCAGTAGAGAGAAGAAGAGCTACTATCCTTCCCCTACTCTTGACTGTTTTCAGGCTTCCCCAGGTAGAGCTGTGTGGTCCATGGGTCTTTTCTCAATTTGTGCTAGACCATGTAGCTCCTTGGTGCGGAGCACCCATGAACTTGGGAAGGCAAGTGTTGAAGGCAGCCACAGTCTGGAGGGGCTCATTTCCAATCTAAAAACGACAATGGTGAACCCTTCTAAGGTGTGCAGGTGTCCCTAGACCAGACGGGTCCAGGATGTTTGGTATTTCTGAAATGGATACTACCACTTTCTGTTAAAAATGCAATTTTGGGTGACCATACATTTCCTAAAAAGTAATCTAACTGAACACATTAGATTCAGGAAACCTGGATCTCCTTAAAGCTATTGACAAGAAGGAACGAAAGGAAGCAATGGGACAGTGTTCTGAAGTTTATGGGCCTTTAAAATGAAGTGCTACTTCCTAAAGTTCATCAGAATGGGGGTGGGGATGCAGGAAGGTTTGGAAGGGTCTGTGGAGTCTTTGGTTCTGTACTCTAATTTCTCTGCTACCTCACCACTCTCCCTCTCTCTTTTTAATATTTCTCACCAGGGTATGGGAATATTGCTCCGAGCACTGAAGGAGGCAAAATCTTTTGTATTTTATATGCCATCTTTGGAATTCCACTCTTTGGTTTCTTATTGGCTGGAATTGGAGACCAACTTGGAACCATCTTTGGGAAAAGCATTGCAAGAGTGGAGAAGGTCTTTCGAGTGAGTACTGCCTCTGTGTCAACCCTGACCTCTAAATCCAATTGGCGTTAGGCCGACAGGATCCAGGAGGGAACATCAGGGTCTTGTCATAGCATTACCACCTTTAAGGGAATAGCCTGATGTTGTGAACATATTTCCTCTGTGGATGATGGTAGTCACAGGCACTCTGCCAAAACCCTTCTCTTCGGTAGTTACTTTCTGTAGAGTGATATCTCTGGTATGGATTTGCCAGCACAGAGTTTGTGAAGACATGAAGCACACTCCATTTCTTCTTAAAGATGAAGATGAGTCCTTAGTGTATTTGCAATGAAGTAGAAAACTGTAAATTCACCCATTTTTGGTTTTGGAACTTCTTCCTTCCATTTTATTGGCCAGCTGGGTGTCTTCAGGATGATCCTGGCTTCTGGGATCTCTTCCAGAGCCTGTCTTTTCTAGGCACCTTGGTATCTGTCTCCCTGTGGCCCTTCCCTCTTTCTCCTTCCACTGCTGCAATAGGAAACTGATGTGCTAATGCATACTAAGGCGCTGATGACTGCTATTGTGGTAATGGGTGTTTTTGTTTTTGTTTTTGTTCTCCTTTTAAGAATACTTACCTTTAAACAAGGGACAAAAGACTCAACTCAAGCAAAATTTATTTACTAAATATGGCATTCCTGGCATCAATGACAGTATTGTGACATAGATGTGATTGGACTGGGGTTCCCAAGGCCCTTTAACTCACACCTACTTCGTATGATTTCACTGAACACCTGCTTTGCTTTGGTGTCGGGTCATTTCTGCTCTTTTTCTCATTATTGACCTAATATTCAAGTGTTCCAAACTCTCTTTAGGGAATTTTTCTCATGACTTAATATTTTAAAATGACACTTGGAGATCTTTTTCAGAATCTAGAAAGATAGGTCAGTGGTTAGTTCTGACTCTGAACTTGTTTTTCCCTCTGAGACAAGCAATCATGACCAGCTTTTCTTTAGGAGAATACAGGGAGTTCCTTATTTTAGTTTTGTTAGAACAGTTCCAGTTTGTCAGAGTGGATGAATAAGGCTTAGAGCCACCTTTATACAAGCTCCGTGATCCTGAGTGAGCTGCCTGGGTTTACTCCTTAGCAAAAGCGGAGAGAATTCTAATCTGCTTTATAATGTTTGGCAATGATTAAATGAATTAATATATGGAAAAGAGCCTGGCATGGGGCCAGACACGTAGAGTTCAGAGCTGTGTGTCTGTCCCCTGAACGAAGTGTTTGTGGGGAGGGTAGCCGCCCATTCACATGTCATCCAAGCAGCTCAGCAGCATGTGGCTTTTTCCTGGAATGCTCCACAACCTTTGCTCCCTAATAGCTGGCTAGTCAGCCAGCCTCATTAGAGCATGCACCCGGCTCAGTGGTCACCATGGAAACCGCCAGAGCTCAGTTTCTCTGCTTCTCAGAGGTTCAAGTCTGCCTGAACCAGACTGGGCAACGCTGCCTCCAGGAGCAGTTCTCAGAGGAGCCTCGAGCCCTCACAGCTACAGGAAAGTCAAACTGATGGAGCAAACACCCAGACGAACAGGATTCAAATGGAGATCCGGCATTTTTATATTGAAGTCATTTCTCTAGATCACGGTGTCTTTATTTGTAGAAATAACTGATTAGACTACAAGCTTTTAAAATTCTTTTTATTGAAAAAAATGAGGAGCTGTATTCTAATCGAGGGAAGAGGTTACACTCATTTGATGACACCAACTACCAAATCTGGGGACTTTGTTTCCCCCTAATGTATTTTGAACTTCAAGTACAGGACTGCTCTCCTTCCCCTGAAAGCTGCCTCTCAATGCTTAGTTCAACGGGTGCTGGGACGGCCTCAAAAATCTCACATTTCATTTTTATGCTGATGCCACTGGGTTCCAGGAAGCTGAGGGTGGTGCACTATGGAGCTGGCAGCATACAAGGTAGGCATTTGCAGCCCAGTGGAGGGCGCTGTTGGCAGGGATAATGAGTTCCAGGAGCCATAGAAGCACACTTCCTGGAGATACAGACAGTTTTTGGCTTGCTGCATATGGCCTTGCTAGAAAATCTCCCAGCTCTTGCCATTCATTTAAACTACATCTAAAAGCCCAGTTACTCTTAGGTGATTATTTGAGAACTGAAAACAATAAAACTTGGAATGGAAATTTCTGGTTCCCATGGAGAAGGCTCATTGTTTTTGTTTTCTCACCTGCTCGGTGAGTGGTAAGCCTTTCCCTTCATCTGTTGTGGTTTTTTGGGGATAGAGAGGATTTTTCGTGGAGTAAGGATAAAATATAAAGTCAGCCTTCCAGCTGCCTGTATTCTGAAGTGACAGGATTTGGGGCCTTCTACCACATCTGAGCCCCATTTTGGAGAGTTGCTGAGGGTGTCTGTATTCTGTAGGAATGCTTCTGGCTATAGAGTGACAAAATGCTTAGGGTTAGTGTGGGGTGAATAAAAGAAAACACCGTTTTGTCCTCTGAAGCTCAGAACTAATTGAGAAATAAACATGGAAATAAGCCTATGGAGACTAAAATGTCCACTTTATTGCTGATAAGCTCATCAGCGGATGTAGCTTTAGCTTTGGTAATGGAGGCACTTTTCACTGTCTCACCCGTCGTTGTATTTCTATTGCTCTACAGCAAATGATGGGAAATGCAGAGGCTTAAAAAAGCAACACCCACTTGATTTGTTATGTCACAGTTCTGGGACTGACCACATCCCTATGATGAGCTAAATTTGAATTCTGTCGGCAAAGTAGTTGGGGGAAACAAATGGCAACGTGGGCCACAGGGGTCACAGCCGCTAGCCACACAGGCCACTTACTGGGAAGCTGTCCTCCCTCTATTTGTCGTAAATCAGGTGACCTTTGGGGTCCTTGAATCGCTTATGGGAGATTGGATTATGCTACGGGAACAAATAACCCTCTGCCAGGGTCTGCTGCGGCCCAGGCAGCTCTCCAGGCTTTAATGGGTTTGGGGGAGAAGGGAGCGATGGGGGAGCAGCTAGGCATGGCACACTGGCTCTTAAGGGCTTTGGCCTCCAGTCACAGCCCTTGAACTAGTCATATGGACCCACTCAACTGCAAAGAGGGGCTGAAAGGTTTTGTTTAATCTCCAGGAAGGGGAGGAGGTGGGAAATTGGTGAGCACTAATCTCCTGTGCCTGTTCCCTGGGACTAGTCCTGGGCTCCCCTAGCATTAGAACAGACGGCCTGTAGATGGCTCTTTGGGGAACACGATTCCAGGGAGACTCATCTCACACCCAAGGATTGGGTTGTTCAGTGACTTGCCTGAAGCGACCCAGTGAGTTGGGGGCACAGCCTGCACCCCGACCAATAATCCTGCCTCCTCGTCCAGGTGGGCCACTAATATTTACTGTTAGAGGTGTGAGCCCACACCATGAGCCCGACGTGGAGTTTAGGTGTTGCGAATATACCATTCGAACTCCTGGAGATGATTTTTAGGTATGTATGTAATACACAGTAAAAATAATTCCTCCCAGATTTCCAAGTGCAATCTGGGCAGTTGGCGGTTGAAGGATGATGGTTTGGGATTCCGCAGGGTTGATCTTGGGTCCCAGAGCAGATTTGGGGAGTGGGCAGCCTCTGTGTCCCCTGCTGTGGGCTGGCTCCTCTGTGGGGCCAGGCCAACTGTCACTTGAGAGGATGCTATAGGAAAACTGGTCTGATTTTGGACTGGATCCCGTTTTCTTGCTCTGAACTGGACTTTGGCCTCTGGTGGAAGCAGCTGCCTCTTTTCCTCTGGCGGGTCAGCAGGCTCTCTGATATTACCTCCGTAACTAAGGGACTCTTTTTTTCCTTGGCCTTTTCCCCCAAGGACACTGCAGAAATGTTCATTTGCCTCTGAAGCCAAAGGAACCTGGGTGTAGTGGACACATAATCACACATTATGCTAGGTTTATTGGTGCCACGATTCCCTGGGGACTTTGGAGCCTGCCAAGTGCTTAAGACCGGGTGACTGCGATCTCAATCTGCTAATGATGCTCAATTAGTGGGCTAGTCAATCACTTCTGGATTGCAGGGAGGGGCTGGCGGAGGAAGCCAAGGACTCCTGGAGGCCTCTGCCATGTGCCTGGCATGAGGGGAGGAGAGATTTGAAGGACACATTTGCAGGAGGCTTCTGTTTCTCGAGAGGAGTCTTGAGCTAGCTCCCATAGGCTAACGTGGGGTTCACGTTAAAAGATTATTATTTCAGGAAGATCAAAACCCTTGTTTTGGAAACTGGGTGTTATTTTCAGCTCTGTGGGCACAAAGTTCCAGTCCTAACAGTAGTGGAAATGCTCACTGAGGAATTAGTTATGCACATCGGGGTTATGCCTAAACAAGTGTGGGGGGAAGCCAGGTGGGCTGCGAGTGCCCCAGAAAGTGTGTGGAACTTCTGGGGAGACCCTCGTAAACCTCTGTGTGTCGGGAATTTTGCAGGGAGACTCGGATTTGTCATTTGTCCAAGAGGATTTGACTGAGGTCAGACTGAATACTATGTTATGGCACCTCAGTCTCAAAGTCTAGAGATAAGATGCAAACCTGCTTTGAGGTTTTAGTCTATGCCCAACGCTGGCTGTGGGCTTTACTGAGAGTAAGCTGTGCAGCAACCCTCTCAGAAAGGCCGTGTCATCCTCTTCATTCTGTGAGACCAGAAAGTGCACATTGACCAAGGTCACCCAGGCCATAAGGTACAGAGCGAGGATTTTCAAGGCAGACTGAGTCTTTCTGCTCTCCTTCCTTCCTTTCTCTTGAAAGGCAAGGGTAGCATCTGGTGATTCAGGAGAGTCTTTGTGAAACCTTAGTATGATCTGGGGCAGATAAAGATGAGAACAATTCATATTGGCCGTGTGTCATCTGGCCATACGTTGAATTGGACCATAGCCTCTGATTCTTTCTTATGCACCTGTTCTGTCTCCACAGTACTGGGTTGTTCTTTTTTAAAATAATTTTTTAGTGATTTCAGAAAGGGAGAGAGCTAGAAACATCAATGATGAGAAAGAATCGTTGATTGGCTGCCTTCTGCACATCCCCTACAGGATGAGAATTGAGCCCACAACCCAGGCATGTGCCCTTGGCCAGAATCAAACCTGGGACCCTTTAATCTGCAGGCTGACGCTCTATCCACTGAGCCAAACCAGCTAGGGCTACTGGGTTGTTTTTAGCAAACATCTCTTTCTTGGTGTTCTCTACTCCTGAAGATCCATCTAGGATTTATTTTCTTTATTTTTTAAGTTATTTTTATATATCTGTATTGATTTGAAAAAGGAAGGGAGAGGTAGAGAAAAATAGGAATATCAATGATGAGAGAGAATCATTTATCGGCTGCTGCCTGCAACCCGGGAATATGCCCTGATCGGGAATCAAACTGTGACCTCCAGGTTCATAGGTCGACACTCAGCCACTGTGGCCAGGCTCAATCTAAGATTTAAATGCCTCCTTGCTCATGTCCACGATGTGACTAATGTGAAGGTGGGCTTCTAAAAGGGGCTTGTGCTATCCCAATAGCTGACTTGTTTTAACCCGCCTCCCAGAAAGAGAAGTTGGTGAATTATCTACTCTCTGTCCACTTTGCACAACCCACTCATTGTTGACAGTAAGAGGAAACACAGCTCACAGCCAAGCCCTTGGGCAGTCCAGGCAGTTGGTCGTGCCCTTAAAACCACACTTCTTTTTCTGGGCTCCACCGATTGCCTCAGTGCTTCCCTTCAGTGGGGTAGAGAGCCTGGAGTTTGAGGGAGTCAGCGCCAAGGTTTTAATTCCCATTGGGTGTTTAACTCAAGGAACGGGGTGGAGAAGCTCCTGCTAAGCTGTCACCCAATAGAGGAAAGTCTCTGGAAGGTTTCTGGGTTTGTTCTCTCCAAGGTTGTGCCCATTGAAGAAATGATTCCACGGGTTTGATTAATTAAAACAGCTTATATCTTTGCATTTGGGGGCCACCACATACTTTCGATCCACCACATGGTAACCTGTTTCTAAAACTTCCAGGTACTTTTGTGTAGGGTTTTCTCTCTTTTCCACATCTAGCATGAAAAAAGAGTGGGTCCAGTTTCTGAGTAGAGGAGCTGGGGATTGAGAAATAAGAGAAAGAATAGAAGACGCAGAAATAGAAGCAATAAGCTGGGGTCCGGGTGGTGGGACGTCTATTCTCTCTGATGGAGAGACAGGGACTCAGCACCCACTTAGCAAGTTTATTTTATATCCCCAAAATACCAGGAAGTTACACCAAAAGTTAGGATCAAAGGAGATTATTTGCATTCTTGAATAGGCCCAAGCATTCCTGGTGCTTGACTTGATTTACATATCAGAAGTCCCATTCCTTGACACCTGGGCAAATGTGAAGGCCAAGCTGATAACACCTCAGCCATTTTTGGCGAAGTGTGTTCCCAGGGTGTGGCCCTGCCTGTCACCTTGAGTTCAGCTGACAATAATTAAAGAAATGCCCATGTGCTTTCCCAGGGGGCCCTACACTTTGGGGTTACAACTTAGATGCAAGAATGTAATGAGCACTCATTTCTATTACTAACCTAGAATCAACTTTCTAGGTGGACAATTTTTCATAGTCACCCCTCACTACCCACTTCACAGGCCGGTGTTGGTCCTCGGCAGTGCATGCTGACGTCATAGAATAATAATCCTTTGCCCGCTTCTAGAACTCTACTTTTAAAAAATTACATGCATCAATGTAAAACAACAACAACAGGTTTTTCTTTTACATCTAGCCCCATGCAGCTTGTTGTCAGCCAAGCAAGTAATGAACCATTCTAGTGTAGTTTCCAGAAACTGAGGTTCCTAAAAATTGAGAGATGCCTTTGTTGAGTCGCATCTGCCCATCACAGAGCTGATATACAATCCACAGGTTTACACTAGGGCCGTGGTCAGCAAACTGCGGCTTGCGAGCCATATGCGGCTCTTTGGCCTCTTGAGTGTGGCTCTTCCACAAAATACCACGCACGGCCTGGGCAAGTCTATTTTGAAGAAGTGGCATTAGAAGAAGTTTAAGTTTAAAAAATTTGGCTCTCAAAAGAAATTTCAATCATTGTACTGTTGATATTTGGCTCTGTTGACTAATGAGTTTGCTGACCACTGCACTAGGGTGATGTTTCTAAATGACTGGTGTGTCGGGAGTTGATAAAAAAAAAAAATAGCTTTAGAACTTTTCGCTTTAGGAAAAGGAAAATGATTAGAATACATCACAACTGGGAGGCGTGCCAGTGTTTTGGACTTCTACCCCAAAGAGGCAGCTGCCTTGGGAGGCGCCAGCTTGCCGGGCACAGCCTGGTCACACTGCTGAGCGGGCTCTGGTGGCTTTGTACAAGCGGGGGCTGCGTGCCGGCATGGATCCAGCCTAAGTAGAAGAAATACACTCTGTAATTCTGGGGGGAAATGTTTTGCTTTTTATTTTCTGAAAAGAGCTTGTGTAACACAGCATTTTTGACCTAATAGTTTTGAACTGTGTCTTGGAGTTTATTGCTGAGTTTTAGCCTCTCATTGGTATGGAGCTGTGTTCCTCCCTCTGTGGGCGGTGGGAGCAACACTAGGTTTCCCCATCAGCATCGTTTCCATGTTGTTTTGGGGGCTCTTTTCCCCATGGAACTGACATTTTTTGTCCTGGCGATAGACACACAGTTTCAAAGAGATTCTCAATTAAGGTGACCCCAGGAATTACTGGAGTGCTATAAAGCCTGCTTCAGCTTTTTCTTTATCCCTAACTTTTTATTGTGGTGAAATATGCATTACATAAAATTTACCATGTTAGCTGTTTAAAAATATACAGTCCGGTGGCATTAAGTTCATTTACCTTGTCGTACAAACATCCTCAACACCCATCTCCATAATTTTTTTATCTTCCAAAACCGAAAGTCTGTACCTATGAAATGATAACTTATTCTCTCCATGCCCTCAGCCCCAGTCACCGCTGATCTGCTTATGTGACGGCCCCAGATACTTCACACGATGTTTTTCCTTCTCTGTCTGGCTTACTTGGCTCAGCATAATGTCTTTAAGGATTCACGCACGTTGAAATTCATGTCAGAATTTCCTTCCTTTTTAAGGCTGAGTGATATTCCATTGTATGTAGGAACTGCATTTCGTTTATCCATTTGTCTGTTGACGGACACTTGGGTTGCTTCCCCTTTTGGCTACTGTGAATAATGCTGCTAAGAACACGGGTGTGAAAAACCTGTTCAGGTCCTTGATTTCAGTTCTTTGGGGTGTACCTGGAAGTTGAATTACTGGATCATATATAATATGTTTGTGTGTAACTTTTTGAGGCACTGCCATACCGTTTTCTACAGCACTGCACTATGTCACATTCCCGCCAGCGATGCTCAATGGTGACAATTTCTCCACAGCTTCACCAACACTTGTTCTTCTCTGTTTCTTCTTTCTTCTTCAGCTCCTTTGTGGCTCCTAATGGGCCACAAAGACAGCATTGGCCAACTTGCTATTTGATTGTCCCTTATGTTTTAGCTGCTCCAATAGCTGCCATTCTGTTACATTGAGGGCAAAGGCGAGAGGCGGGGCCCCATGATGTGCCTCCCTCTGGCACCTGCCCCCATCCTGTCCTCCCCTCCAGCCATGCCCCCTGCTTGTTCTCATGCTGCTCCAGCTCTGGCACTGCAGCAGAGCTACTGGGAGGGAGGACAGCTGGATGCCAGGCCACCTTGGGCCTCTGCACGCTGGTGACATCTGAGTTCCCCCTTGCCTTGCTGCTGCTACGAAATCCCTTTAGTCACCTTGTAATGATTCCCACTCCAACTGCCCCTCATAGCTTTCCCTTCAGACCCTTCCCAGCTCAGTTTGATGAGCAATTATCAAATAGCGCCTTCTGCAATGGCAACACTGGGGTATGTGGCAGTAATCAAGAGACAGTCTTCTCATCCGAGAAGCAAACAGGCATGCGTAGAGGCCAATGTCGCCCTAGCCGGTTTTGCTCAGTGGATAGAGCATCAGCCTGTGGACCAAAGGGTCCTAGGTTCAATTACAGTTAAGGGCACGTACCTTGGTTGCAGGCTCCTCCCTGGTTGGCGCTCTGCTTGTGTAGGAGACAACCAATCAGTGTGTTTCTCTCACATTGATATTTCTCTCTGTCTTACCCTCTCTCTTTCACTCTCTCTAAAAATCAAGGATTTAAAAAAAAAAAAAGACCAATGTCCCAGTGGCTGGGGCAGGCAGCCTCTGAGGTCACACTGCCTCAGTGCCTAAGCCATGTAACCTTAGGCTGTGCCTCAGTTTCCTCGCTTGAAAAATGGGGATAAATTCCGTAGCTACCTCTTTCGGTACTTACCTGATGCTTGTGAGCAATGCCTGGCATGTGGTCAGCACCCAATAAGTGGTAAACATGGCTGTGACAGGCACCTGTTAGCCGTGGAAGCTCAGAGGAGGGCCTGTGGATTCTAACTTGCATATTTGACATGACGCACATCTTCGGTGATGCACCTGTCTTAATGTTGCTAATGGATTGTTCTCTTTAAGTAAAGCATGATGGTCTTGAAACTAAGGCCTACTGTGTCTTTCTTTCCCCGTATCTCTGCTCAGCACTAAGCACTTTGGAGATATTCAGTAAATACTTCAATGATGGTGAATTCCTTGGGGATGAGAGAGAGATGGACTGGATTCCTCTAACACACACAGGATGTGCAGGCTGTGCAGGCTGTGCAACCCCCCTGACAAGCCTGAGTGAAGAAGAAATGTTTGCTGATGCTGCTCTCAGTCCTACCTTCTGGGTGGAATGGCTTGGGGCCGGGACTCGATTCCCATCACCAGTCATTGTCCTAGGAGGAGAAGTTGCATAGGTCATGTCATGACTCGGCCAAGAAGAATGAAGAAGGTCTGAGTGTACCCCCGCCAGTGCTCTGTGCAAGAGAGGAGGTTGTACTCGCTTTCTCAGCTGCACTTAATGGGCTACAACTGTTTACACAGATGTGTCCATGATATTCCACTATTCTACTAAAAGGAAGATAAAAGAATGAGCAAGAATTTATTTTAGCTGCTTGGGTGCTCTTACTAAATATTGAACACTTGGGCCAGTTCATATTTTTATCAAGCCTTAATACGCTCCTAGACATTCTTCCCGAAGAAAACTGGCCCTCAGATAGCAAGGGGGACTCTCAGAAGAGGCATTTGCTGCACTTGTGTTCAGATGCTGCATTCTGGCCACGTTGCTGCCAGTTAGAGCGATATTCCTTAAGTTAGTTTTTTCCACTCCTTGTCAGAAGTGAATTTTACCATAAACATCAACTATCTTTCTATCTGGGGAATGGTTGAAAGGGTTCGTGTTAAATTATTATTAGTAGTATTGTCTGTCTACCTATCCACCCCCAACCCCAGCTTCCCTTTTACTGCCAACTTGCCACAAATCAATGCATTGGGTGTCCCCTATCGTTATCAGGATTTTCCCTTCTAACTTAACACTACTTTGCAGTTTAGTTTGAAGAGTTAATTATAATAGATAGATATAGATATAGATATAGAGATAGATGTAGATGTAGATATAGATATAGATATAGATATAGATATAGATATAGATATAGATATAGATATAGATATAGATATAGATATAGATATAGATGTATTATCATGCAGTTAAAAAAGAAAAGGAATTTATGTTTGATTTTAAAAATAGAGTAGAGAAAGCTTCTGTGTGATTTTTTTAAATGAATTTTACTGAGTACTGTAACAGAGTTGGCAGCAAAGCTAACAAGAAAGCAAATAGCGACATTTAGAATGAAATGCATGGCATATAAATACCATGTGGTGTTCTCACAGGGTTATTATCACTTTCTCTTTGGCTTTCTTTTTTTTTCTTTGCTTCTCGCTTCGCTCCGCTTTTAAAAATTCTTAATTGTCCTCAGCCCTTTGATTCTGCATTTCTGTTAGGTTTATTTCTCTCCCGCCTACCCTTTGGAAGTGCTTCAACCTCTTCCCCATGGGAGAGAAGGAAGGGGCCTGTCCAGATGGCCATACAGACAGGTGCCACCTGCTTCTGGGAGTCTCTCCCGGGGAGCAGAGGGCTGCCACAATCGCCCTCTGCCTAGGAAATGCGCTCCATCTTTTCTACTTTTTTTCTTTCAGTGAGGAAGGGAGAGGGAGGAAGAGAGATAGAAACATCAATGACAAGAATCATTGATCGGCTGCCTCCCGCATACCGCGAATGGAGCCTGCCACAACCTGGGTATGTGCCCCAACAGGGAGTCAAACCATGACGTCCTGGTTCATAGGTTGATGCTCAACCACTGAGCCACGCCCGCTGGGCTTCTGTTTTTTAAAATTAGCAAAGGCCTTTAGTTTTAATAATCTTTCTTGAAAATGTCTTGAATTCAAATTCTCTCTTATGGTTAGGGAAATAATATCTATATCTATATCTATATCTATATCTATATCTATATCTATATCTATCTATTTCCATCCCATGCGCTTTTCCTAGTGTTACAAAATGAGCCCAGTGACCAGATTTTGTGGTACGCTGTTTTTGACCAAACATTTAAAAGTTATCAGTTAACACTCTTTCCTGGAATAAGATCCTCGAGGGTCATATGTGGGGAGAAATCTGTTTTCATAGGGGAAATTGAAAGGTCTATGCCTGTGCACTGAACACATCACAGCTTGTCACTTGCAGACTTTCCCAGGTGATGTTCACAGTGCTTCCAACCGTCCACATCCTCCTCCTGATCTCAGGGTGGGTGTCAGTTCTTTAGGGAGGTTTCACTCATTCCTCAGGGTGGCCAGCACCTTTCCCCCTTTCATCACACCATGCACACCCCAGAATAGCACTCATCTCTCTGGTTGGAGGTATGCATTCGATTCCCGCTCTGCTCATCAGCCCGAGTGCTCTGTGGGAAGGGGTCCTGTCTGAGCGGTCAGCAGTGTCTAGCTCAGGGCATGACACCCAGACCTGGTGAATGGATGAGCATCAGTAAATATGACCTCGTACATTTTGATATAGAAAATAACCTTGAGACCAAAAGGAGTACCGTATGCAGATAAATGTCAGTGGAACAAAAAAGTCTTAACCTTTGAAATGTCGTTATTTTGATGAAAGGTCTTTTTAGTAGGGGATCTGTCCACTGATAATGATTATTGCATGTTGCCTGTCTCTGCTCAGGATCTTTCATCTCATTAGGCGATGCCTGTAGTGTAATTCTATAGATTTCTCAACAGGGTTATAAAAAACTCCCACAAGCTCTTTAAGCACAATACACAGTTTAATTGTATTCAGTGGTTCTCAACTCTGTAATACCCAATACTCATCCTTTTTCAAAATTGGTGAATACATTTTTATTGATTGTTTTGGGGTGACATTGGTTAACAACTATATAGATTTCAGGTGTGCAATTCTAAAATACATGGTGCTTATATCATATTGTATCCAATACTGCCTCTTGTAGCCAATCCTTATTCATGCCCTTTTACCACATTGAAATGAATTTTATATTATACTAGAGACCTAGTGAATAAAATTTGTGCACAGGAAGGGGGGTGTCCCTCAGCCCAGTATGCACTCTCTCCAATGTGGGACCCCTCGAGGGATGTCTGACTGTCCTTTTAGGCCCCATCCCGGTAGGATCTGACTTAAACAGGCAGTCGGACATCCCTCTCTTAATCCAGAACTGCTGGCTCCCAACTGCTCACCAGCCTGCCTGCCTGATTGCCTCTAACCACTTCTGCCTGCTAGCCTGATTACCTCCTAACCACTCCCCTACCAGCCTGATCGACACTTAACTGCTCCCCTGCCAGCCTGATTGCCCCCCAACTACTCTCCTCTGCTGGCCTGGTCACCCCCTAACTGCCCTCCCCTGCAGACCTGATCTCCCCCAATTTCCCTCCCTTGCAGGCCTAGTTCCTCCCAACTGCCCTCTCCTGCTGGCCCGATTGCCCACAACTTCCCTTCCCATGCCATCCATCTTGTGGTGGCCATCTTTGACCACATGGGGGTGGCCATCTTGTGTATTGGAGTGATGGTCAATTTGCATATTACCTCTTTATTATATAGGACTAGAGGCCAAATGCATGAAATTTGTGCAAGGGGCTCGGTCCTGGAAGCCACAGCTGCCTCACGGCCCTGCCCACTGGTCGTTCCAGAAGGTTGTTCAGGAAGGTTGTTCCAGAAGCTCATTCTGCAAGGTCATTCCGCCATCCGGTCTAATTAGCATATTAGCTCTTTATTATATAGGATAGTGCAACTTACCTACACAGCTAATTTTGAAAAATTCAACACTATTTTCTAGCTACAATATGAAGGAGAAAAGAAAGAAACTCACAATAAATAATGCATGTTTCAATAACAGGCGCTCAGTCATGAAACCCCAGAGAACCTACCAAAGCAGAGGGACCCTTTTATCTGTATGTAAAATGTCGTAGCTCCCAACATAGGCTGGTTAGGTGCATCAGATCCATGACTAAGATGCCACCAGGGGCTTTCCCATTAATGATATGGAAAATGGAGAACTATCCTTGGCAAGACTCCAAATAATCAGAATTTAGCCTTTTCATAATTTACGTAGGAGTCATATTCTTGTAAAATTCAGCCTATATTGAAGCAGTACCAGATAGGTGTGTGTGTGTGTGTGTGTGTGTGTGTAAAAGGGAGTTCTCAGCTTAGGTATTATAAACATAAATTTTGTCAGTGGGACATTGATAACTCATGTTAAATTTGGGATGACTCTCTGATTTGTGGCACTAAGTCTTGTATTACAGGCAGGGCCTCTACCCACTGCATGCCTGGAGTGTCCCTCCAATTGTGTGACAACCACGAACATCCTCATAGATTGACCGGTCACTTCCCAGGGTGTTAGGATCTAAACAGGGTTATAAGAAATAACTTTCAGGCTGAAACCGGTTTGGCTCAGTGGTAAAGCGTCGGCCTGCGGACTGGAAGGTCCCAGGTTCAATCCCAGTCAAGGGCAATGTACCTTGGTTGTGGGCACATCCCCAGTGCGAGGTGTGCAAGAGGCAGCTGATCGATGTTTCTGACTTTCTATCCCTCTCCCTTACTCTCTGCAAAAAAAAAAAAAAAAAAAAAAATCAATAAAATATATTTTTTTAAAAAGAAAGAAAGAACTTTTAGGAACTCCAGTGTAACTTTCCAGAATACACATACTTGATTTTTATTCTCGTGTCAATAGCCATGTTCAAATAGTCAAGACTCCCCTTGACTCAGTGCCTGTGGTATTAATATTCAATCCAAGAAGGACAGATCATGTGCGTGTGTGAAGATGTCCATCCCTGCACCTTTCCATCACGTGTGCTTTCCCTAGCATTCCACGTTACAAAATTCTGGCAGTTTATCTCTTGTTGGATGAAGAGTTTTGTCTTATGTCCTTTATAAAATAGTTGACCTTAAACAGTTACTCTCATATTTTCTCTAGATGCTAAAAAAGAAGGAGCAGATGTAGAAAAGTGCACCATGGAGGGCACCCAGGATGCAAAGGTAGTGCGACACACAAGCAGGTAGACAGCAAACTAGGAGGAGCTGGTTGATCAACAGGGGAATATGCAAGAAACGAAGACAGCCGGGAGGAGGACCCTGTTACTTAACCAGAGGATGGAGGGCTTCCTGCAGGAGGCAATATTGGAATTGTGTTTTGAGGAATAAACAAGAGTTTGGCAAGCATGACAAAGGGAAGGACATCCAAGCAGATAGGACAGCCTTTTTAGAAGGCCCAGAATCCTCTGGCTGGTGTTTCCCAGTGGTTAGAGCATCACCCAATACACCAAAGGTTGCAGGTTCAATTCCTGGTCAAGGATGCCTTACTGGGTTGCAGGTTCGATTCCCAGCTCCATTGGGTGTACATGTGGGAAGCCACCAATTGATGTGTCTCTCTCACATTGATGTTTGTCTCTCTATCTGTCTGTCTCTCTCTCCCTCACCCCGCCCCTCCCTCCCTTCCACTTTCTCTAAAAATCAATGGGAAAAATATCCTCAGGTGAGGATTAACAAAAAAAAGGCACAGACGCATAGGCACCAATAAACAATCCAGTCCCTTGGGTAAGGTGCAAAAATAACCGGCATTATACACAAGACGGAGAGGGAAGGCAAGAGCTTGCCAAAGCAGGGCTCCCGGCACTGTGCTCAGGAGGAAGGAGCAGGTTTCTGTAGGAAGAGGAGGTGGCCCTGGCAGCAAGCGCAATGCCAGGACTGAATTGGAACTAGGCTCGCTCCCAGCTCCCACCGCCGCCACCTTTGGCAAACGTCCCTGAGATTACAAAGGCTCAGACAAGGCCCATCTCTCTTACTTTACTGTGGGGAATATCTACACTCATTCTTCTGGTTTCTCCTCAAGGACATGGCCATCACCCTTTTCCCAAAGAAAGGAAGACAAATGGTATGATTTTCAAGGGCATTGGGGAACCACGTGGTGTCTGTGAGCATGTTCCTTGTTTTCTTTCTCTTTTCTCATTATTCCTCCTCTTTTCCTCCTATTCCATCCCTCCTCCTTTTCCTGGCCTTCCATTAATAACATTACAAAGAGAATGCATGGTCGTTGAGGAGACTTTGGGAAATATAGAAGAGTACAATGAAGCAAATAAAATCCCCTGAAAATCCATCATCCCAAGAATTCCACCACTACTAACGTGCCACTAATTGTACTTGGGAATTTTTTCTCTTTCGTCTATATTTAACCCAAATCCCGGCTGTTCCACTAGTCCTACAGCAGGCCCCTCCCCAGCTCCCCTGTCCAAGGTCTCTTGCCCACAAGACATGTAAGGGATGTCACCCCAGGCTGTCCTGGCCACAGCCTGTGTCCCCCATTAACTCCTCTGGATTGCCAGTCTCTGCTCTAACCACCGACTTCTCTCAGCAATGCTGCTGGTCCCTCCTGCAGGGGCAGAGTCCTGTGCCTCATTCAGGGGTTGCTAGTGCCCTGCTGGCCCAAGGGGAGGAGGCTGGCACTGTTCCTCCTGTGCTGCCCATCCCAGGAATAGACACAGCCCCTTCCGCACCACGGCCAAAATGAGTTGTACTTTTTGATAATACTCTTCTGAATATTAGGAATGTTGAAGACATTGCAGTGGTTAAATCAGATCTGGTTACAGTTCTGGTTAATCTTGAAGCAGAATTTCAAATCAGCCACTGGATGGCTGTGACCCTGACCTGCCTCCAAGTAGCCAAAGTCAGCTTACCCTGACCTCCAGGAGACCCATTTGTGGGCAGGCAGGTTGGCTGAATCGAGAGAACCCTACTAGCATGATTTACGCAGAAAGAAAGCTTTTAAGAAGGATATTGGATAGTTACCAAATCCTTGAGATGGTTGGAGACTCACACTTAGAAGGCAGCCAGCTGAGAACAGTGACCCAAATCATGCCAGCAGGCTGGTCCTGGAAAAAGCCACCACAGTGTTTGTCTGCACAGTCAGCAGGGCCCCCTTGGAAGACCCTAAGGAGATGCAGTTCCTTCCACAGTTTCTTCCTCCCCAGGATGAGTGGCTATTCTGTCTCCAACCCTTGCCCTGGGGGCAAGGAAAAGTGGTCCTGAAAGTATTCGTCTGAGAATCTCCACCCTTCCTTTAGAAATAGCCTCTGAGATACAGGAGAGAGAAAAGAAGGGGAGGAAAACACACAGAAAATCATCAGATGAATACTTCAGGACCAAGTCTGTCACATCTGCCTCACTAGTGTCTGGTTTATTCATATTTTTTAGAGAGAGGAAGAAGGAGAGAGAGGGAGAGAGAAAGAGAGAAATATTGATCAATTGCCTGCCACACACCCTGACTGGGGATCGAACCCACAACCTGGGCATGTGCCCTGACCAGGAATCAAACCCTCCACCTTTCAGTGCATGGGATGATGCTCCAGCCAACTGAGCCACACTGGCCAGGACACTGGTGTCTGATTTAAAGCCTGACTTAGGTCTTCACAGTTGGTGGAACCTAGGTAGCATACTTGTGTCCTTGCAGTAGGGAGGCTGAGAAAGTGGGTAGCGGGCATCCTTCAGCTTCTGTCTTAGGAAGAGTTCTCTGTCTTTCACCAAAGCGAAAAATGGGATTAAGATGATGCCCAGACAAAAGGAATTACCAGTGTCCTCTAAAGTGACAGTGCCCAGTCATTCCATCCCTTTAGTTCTCTCACAACATGACAATAGGATGGTGTAGTTCCTTAAAACAGCATCCTTGACAGACACGAAGAGGGCAGTCCAGGCTGAGTGTCATCAGCATTGGTCCAATTCCACTTGCTTATCTTCCCTCCAGCCTGAGGGGAGCAGCGGGAGGCCTCGAAGTCCTTTCCTGCTCTCTTTGTTTCTGTTCCTCTGTGGAGAACTTCTCCAATGAGTCCGTGAACAGCCCTGCTAAATACTTTGCAGGGGTGAAGTCATCTGGAACTATATTCTGAAGAGAATACTTTTCTAAGAAAATATTATCTGCAGAGATGCAGCCCTACCTAAGGGTTGACCACTCTTTACTACTTTATCTCATAGAGCACTAATGCCCACACCTGCTTTCATTTGCAGAGCTAAACAGCCCAGTCATTTCATGAAAGATGAACGTATACTTTAGTCATTACCTTGAGCTCCGTTAAAAGGTTTGCATATAAGTTAATTCTTTTAAAAGGAAAAAAAATGTACCAATTAACTAACCACAAGGATATTCATCATGTGCATTCAGTGATCTAAATAAGCTTCTGTCTGATTATTCTAATCAAACCCACATTCTAATCAAATTCATTTTAATCAAATTAAAGAACAAGGCTACTCTTAATAATGAAAGGTGAGTGATAGATGAATAAACACAGATGGGTTACGTATTCATTTATTCGTCTACAGGTCGTGTAAACTTGGAAACTGAAACTTCCTTGAGATATTTGTATGAAACCTGAGTGAGGCACAAAGAGGATAGATCTATCAGGATGTCAAGAGAGCCACCCTGGTGCAGCCAGTATGGCTCAGTGGTTGAAGTCTAATATTACTTTAGTCCTCTGACACTGGAGATTATGGCTTCTATCTCTGGACAAATGGGTTTCCTAACAGAGCCCAGAATTAGACAGGCCATTACTAGAAGCACACACTTCTTGAGGGCAACTTGCTCCCAAAAGGAGGGAGAGAAAAAAGGCCCATCCTTGATTTCTTGACCAGAATAAGAGGCTGAGTCCATGTGTGTTATAGTGGGTAGGGTTCCCTGCACAAGGAGAGATGCATTAGGTGTATGAGGGAACATTTATTCTATTTGGTGGAATATTTTGCCTTGACCATTGTGGACTGCTTGGCCAACAAACTCTGACCTTGAACCTTTGTTAGCTAGCAGAGGAAGAAGAGTGAGTACCTTTCAGCTGTCTGTAGCACGGTGACTGTAGGAATATTTTGTCTGTGTGATACGGGGTGGGGGGCACATTTTAGAGTAGAGATATTATTCAAGTGCTGCTGACATCTGGGTAAAATAAATTAGGGGTTTGGATATGTGAGCAGCTTGGCAAGGCATCTATCGAATTGCCAGGAGTTATTCTGTTGAGCTGGCTCATCAGGAGGTGCCTCATCCCCCTCTCCTTTCCATGGGTCTGCCTTTCTCACCTCAGCGAGAGAGAAGGGCCATTCTTCAGCCAAGGCGGCATCTGGGTGGTTCCTATATCATGCCATTGCTTATGTGACATAGTTTCTGAATACTTAGCTAACAAAGATCCAATGACCATCCATTGCACTCAGCATATTTGTGTGTTCCACATACTAGAGCTGCAAAAATATCCCTTTCTTCTCGGGCGGTGTTTTTAATCAGTGGTATGTCATTGGGCACCAACCTTTGCCATCAATAACTGGACCAATGCTGGGCACCAAGGACAGCATCACAAAGCATGTTTTTAGCCCTAGACTCACCTGCCCACCCTCTTTGTGTACAGATTTTGTGAGCAGGATGAAGAAACTTTTTCTTTTTTAAAATACTGGTGTGTCCCTTGCAACTATGTGCTATATTAATTGGTTGAATTTTGAATGCAAAATCTTGTGTGTTGGTAGAGTATTATTTTCAAACTAGTAGCCTGGCACACAGATTTGTGCACATTGAAAGGAAGTTAATTAGAAGAAATATTTTAAAATAGCTATTTGACCTTTCTCTATAATAGAAGTAGCATAGATGAAAGAAATTTAGTAAAATGTATATGAAAATTTATTAATAAATAAATGACAACATGATATAACAACAAAGAAATGATATAAAAACATGATATAAAAAAGAACATTGATAAAAACAATGAATGATAAATTGATTAATCTTATTCTAGTATCTCCCTGTATACCACATTAAGATTAAAAATACTTTCAGAGTGCTTGACTAATTTCCCTTGTGATAACATATTTACAACTTTAACATCACACACTCTTTGAACTTGAAAGCAACACACACGCATATGATTGGCACCAGTGAGGACTTCATATGTATTGTGCATGCTCAAGTCAATGTTTATTTTTAAAATAGAGGCCCGGTGCATGAAAATTTATGCACTGAAGTGGAGATCCCTCAGTCAGGCCTGCCCCCTCTCAGAGTATGGGAGCCCTCAAGGGTGGAAGGCGACCCGGCGATCAGGGGAAGGCGACACCCCATCACACCTTTGCTGCTCCCATGGCCAGCAGTGCAGCCTTGGCCAGCTCTGGTTACCTGAGCCTCTGGCAGCCCTGGGAAGCTGGGCAGCCACCATCCAAGGCTTGCCGGCACCTCAGGTCAGCCCTGGGCAGCTGGACAGCTGACATCTGAGACTTGCCTGTACCTTGGGCATCAGCTGGACAGCCACCATTTAAGGCTTGCCTGCACCTTGGGCCAGCCCTAAGCAGCTGGGGGGCTAAGGGGACTGGGGGACTCCAGAGGCAGGCATGTAGAAGGCTGAGGGGACTGGGCTTCACCATCTTGTGGCTGTGGGCACCACTATCTTTGAGGTATTCGATTAGCATATTCCCTCCTTATTAGCTGTAGCACTGCCATCTTTGAGGGTGGGACAGTCAATTAGCATATTCCCTCCTTATTGGCCATAGGCACTGCCATCTTTGCAATGATGTGAGGGTCAATTAGCATATTCTCTCTTTATCAGATAGGATTGCCAGTGCATGCCATATGTACTGGCCAGTAAGTTGGTCGGTCAGTTGGTCAGTCAGATGGATGTTTGATCGGTCACTTAGCCTTTATTATATAGAGATGCTAAAAGCCACTGACTCTGAGAACAGAAAACTTTCAAAGATTTTAATTGAGGTGTTCTTGGAATGGAACAGCTGAGAATTTTTATTGTTTGTTGATTTAAAATTTTATCAATCTCAGGTACACCTATATTGGCAATTTAATAGCACTTTTCATAAACTGCATGATGGTACCAGCAAAATACTGAGTTGGCCAATGTTAGAGTCAGATGTTAGCTATAACTTTATTTTTTTGTATAGCTACTATTTGTGTATTCAGGTTTTAAGTAGGACATTTCCCGTAGTCTCCATGGAGATTTTGCTGCATGATTCTCACTAATGTGTAATTACAGTATCTCTACCATATGTAAATTTTTAAAGTCTCCTTGCCCTGCCCAAGTCGCTCAGTTGGTTGGAGCATCATCCCATTCACCAAGAGAGTTGCAGGTTCAATATCCAGTTGTGGCACAAGTTAACCCATTGATATTTCTCTCTTTCTCTCTCTCTCTCTCTCTCTCTCTCTCTCTCTCTCTCTCTCTCTCTCCCCCCCCCCCGCTCTCTCCCCCCTCCTCTATCTCTAAAATCAATGGAAGCATATTGTCGGGTAAGGATTATTTAAAAAGTCACCTCAACATACAGAAGGCCAAAAGAGACATATGAAAACATGCTCAAAGTCACTAATCATCTGAGTGATGCAAATCAAAACAACAGTGAGATATCATATCACACCTGTCAGAATGGCTATCATCAACAAATCAACAAATGACAAGTACTGGACAGGATGTGGAGAAAAAGGAACCTTCATGCACTGCTGGTGGGAATGCAGTCTGGTACAGCCACTGTGAGGAACAATATGGAGTTTCCTCAAAAAACTAAAAATGGAACTCCCATTTGACCCAGTGATCCCACTTTTAGGAATATATCCCAAGAAACTAGAAATACCAATCAGAAAGTATATATGTACCCTTATGTTCATAGTAGCACAATTTACCATAGCTAAATTTTGGAAACAGCCTAAGTGACCATCAGCAGATGAGTGGATTAGAAACCCATGGTACATTTATACAATGGAATACTATGCTGCTATAAAAAGGAAGTCCTACCATTTGCAACAGGATGGATGGACCTGGAGAGCATTGTGCTAAATGAAATAAGCCAGTTAGAGAAAGATAAATATCACATGATCTCACTCATTAGTTGAATATAATGAATAATATAAACTGATGAACAAAAATAGAACTAGAGTTATAGAAGCATCGAACAGACTGTCCAACCTATGAGGGAAGGCAGGAGGTGAGGGGTAAGAGATCAACCTAAGGACTTATATGCATGCATATGAGCATAACCACTGGACACAGATTTGGGGGATGGCATGTGTTGGGAGTTGGGGGCAGCCAGGAAGAGGTCAGAGGGGGGGGAAAGAAGACTGATATAATACATTAAACAATAAAGAATTTAAATTAAATAAAAGAGAAAATTTTAGATGTTAAAGTAATAATAATAAATAAAAAGTCTCATAATCTATTTAGTGTTACACGGATATTTGTTGTGATATTGAAAGTAGTATTGGAACTGGCCTATTAAAAAGAAATATTTGTGGAAAACATTACAATTTTGGAAAATAAAATCAATTCTTGTGTGAGGCAGTTCCTACCATCTTTCCATTTGGAAAAATTATTCTCAGTTCAATTGTATTACGCTGGCAACATGTCTGCATGTCAATAAAATAAACCCGAACCGTAAAGGACAGCTGGAAGTGTCTGGCTCCTGTCCCAAGACCTTTATCCTGGTATCTTTATTCTTGTACAAAATCTCCAGTGTCTGGCTAAAAACCACAACAAGTGCATCATTTCTCACCTAGACACAACAAGTTGGGTGGCTATTCTCAGAATTCACATAAAAGTGAAAAAAAACCCGAGGCCATTGTAGAGAAGCTAAAAATCAAGCAAAGAAATAGCCTGCAGGGGAATGGCAATAGACTTCCCCTCTAACATAAGTTTGTGGAAATAAACAAACACAGGCAGGGCACTATGCTTCCTGAGAACTGGACATGCGGCTCAGCCCTCTGAGCTCTGAAACACGCCAACACTTCCAGAATGGTCCGAGCAAACATCCCTTCCTCCAAGAGGTGCTCTGAGAGCTGGCTCCCGTGCCTCCTGATTAATGAAGCTTATTCCGCTCTTTGACATAATTGCATGTGTAATTTTTAGAATTAAATGAACTCCACAGAAGGTAGGTTTCGAGTTCCTCAGAAATTCCTACAGTTAACATCAGTGGAACACAAGAAATAGTTTTGCATACTACTGTTTGCACAAGGAGACGGAAAGAAAACATTGCCCACTCAACAAAGTGGGAAAACAAGACTTGGACAAATATGCACAACAATCCTATCACTTCTGCCCAAATATTGTATCAGACCATCTTTCCTGGGATAACAATTTTGTCAGTCCAAGAACACATTAGCTCAGTCAGATCTGGACTCTCCCAAGGTTTTTGCTAGCGGCTCTGCTTACTGGTAAATAAGCAATGAGGTTTTGCCTAGCAACCCCACTTTGGAAAAGCTTAATAAAAAGTGGTGGGAGAGGTGGGGGCAGGGTAAGGAAAGCCATGCCCACCTCTCAGGTCTCTCTGCCACTGGTTCCTGATGTCACCAACATTATCTGCAATTCTTGGCAGTTATAGAAAGATGATCAAGAACTAGGGGGAAATTAATTGAAAGGCAAATAAAAAATGCTTTCAAGATTGTGAGCTAAAATTGTCTGGCAGCTCGTTCTGGAGTCAGCATAGAAGAACCAATGAAGACTTTTCTCTTATTGAAAATGAAGTAATTACATGAGGAAATGTATCCAGGAAGGGACAACCGACAGTGACCTCCTAAGCTAAACAAAGATGATCTTAAGCCAGCCCTGAGGGAACATGCCTCAGTAGCAAAGGGCAGCATTCAGTCAAGGACTGTCCACATCGAAAGAAATATTTGAACTTTGACATAAAAAACAGTTGCCCTGGCTGGTGGTTCAGTGGTTAGAGCGCCGGCCCACACACCAAAGTGTCGTAGTTTTGATTCCCAGTCAAAGGCATTTACCTGGGTTGTAGATTCCATCCCTGGACCCAGCTGGGGCGAGTGTTGGAGGCAACCAATCGATACGTCTCTCACATGTCAATTCTCTCTCTCTCTCTCTCTCTCTCTCTCTCTCTCTCTCTCTCTCTCCCTCTCTCTTCCCCCCCCCCCACCCCTTCCATTCTGCCTAAAATAAACCAATGGGAAAAATAATCTCAGGTGAGGTTTAACAAAAAATAAAAACAGTCATTAATAATCATTGAGCACTTAGCAGGCACTGTGCTAAGGGTTGGCACACTTAGGCAATTTCTGAACCATCCTATGAGATGGATTCTCTTTCTCCACAGAGATAAGACGCACAGAGGAGTTGAGACACTTGTCGGAGATCACTCAGCTATTTGGCAGTGGGGACGGGATGTGTCCAGGCAGGCAGTCTGCCCCTAGACTGCAGGTCTTTAAGCACCGCTCTGCAGTTTATCTAACAGTTGCAGGGCCAACCAGACTAAGAGGCCCAAGATCGAAGAATGAAATATAAGATAGTCTGTGGTTCTATCCTGAAAGCCACAGTTTCATATGTTCAAATAAAGCAACTTTTATATATATATAACTTTAGAAAATAAAGCAACTTTATATATATATAAATAAATATATTTATATGTTTCATATGTTCAAATAAAGCAACTTATATATATATATATATATATATATATATATATATATGGCAGCAAAAACACGAGTATCTAGAATAACATGTATTGCTAAAAACCCCACACCTACACCACTTCCTTTTATACTGAAGTATGGGATTTCACATTTTCACACACACACGCACACGCACGCACACACACACACACACACACGCACACACACACTTGCACACAAGACAATTGATTTCTTAAATCCCTAAAATACCCCAGTGATTAAATTCTTCAAGCCTCTGAGCATCACCCCAAAGTGTCTGGAGGAAGCCACCCAGAGACAGATGCACCGGTTGGCTTGGGCAGTGAGCAGTGCTGACACGTGTCCCTGGCTCAGAAACTCAGGCAGTCTAGGCTTTGTTACACACCTCCCTGTCTGCCACCAGACCAGTCCCATCCCGTGCCACCTTCCCTCTGCCCACCCCCTGGAGCCTGAGAGTGTCTCCAGCTTCCTCCACATTTGCAGTCCTCCTTCCCTGCCCTCCGCCTCATTTCTCCTGCAGTTGCATCCACATCCTAATTTATGACTTAACAGGTGTCACAAACATTTAATTTGCTTTAATTTCATTATGCGTTTGAGGAGGATGAATTATAAGTGGGGCGGGGAATGGTGTTCCCATGGCTGGCAATTAGTTAACTTCTGATAAGATCCACTTTGGGGCTCTGGGTTTTTGCTCACGTCTGAAAACAAAACTAGGCTAATCATAACTACCTTCCTGGATTCTCAGAGGGGCTCAGCTGCCCCCACAGAGTCCTCCAATAATAGCCAATGTGGAAATTCATACAACGGGAGAAACATTCCCTGCGGTTCTCAGGTAATTTATCCTGACATGATACTTTTATTTGTGGGGGGAAATGGTATTTCATATACAGTTTCTAAAATATCAATGAAATATCTTTCCCCCCTCCCCAGATGGCTTTTCTGAGGGATGGGCGGGGCCTATATAAGAGCATGAACCCAATTATGATTCCCTGTTCTACATACTGAGTGTCCTCTGGGAAGTTAGAGCACAAGACGTTTTTTATAAAGAAGAATTGTAGTTTTTTAGCTTCTCTTATGCATGTTTAGGGAATATATATTGATCTGAGACCTGGAGCGTAAATAGTGCTGACTTAGACTGGTGCAGATAATATGCTCCACTATAGCTGTTCTTATTCATTTCATTGCCTTCTCCATTATGCTATGTTGACTAGACCTGAACTCGGACCCCAGTCAAGTGGGGCTGTGTCTTTTGGTTGTGATCACAGGTGAGAGCAGCTTCCCCACCCCCACCCCCCGACCTCCCTTCAGCTCTTGCTCATTGGAGCTTTCCAGTGAAGAGGCAGCACCGATGTTTCTCCCAAACAATCAGGGAGGAAGAGGGGGGTGGGAGGAAGGGACACAGAACCGTAATCAACCTTCCTGTCTCTGAGACCTAGTCATTTACCTGGCTGTCATTTCCGGGGGAGGGGGTGGAGGGTGGGGAGGGAGCCACGTGGCCGATGGTAGGAAAATCTCTCTTGACCATGTCTGTCCTGGAAAACCTTGCCCTTCCAAATGCACTTTGACCTCTTCACTATTGACACTTTCAAAAGCTGGTGTGAGCTCATGTGTCTACTACCCATTTTAGACTGTGACCTTGCCATCTTCAGCTCCTGTCCCGACCCTTCTGGGTGATACAGCAGCAAACACGGTGACCACAGCACCAGCTCAGACACGTGTTTTTAAAGGAAAAGTATAACTGTCCGACCTCAGCAGGGGAAGGAGGGTGAGGGCGCACACAGAGACCTGCCTAGGATCTGTCACAAATGTGGGTGGGGATGGCTGTGTCTTTTCTTTTCAGCCTAACATTCTGGCCTGTTTCGGGTCAGTATTTTTTGGTTTGTGTTTTGTTTGTTTTGGAGGGGGTGGGAGATTAGCAGCAGCATCCATTTGATGCATGGCAAACCATGGAGATACCCATCACCAGCACTGTGGAGAGCCCCAAACCCTGCCGCCATGAAAACTGGCAGCAAGCCCCTCTTGGGAGTTCCTTACATTTTCCATCAGTGAGGAGGGGAGATCAAAGTCTGGCTGCACTCATGAGCCACGCAGAGGGCAGCTGAGGTCTGAGCCAAGCGGAATTCCTTGGTTCGGTCCATGAACCAGCTTCCTGGGGCCTGGGAAGCACCAAGAACATGTGAAAACACCTGCATGTGCATTTTTGTAGGAGAAGGTCCTCGGCTTTCATCAGATTCTCCACAGCTGCCACTGGCCGAAGAGAGATTAAAAGCCACTGACAATTTTGCTCATTAGAATCCACACATGAGTGAAATCACATAGTACTTGTCCTTCTCTGACTGGCTTATTTCACTTAGCATAATGCTCTCCAGGTCCATCCATGCTGTCGCAAAGGGTAAGATTGACTAACAAACAAAACAGAAACAGATTCCTAGAGAATAGACTGACAGCTGTCAGAGGGGAAAGGGATTGTGGGACAGGGTAAAAAAGGTGAAAGGATTAAGAAAAAAACAACTCATAGACACAGGCAACAGTATGGTGATTATTACAGGGGAAGGGCAGAGAGAAGGGGAAGTAGAAGAAGAAGGCAAAGAGGGGGACAGTAAAGGATGATGAAAGGAGACTTGACTTGGGATGGTGAACACACAATATACAGATGATGTATTTTAGCATTGAACACCTGAAAGCTCTATAATTTTATTAACCGATGTCACCCCAATAATTTCAACTTTTAAAAAGTCTCTGACAGAATACATTTTCTTCTGTTTCTCTGTCTCCTGGTTCCAGGGCGATGAAACTGACTTGTCTTTCTCCTTTGCTGTTCCTAGAAAAAGCAAGTGAGTCAGACCAAGATCCGGGTCATCTCCACCATCCTGTTCATCCTGGCCGGCTGCATTGTGTTTGTGACAATCCCTGCCATCATTTTCAAATACATCGAGGGGTGGACGGCCCTGGAGTCCATTTACTTTGTGGTGGTCACTCTCACCACGGTGGGCTTCGGCGACTATGTGGCAGGTGAGCGCCCCAGGCGTCCCAGTCGCCAGGCCCCCGGGGGTGGTGGAGATATTGTTGGCAGTGCTTTTCAGCTCCATGAGGAAAGGAGTTGTGAGAGAAGCAAACAAAGGCCCAGTGTCCCCGCTGCTGTGCATGGGCTCTTTGGTGGCTGTGGTCCACTGTGATCTAAACAGCATCAGGCTTCCAACGTGACTGGGAAGGAAGCCTCCTCCTCCCAGGATGCATAGCGCCTTCATCGTCACATGAATTATGCATGAGTGAAATGAATTTCTCATTGAATTTTGGGCTTCTGAATTGTATTAAGGCTCCTTGGATCAATCAATAAAGGCTATATTAGCAAGCAGCAAATATGAAACCCTGAAGAGATTAGCACGGAGCCTAGCCTGCAATGATCTGCAGCTTAAGCTTCCTACAAACCCAGAGGTGAGGGCCGTTGTCCCTGCAAAAGTTGTCCGGGGTTTGCCCACAAGGCTTAGGACTCAGTTGCCAACGAAGAGCTGAGAGCTGCCCCCTGGGGGAACAGAGTGTAACAGACTCTGCATGAATGTGTACAGAAGCAATAGCCTTCAGCTGGGTTTGTGGAAGCAAAAGAAAACCACCATTACTTTCCTCTAGGGGCAGAGAGAGCTGAAAATGAGGTGGGATCCGGCCTCTTACAAGTACCTACCACTTGTAATTGGTAGGAAGGCGAGAACAGGAGGAGGAGGCCACGCCACTCCCTCCTAATGGGATAGTTCCAGGGTCCCAGACCACTGATTGGTCCTTTTTACCCCCAAGAAGTACGTGCTTTGAGTGAACACCTCCATCCTAAGTTCAAAATAGTGGGTGGCCTATGTGGCCTTGACCAGTCCCTGGGTAAGCAGCAGCCTGGACAGCTCAGGAGAGCACTCCCAGGACAACTGTCCATTTGGCATTTAATCCTGGCTGTGCCTTGGCCCCCTCCATGGCGTATGGTGCCCATGATGACAGGGACCTGGCCCCTGGGAATCTGGGAAACAGGAGAGTCGGGGGGGGGGGGCGTTGTGAAGGCTCTTCAACAGGTCAGTTCTGTGATCCAGATAACCAGCACAGTGACCCGGTAGATACTGCAACCAGCCAGGCTAAGATTGATGTCCCCGCTGTAGAAATAGCAATTTCAATGTGTCTTCCTTTCTATTGACTAGGGGCTGAGAATGGCAAAGCTGAAGTGATTGAACATTGTGTATAAAAGCCTGGGAGCCCATCAGTCTTTCCTCATGCACAGTGTTCAGCCACTTGTGCAGTTTCTCACCCTGGGGGACAAGTCCCTTGGTGCCACCTGACTAGGGAGGGGCCTGACGCTCTGGAGAGGAACCACAGAGAAGCAGAGAAAAGGAAGAGGAACGGTTGTCCAGTTAATTCCTTAGCATCCTCCCGAACTGGTCTGTGGCAGCTGGCGTTCAGTACCATTTCATAAACATCTTTACGTTCCCCTCAAGCATAATTTGCCTCAAAGCACTCTGCTAACCCCGGACTGCTAGAGGACTCCTGCTCTAATATTGTTCAGTTCAATCTGTCCATCTGCTCATCTGTGGGCACAAATAGCAGGGCCCTGGGAACATGAGATTTTAAAACTTTACGACTTGTATTTATTTGTTAGGCACCATGGACTGTCAGCACTTAGCATAGACCAGGATCTTATCTTTACGTACCTAGGAAGGGCATGACCTCCATAGTCACAGACATGGTTCTGTTTCAATTCCCTCACTTACACCACTGAGTACAGAGCCGTATTTCCTATGTCCTGAGATCTTCACAGATGGGGATCTCTTTTCATCACAGATCTGGCTGCAATTAGGCCAGGCCCTTCTCCAGTTCCCAGACTTACAAGGACTGGTCCGAAGAATGCATGCCTTAAAAGACTGGATGCTTATCACAACCTTTTTGACAATGCTCTCAGAGTGACAGGGAAGGAGGCTCCGTTGTTTAAAAAGGTGTACTAACAAGAGTTGATGGTTGCTGTGACTTAGCAAGATATCAACTCTATTAAAAATATAACCGGAGCACCGATCATCACAGAGGTCTCATGCTGGTTTACTGGGTAGCTGACTCATTTTAGGAGAGAACATTATAGCATTACACAGCTCTGACTGGGAGCACCGGGCAAGCTCCAAACTCTGGATAAGCCTTGGATAAAGAGGGAGAAGGATAATTAATGTGTTGCTCTATAGCGCACCCTAGTGACAATCCTGTTGGATGATGGTGACTGGCTAAGGTAAATATTTGCTCTCAGATAACAGCCCCAAGGAGAAAGCTCAAAAACCACTTAATGTTGTATGAACTCCCAGTAGCATCCTAGAGAAAGCTGCAGGTCGGGGAGGAGAGGGTAGGGGGAAGATTACATAAAGGGTAAAAATAAAGGCAGCTAAACCAAACCACCAAACAAAGGAGGTCTGGCCATGGAGCCCTTTAGCAATGTTTGGAATTCTAATTTTTAATACATGGCAGTAGCTGTTGAGATCTCATGGGCTCCATTGAAAAGTGGGTTGCCAGAGGAGAATAGGTTTAGGGGACTGGGAGAAAGAGGTGAAGGTGTTAAGAAGAACAAATTGGTGGCTACCAAATAGTCACTGAGATGTAAAGTACAGCATAGGGAATACAGTCAATAATATTACAATAACTATGTATGGGTATCAGTTGGGTATTAGAAATATTGAAGGGAACAGAGTAAAATATATGATTGACCACTAAGCTATACACCTGACACCAATACAAAATAATATTAAAAATAAGCCACCATTGGGGGGAAAAAATTAATATATTTTTATTGATTTCAGAGAGAGGGAGAGGGAGAAAGAGATAGAAACATCAATGATGAGAATCATCAATCAGCTGCCTCCTGCATGCCCCCTACTGGAGATCAACCCGCAACCCGGACATGTGCCCTGACCGGGAATCAAACCATGATCTCCTGGGTTGTACATTGACACCAAACCACTGAACCACACTGGCTGGATGAGAAAAGTTTAAAGCGGGTTCGGTTGGGTTGAGAATCACAGGCCACAGTGCCTGGCCCGCTGCCTTTAGGAAGTAGAACTGATACTGTATGAGTTCTGTATGGATTCAGCGGTCTAGATGAGGTTATAACAATGACCCAGCGGGAAAGACTAGTTATTACTCATCTGTAATAGCATAATTACTGACACATTGCTAATGCTGGTCGTCTTAGGAATCACCACCCGCCTGGTTCATTGGGTAACACATCTCACAAAGTAAGAATGAGGCTGACATCAATTATTTCATGGAACATTCCCACTTCTTTCAGAGAGGGGGCCGGGCTTGGAACCTGTTTTGCTTGGTTACCTTTGGCCGTGCCTGCAGGAGGGCTAGAATAAATAGGCTTATTATTTGGAACAAATGACTGGTCGGTTCAACGCAACAGCCATTCAATGCAATCAGGCAACTGGCCAATTTGGGTTGATGGATTTTTCCTATCATCTCCACTTATAACAAAGGGATGTGACTGGCTGGCCTTAAAGGTCCCATTTATTTCTAGCCTGGCCGTGGTGGCTAATTACTCAGTTTAATTGACCCTTTGGATTAGCACCATGTAAACAGCGGCCCTCAGCATTAAATCACGATGGCTTGGATCAAAGTGTCAGGAATTCCATAAAGTCTAAATTTGCACTAAGCTCTTGGTAAATGCGTGCGCTTAGGAAGGAAACCGTTTCATGGCTTCCAAACCACGAGGGATGATTTAATGGTGTTTTTTTCTTTTTTTTTACTTCTGTTACATTTAAAGAAGTTTAAGAAAAACAATTGACAGCTGGACCTGATCTGTTGTCCTCTAGCTCTAGTCATTCACTGCTGCGCTCAGGGAGAGAATAGGTGGATCAAGTTGGCCACGGGCATATTTTTGCTGTGGGTGCTACAGCTGGTGGTCAAGAGTCACAGGGCGTTCATCCCCAGGTCAGGCTCCCTTGGGAATGGGAACATCTTTTCCTTGTCTTCCAACCCCCGTCACATCTCCTATACAGCCGGCCTAACATCTTAGCGTTAGATGGTGACAGGCTGGCATCTCCGTGACATGGATCAGAATATGTTTGCTCTGCAGAGACCACGTGCTAGATCCTGCTTACAGTAATGCTTCGTTGTTTTCAGGGGGAAACGCTGGCATCAATTACCGGGAGTGGTATAAGCCCCTCGTGTGGTTTTGGATCCTTGTTGGCCTTGCCTACTTTGCAGCGGTCCTCAGTATGATCGGAGATTGGCTACGGGTTCTATCCAAAAAGACAAAAGAAGAGGTAGGACCCCTTCCAAATTCTACGAATGTTCCCGAGATCAGATGAGCTCCTGTCAAGAATTTCTCCTCTCTATTCTATGGGCTGGAGTGTTTCTTACTACATGGAGGGCTCACAGGGCTTCCTTGTTCAGAATCATTACCTAAAAGCCAAGTGAAACTGAATAGCAATTATTTGCGGATCCTTTTTTTAGGCAGGTGAGAAAATCTGGTGACTCAGTCACCAGCCCACGGATCCTGCAAAGAATAGTAAACAGCAACTTCGTTTTTAAAATGGGACGAAAAGGGAAATATAAAAACAGTCAGCAGAGGTAGACTGTGGTCGAGGGAGGTGTACAATGGCCTCCTATCAGCAAATGTTCGGGGAGGCTTAGAAAAATCCTAAAAAGCTTCAGAAAGCCCGCCTGTCCTTCAGGTCAGAGGGCCTGAATGGAAATGCACTTGAACATCCTGAATGTTCTTTGATTCCAAGTGAGACTGAAATCACTGAGCAGTGGCCGACACGGGGAAGGGAACCCAAGGGGCCCCTTTCACCTGTACCCCCTTCTGGCGGTCCCATCTGTGGAAAGAAGTATATCACGGAGCACGCAGCCTTTACTCCCGCAGCTAAACGTGCATGAAGGCCTCCACAAAGGCGAGAAAGGGGAAGTCTAGGAAGGAAAGGTAAATTCTTTGTGAGTTTAAAAAAACGAAAGTCCATATAGCTCTTCTAGGAAGAGAGGAAAAGAAATAAGAGGAGGCGGCGGCAAGGGAAGGAGAAGGGAAGGAATAAAGAAAGGAAAGGAGATTAAAATTAATTAATTAATTAGTTAATTAATAAGGGGCAGCTCTTGAGGGAAGCTGTGTACTTCCCAGGTAGAGCCATTCTGCATGCAAGGGTCCAGGAGAAGGGTGCTGAGCGGAGAAGCTTGCCCTCTCACTCCTGGCCCACAGACACCCTAGCAGTACAGACCCATCCATTCTAAACCCCCAGCTAGCTAACCAGCTGGCCTGCTAAAAATCAGCTGTAATGAAAGAGCAAGTGCCACATAAATACTGATTCTCCCAATGCTGAAATGTGAGTTCCTCGTCTGTCTAGGAAAACATGGGACTTGTGCTGAGTAAGACCCCAGAGATCTGATAATGAGCTCCATGCAGAACTTGACTCTGACCTCGCCCCCCTCCCTGCTCCCCCGAGGGGGAAATTTGGTTATCCGGTGCCCTGGAGGGGCCTCTTACACCTGGATGAGCCTGACAGCGCGCATGGCCACAGCATGGCCCAGATGCAGGGCAAACACAGCCCCAGCTTGCCCGGTGCTGAGCGGGGACATAGGATACAAGACTCTCCCTTTTAAAAACCAGGACGGCCCCAGGTGACTCGCACCAGAGGGACGGGGAAGGACATAGGACCATCTAAACATCAATGTGCTCTGTGCCCAGGACTGAGCTAGGTGCACGTCTTTCTCTGAAGGAACACTAATCTCCATCAGCTAGGGGTGACACTCCCCCAGTCACGTCCGAGGAATGAGACCATCCTGTGAGAAGGCGGTGGGCACATCACTGGAACCCTGCACGCCTGTCCAGCTCAGCACACTGCGCTCTCCCCCACCCCCCAATACCCGCCTCTCCCCCAGGCCCATCTCCAAATCCCCAGCCTCCCTTGCACAGGCCCGTCCCTGAGCCACATCAGCCAGGAGCTCCTTAGAGATAGAGACCAAGGCAGAGGCAGCATCCACCTCTGGTCCTGGGCGTCTACCGCCCCCCCCCCCCCCCACACACACACACACACTGGATCTTCCCCATGGGGACACCCAAGGGCGGCGGGCGCTGGAGGGCGCTGGGGGGGGGGGGCGCAGGGCAGAGCGCGATCTCTCAGCGTGCTGTTGCCCTTCTGTGTCCCGCCAGGTCGGGGAGATCAAGGCCCACGCGGCCGAGTGGAAGGCCAACGTGACGGCCGAGTTCCGGGAGACGCGGCGGCGGCTGAGCGTGGAGATCCACGACAAGCTGCAGCGGGCGGCCACCATCCGCAGCATGGAGCGCCGGCGCCTGGGCCTGGACCAGCGCGCGCACTCGCTGGACATGCTGTCCCCGGAGAAGCGCTCCGTGTTCGCGGCGCTGGACGCCGGCCGCGCCAAGGCCTCCTCCCAGGAGAGCATCAACAACCGGCCCAACAACCTGCGCCTCCGGGGGCCCGAGCCGCTCCACAAGCACGGGCAGGGGGCCTCCGAGGACAACATCATCAACAAGTTCGGGTCCAGCGCCAGGCTCACCAAGAGGAAAAACAAGGAAACTAAGAAGGCCCTGCCCTTGCCCGAGGACGTGCAGAAGATCTACAAGACCTTCCGCAACTACTCCCTGGACGAGGAGAAGCGAGAGGAGGAGACGGAGAAGATGTGCAACTCGGACCACTCGAGCACGGCCATGCTGACCCACTGCGCGCAGCCGCCCGCCGCGCTGGAGAACGGCATGGTCCCCGCCGACGCCAAAGACAGGGAACACGAGGACAACGCGCTGCTAGAGGACAGGAGCTGAAAGTTTCCGGGAAGCACACCGGGCTGGAGGAAGTGCTGTGTGTTTTTATATTCTTCACCCCGAGACGCGTGCCTTAAAACAGACTTCTCCTTCGTCCAAAATTACATAGCATCTGGAGAATATATTTCACTGTGCCATAAAGGACTGAGAAAGTTTGCTCTGCCAAAAGGGATCCAAGAACCAGGGCTTGGCTTCTGATGGGCCCACCGCAGGACACCCGGGGAGTGTTTGCAAGCGTTGGAGGTCAGGGCCACCAAAGGTCAAGGTGTGGTACTGTACGCCACCCCCCCCCCCCCCCGGGCAGCGCCGCCCTGGAGGGCACAGAGACAAGGGCAGCTATTTCCTAGACCAGCCTTCGGAGAGAAGCAGGGGTGTCCTCTACGCGGAGTCTCGCTTCCTGAGCTGTGATATCTACCGTCTGTGATACATGCACACCCAGAGGGGTACCGGATTGGGGGGGGGGGGGGTGACCTGGTACCGGTAAGGAGGGTTTGAGCTGACATTCGGGCATGTTGCTCTGAGCTTGAATTCTGATCCAAGCCACGCAGTGCATCCCTAGCCCTTCTCAGCTCCGGTGAGTGTGGCGGGGCCTGAGAGCTCCTGCAGTTTGTTGGAAGCGGATCAGAGCACACATATTTAAAAGGTGCGGTTGCTTTCCTCATCACAAAAGAAGAAAAATAACCACAAACATCACACTGTGGATATCGCCTCCACCAAGGCCAGAAGCCTGCCGAACTCGGTCCCTGTCACAGGGGTAGGTAGTCCGAACAGACTTGCAGGCCTTGGTGAAACTTCAACCTCAACCGCTGTGTGGTTACAGGCAAAGAATCATGCATTTTCCTCAGTGGGTGCCATGGTGAAATAAACTGGTTTTGAAATGTTCACATTCACTTTTCTAGTAGAACTTCGGTTGTTCCCTGTTTTGATAAGAGGAGGGAGAAAGTACCAAAACTATTGCCTTGCATGATGCCAGCAGCTTGCTGTTCTATCTAGCTGATCCTAAATTTTTATTAAAAAAAAAAAATAGACATCCTGCATGTCTGAGACATACCAAGGGGGACCATGGCATCATTCCATCTCAGGGCTTTTTGTCCCTTTGGGTGTCTTAGGGTAGACATAGTTACAAGAGCCAATCTTGCTGTCTCTAAACAGGAGGAAAACTAATCCCTCAACTAACCCTTGTACAAGAAAACTGAATCGTTTTTGTTTGCAGTTTAAGTGCCATTAATGCCATTTAAAAAAAAAAAAAGTAATACTCAAAAGAAGTATTTCAAATATTTTGCCTTTACGTTTGGGCATTCCTTTTTTTTTTTTTTTTTTTTTTTTTTTTTGAAAGCTTTCCTTTTCCTTACTCGTTTCTTTATCCAGCACCTGCTGTTGCAACACCAATTGGAACACAAAGGTGATTGGTTGGAGGCAAACAGTAACCAACACGTGATATGTAATCGCTCGGTGAGGTGAGAACCTCAGTGAAGGAAAGTGGGGGGATAGCTAGCATATGGTTTGAGAGGAAGAGTTTAAATGGATTTTTACCTGAAAGGGGAACCATCCTGGGAGAGCCTCAGCCTTTTCCCTAATTGGCTGGTTCTTGGACTGGTTCAGACTTTGCTATGTGGGCCTCACGCTTAAGCATTGGGACCTGGCAAGCACAGGACTTGGATGGCCGCGGGCCTCTGCTGCTCAGTGCCACCTTTTGGGGGCATTCACATGACTATCACACAGGTGCATTTATCAAAAGATCCCAGGCTGAGTGGAGACTTCCAGGGAAAATGATACCTACCCCCATCCTTGACCGCTAGTACCGTGGGGGACAGCTCTCCCTCACCTGGGGCACAGGCGGCACCCTCTCCCCTGCGCCCAAACTTGGAGGCTCTCAAGCTGGGCATTGCTCTGGGGAAGCTGCCAAGTAAGATCATCTTGGTCGAGGCCCTTCCTGTCCGAGGCAGGCATGGGGTAACGCGTCCGTGGGGCTTGGAGCATCAGCTCACTGGTGCATCCTGTGTCCCCACAGTAATAAACAGGCGCTTGGGAAGCGATGCTGGTCTGGGTGTGGGCAGTGGCTCTCACCCTGGGATCATTTCAGCCTGAAGAGGTGTGTTTTAAGAAATTGGTAGATAACTGGGACTGTCTCGTTCTGTCAAGTTAAAAGCTTCCTGGTCCAACTGTTTATGGATGTCGTTCATTGGGGTATCCACCCTCTATGACTTGGTACTTTCTTTAGAGTGGGGTGATAAAATTCTAGACGCGACAGCCAAATCTGGCAAAGGGGCTTGCTTCCCTGTCATTTATCCAGTGGCTTCCATGGGCCAGGCATTAGATTAGGTCCTTAAAGAGGCTAAACCACCCTAACATAGCAGCCTCATTCTGTGGGAAGTGTTTCCAAACTCCTTGTAGAGATGAGGACACAGAGGCTCAGAAAGGCTAAGTAACTTACTCAATGGCACACAGCAAGAAAATGGTAGAGCTGCTATTCAAAGCCTGTCTGACCAAAGTCTCCTTTTGACTTTGCTACAATGCACCCTTGTGAGTGTGTTTGTGCGTGTGTGTGTGCGTGTGTGTGTATGCACACACGCGCGCGTTCTGAGCATGTATGTCTTTCTGGTTTCATGGACACAGCACACAGAGGTGGGGAGTTCACCACCACCAAGAGCATACATGGTCTTTGTGTAAAAATGGCCACAAGTATTGGCCTGGCAGAGTGATTGTACGTTCTTTTGCTTTGATTGTGGGAATCCTGTGTGTGGCACACTTTCTGTGTTGTTAAAAATGCCCTTTGAAAGCACTCTTTTGCACTTTACTCACTTGCCTAGCAGAAACTCTGCACACAGCAGGAATAAACAAGTCACAGCATTAAAGTGCACACTCGACCAAATGGAGAAGGTGATGGCATGTGCATGGACGTTTCCCCGTTTGCATTAAATCACAGTAGGATAAAGGGATTGCAATGGCCCTTGACTGAGAGTGGGAACATCCCCCATGTATGTAACCCTCTCCCTGAGGACAGATGAGGCCAAAACCCTGATGAACAAAATCAAAGAAGAGCCCTTCCCTAGGGAGTTTGAACTAAACACATGTGGGCAAAGTGTCTGACAAACTGTAATGTGATCTCCAAAGGAGGCGCTGAGAAGGAACAAGAGGTTGGACTCCTCTTCAGGGAGGGGACAGTTATTTTGAAGTTGCTTGAATGTTACTTTTCAAAGGTGAGGTCAAATGGCATGAAAACATGTGGATAAGGCAAAGCTGCTACAAAGTCTTAATGCCCAGCAGCACAGCCCTGCCCTTCCAACTGCCACCCCCACACCGCACTGTAAACCTGGAATAGACATGTTGACTCTGCACACAGAGAGGGCACCTGTTCAGGGTCTTTAGCCAGCAGTGTCTTTTGCTTCACCTGGTAATTAGGTCCTGAATTTTTCTTCCAAAACAAATCTGGAGGCTTACTGGTGAGAGCCAAGGGGTAATTTGAAGAGACTGAAGCTCAATGCACAGTCCTAACCCAACTGGGACTTCAGACATTTATCACTTTGGGGGGTGAGGCCTCAATGTGTGTGTGTAGGCAGGGGCGTCTCTGGCCTAGAGTTAAGGTGAGTGGGACTATCTGGCTGTGCTCTACTGGACCCAGCCTGGGTTTGTGGGGACCCCTGTCCCCTTGCCTACATCTGTTACCTCATCAGCACATCTGGGGAGTTGACAAAGATCATTGTCAAGGTCCCTTTTACTTCTGCAGTTCTCTGACCAACAGTCCCTGGTCTACAACTTAAATGTCTTAAGCATGCTTATTATCCAGATTTGCCAACACTTGACTAGCGGGCCCGCTCACTTTAGGCTAACAAGAAAGCTTAATCTCCTGCTCTTTGGGATTTGTGTTCTGGATGATTGCTGGAGACCAGATGCATCTGAGAGCCTGCTGTCCAGATGAGGAGTGTGCCCTGTTGTAGGGTCAGTCTGCCCTCCCCTACAGCACACTGTCACCCGGAGGGCTCATGCTATGCGGGAATTTTTTTTTTTTTTTGGCATTAAGACTAATTGAAGAATTCTAAGCTGTTGCTATTTGCAGTCAATTGTAGTCAAGGTTCCCCTTGGTTGCTTCATCAATTAATTTACTATAGACATCACTCGCTCGCACACACATGTACACACATATGCACACATGTGCGCACACACACCTACAGGAAATGGTGACCATTTCACACTGAACGCCCCAGTTGTGCGAGACATTAGCAAATCGCCCCCCATTGCCTCTCTCCGAGATGGCATCATGTCCTGGCCTAGTCCATGCCGTTCATTTATGTGCAGGCTTGGCTTTGGGGATAAGTGAGAGTGTGGCCAGAATGTGGGCAGGGCGGCTTTTTTTGCTCACTGGACAGGGTGAGAATGTAGACCTTCCAGTGGGCGCCACAGTGTCTGATCCTTAGGGGAGGCCTAGGAAAGCTAACAAGCCCGCAGAGACTCTCTGAAGAAAGAGTGAAGAAAAAGCCAGTCCTGCATTTCATGTCCCTGCTTTCGTTTCCAGCGGGCGTCATGCCTTCTCACAGTGATGATGCAATTGTGTGCAAAGCAGCGGCTACGTGAGCAGAGGGAATTTCTGGGGGTATAAGAGCGAGTTAGTCGTGGCCTTAAAGAAACACAAACGGTAACTCTCAGAAGCAAAGGGGACTTGACTTTGGCATTGGTAGACTCCGTTCATTCTGCAGAAGGAAACTCGGCAGCAGCGGGCCCGAAGGGGTGACCGTCCAAAAAAGCCCTGCCCTCTGTCCCGGCACCATAAACCAGCTGCCCAGTACCTCACCCACCGGTCCCCCCCTTCATGTGAACCTCAATCCCCCTCCCAGGGTGGGCCCCAAGTCACCTGACATCAACACAGCGGCAGGGAGGAGAAATGAGAGGGGTCTCTGATTTTACCGATCGTCACCATTTTCACAGGTGCCTAAGAGATCTGGAAAATGCTTTCTGTTCTCGGTTCTTAACGAGAAAAACCTCAAGTAGTTTCCTGTGCATTTAAAAAAAAAAAAACTTTTGAGGACTCCCGCTCCATCACAGACCTGTGCTGTAACAGTAATTGACAAACCTCTCCTTTGGCATCAGGCGCCCGAGCTTGAAGGGAGAAGAGATATGCAATCCCACCCACATGCCAGCCTCAGGCCTCTTTCCCGTCCCAGAGTCACAGGCAGGGGACGCAGTGACAGCGAAGACGAAAATGGTAAACCCATGCGTGGACGTGTGTCACCTATTTTTCTCTCTAGGATTTCATGGTGCTTTACAAAAAAAAAAAAAAGGCATTTTACAGAAAATAATGTGGGGGTGGGGGAGGAGGGAATTTCATAATGTTCTTAGGAAAAGTACAAAAGCAAATTTGCTTGTGACATTTCAATACGCCGTGCTGCTACTGTCTTTATTTGATGATGTAATTTTTTTTTTTCAATGATGGACAAAATTGCAACAAAGACCTTCTGGAAGACCCAATCCAATGTCTCTCCTGTTTTCCTTTCTTTTGTGGGGGCCAAGTGCGGGTGGCAGCGGGTGGGTTGGAATCTGCATGTGGGATCACACTCCCCAACCCCACCCCCAACCCTCGGGACAGGCTTCTTGCCTGGCTGGGCACTCACACGGGTTCATCAGCCAGAGCCTATGGAAATTCGCGGTCTTGCAGGCCCAGGAGCCCGTCACAACCCTGAAAGAGCATCTTAAAACAAGCCCGTATTGTAGTTACTTGCACCTCCTCCACCATTTTATTTTGATCCTGACTGGATGTGCCTGGAGGTTGGAGAGCATGGTGTCACACCATCTAGGCGAAACCCTGAATTTGGACATCGTGGCAAGCCTACCAATAGAAAATGAGCAGCTCCTCAGGCGCCCACATTTCCAAGCTGCATTTGGTTTTGCCCTCTGCTGTGTGTCCACCAGCCCTGGGCTTGGAATAACACGTCATACAGAGGAAAACGCCCACCATTTTTGAGCACCTACTACGTATGAGGCACTATGCTAGGCAGTTTGCAGTCTAGTCTGTAACGTTAGTATCCCAAGTGAGGCAAGTTATACTTCTCCACTGTGTGGATGAAGACTCTGAGGCTTAGAGGGGATCAGAAGCGTCCAACCCCAGCGAATCGGCTCCAAAGCTGAGTTTCTGGCAGTAGGTGTGCAGCTGTGTGGGGCATGTGCTTTGCCCACTCTTCCAGTCAAGGTGACAGGCGTGGTGCTTTCTGATTTGTCCTTCCTGTCTCTCCTTCCTATCTATCAGTGAGGCGAGACCTGATGTCAGAAGTGAATGCCTGGCTGTGGGACTAAGCCAGGTCAAGTGTAAGTCTAACGTGGGTCAAAGCCAAGAGCCTCACCTGGGCTGACCCAGCATGACCTCTGGTCATGGGCTGGGCAGGGACAGAACCGTCTCATTTTGTGTTTGTTTGTTTGTTTGTTTGTTTTTATGGACCTGGCACAGTACATGGCCCATGGCAGGAGCTCAGAGTGATCTAAGATGCAAACTGGTCATGAAATTCCTTAGCCTTCAAGATAAAACCCAGCAGCGCTGGTCTATCAGGCCTGAGTTTCTGCCTCGTTGTGCACCAGCCTCTGCCGCCAGCGTTGCTGAATCACCAGCAAGCTGTGCAGATGGCCCATGCTTTTGTCTTCTGCCTCCAGGTTCTTCCACCTCCAGGACTGCCCTTTTGAAAGTCCCCCTCACTGAGGTGCCACCTTCCCCCGTTCCACCGCCACCTGACGCATTCAAGTCCTTCGGTTGAGCTCACTCCTCTCCATCCCCTCTTAGCTGCCTTCCCCGAAACTATCACACGTGCTATGTGGGATTTTAACTGCTGGTGTCCCAGTCTGTCAGATGCAGAGTATAAGCTCCTCAGGGCAGGACTTAATGCCTTTTCTTTCCATTCCTGCTCTGAACACAGCAACTGATACAATATAGACACACAAGTTATTGGCGAAATAATTTTAATTCCTTTATTGATAGCGTGTATGCATCCTTCCAGGCCAATTTCATTTGTTCATGAATTGAAAGTCACTTGGAGCCACGACTGGTGGCGTAAGTAATTTATCCAGCTTCAAAGTGTCATCTTGGACAAAACCAAGTGTGTCTACAAAGTGATCGGTTTGATTTGCATTTTCGGTATACAAATCACTGCCACATTTTAATGCCAGAGATAGTTGTTGAAATAACTAGCCCCTAAAGATCACTGCTCTGCAAAATAACTCTCACTTTGATGTATAGATAATGGAAGATTTATTTTTAAACCATTATTATCGTAGATAGGTTGAATGTCCATGAACTTAATGAAATATGAGATTATGCTTCAAAGGGATGTCAAATGTATGACAAATGTGTCACCAGTTCTTACTCCTGTGCCCGAGGTGGATATCTTTATCAATCACAGAATTTCTTCCCCATTAACTCAGGTGCATGCTCAGAATGCATTTTAAGACTATAGTTGAGGTGAATAGTTCTCCACCTATAGTCCAGTGACCCTGGTAAGTCCCCGAGATGCTTTCGTGGCTTCCATGAGGTCAGAACCATTTTGAGAATAACATTAAAACATTACTTGACATTTCCACTCTCATTCTCTCCTGTGTACAGCATTTAGAATTGAGTAGCTTTAGTCACTCAGAGAACAGAGGCAAGATCATATGACACCTTTTCCTGGAAAGAATTTTCCAAGATGATAGTACATGAATCTGCATTTCTGACAGAACCCCAGAATACCTAGATCTTTTTCTTGGAAGGAGCTTCCTGATTGGCCTCGTAGGGATGGATTTAACACTAGCCATAAATTGGTATTTCTCTGGCCCTGCCCAGCTCCTCTGAGGTGGTCCAGCTCCTCAGATTCCTCTCCAAGTAGCCCTGGAGGGTGTCATGGGGGCTCTGGCTCCTGGCCATAGCACTATGGGGATCAGCTTTCCAGGAGCCCCCCCCCCTCCTCCCTGCCCACCCAGGAATGGATTAGATGGCCTCCCAATGATTTTTTGCTAACAACTCCATTTTGGTAACTGTTCATCTTGTCCATAATGAGAACTCCTCAAGGGAGCTCTCTTTCCCTCCTGTTCTCATGGACCTGGCCCAGTGCATGGAACATGATAGGAACTCAGAAGATACATGTTGGATAAATAGCAAATCTGAGCCCATGTGTTGAGTAGAGGGCCTTGGGGGAGAGTAGCAGCAGAGGAAGAGAGGCCAAATCCGGGTGAACTGGGGTGGGGGAGGGTAAAAGGTGGCCCTGTGTGAGGGGGTCCCAGGGCAGAGGGTCGTTAGGGACCCAGGCAAATAGAAAGTATCTTGGGAACAAGTATCTTCCAGGGACAAGATACTGACCCCAATGGCAACTGGAACCCGCCCCCCTTCTGTGAACTTACATCAACCACAGACACAAGTGGTGCACACACCCTTACCACAGAGCTCTCCCAGTTTTGAAATGCCCGTATATTCATGGCTGTAGGACATGGCAAATAAGTCAATAGCCTTCCACTGCCTTTGTGGGAAATATTTCAAATTTGCATCACTTGTCCTTAGAAATGCACGGTAAGGATCTAAGACTAAAAGAAGAGTACTTAAAATGTCCCACAGTTTGAGCCTAACCAGTTTGGCTCAGTGGATAGAGCATCAGCCTGTGGACTAAAAGGTCCCAGGTTTGATTCCAGGCAAGGGCATGTACCTTGGTTGTGGGCACATCCTCGGTAGGAGGTGTGCAGGAGGCAGCTGATCAATGTTTTTCTCTCATCGATGTTTCTAACTCTCCCTCTCCCTTCTCAATAAAATATTTTTTTAAATGTCCCACAGTTTGAAATGCAAAAAGTAGTCAAAATCTCACTATTTGAAAGAGATTTAAAGGTCATCATTCATTATTTGAAATCATGTGAGATAAATAAGAGTTTTGCACACTTGGAATATGTGCAAATTGTTTTCCAATATAGTAATCCGTGTTGTTCTCTACAAACTGCCTAGTTAGTACAATGGCTCTTGTGAATTATTTGCAAACACCGGAGACAAAGAGAAAGTGCAAGAGTTGAGTGAGATAAAAATGTGCTTTGAAAAAGGAACCTTTGAGAACCCTAACGTTCTGGAATCAACATTAGTTGCAGATGTAAGAAATAGAAATGCACATAATGCTAGTTTAATTTGTGGCTGTGCATTTCAATGTTTTACATAGGGCATTCACCTATATGTTAAAGAACATTCTGTTCTCTTGTCTGATTCCATGGGGGGAGGGGGGTGTACAATGGACCATTCTATTATATCCGTAAGTGAATATGAATCTTCTGAAACAGTTTCCCCATTGAATTATTGGGGGAGGGGCATGTGGCAGAAGTAGCTCATGGTGATTGTTATTGGTAAAGATTGTTCAATGCATGCATCCATCCATGTTACAAACACGTGTGGAGCTCTGCTCTGTGTGGGGCCCTGAGAGGCGGCACTGGGATAACAAAGCCATGGTCCCTGCCCTTAAGAATCTCAGGTAAAAAAAAAAAATCATGCAATCTAGTTGGAGGAAGAACAATAACAGGACTTTATGGGATTCGGTGCAAAAGCACAAGGAATTATCACATGAATCCTACACATTCGGAGAGCATGAGGATTAGAGTGCACCTTGGCAGTCAAAGCAGACTTCCTGTAAGAGGCGTCATCTTAAAATAATACAGCGAGCAGAAGAACGTGTATGTCTCCAATGCATAATTCAGTATAACACTGTCTAGGACTGTTCTGTTTGCTCTGAGGATACCACAAACAAATGCTCACTTGGGATTACTTTGTTTTAAGATACTTTTGAAAAGGGGAGGAATGCTTTAAAATGCCTACAATAAGCCGCAACTCCAAGCCAAGCTTACAAGAGAAACCCTAACAGTCCCCAATTACAACAGAAATTGTAACTCCTTCTGAAAGCAAGTGTGGTGGAGACAGTATAGTATATTAGCTTCTCTCTCCCTTTCCCCTCCTTCTTGTTTCACATCAAGCAGATCTCAGGTTTGGACTTCATTTTCTCAAGGAAGGAAGATAATGGCAAGGGTCTCCCTCCCTGCCTTTGTTTCCCAAAAGCCAGGCCCATAGGAGGGTTTCATTTGTCAGGAATCTGAGTCACTTGGAGCACACCGACTGGAAAGAGGCTTCCCAGAGTCAAAAGAGATCTACTTAGGTTGAGGACAGAGCACAGGCGGGGGCCCCCAACACGGAGCCAGGGGCGAGGAAGAGGGTGTGAGGGGGGCTGTGTATAGCTCCTGAAGAGAAGAGATTGCAAGGTTGGTAAGCCCAGGCAGAAGGGGCACTGTGGGCTGGAACAGGGCCCCAGGACCCCAGCCCAAACCATCAACTGAAGCCCAATTTCCGACATTCCCTGTAAGAGGGGACTTGGAACTACAATTATGTTGATTTAAAGAAACTAAAGAGTTGTACCATTTCTTATACCCCTGAACTCTTTTTTCCCCCCTGTTTTAAATGCTTCTTGGCTCGAACCTGTATTTTCTCATTGTCCTAGGCAGGAATGGAAGATCAGTATTCTCCCTGATTTCTGGAAGATTCGTGTTCTAGAAACACTTTGTATCCATGTGTTGTCTTAGATTGGATAACCTCTTTCTGAGGAGGCACGGTGAAGGGGGGTTCCTGTCACTAGAGGCAAGGAACACCCTCAGCTGACAGGGGGGATGGTAGGGCTAAACAGGATTTGCTTCCTCCCTCAGGACAAGAGGAGGGGAGATGAGTGAAGAACTGGGAGTTCCCTATAGGGAGAGAGGGGTCCAGCCAGCCCCATGGCAAACCAGGTCAACAGAACCAGACTCCATGCCCACCCTGGCCTGCCTACCCTCCTATTCTATGTGCACACACATGCCCCCTTTGCTATCCCATCACTAGTTCAGCACTGTGGAATCTGGGGTCCAGGACCGGTTTCTGGCCAACATGAGGAAGGACTTATCTCAGGCCCATGTGCATCAAGGAGAGGAATGGGAAAGCATCCCGCAGCCGCCTCCTCTCTTCTCTACTCCTCCCCAGGACTCATGGCACCTTCTAGAAGATAGAAGCATCAACAAAAAGTTGCCTGCATATGACGAAAGAAGTCGCATGATTCTTGTGCCCTATAAAATGTTTCTTCTTTTTTTAATTTCCCCCCTTTTTCCCTTTCCCCAGTCCATCCCCTGTGCAAACAGTCCCTCCTCCTCCCACAAATCAGTAAAGAAAAGGATGGGACTGTGTGGAAAGCAGAAATAGCCCAACTTTTTATTTCTTCAAAGTCTGAATCCTTGGGTGACACCCACAGAATAACAAAAAACTGAAAAGACACGGGTACAGGCAGAAATGTCATCCAGAAACAAAGAGACATAAGAAGCTATGCATCCTGGAAAAGGGGAAAAGAAGCGAGAAAGGGAAGTGGCCCGACCGGGGGAGGTGCCTGCAAAGTGCACCTGGGCAGCTCTGCTTCCCAGGCAGCTTGAATTTTGCACAGGGCCAGTGACACCGTGTGTGACGATGTGGGGTTGAGGGGTGTGTGTTTGTGTGTGTGTAGCAAATGTGCTGGACAGTGAAGAGAAGGAGAATGGGGTCCTACATGATCCTAGGCACAGAGGCATGTCAGGAAGCTAAAGGCAGCCAGGGGCTGGAGGAAGGTCGGCCAGTCCTGCCAACCCCCCCTTGTACCCTCCACACACACATACCCATGCCCACCCCCCACAGCTGAGAAGTCTCCAAGGAATGATCTCTGAAACAGTCAAGAGGAAGTGGCCTGAGACCATGAAAAGGACCCAAAGGGAACTGAGCTGAAGGGCTTAGGGGCTGAGTGTGGGGTATCATGAGCTGGCTCTGGGAAGCTCCCCCCCCCCCCCCCAGGATTTCAGCAACAGCTCCCACTGTTGTGGAGCGGATGCCAGTGAATGACCACTGGAATCCAGACCAAATTAAAATTTAGGCAGCCTTTATTAGCTGGCCAACAACTGCTCTGCCATTCTCCACACAGGGAGTCCAGAGAGCAGCCCCAACCCTTTCTGTAGGACCACTTTTAAGCACATTTACCACATCCTGTTTTTACAAAACAAGCAACCCAAGATAAAACAGTTTTTCCCAAGCTATATCAGGATCATGCCATTGATGACCATGTTATTTACAGGGTCATCCTGTTCTTCAGAAAGCTGACAGTGTTCTATCTTGCGAGGCCTACATACTGGGAAAGGGCCATGAGACCATATCTCAAGGCCTGGCCTGGTGTCAGCACTGACAACTCTATCTGGGGCATAGTCCACGGCCTCTCTATTCCCACTCTCTAACACCACCAGGGGTTGAAGATGTGGCTGGGGCTGAGGAGGAGGAGGTTTCGTGGAACTGGCTCCTTCAAGGGCCTGACCAAATGCTCAAAACGAAATGAGTCATCCATCAGTGCCTGCCATTGGGTGCGAATGACACTGGACTCTGACCTGGGGGTCTTGAGGGGGAATTCGAGGCCAGACGCTGGAAATTACTTGGCTTCAACGTGATACATCACAAAGCAGTGTGAGGGCAGAAGGGGTCCGTCAGCACTAAATTACGTGCCACGCCCCAGCAACATGTTCGGCTGTGTACCTCTATGCAAGCAGCTCCCATCTGTTGAGGTTTGTTTGGGGTTATGGAATAGGAAGACACACATATAGAGATATGGTGGGGTGTTGGGGGGGGGGGTTACTAAAGAGAGGAGTAAAGAGGGCAGTGAAGACCCCACCTTGTCTTTCCCATAAGACACCTGTACCTCTGCTGAATGGCCCAACACGTTTGGATAAGCAATTTCTGTCCTTCTTTGATGACATTACGGACAGCCCCGAACCTGCGCGCTGACTCTGCTCTCTGGCCTGAGATTGTTACCGACCCCAAGGGATTCCCCGCTTGAGAGAGTGTGTTTAAGAACAAGACGTGGCCATCAAAAGCTAATTTTGTGCACCTCCAGCAGGTGAGAGGCGGCAGGGGGAGGCAGCAGGCGGGAGGCAGAGGATTCCTCTTCAAAGCTCTCTCTCTCCCCAGAGGGAGGCTTAGCCATGGCTTATACACACTGTGTGGCCCATTACACACAGAGACAGAAATGAGAGTGTTCAAGGGGCAAAAGGCACAACAGGTGCATCCCCGGAGAGGCTGCAGGGAGGCAGCAGCAAATAGAGCGGCTTCTTCTTTGCAGCGGCTGCACCTGTAACCAACTACCACGCTTTTAACATTGTTTCTGTAAATGATGACCAGTAAAACGGACACGTGACTGCAGATAAGCAGCCCGTTAGCTTAAGAATTCCAGGAACTAACTTTAAGAGAAGAAGACTCCAACCTCTTCAGACACTCTGGCTCCAGGATATTTGCTGACCTTCAGCCAGTTATCCGAACAGCCTTTGCGGTGGCTTGCAGGGAGCCCGCTCCCTTCAACCTCGCTGTTCCGCTTCCTTTTCTTCCCTTCCCCTACAGATAAAACACCCCTGCCCGCATCCAAGTGTTAAGAAGACAAGAGTCCGCCATCCTCTCAAGCTGCCGGCTCTTGAATAAACCGCTTTTTCCTGCCACCAGCCCCTGTGTCTCTTGATTATTGGCTTTTGAGCGGCAGGCAGCGGAACCTGGGTCCAGTAGCAGACTTGTCAAGCCAGCCCGGAGGCCCAGCCTTTCTGTCCCGGGAGAAAGCAGCCCCTGGTGGGGAATCTCTGTTGCTTACAGCAGGCTGACCCCAGTTGCCCGCAGTTGCTGACATTTCCCTATCTAGGGGGGGGAGGGGGGCGATGCTTCCTGCTCCCCATCTCTCAGGACATCAGCGCCTATCCTAAGTTCCAAGAGTGGGTGCACTGAACCAGCATCTCTGTCTCTGCTGCCATTTGGGCTCTGTGCCATTTGCATCTTGAAAAGGTCATTGGCAGCGACCCTGGTGGGTGCGAGGTAAGATTCTAGGACCCGGTGCCTTCGCTGAGGTACAGGGAAAAAAGAGCTGGGGAGGCGGGATCCCCAGTACAGAAACAGCTCGACATTAGCTGCTGGGCTGGGCGAGGGCTTGGGACTACTGCCAGCCCGCACCTGAGCTGGCATGCCATTAAAGTGACAAAGGGGAATAAGACAGATCCACGGAGATACTGCAGGGAGGGAGCAACAAATAGAGTAGCTTCAAACTTAGTTTTCAATCTTCTAAAGGGCATCTGGCTTTCAAGTGCAGGAGAAGGTGATTGTTCATTCAACAAATATTTATTGAATACCTACTGTGTGCTGGGCATGGTGCTCCAAGGTGGAGGTCAGTTTCTGCCCAAAGGATCTTATTCTCTGATGGGGGGAGAGGGAGGGGCTGCTGTGAAACCCACGAAAATGATCAATGTCTTAGAATGTGGCCAGTGCCATGAAGGAGGCATGCCCAGGGTAGTGGGTCACCTCTGCCACCTAGCAGGAGGGGATGAAGGAGCAGAGGTCATGCATGGCAGGCTTCAGGAAGAGGCCTGAGTAGCAACTGACAAGGGAGGGGGGGGGGTTCAATAAGGGTTCTCAGCAGAGAAGAAACAAACAAAAGCACAGCAGCTCAGGTCAGGGGTGGGGGTGTGTGCAAGGAGCTATGAGCCACAAGGGGCTGTTAGCATGAAAAGACCCAGATGGGGGCATGGGGAGGGGGGAGGCAGGCCCACCACGGTAGCCTCAAAGGGGTGAGGAACTTGGACTTTATTCTCCAGGCTGGGAGTAAGGGGGGGGGGGGTACCCTGGAGGTTGGTGGGCAAAGGTCAGGCCTTAGAGGAGGGTCCAATTAAAACTTTATCTGAGCCAGAACCTCCTGAAAGAATAGACCATCTGACCATCCCAAGAAAGAGACTTCACTCAGCTACAAAACAGCAGCCCGGAGATCTGAGCCTAGATATTTAGAACTTGGTGCATCTTCTTTCTCAGAAATGAATTCGTCAAAATGCCTGGTGGTTTTTAGCTATGGACTTGAGAAAGAGACAGCTGAGCCTGCTCAGTCCTCATCTGAGTCAGTATATATGGTCCATCTCCTTCCCACCCCAGTTCCCTTTTTCTTCCTCTCCCTACCTCCCTCCAATCTTCCCTACTTTCCTTCCCTCCCCTCCCACCCATCCCTCGCCCCCCCAGCACCCTCACCCATCCTTCCTTCCACTTTGACTGCCTTTTCATAAATGCAGAAAAAAACTCATCAGTAGTTCCTCCCACCATGGCCTGCGTGCCTTCTACTGAAGGTACAGGACAGTCCCTACATTATTAGGTGAGGTCAGCAGGCTGAGCTCCTTCATTAGTAAGAACAGAAAACAATGAAAGAAGAATGGAAACATGCCTTCCGTGGGAAGCTAGCCCTAATCTTTATACAGTCAGGTTATGGAGAGCTCCCATGTGGGGGAAATGTAGAACCAGGTTCTGCGGTGTAGACCACCCATTGAGTGGGTAATCAGGACACAGATTCTGAATCTTTGCTCTGCTCTCAGGACAGTGTCTGCTGTCATCCATCGGCAGAATGATCTCTTGGAGAAAACACTGGTTTGATTAGCAGTAAAGGGAGCCTCCTGTGCTAGACCAGTGAGGCTAAGCTTCTCAAGGCAAAACGCTTGCTTCTGTCTCTGTCCTCTAACTCAGTCCTATCTCCGTGCCAGACCCAAGCACGGGGTCAGAGAGGGATTTGCCTGTAACATGAAACCCTAAAAGGCAGATTCCCATAATGTCAGAGCTGGAAAGGGCCTTAGGGATGAACCTCACATTCATTCAACGTACTTTTAGGGAACACCTGTTGCCAGGCTCCACGTTAACTTCTGGCCCTGGCCCTCAGGGAAACAAAGAATGGGGGACACTGTTCTCTGTTCCAGTCCTCAGCCTTTCCCTTTCTGTCTTGGCTGCTGAGGCATTTTGGATCTCTTCTCCACTGAGCTGAGCCAACTGAACTTTTCAGAAATTCCACCAAAGTTTCTGGGTCTTTCAACTGTCTGCTTGAGGCAAGTCCTGCTGCTCCTTTCAAGTTTTTGTTTCATCTGTGCCTGTATGTAGGTTTTCCAGTTGTCCTATTCTCTTTCCTCCCCATTTCTACCTTCCTTCCTTCCTTCTTTCCTTCCTTCCATGTTCATTGACTTCCTATTCTTTGCCAGGCTCAGCTGGGGTACTGAGATCTATGAAGTGGCTTATTCTCAAGTGGGAGAGGAACCAAAAAATGACTAGTGACTATGGGACAAGAGTGATGTGTTCATTAGGCATGTGAGAGCAATCAAAGCCTGCAGCCCCTCCCAAGTCCCTCCCTCCAGAGTCGGGTGCTGCAGTGGCACTTTGCCTTCACCAAGGTTCCGTTCAGTTAAACTGTCTTTTGGGCTGTTCCTCTCGACACCAGCATCCCCGTCAGAGACACACAGCAGCTTCTCTGTGTGTCTCATGGCCACTGGCTCTCAAGGATAAGATTTACTATCTCTAACTTGAATCAGTTTTCCCCCTCTGATCTTGTTTCTATCGGGTTTGCTCCATTCTTCAGTAAGAATTTCCTGATAACTTGGAGTTAAATGTTTTCCAGGGGAACGAGAGGCCTGTTCTCTAATGCAAGCTTGAAAGGAAAGCTACTTTGAGGACTTGGCGCAAAGATGGATTTTTTTTTTTTTAAGGCAACTTGGGACTAACAGGGCCTGGCGGGAGACAAGGACCACTGTGCTTGCCCTGCATGTCTCCAAAATCTTGAGGTCTAATTGGAGGCATCTATTAGACAAAGAGAAAAACAGGATTATCAGGATAGTCTCCTTTAGATGAACATGTTTTGAACTACTTTTGCACTGCAGAGGTGTTGTTTGAACAGCAGACAGAAGCCAAATTTAGAAGTCAATCTGAAGTCATTGGACTGGACATTATGATTTTTTTTATCAGTCAGAATCATTTTCCCTTTCTCACTATAATATTTAAAGAGAGTATCTGGTTTCTTGGATTTTAATTGCCCTGGGGGCAAGAAACCTGGGGGAAAGATTTCCAATAGTCATTGCTGGAGACTGTCCTCAACCCACAATCTATACTCACGATGGCTAATCACATTATACACACCTACCAGCCCCAAGCCATCCAATGTAGTTCTTGCTGGTCCTCACAATCTATTTCCAAAGCTAAGCAGAAAGGGAGGGATCACTCTCTTGACTGATAGAAAATCAAAGTCAGTTTAGATAAAAAGCCAAATGAAATAAATATATGGATTTCTTACTCCATCCTCCACCCCACCCCCACCTTTCCCTACGAGGCCAATCAAATTACAGCTATGGTGAACATTTTACATTTAAAATGTCAGCAATGAGGGTGAAATGCAGTGAACAAGATTAAGCCTCAGGAAAACAGATTCAAGCTCCCTAGAGAGTATCTTTTGTGAATGTTCTAGGTAAAGCAATATGGGATGTACAAAATTCCTTCACCACCACAGGTGATGGGGATGCAGAGGGTGAGGGTGGAAGAGGAATGAGAGTCAAAAATAAAATAGAAGTACAAAGAATCTCCATTCCCTTCTTAATTTTCCACTTAAAAATTCCATAAAATAAGGAAAAATAACACAAAAGAGGTTTAACATATACTTCTTTTTCTAGAACATCAGTTGGAAGGGAAACACTATTGAGTCCTATGATTATTGGATTTTATGGAGAAATTAATTGGATGATGAAGAGACACAGGGAAATATTCTTCTAAACTTTTGAGTTTATTAGATTTTGGTGATATTCCTTTTTCTTTCTATTCATATTCACATTCAGAAGCTTGTCAGACTTCTCAATTTCCCTCCTCTCCACATAGCCATTTCTTTTCTCTCCAGGATCCTTGTTTTATTTCTCTCATGCCTTAGAGACAATGACTTTGGAGAGCGTTGGTTTGGGTTTGAGTCTTAACTTTGATACTTATCAGCTTTGTGACCTTGGACAAATTAATTAACCTTGTCTGGAATATATTTTATCTTCTGTCAAACAAATGATATAACCCTTATAAGACTATTGTGATTATAAAGTGAGCTATTATATGCCAAGTGCTTAGTACTTGTTGGAACCTGTAAACACTCAATAAATACCAAGTTGTCTTTCTCAGACAACTTAGCTTTGTTATTTCCAAAGCTAAGCCCTTGACTTTGCCCTCAATAATCCCATTCTTTCCTCTCTTTTGTGGAGACCTTCTTCCTCTCTTCTGAGTCTTCAACTTTACTAAGTTACTGAGATTCTTTCTTATATGAAGGCACCCAGACTTAGTGTACCCCTTTCCCTCTTTGTGACTTGGAAGTTGTGGGACAGAAGGAGTGAATCAGAAAATGAGGTATCTGTGGGTTCTTTACATAACATAAGACCAGGAGGTGGTTAGAAAAGGGCTTGGTTACAGTGGGTCCTCCATCTATGAAATGAGGCCATGAGCTTGGGTAAGAGCCCTCTTACCTGAGCATGTGGAATGAAAAGACTAGAACTTTGGAGCAAAACGGAAAAGGCAAAACCCACAAAAGTTAGTGGAGCCAGGGGTGGGAGAGAGAAACAAAAGAGTGGGGGTGATACCATTGTAATTAGCTAATCCTATATAATCCTATATAATAAAAGGGTGATATGCAATTTGATCCTAAAGGTGGAACGACTGATTGCTATGACACTCACTGACCACCAGGGGGCAGACACTCAACACAGGAGCTGCCCATGGTCACTGCTACTCGGCCAGAAGCCGGCTTCCTGGCTGGCCAGCAAGGTGGCAGTAGTGGGAGCCTCTCCTGCCTCCGCAGCAGTGCTAAGGATGTCTGACTAATGGCCAGACTAAGCCAGCAGATAGACATTCCCCAAGGGATCCCAGACTGTGAAAGGGTGCAGGCCAGGCTGAGGGACCCCTCCGAGGAGTGCACGAATTTTCATGCACTAGGCCTCTAGTTTTTAATAATAGAAAAGGGGCAAAGGGAAGGCCAGACACTGTAGGCATGTTCCTTGCTAAACACTGGGGAAAAGGGACTGGACAAAGGGAAGATGGATGCATGTCCATTGGGTAATAAAAATAATTATTTTGTCACACCTGGGAACAGAGGTCATTGGCCAGAATGGGTGTGGCCACTGCAAGCAGGTGAAGATTTGGGATACTTAACTCCCTAATTGAAGAAGTTCTCTCTCTTTTGCTCTTGGTTCCTCTTGGCTCATGGCTCATGCTTGGCATCCTGGCATTCTCTGGTGAGGTCCACAACCATGCAGACCCCCACTAATGGTCTGCAGCTAGCCTGATGCTGTGCTGGTCCTGTCCCCAACATGGAAAGGAAACACTGGAAAGTGATTTGCTTCTAGCACTACTGAAAGCACAGCTACACTTCTTCTATGACCAGACTAAGGGAAATGAGACTTTGGAAAGCCAGGGGTGTAATTCCACAGAAATAAAGCTTTCTCACTCTCCAGGGGGAAGAGGGGCCTTCAGAAATGTTTATTCCAGCGGTACCCCTGGAAGAGTACTTCAGTAGCAACAGGGAAACACTGGGGGTGTTTTTTCTTCAATAACAGGATCACAGAAGCCAGGGCCAGGGCTACAAGAAGGGGATTTTTGAGAAAGAAGTGGGAGAGCAGGCACGCAAAGTCTGAGAGGTGTCTATTGAGCCTGGGTTTATTACTTAGGTGACCTATATAACCTTTTCCAGGGCATTTTTTATTTTTATCCTTTTTTTTTTAGCAATGGAAGAGACATTTGGTGCAGGGAGCTAAAGGAAGCAGTGAAGGAAGCAAGCATGGTCAGTTTCCTAGGTCAGCTTGCATAGAAGACGGGGCAGGTGCATGACAAGGTAGAAGGAGGAGCAGTGGAGACCTTTACTTTCTCCACAAGTGTGGCACACTGGGATGCACTTTACAGCTGTGCAGGGGGAACCTGATGAGCGGGGCTGAGAATTCAGGGGGAAGAGAAAGCATCAAAGAGGGACAGGGTCCTGGGCCAGAAAGAGAGGAGAATGGGATACGTGCAGAGCACTGGTGATGATGAGATTGCCTTGAACTTAATAAATCCTGTTCTCTGAAGGAGCTGAAGTGAAGGTGGGTGCAAATTTGGATACATTGATTGGCAGAGGGGAACTTTGCCTGACCCTTTTGAGGGCTTTATCTTCCTCGTTGAAGTGGGAAGCAAGACTGTCTGCGAAGGGCAGGAAGTTGGAAATGGGATGGGATCTGGTAAGAGCAGTGAAGGCTCAGAAGAGCTGTGGGGAGGATATGGATGGGAGAGGGTTGTTATATTATAGGGCACTGAGATTCCAGGAGAATCTGAAGATTATGTGATGTGTCTTAAGCAGTACACCTCAGCACAGGTAGAACACAATTGGGAGAGCATGTTAGGACCCATTCAAGGGTGGCAATGGGTATTGGTGGGGCTGAAAAAGAAGGGGCTAGGAAATCGATAATGTCAGGAGGGGGCACAAAGGGATTCCCTGTGAGTCTCACTGTGAGTCCTTACAGAACAGGAAGGTAAGCCATGAAAAGGGGATTGGCTGGAGAGGAGTACAGAATCAGTGAGCCCTTGGAGCTGGTATAAGGCCCGGGAAGTGTTGGACGGATAATGGACAATGGTGACAGGACTTGGAACTAACATTTCAAAGATAGCACTGCCCTGGCCAGTGTGGCTCAACAGTTGGGGCGTCAGCCCTCGCACCGAAGGATCGTGGATTTGATTCCCAGGTCAAGGGCATGTTACCTGAGTTGTGGGTCTGCAGGTTTGCTCCCCACACCCTTTCAGGGCACAAGCAGGAAGCAACCAGTCAATGTGTCTCTCTCACACATCGATGTTTCTCTCTCTCCCCCTCCTCCCTCTCTCTCCTTTCCACTCTCTCTGAAAAAGCAATGAAAAAAAATATCCTCAGGTGAGGACTAGCACATACAAAAGAAGATAGTGCTGCTTCAGGGCTTGGCCAAGTCCACATAGAGGGTCCGGCTGGATATTATTCCAGACTTTTTCTGAAGATCTTGGTTTTTGCTCAAGCTGGTACTACATTCCTCACCACATTTCTCTGCATTGTGATGGAGAAATAACTTCCCCAAGAAATCTCTGTTGGTGTTGGTTGAGGTTAGGGCATCCAAAACACTCTGACTTTCCCTGGCATTTAGGGATCTGAGTCCCTTAGTCTTTCTTTCATTGTCTTCCTTTTATGACATTGAGGAACTTTCAAAAACGAAAAAAAAAAGGTCACCCTGACAATTATGGGATGGTACTGAAAGGGCAGAGCGGGACTAACTCCACTTTGTACCATGTCCTCCATCTTGTGTGGCTGTGTCCCCTCTTCCAAGAAAAACCACAGGATGTGTCAGTTACTCAGCCCACCCTTAATTCAGCCAATTTGAATACAAGGGGAACTAACTTGAGGCCAAAACTATACTGATCACATCCTGTCTTTGTGTAACCAGACCCTAGCCCCAGCCCTCACCCAACCAATCGGAATGGGCCAACTCAGTGGTCTGAGTATGCCCTATAAAATCATTGTGCTTTTGAAACTGGCTCTCTTTTTCGTCCTGCCACTGTGTTGGTGGAGGTAGAGAGCCAAGTTAGCTTGTAATAAAGGCTCTTTGCTATTGCATCGGACTCGGCTCCCTGGTGGTCTTTGAGGATATTAAAATCTGGGCATAACAGTACAGACCTTGTATATATAATAATCCATTCATCTCCCTTAATTCTTAGATTCTTGCCCAGCTGGGAAAGCCCAAGTGTTTGCTTCTACCTCTGATAACCAGGTATGATTAAGAGAAGGTCTTTTTAGGGATGGCTCACCCATTCCCATAGGCATCAGAGGTCAACCCCTTGCCAGCCACGGAGACCTGCTGTTTGATCCCTGGCTTGCCCCAACATCCCGGTCTCCAGGACTGTGATCCATAGTTGGATCCTCAAGTTTTCTACCTGCTTAGGGAGCTGCGGTTTTCTATAAGCAGTGGAGGAGGTATACCTTTGGCTAAAGGTTCCCCCTGTAGTTTTTTTTTATTTTTTCTCTGAAGAACACAAATTGCAAATTAGTGCTGGATTTGGGCCAAGTGGAATCCATACATCCAAACGGTATGGAGCTGCTATGATTCTTCCACAGATGACACCCCATTTCTGGCACGATAGAGCATGCCCTCCATTGGGAGTCAACCTGGACAAGTCATTGTGGGCCTCAAAGTCCTCTGTGGACCTGGGAGCCTGAGTGTGGGGATACCTTAGGACACCCATCCATGCTTATCCCTTTTGTGCAAATGGCAACTGTAGATAGGTGGGAACCTTTGAAAGACTCCAGAAGAGCTGGGGGCAAGTGCTTCATTAGGAAGGAGCTAACGTATCCTCCCTCCTCCCCAGGGGATCCTTAATTCATGTAGACCCTGTGATCACAAAATATTGGACGTTCAGAATGAGGGTGTCTCATTGCCGTAGCCTGTCCCATTAATCTGCCCTGGTAGCGCATTCATTTGCTTGTATGCGCAGTTGCCTTTCTGGTGTCTTAGCTGCAGATTCCCCAATGCCACCCGAAGGCATAAATCATACTCAGAGACACGGGCAGTGTGATCTCATTCTCACCTCCCAACTGTGCTTTCCCCCCAACATTTTGGATTCCAAGAGAAAGTAGTAATGAAAATTAAAGCTCTATTTCAGTTTTGTTCTATTTTTGTGCCTGGTTTTGGGGTTGTTTTGGGGTTTTTTTCGGAGAGGCGGGGAGGGGGGGTGTAGAGGAAGTCTTCAATAAACAGTGTTCTCTGCGGCCCTCTCCATTTTTAAGCCGCTTTAGCTTTTGGAACCACCTGGGATAAGTCCCCCTCCTCTATGTCAATTGCTGTCTCACGTTCATACCTTGTCACTATTCCTCCCATATTCTGTCAAGTGTTGGGGCCCCAAGGTCATAGCCTTTACCCCCTGATTACACGTGGAACATCTTGATCATCACCAGGTAAAGCTGGTCATTATGAATCATCTCAACCAATTGGATCCAGAAGATGCCATGGCTGGGAAGGTGGAGGTCCTGGAGCACCAAAGTGTAGACTGGGGACCAACCGTGGCATGAGCATCAGGTGGGAGCTTGTTAGAAATACAGAACCCCAGGTCCCAGCCCAGGCCTAAGGATCTGCATTTTACCAAGATTCCCAGGTGATTCGTGTACACGTTAAAGTTTGAAAAGCACCGGTCAAGTTGGCATGCTGAGAGAAGCCCACTGGCTCAAATGCTGTTTTTTTGTCCTTTGCCCTGTCTGATCTCCAACTTCCAGGGGTGGGCAACCCCAGAAGCGGTTGGTTCTGTGTTTAAATCCAGACGGGAGGAACTAAGGCTGTTGAGATCCTGTTGAAGAGGAACAAAGGGAAAGCCTGTGGGAGGGACTGGCATCCAGCAGGGCAATTTGCCCTGTGGGCCTGGTGGCCGGCTGCCTTCCTGCGGCAATGTTTTGGGAACTTAGCCAGTACTCCTTTCAAAGAAGAGAGTAACATGTAGATAGAAGACGTGTTTGATAGCTCTAATTTGCATCCTAAGACTTAAGGATGCAACATGCAGCCCATAATGGTAATTAGCAATGGGTTGTCAGCCAGGATAAGTAATGAGGGAGAAACAGAAACCTGTTTTGATAATCCCTTAATAATACCCAGGTTATTGCCACGGTATGATTTAAGAGGAGATGGGTGCAGGGAAGACTAGCTCATAGAGGCACGCCATGTATAAAGCTTTGCCTAAAAGCTACAGGTGAACACTCCCCGAGTCTGTTCCCTGCTGGTCGCTGGGGGAAGGGACTGGGCAAAGGCAGTTTGGAAGCATGCCCAGTAAGGTCTGAGTGACGGGGGAAGATGCTTGTCTGTCAGTCACACCTGGGAACAGGTAGGTCATTGGCCAGAAGAAGGTGGCCGCTGCAAGGACAAAGGAAACCTGACTATTTAAACTTCTGCGCAAAGGAAGTTTGCTCTCTCGGCTCTTGGTTTTTGCCCTCTAGCTCTCCTGGCTGTCTCTGACATGTCAGGCTCCTGGCTCTCCTGTGTGCAAGGGATGCGCTCCCCTGCGCCCCCATGGCTCACAGCCATGTGGGACCCACACAATGGACTAATGGACTTTAATTGACCAGATGCTCTGCCAGATGTGGCTGCAACAGGGAACGGACACTTTGGACGCTGGCCCTCCTTTTTGGCTTTACCGTAACCCCAGCTACACCTTTTGTTTTGTTTTTCAGAACTGGGTTAAGGGGCATAGGACTTTGGAACCGAAGAAATGTAACCCCACGCACATACATTAGCCTTTTGCCCCAATCTCATTCTCCCTGACACATCTTAGAAAATTCTTTTCCTGAAGATAAAGCAAGAACCACCCCACTTCCACTGGTGCCGGGGAAATTGGACCCCCTGATTTCCCTGGTCGTCGCCATTTCAGATTAGCAGATCCGTTTGGACCGCAGTGTATGAAAGCCAGGAGGAGAAATGATATTAGTGTGTGTGAGGCATGCTGGCTGCCGGCAGGACATTGCCTGTGGCCCCTGACTGAGGGTCTAGGTGCATGCGGACCTGTCACCATGAAGCCCCTCTCTCCTATGCCGGGCTAGCATAGCAGTGTGGTGAGACACATTCAGTGTAACTGCTTTTGACCTGGAAGTGAGGAAGCAGGTGACGAAATCCACAGCCCTTTGGCAGCCACAGACTTAGAAGGTCCTTGTAGGTAACTAAGTTTCGGGGGGAGCGAGTGAGCATATACAAAAACCTTGGCTTAGATATTTTGGATTCTCATTTTTTCTTCATTTTTAAAGTACCCATGTCCATTTCATGGGGCCCATTTCTTTTCCTCTCGCTTAAGCTAGATGAGTTTAGTCACTTGCAGAAATCTCTCAGACACCCTTTAAAAATGCCCTCATTGATAGTACTGGAAGACATAGCATGTTTAAGTCCAATAGGGAATTTTGAATGTTATGTTTTTGGGGTTTTGTGTTTTTTTTACCATTTATGAGGCCAAATTGCTTAGAAAGAGAAGGGCAAAGGATTCGGGGATCTCTTCTAATAAGAATGATAGTCCTTGGATCTTTTCCCGAGTTCCTATGCAGCTTAAAAAAATACGTTCGTTCACAGTTTAAAAATGCATGCTCAATAGTAGACTTCAGTAATATTCAGAGGAAGAAAAGCAACAACAAAAAATCACCTGCAGTGACTTCTGTGCAAACATAATTTGGTATTTTGATTTATATTTACCTTCTCCCCTACTCAAATCTACCTATTAATAAATACAAATGCATACAAAAATGTTCCCATGTTGACCTTGTGCTTGCTCTTGCATTTCACCATGCATTACATTTTCTCATAGTAATAAATAGCCTTTTCTGCACAGTGTTTATTGGCTGCACCCTATGGAGCTTATTTCCTCCAAGAAATGAGGGTAACGATAGTTACGGGTCTAATTAAAATAGGAAACAAGAACAAAAAAGCCCCCTTCGTGCACTCACTAAGTAAATTTCACTTCCATTGGGAAATCGCATGACAAAATGCCAAGTTGGTTTCTTGTTTTTGTATCTCATGATGGCCCGTGTAGCGTTGCATAGCCTGCACTCCATCGGTCCTTTTTGAAAATGATTTGGGGCTTCAGCCCTTTCCTGGTTCCGGAGGTTCTCAGACTTCTGCCTCCGCAAGCACCAAGCAGACTCAGATGCGAAGCCTTTCTTAGAGAAGTTCATAGGGCGTATCGGGGAGAGACACAAGCCAGAGGAAAAATAATTATCTCAGTTTGCAAAAAAACAAACAAACAACAACAAAAAAACAAAAGCATTGTGCTTTCTTGTCTTCATGTTACTTAAGGCCGACACCTGTAGGTGATTTACACATATTGGGACCACTTGGCTGTTAAGAGCGCTTGGATTCCTTGTCTTTCCAGCTTCCCCCTACACCTTATTTCTTAGCCAATAACACTTCCCAGTAAGAAATAACTCTGTGAATGTGAAATCACTCTCTTGGCGGTACTTTTCCCTCATACAAACGCTGTTGGATAGCAATCTCTGGAAACAGAACTTCCTATTTCTCTGGACCTTTATTAGGCACACCTGGGAGACGAGGCCAGATATCTCTCCCTACCAGCCTTCCTGTGCACATATTGAGACAAGGGCTGTCTCAGTGGATTTCTTTGGACTCGCACTGGGCTGAACTTGAATGCTGACCTTGACCACATGGGCATCATCCAAATTGTTCAGATGTTAGTTTAGCCAAATTATTTGGAGTCATGCCCAGTCAAAATTTTAGCTTGAGGACACATCATATACCCCCCATCCCACGTACTCTAGCAACTTGTCCAGCAAAACAGACATGCGCCTCCCACCACCACCACCACCACCACCACCACCCCGCTGCTTTACTTTCTGAAGATCATAGGACTGTGTTACAGAGCAGGACAGCTCTGGGCATTGTTCTCAAGCTCCTCCTTTCTAAAACCCGAACCTCACAGCTAGCAAAGTGATCCCCACTCTTAGCTCACTCCTCACACTACTGTTGAAGAGGCAAGAGGCAGCTCTAACTGCCTCTTTTCCTCTGTGGTTCCCCATCTCCTACGGAATTCAGGCATTGCTCCTGGGCGCACACGTGGGCCTGCCTTGGGGCCTTGACCCTCCTGGTTTCCCAGCCTTCCCTGAGGCTGCCGGGTTTCAGCTCTGGAAAAGAAAGTTCTCGGGGCCTCGCAAATGTGTATTACTATTTCCTTTTCAGGGTTTCGTACTTACGTTCCTTTTGCCTAAAAATGACCTGCCCAACTTTTATTATCTCTAGAAAACTCCTTTTCTCCTTTTATGGGTGAACTCAGAAGTTTCTTCTTCTGGGGAGCCCTAACTCCATTTTTTATGCACATCTGCTTAACGTGTTTGTTTCCCCTAAGAGCCTACGGACTTCATGAGGATGGGGTGGGGAGTGGGGAGAGGGGCTTGTTGGATTCATTTTTATATCCTATGGGCCCCAGGAAAAGCAGGTGTTCAATAAATATGTGTGCTGAACTGGCTCATGCATGAGTTTTTGGTACAGAGCATCTACGTTCAGCTGAATTGATGCTAACCTGTGAAAGGTTTGCCTAACAAAAACCCAGCCCAGTCTTCTTCATGATCTGATGGGTTGAGTCTATGATAACTCATGAGCTCTTCCCGGGGCTTCACAAGGGTCTAAATTTTTATACCAGCAGCCTACTGTCCAATGATAGAAGGGTTTGCTGTTTTGGTTGACTTAACTCTCCTTCCTGGAGGAGGTAACAATATCCAGCTCTGCCGAGACAGACAAAACGTCACGGTGGTATGAAGCCAGGGTGCTCAGTTGACATTCGAGGTCATTGAAAACCCCAAGGGCTATAGCTAGTAGTGCTCATGAAGGCTTGGCATGCCTTCAGCTCGCTTATTGATTGTCAGGCATCTGTCAGCCTAAAATCATCTCCATACGTTGGTGTCCAGGGACGGAGTTGAACGCGACATTTTGGAGATGGAAAGAAAAGGTCCAAGCTGGTTCACAACCATGTTCTCCCTGACACTAGGAAACAATTTTCATGTCAGAGGGTAAAGGGAAGCAGTGTGGCTGGCTGAAAGGAGGGAGTGGGGGAGGTGGAGGGGAAGGCAGTCACCCTCTCTAAGGGTCCATTCTTTGCTTGTCACTCTTTTTAATCCTTGACATACATTATAGAAGTCAATTCTTATAAGAACTTTTCCAGGTAGAACAATTATTCCCATTTTACAGATGCAGAAACTGACGCTCGGAGAAAAGAGAGGAACTGGCCCTGAGTAAGCAAGGCTAGTGAGTTCATTCAAGTGGACCTGACCTCGTGCCCTGCTTCGGTGTTTTGACTAGGGAAGCAGAAACGGCATGCCAAGTTATGGGGCGGGCCGGGGGGGGGGGGGTGCATGTCGGATTTAATGTAGAACAATGTGGGCCTTTCAGTTTTTCCTGACACTTCTCCTTTAGGTGCTTTCTGCCCTGAACCCTGTGGGGTCTCTCATGCTTAGATGGAACAGACTATTTCAGAGCGACAGCCTTAGGGAACTTCTTCTGAATGAGTTGCCTGTTTTAAACAAAAAACAAACAAACAAAAAAACTGTCCCCAGACCTGGAAGCAGTCTACTGTTTCCTGTGAAGGCGGAATACAAGCTGCTTTGAATTGCTGACCTTTCGCCTCGCCGCTCTGCACGGTCACGAGGTGGCCTCCTGATTACCCAGTAGTTGGGAGACAGAGCATTAGAATGACTAAGCTGGGTGAGGCTCTCAGCACGGTCCCCCCTACTCACTAGGAAAGGAAGTTGGCATTAGACATTTGATCGCAGAAGGTTCTTTCCTTCTGTGTTTTCACCACTGACAAAGTTTGGGGAAAGATACAACGTTCATATCAATGAACATCTTCATAATCAGATGACAGGAAAGCTGTGCAGAGGGCACAGGACTGTTCCTGCTCTGGTTCTGACTGGCCACTGAACGTGGTATAAGAGAACAAAGGGAAAGAGAAGGCATTCTTGCCACGCAAGCCAGAGAGTCTCGAGCAGGATCTTGATGAGGGTGCTCGAGAGAGGTGAGAATGAGAATGTCTGAATAAAAAAAAAAAAAAAGGTACCAAGACAATTGCTGATGACAGCAAGAGAGGCTACATCAGTGTTAGAATAAGGGAGAGCATACAGCAGGCCTTGGGCTGAGCTGGAGGGTAACTGACTCTGTGGAGGCACACACACGAGGTGACAGGAAGATGACTGAGAAGGATCCCAGGTGTGAGATGAGATGAACTGGGAGGAAGTTGATTACGTCACCTTCCCTTCTGTTGTAACTCAAGCCCTGTTGTCTTATTGTCTTTCCAGGTCAGGGGCTCTCTTTGTTTGTAACCAGATCACCAGCTGGAGTCCCCACTCCAGAACCCTAAAAGCTCTGGCGCCCTCAAATATATCAGAGGATTTCTCGTGAGCCTTGAATTTCTCTAGTTCTTCCCTTTCTGTGTATTTCAGATCCTACCGAATTCCCTCCTGGACTGCTTCTCACACTTCTTTTCTTTTTTTTCTTTTTTTCTTTTTCTTTTTTTTCTTTTTTTCTTTTTTTCCCCTTGTTACTTCAGGATGAAACCTAGCTACTTCTCCTTGTGGATCTGAAGGTTTGGGGTTAGTAGAAGAGATTTGGGCACCATATAGACTAGGGAACAAAACTCACTGGCCCTCCCTGGCTCTGGGGTTTCTTCTCAGGCCACATCTCTGGCCAGCCCCCACCCCCACCCCCCCAATTGCTCCAGACTCCACTACCGCTTCATTTCCTTCATTAGCACTCTCTCCTCACTGTTGGCATCTGCAGACGGGGCCAACATTCTGGTTGCTTTCTTCAGTAAAACAATCTGGATGCAGATTAAGCCAAAGAGTAGCACTAGCTCAGTGGCCCTCACCAGTCCCATCTCAAGAACCTCCTCAAACTGGTACCTCTGCAGGAAAACCATGGAGACGGACGGACGGATCACACTGCGTCCCCAGAAGGCAAAAGCAATTGCAGTCCCTTATAGTTTTAAACAAAAATGTTTTCCTTCTTCCAATGTGGACAGTGGGCACGGGAGAGTGAAAAGTACATGGGGGCTGGGTGACTGTGCACCCAAGCTCCCAGCCTTGCTGACCCCGGAGGAGCCTGGGAATTCCTCCTGCCGGGTTGGCTCCTGGATTCACTCCCTTTGCCCTGGGAGAGGCCAGAGGCTTGGTGGTGGGTGTGCAACTTGGGAGATGTCATGGATTGATGATTTAAGACTTCAGTTCAACATGACCTTGGGTGAGTTTTTGACAGATAGAAGAGGGAAGAGAAAAAAAAAAACGACTTTCAAATACAGCCACCTTCCCTTTAGAGTTAGGACTCTTTTTCCATTGTTCGGGCTGCCGATTGATTAATTCAGACGCTGCCTCCTTCGCTTCTGAGGTCACGCCCACACTCCGTTGCTAGGGGTTGAAATGTCTTCTCACATAGAGTGTGTGCTCTGTCTGGGCCGGACCTCGCTGTCAATAACTCTTGGGGAGAGGAGAGAAGGAAGGGGCGCCTCGGGGTTTTGCCGTGCTTTTCTTTGCTCTCTGCGCCTGCACACCGCCTTGCTTTCCCGACCCGTTCATAACTTACTGCTCAAAGTCAAGGAGGGGCCACAGTTGTCCTTGGATGTCACAGAATTATGAATGAAGTCTCTCTCTGAGTGAGGACAGAATTTTTGTCGGTTCCGTTCCATCTGCAGAACAAACGGCTAAAAATCAAATCCAGAGCTAAGTGGGGGGGGGGGGGGGCTCCCCCTCCCTCTGTCTTTGTAGCAAATATCACATAGGCCATTTGTTTTCAATATCAGTTCATTGAACGTTACCCGCGTTCTCTTTCCTGAGAAACAAGTAGATGGACTGAGCTGCCAGCTGCTCACAAATCAGACTGTTCTAAGGATGTTGGCATACTGCTTCTTTATTCTTTCCGGGGTCCTTTGAAAGTCGCAGTCCCTGTTCAATGTACCCCTTTGCAGCCACCCTGCACAGACGACCCCACAGTCTTCTTACTAGGGATGCGTTTGGTAATTGTCTGCTGCGCTTTGCAGCAACAAACACAGCCGCTGAGATTTATGAAGAGTAAAGAAACCAACCAGGGGGCAGAGCCTGGCAGAGGGCTGCTCAGATTTCAAATGGCACCTGGCTGATGAAGGGCTCTGTCTTTGAGGGGACTCTTGGCTTTAGGGTGCCAAGATTTACCACCCCCCTCCGTCCCACCCCCTGCCCCGCCCCATCCGATGTTGAAGCTACGAGGCCCAGGCCAGATCTTTGGGAAGGGCTGCTGCATCAGTTCAGTTTGTATACATTTGGAATCAGATGGATTTTTTTTAGGCTTCATGTCCCAACACCTTGGGAGCCCACCAGGGTTGTGGGAGGTCTGGAGAGAGGTGGGGGGGGGGAGCGTGATGCTGTAGTGGTGGTCCTTGTGCACAGTTCAGGGACTCAGATTTGCATGGCCAGATCACCACCTCATATCCTGTGACTCTAGCTAGACCTTCATGTCTCTGTCTTTCGTTTGGTGCTTCCCTGAAGAAATGACCAAGCGGAGTGAACAGAACTCTCCTGGCGAGAGGAAGGGGAGGGAACCATGGTCTAAAGTTGAGGACGGAATAAAACCCCAGATTCCTGCTGTTTCCAGCAGTAGAATAAAGAGAATGTGTAATCTCTTATAATCTCATTTTCTTTAGTCGGCATCACCCCACTTTCATGCCCACGATCCAGAACTTTCTGGATCTACTTTTGGATTTGGCTGAAGAAGAGGAGAAGGGAAGGAAAGGAAAGAGTTGAGCCAAAGAAGTTAGAAGGTGGGGAGGGGAAGGCGGGTGACAGGGTGCACTCTGGAAGATGAGCGACAGAGTTGGGGTGCTGAAAGGCAGATCTCTGAATGGGGTGCCCTCTCCTTCAGATATCTGTCTCGCTGGGGAATCAGGGTAAGGGGGGACCCAACCTCATCACTCCATGGGTGGGTCATTTTTCTGTCTAATTAATTGTTAATCTGGGAACTCACATTTCAGTGGATCTGGTCTTGGATGGCTCCCAAGAAAGAAAAGACTTAGACTGTAAGGTACCTGAAGGGATGTGCAGATTAGGACCTGGGACAGCATACCGTTTGCTCTATGGGAGGAAGTGGGCATTGGGGGTCTGGGGGGAGAGACAGGGCCAGAAAATGACTCACAGTGAGTGCCCTGACAGCCACCCTCAGCCACCAAGGCCACGTGGGAAAGAAGTAACTGTCAGAATGAAGCCCAGCCTGCAGGGAAGAGGAAGACCTTCCCTGGTTATTGCTTCATTCAGGATAGCCAGGAAGCATCCAAACATGTGCCCCAATGAGGCCAGGGCTCCACTTCTCATCAGGGAAAAGGAAAAAAAATAATGCCTCAATACAATATCACGTTTCTTTGCTCTCAGACATTTTAAATGGCAAAATGTGGGTGAGTTCACACCCTGGGGTGATGATTTGAAATGCCCTTCCCGCGCGCCCCCCCCCCCAGAATAGTCCAAGCATCTGAAAAACTTATATGATAACTCTTCCTGCAACCTAGGCAGATCTGAGGAGATGGGAGGTGGGAGGTGAGGGAATCCAGCTGGGCTGTGCAGAGGAAGCTCTCTATGGCCAAAGTGTTAGAGTATTCTTTACAAGGGCCAGAACTGGGTAAAGTCGCATATAAAGCAAGAGCTGAGTAATTCACTGAGCCGGAGAAGATGGTTCACCTGGGCCCCTGCCAGATGGAAGGGAGGGAAATGCAGAGCCAGATATTGGCAGGACAAGCAGAAGAGTGAATCTGGGTAAACCACTCATAGATTCTTGATGGCAGTGGTGTTAAACACACACTCTGCAGAGAAATGCATCGTTGTGTTTAAATGTTCAGGGACAAGGTGGACAACCCCTCCCCAATCTTCGGGTGACCTCTTACTGGCATATCACAACAGATGATTTCTGGATCCCCAGTGGAAAGGTGGGCTAGAGTTGGGAATGGGGGACATCCAGAAACTGCCCTTCTGGTCTTGGTCTTCCTGGAAGAAGTAGGTACCACAGCTGGCCATTGTGTCCATGGAGACAGAAACTTCCCCTGTGATGAACTCAGAGGCTCCAAGCTGAATCACCAAAATGTATGGGAAGCAAGCCAGGACTCGAGTCAGATACAGCACTACCCTGGGAGAGATGGGGTACAGGCCTGGGAACAGAGGTTGACAAAACTGAAAGGCTATGGAGTTATGGGGTTGGTTACCTCCAAAAAGCTCCTGCTAGTGGTTTTCCAGTTTAGGCACAGAGAACTTGTTTCTTTTCCATTTTCATGGAGAGCCAGAGGGTGATTCCTACTTGACTGGAATATACCTACATCAGTTGGGTCATGAACTCCTATGAGAGCTGATGAAAGCTACAATTTCTGTGTTTTTGTGGGCCCCTTGATACTAACCCATGGATCCTGATTTTGACACAAGATGGTGTTGAGGAATTCTGTAAGATATTGGCCAGGTACCAAAGAGATGATGGGAACATTGGGATGTGACTGAGCTTACGTCAGAAGAGATGGCCGAGGCAAAGGGATGCAGTGAGCTGTGTGAGTTTCCCATTCATTGGAAGGTTGGGTTTGCTATTTGGGGGACATGTAGCAAGATTCTATATTTTCCCAAGAATCCATGCACCATCTGTCCACTGCACTGTGGCTGGAGGACAATGACAACTACTGAATGCTAAGGTCAGGATGTGCTAGCTATGTGGTGAATGGGGATTGAATAGTTTAGTTTCTAGGTGGTAGTGGCTGGTGCAACCCTACCAGCAGGGTAAATGCCTCTCATCTGACCCCGAGGCAACTGCATGAATTAGGGGGGACTGAAAAGCTGAAAGGGCATCTCAGAAAGCAAAGGTCACAACACTCAGACCCAGAAGGGTAAGAGTGTGAACTTCATGACTACAAAAGATGGACTGTGTTGACACAGATAATGCCGAAGAGCAAGGATTATGAGCAGTCGATAAAGGAAGAGCCGGAAGGGTCGCATCCTTCCCCTTTACTGTTATCAAAGGGGGTCTTGGGTGCCTGGGGGACCCAATTTGAAAACTCTGTGAACACACTCATTGAGTAGTTTAGTACTTTTCACTTGAAGTGATGTGTTCCTAATTGACCCTGAAGAGGCTTTCAGTGATCCCAGCAGGCAGCCTCACTTGAGTTGTCAGTGGCGGCAGTTTTCCAATGGCCAAAATCTCTTTGAGCTTCTCACCCTGTCTGATAAGACTTGTCCCAGGTCATATGTCCTCCACCCATCTTCTGCCGGTATGGTCTTTAAAGCCTTCTGCTTTAGTATTGGCTCCATTCCTGCCAGAAAGTGTGTGTTGTCTACAGACCCTGAGCTTGAGAAGCTCCCTTCTGATTTATTTGGCGAGGGCTCTGCCCAGAGTGTGCAGCGCTAGCTAAAAAAAAGGCTCAAGTTAGAAGACATTTCTTCTGGGATGTACCAATGGGTACCACTCATGACCAACCTTCAAAAAAGACACATGAACTCTTATGTATGAGAGATAATTCAGGAGATGCCATTTGGATGAGTAAATCCTGAAATATTTTTTGAGAACTGAATATTGGAAATCAAGATTGTTCTGAAAAGTCCAGACTGATGGAGTCTCGTACCTGATACTCCTCCAAATAACCCCCCACCCCATAGAGTGGGCTCTCCTGAACTAAGACCCTTGATTATTTTTCTGTGCCCTCTCATGAGGCACTGAGACAACCTATGCAGAATACTGCAAAACTTGTCTACAGTCAGGGTTAGATGCACATTCTCTTTAAGTTGTTGGTGTTCGGTGATTAAAAAAATTTAAAGGGTCTGGCCTTTTTTATTGGGATACATTATAAAATCCCCCATCCTTGCTCTTCCTTTCTTCCATAGCCTGTGAACTTTCTCATTTCTGAAATATGAGTCAGTTGCTATTAGAATATTATTTAAGGAGACACATGTTACTGCCATTCTAAAAATGGTACCAATTTATGCCATCACTTAAAAAGGGGTTCTGTATTACATGCTGGAATTTGTTCTGGGGGACATGGTCAAAGAAGTGAGTGGTCAGGAGGGGTGGGATGGAGCTAGACATCCTACCACCAACACCACCACTAGGGTGGGGTAGACTCTGGGGCACTTAAAGACTGACAATAGATCTCCACAACTGAGGTTCAGCTACATGGCCAGAGCTGCTCAGCTTTCTTGGGAAGCTCTCATCATGAAGATGGATCTAGGTCTTGAAAATTCAGGAAATGCTAAGAAGTACAGATGGGCTGGCTATCATTAAGAAAGCTCATTCATATTTATCCATGCAAAATTTCCTCAGTTGACATTTTGTTCTTTCTCTGTGTTAGGCATTGTATTGCACTAAAGTTGTATAGAAATGGTCAAAATTTTGCTCCGGCCTTCAAGGAGGTCATGGCCTGCTAGACGTGGCAGTCAAGTTGAAGCAGAATCACAAGAGGATGTGAACGATATGGGGGCTCTGCTTCCTAAGGATGAGGTCTTCTCACCTTGCCGTGATGAGAAAAGTCAGAAAAAGTATCCAAAGGAGGAGGTGTCTGCTCTAGATCTGGATCTGGCCCAAGGGAGTGCTGGGAGGAAGGAGGAATGGAGATCAACTTTCCAGCAGAGGGCTGCCACTGCTGGGTTGAACAGCCCTGACATGGTTGTGGTTGGTTAGGGCCGGGACTTCTGGGGGCTTAGAAAATCAAAGCAGCTGATCTGGAGAATCAGATTGAGGAATCAGAACAGACGTTGGAAACAGGGTACAAAGCAGAAACCCAGTCCTATGATTTTGGGTTACATAACGATCAATTGGATTTGGGTACACAAGTGCGCAGGAGCTCTGATTGTCCTGTTACTAGAATGGTTGCACAAGAGGTAGTGAACTTGCCTTGAGGAATGTGTGGGAGCTCAGGGATCAGTCCTGGAGCTCGCAGATAGGGATGGAAGCCAGCGTGGATGCAGTCACAGGACAGTGTCCTCGCCACCATGGGTGGGCACCACACTCCCCTGTCTATCTACACAGCACACCTAAAGCTAAGCCCTGTCGGATGGCCCATGAGGTTGGAAGGAACAAGGGGAGAGAACTGAAGCCGCTCAATCATTTACTTGCACAAGTCAGGCTTGGTGTGGAACTACACTAGGTGAGGTGCTGGCCTTAGATAGGCCCAGCTACAGCAGGGAAAATGGGGAGCTGGCCTGAGAGTTTGGATGCACCTGAAGATTATTTTCACTAATATTTTGTGAGGCTGGGAGCTTTTCTGGCTGAGAGTTTGGCTGTTTGAAAATAGCCACATACAAATGAATGCTTAATGTTATTGCGGTGATTGATAACAAAGTTCAGCAGCAGCAGAAGACAGACTTGTCGGGGTTTGCATTCTTGGCACTGATCCAACCTGATCGGCCTCATTTTACCCCCAAAGATGCCCACAAAGTGCTAACTTAAATAAGAAAGGCCCTCGGTCTCAAATAAGGCCATTTCACCCTAGATTCCTATTAATCAATTTCTCTCCGCTGGCAGACCCCGTGATCTTTTGGGTTATTTGACGACTTTGACTAAATATACATACGTATGTATTTCAGTTCAAAGCTTCAGAAGTGGTAAAACATTATGGTAAAAACAGGAAGATTAACAACTGCAGTTTTGCAACAAATCTCAGTTCCCTGATTTAAACATATTTTTTATACCAGCTTAATAGTAAAAACATATTCAAGAAATTTATGACATTTTTTGAGCAAAGAGAAATTTATGTTTTTTTAAATATGTGAAGTCCAGACGAATTTGGCAGATATGGGATGTTGATGTGCTAGTATAGCACTTTTTTTTTCTTTTTTCCTAAATATTTGACTGGATTCTTGGTAAAGACTGAGTGAACTGGCCAGCTGAACAAAACATACATGACTTAACAATTAGCCAAGAAACAGAGGGTACAAGAAACAGGAATCCACCAAACTCAGGTAACTTAACATAAAGATCTTTAAGAACCCCTAAAGGAGTTATTTTATTAATATAACCAAACCAAGTTGAGTGAAGTGCAGAAATCGTATTAGACTTTACTAATATCTCATGCTGAAACGCATCTTTATCGAATTGAGATCCAACCGCGATTGAAGCAGGATCTGTTGAATGCATATGTGTTCTCAAGTCCTCTAGTAAGTTCAGAGTCAAAAACGCTACGGGTAAGTTCAAATAGTGGCCTGCTAGACCGACGAAGGCCTTTGCAGTACGGAAACATAGCCTCACTGTGTCATTCTTTAAATTATTTCTCTGCATCTGAAAAGGCACCCATCTCATCACCAACCCTGATCCAGGACACCCTTCAGGGCAAACCAGCTGGCCCCCACCTGTGCACCATGCTTCTATCTTATGTAATAAAAGAGTAATATGCAGATTGACCATCACTTCAAAACACAAAAATGGCTGCTCCCATGTGGACACAAGATGGCCACCACAAGATGGCTAGTAGGGGAGGGCAGTTGGGAAGGACCAGAACTGAAAGGGAGGGCAGTTGTGGGCAATCAGGTCAGCAGAGGAGAGAAGTTGGGGGCAAACAGGCTGGCAAGGGAGCAGTTAGACATCAATCAGACTGGCAGGGGAGTGGTTAGGGGGTGATCAGGCTGGCAGGCAGAAGCAGTTAGGGGCAATCAGGAAGGCAGTAGGGTGAGCAGTTGGAAGTCAGCAGTCCTGGATTGTGAGAGGGCCATCAGACATCCCTTGCAGGGTCCCAGATTTGAAAGGGTGCAGGCTGGGTAGAGAGACAATCTCCCCCCCATGCACGAATTTTGTGCACTGGACCTCTAGTATATATATAAGCAGAACATGTCCTGCTCCCACATAGAGAAGGCTGTCCTCTCTTTCAAGGATGCATTCAGTAAAGCGAGCTCTTACCGAAGACAGCTTGGGGCTTTTGAAGAACACCAGGCTAACAGGGGAAGAAAAGCCACTGATGAACACAGACCTGTGTTTCCTCATTCTTACTTTGGGGCCCATGTTCAGTGGGTGTGCGCTAGCCTTTCAGTGAAGACTGTTTACTGTTGGTATCCATTCTGATTGGTTGGTGCCCGAGTCGTATACCTGTTGCTAAATATTTTGAACATCAGCTGCACCTAGCTTAGAAGAGAATTGGGAAAGGAATAACATTTTAACAGATGTGTATCTGTGAGGGGTGACACTCTCAGACGGGAACAAGCCCAGTTCTGATAGCACTCAATGGGAGGAGGATAGGATGGTGAGGGAGGAATTGACCAGACCACTCAAACTTTAGGTGGTGGGGGAGGGGGGGGAATCCTCTCAAAATTTGAGCCTTTAAAAGCCCTTCTTAAATGGTCTGAAAACAGATTGACACATGAAACCCAGGGAACAAGAGTGGGCTGGAAGGCGGAGACAAGGCTAGAGTTCCAAAGCTCATTGGAACAGTGAGGCCAGGAGGATGTTGGAGTGAACAGGATGAACAGGGTTTGGATGTGGATGGTGTCGGGTCCAGGTTCCTCTGCCAGGGACTTGGAAGACCACATGAGTACAGTGGGGAGAGGTGGGTCATGCTTTATTGCAAACAAAGCAGCCCACAACTGCTGGTCAGTGGCACCTGATATGCTCGCTCAAACAAAAGAGGCCTCATGCCAATTAGTGACATGGGTGCTACATTCACATAGTTGTATAAGGGTGTGCCTTTACAGTATGTATAGTGCTATGCTGAGCCATTGCCCTCAAGCATGTATGTGGCGAATTGGCCTGTAAGCATAGTAACACTACGGTGTTATTGTCCTGGCACATGTGTATGGCAAATGGGCCTTTAATATCCAGGATACTCTGGTCAGGGGCCCCACTGATGGTTATCCCCTCTTGATCTCTAGTCAGCTGCCATGTGGAGCTGGCCACCCCCAGGGTGCTGCATGTTGGTGGGCAAGCACAGCTGTTTAGCTTCCTCTTCTCTTGCATTAATAGCAAGGAGCTGACCCAGACAGAAAAGGGTCCTGGTGGGTGCCCTGAGTGAGGCTCAGGTCTTCCCCCTCCTCCTACTCAACCACATCCTTCTCGTGGTCTCCATTACTTTTCTGAGTGTTCAGAATGCACCTCAGTTGAGAAAAGGCCAGAGTTGCCTTATACTGTGGTTATGGTATATCACCATCACTCTAACTGCCAAAAGCTTTGATGCATAAGAAAATTCAAGCATGTGCAGTGCTTTATTTTTCCTACCAGATTCACAATTTAACATAACAATTTCATTGTTTCTGAAAACAATCTGTATTTTGCTTAAGATGAAGAATGTGGCTTTTTTTATTGAGCATATTAGCTGTCTACTTCTCTTTAGGGGCATGATATTAAGCTAGATTTTGTTCCTTGATGTCATGCCAACATAAGGGTCAGGTGAGGCAGGCACAACCTGAGCCTGGAGAAAATGAACACTTTCCTCTCGATTGCAAGAGGGTAACTGAGAGTGGACATTATTCATAAAGTTCCATGGATTTCTTTGTATGGTTGCCTTAAATTCATTACTTCTGATGATGTTCCTTGAGGCTAAAAGAAACATTTCATTCTAATGAGCTAACATATGTTACTGGAAGTAAAGGCTTGAAGACTCACCCAAGTATCTAAAACACTTTTGAAAATTGGCCAATGTTTCTTTGTGGGAAGGATACATATCCACATGTGGAAGGATCAAAGCTCATAAAGCTGGGGCCAAAGCACATACGGTAAAGCTGAGGCCAGACACGTGACTGTGAGAGGAGGGAGGGTCAGTGTTAAAGATTTCTTGGCATTAGTCAAGGGGAAGTCCAGTAGTGGGGAGATAAAACGGAAGCAGATTTTATTCACTCGGTCACCTCCTCTCATTACTTTTTTTATCCTGGTAGAGGTGGGCCTCGTTCCCAAAAAGGTGGAATCTGTGATGGCCTATGAGAAAAGATCTTTTTTCTCTACAATGGACTTTTAGGTAAAGCCTTGCATTTGACAAGAATGGACTCAAATAACTCCCCATTCATTCAGAACTTGCCAAAGAAGAACTGGGTATGTCCTTAAAACACCTGTACTCATCATCTAAGTTTTGCCTTATATGTTGGAAGATTGGGGTTTATTGGGTGAATTATTCTGAAGGGAATTTGTGTGAGTCAAGGTAGCTATGGGTCTCTTCTGGGGGAAAATAACAGAGAAGAGGTTATGCTGTGATTTTTGCTCCAATAAATTAGCTAAACTGAGAAGACCCAAATAAAAATAATTTCTCCCACCAGCAGTGTACTAGAGGTTTTTTTTTTCCTCCATACACTTGTCAATTTATTGAAGGTAGCCATTCTGGCAGGTGTGAGGTGATACCTCATTGTGGTTTTAATTTGCATCTCTCTAATGATTAGTGGTGTTGAGCGTTTTTTTTCATATGTCTCTTGGCCATTTGTATGTCTTCTTTGGAGAAGTGTCTAGTCAGGACCTCTGCCCATTTTTTTAATTGGGTTGTTTTTCTTTTGTTGAGTTGTATGAGTACTTGGTACACGTTGGAAATTAAACCTCATTAGATGCAATATTGGCAAATATGTTCTCCCATATTTCAATTTGATGCTGGGTTCTTCTCCTGTGTAGCCGCTATGGAAAACAATGTGGAGTTACCTCAAAAAAATTAAAATGGAACTGCCATCTGACCCAGTGATCCCATTTCTAGGAATATATCCTAAGAACCAACCAGAAAAAATATATGTAGCCTTATGTTCATAGCAGCATTATTCACAATAGCTAAGATCTAGTAACAGTCCAAGTGCTTATCAGTAGATGAGTGTATTAAAAAAAAAGCTGTGATAAATTTACACCATGGAACACTATGCAGCTGTAAAAAAAAAAAAAAAAGGATCTCTTACCTTTTGAGACAGCATGGAGTGACCTTGAGATTATTATGCTAAGTGAAATAAGTCAGCCAGAGAAAGACAAATATCACATGATCTCATTTATATGTGAAATCTCAGAAGGAAAAAATAAGCTGAGGAATGAAATAGAACCAGAAGCATGGAAACATGGAAGAGACTGATGAATCTCAGAAGGAAGGGGGCAGAGGGTGTGAGAGAAGATTAACAAAAGAATTTATATGCATATACGCATTGCCCATGGACATAGACAATAGGGTGGTGAAGGCCAGGAGTGGGACAGGAACCAGGTGGAAGGGAGCAATGTGGGGAGAAGAGGGGAGACATCTGTAATACTCTCAACAATAAAGATTAAAACAAGGACTTCTAATAGGCTTTGGTGTTGTCTGCCAGAAGGGGTGACCATTACACATTTCTTTCTGAATGCCAACTGGGATTCAGAAACACATTAGCTGGCCTATGAATGCAGAGCTTTCTGGAGAGGTTGATTGATGTCCCCTGGAGAAATCTAAAAGTGGGAGGTTGGCTGGGGCAGCTCATAGTAATAGGGCAAGAAGAGCAAGTTGGCTGAGCAGGCTGCTCTTGACCTGCTTTGAGGAGCAAGTATGTACCCTCAAGGCAACAGGCAAGCATGTCAAAGAATCTGGGCTTGAGGTTTTTTTGGAAGGATTCTGTTCAAGAATGCTATCTACTAAAAGTAAAGGTACCCCAAAGAGATGCTGCTAAGACAGGAGCTGGTGGAGCCAGGGGGAGTCTGGGGGAGCCTGGATCATAGCTCAGGCAGAGAAGAATTGTTGGGGTTCGGAGATGATACTACAAGGAGGTCCCCTAGCTGGTCTTCAACCCATCCATAACTGCCACCCACAAAATGAAGCCAGTATTTATATGATAGAGGTATTTTAAGAGCCAAGAGAGCACATCAAACAGCACCAAGTAAGTAAAAATTCCTTTGCTATTTTCCCACCTCATCCCCCTTGCATCCAGAGAACCCAGAAGTGGGCACTGGGGCTGGGGGAGTGAAGTGGGGTAGGAGGTATTGCAAGAAGAGGACAGAGAATGACACCTCTCAACATGCTGATTCCCAAACCTAACACCAAGCCTGAGCCAGGTGTATAAAGAAGTTGTAATTACATGCAAGGTTAAAGTTTTGGTTTTAGAATGGTCTGCACTGGATTTTGAAATTCTTGAAGAGGAGACTGTTTTTTTTAATGGCTGACATCGACTTGAAAGTGATGGAGTCAGTCACTCTTCCCCAGGCATTAGTAGGAGAAAACAAACCATTTTCTGATTATATCAAATCCAGTTAAACTCTGTACAACTCTAATAAAAATCTGCATTCCAAAATATGGACTCAGCTTGCTGACTTTACTTTTCTTAGCATTGGCTTCATTCTGAAGACATACCAAGACAGTGGTAGTAGCACCATCAGAGGAGAATACAAGTGGGATTCCTCGTTGCTAGTGGGGTTCTTGGGGTACCACTGAAATGAGCACTTTTAGAAGTCCTTACAGGAGCATGAGATGTGGTAGAAGACTTTATTTGCCTGGAGTTACATTCCTCAGGTTGTCAAGTCCCATGCCCCTTAAACCTTAAGTCCTGGAAAAGGTGCAGCTGGGATTCCAGTAAAGCCAAAGCAAGCCAGTGTCCAGAGCTTCTGTTCCATGTCGCAGCCAAGTGCAGTCCAGCATCTGGTTAATCAAAGACTATTAGTCCATTGGGTGGCATCCACAAGGCCCTGGGTGTCCCAATAGGTGCCCCAAGAGGGCCAGGGGCCAAGAGAGCTCCAACCTCCCTTTTTTTTTTAGAAGTTTAGATGTTGGGACCCTTGCAGTGGTCATGCCTATTCTGGCCAGTTACCTGTTCCCAGGTGTGATGGACAGACAGGAAAGCACTTTCCCATGTCACTCAGTCCGTTTTGCCTTTGTCAAGTACCTATTAGCAGGGAACAGACTTGAAGAGTGTTAAATTAGCAAGCTGAATAAATGGCATATCTATATTACCTGGTCTTTATATACTCCATTCCAGTTAAATAATAAACAAATTATTATAACAGCATCAGTTTCTGACACAAAATATCTATTTCTGCTCTGGTTATGTAAGGGTAGACAAGCATTCTCCTGAGGGGAACAGAGCAGAATGCTTTCCAAGGCAAGAGTATTGTAAGACCCATTTTACTCCAACTGGTCAAGGAGGTACCATGTAGAACAATGGACTTCCTCACTCTGACACTCAATTTTTACAAATGATAATATCAACAATCCAGATGTTTGAATGTGATTAAAGACCAGGAGTAATTTTTTAAGAACAAAACATCAGTGAACTCACACTAAATCTGTCGTCTTCCATACACACCATGATACCATAGGTCCAAAGTTATTAGAAACTTGGCCTTTGTTAGAACACTAGGGAAAAAAACTACCTTTAAAAATACCCAGTTTCCACAGAATAAGGACTGAAAGCAACATTTGTTGCATTTTAACTTTTTAAAAATGGGTTAGAAGCTGAGGCTCAGAGAGGTGTCTTATTCAAGGCCATGCAGCCCAAGGATCCAATTTAATAAAATTTCATTCTGTAATATTTCCATTGTATCATAAGCCAGACCTGAGTAGATTCGTGTCTACCTAGTTCCTCTTTTTTCCCCATGGAAGCGGGAATACATTATCATAAGCAAGTGATCCCAAATTTGAGTCTTTTCAATGCCACCTAGATGACATTTGCCATATTACTATTCCACCTACACTATTATATGATTTTCCTTTCAATTTAGTCACTTTTAAAATTAAGCATTTTCAATTACAATTGGAAAAGAACTATAGTAATTGCCTTAAATAAGCACAACAAAGACAAAATAAGGCCCTCAGATACTATGACCTGGGCTTCAGTATTTGTTAGAAAGGAGATTAGCAAAAGGGAAAGGCACTAAAGCCAAACCCGTGTCAAACTGGAGGGTTACTTTCCGATGTAATTTAGACCGAAAGAATTGCAAAGGGGAAAACTTTCCCATGGGGTAATTCAAAGCTTTTTAATGCTGTGACTGAGCAATAACATGAAATGCCAAATATTCAAATAAGAGGAAGGATATTTTGGAATATAAAGATACTGCAAGTACATACCTGCTTCCAACATCAGACTAGCAGATTTTACAACTTCTGGGAATTTTTTTTTTTTTTTTGCTTTTATTATTATTTTTAAATTTTTTTTTTTTTTTGCAGTATAACTTAGATTTAAGAGTAGTACATATGTTTTTCTTTTTTCACCCCATTGTCCTCCCTCTAGCCTCCCCTACCCCCCAGCACATGTCCCCACTTGCCCCCCCCCCACTGCCCCAGTGTCTTGCATCCATTGGTTATGCTCATATGCATGCATACAAGTCCTTCTGTTGATCTCCCACAGCACCTGCCCCCCACGCTCCCCAGCCTTCCCCCTGTAGCTTGACAGTCTGTTCAATGCCTCCCTGCCTCTATATCAATTCCTCTCCCCTGTTTCTTTTCTTCAAAATATCTTGCGTCTGCATACTAGAAATAAATGCATAGGAACAAAAAATGTTTGAGTGTCAGTTTCAATGTCCAACTGTTCTGAGTCCCAGTTTCAATGTCAAATAGTTCTTCATGTGTACAAGTCAGCAATGGTACCCAGATGGTGGACACATGGTGGCAATGCAAGTTCCATTCTCTCTGGTTTGGTCCTGAGCTGCCTGCAGCAATGCACAGCTGCCGACTGCTAGCATGGCAAGGTGTCGTCAGTGTCCCTCATCTCTAGACCGTCCTCGTGACTAGAACAGACCCATAAATTCATCACTGTCGCAGGAACCCACATGGTCTTGGAGTTATTCTCTGAAAACACACAAACACATTCTTGACCAAAAGTTAACAAAGGGATCCTCTCTGCAAATTAGACTTGGGATTCTTTTTATTTTTGCCCAAATGATATTCCTTTGGTTTATTTTGACACCATGTGTGTTTTTCATGGGTGTCCTGCTGTTGGCATTACAAATGGAAGTTACTGCCGAGACCGGTTTGGCTCAGTGGATAGAGTGTCAGACTGCGGACTGAAGGGTCCCGGGTTCGATTCCGGTCAAGGGCATGTATCTTGGCTGTGGGCACATCCCCAGTAAGGGGCGTGCAAGAGGCAGCTGATCGATGTTTCTCTCTCATCGATGTTTCTGACTTTCTATCCCTCTCCCTTCTGCTCTGTAAAAAATCAATAAAAATATATTTTTTTAAATGGAAGTTACTTTTCTGGAGTAAGAATTTTCTAGATGTGTCCAACTGTTCTGAGTCCCAGTTTCAGTGTCAAATAATTCTTTATGTGTACATGTCAGCAATGGTATCCAGATGGTGGACACATCGTGGCAATGCAAGATCCATCCTCTCTGGTTTGGTCCTGGGCAGCCTGCAGACACGCACAGCTGCCGACTGCTAGCATGGCAAGGTGTCGTCAGTGTCCCCCATCTCTGGACCATCCTCGTGACTGGAACAGATCCATCAGTTCCTCACAGTCGCAGGAACCCACATGGTCTTGGATTTGTTCTCTGAAAACACACAAACACATTCTCGACCAAAAATTAACAAAGGGATACTCTATGCAAAATAGACTTGGGATTCTTTTTATTTTTGCCCAAATGATATTCCTTTGGCTTATTTTGACACCATGTGTGTTTTTCATGGGTGTCCTGCTGTTGGCATTACAAATGGAAGTTACTGCCAAGACCGGTTTGGCTCAGTGGATAGAGTGTCAGACTGCGGACTGAATGGTCCCGGGTTCGATTCCGATCAAGGGCATGTATCTTGGCTGTGGGCACATCCCCATTAAGGGGCGTGCAAGAGGCAGCTGATCGATGTCTCTCTCCCATCGATGTTTCTGACTTTCTATCCCTCTCCCTTCGGCTCTGTAAAAAATCAATAAAAATATATTTTTTTAAATGGAAGTTACTTTTCTGGAGTAAGAATTTTCTAGATGTATTTTACTTAAAGGATATTTTTCCTTACATGATATTACCCCACTATCCCCCCCCTTTTTTTGATTAATGGGGGCTTTTGGAAATTTTATATTGCAGTCTTGGTAATTTTAAATTTTAATTTTTGCACACAAATATGATTGCTTTAGATTCTTTGGATGTTAGGCAATTTTACAGTGGGATGAACTACTAATAGAAATTTTAGTTAATGTTTTAAGAACAGCTTTTTGTCCAATACACTTAAATTTTCTTGAGTATTCACTTATTTCACTTGGCCAATTTAAATTAATCTGAAAACTTGATTACTATTTTACTGTCAATTTTAATACTCAAGCAAAAATCTTAGTTTACCCTGTAAATATTAGTGGAAAGGATTATTTGCATTCTTGAGTAGGCCCTGAGCATTCCTGGTACTAGACTGAATTTAGACATAGAGCAGCTGTTGCTGGCCAAGTCTCTGTAACCTGGGTCCCGATCTGAGCTGTGCGTGGGAGGCGAAGCAGCCATGGGGGCAGGAGACCTCCCTCAGAAGGGGTGAGAGTTCAGGCCCCTGCAAGGTTTGTGGGTGAGGGTCTGTGCCTCACCTCTGTTGACCTTTTAGTTCTCTCCTGTTGGCCCCTCTGTGACTGTGCCTGTCTTAGGCTGTTCCTTCCCTCAGGAATCTTACCTCTGGCTAACCAGCCATCCTCCGGGGCCAAACAGGGTGATGTGAGGTTTTGTTCTGTCTCCTTTGTACTACTGGAAATTTATATTGGAAGGTGAAGTGTTCAAAGATAAGTCTTTCATGCTACAATTGTATCAGGGTTCTTGCAAGTAAAAGCAAATGATTTATTGGCTCATATAATTGGAAGACCCAGTTCAAAAACCAGAGCTGTATTTGGAGACTCAAATAACATCTTCCAGATGCCTACTCTCTCTCTCTCTCTCTCTCTCTCTCTCTCTCTCTCTCTCTCTCTCTCTCTCTCTTCCTCTCTCCCCCTCCCTCCCTCTCTCCCTTCCTCTCTTTCTTTGTGCATGTGCTTTCCACAGAAAGCAAGGTAGCTGCCAGCAGCCCAGAATTCCTATCTCCCAGCTTAGCAGACCCTAGCAGCTAAGACGCTGATAGGATGTGATGCTGACAATGGTCCCCTGCATCCACCTTTGAATCAGTCCCTATAGCCAGCTGACTGGACATGTTCTGGCCTGAGTCACATTTCCCAATCCTGTGATAAATGGAGCGGCAGGAGAAGTGAGAGAAGTGGGGAGTGGGAAGGAGGGAAGATTGAGACAATGCCACCCAAAGGACAAAGGATGCAGTGCCCCACAGGAAGAGAAGGGAAAGGATGCTGGGCCAACAAAGCAAGTGTTCACAAGAGATGCCCTCTCTGTGCCTGGTAACTTCAACTTGAAAATAGCCTAAAAGGTCACTTACTAATAACACTTAAAAGTACAAAGAACAAATGTATATTGGACAAGTACTACATTCAGGAAAGCAGACTCCATCAGTGCTGAGCCCTTGCCACGACCTTGCATGCCAATCCCAATGCCAACGTCAATATCTGCTCCTTATTGCCTAGCGCTTCCTCTGAACATGGAAGTCCCCTATATCTGCCCATGGGGAAGTCAACACCCTCCCCAGCAGCCCTTACACAAGGACTGATGGTAGATGGTGGGTAAATCCCCCAGCTCCCCAATCTTGGGTAGGATCACCATGGGCTATCCTGCACCGTTTCCCAAAGTTCCCTGGAGAGATTGAGATCCTGTTGTCCATTTGCATAAGAGCACCCCTGGATGGCTTTCTTTCCTTCTCTTTCTCACTTATGGGCCTCCCTACTGGTGTACACTGGATTGATCTCCTAAGTAAACTACTTGTATTTGTTTTTTTCTTAATGTTCTTCACATGTTTGTAAAGATGACAATATGAATCACAGCATTAACAGCATCTTTATTAAAAATAAATTTGTAGCCGAAACCGGTTTGGCTCAGTGGATAGAGCATCGGCCTGCGGACTGAATGGTCCCAGGTCTGATTCTGGTTAAGGGCATGTGCCTTGGCTGCGGGGGTGTGCAAGAGGCAGCTGATCAACGTTTCTCTCTCATCGATGTTTTTGACTTGCTATCCCTCTCCCTCCCTCTCTGTAAAAAAAAAAATCAATAAAATATATTTTTTAAAAAACTTAAAAATAAATAAATAAATTTGTGAATAAAAAGGAAAATATAAAAATACTAAACTACTGATAACAATCTACTCACATCTTATTTGAACGCATCATGAAAAAAAAATGTAATTATGTGTTGATGCATGACACGATTGGGAAGATTATCCCTCAGTATCCAATACTGGAGTAGAAATTTGGTAGAGGTAGGTAGATCCGTGGCTTACAGAGTCTGAAAGATTTCTGCATAGTCCAAGCATCAGACGAATCCTGAAAATGGAGACATCATTCATCAGTCCAGTAAGACAGGCAGCCACCACAAACCCTGGTTGTCTAATGGGCACAGAGACCAGGTAGTTTAGTTCTAGCCAGTGTGAAATTGGGAGTGTGTCTACTCTTACGTCCCTGAGCTATCTTGTCCTAATAGTTCATAAAGTCTCGGTTGAGGATGTCACTCCATTCTTCTGGTGTGCTGTCCAGCTCCTCCAGTTCTCTGGACCCTACAGGAGCTGGTGATCATACTTACCATCAAGGATATCAAATCCGTCAATAGGTGGCGGCTAGGGCTCCTTAGATTCGGGCTTGAGACCCATTGGGGGTGGCAGTGGAAGAGCAGCAGATGAAGAATGCGAGAAGGAGACTCACCCATAGACCTAGGAGGTGGAGGCCTCCCTACTAGTGTCTCTGCGGTGGGGGTCCTGGATAATGAGAAGGGCGTTGTACAGGAGGAGTGGGTGGGTGAGTGAGGCCTCTCACTGTGGGTAACCTCTCTTCTTGCTCCTGCTGTTGGATTTGTGGGCTTCATTTGGCTGCCCTATCCACGATGTTCTTGAGTAGTTGTGAGCGTGCTTTATCCTCCTGTTGTCTCTGAGTTTGGTTGATCTTCTCGCCCTCCTCCTTCTTCTTCTTCTTCTTCTTCTTCTTCTTCTTCTTCTTCTTCTTCTTCTTCTTCTTCTTCTTCTTCTTCTTCTTCTTCTTCTTCTTCTTCTTCTTCTTCTTCTTCTTCTTCTTCTTCTTCTTCTTCTTCTTCTTCTTCTTCTTCTTCTTCTTCTTCTTCTTCTTCCACATATATTGATTTTTTACAGAGAGGAAGGGAGAGGGATAGAAAGTTAGGAACATCAATGAGAGAGAAACATCGATCAGCTGCCTCTTGCACGCCCCCTACTGGAGATGTGCCCACAGGCAAGGTACATGCCCTTGACAGGAATTGACCCTTCAGTCTGCAGGCGGATGCTCTAACCACTGAACCAAACCAGTTTCGGCCGGCTCCTCTTCTTAAAAGTAATTATTACCTCACGTTCCTCTGCAGAGAGAGCCTTGTCCTGAATGATTTCTCATCTTTCGTGGAGTCCTTGTCCTTCTAACTCAGCCTGATGTGCTGCCTGCCCCCTTTGAGTGCCTGATAACCGGTATCAACGTTAACACCCGCTCCGGTGCTTTGGTTCACTGCAGAGACCCCAAGGGCAATTGCAAATAGATGTGGAAATTGTCCAAGCTCAACTTGAGCCACTCCGGGGAGTATTCGGACTCTTGCAAATGGCGCCTAACTCCCCGTGTTTTTGGATGTTCTGAACACAGTATGCAAATCGAGCCATTCCCTCCTTTGTCCCGTGCTGGAGGGTGCGTCTAGATGACCCCTCCTTCATTTGTCGTGATGCATGTGAACACACTTTTTGACCGTTAAAAGGCCTGAAAAACGGGATTGCTCGACAGCACCGGCCAAGATCATGTCTACAGCGTCAGGGCCCGCCTTTCGATGGAGTACATGATTCATTAGACTAAAGCGGGTAATGAAGCAACGAGAAGCAATTCCCGTTACCATTGGAGACATCCAGCTGCGTGATACGATGTTACTCCCTTGTGTTTCCAACCGTTGAAAGGCCTTCTCTCCTTTTTGGGTACAGGCTCCTTCCCCCGGTGACCCATTTGGGGAGGAAAAAATGTAAGCAGGCCATGAAGAAAGTAGCCCGTTTCCTCCATCACTTATGCAAAGCCCTCCCCATGCATCCAATGGCACGCATAACCCGCTGTAAGGGTTCCTGCGACATGCTAGAAAATTCATACCCGTCCGCAACCAGGTATTGGCCAAAAGGGCTCCTAATCATCAAATCCAAATCACCAAGATAGTGATAATAATGTATTAACGTTTCGAAGAGATGTTCCCAGGCATCATTTTGATACCGGCCTCATAGCACTCTATGATTTGGCTGACCCTTGCTTGTCTCAAGTCCTCTCCTGTCAAGGACTTTTATGTTCTTGATACGAGGTGGAATAAACTGCACCAGGTCCGTTGGCCCTAATGTGGCATTAAAAATGGGATGCATCGTTCACAACAACTAGGTAATACCTTAATGCTCTTCCTAAACTTATATTTCTTAAAATACATTTTATTGATTTTTTACAGAGAGGAAGAGAAAGAATTAGAAACATCAATGGGAGAGAGAAACATTGATCAGCTGCCTCCTGCACACCCCCTACTGGGGATGTGCCCACAACCAAGGTACATACCCTTGACCGGAATCGAACCTGGGACCCTTCAGTCTGCAGGCCGACGCTCTATCCACTGAGCCAAACTGGTTAGAGCTGAACTTCTTGTATTTGAATCTTTGTCCCAGGGTCTGCTTCTGGGGGACTCCCAATGATGGCAGCCAGGCACTGTGGTAAGCCTTTTATTTGTCTTCACCTCCTACCATTCTCGCAATAATCACATGAAGTAGACACTAGTATGCTATTTTACAGACGAAGAAATGCAATCCTTGGTCAAGGTCATGTAGCTAGGAAACTGTAGCGCCAAGATTCAAAAGTAAATGGATGCCCCGAGCATTCTATAATGGCCCTTCTTGCCCTTTCTGCCAAGAGGGACCTTCGTGTTACTATCCAAATACACACAGCTGATGCCAGAGTTTTCAGTTCGAGGTGTGGCTGAAGCCTTTGGGCAGCTGGCACCATGGATCTGTATCTCGACCAATGGTGTGAGCTGGGCCCTCTCTGGAGAGGAAACCTGGGTCCCCCGAGATATGTGATCAGTACCGGAACCCCGCCAGCAGGCTAGGGGACCCCAAGGCAGGTACTGGACGTGGAGGCCACAGGGGGGCATAGACTACAAAGGAGACAGAACTGAGCCTCACATCACCCTGTTTGGCCCCGGAGGATGGCTGGTTAGCCAGAGACAGGTAAGATTCCTCAGGGAAGGAACAACCTAAGACAGGCACAGTCGCAGAGGGGCCAACAGGAGAGAACTAAAAGGTCAACAGAGGTGGGGCACAGACCCTCATCCACAAACCTTGCAGGGGTTTGAATGCTCAACCCTCCTAAGGGAGGTCTCCTACCCCCACGGCTGCTTCGCCTCCCACACACAACTCATACGGGGACCCAGGTGGCAGACAGAGACTCGGCCAGCAATAGCTGCTCTATATCTAAATTCAGTCTATTACCAGGAATGCTCGGGACCTACTCAAAATTGCAAATATTCCTCTCCACTAGTATTCACAGGGTAAACTAAGATTTCTGCTTGAGTATTAAAATTGACAGGAAAATAGTAATCAAATTTTCAGATTAATTTAAATTGGCCAAGTGAAATACGAGAATACTCAAGAAAATTATAGTGTACTGGACAAAAAGCTTTTCCTAAAACATTAACTGAAAAATCTATCAGTAGTTCATCTCTCTGTAAAATTGCCTAACATCCAAAGAACCTAAAGCAGTCACTTTGTGTACAAAAATTAAAATTTAAAATTATCAAGACTGCAATAGAAAATTTCCAAAAGTCCCCATTAATCAAAAAAGGGGAGGGGACAGCGGGGTAATATCATGAAAGGGACAAAAAAAATATTGAGTAAGTAAAATACATCTAGAAAATTCTTACTCCAATAAAGTAAATTCCATTTGTGAAAACAATAGCAGGACACCCATGAAAAAACACACATGGTGTCAAAATAAGCCAAAGGAAAATCATTTAGGCAAAAATTAAAAAGAATCCCAAGTCTATTTTGCATAGAGGATCCCTTTGTTAACTTTTGGTCGAGAATGTGTTTGTGTGTTTTCAGAGAACAACTCCAAGACCATGTGGGTTCCTGCGACGGTGAGGAACTGATGGATCTGTTCCAGCCATGAGGATGGTCCAGAGATGGGGGACACTGACGACACCTAGCCATACTAGCAGTCAGCAGCTGTGCATGTCTGCAGGCAGCCCAGGACCAAACCAGAGAGGATGGATCATGCACTGACACGATATGTCCACCATCTGGATACCATTGCTGACTTATACACATAATGAATTATTTGACACTGAAACTGGGACTCAGAAAAGTTGGACATTGAAACCGAGAATGAAACACTTTTTGTTCTTATACATTTATTTCTAGTATGCAGAGGCAAGATATTTTTGAAGAAAAGAAACAGGGGAGAGTGATTGATATAGAGGCAGGATGGCCTTGAACAGGCTGTCAAGCTACAGGGGGAGGCTTGGGTGGATGGGAGGCAGATGCGGGGGGAGATCAACGGAAGGACTTGTATGCATGCATATGAACATAACCAATGAATGAAAGACACTGGGGCGGGGAGGGGGGAAGCTGGGGATATGTGCTGGGGGGTGGGGGAGGCTGGGGGGAGGATAAGGGGGAGGGGGAAAGGAAAACATGTACTACTATTATACTGCAAAAAATCAATAAAAAATAATTTAAAAAAAAAAAAAAAAAGTAAATGGATGCCAACACTATTGACTTTTATGTTACCTGACACTTTATCATATCTTTGTAGAGGTCTGGCTGCCAGTGATTCTGTTTTAAGCAGGTAAAAGCTAGAGGATCATTGAAGGGTTTGTAGGGAAACCAGAGGAGGTATGGTGGTGTCCTTCGGAACCGGAGGGAGAAACTTGAGCTAAATAATCACAGGCGTTACACGTAGTCCATGCTTATTAATAGTGGAGAAAATAAGAGGACAGTGTTCAGTTAGCAGGAAGTTATGAATGTTGTTCTTTTCATCCTTGAAAAAGAGAGGTTGCCCCACCCGAGGGATAGCTCTCCAGTGTAAAATGTTCCTAAACTCGCCCTGACTGGTTTGGATCAGTAGACAGAGCGTCGTCGGCCTTCGGACTGAAGGGTCCCAGATTCAATTCCAGTCAAGGGCACATATCTTGGTTGTGAGCACATCCCCAGTGGGGGGTATGCAGGAGGCAGCTGATTGATGTTTCTCTCTCATTGATGTTTCTAACTGTCTATCCCTCTCCCTTCCTCTCTCTAAAATATATATATATATATATATATATATATATATATTAAATAATATTATATATAATATGTATATATATTAAAATAAATAAATAGCCCTAGCTGGTTTGGCTCAGTGAGTAGAGCATCAGCCTGCCCAATGAAAGGTCCCAGGTTCAATTCCGGTCAAGGGCATATACCTTGGTTGCAGGCATATCCCCAGTGGGAGATGTGCAGGAGGCAGCTGATCAATGTTTCTTTTTCATCGATGTTTCTAGCTCTCTATCCCTCTCCCTTCCTCTCTGTAAAAAATCAAATATATATATTGATATATATATAAAATGTTCCTAAACTCAATGAGAATGACAGACTCCCTGGAATACAGTACAGTAACCATCTCCAGGGTAGGAGAAAAACTGAGCTCAGCTGGGCTCTATTTCATTTGGGAAGAATAATATATGTTGGACTTTTAGAAAAGCCATATGACTTTAAAATACACATAGTTGCCTTTATCTCGGACAGTGTAGAGTCAGGTTTTCTGAAGACAAAGGATTTGAGCAGTCCCATTTACCCTTGCCGCTGTATATGCTCACGAGTGCACATGAAAACAGTGGTTCCACTATTTTAGGTAGCACGTGCATAAAAGAGCAAACACCCATCATGAGATGTCACTGGGATCACTGTTTAGCCGCGTAAGTCTCGATTTAGAGGAATGAGCACTGCACCGGAGTCAGAAAACTGCCTTGTGTGGGCTAGTTATCTGAGCTCCAGTTGTATCTCTCTCCTCCTCCCCCTTTCTCAAATCAATGTTTTTTTTAAAGGAGGAAAAAGAAACAGCTAATGCAGCCTAAATTTAAAGCTGTTTCCAATGGTGCTCTCCAAAACACTTTACATTATTGGGTCAAATCAAATGATATTGTTGGTGGTATTTGACCACTTTGATCTTTAAAATAGCAATTTCGTGTCATTCAGCCTAATTGACCCATTTACAGGCAGACAAAGAATAAAGTGTGACTGGAGGAGAAATTGAATCCCTTAGAAAAGCTTGGTAGGGCATCAATAAAGGATGGTCTACATTGGTGGCTTAAAAACAGGTGTTGGGTGTTTTAACATTGATTTGAATGTGGCAGTTTATGAATCATGGATGCACTCACAAGAGCTTTATTACAACTGCCCAGAAATCCATTAATTGTTAAAATTCCCAACTCTACTTTTTAAGTGAGAAGAACATTACCAGAACAGACTAACAGCTTAGTTACAGGCTTGTTGTTTTGCTGTATTTTTAACAGTGAAGCCACTTGTAAGTGGACAGATTAAGTGGAGATTACCAAGCCTTTAGGCTGAGCATCATTCCTGATGTTCTGTGGCAGCTGACCGGTGGTGAGAGACCAAGAAAATGCCTTTCTTCAGCTACAGGGACAGGTTACCTCGTAACCATTGAATGATTCAATTCTGTTCGCAGGGACTTATTTTCTTAATTGGAAAAAAAGATTGAAAAGACATAGCTGGGGAGAAACTGGAGTGATGAAGGACCAGGACAGTTCTTGCTGGGCCTGCTACCTGCGATTTCGGCAGCCTTCACTAAATGGTCACAACATGAGTGAATCTTTTGTAGCAAAAGGCCAGCTAAGCCCTAACCGGTTTGGCTGAGTGGATGGAGCATCAGCCTGCGGACTGAGGGGTCCCAGATTCTATTCTGGTCAAGGGCATGTACTTTGGTTGCAGCCACATACCCAATGGGGTGTGTGCAGGGAGCGGCTGATTGATGTTTCTCATTGATATTTCTAACTATCCATCTCCCTCCCTTTCTGTAAAAAATGAATAAAAACATTTTTTAAAAAAATAAGAAGAAGAAGCCAGCTAAGCTACCTACAGCATCACAATTTTGTGCTCTTTTCAACAGTAGGGAAAATGAAACTAAAATGTGGAATGGAGCATGTTAAAAAGCGCAGTGCAAACACAGTGTGGTGTTAAGCGTTCCGAGAATGATCATTTTCCATGGATTGTATTTGTGTTCTGATATCAGAGTTCTAATCCTTAAGAGAACTCAAAATGGTCATTTGGGGTCAGTGTATCCTATTATCACTTTCTTTTATCTGTCTACTCATTTTGTCTATCCGTTAGATAATACAGTAATTTCTTCCTGTGCTACAAAAAAAAAAATGTATATGTCACCAACTATAATTGGAAAAGCTTTACCTTGGCGTGACTTTTCAAAGTGTTTCTTGTTCTTTACACCCCTGGAGTAAGATTTGTAGGTTTATATTGCCTTGGCTTGGCAGTCTCCCTCACTGGGATACAGCTTAAAACTTTCCTAAAGCTCCCTCTAGTGACAAACAGCAAATTAACCCATTACTTCATAGCATACTAATACCTCCAAGCTCTAACGCTCCATGTCCCCAGTGATTAGAGGAATCAATAGCTATAGTCTTTTTGATTGGAGAATAAGATAGTCAATAGCTTGACTTCTCAAGCATTCCTCAAGCAGTCATAAAACCTGAGGGATTTTGTTTTGACACTGAGTCACTACAAAGTGCACACACACTATTTGTTTCTCTTATTCTGCCCAAGTATGTAGTCCTTAAAAAATATTTCCTGGCCCTAACCCGTTTGGCTCAGTGGATAGAGCACCAGCCTGTGGACTGAAGGGTCGTAGGTTCAATTCTGATCAAGGGCATGTACCTTGGCTGTGGGCAGGGGGTGTGCAGGAGGCAGCCAAATGTTTCTCTCTCATTGATGTTTCTAACTCTCTATTTCTCTCTCTTCCTCTCTGTAAAAAATCAAAATATTTTTTAAAAATGTGTTTCCTGAATGTTCTTTGTTTTTGTCCTTCGGGGACTTTAAAGATTACAGTATGTTCCTGATAACCCACTGAACGAAAAAAGATTATCTTGGCCTTTATCTCTCATTGTTTTTACTGCATTTATTGGATAATTTTCATTGATGGTGCTAAGCATATCCAAGTATATATAAATCTCAGGAATTCTCTGGGTTATGAATTTCATCCCAAAATCTACTTTCCATAAGGATCATCTATAACAGTATAGATTAAATGTATATATAATACAATATATTTTTAAATAATATGCATTAAAATAAACTATGTATCACATATTATGGTATGTATAATATATAATTTATTTTATGTCTCCATTTCCAAAGGGCTTATGAAGTATAGGTGCAATTGAGCCAATAAAATAAAGGTAAAAGAATAAAGCCACTTGCCTAGTATAGAGCATTAAAGAGATAAATCAAAAAATCGGCTATGAATAGTTATTGCAACTGAGCACAAATATTAGTTTTGACCTTCCTGTAAAACAAAAAGAGAAACCCCAACATAAAAGGACTCGTTCCAACTTATAAGGAGAGTAAGAGGTTTTCCTTCTAAAATATAGATATCCAAATTTGTAGACATCAGTAACAAAAATATACCATTGGAATAATTTTGAGAAGTCCATATTTAAATATTCAACAAAAGGTCTTCAGGAACACTTCCGCTCCAAGACCACTGCACTGCTGGCGATTCTCCCAATGGAAGGGTGTTTCTGAGAGCTACCTACAATAAGCACATCTAGCGGCATGCATCTGCCTAGGGCTTACCTCAGAAATAGCAACCCCAAGGGAAGTTCTCTGTCTTGTTTATATACACAGAGTGGAGGCCAAGGACAAATTAAATTGCACTTAGGACCTGTTCACTGCTAACATTAAAAAGAGAGAAAATCCCAGTGTGCACTTCTTGAAATAACTGAAACAAAACACAAATAATGAAGTGATGACTTCAGTTGAAGTCGGATACCAAGCAATATTGTCTTCAGGATCCTTTCCCATTTTGCTGTTCTCTCCCAATCATTTCCTATTTCAAAGAAAAATCTATTTTTCATCCCAAAATCTACTTTCCATCAGAGGATCTGGCATCGCCTTTGTGTGAATCAAGTCACTGTTGCCTCTCCCAGGGGTGTTTGCCCTTTAAGCTTTAGCTCTAACTTAACAAATGTCTACTGAATGCCTATTATAATAAGCAAGGTATTTTCCAATGATAGTAGAATAAAAGGCTTTATGTTCTTTTTAAATATGTTGTTTTATTAAGAATGAATTATTTTTATTTAATAAATCTTTATTCAGATTATTACAATTGTTTCTCCTTTTTCCCCCCATAGCTCCCCTCCACCCAGTTCCCACCCCACCCTCTGCCCTTACCCCCCCGCACTGTCCTCATTTATTTATTTTTTATTATTTAAAGTATTACAAATAGTAGTATATATGTCTCCTTCCACCCCCCCCCCCCCGGCATGGGCCTACCCCCCATTGTCCTCATTTAAATATGCTGTTTTAAATTGATTTCAGAGAGAGGAAGGGAGAAGGAGAGAGAGAAATATCAATGATGAAAAATCATTGTTTGGCTGCCTCCTCTATCCTTCCTCCCTCCTTACTGGGGATTGAGCCCAAAACCTGTGCATGTGCCCTGACCTCCTGGTTCATGGGCCCATGTTCAACCACTGAGCCATACTGGTGAGAAAAGGCTTTATATTCTTAAGTAGAGATATCAAGCATTAGTAAGTAGGTAGGCAAAAGAGTTTAATTGATGAGAGAGAGAGATCAGTTTGTTGTTCCCCCTCTCCATGCATTCATTGGCTGATTCTAGTATGTGTCCTGACTAGTTTGGAACATGAAACCTTGGCATATCAGGATGACACTCTTAACTGAGCTACCCAGCCAGTTAAGTGAGAGTTTTTGTTCTCTAAGAAATACTTTTCTACCCAGTACCATTTAGGCCCTTGTTGTTTGGGCCACACACACACTTCCACCCTCCTTGGTTTTGAACCTACTTTTCTCCTTTCCCTAAAGTCTTTGAGAACCAGAACTTCAGGTGTCACTGTAACAGGTTTTCTGGCTTACTCCCTTGTCATAGGGCCCTTACTTACTGTAAAGCTTATACCTGAATCCTCTGATACTGCAGTTCTTCTGAGGCAGAAGTCTAAAGAAGAGAGAAAACCATTATTTGTTGAGTAGCTTGCTTTATTTGCATATATTGATGCTTGCAACCACTAAGTTGTATTTTTTTTATAAATTTAATATTCCTTAATATACTTTTTTCTCTTTTTTTTACATTTTTTACATGTGTCCTTATTTCCCCACCCACCCACCACTTATGCCCCACCCCCTGTTGTCTGTGTCCATTGATTAGGCTCATATGCATGCACACAAGTCCCTTGGTTGATCTCTCCACCTTACTCCCACTAACCCCCACCTTCCCTGAGGTTTGACGTTCTGATTGATGCTTCTTAGTCTCTGGATTTGTTCTCGTTCATCAGTCTATGCCATTCATTATAGTCCACAAATGAGTGAGATCATATGATATTTATCTTTCTCTGCCTGGCTTATTTCACTTAGCATAATGCTCTCCCTCTCCATCCATGTGGTTGCAAATGGCAGGAACTCCTTTTTTACTGCAGCGTAGTATTCCATTGTATAGATGTACCACATTTTTTAATCCACTCATCTGCTGATGGGCACAAAGTTGTATATTTTACATTTTAGAAAAGAGGTGCCTGAGGCTCAAAAAGTTTAGAAACTAATTCAAGATGTAGTTGGCAAGTGGCAGAAAACTCACAAACTCCACATACCTGGCTCCAAAGACAGTACATTTTCCATCACAGCAGTGGTTCTTAACCGAGGGGGATATGTGTGCAATTTCTGAACCCCTACTACCTACGGGGCATTTTGCACCTGCACTGGCTGGAGACATTTTAGTCACAACCAGGGCTGGGTTGCTTTTGGAGAAGCCAGAGATGCTGCTGAACATTCTTCAGTGCACAGAACAATCCCCTCCCCACCCCCAACAACATTTGCATCCAGCCCCAAATGTCAATAGAGCAGCTGTTGTGTGGCGCTCCATGACAGAATGCTCCCTGCCCTGTTCTGACCTTATTTCCAAGGAGGATTCAAGGGTAACTGCTTCAAAATTAAATTGTAAAAAGCCGCAGATAGATCAGCTTCTTGTTGATGCAGCAACTCTCTTCCATCATAAAGGCAAATAGATTGGAGCCTCAAGATAATAAGGGCGAAGTTGGAGAGGGGAAAGCACAGTGCGCAGAAGGGAAATGCAGCTGGATTCTTGTGGTTAGGAAGGAAGCTGTACACATGCAGATGTGTTTCATTCCTGAAATATGGTAGCAATCATCTCTGGTGAAACTGCTGAAACTTGATCCTGCTATTCTGCTTAAGACAAAAGGGTAGTCTTCAGCTATCTGCTTTTGTGAGATAGGACTACGTTCCCATGTCTAGCAAGGTTAGAGACAAGGAGCAGGCAACAAAGTCAATCATAGTCCACTGTAACTTCCCTATCTCGGATACAATTCTGAGAGCTGTTCTCGGAATTTAAAACAATGAAAGCTTATAGTTCAGACCCCTTTAAAAGGACTGCCTGCACCCGGGGCGGTACAGCTGTGAGTGTTAGGTCTCCATGTATGTGGTGCCCTCTGACCGTCCTGGCCAGCTCAATAAATCCTTGCTTGCTTCTTACCAACTTAACCACCTCCGTGGTCATTCACAACTGGTCGTGGAAGACACCCCACAACATTTGGAGGCCCCAGTGAGATTCCCTTCAGGGGAAGAGAGAGGTACCCCACTCAGTGGGCCAGAAGCTCTGCTTCCTTTCCTGGGAAGAGAGAGGGACCCCCACTCAGTGGGCTGGAGGCTCTCCTTCCTTCCTAGGGATCAAAGCCAGAGGTGGAAGCAGAAAGAATTTATTGAAAAAGGGAAGGCTGGTCTCAGGAGGTAAGGTGCCTAGGTTGATATCTCAAGGGTAGAGTCTGTCAGAGGGCTGGACGCAGCATAACCTCCAGACTCTGGCCAGGGGACACAACGGTGTCCTTGGCCCGGTACAGGTGTGTGAATGTGAGATTCCTGAAGGAGGAGAGAGGGACCCCTGCTTGGTGGGCTGGATGCTCTCCTTCCTTTCAGAGGAAGAGAGAGGGACCCCCACTGGCAGGCCAGAGGCTCTCCCTCCCTCCCAGGGAGCTTTGGCAGTGTCCGAACCGTTTGTCTTGTGTTTGTTGTGGTTGTGTCAGGACTTTTTGTTTGGTGTTGTCATAATTGGGCCCAATATGTATCATTTATTAGGTTTTAATTTGTCAAAGGTTTGTCAATTTGTTGTCGGTTTATTGAAATCCTCTTAGAGAACATTAAGTGGTTCTTCCCTTCCTGTTTGGCCTTTAACTGTGTGACTGGATTACTGATTTTTTTTTCAAGTTTCCTTGCAGGATTTCACCTCTCCTGAAATAACCTCCTATGTATAACCTGCCCCTCCCTGACTAAGCACTCTTTTTCCCAGGTCAACTCTGGAGTGCAGGATGACCTTCCCCTTCCTCACAGTCCTTGGCGGACTCTGGAAGCAATTTTAAGCTTTTTTTTTTTTTTCCTTCACAAATTGGTCCTGCCCAGTGACCTGTAGCAGCAGCAGCAGCAGCAGCAGCAGCAGCAGTGGCAGCATTTGCAAGCCCTTCCCCTCCCCAAGGGTGTTGGCTGTGCTGCCCCTCCTGGTCCCGCCCTCATTAAGGGAGGCAGAACGAGCTCCAGAGAAACTCCCTAGGTTGTAGGATGGACATTTATCTGTTTGTTGCAGCTATTAATCTTGTTTCCTTTGTCCAACATGAATGCCATTTTTGTTTTACTGAAGTTTGTGAGAAGAGAAAAAGGAAACATTTGGTTTATTTAAGGCTGAGTGCTCTGACAGATAGCAAACCGCCCCGAGTGGCCACTGGGATTTCTTTTTCCCAGGGGCGCTTGCTCTCTGTCAGAGGGGGAATTGGCCCACCAAAATTTCTGTCTATTAATTTGATAAAGTTGTAACAATTGTGGTCTGAAGAGGTTCAAAGCAGGGACCAAACTCTAAAGTTAACTTATTTACAAGAAGGAAGCCAGAGCTGGCAAAGTCACCAAGCCTACCCAGAAAAGTAAATGAATCTTATTTCTGACACCTGCCATCACCCAGTCTTAATCAGTGGTGGAGGAACAGTGCCGGAACTGTTTGTCTCAACTGACCATTTGAGTTTAATATGATTAATGACTGCAATACATTATAAAACCTTCAGAAGAAAAGGAAAATGTTTTGTGGGCCACTTGTTCCTTTTTTTGTATGTGGCAACTCTTAAGTTACTGGTTTTAAAATCAGTACATTTTAATGGAAACACGTTCAAGCAGAGGGGCTTTTCAGAGAGGTCAGAGAGGTCAGAGAGTCTGATTGCAGCGTAAGGGTCACCGGTTCCGCACCCCCCCCAACACACGCCATTTTCGTTGGCAGTAGGCAAGCGCTTTTCCCAGTAGGAATAGAGGGGGAAGGACTGCAGGCTTCTCCCTCGGTGGGAGCACCTGCATTTGCCATCTGGGACCCGAGCCATGCTCCCTGCCTCCACCCACCTGGTGCTCATCCCCTCCAGGAGTTGTTTTGAGTAGTTAGATATGGTGGCTGTGAGGAGAGAAATTCTCTTGTGACCCCCTGCGCCCCAATGAGACCCAAGAACCCCCGGTGACTCCTTGGACACTTTTCACCATGATCTGTCAGGGCACTTAAAGGAAGCAGCTAGAAATTCCCCTTTTCTGGCTTATCAGAAACTGAGAGCTTTATCTCTAGGAAAAAATGTGGCAGTTTAAAATTCAAGTGGCTTTGATTGCTGGGCAAATTTAGAAATACTTAATAGAAGGTTTTGAGGCATAGTTATACATTTTTAAAGGACATAGAAAGAAGGTTTGAGGGCTAATTTGAAATTGTGAAGGTTAGTGTATGTGACCAAAAGAAGAAAAAAAAGGAGCAGAGAAGGAAAGAAAATGTAGGAAGCAGTTAGGAAAGAATCAGTGTAATTACCATAAAGAGCAGGGGCATTGGGAGAGAGAATGTCCTGGCAGGTTAGCTAGGGAAGCAAAAGGAGAGACTCAGACTCCAAGAGTCTTTAAATTAGAGGAAGAGGACTAGCAGGGCTGGGGCTCCTTTCCATTTAGCCCCCAGGAGCTCAGGGAAATCTTACAAGTGGAGGGCAGGCCTGTTAGTCTCCTGGTGGACACTGGGCAGCCTATTCAGTCTCAACGGAGCTGATGGGACCCATTACCTTCAATAAGACATCAGTCCAGGAACCCAATTGACAAATTGCCTGTTTTCCTTAGACATCAAAAAACACTGTGGACCTCAGAAGGAATATGGTAACGCATTTATTTTTTGTTATGCTAGAATGCCTGTACCCCCGCCTGTACCTCCCACCATATCCTTTGAGGGGTCAGAGCACACTTCACTGTGGATCCAAGGAACCCAGGTCTGGTTACATCCTCCCCTGCCTGTACTCTTTTAACCTGTCCTCTCTTAGAGGAATATCTCTTGCAGGAAACGGAAAAGGCAGAGCTAGAGGAAGAGCATAAACCCTCCACCTACTTGAAGGAATTATAGCATCTCTATACTATAGTCTGGGCAGAAAACAACCCCCAGGGGTTGGCAAGTCATCAAGCTCCTATAGTAGTCCAATTACAAGCCACCACCACTCCAGCTCAGCCGCTAAACTAGACCGAAGTGGAATAATGGGCCTTAAGGAGCTAAAGAAGGCACCTGTCCTAGCCTTGCCAGACATCACCACGCCCTTCCACCTCTATGTGAGTGAGGTAAGGGGCATTGCCAAAGGGGCTCTCACTCAGACTCTAGGTCCCTAGAAGAGACGTGTTGCCTATCTTCTAAGAGACTAGGCCCCGTGGCAGCAGAGTGGCCAGCGTGCCTCTGGGCTGTGGCCACCACAGCACTGCTGGTAAAGGAGGCAGATAAGCTGACTCTGGGCCAGGAACTGGCCTTGACAACACCCCATGCTGTGGAGGCCCTCCTTCGAGGTGCTCGGGAGAGATGGACATCAAACACCAGGATCACCCAGTGCCACGCTCTTCTCCTATACCAGCCCTGCATCCGGTTCCATAAGACACTGGCTGTCAGCCCTGCCAGCCTGCTCCCAGATAATGATCTGGAGGAACTCATTCATGACCGCATAGAGGTAACAGACGCAGTACAAACAGCTCATCCAGACCTGACAGATGTCCCGCTATTATCACCAGACAAGGTACTATTCACGGATGGGATCCGATATGTAGGGGCAGCGGTAGTCATCCTGGACTACACCACTTGGGCACAGTCTGTGAACAAGGGGACACAATGCCATCCCCCAAGAAAAAGGGTTAACAACTTTAGCCAGAAAGGACATTAAAAATAAGGAAAATATTTTAGCCTTATTAGAAGTCATCTAGCTCCCAAGAGCAGCTGCAATAGTATACTGCAAAGGACATCAGAAAGGGGAGACAATTGAAACCAGAGGAAATAGAGCCACAGACCAAACTGCCAAGGAAGCCACCCAAAAACCAGTGGGGCCTTTACAAATTTTAGTAAACCTGCTGGACCCCAGACCTACCCCAGACCCCCTCCTACACCAAACAAGAGGAGGAATTGGCAGAACAGAAGCAAGCCATCAAAGATCTAGATGGTTGGTGGACCAGAATGTTGGTCCCAGAGGCTCTAGGTTGGATGTTGGTTGTCCAGTGACACCAGGAGAGACACCAGGCTACCCACTTAGAAGTTACCAAGACTTCTGAACTTCTACAAGGAAGGTACTACATACCAAGCTTATATAAAATAATTAAAAGCATAGTTACTAGAAGTACTGTCTATGCACAGGTAAATACTAAGCAAGGTAAGAGGGTCCTCCTGGGAATTCAGGCCCCAGGGATATTCCCCAGGAGAGCATTGGGAGGTGGATTTCATAGAGATTAAGCCACCAGCATCAGGAAATAAGTACCTGCTAGTTCTTATAGATACCTAATTGGGTTGGATTGAAGCATACCCCACTAGGACAGAAACTACCTCTAGAATAGTCAAGAAATTACTCCAGGAAATTACACCTAGATTTGGGCTGCCAATAGGCATAGGATCAGATAACAGCCCTGCCTTTGTAGCCAAGGTATCTCAAAGTATAGCTCAAACCTTAGACACAAATTGGAAACTCCATTGTGCATACCAGCCACAAAATTCAGGACAGGCATAAGTTTAATTAAATATGTCATAGAAACTGGTGAAAATTGGACCAACCTCCTGCCTTTGCCCTCTTATGGGTCAAGTGTATCCCCTACTGGGAAGGGTTTCTCCTCTTTTTGAGATCATATATAGTAGACCTCTCCCCATCCATCCCAGGGTCAGGAAGAAACTAAAAGCTGGATTCATAACCATTCCTTGCTCAAATCCTCACAGGTTCTGCAGTACACCCAGAAAGCCACCCATAAGCTGGTTTGAAACGCACTGCCAGTGCCCACCGCAGACCCTGTACATCCCTTCCAGCCCAGGGACATGGCGCAGGTAAAGAAGTTCATTGCCCAAGGACTCACCCCAACCTGAAAGGGACACTACACTGTTATCCTGAGCATGCCCACAGCTGTTAAGTAGAGGGCGTCCAGATCTGGCTACACCACTCCCAGCTCCTGCACCAGGAAATAGCCTGGATCCTGACAACCAGCGGCCTCACCTGTGAGATCCCTAGCCTGGGCTCCACAGCAGGCCAGGAGGTGACTCAACGCCTGCAGGAGGGAACTGGACTTCGGTGTGGACAGTACTAACAGGGACCATGGGTCTAAGGGTCTTGGTAATTGCGAGAACATTTTTACTAGCCCGTGAGAAAGTCTAGGACCACGTAAGGCTAGCTGTGCTAGGGGACGAGAGAGCAGAAACGAAACAGAGAATACCCTTAAAGAAGTAGGATAAGTAAATAGAAAACTAATTATGCCAAGCAGACAATTTAGAAAAATTAATATGGTCAAACTACTTGAAGTTAGGGGGCAGTACAATCACCTAACTAATAAGGATGAGTCCATGATTTGACTCATGCACATAAAACCAGTGGGGAATGAAATATGGTAGCAATCATCTCTGGTAAAACTGCTGAAACTTGATCCTGCTATTCTGCTTAAAACAAAAGGGTAGTCTTCAGCTATCTGCTTTTGCGAGATAGGACTACGTTTCCACATCTAGCAAGATTAGAGACAAGGAGCAGGCAACAAAGTCAATCATAGTCCACTGTAACTTCCCTATCTCAGATACAATTCTGAGAGCTGTTCTCAGAATTTAAAACAATGAAAGCTTATAGTTCAGACCCCTTTAAAAGGACTGCCTGCACCCAGGGTGGTACAGTACGGCCGTGAGTGTTAGGTCTCCATGCATGTGGTGCCCTCTGACTGTCCTGGCCAGTTCAATAAATCCTTGCTTGCTTACTACCAACTTAACAGCCTCCGTGGTCATTTGCAACTGGTCATGGAAGACACCCCACAACAACCTCCAGGATTTTCACTAATCCAAACGTTCACAGGCTCCTTCGAAATGTAGTTATTTGGAACTGGTTAAATGGAACCCTAACCTAAACCAACATTTGCATTTAACTTTTTTCAGGACCCAGGGGGTCTTGGATGCTGGATGAGACCTTCTCTTAGGCAGGGACGAGGCCTGCCAGGTGCTGGGGGCTCGGCTCTGGCCAGGAGGCCGCTCTGCAGATGACCCGCTAGACGGATGACAGCCAGGGTCCCCACAACAGCAGGCCGCCCACCGCTCCACCCTCCACTGCCCTCCTCCTCTCCCCGGAAAGCCCCGGGGGGGGGGCGGGGCTGCGGGAGCGCGCGTCCTGCGCCGTGACGTCATAATCCCGACGCCGTGGTGCCGGCTCCTAGCAACCGGCCCGGCGCCGCTCTCCCGCCCCCGCCGCCCTCCGCCGGCTCCTCCGCGACAGTCCTGTGCGGCCGGGGCTGGCTCAGCCGGGGACGGACCCAGGGGGACCCTGCGCGTCTCCACGGCGGCTGAGGCGGATCTCAGCATGAATGGCAGCCGGAGAGGTAAAGGGCGCGTCTCGCGCTCCGGGCCTCGGGTCCGGGGTCCGCGCTCCGGGGCCGGGTCAGGGCCGCGCTACAGCAGAGGCCGCGCCCCCGGCACTCTCCTTCCGTCCGTTCGCCGCTCGTCTTCCTTGCGGACCTGAGTGCTGCGGGGGACACGGGAGTAGACCCTGCCCTTGCGGTTCGCAGGTCCGCTTCGGGCTCGGGCTCGGGCTCGATGGCCCCTGTCTTTGGTCCTCGGTGTCCTCGTCTTGTACCAGAGGCAGAACAGCCCCCCATAGAGTTCTTGGGGAGCACACGCAGATAACACACACAAGGCTCCTGGCACAATCTAAATAAACACGAACTCTTCCTTTCTGTAACGTGCGCCCAGGAGCTGAGTAACCCGGGATTCTCCAAACTGGATAGGAATCCCTAGGAATGGGATAAAAATGCAGATTATGATTCAGCCCGTCTGTTGGGGCGGGGAGGGGGAGGAAGCGGGGCGTTGATATTTTGCTTTTCTGATAAGCGTTCAAATGATGCTGTGTGACCGGACACAGTTTTTGTGGCAAAGAACTAATCTGTAATCACTGTACGTCTGTCCTTGAGGGAACACGCTCAGGGTCAAGACGGTCCTCACCGCGGACCAGGGGCCCCAGAACAAAATCTCCACGGATCGTCGGCCCAATCGAAATAATTTGCATCCTCACTGTCTCTCTAACAAAGTAGCATTCTTTTTTTCAAGCCCAATAAGGCAATCTCTAGACCCTTGTCCCCCCCCCCCCTCAGTGTTCTTATCTATTTAAGAAAGTGCCTTTAAACCAGGCTGCTAGATGGTAGATGGTTCATTGAATATGACTGTGCCTTTATTACATAATCATTACTCGAAATAAGAGCTGTTCTGAATGTGGGGAATAACTCTCCATTAGCCTAAGCTCCAGAAATCACAAACCAACATGCCTCCTCCCCCTCTCTTATTTTTCTTAAATTTTATTTTATTTTTCCCATCACCATTTATTCCCCTTATGCCCTTTTATCATACTGTTAGGTATTATCCTCAGTTCACAGTGAATAAACATTGGAGACTAATAAACTAAGAGTTCAGCCGAGACCGGTTTGGCTCAGTGGATAGAGCGTTGGACTGTGGACTGAAGGGTCCCGGGTTCGATTCCGGCAAGGGCATGTACTTTGGCTGCGGGCACATCCCCAGTAGGGGGCGTGCAAGAGGCAGCTGATCGATGTCTCTCTCTCATGGATGTTTCTGACTTCTATCCTTCTCCCTTCTGCTCTGTAAAAAATCACAGTGAATAAACATTGGAGACTAATAAACTAAGAGTTCATAAAGGACACAGTAAATGTCAGAGCAGGCTTGGACGCCAGGTGGGGAATTGAAACCCTAGAGCCATTGTTCTTACTAACCATCTCATGCTAGTGTTACAGAATTTACCAGGCGACCGAAAAATATGCAGGAGTACCCGGAGATTCAGGAAAAATTCATTTATTTTCAGATGTTTCACATGTACTAGTACAGTTCTCCAAATTCTGAGTAAGCCAATATGGAGGAAGCTTTTTCTTTATACCCTTTGGGGTTTTTTGTCCCCCAAATATGGATCAGACTTCCAGACCTTTCACAGTGCCAGCGCTGATAACACCCTCTAAGGGTTGTGCATTGTTCATGGTTTATGGCCTCTGAAAAATGGGAGTATTTAGCCAAGCAGATCTTGCAACACCTGATAAGGAAGGGGCAGAGTATAGGCTAACAGGAATGTGTGTCAGGGATATAGAGTCAGCTGTTAGCACACCCCCCTCCCCACAATGTCTTATTTTCCTCATCACTAGAGATGGGGGCATGGGAAAGGATATGTGTAAAATTTAGAATATAGTAGACTTATTAAGTTCTCAGTATTGAATCATTTTTTAAAATGTGTTCCTGTCAAAATGTAAAATGTTTTATATTTTTATAACTTAACGAGTTTCACTTTTAGGATATTGCATAATATTTACAGCAAACATTGTCATTGATTTTGAATTTTTAAAACAAGTATAATATTGAACAACTATCTGTGTAGTTAGTTCTCTTAGATCATCATTATTATTCCTGAAAAGAAACCATAAATGATTTTAGCCAAAGCCAAAATACTTAATTTTACTTGAAAAGATTGCATGCCCTTCTTAAGTTTCCTAGGTATTATTAAGATTACTTTGATAATTTCAGAGTGCAAAATATTAAGACACTACCTAATGTAAAAAAAAATCATTATTGATTTCTTTTGTCGTTTTTCTTTTTGGTACCACATTTTTCTGACATCCTTCTGTAGGGAAACTTTCTGAATGGTGGTGTAGTAGAAAGAATACCACCTACAAAACAGCATGTCTTGTTTGTAATCGTGTGCTGTTTACTAGGTTATCTTCAGCAAATCACTTTCACTCCCTGGGCCTTAGTTATCTGTAAAATGGTGGACTAGATCCTTTAGCAAGACTCCTTTCCAGCTTCTCCAAGGAGGATTGGGGAGAAACGATGAGGGTTCCAAACTGCCCTTCACTCTGTTATCAATGACTTAGGAAGGAGCGAAGAAAAAACAGCCTTTAGGATAGAGAACTGAAAGCAGCTTGATAAATAAAAATTATTTTTTAATCTGTTGGTCCAAAAGAGACACTTATCAGTGGCATCAGATCCCCAAGCTCTTGGGAAATCCTGCCACAAGAAGCACCTTCACCTTTCTTCACTAGAGTTCCTTCTGGCTGTCTTAGTGAGGACACATTGTGGGGGACCTGGGCTGCTTGTACATGCTGATGAATTTCATTACTCTAGCAAGACCTTTGATCTCATGAATAGGATTGTAGTCCTAATCTATTTAGATGATGATGTTTTTTCCTGGCATTTGGTTTGAGACTCCTTTTTCATGCCCCTTTGTATCAATCTCCGTCCAGTCGGAAGATGGGAACCATAAAATGGTTTAAACAAGGGGGGTTTAAAGCGTATTAAACTAGAACCGAGCTCGTGTGGCTCAGTTGGTTGAGCGTCATCTTGTGTACTGAAGAGTTGCCAGGTTCAATTCCTGGGTATATGGGTTGGATCCCCGGGTTGAGGCTCATATGGAAGGCAACCAATCACTGCTTCTCCCTCCTTCCCTCTCCTTCCACGCCCCTAAAATCAATTTTTAAAAATTAAAAAGAATTGTTAAACTATCATAAAAAAAGTAACTTTTTATAAAGACTGTTTAGATAGGATCCAGGCAAGAGGAGGAGGGTGAGTTAGACTAGATGAACTTTAAGACATATTTTAAACATTAAATACTGATTCTTTTTTACATATGTCTTTATTTTATACATAGTAACATATGATATAATTTCTAATTTACTCAATTACTTTGTAAGAGGATTATTTCCTTTAAATTAATTGTAGGACAGACTATGATTAACTGAAATAGTTTTATTATATCTCAGGCATTTAAAGATCCTATAGGTCAGTAGTATATAGGATGAAATCAGTATATATCAAATAACATAGTAATTGATGTATTTATCATTTTATTCAGTGAAACTAAAGTCTCAAAATACAGCTGTTTTGAAAATAACTTATTTTCTTAAAAGAGGAAACTTTTGATCAGTGGCTGCAGAATTTTTGTCTGATATATCATTTCTGGTTAGTAACGTGATAGAATACAATTTTAAACAACTCTAGTATTACCAATAAGTTTATTACTTCTCAAGTGTTCAATGTCGTTTTCTTTGTGGAAGTTGTGTTTTGTTTATCCTAATTCATGTCTTTTTGGTTAAAAGTCGGAGCAAGCTCTGTTCTCCCCAGATCTATTCCACCGTGCCTATTTAAAGGACACTTGAGCACCAAAAGTAACGGTAAGTAAGGTATTTCAAATGGTGAAAGGTTGTTTGGTAAAGATTGACTGTTTATTTGTAAATTATGACACGATGAAAAATTATTTAACCAATATTTGAACTTTATATTATTAATTATATATTTTAGGAACTCTTGAGGTTAACTTAGGAGTCCCTCATTTCAAACTAGTATTGAGCTCTGGATGTGGTCTTGGCTCCCCCCTTCTCCCTGCTGCAGCTCCAGCCCTGATCTGCTCCTAATTCAAGTTTTAAGTCTGCGTTATTATGCAAAATAATGTAAAGGGGTTGTTTTTTTCTTTATTTACATGAAAAATCTTTACTACTCGTTCCTCCAAATGAGACGGGAAGATCACATTTTCACTTATTTCTTTATAACAAACTATATAGACACATGGGGCCAGAATAAAACTTTGAAAAATAATTTTTAAAAAATTTAAACTAGGATTAAAATATACTTACACAGAAGACCAGGATGAAGAATCCTATACAATAAAAGCCTAATATGCTAAGTGTCTGGTCGTCCAGTCAGCCTTTCAAAAATCAAAACATAATATGCTAATGATATGCTAAGACTACTCAACTGCTTGCTGTGATGTACACTGACCACCAGCGGGCAGATACTTTGACTGGTAGGTTAGCTTGCTGCTGGGGTCTGGCCTATCGGGACTGAGCAAGATGGACCAGACCCACCCTAGAGCCCTCCCGTAGTCTCACCCTGGCTGACCAACCTCATGTTGGGTCCCTCTCCAGCCCTAATTGTGCACCTTGGCCTGGTCTACACCCTCTCGCAATCTGGGCTGAAGGACCCTCCCCCCCTAAGTTCACAAATTTTGTGCACCAGGCCTCTAGTAATATATAGTTTGCTAACTTTTTTATTCATTGATATTTTAGAGAAAGAGGAAGGGAGAAGGATAAAGAGAGACAACATTGATCAGCAGCCTCCTGCATACCCCCTACTGGAGATCAAGCCTGAGCCCGGGCATGTGTTCTGACGGGGAATCGAACCAGTGATCTCTTGGTTCATGGGTCAGTGCTCAACCCCTGAGTCACACAAGCCAGGCTGCCAAGTTTTTTTAAGGACTATGTGTGCAGTTCTATACTAGTTGTAAATGTGAGGCTGCCTTAGTTAACATCTAAACTGCATCTTTTATCAAGCTGTGTGATATTAAAGACCTTATTACCTCTGTGCCTCAGTAGCCATGTCTATTAAATAGTGATAATAATAATTAAATGAGTTTGTACATGTAAAGAACAATGCATACATGGTACCTATTCAGTAAATGTTTATAGTAGTGCTAGTATCAAGCTCATCATTATTGTATATTCTTTTTCTTAAATATGTTTTTATTGTATTTTAGAGAAAGGAAAGGGAAAGAGGGAGAGAGAGAGAACATTGATTGGCTGCCTTCTGCATGCCCCCCTACTGGGGATCCAGCTCGAAACCCAGGCATATTTCCTGACCGGGAATCAAACCGGCGACCTCTCGGTGCACAGGATGACACTCAGCCAACTGAGCCACACTAGCCAGGGCTCGTACGTTCTTATACCATTCGTAGAATTGCCTTGCAAGGATGCATAAAAAATGTAAGAGTTTTCTTCTAGGGTGGGAAGCAGAGGTCAGGAAAGTCACTTTTCAACCTCTGCTAGTGTTTTAGCTGTTGATTATGTTTTTTTAACCACATATAGTTTTTAACCACAAAAACCTTTTCTAATGTTTAAGAAAGTTATGCCTACATATACATTTGATACTTGTATAGAAATGCTAATTATTTTTAAGATTTTTTAAAACAGTTTAGATGACATCAAGAAGTTGAATATCACAGAATTTCTATGTGATGTACTTGTCTTAGTTCTAATACTTCAAAAAAATGCATAAGCTGACTTGTAGATCTTAAAGTTAGAAGTTTGCCTCTTAGAATAGAATCTTGGCATAGTCTTTTGGAGTTTGGGCATTGCTTGATTTCCCAGACTCCATGTAATCAAGTACAAAAAAAGTTTATTGTTAATGACATTCAATATTATATTAGTTTCATGTGTACAGCATAGTGATTAGACAATTAGATTATTAGGAAGTGTGCTCCCAGAATATTCTAGTACCCACTTGGCATTACATAGGTATTACGATATTATTGACGATGTTCCCTAGGCTGTAATTTACATTCCTGTGCTATTTTTGCGACTACCAATTTGTACTTCTTAATCCCTTCACCTTTTCACCCACTCGCTCCCCTCTGGCAATTTCAGTTTGTTCTCGGTATCTGTGAATCTGTTTCTGTTTTGTTTGTTCATTTATTTTGTTCTTACATTCCACATATACTAAATGGCATTTGTCTTTCTCTGGCTTACTTATTTCACTTAACATAATACCTTTAGATCCATCCATGTTGTTGCAAATGGAGAGATTTCATTCTTTTTTATGACCTACTAATATTCCGTTTTACTTATTATTTTATAATCAGGCAAGTAGCTAAATATTTTTAGTTATATGCTAAAATCTCTTCTCAAAACTCTCTGGCTTGTAAAACTTATTCTTAGAAAGTTTGATAGCTCATCAGTTATCAGTGCAAGGTAAAGGCTTACACATACTCAGCATCACAAAGTTATGTCAGTATCTTCGTGATTGAATCTCAGAGTATTTTATAAAAATGAGCTTAATCAGTAATTTATCTCGTAATGATTTTATGTTAACTGTAAATATATAATTAAATATGTTTTAATTTTTAGCTTTTTGCACTGACTCCTCCTCTCTCAGACTAAGTACTCTCCACATGGTCAAGAATCACATGGCTGTGCACTATAATAAAATCCTTTCAGCCAAAGGTAAAAATGTACAAATGTGAACTTTCTATACCCAGTTTAAACCCTTGACTTCACTTCTAGTTAGAGTAAATTCATAGCAAAAATGAATACATTTTATATATATGTATATGTGTGTATATATGCATATATATATGTATATATATATGTGTATATATATATATCAGAATTTGTGTTTGGTCTGAGATATTAGCAACTGTCCATTTTTGTTAACTGAGTTTGAAATCTATATAGTGCCTATGTTATTATCTTTTACCTGTATTATTTCTAATATTATTTTATGGTTAGATATTGTTTTTAATATAATGAAAATTTATAATCTACTGTTTTGTTTTCCAATATACTAAAGAAGTTTCACAAAGAAGATGCTAACTAATCTTTTTCTCTTTTAGACAGCTTTTTGAGATATCACATACATCCAGAAAATACACTAATTTTAAGTGTACAGTTAAATATGTTGAATAATGCATACATTGTATAGCTACCGTCTCCCTTATGCTGTTAAACAGAAATTGGCTGACTGCAGTTCACAGGCCAAATCCTCCTGCCACCTGTTTTTGTTTTGTGTGTGTGAAGCTTGTGAACTAAGAATGACACTTGTATTTTTAAATGGTTGGAAAAATAAAAATAATATTTTATAATATGCAAGTTATATGAAATGCAAATCTCATTGTCCATAAATAAATAAATCACATCCACTCTTTCTCGTTTTGTCAATTGGGGCTTTTACACTCACCGACAGGCAGCATTGACTATTTGTGGTACAGACCACATCTCCCCGCAAAGCCTGAACATCTTCTATCTGACCCTTTGCAGGAGAAGTTTGCTGGTCCCTGATATAGAGCATCCCATCACCCCAAAAAGTCCCCCCTAGTCTTTTGCAATCAATCTCCTCCCTGCCATCCCTGGCAGCCACTCATGTGCTTTCTAACTATAGCTTTGTCTTCTCCAGAATGTTATATAAATGGATCATACAGTGTGTATTGTTACGAGTCTGACTGCTTTTACTTAGCTAACACTTGTAAGACTAATCCATGTTCTTGTGTGTCACAGTATTCCTTTTTATTGCTAAGGTAGTAGTAGTCCATGTAATGAAATAGACCACAGTTGATTGTTTTACCAGTTGGTGGACACGTGGGTTATTTTGACTCCTTTTGGCTATTAGGAATAAAGCTGCTATAAACATTCACATGTAATCTTTGAACATATGCTTCTGTTTCACTGGATAAATCTATTATTTACTAGGAGTGGAACTGTGAGGTAATAAGGTAAATACAGTTTTACTTTATAAGAAATTGCCAAACTGTTTTTCCAGAGAGACTATACTATTTTGCATTTCGATCACTCCCATATCCTCACCAGCATTTCCAATTGGCAGCCCATTATTGACTATTCTAGTGGGTATTAGGTAGGGCTTTAGTTTATTTCTCCAGTGCCAACTGATGTTGAACAACTTTTCTTGTGCTTATTTTCCATCTGTATATCTTCTTTGGTGAAATATCTGTTCAAATCTTTTGCCCATTTTTAAAAATAGGTTATTTGTCTTCTTAGTATTAAGTTGTGAGAGTTCTTTATATCTTAAACATAGGTCCTATATCAGATACATGTTTTGCAAATATTTTATCTTAGTCACTAACTTGTCTTTTCATTTTTTTCCTTAAACTCTTTATTTGAAATAATTTTAGACTTACAGAAAAATTGCAAAAATAATAGAGTCACAGAAACTCTTCATCCAGCTTTCCCCAGGTTAAAATCTTATATAATCATATTACAGTTATTAAAACCAGGAAATTAATGTTGATATAATACTATTAACTACAGACCTTATTTGAATTTCACCAGCTTTTCACTAACTGTATTTTTTAACTTTTAGTTCATATCTTATGACATATTTTAAATGATTGAAAAGCTAAAGAATAATATTTTGTGACGTGAAGTCAAGACCAGCTTTTCCGAGAGAAGAAAGGAGAGGGAGAGAGAGAAACAACAATTGGCTGCCTCCTGCGTCCCTATTACTGAGGATCGAGCCTGCGACCCTGGGCATGTGCCCTGACTGGGAATCAAACCGGAGACCTCCTGGTGTATGGGTCGACACCCAACCACTGAGCCACACAGGCTGGCGGCTTAGGTTTTGCATATCCTGCTTAAGAAATCTTTGCCTAACCTTAAGTCACTAAGATTTTCTTACGGGTTTTCTTCTAGAAGTGTAAGTGTTAGCTCCTACATTTAAGTTTGTGACCTATTTTGAGTTAGTTTGCTTAGGTATGATATAAGAATCAATTTTTTTTAACCTATGAGTATCCAAATATGACAAGGACTGTTTGTTGAAGAGATCATTCTTTCTCTGTTGAGTTGCCTTAGCACTAGGTGACCATACAGACCTGGACTTATTCTTCAGGCCTGTTGTTCTATATGTGTGTCTTTATTACAGCACCGCACGGCCACATTTCTAGGGCATTACAGTAAGCCTTAGGACCAGATAGCGTAGGCCCTGCAGTTTTGTTTGTTCTTTCCAAACCTGTAAGTGCCTCCTGCGGTGGGTTAGGTCACGATGCTCTGTGTGTTTGCTTCCAGCCTTTGCTTTGCTTTGTTTTGTTTTGAGTAGTATATATTGCTGTGCTTTTACGTTCACTCGTGTTTTCTTTTGCAGTATCTAGTGAGCTGTTAACTCCAGCCAGTCAGTGTACTTTTTCATCAAGGATATTACATTTGTTCATTTCTAACAGTATCATTAAAGTCAAAATAAAAAGCTACAAGTTCTGGAACTTTTGTGATTTCCACACATGATATTTTGTTATCACTTGTAAATATTAAGAATATTATTAAATAACTGATTTTCTTCTTTCAGCTGTGGTAGACTGCTCAGCTCCACTCAGCATAGGTGCCTGCATCAAATGTAAGTAATTTCTGATATATTGCCTTTAAAATATGTATGGTAAACGACACATAACATAATTTACACTCTTTGCCATTTTTAAGTCTATAGTTCAATGGCATTAAGTACAGTCATTTTGTGGTACAACCAGCGCCACTGTCAATTTTCCTTACTCCTTTTAGCTGCAAAACTGAAGCTCCATATCTATAAACATCAACTCTTCCCTCTACTACCACTCTGTTTTCTGTCTTATGATCTTGCCTACTCTCAGTATCTCATGTAGGGGGAATCATCCAGTGTTTTTCCTTTTGTGACTGGCTTATTTCACTTAGCAAAATGCCCTCATCCATGTTGTTAAAGATGTCAGAATTTCCTTCATTTTCAAGGTTGAATAATATTCCATTATATGCATAATACCATATTTTATTTACACATTCAAGACACTTGGATTGCTTCCACCTTTTGCCTGTCATAAATAATCCTTTATGGATATGAATGTACAGATATCTCTTTGGGATCCTGCTTTCATTTCTTTTGGATGCATACCCAGAAGTGGCATTGCTGGGTCATATTGTAATTCTCTTTTTAACTTTTTGACAAACCACCAGCTGTCATTTTACATTCCCACCAACGGTATGCAAGGGTTCCAGTTTCTCCACATCCTTCCCAATACTGTTCTTTTTCTGGGGTTCAGGATGGAGGTGAGGCTTCGGGAGATGACAGTATAGAGGTTGTATTTTAAAAATTGCTCCTCGATTTTGTTTTTAGAATTCACACTTAGCTAGTGCGTATTTATCCCCCAGCATTTTCTGCCCTCAGTTGAGGTAGGAGTTTTTCTGTGTTGCCGTGTAAATAAAATTGTGGTGAGTAGAAGTGTGAAGATTGCAGGCACCAAACTAAAGTATAATAGTCATTATTACTTCTTGTGTTATAGAGTTGATATTCATTATAATCAGTATATCTTAGAACAGGTTTTATGGACATTTTGAGCCATCTCTCTTTTTTTAACTATGAAAATTCTTGGTTTTTTTTTTTTTTAAGACTTTTAAAATTGATTTTTTTAGAGAGAAAGGACGGGAGAGAGAAATGTGGATGTGAGAGCAAAACATTGATCTGCTGCCTGGTGCAGGCCCCCCCACTGGGGACCGAGCCGCACTATGTAGCCTGACTGGGAATCAAACCCAAAACCTCTGGTGCACAGAATGACATTCCAACCAATTGGCCCACCTGACCAGGACAAATACATTGACATTAGCCTTTACTAATTTTTCTTAATTATAATTGAAACTTTAAATATACATATAAATCACCTTAATTTGTTTTTTTAGCTTGTAAAACTTTTTATAAATTCTGACTCAAATTGGGGTGATTTAAAACTTAAAATTTTCTTGTCCATATAAGTGAGATAGATTCCTATGAAGTATGTTAAATTTTTAATGTTATGTGAAAATATGAGTCATTCTACTTCTATTCAGCTCTGAAATTTGACTAGCTGTGATTGGACCATTTCCAGTCTGTATAATGACAAGTCTTTAATAAGGACTTGGTGCCTGACAGAAAGTGTGAAACCACTTTTTATGTTTCTGTTTTCAAGTGAATGGTAGGTAAGAGAAATAGAATTCAGATATCCTGATGAAAATGTTTCAAAATTTAATGTTATTTTAAAGTCATATAAAACCTAAAAAGTTTTGGCATAGTGTTTATGGTATTGGCAATATTTTGTTTGGGGGCGAGTCTAATGGACTAGTTCGGACTCTGCAGCTGATGATGACAGAGTCACGAACAGCACAGCCCAGCATTTCTGACCCTCAGATCTCTATGGAAATCTGCCAGGATTGCTTTCTTGACCCCTTAGGTTTGGCCAATTTGTTACAACTTGTTTGTGGTCTTGAACTTTTTATTTTTATTTTTTTTATTGATTTCAGAGAGGAAGGGAGAGGGAGAGAGAAATAGAAACATCAATGATGAGAAAGAATCATTGATTGGCTGCCTCCTGCACACCCCCTACTAGTTATAGAGCCCACCACCCGGGCATGTGCCCCGACCGGGAGTCAAATCGTGACTTCCTGGTTCATAAGTTGATGCTCAACCACTGAGCTCTGCCGGCCAAGCTGATTGTGCTCTTTAAATAATCCATTTAAAGTTTCTCTAAATTCAATGTTTACTACCTTAACTTTTCTTTATATGGAAAAATATAGAAATTTTTCTATCCAGATCAGTGTAAATATTTTAGCAAGGAAAAAAATGTCCGCTTTATTAGTCTTCCAAGAACAAAAACTTAAGTTTTCTATTTTCTGTATGTCAAAGATTTGTTTTCCCCATCAGATGCAGATCAACAACGAAGAGAGAAACTCAAAAAGGAATTAGCACAATGTGAAAGGGAGCTGAAAGTAACTAAAACTACAATGCAGGCCAATTCTAAACATAATTCCAAGTCATTACTTAACACTCTACAAAAGGTAAGATGGCATTTTTTTCACCTTTTACAAGTAGTGTTTCTAAGCTATTTCATCAGTGGTACAACCTGACTTTTTGGTAACATGTTTCCTATGGGCCAGAAACAAACCTTTCCTGTAGAGAAGCAAATAGTAAATATTTTAGGCTTTTCAGGCCACGCAGTCTCTGTTACAACTATTCGTGGACTTGAACAAAGTACTACTAAAATACTATAGAAATGATTAAGCAAAAAAAGAGTAATAAAACTGACACATCTCTGATAAAAATACTTAAGATTAAAGGAAGAAATAAAATGGGGAAATAACACAAATTCAAAAGAGAGTAAGATAATATTATGAAATAAGTCTATGCCCAAAATTTAAAAATTTAGATGACACAGACAACTTCATATATATATGTGTGTGTGTGTGTGTGTGTGTGTGTGTGTGTGCATATATGTATATTTATAGTTATAGATATAGACACAGATATATAAATATATATACTAGAGGCCTGGTGCATGGATTCATGTACTGGTGGGTTCAGACAACTTCATATATATGTGTGTGTATATGTGTATATGTATATGTATAGTTATAGATATAGATACAGATATATAAATATATATACTAGAGGCCTGGTGCATGGATTCGTGTACTGGTGGGTTCCCTCGGCCTGGGCTGCGGGGATCAGGCTGAAACTGGCTCTCCTACATCTTCTGAGGGGTCCCAGATTGCAAGAGGGCAGTTCTCAGGTGACACAGCCCAGAATCGGGCTCCCTCCTCTCTGGTTCTGGGGGCATCACCCAAGAACTGTCACCCGAGAACCACAGCTGCCAAGTCACTGTAGCTTGGCTGCTCCTGCATTGAGCGCCTGCCCCCTGGTGGTCAGTGTGCATCATAGCTACTGGTCGGATGGTCGCTTAGGCTTTTATATATAGATTCTCCTACAGTTTATGTATTAGGGGGAAAAAATGAGTTAATTGTCTTGACTTAAGGTTTTTGGACCAGCTGGGGAATATACATTTAGGCTGCAAGTTTGTATGGGGGCAGCATATGATTACATATTCTCAAAGGCTAGTTAGTGTTCCCTTTTCACTCTGTTCCAGTGTTCAAAATGGGCAGGTTTCTTTGCAAGTCACCTAGTTGAGGTGTGGCCACCTAGAGGATCCCAGAGTCGTGAGCATGGTCTCCGAGATCATTCAGATCAGTTCCTGAGCTTTGTGTTTTGTCCCCCAACACATTGATGTGATGAAAACTATTGCCTGTTAATAAAAGCCAGTTTCACTGCTCTGCTTACTAGGTATCACATGTCATATCTGACTCCAGCCCTTTCCCTTGTATATATCGGTAAACAGGAACAACATTATTTTGAGCCACAATAATGAATCCAGGTTGCTTTTCTTTGATGGGTATGGGAACCATAGACCAGTTTTTAGTTGGGATGTTATGTCATTCATACTTTACAAAAACTATATGGCAGGAGGGAAAGACAGACCAGTTATGAGACAGTTGCAATAATCTGGGGAAGAAATGATTAAGACTTGATCTAAGACAGCAGAAGGGAGCACAAGGGAAATATTTAGGAAATACTTACAAAGGAGAATTCCCCAGGACTTGGTGCCTGATTCAGTGATGTGAAGAGCAAGAAACCAAAATTAAGGAGGTTCCCAGGCTTCTGGTTTGGACAGCTGGGAAGATGGTGAAGGAATGATAACAGGACAAAGTGCAATGTTTTCTTTGGAGAAGGGGATAGCATAGGGTTTGAGTTTGCTGGTTTGGACATGCTTCATTTGAGGTGCCTTTGGAACATCTCATGTAGTCAGTGAAGAGTTGATACAAGCATTTCTCTCAGACTGAAAGTAAATTTGGAAGTCATCAGGGAAGCTATAATGCTTAAGAGCCCCCAGGGCTGTTGCATAGATGAAAGGACCAGGAATAGAGTTGCTTCCTTTAATAAATATGCCAGGCGCTATGCAATAATTTGCCATCTGGGGATCTGTTCATCAATATTTGATTCACGTGTGCATTTTCACTTTTAGTGATTGGACTTTTTAACTGACAATTTAAAATATTTTTCCATTCAGCATTTTGACTATCTACACTAATAAGAGGGTAATATGCTAATTAGGGTGGATGTCTTCCAGATAACCTTCCAACGTCCTTCCGGACAAAGCCGCATTGGCTGTGAGGGCAGAGGCGTGGCTGTGAAGGGCCTAGGCTCAAGCTGGCAGTGGCAGCAGCAGCGGGGTAATGGGCGTGGCGCCTTCCCCTGATCTACCAGGTCACCTCCTGCAGAGGGAGGCCAGACTGCAGTTTAGACTTGGGGCCGAGGCAGAGACAGTTAGGGGCAATCAGGCCGGCAGGGGGGCAAGGTAGGGGTAATCAGATCATTAGGCAGAGGCAGGGGCAATCAGGCAAGCAGGTGGAGGGGTTAGGGGCAGTTAGGCAGGCAGGCAGGCAGAGGCAGTTAGGGGCGATCAGGCAGATAGGCAGAGGGGTTAGGAATTATCAGGCAGACAGACAGGCAAGTGGTTAGGAGACAGCAGTCCCAGATTGAGAGCAGGATGTCCAACTGCCGGTTTAGGTCCAATTCCTAAACCAGCAGTTGGACATTCCCTGAGGGGCCCCAGATTGGAGAGGGTTGAGGGACACCCCCCTCCTGTGCACGAATTTTGTGCACTGGCCTCTAGTAAATTAATAATTGTATTTTGAGCCCTGGCCAGTTTTTCTCAGGGGTTAGGGCATTGGCCCACAGACTGAAGGGTCATGGGTTCAGTTACAGTCAAGAGCATGTACCTTGGTTGCAGGCTTGATCTCTGGCCCTGTTTGGGACACATGTAGGAGGCAACCAGTTTATGTGTCTCCTCACATCTATGTTTCTCTCTGTCTTTTTCCTCCTCCCTCCTTTCTACTCTCTCTAAAAATTAATGGGAGTGGGAGGGAGAATTCTCGGGTGAGGATTTTTTTAAATTGTATTTTGAGATAAGAATGGGTTTTATTGAATATATATAATTTAATCTGTAAATGTAAAATATTTTCTGTTCATTTTTCTATTAGCCACTGTAACCCCATACATTTGCCTCCATAAAATATTTCATTTATGCTTTCATATGAGGTTTTTTTTTAAATATTTTTAGTGGTTTTTAGAAAGAGAGAAACATTGATATGAGAGCAGAATATCCCTTGGCTGCTTCCTGCACACTCCTACTGAGCCTGCAACGCGGGCACATGCCCCAACTGGGACTCAAACCACAGACCTCTTAGTGCATGGCCAATGCTCAACCAACAGCCACACCGGCGGGGTAAATGAACCTTTAAAATCGGTAATATGATATAATGATGAAGCACATAGGCCTAGCCTGGGTTCAGATCTATGAGAACCTTGCTTGAGTTTCTTCGCCTATAAAATAGAGCTAATAACTGTATCATGATCAGAAGTTGTTTTGACCATTGAGTTGTACATGTAAATCAGAATAGTACCTTGCACATAGTAAACATTCTATACTTATTAGCAGCAGTGATAGAAGTTCTTATTATTCCTCTCTTATTCTACTCACTGGTAAGAACAGTGCTTTGGACAAAGGAAGCACTGGCTTTCCCTGTACTCCTCTTGTTTTTCACCCCGGGAGCTTGTAGGACACACACAACTGGCTTAATCCTAATCATTTTCACCTCAGCCCCCTCCCTAACTCAGGTTCTGTAAGGGATACACAGGTCTAGAATCATAGACGAAGCTTTAGTGGCTTCTAGTCTGTAAAAGAATAAATATTATGTGTTTTTAGACTTTATAGATATCCCATAGAAATGGTTCTTCCAAGGATAAACCAAAAAAAAATAATAATAATGGAGCAAAAAATACCTTCCCTTTCAGAGCTTTCCCCACTCATGAGGAGAAATTGAGAAAACCTGTGAACTTTTTATGGAATTAGTAGTTATTTTTTTAATATATTTTTATTGATTTCAGAGAGGAAGGGAGAAAGAGAGAGAAATAGAAACATCAATAATGGGAGAGAATAATTGATCAGTTGCCTCCTGCACGCCCCACGCTGGGGATGGAGCTTGCAACTCAGGCATGTGCCCTGACTGGGAATCGAACCGTGACCTCGTAGTTCATAGGCTGACGTTCAACCACTGAGCCACACCAGCCAGATGGAATAAGTAGTTCTTAATGATATTTAAAATATCAGTCATTTAAATCAGGGCTCCGTACATTGTGAGGAAAAGTTTTTCTTTGTTCAAAGCCTTAAAGTTGCAGAGCAGCTGCTGGCACTGGAGATTGCCTTAGTGGCCAGAGGGAAGGGAAGGGTGTCAACAACTGCTTGACAAGGAATTGGGGCTTACAATTGATTTGGGAACTTACAGATAAAACTGAGACCTCAGTACACAAGTCAAGATAAAAAATGCAGGCATATGTTATTAATCATTTTTTAGCTTCAAAAAGAAAAATGATTGCTATTAACTTATGTAGAATTATATTTTCATGTGTTAATCATTAAAAAAAGAATAGAACTTTATATACAATGCTAACATCTTTAGGGACATATAAGTTAATTTTATAAGCCCCTGAGAAGTTAATTTTATAAGCCCCTGAGGCAGCCATTTGTGATGTTTATGAATTTGCAAATCAATAATAATAAAAGCATAATATGCTAATTAGATCAGACAGCTAAACGACCTTCCAGACAAAACTGGGGCTGTGAGGGCCAAAGCAAGCTGCAGCAGCTGCGAGGCCGAACCCCTTGCATGAATTTTGTGCATGTGGCCTCTGGTGTAATTAATAACTACCAAACCCAATGTTCTTAGCCTGCAGAAGAACCACGAAATGAAGACAACACGTTAGTTGAAGAAGTGAATGAATATTCGTCCTTTGCAAGGTCACCAGGGGCTTCTTCAGAGAGACTGCCCCTCAGTCTACCTAAATCCAGTGGCAGCCTCGTGGATGGTACTGAGAAGAACTTCGGTTCCTTCCTGTCCAGCATAGATTGCACCACGTCCAGGCCCAGGAAAACACTCTCTGCAACCTCCTACAGCCGAAGGCCCAAGAGCACAAATTCCCAAAGGTCTCAGATAGTCATTAAAAAAACATTCAGTGGGGACCTTTTGGATAAACATTCTCAACTCTTTTCTAACGGACATTTGCCATTCACTCCACGAACTTTGAAAACAGAAGCAAAATCTTTCCTGTCACAGTATCGGTATTATACACCTGCCAAGAGAAAAAAGGATTTTACAGATCAGCGGGTAGAAGCTGAAACCCAGACGGAATTAAGCAGGTATGGCACATCAGCACCAATAGAAAAAACTTCGGGATGTTGTGGAAACTAATATTCCTGCTTTTATATCATGTAGTTTATGTGCCTTCTGAATAGAATGTCATTACTATGACTTTTCCTTTTACATGTATCACTTAGAACTAGCAGAGTAATTGTTGAAAAAACAGTAGCTGTTACATTTGTCAAACTCTTTATATACATGAATGTTACATATTTCAATTTTTTGTTTTTGACATGATACTTTTGTATTTTAAAATATTATACTTTCAGAGAGTTCTAAAAATATGTCATCAAACAGCATTTGTGCAAATACGTCTGTTTCTTTATGATAAAAATGACAAAACAGTGGGTCAAAGAAGGGGGAGAAGCACCTATCCCTGTGCTCCCTTTCCTGCAAATATTCAGCCCAGTCTTGTGTAGCAACAATGCCCCAGGTATAAGTTAGGCAATTTGGGATCATTTCTGGAAGTTGAGTAAAATTTGCCTCAATAATGTCTTCATATACAATAGTGCCTGGCACATAATGAATATTCAGTGAAAGTTTGCCATGTGCGTGGAGAAACAAACAGGTCTTGTAAAGTATTAAGTGTACACTGATTTTTTATTTTTTATCCTAGGTTATATAAACAAATATTTATGAGGTACTAGGTTTTAGTTATTTCAGAAAGTAAAAAGCAATTTATGACTAATAGTCTTTCCTTTGGGTAAATACAAGAAGTACAGTAATAGCAGATGTGTCTGCATACATTTCATTAAAGAATTAGGGAATTGAATATATGACAAAATTTGTCAAGTGAGGAAGAAATGAGGAAAGTATGATTATAATTATTACAGCTTTTGAACATAAAAGTTCTCATTTCTCTAGTCCCACTCTGGCCAACTGAAATGTAGCTGCTATTCAAAAAAAGGAAAAGAAGTATAGGTAATTCAAACCACATCTATTTCCTGATTAAATAACTAGAAATAATACATTTTATAAGAACAGATGGGTTTCATTCATCTCCTATGTTTGAGTTTATTTTTTCTGGACTATAAAGCTCATTATCACACAGTCTTAGTGTTTTGAAAGCTTAACCTGGTATTTTTTTAAATATTACAGCTTTAAGTCTGATTTTGAGATCGTTGAGACTAAGGACTTCGCAGAGTCAGAAGTGGCCATAAAGCAGGTAACAGAAATGAGACCCCCTGCTTCACGTTGGAATCACAGCGGCTCTAGCCCAGCAGACCTTGGAGAGTGCTCTCTTGGGGGTACTTTTTGCACACGACCCAGCCGGTGTACAGAAGGTTTGCCTGTGTCCTCTCTGGGAATGGCCAGGTGGAACCTGCCAATTTGGGAAATTATGTGTTACTAGCATCTCTTCTAGGTGGTTGGCTGGCTGGCTGGATAGAAGAGTGGGTGAATAAAATGCCTTAAATGTGGTTTCTAAAGATGGAAAGTACTGTACATAAATTTGCATTGTAAAGATGAAATTTTAAAATGCAAGTAAATGGCTAGCAGAGTATGTGGCCCAAAGCAAGGATTCTGGAAAAGTGAGCTGCCAGTAGTTTGTTAATATTATTGTTCATACAGTCATGGCCACTACTTCTTTGTGTTTGATAAGTTGGCATTGGTTGCTTGAATTTCTAAGTATGGTATTTATTTGTGGTGATTTCTTAACATCATTTAAAATGTCCCTCATTAAAATATAAGAAATAAGTTGTTTTATCTTACTTTATTTTTTATATATGTGTTTCTTATTGATTTCAGAGAGGAAGGGAGAGGGAGAGAGAGTTAGAAACATCAGTGATGAGAGAGAATCATCGATCGCCTGCCTCCTGCACACCCCACACTGGGAATCGAGCCCTCAGCCCGAACTTGTGACCTAGCCAGGAATCAAACTGTCACATCCTGGCTCAGGTCGATGCTCAACCACTGAGCCACACCAGCCAGGCTGTTTTATCTTACTTGAAATAAATTTAAGAAAAATGTCCTGATTAGATGGAAAATGTTTTCTAAAACATCCTTTGTCATAGTACATCTGTCACTCTTCTACTGGATATCTCCTCTCTTACCTCAGCTGTTTCTGAAATGTGCTGTTTGCTTTATTTCTGCTTTTACATTGTATTTTTCAAGTGAAATAAGGTTGTATTCTTGTCATTGCATCCCCAGGCATCTGGTTGTATGACCTATGGAACCAAAGAAAACATAACTCCTTCACCTTCCCAAGAGAAGGGCTTACAGTGGGACGAGGTTAAGGATGACGCTCTGCAGTGCACCCCAGCCAGGTAACAGCTTCCAGGGGAAGTGGGCCAACTGTCTCCCCTGTAATTAGAAGAATGGGTTAAAAAAATCTGTCTTGGCTATTTACTTGGCCTTTCTGCCCCCTGGTGAACTCGCTAGTGAGAAAAATAATACCTACCGAATATACCTGACAGGGTTTTTCTGAAGATTGGATTAGGTCATAGATATGCTACTATTATTACTAATATATGGTATTATTGAACACTTACTATATGCCCACAGTGTTTTTTTAATCCTCACCCAAGGACATATTTTTATTGATTTTTAGAAAGAGAATGAGAGAAAACAAAATAAAACATTGGTTGGTTGCCTCCTATATGAGCCCTGACCAGAGACCCAACCCCCAACCTAGGTATGTGCCCTGACCGAGAATCAAACCCAAAACCTATTGGTGTACAGGATGACGCCCCAACCAAGTGAACCACTTGGCCAAGGCACCAGCTATTTTTCAAATTTTTTTTTTAGATTTAATATTTTATTTTCTTTCCTTATACTTTTTTAATTTTTATTTTTTACATATGTGTCCTTATTCCCCCATAACTCCCCACCCCCCACTTATGCCTCACCCCCCTGTTGTCTGTGTCCATTGACTAGGCTCATATGCATTCACACAAGTCCCTTGGTTGATCTCTCTCCCTTTCTCCCACCAACCCCTACCTTTCCTGGGATATGACATTCTGATCAACGTTTCTTAGTCTCTGGATGTGTTCTTATTCATCAGTGTATGCCATTCGTTATATTCCACAAATGAGTGAGATCATATGATATTTATCTTTCTCTGCCTGGCTTATTTCACTTAACATAATGCTCTCCATCTCCATCTATGTGGTTGCAAGTGGTAGGAACTCCTTTTTTACCGCAGCATAGTATTCCATTGTGTAGATGTATTACAGTTTTTTAATCCACGATTGTTCAAATATTTTAATTTTCTCTTTTCAGGGCATTGTGTCAGTATTCCGTGCAGTCTCCTCCTTCAAGGAAAAAAATCTACTCTGAGTAAGATCTTTCTCATCTTTTCATTTTGCTTAGTGGAAATCAAGAATTAAGAATTATATAAACTATTATTCAGTAAGTTAGGATTGAACACTAATTTGTCTCACAGAAAGCTTTGGGGTTCAACTGTCTAACACATCTCCTTAAGAAAATGACCAAAATTGGGGAGAACCAAGATGGCGGCATAGGTAAACACCTATTGTTCTGCCTCGCGCAATGATTTAAAAACTACAACATAACAACAAAACAAACATCACCCAGAATCGCCAGAAAGCTGGCTGAGTGAAAACTCCACAAATAAGAGTAAAGGTGGGACACTGAGACTCAGAGGAGCAGCGGGAGCGCAGCCTTGAAGACAGAAACAGGTTAGGAGCCGTCCTGGTCGCGCGCACAGGCTGGGGCTAGAGCAGCAATCCCAGCTGGATTTCGCCAACGGGGAGGGCGGAGACGTCCCACTACACGGATTCCTCAGTGCCAGGCAAGGTCCGAGATCCGGGGTACGTGGAGGCGTCCCACTGCACAGATTCCCCAGTGCCAGGCGAGGTCCGGGGGATGCACCCTGGAAGCAGGGCGCGGCAGAGGTCTCCTAGTCTGCAGAGAAACCCGGAGGCTGGGAAAAGAAGTTTGCATGCAAGTGTCGCACAAACCCGCGACTTGCCCCCTGGAAATTTGTCTCCTGGTCCCGGAAACCATCTATTTTACAACCCTGGGCTAGACTTTGGGTGTGCAGACTCATTTGGGGAGAGGCAGAGTTGTCTGGCAAGGGGAAGAGACTAGCGGCTTTCTCTTGGAGGTGCCTGCAGCCATCCCCATCCAACAGAGACCCGCACGCGCGCGAGTGCCACATAGGACGTAGCTGTCACTGAGGCTGCCTGCGCAGCTCAGAGACTCCGCCCATCCAACCTGAACACAGTCTCCCTTCACAGCCAATTGGCCTGGAGGTCAAACCCTCCTAGGGCTAACAACAACAAGCTGGGTTTAAATTCAGAAATACTCTATAACCCATAAAGGATTGCAGTAAGAGTACCCATCTCAAATAACTGGGGAGGCTGTGCCACTGACCCTTAGAGGATATCTACCACATAAAGCAGCCACCATGCAGAGATATGGAAAGAAATCAGGTGTGAAAGAAATGTAGGAGAAAAGACGACAAGACATAGAGTTCAAAACCACGGATATAAGGCTTTTCAAGAGGTTCCTAGAAAAGGCCGATCAACTTAATGAGAATTACCAGGAAATAAACAAGCCTATCCAGGAAATGAATGAGACCCTCAAGGAAATGAACAAGACCTCTTAGGATATGAACCAGACCCTCATGGATGTGAAAAAGGACCAACTAGAAATCAAGCATACACAGACTGAAATAAAAAATATTACACAAAGTCCTAAAAGCAGTCCAGAGGGCTACAAGAACCAAGTCAAAGATATGAAATACAAAGAAGCAAAATCCACTCGGCTGGAAAAGCAAGAAACAAAAAGAATCCAGATAATTGAAGATAGTGTAAGGGGCCTCTGGGACAACCTCAAGCATGCCAACATCCAAATTATTGGGGTGCCAGAAAAAGAGAGAGAGCAAGTTAATGAAAACTTACTTGAAGAAATAGTGACTGAAAACTTCCCCCACCTGGTGAAAGAAATTGACTTAAAAGCCCAAGAAGTACACAGAACCCCAAAATATAGGAATCTAAAGAGGACCACACCAAGACATATCATAATTAAAATGCCAAGAGCAAAAGATAAAGAGAGAACATTAAAAGCAGCAAGAGAAAAACAGTTGGTTACCTACAGAGGAGCACCCATACGATTGTCAGTGGATTTCTCAACAGAAACGATGCAGGCCAGACGGGAGTGGCAAGAAATATTCAAAATAATGAATAGCAAGAATCTACAACCAAGATTACTCTATCCAGCAAAGCTATCATTCAGAATTGAAGATCAGATAAAGTGCTTCAAAGATAAGAAAAAGCTAAAGGAGTTCATCACAACCAAACCAATATTATATGAAATGCTGAAAGATATTTTTTAAGAAGAGGAAGAAGAAAAAGGTAAAAATATAAATTATGAACAGCAAATACACATCTATCAACAAATGAACATAAAAATCAAGTGAATTGATAGGCTGATGAACAAGATAAACTGGTGAATATAACAGAAACATGGACATAGAGAGGGAATGGACTGACAATTCTTGGGGAGAAAAGGGTTGTGGGAAGTACAGTAAGAGATTGGACAAAAATCTTGCAACAATGGGAGAGGACATTGGGGAGGGGGAGGTGAGGGTGGAGGGTGGGATACGTACAGGGTGGAGGGGAGATATAGGGGGATAAAAAAGGGGAAACAATGTAATTAATAAACTGAATAATAAAGATTTTTAAAAAAAGAAAATGACCAAAATTTTCTGAAATAATTATCAATCGCTTCATCTTTATTTCCAGTGGAAATTTGTCTCTAAGTTAATAATACCTATTTTTTATAATTAGTAACCATAATTCTTGTATATTTTTGTAAGTAAAAATAATAGTTTTTGAAAAATTCAGACTTGAGAAGCTTAGGACAACCTTTCTGGGGGTGTTCAGCCTCACCAGTTCTTTGCAAATATTATACTTATAGGTTTTCCAATTTTTTTTTATTTCTATATCTTAATGCTGTTTAGTTAAGCTGCATTTTTAGGGGGGAAATAATCTATAGAGGTCGGCAAAAGTTGTGAGTTTTCCAAAAGTTTATTCTTGTATTATTATTTATTAATTATTGCATTATTTTCCACATGAACTGTAAACCTACCTTTGCCCACACCTATATTTTTATAGTTTAATTTATTCTTAAATTTGATGTTTTAATATTAGACAGTTAAGCAGTTTGAAAGTATAACTTTTTATACATTTTAATCTTGTATTATCTGATTTTCTTATTAATTCCTCCCTTATATTTACGTATTCAATAATTTAAAGTTCCCTAACCTTAAAACACGATGCTCTCCGAGGAGCAGGAGATGGAGTCCTTTTGTCTCGGGATGACTGTGCTGTTTCTCTTCCTGCCAATGCCTCAGAGCTCAGCCTCTGCTGTGGACAGGGTCTGGAGTCCGAGGACATGGAAAACCCCATCAGGAACATGTGCCCCTAGGGTTGGCCTCTGTCTTATTCTGTTTAATCCCTGCCTTCTCTCTCTCTCTCTCTCTCTCTCTCTCTCTCTCTCTCTCTCTCCCCCTCCCTCCCTCCCTCCCATCTTTCTCCCCCCACCGCCCCCCCCCCCTCTCTCATTAATCCTCACCTTGTCCACAGATTTTTAGAGAGTGGAAGGGAGAGGGGAGACAGAGAAACATCAATGTGAGATGTGAGAGAGAGACATTGATTGGTTGCCTCCCACATGCCCTTGACTGTGATCGAACCCACAACTCTTCAGTCCTGGGGCCAACACTCTTAACCTTACCACTGAGCCAAATCGGCCAGGGCTCCCTGCTTGTTGTTTATTTCTGGATGTATGTTTGAAACATCTGTGAAATTTCACTCTATTAGGGAATATTTTCTCCAATATTTATCCTTACATAATTTCAGAAAGTTGATATATTTGTTTTATAATATTTTTCTTTAATAATAGCAGAAGTACATCTCTAATAAGTAGTGGAGAGATTTTTAATTATTTGTATTTTCTATAGTTTTCAGAGTGAGTAATGAATAACTTTTATGCTTTATATTGTTTGCCTTCGCAGTGAAGAAGAACTGTTGTATCTGAGTTTCATTGAAGATGTAACAGATGAAATTTTGAAACTTGGTTTATTTTCAAACAGGTTAGATTTTTTTAAAAAATAATATATGGTGGTTGAAGAGTACTTTAAATACTCTTCATTTGGTATTCGTTTTTTAAGTTATTTTCACATATTAGGAAATGAAAAATTATATTGCTTTCTTAGGGGACCATATTCTTATAACTGATAGCAAATTGTAAAAAATGTTTAATTCATGCTCTAGGTGGACTCAGTTTGGGGGAGTTATAGAGAAAAGAGATTTTATTCATTTAAATACCACCATGTGTCTTGGCAATAATACATTAGTAAAATAAAACTTTTGCTACTTATTACCAAAGACTCATAATCCAGTTTTGCTACTTGAAATTATGGTGAGACTCAAAAGCATGTATTTTGGTTACATCTGCTACTAATAAAGTGAGGAATAATTAAAAGCCTAGGTTTGGATACTGTAAATGAAATGGCAAATTTGCAGCCAGTTTAGTTCTTACATGTTGAATGAAACTGTGTGGTCCTGAATCGGCTTAAACAGTAGTTAACTTGTGTAAAATTCATCAGACATTTAGACAAACTTCGTTATGTAGCATTAAGACCCCATCATATATACCACATACACAGAAAATCGCCTCAGAGGACATAATATTCTAAAACATAAACAGCCATTGCAAAATGTAGAGTGTGGATTTCTTGGGCTTTTAAAAAAATTATTAAATTATTTCATAATTACTGACTATAAAGTTGGCTCACAACTTCATTCTAATAACAAATGGTAACAAAGAAAATGAGTTGTGTTTTAAGAAACCTATTGATGTATGTAGTAGAAGACAAGCATGGTGTAGCTAAAGGATTAAACTCTGGTTTAAATGCTAATGGCTGTGATCATAGGGTAGAGGAAATCATTGTCTTAGAGATGCAGTTTTCTCATCTTTAAATTTTTTTACAATACCTTTCTCTCCCAATATTGGTCATGATTAAAGGTATAATTATAGTTATGTTCCTACCACTTAGTGGTGCTTAGTAAATGATAAACTTTTAGGTTATTGTATGGATTTACCATCAGTGGAATTTTTTTCAAGTATACTGTAGAAATACCTCACAAAATAGAGTTTGTTTTATGGGGGTATGTGTATGTGAGAAAGAGAAGGGAGGCTTATGGGTTTGTGTATGTGTGTGAGAGAAAAACAGAGCTTTTGGGAGGGGGGTGAGAGAGAGAGAGAGGAAGAATTTTTGGCCCTCATTTGAAATAATTTATTCACAGAAATGTAAGAAGCGTGCAGTCTTCTGAAACATTGGCATCCATTACCTTGACTTAAATGCATAAAGGGAACCATACTAGCTTTCATGGTGGAGAACTTGACAGAACAGGGAAGGATTGGTCTTTACCTGTGGAAAGAAAGAGCCATCTAAAAAACGTGTCCAGTCGTTAGTAGTTTAGTTATTGCATTGCTGCTTTACATTCAGTTGATTTCCCGACTGAGATATTAACATTCTTATTTCTCTTTTGTAGGTCTTTAGAACGACTCTTTGAGCGACATATCAGACAGAATAAACACCATTTGGAGGAGGTCTGTTTCCTTAGAACTGCATTTTAGAAAGAATTTTAGAGTGTTTCTATATCCTCAGAGAATGCCTTAAAAGCAAGTGCTTTTTTCCCTTGTGCTTTGTATACATTTGGGGTTGGTGGAAAAAGAAGTATTAGTCCTGCAGAGATTAGCAGCACTGCAGACAAAAGTAATTCAGTTTAACTAGCTTACTTAGTGTCCTTATTCTTGCCTTTTTCTTAATCCTAGAGGAAAATGCGCCACCTGCTGCATATCCTAAAGGTGAATTTAGGCTGTATATCCAAGGAAAGCTCGGTAAAGCAAGATGACTTTGATTTGTTGAATTTACTTGATTTTGAAAAGGCTGAGAATCCAACACAGAGTGGAAATGAGCAAGAGGTCACAGTTCAACAGGAGCGTCAGGAATACCGCAGAGCTCTGGACATGCTGCTGTCGGAGCCAGAGGATGAGAATGAGATGTTCTCACCAAGTCATTTTTTCCTACCCGTCTATAAATTCAAGAATTCAGAAGGGGTTATAATCGAACAGGTGAGCGAGGAAACAAATCTTAGACCTTCAAGTCGGGATGAAAAAAGCCCAAATCTTTCTGACGCCTCGGGAGACCAGGAGACCTCTGTGACTGTCATTGAAGGTGACAGCGACACTGAAAAGGCTGAGGCTCCGAGTGAGCTGTGCCGTCCCCGCTCAGCCCTGTCCCCGTCCGCCCAGCTCTGCAAGGTTACGGGTGGCAGCGACCGGGGCCTGGAGGAGCCAGTTCTGCAAATGATGGCGCTGAGCATTGAGCACAGCCCTGCGGGTGTGTGACCTTCGCTAATAAATGTCCCAAATGGCCAGTGACGCGATACTCCTTTCCTCTTTTTTTGCCTTTCATATATTAAGATTTTTTTGTATTTTCTATGCTGTATAATAAATTACCATAAATTTAGCAGCTAAAACAAAACACATGTATTCTTTACCCGAGTTTCTGTGGATCAAGAATCGAACACGGCTTGGCTGGTCCTGCGCTCGGGGGGTCACAAGGCTGCACCCCAGCTGTGAGTCCGGGAAGAACCTGATTCCAAACTTTTTTCAGGTTGTTGGCCTAATTGCTTTCCGTGTAGCAACAGATCTGAAAAGCTTCTTGCTGGCCGCTGGCCCTCAGCCCTCAGAAGCTGCTCACCGTTCCCTGCCGCTCAGCCCTCAGGCAGTTCACAGCGTGGCTTCCCAGCATCTCTGACATCAGAAGCGAGCCACAGGCCCGCCTGCTCTTACCATAGAAGGATGTGGATGCAGAGGTAGGAATCACTGGGGTCACCTTAGGGTCTGTCGACCACAACTTCTAAAGTTGTTTTTCAGAACGTAATTTATCCAGACATAAGAGGTTTTGTAGGCGATGGGAAATGGTTTATGAACTGGCAAGGATCCTGAAACATTAAGCCTGGCCTACAGTATCTTCCTTTTTTTCCTTTTCTTTCTTTTCTTTTTTTTTTTTTTTCTCAGCTGTAATATCTAAAAGCCTTCCTAGTTGCCGGTGAGCTAGAGCAGCCTGTCACTGCCTGGAAAATCACCCCTCTTGTGGGGGCAGGTATGTGTCAGACCCCCTCCACTGACTGCGGCTCCTGAGGGGGTCCTTAATCCTGGGCCTCAGGAGACTCCTCTCCAGTTATGTCTTTCAGCCACTCACAGTAACGTCGTGAGTGCCTAGGCTCCGGCAGACCAAGAGCTGAAACAGAATAATGACCCAAATGTTCTAGAAACTTAGCAATGGCCTCCAAGTATCCTGTTCTTTAACTCGGGCCTTTTATGACCCCTGCCCACACCAGCATTTCCCAAAAGGTGGTGCATACCGCTGGACATATTAGAGCCGATTTCTGGTGATACATGGGTGACAGGTCCATTTCGGGAAGCTGACCATCTCCACTATGTTCAGGACTCAGGCTCAGGGACAGGCTGCACGTTACAATATGATGGGGCTGTGCACCCAACCCTCTACTCCAACGTCTGTGCTCGTCACCCTGCAAAGCCCTTCCTCGGTCCCCACCAGCACCCCAGGTCTTACGTCTGGAGTTCTTCCCCTCGGCCGGCTATGGAACCTCTCCCCGGGGATCTTTCAATCCTCTCAAACCTAAACTATCCCCAACCCTATTCTTGGCTCCCAGCCTGAGTCTCCCTGTCAGTCACTCTTCACCCCTCTCTCCACTTCCTGGACATCATCCTCTCAGCCCACAGGCTCCTTTCTCCAGTCCCAGCCTCGCCCTTTGACAAACCCCTCGCCTCATTAGCCATGGAACTGACTCCCACTTGCTGCCTGGCTCACAGTTCTTCCCGTGGCTGGAGCCGCCATCTGTGTAAGACATTCCCAGAAACCACCTTCCTGCCCCCACCCCACCCCCGGGCCCAGCCCCAGACCTGCACTGCCGCCCTGCTTTGGCTTGTCATTGAAGGCGAGGGACTCTAACTCGGCACAGCGTTTTGTCTGTGGGACCATGGCCCTTCCTGACTTTTGTAGCTGTTCGGTATTTGTTGTTGTTATTCTCAAGTTTCCTCTTAAAAAAGTAAGTTTAGAAAAGATGGTTGAAAGAAACACCTAAAGTGGTTCTTGGATATAGCAAAGCTGTGTAAAGGAGGAAAGTGATTGGTAAGTTTGAGAAACACTGGCTTAAACTCTTCAAGCAACATCTTTTAAAAAATCTATTTTTGTTGATTTCAGAAAAGAAGGGAGAGGGAGAAAGAGATAGAAACATGAAGATGTAAGAGAACCATTGATCAGCTGCCTCCTGCACACCCCATACTGGGGGTGCAGCCTGCAACTTGGGCATGTGCCCTGACCGGGAATCGAACCGAGGTTTGTAGGTTGACACTCAGCCACTGAGTCATGCCAGCTGGGCTTCAGCATCTTAATTTCTCTCTCTCCCTTTACTTCACCTGCAGCCCGTCTCCACTCTGATTTGTAGCGGCGTGATGAGTGAGCGTTACAGGCCAATTCGCCTGGGTTTCATTGACTCTTATGAGCTGTGACCCTAATAACCTGGGTTACTGAGCCTCTGTGCTTCCCAGTTGGTTGAAGGGGGTAATTACAGAGCTTTCATCACGGCTGCAACAATTAAAAACCAGGTGTATGAGAATTAAGTACAGGCTGCTGCTATAAAACAAACCATGCCAAGCCCGTCTTTAACAAATTTCCTTTTGCTACAGAGATAAAGTACAGGGCCTTTGCTTTTTTTTTTAAGTATATTTTATTGATTTTTTACAGAGAAGAAGGGAGAGGGATAGAAAGTCAGAAACACTGATAAGAGAAACATCAGTCAGCTGCCTCTTGCACACCCCCTACTGAGGATGTGCCCGCAACCAAAGTGCATGCCTTTGACTGGAATCGAACCTAGGACCTTTCAGTCTGCAGGCTGAGCCAACTTGGTTTTGGCGCCTTTGCTTTTTTTACGACATGTTTTCCTACCCAGAGTACCTCTTGCCACCCTCTCCCAGGCATCCTGAGAGTCTATCAATTCTAATTGATCCCTAAACATGCAGAGGGCCTCCCCATGCCTTCGTATCTCCTCTCTGCTCAGATATCACTTCCCCTCTGCTGCCCTTTTTAAACAGGTGTTTTATTTTTCAATCACACTTTGCATTCAATATTGTGTTTTAGTTTCAGGTGTGCAGCATAATGGTTAGACACTCATGTACTTTTCAAAGTGTTCCCCCTGATATTTCCAGTACCCACCTGGCCCCATCTGTGGTTATTACAATATTATTGACCATATTCCCTATGCAGTACTTTACACCCATGTGTCTAGATTGTAACTACCAATCTGTATTTCTCCATCTCTTCATGTCTTTCACCCAGTCCTTCAACACTCCCTCATCCACTCACATTTAAAGTATGTAAAATATAAATCAGCATCTTCCTAAGAAGCCTTATTTTTTAAAGTCACTCCCCCCCCCCCCCCCATGAAGCCAATCAGAAAAAGATCCAACTTGGATGGGGCAAAATGACAACCTGCCTAGTATGGTTGGCTGGGCCTCGGTTTAAGAGTGTGGGCTAGGTGATGCAAAGATTTAGTTAATTCTTAGGGTCTTTTAAAATTAAAGTGGAAATAATTTGCATCTAGAAGTAGAAACACCCCTCCAACCTTCTCATCGTGTGCTAGTATTGTCCTGGAAAGCAACCTGCTACATTGATTCACACTTCATATTCACCCACTTCTTCCAAGATCTTAAAAAAAACAGCAGAGTTTACCGTCAAGATTTTCCCAAGAGGATGTACATACTGTTTTATTGCCGCTGTAACATTGTCACAAACATCGTGGCTTGGGAAAAGAAGAAGTGTGTTACCTTACCGTTCTAGAAGTCGGAAACCCCAAAATCAAGATGTCGCCAGGGCTGCTTGGAGGCTCTAGGGGAGAATCTGTTTGGTGCCTTGTCCCGCTTCTAGAGCCGGCCTGCATCCCTCACCGTGGCTCCTCCCTCTCTTTTCAAGGCCAGCTGTGTAGCATCTTCAGCTCCCTCTCACCTCTGCTTCCATCATCACATCTCACCTCACTGGTCCTTACAGAGATAGTTGTGATGACAGTGGGCCCAGGGAAAATCCAGAACAATCTCCCCACCTCGAAAACCTTAATCCCGCCTGCAAAGTCCCTTTTGCCTTGTAAGGTAACATTCCCAACCTCAGGGACACGGGCATCTTTGGAGGCCCATTATCTAGCCTACCGCAACTATAAATATCATTAAGCTAATAAAAATTCCCTAAATACACTTTAGTGCCCCCACATTATAGCTTGGCTATGTAATGAGCCCCAATTTAAGATCTATAGTGAACTTCTGTTATTAATTACTTAAGCAGTGGTTCTCACACACTAATGTACCAGGATCACCTGGAAAACTTGTTCAGGTAGATTGCAGGGCCCATCCCCTTGGTTTCTGATTCAGAATTCTCAGATCAGGGATGGGCCTCAAAAATATGCATTTCTAACAAGTTTCCAGCTGCTGTTGCTGGGTGAGAAACAACCCCACCGAGACACAAAGTGGACTTTACAAATAGTAGTAAGTCCCCCTAAGCTAAGGGATGGTAGTGAGGAGCTCTGGCGACCTGTTGGGAAGTTGATGCATGAAAGTGCATAATTTATTCTTCAAATATATTCACTGTTCCACAAAGTCCTTAGTGAAGCTGGCTATTTTAGTAAAATGCATTCTACTCTTAAGTGATTAATTTCTCTGGAGATGTGTGATGACAGATTGGCAACTACTTAAAGAAACATCTATTAGCACATCATTTTAAAAAAAAACAATGGGGAAATAGTAATTATATGCCTCTTTGTAGTAAGATCTAGAATGAAAAAAAGGAAAATTAGCTTTAATTGCACTATTATATTCACACAAATAATATCTTGCTTCAATATTTATTTTATGGCAAAATAGACTATTATATATATTTTTCACATATATTCAGTTTTTTAAACTCATTTGCCCATTAAATGTACACACTTTTACAAACCAGTTTAGAAGAATTAAGCTCAGATTATACATTTTTACATTATGGATCACCAGACAGTATACCACATAAAATTGCTTTTTGAACTATAAAGTAATACAACAATTTATAGTACTATTTCAAAAAGGTGGAATTTTAGTGCATTGCTTGAATTACAGGGCAACTTTCTAAGAAAATGTACTCATATAAATTTTCTTCAAATTTTGGGTTTGTTTCTTAAAGGCCCTTTAACCCTTCATATTAACCTCTGAATTTTTTATTTAAATAGACTTGCTAGTATCTAAATGTTTATTTTTAAATTATGCTTTGCTAAATTGACTATGGGTTGGGGTTGGATTGCTTCAGCTACTAACAACTCAGAAACATACAACAAATTTCTGGTTTGTTACAGAGTAATTCTTCATCTGAACTAAACAGTATCAATTATATTCAGAATATCTCCCTCTATTGCATGATTAAAATCTGTTTTATATTTTGATATAAAAAATTATTTGAGAACACAGTAAAAAGGAAAAATATTTTTCAGTGGCCCAATAACAATCTTTTGAGCAAAGTTTGACTGTGTACTCAAGTTTCTTAAAAGTCTTAATATATTAACAAATATTTTCCCTAATTTTCATTTGTTAGAATTTGAGTATACTGATAATTGTATAATAGCTCAATTCTATAAGAAATTAAGTTGCTTACTTTCAAGATAGAACTAAAAAAATCTAATATGGAGAGGGTCTAACTGACATTAACAGAAATGTTTCAAAAACATTAAGAAACATACCTATACAATAACTACTTCAATTTCTCTATTGTGCCATAAAACCAAACTATGGAAACACACCCATTAGAAGTCTACAAATCTAAAAGTTGTTACAAATTATATTTTTTCCTTTCACCTTTTTAAACTCGTAGATTTAAGTGTTTTGGATTATATTTCATCTCACACTTATTAAATCTGGTCTGGAGGTATGTTTTTCTCCTCTAGAGAACACTCACTTTTTTTTTTTTTTTTTCAGGCTATTTGTTGGACTGAACCATTATTGAACTGGTATTACGCCAGTAAAACTACAAACCATTAGATCCTTTCAGGAGACTTACCTCTATGATTATATTACTACATTTCAATAACTATCACTGTCAAATACAGTGACCCAAGATCTGTCTCATTCAATGGTCCAATCATTTACGTGAGTTCTAATAAACTCCTAGGATGAAACGTCTGGACAGTCTCAGCATTTTTGACAGCAGTTTGACCTGCAGTGTTTGCACTCCTAGGAAAAACAGGTGGCCGAGCTCACACTCCCCACTTACTTACTCACTTTTTCTCAGCTGATACATGAGCAAGTAGAAATGGAAAGCCAGTTATCATTAACTCTCTATTAGTGTCATCAACAACCTTCCCCCAAAATTGAACATCGACAGACTTACGTTAGGACTAACCCAGGTAATCCAACTCTCTGAATTTCTCTGGCAATATAGACCTGTTCATAAAGGTGAGTACTATAGTGTTGTTTTTCCTCCAAGCTTTTAAAGTGTGAATTTAAAATATACATAGATGCTTAAAATGTCAGTAGTGACCACTGAAATAAAGTTCTGGTCTTTCTACACAGCTTAAAAAAACCACCTATCAGTCCAGTTACAATTGCATATTTATTGCAGATTTCATGCAATAAATGGCTATAGCCAGGGTGGGTACAACTACATCAGATTCAGAACCAATGGGTCTTAGAGATTTCAAATGGTTCTTTTACCTGGCACACCACAAAGTTATTTAACAGAAATTAAAGGGTAATGATCAGAAAATTTACCTAATTGTCAAAAACTTGAAACCGTGTCACCCATACTGTTCTACTGTCAGTTCAAACACAATTATTCCTTTATCACTTATTTGTACTTATTTATAACATGAAAATATAATTTAAAAACTGTATGTATACGGTTATTCTTTCCTAACCTATCAACATATGGAGGCAATTTAGATTTATTCTAGTTTTTTAAAACTAAGTATTTTAATTTCTCATATATATTGAGGTGACTTAAACATCTCTGGACATAAGATGTGCAGCCAGACCCTAATTTATATACACGTGGCCTGGATATACCCTTTATATGGGAATTCTGCCTTGGAACTGCTGCTTCCTCAGCTGGGTGCTGTCCTGCAAGCATCCTCCTTGGTCCATCTCTACTTCCATTTCCATGCTAGTGACAATCCAAATATGTGAGCGGAAACAGGAAAGGTAGGGCCTGTGTTGCCAATTCATCCACCTTCACCCCCTGCTCCACCCCACAGCCAGTCACCTGGTGGCATCCCTGCTCGCCTCACCTTCTGTCCCATTCCGTTCCTCATCCTTCATGCGCCACTCAAGGTTCTGAACAAACCACGGGCTACTCACTTATGAGCATCTTAGGTCCCTCATGAGACACCCATCAGTCTGCCTTCGATTGCTTGCTGGGGCTCAGTCCCACCACCAAGCAGACACAGGGAACCCTTTCTCTGTTTTCACCACCAGGGAGCAGCGGGGGAAAGCTGCATATTTTCCTTGGAGCGCCGATTGTGGTCAAGGGATTCTGGATCACCGCTTCCCATTCAGAAGTAACTCCCCCTATAGTTAAAATTCACTTAGGGAGGACAAACCGAGAAAGTTAACACTGCAAGTCTTGTTCCCGAGGGGAAATATTACTACATCTCAATAATTCAACATACATCTGACTTCAAGAGCATAATCTTTATTTGGGAGCTGCCTGTAGTGACGTACAGAAAATGATGCCGCTTTAACAAGCCAAGGACCTCTTCGCAAGTTCTCTAAAATCCTCTGTCCACCCTCCCCAAACACACCAACTTTTAAACAACTGGACTTCTGATCTTTCCTCGTTTTTCTCCCATTGTAGACATAAGGGTAGATAGAACCCTTATCTCCAGGAATTTGAAAGACTCGTGTTCTTTTGAGGAACATTTTCCCAGCCAAATTCCTAATGTACCATTTCCTCTATTTTTGAAATGTACTCCTCAGCTCAAAAAAGAGCCCCCTCCAATTTGCATTTTTTTTAAATAAACTTTAAACTGGGAAGAGATCGTTTTTCGCTTGTTCCACATGAAATCTTGATGGAAGCAAATCCCCTAAATTTATAGCCAAAAGAATGCCTTTTAAAAAACACCTTCTAGTCTGATTTTTAAAACCATTTACAGTAAATGCTGACTTATTTCCATCTGTTCATGCAAATCTCCATGACCTCCAGTTTCAGATTTTAATACAAATAAAGTTTTACATATAACATATATACTTAAATTTCCTTAACATTGTGAACATGAGCCCATTTGAAATGACTTTTCTCCCAATGATGAAAGCTTGGCCATGCCGCCGTCACTCTGTCCTACCACCCAACACCGTCCCCTGTGTTTCTGCCCAGGCCCTGCTCCTTCTGGAAGATTCTACCGAAGCACAGGTACAGCTTCTGTTTTAATCCTGCCAAAAGGTTGAAAGGCTAAAACCTAGGGCTTTCTGAATGCTTCACAGTAGATGTTCCGGGAAAAAGTAATGGTAATGACTGCAATGAACATTCCGAGTGATATTCTGACTAACCAGGAGAAGTGATGCCGGAGATGCCAAAATGGACCACCGAGAGGCACTCTTTTGTAACCTACTTTTGTAGAAATGTACACTTTGGTCATTTTGATTCGAAATTAACAGTATCAGGGAACTAAAAGGCATTGAAGATACTGAAGCGCTGCCTAATTTTGGCAGATGATGACACCCTCAATTCAGACAGCGTAAGCTATGAAACCTCAAGGTTTGAGAGTTCGCTCTTGAAAATCACATTGTATCAGAGTCTATAATTTAGATTTGTTTTTATTCAGAAATACTTCCATGTTCACTAACTATAATGAAAAATTTAAAAACTCAAAAGGGGCCAAAAGGTTACATGGTCTCAGAAGCTACGTCAAACATGCAACATCCTAAGCGTGGCATTCCAACGGCAATTCGGCCCTCGTCCTTTCTTACACTCGAATTATGACAACAGGAACACAAACGCACCATACATCACTCTCCAGATTTTGTCCTACGTCATGTTCTTGTCATTGGGACACATTAAAATGTTTCACCCTGACAACTTTTTAAAAACCTACCCTGGAAGGAAAAAAGTCACCAGAAACGCTTCTGTCTTTTACATGGTGTGGAGATGGGAAATGCCACCCTAACAAAAGGTTCCCTCCGTTCTTCTGCAGAGCTCGTTCGGAATGTTCACACTCAGGCCTGCTGCTCTTTAAATGGGACTCTCAAAAACAATGTCAGGTTTAAAATGAATATTTTGTCCCTACGTGACAAGTGTGCTCACTTCCAATATTCCCTTTCACTAACACCTTCGGAATTGTCCTCTTAGGTGGCTGCTTTCTGGAGCGAGGCAGGCCCATGCTCTGTGAAGGAGCCAGTCCCACAGCTGGCCGTACACACTCAGCGGCCACGACAGTGAGCTAAACTGCTTTCGGAGTTAACGCAGGGACTGGACATACTCCCAGGATGTTGAAATTTGGGGAAATGGCCCTAGACGGAACAATTTGGGAACTGTAAGCGAGAAAGGGATGGCTTCTCAGCTAACCGTACCAATGAGTCCTAACCTGAACTCCCACTGTGACCGGGCCACCCTGTCCCGGGCCAAAGGGGACACTCGCCCCCTATGCAGCCTTGTTCTGCCCACTGCCGTGGGGGAGGGGTAACTGAGAGGCTAAAATTGACCTCAGGGGTGAAGTCAGGGGATAGGGAAGCTACATCTCAAGTACCCCTTTGGACACCAAGTGACCTCTGTTGGCCCCACAAGTTTGGGCTGCGGTCGTGGGAAATGAGGTAAAACTATTACTCTTTTTTCAACCAAAAGGAGAGGAAGCTTCTTTAAGGCTCCTTTCCATGATCATATTAACTTGATTGTATTTGTTAAAAAAGAATAGAGGTTGCGGTGGAAGAACTCCAAGGGAACCCAAGTGATCTCTGGCACTGACAGGCCTGGAGTTTCCTGGGGATACCCAACTCTGGGGGGTCAGCCCCGCACCCCCGGGTCCCCTCTCTCCATCCCAGCACCTCTGTCTGAGGACAGGTAATACTGCGTTTTTGTAAAAACAAAGGCGTCTTGCATTTGCCATCCTGCACTGACCCTGCACATACTCGGGTCCCAGGCACCCGACATACTCTGACTCCGGACCTCTTCCAAACTCCCTCGAGCAACATCCCCTGCTCGTGCTGGCGTTTCATCGTACAGCAGCGCACGTCTGCTGACCCAGGCTCCCTGTTTCAAACCCAGGAAGAGAGCTCAGACCCAGCCTGCACAGTTTCACCGCATCTGCAACCAACAGAATCCAACTCATTCAGGTTTATGAGTAATACTGAAAACAATAACAACAGTGAATCTGATTGTTCCGTTTTAAAATGATGTGCCTTCATTCACAGCTTTCCCTTAACTGAGTCATTTCCGTACCTTAATGAGTCGAACTCTGATCTGGAAAATATAGGAGGTAAAAAATATATGAGTTTTTAGGATAAAAAATGTTTCTGAATATAATAATGCTTTCTACATATTTCAAAATAACACTTTTAGATCCTTCTTGTAGTTTGGATTTGGTAACCTGTGAAGTACCCAAGGTTCTTTTTTTTAAAAAATATCAAAAGATAATAACATGGTTTTAAATACAAAGTTACTAAGGAACCACTCATATCTGTGGATGATCTCCATGGAAAAGTTCACTTTCTCAACACGAAAACCCCAAAATATTTTAGTCATGAAATAAAAATTCCATTAGCAAAAACTTGTTTAAGATAGAAATCTATGCCTGTTAGTGATTGCCAGATTTGCCCAGCGTAGCTTCAGGAAAATATAGAATTGTCTAGAAAACACAGTCTCCAAAAAACGTGTGCAAGTGCTGCAATCAGACAGAGGGGCAGGGCTGCGGCCGGGACACCGAGTCCTCCGTCGCTGGCGCCGTCCGGGGTGAGGTGCCCGCAGCCTTCCCGCTCCCTCGGTGCTGGCCCCCCACGGCGCCCCGACCTCCCGGTGAGCCCTCTGCGTGGACGCGCGTCGACGGGCCAGTGTGAGTCGGGCCGGCCCGTTCTGACTGTAGACGCCTCCTCAGGGCGGGTCCCCTTCAGCAGCTGCGGGAGCTCAGATGAGCCTGGAGCTTTTCAGGAACTGGATGAGAACTCTGTACACGAACGTGTACTGGATCAGCGTCTGCACCAACATCATCCTCTGCTGCCGCAGCTTGTCCAGCACCCGGGGGATGTCGAGCACCTAGGGTGAGAGATGCAGCGGTGAGGGGAGTGCACTCCCCCAGAGAGAGGAGGGGGCCGGGAGAGCTGGGGTCCTAGCACAAATCTGGTTAGGACGGTGGTCGGCAAACTGCAGCTCTGTTGACTAATGAGTTTGCCCGACCACTGGATTAGGAGATGGTCAACCTCCTAACTTGTCTACCTGGGCATCTTCTACCAAAATAACACACCCACCGCCGAAACCAGTTTGGCTAGGCGGACTGAAAGGTCCCAGGTCCGATTCCTGTCAAGGGCATGTACCTTGGCTGCGGGCACATTCCCAGCAGGGGGTGTGCAAGAGGCACCTGATCGATGCTTCTCTCTCATCGATGTTTCTGACTTTCTATCCCTCTCCCTTCCTCTCCGTAAAAAATTAATAAAATATACATTTTTTTAAAAAATTAATAACACACCCATAAACCAGAGAACCTAAGGACCATTCGGCTCTCTAAGAAGCACACCAGGGCGGTCAGCGAGAATAAATACCCTTATCAAAGGCGGCAACAAGGGGGGCTGAGGAGAAAGTGGTTGATCTATTTTCTACGGATGATGATGAGTGTGATATAAAAGCGCCTGCCTTGTTCAGTATTGGAAATATTGATAAAAACTAGTCCCAAGAACTCAAGGAACCAAAATCACATCTGATGGCCTCAAGGGTCGTATTGTTGAAGTGAGCTGGGCGGACCTGCGGAATCATGAAGCTGCACTTAGAACATCCGAGCTAATTACTGAGAATGCGCAGGGCAAACCCTGTCTAATTCCCATGGCACGGATCTTACATGGAGACAAAATGTGCTGCCTGCTCAAACATGGCAGACGGTGGCTGACGCTCGTATTTTGTCAAGGCCACCAACTGTGATTTGCTTCGTCCATTCTGTGTTGGTTTTACTAAAAAATGCAACAACCAGATTCGGACGACCTCTTACTCTCGGCAGCCATGGTCCGCCAAATCCGTAAGATGATGGAAATCATGACCCGAGAGGTGCAGACAGGTGACAGGGAAGACGTGGTCCATACACCGGTCCCATTGGAAAAGACACAGAAAAGCTGGCCAACCTACTAATGGATGTCTGTGTTATAAAGTCAACATGCAAGAAGTCCAAGCTTGCCCTAACCGGTTTGGCTCAGACTGTCAGCCTGCAAACTCAAGGCTCCCAGGTTCAATCCTGGTCAAGGGCATGTACCTTGGTTGCGGGCACATTCCCAGTGGGGAGTGTGCAGGAGGCGGCTGATCAATGTTTCTCTCTCGTTGATGTTTCCGGCTCTCTCTCCCTCTCCCTTCCTCTCTGGAAAAAAATCAATGAAATATATTTTAAAAAAAAAAAAAAGAAGAAGAAGAAGCCCACACTAGATCTGGGAGAACTCATGGAGCTGCGCGGGCAAGGTCGCCACTCTGGAAGAGCGACTGGAGCTCAGACAGGCGCTCAAGAAAAACAAGCTGATGCACGTGCGCCCCCAGGCCAAGGACCCCACTTGTGCCCAGCCCAGCGTGACTCGGTGATTGGGCATGGACCTATGAACCAGGAGGTCACAGTTTGATTCTGGGAGGCACCCGATGGATAATTCTTTCTCATCATTTTTTTTTTTTTTACATTTTTCATTGATTTTAAAGAGGAAGGGAAAGGGGGAGAATGATGAGAGAGTATCATCAATTGGCTGCCTCATGCATGCCCCCTACTGGAGATCAAGCCTGCAACCCAGACATGTGCCCTTGACCGGAACTGAACCCGGAACTCTTCAGTCCACAGGCCACTGATGTTCTATCCATTGAGCCAAATCAGCTAAGGTTCTCTCATCATTGATGTTTCTATCTCTCTCCTTCTCTCCCTTTCTCTGAAATCAATAAAAATATTTTTTAAGCCAAAACCGGTTTGGCTCAGTGGATAGAGTGTCGGCCTGTAGACTGAAAGGTCCTGGGTTCGATTCCGGTCAAGGGCATGTACCTTGGTGCGGGCACATCCCCAGTGGGGGGTGTGCAAGAAGCAGCTGATGGATGTTTCTCTCTCATCGATGTTTCTGACTTTCTATCCCTCTCCCTTCCTCTCTGTAAAAAAAATCAATAAAATATATTTTTAAATGTATTTTTTAAAATAAATCAATAAAATTCAGACTTTTACCTGTGACAAATAAAAATAATTCCTACTTGTGAGGGAAAAGCACACATCAAGCAACCTCGTGCAGAAAGAGCTGCTAGAGAACGAGGGCCCCTGTTCCCCGGCTTGCGCCTCGCCCGCCCCACCCCCTGCCCACCCCCCCCCCCCCCGCCAAACAGAAAGGAAAGCGCACCTCGTTGTGCTCCAGGCAGGCGATCAGGATCTCGGACAGAATGACGACGCCGGTCCTGCCCACGCCCGCGCTGCAGTGGACCAGCAGCGGGGGGTTGGGGCCTGTGGGCTCGCTCGTGCTGTTGGTGTGCCGTCGGACAGACTGGATCTCCTCGAGGTACGCTGTGAAGTATCGGCGAGACCGAAAAACACTCAGGGTTAAGGCCCGGCACATCAACAGTCCGCGGATCACCTCCACCGACGGGGAGGGCTCCGGCTCCAGGAGACGACGAGCACAGGGCGCCAGCGGGCGGGCCCGACCCCGGACCCCGGACCCCGGACCCCGGACCCGCAGTGCGGTCTTGGTGAGCCCGGCTTCTGCCCGGCCTCTGCCCGGCCTCCCGTTTTCTCACCCACAAAACCAAAGGGAGGAAAACCCCCCGAGACTCGTTCGCCGCATCTCACTCACTCCCTCGGTATACGTAAACGACGTCTTTTAGCCGATGGCGCGGCTCAGGGGTGGAGGTGGTGGTTCAATTCTCAGTCAGGGCGTGTGCCCAGCATGCGGGCTCGATGCCCGCTGTGGGGCGTGCAGGAGGCAGCCGCTCCGTGATTCTCTCTCATCGTCGCTATTTCTCTCTCTCGCCCCCTCTCCCTTCCTCTCCGAAATCAATAAAAGTAAACAAAATAAATAAGAACTTCCGCCAAACCTCCCCTAAACACTCAAAATCTTTATTTTAAAACAAGCCCAGAGCTGACACGAGACAACATAAAGGAACGATTTCAGGAACAGAAGCCTTCCTCCCGTGGCTGATGTTCGAGCCCCAGCAGGGGCTGTGCTGGTGGGGGGCGGGGGGGTGGGGGGGACACGACACTTACACAGAAACCCCTTGAGGTCCTCGGGGCAGCCGTGCTCCGGCCAGTCCGTGTACTGCAGGTGCCAGACGGTCCGCTCCTGGCCCGTGAGCAGGTGCTTCATCTTCAGGCCGGTGGTGGCGTAGCAGCCCGAGTCCGTGCGGAAGCGGGTGGTGATCTTGAACCTTCCGTAGGTGACGGTGTTGTGCCGGGAACCGAGGCGCGGCCAGTACCGGAAGCTCTTCTCCCTGCCGCCCTCCTGTGAAAGACGCGTGCCCGGACAGTCAAAACACAGCGCAAGGCCCGGCAACACAGCCCTTCTGCACGCGCAGACAGCACGCCGAGACAAGAATGGCTCTCCCAACCGGCCCCCCTCCCTGGGCGTCAGGATCCCCGCAGGATCGACGGTAACCTCTCATCGGAGACGGAGAGAGTCGATGGAGGGAAGCGAGCACTCACCTCTTCCGCCGTCACCATCGCTATAATGGCAACCCCCTGCTCCCACACCATCTGCCAGAAGTCCTGACAGGTGCTCTGCAGCGGGCCCTGCGTGGCGATGTAGTCCCACTCCATGCCGCTGACAGAGGCCTGGGCGAGGAAAGGTTGGGAAATGAATGTGTGTCTGTGGGTCACGTATGTACACGGGCATGCATATACATTTGTCTGTGGTAATACTAAAAAGTGAACTAAATCATTCGGAGTAAAGAAAGGCTTTCAGCTTATTCTCTTCCCCTGTTAGTACAATTTCCACTATTGACATATGTATAAACTTACCATGAGTTCACGTAATATCTATGTGACCCGGGGCAATTTGCTAAACCTCTATGAATCTCAGTTCTCAAGTTAAAATAAAAATATTGCCTCCCGCCTGGCTGGTGTTGCTCAGTGGTTGAGCACTGACTATAAATGAGGAGGTCATGATTCAATTCCAGGTCGGGGCACATGCCTGGGTTGCAGGCCCGATACCCTGTTAGGGGGCATGCAGAAGGCAGCTAATCAATGATTATCTTCATCTTTGATGTTTCTACCTCTCTCCCCCTCTCCCTTTCTCTCTGACATCAATAAAAATATCCTATATAATAAAGATGTAATATGCAAATTGACCATCACTCCAACACACAAGATGGTCACCCCCATGTGGACACAAGATGGCCACCACAAGATGGCCGGCAGGGGAGGGCAGTTAGGGTCAACAAGGTATGCAGGGGAGGGCAGTTAGGGAGAACCGGGCCAGCAGGGGAGGGCATTTGGGGGTGGCCAGTCCTGCGGAGGAGGGCAGTTAGGTGTCAATCAGGCTGGCAGGCAAAAGCAGTTAGGGGCAATCAGGCAAGTAGGCAGGCAAGTTGTTGGGAGCCAGCAGTCCTGGATTGTGAGAGGGATGTCCCTGATTGGAGAGGGTGCAGGCTGGGCTGAGGGACAACCCACCTCCCATGCACAAATTTCGTGCACCAGGCCTCTAGTATTAAAATATATGTATATGTACGTGTATATATGTATTGCCTGCACTCATAGGGTTGTTGTCAGAACTGAGTGAAGGGGACCCTTTCCCCCTCCCCTGTGGGAATCTGTACTTGTTCTTCAATAAATCTGCAGCTTTAGTACAAAAAGAGAAAAGCACTGAGTCCATGAGCACATGGTGCCTTGACTGTGACCGGTGCCCAGTGAGCAGTTGTTACTGCCGCTGCTGCTATGGCTCTTCTCGTACACGTGATATCAATATCCCAGAACCCCGACTGTCTTTTTCTTTTTCCTTTTTTAATACATTTTATTGATTTTTTACAGAGCGGAAGGGAGAGGGATAGAAAGTCAGAAACATCGATGAGAGAGAAACATCGATCAGCTGCCTCCTGCACACCCCCTATTGGGGATGTGCCCGCAACCAAGGTACATGCCCTTGACCAGAATCGAATCTGGGACCTTTCAGTCCGCAGTCCGACGCTCTATCCACTGAGCCAAACCGGTTTTGGCAAGTACCCCAACTTTCAAAAGCAATTTCCCTAATGAAGAACTAAACACATTGAGAAAAGTATTCGGAACTAAGCCAAAACCCAAGCTAAATGTCCGATTTCTAGGGGAAAACAATATTCCTGCTTAGGGAAGTCTCACCTCTGACCTTCTGAGCCAAATCACCCTCCATCATGACACTAAGCTCTGCCCTCCTGGAGAAAGGTCTGAATAATAATTACTGTGGCCGGGATTTGTAGTCAGGAGACCCGGGTTAAATCTCAGTGGCCTGATTCTTAGTGACCACTCAGCGTAATACCCTGTGCCAAGCACTGATCTGCCCACGCTCATCGAGCGCCCATTCAGGGGCAGGCACTGTGGGCAAAGGGGTTTGGAGGGGGTGGGGAGGAAGGAGCCAACAGTTACACAGTGAACACGAACTATTGAGGAAGACTCTGCTGGGGGACCTCGGAGGAAGGTGCCAGCATTTCTTTATCCAGGTAAGTACCACCAGTCCCACACGGGAGAGTCTGTCCAGTAATTCCAAGCTCAGCCTTTTTCCCTCTTCCTGAGGTTGCCTTTAGAGAGTCTGAAACGTCACTATAGAACTACATCATTCCACTCTATCCACCCAAATAGGAGAGGCTGGGTGAGTTATTCCAAAGAAAGGCTCACTTCTTTTCTTTTTATTTTTTTTACATTATTATTGATTTTTTACAGAGAGGAAGCAAAAGGGATAGAGAACTAGAAACATCGATGAGAGAGAAACATCCATCAGCTGCCTCCTGCATGCCCCCTACTGGGGATGTACCTGCAACCAAGGTACATGCCTTTGACCGGAATCGAACCTGGGACCCTTCAGTCTGCAGGCCAGCACTCTACCCGCTGAGCCACACCGGTTAGGGCGAGGCTCGCTCTCTTAAGCAGACTGTGCCCACATATTAAGAAGTACATACGCTGATCCCCAACCAAGGGTGTGCCACCCACAGCAGACCGCCAGGTCGCTGGAAAGCTGCACGTGTGGAACTGGTCTCCCCAAAGGTCACTTGCGAACTAGAAGGTGGGAGGAAGGAAACGACACCTGACCACAGATCCTGACTCATTCATGCGCTGGGAGGAGGTTTCTCCCTCCCGCAAAGGGGGCTGTCCTCGCCGGCAGGAACGAGGGTGCGAGTGACAGAGGAGACAGAGCCCCTGGCTCTCCTCACTCCTTACTGTGAGCCATCGCTGTTCCCATTTTAATGGGTGCAACGGACTATCCCAGTTAAATGACATTTTACTATTTCCAGGGAAAAGGTGACACTGCCTCTTCAAAGAGCAGAGTTTGAAGAGTGATCACGCGGGCCGAAACCGGTTTGGCTCAGTGGATAGAGCGTTGGCCTGCGGCCTGAAGGCTCCCAGGTTTGATTCCGGTCAAGGGCATGTACCTTGCTTGCAGGCCCATCTCCAGTAGGGGGTGTGCAGGAGGCAGCTGATCGATGTTTCTCTCTCATCGATGTTTCTAACTCTCTATCCCTCTCCCTTCCTCTCTGTGAAAAATCAATAAAGTATATTTTTTAAAAAGAATGATCACGGGGAGTGTGCAAAGAGAGCAGACGGCACCACTACAGGTAAAAGCTTTGGTGAAAACACTAAAACACCGGGACGCTTTTGTTACATAAAAATGCACGTAGGTCGGTCACGAGGAAAGACCGGGTCTAGCTTACAGAATCTCTCGGGAGTAGATGACGACGTTGTCAGATTTAGGACAACAAAGTTCTCAAGTTGGGCAAGTCAGCGCTTCGAGCCCTGATTACCCTGCTGGGGGCAGAGGGTTTCAGCATGTGGCCAGAGCTGAGGTGACTGGCTCTGTGGATAAATACTTTCTACCAGCCTGGGCATCTGGATTTCCCAGTTTGCCACATAACACAGTTCTCCCAATGGATCAAAACCAGGGTGTTTTCAGAACACGAGCGTGACCGTCACTCGGAGTCATGTACCGAACCCAGAGCCTCACGTCTTGCTCATCGTTGTGAATGCCCCTCTCACCTTGATATGGGAGGCGTTGATGTAGCCGGTGTTGTTCTCTTTGGTCGGGACCAACTCCACTCTGGCATCGTCATAGGGGAGCACGTCCTGGAATCGGTTTCTTTCTGCATTTTCGGGGAGTCGCGCCGTCGAGCACTCCCCATCGACTAGCCGTTTTTTAAGGATTCTTTCATACTCTGTGAACACCATTCCCTGTTCCAAGCGCTGTTCCAGAATTTTACACTGTCAACAGAATGCGGGGGACGACAGGAGTTAAGTCCCAGGCACGGCTACACGTCGCTGTACGGCTGCTTCAAGTGAAAATTCTATGTGAAACCAGAGCTAAATTTTCACCAAGCCGTAACAACAGCAAATGAAATAATCTCACTGGTGAGAAATAAAGGCAAAAACGTTTTCACCACTTAAAGGTGAAAAACTGGCCTAAAGCAATTGGTTGGATTCATTTTCTCTAATTTATGGTCGGTTTTGTGATCCCTTATGAAACAGAAAAGTCCCCGTGGAAGTCAATAAATACTAGGTAGAATAGGATCGCTGATTCCAATATCAATGAATGCATGCTTCAATCTTACAAGAATGTATAATCATATAAGAAACTGCAAAGTGGCAAATGCTGGAAACCACCTCCAGGACCTGGTGGTAAGCACATTAATCTTTGCCTAGCGTGCTTCACATCTGTCGTGGTCGCCAAGGAAGTTTTGACAGCTTCGGTAGTCCTTTATCACGGACATAATTTTCAGTGCAATGAAAGCAACATCTGCCTTCTTCCCTGTGTATTCTCCTAGGCATTTGCAGACCCCCTCTCTGACTTTAAAGCCATCAAAAATCAAGACTGCCACAGATGGCTGGAAGAAGGTAAAGAACGGCATGCAGAAAAGAAAAAGAAACAGAAACAGCAACATTCTAGCCTGAACGTGAGACATTCGCCATAAATCTGCCCCAAGTCTGAAGTCCAGATCACAAAATTCCTTAACATTCATTCATGATCACTGGATGGGTCAGAGAATGCTCTGGAGTCTCGGGAAGCGGGCGTGCAGCACCTCGCCCGCTGGCCCGGTACGTACCCTCTCGTCATTGGTGGCTCTGGCTGACATGTCCTTCCCCTCGTCGGGCAGAGGCAGGCGAGACAGCGAGAGTCCATTCAGGGCAGCCAGTTTGAGAGGGCCCATTTTCTTGGCATCTACTCGGCTCTTTTTCATTCCCTGTGAAAATATTTGCATGTATATGTGAAATATACACGACTACAGCCCCTCTGGAGAGAAACTGGACTGGAGACTCGCAACGAACAGGAGAAGTCGCCCTCCTTCACATGCGTGCGCGCGCTCTGCTTTAACAAATATTAGGAGGGTGGCATTCCTTTCAAGGCCAAAGCCCTGATAAGTCGCCCAGATAGGAGGTTTTGAAATGCAGCTGGTTTCGGGGTTCTGTTGTAATGAAAGGTGAGGCTCCCAAGCAGACAGCATTCCTGCACAGAACTCCCCAATTTCAACTCGGCACACCAAAATATCAGCCGCTGTCCATAAAAAAAAATAAAATAAAATAAAAAGGCTTTAAATACAACCACTTGATTGCAAAAAGATTTGATGTGTTTTTTTTAAATATATATATAAATTAGTTCTTTAAATCATTCTGGGGGGAAATGCAGTGTCTGCTGGGGCGGCATGCCGTTCTGTTCTGCGTTATGTTTCAGACTCGTGTGGCCTGAGCTGGGTCACCCCACCTCTCAGAACCGCCACGTTTTTTGAACCAGGGAAATCAAACGGGGCTAACGACTCCAGCACGACACCAGAAAGATCGGATGTAAGAGAAGCACTTCATCATCTCCTGCTGATGTGGCCCAGGGTTGAGCATCAGCCCACACACACAAAGAGGTCACCTCTGCTCAGGGCACGTGCCCAGAGCTGCGAGCTCGATCCCCGGTAGGGGGCGTGCAGGAGGTAGCCCATCGATGTTGATGTTTCGCTCTCATTGACGTTCCTATCTCTCCCTCTCCTGTCCTCCCTCCAAAACCAATAAAAATACATTTATTTTTTTTAAAAGAGAGAGAGAGAGAGAGTACATCAACAGAAGCTCTCTCCTGAGGATCAAGTGTTCCTAAACTTACTGTGAAAGTGAATGATTGTCTCTAAGGCAAATAAGCCTAAGAATGCTAAGTTTCCTTAGCTCAGTGTTCGGCAAACTGCGGCTCGCGAGCCACATGCGGCTCTTTGGCCCCTTGAGGGTGGCTCTTCCACAAAACACCACGTGCGGGCGCGCACGGACAGTGCGATTGAAACCTCGTGGCCCATGCGCAGAAGTCAGTGTTCAGCTCTCAAAAGAAATTTCAATCGTTGTACTGTTGATATTTGGCACTGCTGACCGATGAGTTTGCCGACCGTCGCCTTAGCTATTCTACACCTCCATAATTATCCTAACAGCAGTAACCCCTATTTAAAAAAAAAAAATAGTTTTCTCAGTTCTGTCTCATAAATGAAACCAGCTCCACCAGCCTGGGAGGTAGGGAGGAGGAGGGAGACGGGAACAGAGGGAGAGAGGGAGACTAAAAGGTTCCTGTACAGCCGAGACTGGTTTGGCTCAGTGGATAGAGCGTTGGACTGCGGACTGAAGGGTCCCGGGTTCGATTCCGGCAAGGGCATGTACCTTGGCTGCGGGCACATCTCCAGTAGGGGGCATGCAGGAGGCAGCTGATCGATGTCTCTCTCTCATAGATGTTTCTGACTTTCTATCCCTCTCCCTTCTGCTCTGTAAAAAATCAATAAAATATATTTTTAAAAAAAGAAATAAATAAAAGGTTCCTGTACAGGCAAAAATTTCATGATTCTAACGTGTGCAAAACACAGGGGTAGGCTGATAACATGTCCAACAACCGGATTTGTCAAGTTTGCCAATTTCCACGGTGCAAATACTCCCCCCATGGCCTATTTCAAATCGTCAATGTAACATCCACTGAATCACCAGAATCCTGAAGATTTAATTTAACAGTCAGTTCTCGCCGAAGATTTAACGGTCAGTCTCGCCGGCCAGGATGGGGCGGGTCAAGATGCCCCGGCTGGGATCAGCTGGAGGAAGCTGGCTGGCTGTCAGGCCAGGTCTAAGGCCAGTGTTTGAAGAAAGGGGCAGACAGTCAAAAGCAGCCTCAAACACCCCTTCCTTAGCCCTGAGAGTACAAGCACGTGGCTTTGAACACCTGCAGGTGACTTCTTAGGAGAGAACCACCGCACAACCTAAGATTGTACAACGCAAAGAAAATCTGGATGCCGCTGCGTGAGCGCTCAAACCAGCCCGCCTTCTCAGATAGCGATCAAGTCCCAGAGGTGGAGATGGGTGGAGAGGTCTACAGTGATCCTGCTTGTCTGCAATTTACGTTGCTGTTTTTAGTCCTAACCCTCTATAACCTCAATTCACATTGGCCTGGGAGCCGAGTTTCTTGGCCGTCCCAGTTAAACCATACAATGGCAACAGGGCTGAGCTATTCAATTCTTGGGAAGCTGGCAAGTTCGGTGTGTGGCGCCACATCACCGTAACATGTTAAATCTGGGCACAGCCTGCGTGCCAGGAGCTCACTTTATCCCAACAGCTCTCTGGGCTCACCTTCCCTGACAAGAGAGAAAACCGAGTCAGAATTAAAAAGCTTGCCCAAGGTCACACAGCTGCTTCTTCATAGAGAGAAATGGTCATCGGTGTCAAAACAATAAACAGTGCCTTTCGATGAAACCAGTTACGCTGCATATAGAGTTCAGAAGCAATTTGCACGCCTAGCCTTACTGAGAACTTCATGCCACAGCAGGCAGGGCAGAGATGACTGCCCCTGTGTGACAGACAGGGGAGCTGAGGTTCTGGTACATAAGGGTCCGGCCCACTGAGCAGAGAACTAATAAAAAAAAAAAAAAAAAAAGGGCAGGCTCTATCCAGGGCTGGCATGGCTCAATGGCTGGGTGCCAACCTATGAACCAGAAAGTCATGGTTCGATTCCCAGTCAGGATGCATGCCCATGTTTCGGGTTCGATCCCCAGTGTGGAACGTGCAAGAGGCAGCCGATCAATGGTTCTCTCTCATCACTGATGTTTCTCTCTCTCGCTCTCTCGCTCTCTCTCTCTCTGAAATCAATAAAAATCAACTTTAAAAAAAAAAAAGATCAGCGTCCCCACTATCTGGTCCTGTACTGTCCCCCTGGCCCCAGCTCCCATGCACGTTTTTCAAGTAGAGAGAATCCCTTATGGGGGAAGAAGGGGGAGCAAAAGCACAAGCCAATCACACAGTTTTATTAAATTAATACTGTAGGTCTTAAAAGTCAATGAGAGAGAAAATTTGTGTTTTTAAGAAACCAAATTGGTCAAAATCCTCAGATTTAGCAGGACTTGCTAGGCCCACTAAAAACGCACAGTGACAGGAGGCCTGACCACGGGACCCCACTCAAAGCAAGTATCGTCCGGGGAAAAGGCTCGGGTCACATGAAGAGGATGGACAGGTCTTGATGTACTTAGGGGAGAGTATCTGTTACCTATTATAACAATAAAACCGTAATATGCTGGTTAGACTGGACGAACTTCCCGATGACCTTCTGGACGAAGCTGGGGCTGTGAGGGAAGCCCCAGAGGGGGGTCTGGGTGCCAGAGGGAAGCCAGAGCCGGCAGCCAGGAGCCGGGGGAAGGAATTTCGTGCGTCGGGCCTCTAGTTAACTATGAAAGGGACTGTGCAGCTGGCTCGGGGGCTCCAGCAGGGTCGCTGTGGAACCACATCCACCCCCTGCCCCACCCAGAGCTACCGACGACGAGCCCACCCCTTCAGCCAACCTGAGGCAGCCCGGCTGCACAGGCAGGTGAGTAAGAGTGTGCTCTCCCCCCAAATGAAAAGTAAACTTAAATTATTCAAAAACCCCAAAGTCATTAAAAGAAAACAGTTAAATCCACAGCAGTGTCATAAGTAGTTTTAATTTATGGGCACTTACCTGTCTCAGAAGCACAATAACATTGAGGGAGTTTTTTCCTCTTTATGAAGATGCTTACAGCATCTCAGAGGATCTAAAATACCAGGCCGGAACCACACTTTCGATGGGCCCCCGTGTCTGAGGCTGCCGTCTGGCAGAGCTGAGGAATCCCAGCTGCCGGGACACGGAGCAATGTGAGACAGAATGGACAGGTCGGCCGGACAGGCCAGCCCACGGCTCCTGGAGTGGCGGCCCCGGCCATGAGGAGCGGCAGCCTGCGCGATGCAGCGAGACGCCTCAGAGTGGACACGCTGGCAGGTCAAGGCCACACAGGCTTGGCCAAAGCTCGGGGGCCCAAAGTTAGAAGGTTTCGGTGGAAAGGCAGAGAACAGCGAGGCTTAGATAAGCAATTATTACCTAACAAAACACTATATACAGTGTAACTCGCCGGAGAACAGTGTAGCAGATGAGAGAACACGTTGCAGCGATAAATGCCAGTTGAGAATGCCAGTTAGTCCCTCACTCACTCTGCGACCTTGGAAAGCTACTTAATATCCGAGTCCGCAGGAACAATAGGCCTGCTGCAGACTGGAGGCAACGCGCACGGTAGGTGATACGGAAAAGGCAGCTAGAGAGGATGTTACGCTCTCTTATATTTTCCTTCCAGTCGCTAACTCGTGCTTAATCAGGTTGTGGCTACTTATTATCCTGTTTTACTAGTAACCCTGCATCTTCTACAAGAGACCTTCCTTGAGTTCTCAGTTCATCTTTCTTTCAAAGAGACCGGGAGCTGTCCTCACCACGGGCCACCCCCCCAGCCCCAGCTTCGCGCTGCAGCCTCAGGGATCCCGGCCAACACCCGGCACTGCATCCACACGTCTACACGTCCGGCACCCGGGCGCGCCAGGAACACACCTCGGTGCGGACGCTGCTCTCAGACATCCCAGGTCGGGGCTTAACCACAACCAACAACAGCCTGTAACGATTGGAATTGAGAGTCTAGAGAAACCAGCAAACGGAACAACCGCAGGCAGCCCTGGCCACTGCACCGGCCCGGGGCTGCTAACAAAGCGATCTGGGCTCAGGTCACCACACCTCAGCTCCCTTCCCGTTCACTCTGCACGGCTGAATCGTTTCATTCGTTCTTTCTACTCCACCCACAGAGCTCCCAACGTTTACATTTCATCTATCTCCAGAAAAACCACTAAAATCTCATCCTCTGTCACCTCCATAGATAATCAATGTGTCCAAATAAGTCAAAGACACAGGAAAGGGCAGAAGAAGAATAAAAAAAAGTTAAAAGAAAAGGAGCTGGACTGGGGGAGGAGGGCAGGTGAGGGCATGTACTGGGGGTAGGTCAACTGGGGGCGGGGGGGGCGGGAAGGGGACATATGTACTACTATTTGTAATTTGTAATACATTAGACAATAAGAAAAGATTACAAAATAAATAAATAGGAATCAACTCCAAAAGAAAAAGAGCTGGAAGCATCCAAAGTGCTGAGCCCGAAGAGAGATCCCGGAGTGCAGATGGTGCCCCGAAACCTCAGGCTGCAGGGCAAGGGCACTGAGCGGGTGGCTGCGGCTCACCTGCACCCCCCCACACTTACCCCCAACGGCGGGAGCCCTTCCACAATGTTCTTCTTCCCCGAGAGGAGGTCGGACACCGGCCTCTTCTTCAGAGAGTCCCTCCGGGCCCGGTACCGCCCCGACGTGGTGAGGTCAGACTCGGACATGGAGGGCGTCAGCAGCCCGTCCCTCCGGGGCCGCGGGGGCTCCGCCGGCACGTGCACGGGGCTGCCCGCCCTGCCCCTCCTCTCGGCCTCGGTCACGGCCACGTGGGCCTTGGGCTCGTGGATGTGCAGAGGGCCCCCGCCGGGGGAGGCCGAGGCGCAGGAGCAGCCGCCCCGGGGCTCCCGTGTGCGCGGAGCGAGCACAGCCCGCGCCTTGCTGTCCTCCTGCAGCTGCTCCTCCTCCTCCCCCTCGTCCTCCTCCCCCTCGTCCTCCTCCTCGCTGCTGTGTATCAGCATGGTGGCCTCGGAGAGGGACTTGTTGTGACCGTATCTCGGGCCTTCCTGCTCGGCCGCCTCTCCCCGCCGGGTCCTGTCCGGGAAGACGTTTGGCTGCGAGCCCCCCACGGCGGAGCTGGCCCGCGGGGCCACGTCCGCGGCCGAGGCCGACATGGTCCGGTCCTTGAGCCTCATGCCCTCGAAGCCGTGCGCCAGCCCCGCCAGCTCGATGCTGTTCCTCTTGCGCAGGTGCGGGCGGCGCGCCGCGCTCAGGGGCTCGCTGACCTCCTGCAGGGAGTGCGCCACGGGCAGGCTGTCCTCCTGGAAGGTCTGCACCGAGTGGTGCACGCGGCGCGTGATGAGGTCGGGGTTGCTGCTGCTGATGTAGAGGTGGCGGGACAGGTCCGGGGTGCTGTTGGCGGGCCGCGGGTGCGGGCGCAGGTGCGGGTAGGGCGGGGGCGGGCGGTACACCTGGCTGCGCATGATGTTGGGGGCGGGGTAGTCCTGGGCCTGGAGCTGCTGCGCGTTGGTGAGCTCGGGCACGCTGACCGCGCCCACCACGGGCCGCCGCTCCGGGGCGTAGGGGTGCGGGGCCGGGCCGTGGAAGCTGTAGCTCAGGCTGAACGGGCAGTGGGCGGCCTGCGGGGACGGCAGGTGCTCCCGGATCTCGGGCTGGCTGTAGACCAGCGCGTCGGGCCGGCTGTAGGCGAACGAGTGGCCGATGTTGAGGTTTCTGAGCGAGTGGCTCTGCCGCTCGGCGGGAGCCATCCCCCGGTTGAGCTGCTTCATCACCGTGTCGTAGTCGGGGGTCGGGCGGTAGGACGGGGGGATCAGCGCGCTGTGCCGGTGGGACGGGACGTAGTCGGGCCTCATGACGTCGCTGCCGGTGATGCTGGGGTTGGAGGACATGGGGGAGGGCTGCGGGTAGGGCTGCGGGTTGTTTAAGGAGTTGGTGCTGTGCGCGCTGTAGACACTGCCGTTCCGGATGCGGCCGTTGAGGTCCATCTGGGCTCGATCCAGACTGGTCTGGGAGTGACAGTAGTATCCATTCTGGTTGGTCACAAAGAGGTTATCTGGGGGGAAACATTAAAATATAGTTTAAGAATCACGGACATAGGGAATGGACTGACAACTCTTGGGGAGAAAGGGGGTGTGGGAAGTGCAGCAAGAGACTGGACCAAAATCATGCAACTATGGGAGAGGACAGTGGAGGGGGGTGAGGGCGGAGGGTGGGATGGGTACCAGGTGGAGGGGAACTATAGGGGGGAAAAAAGGGAACAATGTAATTAATATACTGAACAATAAAGATTTAAAAAAAATAAATAAATAAAATAAAGTTTAAAATGAGGTTTTTAAAAAAAATGTACTAAATTAGACTAATTACCAGTGGTCGGCAAACTCATTAGTCAACAGAGACAGATATCAACAGTACAGCGATTGAAATTTCGTTGGAGAGCCAAATTTTTTAAACTTGAACTTCTTCTAATGCCACTTCTTCAAATCAGACTCTCCCAGGCCGTGGTATTCTGTGGAAGAGCCACACTCAAGGGGCCAAAGAGCCGCATGTGGCTCTCGAGCGGCAGTTTGCCAACCCCGGCTCTAGACAATTACTGAGAGAGGTCTTGAATGTCGATGATGTAGTTTATGGAAATGGTACTGAAATGGCCTGGCTTCCCCCACACACGCCAGTGACCCTGGGCGGGTTCCTTCCTCCTCTAGACAGGATGGCTCTGCCAACTCCGAGGACGGCGTTCAGGACGTGGCTCGAAATAAAGATGAGGCGAACCGAAGTCCAATATTAAGAGTACAACTGCAGCACGACACACTGTCGTGTGGTCAAAACCACGTTTGACTGGAGCGATGAAACCCCTTCTGGAGCTGGGAGCTGCCGGCGGGGCACCCAGGGGCACAGCGCCCTGACTCTGCCCCCACCCCCCGGCGGGCAGGCCCGGCTGATGGAAGATGGTCCAGGCACCAGCTGCAGCGTGTCTGTGTAGGTGCTTCCGGATGAACAAAAAAGGGCAGCAGCTGGGCAGAATCTGAGCTTCCAAACCCCGTGATGGATTCAAACTGTAATCATGCTGTCAGGCCCGAGAGCCAGTGCCCTTACCTTGAGAAGAAGTGTAGGGTTCTGAGTAATGTCCATTGTAATGCAGCGGGGGTGGGGCGGGCATCGCATAGGGCTGAGGCTTAGGCTGAAAAATGGGAAGTTGGAGGCGGGGTTAAAACACACTGCCTAGTTCAGTGGCCGGCAAACTCATTAATCAACAGGGCGGCAAACCGTGGCTCGAGAGCCACCGCAGTTTGCAACCCCTGGCCTAGGTAACGTGCAAAGGCGTTGTCTGCTGGCTTCTTTCTCTCCACTAAAACACTCCCAAAGGAGGCACAAGCATACATGAAAAGCGAACATAAAAATCCGTAGCTCTTATCTGCCATTCTCCCTGCTTCCCTGAGGGGCGACGCAAGCCCCGGGCACTGAGGGCAGCCATCACACGGCACAGGAAAACGTGCTGCGTCCGAAAAGTTAAGGGCAAGGAGGGACAGACAGAAATGTCCTGAATGCTCATGTAGACATATGAATGTAAGAAGCGTATACAGAGTACATTTAATTTTAGGAGGCAAAATTGTCCAGTACTTTAAACATCTACAAACTCCTGATTACTCTTGGTTCGGCATCAAAATTTTAAACATTAGATTCGACCTAATATTTCAATCTATAATCTAATAAATGTTATATCAATACTGGGCTTACCCTATGGGGGGGGGGGGGAATCCCCATTTCCTTGGTCAAAAAACAATAGAATATCGACACGCTTTTGTGTTCACACTGAAAATCAGCACTGCTGTAAGCCTACTCCATTAGGGAAGATGACATCACTAAGGGAAACGCAGCCAGCGAGGCTTCCTTCTTTCTTACCAGAGACATCCTCGAAGACGACCTCCTCCTAATCAGGCTCACGGTGACGGTCGGCGTTTGCCTGCAAAATCAGGTGTGTCTTTAGAAGAGCACATGTACGTCCTCTCTCTCTCAATTGCTCCCTCATGCATACACACAGTCTTCCTAATTCTACCAGAATCTCTATATAAAAGGCTGAGAGACGCGCTAAGCGAATGGCCAGCCAGCCAGTAGGTATGACACACACTGACCACCAGGGGGCAGATACTTAAGGCAGGAGCTGCCGAGCGACAGCAACTTTGCAGAGTGCCCTCAGGGGATGTCAGACTGCTGGTTTCCACTAGTCCCCGCAGGCCAGGCTGAGGAACCCCACCTGCCAGAGGGATCCCAGATGCCCTTTGGGCCCCGGCACTTCCCCAGGTGCGGCTGGCTGGGGAAGGGCCCCTGGAGGTTGGCTCCAGGGCGTGTCCAGCCCCTCTCTCCCAGTCCCGCCCCGCTGGCCACCTTCTAATTAATTTCCTTTCAATGTGCACGAATCCGTTTTGGGGCCTCTAGTAAATTAATACGATGGTAACATGATAAAGGTTCCCATGCAAAAGACAAAGTAATCCAATCTCAAATCTGAGACAAGGAAGGAGGGTCCCCGTCCCTGGCATGGCCTCGGCCCTGTCCCGCTGCTCAGGCCCCTCTGACCACGCCAGGCGCTGAGCCTCCTCCTGCAGCATCCGATGCCTGGACTACCAGAGGGGAAACCTTCCCTGGTTCATCCAGGAAAGCAGGGGCGGGAGGAGGAGAGGCCAGACCACCCACAAACTCACCCCAGAGGCAGCCAGACAGTGCAGACGCAGGGCTCTGTGGGCCTGGCTCAGCACTGACCAGCCCCAAAGCCGGAAGCAACTGCCTTTAGTTAAAGTCTGTTCACCACACACTCCAAACATCATGAAGAGATAAGCTTATAACTTTGGCAACTTAAGAATCTGTATTTCTTCTAAGGAATTAAGTTAGGGAAAGCAAAAAAATAAAAATAAAAAGTAGGGAAATTGTTTTAGTGGGCCTGTGGTAAACCCATTCATTTACCTTTTCAAGAAACTTCTCTCTGGTTTTAAATGTACTTTTTAAAAAGCAATGAGAACGGGTGGAGGTGGGAGAGGGCACAGAAGGGATAAACGGTGACGTGGAAAGTTAAATGTTTTTAAAAAGCAGTGAGAACATTAAGGAGGGCCAGCTAACATTTCCCGGATCACCTGAGAGGTTAAACTAGTCCGACAAGCCCCATCTGTGAATAATACTAGAAAGAAGACACGGAAGAGCCCATGGGTAATTCCATGGTCCTGAAGCAGAGGCAGGCATGCTTTTGGTTTTCTGTGTGGTCGGTTTTGGCAAAAGTAAGATCTAGGAACCTAAGCGCTAAGGATTCTTGGCTTTGTTCATGACTTACATAATTCTGTCAAAGCACACACAAAAAAAACCTTTTGCCCTCTGTTCCTGGCTCGTGAGCTTACGTGACATGTCAGTACTGGTTCCAGACATGTGCTGCTGTGACCTCTGGCCGCACTGCTCCAAGGACGCATGACTGCAAACCCGCGGCACCAAGTGGACACCCCGGCCCGTGTCCCGAGCCTCGCGTCTCCCCAGTCGTCATTCCTACCTCTAACAGCCAACGTCACATTCAAACCCTGTCCGTTAGCTTACCACCAGGCGACTTCGATCGCCTTTACTAGATGGTCTTCTTTTTAAATGAAAGGCTTTAATAACTTCTTTCATTATCTTTGGAATGTAATAAGCTTGTTGAACAGATGTCTCTTTCCCAAGCACGCTCCGTTCTGCCAGTGTTTATGTTACTCAACAACAAACAGTGGACACGACTTCCGTTAGACTTCAAAAATACCACCCGTGCCGGCAGAGAAGGAGGCCGCCTTGGTGAAGCAGGTAAGAAGGCTGTGTCTGGCCCTGACCGGTTTGGCGCAGTGGATAGAGAGAGCATAGGCCTGCAGACTCCAGGGTCCCAGGTTGATTCCGGTCAAGGGCATGTACCTTGGTTGCGGGCACATATCCAGTAGGGCGTGTGCAGGAGGCAGCTGATCGATGTCTCTCTCTCATGGACGTTTCTGACTTTCTATCCCTCTCCCTTCCTCTCTGTGAAAAATCAATAAAATAGATTTTTTTTTTAAAGGAGAAGAAGAAGGCTGTGTCTGGGCTTTATTCTTTTTTTTTTTTTTAACAGTCTTTAACTGCGTGTTATTATATTCCTAAAATCTGAGTCCAAAACTTGAAGACATTGCACTTTGCAGCCTTGAAATTCACTCTGCCTTTGCTCCTACTCCAAGGTCAGGGGTAGGTTCAGGCAAACTGGTCTTCTGAAGTTTCTATTTAGCCCAGAGACTCACTGAAGTGGACTGAGCTTTAAAGCACTACAAATTTGAAATTGAGACTTGGGAGGAAGGATTGCTGACAGAATCCTCCAAAGACATGTCCAGAGTTGCCCAGCCTGCAGCAAAAGCCAACCCCGGTTAAACACACAACCCCAGGATGCGGAGCCTCGGACCCAGGCAGCAGCTCCCCCACGCGCGCTCTGTGCTGCACCCCGGCCCGCAGCACCCAGCATGCGGGGGACACTGCCCGCTGCAGACGCTGCTCCCCCTGAACACACACAGGCGAGGACCTCTTCCTCCTGCCACACTGCTTGGCGGAGTCAGCCTCGCCCTGGTTCTAATTCTCTAACCTCCCCTTTCCCCTGCCAATGTCCTTGTCAATGCAGTTACTGTGGGACCAGCTAGCCCGCACACTCAGTACACGACAGAAAGTGGGGGAACTGTTGGTTGTGTGTTCCAGACTTTGGGGGCCTGTTTACAATGCTGATATGCGAGGCTGACACGAGACCGGTAAAGAACTCAGGGGAAAAAAATCACCGGAATGCGTGCGCTGGGGAAGATAAAAGAAAAGGCTCCCAGCCCCGAGGGAAATAAATAAATGGCAGGTGGTAGAAACAGGGCTGAAGACGGAGCGTGATCACCCCGTGGAGCCCGCACCAACCCCCTGCGGGAGGACGGCTGTTGCCCTGACTTCACAGATGAAGAAACTGATACTACGATGAGGTAAGTTTCTGCTGGTCACATGGAAAATAAGTAGCAGAACCGGCATTTGAACGGGCAGGTCTGTCGGCTTCCTGGGCACAGGCTCCTGATGATTGATTATACGCCTGGAACCTCCCCACGCCCCCCCGCCCCGCCGCCCCACACACAACCCCACCTGCTCTGCAAGGCCCGTGGGGGCAGGAGCACAGGCCGAGGTGCCGCGCTGCCTGGCACACAGAAGCCCTCGATGTTTGCTGAACCAAAGACACAGTGAGTGAGGAGGGCAGATGCCCACTGCTGAGCATGGGCAGCTGAGCTGTAAGTATGTCTAAGACTTGTCTGAATTTTGCTTTGTCAGCTTCTTTCTTATAGATTTATGACTAAGGCAGAGGAATGAGATTTTAAAAAAACAAACTTTTTTTTATTGCTTTCCGAGAGGAAGGGAGAGGTAGAAAAGAAATGTCAATAATGAGAGAGACTCATTGACTGACTGCCTCCTGCACGCCCCCTACTGGGGATCGAGCCCACACCCCGGCATGGGCCCTGACTGGGACTCGAACCCTGACCTCAGGAAAAGCCTGGGGGAGAAAGGAATCCCTGAGAGGCCAATTCTCGCCCCCTGCAGTCTCACCAAGTGCTCACCAGGCTTGAGTTGACCCAGTTGGACCGTGAGAATAAGTCTACCAATACTTTAGGTTTAGAGCCTTAGAAGACATGGCCATAAAATCGAAGTTATTTTCCATTTCATTACCTACCAAAAAACTAAGGGTTCGTTTACTTCATCTGGGGAACAAGTGCTCACAATGAAACACGCTCGTTTGCCACAGAGCGACGTGGATGTCAACTGTCATGAATCATTGCATAGACTACCTCGTACACACGACCTACTGGATGTACAGAGGTTAAAAACACAATGTGGCACCAACTAATACAGATGCCCGCGGGAAAGGAATTTATCCAAAACCACTGACTCGTCATTATTTCCCAGAAAAAGAATAAGCTGAGGTAATGATGAGTCAGTGAAAGGCTTTAACCTTGTGAAAAGGCTGTGGTCCAGAAGGCTGCATATCTATTCACTCTTCTGCATAAAAATAACGTCACACGTGGCTGGGTAGGCGGGCCAGCCCGGAGGAGCCCCAAATGCAACTCTCCTGGACTAGCAACACCCCTGAATCTAGCAGCAGGTGAACATTTCCATCCACAAATGCACCCCAAAGTCCCAGCCAGGCCGCAAGCAGAGGCTCCCACATCCACAAGGAAGCAGGGGCGCTCCTCCCCGCCAGCTTGTGCTTTCGGAAACCCCATCACCAGACCAGCAGGAGGACTCGGCTAAAACACGCAGCAGGGATGCGGGGAGGGGAGGGGACGGGGACCTAAGTGCTAATGGTCAGGTGGTTCTGCACCTTTGCTCAAGATGTAGGTTTTCTTCAAACACAAGCACTCCTCAGCCTCTCCTCTTCCTTCCGGCCCATGGTTTTCCCCAAGTGACAATCAGTAGTAAAAGGAAAGCAACACGGAGCGGAAGGGCTCTTCTCCTCAGGGATCCATCACCCTCACCCAGGCTCCCGCCAGGTGCTAACGAGGCCCCCTGCCAGGCTCCAGGGCACGAAGATGGCTGGGAGGAGCCTGCCCTCGGGGAGCCCCAGCAGACTAATCGAGTCAGGACGCAGATGCAAACACCCCAACAGCCTGCACAGGGGCTGACAGCGCAGGCTCAGCCTCGCTGCTCCCATTGGCGGGGGAGCACTTCTTTAAGTGTCCATGCTGTCGCCCACAAAAGGCAATAATAACTACCAAACAGGTGACTGTGAAGATAAAAGGAGATGAAAGCTCTCTGCATAATGCTCGAGATGGAGAAAGCATTTGCTGAATCAGAATTATTGTTATGAAAGTGATAGGAAAAAGCGGGACTTGGAAAGTGAAACCGAGGACTGACTAACAGAATACACGGTGGTCTCAAGGCAGCTGCATGTAAACCAGATCCTGAAGAATGACTGGGTCTGTGAGAGAAGAGGAGGAAGGGCGGCTAGCAAGGCCAGTGGCTGCGAAGAGCATCTGCATTGGAAGGACTGAGGCTCCAGAGCCGGGATGGAGGGTGAGTGGGACAGGGGAACCCAGGGGGGAGAACACTGGAATCCACACGTAATCCCAGAGCTGAGGAAGAGTGGAGAGGGACAAGGTCAGACTTCATCCTGGGCTGTTAACTCATAATGCTGAGAGCAGTGCTATGTCTTTTTTCATCCAACCAGAACCATGGCTTGAGCCAGGTGCAATGGGGCCAGTGAGTGCAGGAGAGATGGGGCAGGTGAGGAAGGGAAGGATGGGGCAGGTAAGGCCAGGAGGGATGGGGCAGGTGGGGCCAGGAGGGATGGGCCAGGTGGGGCCAGGAGGGATGGGGCAGGTGGGGCCAGGAGGGATGGGGCAGGTGGGGCCAGGAGGGATGGGGCAGGTGGGGCCAGGAGGGATGGGCCAGGTGGGGCCAGGAGGGATGGGGCAGGTGGGGCCAGAAGGGATGGGCCAGGTGGGGCCAGGAGGGATGGGGCAGGTGGGACCAGGAGGGATGGGGCAGGTGGGGCCAGGAGGGATGGGCCAGGTGGGGCCAGGAGGGATGGGCCAGGTGGGGCCAGGAGGGATGGGGCAGGTGGGGCCAGGAGGGATGGAGCAGGTGGGGCCAGGAGGGATGGGGCAGGTGGGGCCAGGAGGGATGGGGCCAGTGGGACCAGGAGGGATGGGGCCAGTGGGACCAGGAGCATCGGGGCAGGTGGGGCCAGGAGGGATGGGTTTGGTGGGCCCAGGAGGGATGGGTTTGGTGGACCCAGGAGGGATGGGTTTGGTGGGCCCAGGAGGGATGGGGCCCGTGGGGCCAGGAGGGAAGGAGCCAGTGGGGCCAGGAGGGACGGGGCAGGTGGGGCCAGGGAGGATGGGGCTGGTGAGGCCAGTGAATGGGGCAGGTGGGGCCAGGAGGGAGGCAGCTGCACTGGGCCAGAAGAGGGATGGAGTGAAACCAAATCACAGTTTAGCTGTCACTCGGCTGGGAAGCCTTTCGTACCTGGAGGCTTCTGGGTTAGGTATCCTTCTCCTAGGGGCTCCTACAGCCCCACACACACCCCAAATCAGAGCTCCTAACAACTGTTTCTATAGACTCATTCAGCAAATTCATCCAGAGCTGCCATGGGCAGGCCTTGTTTAGCGCTGAGAATACAGGGGTTAAGATAGGGAGAATGTTGGCCATGAGCACGGCTGGGGCTGACAGTAAAGTGGGGGGACACAGACAGTAAACAAGTGGTGCTAACTGCACGGGGACAGAGACACGTTGTAGGGGGAAGGGACATGGGTGGGAGGGGACAGCCTGGCTGAAGAGGGCCACCTCTGATCAACGACGCCATGTGCGGACACAGGAGAAGAAGGGGCAAGTAGAGCGTCCTCAGGGGTGGTGTAACATGTTTACAGACCAGAAAGCTTTCTAGTGTGACTCAGACAGGGGAAGCAAGGGGGAGGGCGAAGGAAATAAGGCCCGAAGACACAAGCTTAGTGACAGACTGAAGGCCAGTGCAGGGTTTTCAGAAGAGTGATGGGATCCGACTCACGTTAAGGTCATGCCGGCTGGTCAGGAGAGAAGCTGTGGGCAGGGCGGGCACAGAAAGGGAGTCTGGAGGCTACTGTCATATTCCAGGTGGGAGACTAGCAGCTGGCACTTCGGGTGTTAGCAGAGGAGGTGGTAACAATGTCAGGTTTCGGGTACATTTTGAAGGCAGAGTAGGCAGAGCTTGCTGATGAATTGGATGCGGATGGGAGAGAAACAGGAATCAGGTAGGTTTGGGGCCAGTGAGTATGGTGTTGCCATCTGCCAACGTGGGGAAGAGGGAAAAGCAGGCCTGCGGGCAGGAAGCAGAAGAGCAAACCAAGAGTTTGGTTTCAGACATATCGAATGTGGGATGCCTCTGAGGTAGCAGGTGGAGATGTCAACAGGCCACAGGATGTGTGAGCCAGGTGCTCGGGGAGAAGACGGGGCTGGGTGGGAAACCAGATGCACTTTCAGCAGAAAGATGCTGTTTTTAAGCCCAAGGCAAGGTGAATCCCCTCGGAAACAAGGAGATGGAGATGAGGTCTGAGGATTAAACCTCAAAGGTGAGTGAGAAGAAATAGCCTGGAAAGAGGAGAAGCAGGAGAGGTGGGGTCCTGGCAGCCAAGGAAGAGCAGGGGCAGGAAGGAAGGGTGGTCGAGGGCAAGTGCTGCTGAAGGGCAAGTGCTGCTGAAGGGCAAGTGCTGCTGAAGGGCAAGTGCTGCTGAAGGGCAAGTGCTGCTGAAGGGCAAGTGAACGAACAGAAACGACCACTGGATGAGGGTCATGTCACTGGGACAGGCAGAGTCAATGGCGCGGCAGCTTCAAGGAAACAGGCTGGAAGGAAGGAGAGAACGCAGGTGTGCACAACTCTTTTGAAGAAACTTGCTATAGCCCTAGCCGGTTTGGCTAAGTGGATAGAGCATCGGCCTGTGGACTGAAGGGTCCCAGGTTCAATTCTGGTCAAGGGCACATGCCTGGGTTGTGGGTAGGGGACGTGCAGGAGGCAGCCAATCAATGAATCTCTCTCATCAATGAAGTTTCCATCTCTCTCTCCCTCTCCTTTCCTCTGGGAAATCAATAAAATATTTATATTTTTTAAAAACAGAAAGAAATTTGCTATAAAGGAGAGCAGAGACATGATTAAGATATGAAATATTACATCATGTTTATATGCTGATGGCAATGATCCAGTAGGGGGCAGTGCATGTAGGTTAAGAAAACTACATTAGGAAGAAGGGCCATAAATTCTTCACAAGGCTTGAAAGCAATAATCCTTTTTTATACAAAATGCTGATTAAAAAAGTAAAAGATATTCATTTTCTAACTTCAAAAATTAGAATGATTCTAGTAAATGGTTAAAAGAAGTCTGGGAGGCATATCTGTAGTTATTAGAAGTTGGGTCAAAACAAAATAAATTTTTTAAAATTTGAGAAATATCATTTTAACATGCAAAAGCCAAGAGTTTATCATAAAAATGCCATTTGAAATATCATATTTCATAAAACTGGCCTTTCTAGAGGGCCCAATACAACTCAAGATGAAAATATCTAAACTTCTTTTCTCCAATTTCTATGAGCAGGATATACTTACAGGCTGCACTGATTTAGTCTGTAAAATTTGTGCCTTGCCACACAGAGTCTCCACATGTATTTTGCTGTTTCCATGTCTTCCTAGTAAGTAAAATATGCATAAAATAAATGAAAGCACATTTACAATGTGATACAGAGTTTATCTGAGGACAAGGCGTAATTATGTCAATTCACTTTTAACACAGTGGGACTCTCATTTTCCAATACTGTGTCTTCACAGGAGTGCTATAATTAGGATTTAAATTATGGAGACAAAAAAAATCTATTCGACCAGTGTGATTCTTGTATTAAACAGCTTCAAAATGACTTAGAAATTGAAAAATTATGAAAATATCAACTTTCATTTTGACAAATAGGTAACTCAAAGACATTTTAAAACAAAACATTTGACTCAGTGACTCAACACTGCCGTGTGTCAAGGGAGCAAAAGCAAACAACTATGAAATAATCTTTCTACATAGCCATTCAATTAATGGAAATTGAGATATCAGTGCTTACTTTCTCCCCTATTTAGCTGCCTACATTTAGTAGTTACCTAACGATTCATTCAACAATATTTACTGAGCAATTACTTTTGTCAAGTGCACTATTATGACAAAACTACCATTATGTAAAATGTTAGAATTTTATAAACCTGTAAAATATTATCATTTTATTGCCACCCATCCCCACCCCCGCAACCACACACACACACAAACGCTAATGTGTTAACTTTCAGGAAAAACGTCCCATGCTCTTCCTACTGCCCACTCACCGTTTGGAACTGGATGGTCTCCTCTTTACTCGCCAGCTCTAAGGCAAAGAACGACTTATTGTGGGACATGTTGGCGATATCGTGCCACCTGGAGAATAGCAAACAGAAACCGGCCCTGTGAGCGCTCATGCGCACCCCAGGAGGGGGGACGTATGATCTCAGTGTTTGAGCTTCATACGTAAATCAATATTTGATGATCTTGGAAATAAAACAGTTGTTTTAATCCTCTAGCTTGCATTTTCTAATTGAAGTGATAACAGAGCCACAAAAAAGTAAGTGCCTGTATACTAAACAAGGTCAAAGAAGGTCTGAAAATGTAAAATCTAGCCGAAACCAGTTTGGCTCAGTGGATAGAGCATCGGCCTGCGGACTGAAGGGCCCCGGGTTTGATTCCGGTCAAGGGCATGTAACCTTGGTTGCGGGCACATCCCCAGCAGGGGGTGTGCAGGAGGCAGCTGATCGATGATGTTTCTCTCTCATCCATGTTTCTAGCTTTCTGTCTCTCTTCCTTCCTCTCTGTGAAAAATCAATATATATATATTTAAATGTAAAATCTATTTATCCCCATTTGTCAGACGAGTTAGATCAAAGATCCCTATATTAGCTGGTTGCCAATGAACCCTTCCTCCATTCAACAAACACCTTACAAAGATGTGCGAAAGGGTATGCGTTATGACAAGGTCAGAAGCTACGTCAGGTCCCAGGGACCCCAAGGTTCAGTGCTTCCCTAGAAAGGCACACGCCGGGGTTGCAGGTTCGCCTCCCATTCCACGTGCGGGAAACAACCAGTAGATGTGTCTCTCTCTCATCGATGTTTCCTTCTCTCTCTCTTTTCTCCCCCCCCCCTCCACTCCCTCCTTCCTTTTACTCTCTCTGGAAAAAATATCCTCAGGTGAGAGTTAACAAAAAAGAAAGAAAGAAATAGCCCCAGAAACCAGAGCTCATATGAAAAATTCACATCACATGCATATGAGCATAACCAATGAATGAAAGACACTGGGGCGGGGAGGGGGGCAGGTGGGGACATGTGCTGGGGGGTAAAAGAGGCTGGGGGGAAGATATTGGGGGGGGAGGAAAACATATGTACTACTATTAAATATAAGTTATATTGTAAATTAAAAAAAGAGAAAAAAATAAAATATTTAATATTTTTAACAAAAAGAAAAAGAAAAATTCACATCAAAAGAAAGAACACCTCCATAGGGGAAGAAAAGGGGCACCTTTTTAAGTATGTCCTAAGTCGACCCCCATCACAAGCACTATTTTCTGCACATCTGGTTTTGAAGAAAGTGGCTTACTTACGAAAAGAAGCCGGCAGTAAGGTGGTATTTTTTCCTAGGAAGGGCATATTTCCATTTCCTAATGAGACCTTGGGAGATACTTACGAACAATATAACTAACATCGACATTAAAGGTAGCACCAACAGGAGCCACAGAAACTACACGGACAGATGTAAGAAAAATACCGGAATATCACGGGAGGCCTTCCGTTCTTGTGCTTCACGAAGATGCCCTCCAGGCAGGCTCCGACGGAAATGTCGCTGCCTTGGCTATCCTGAAAGAGAAAGACACTCTCAGGTGGCAGGTGCACAGCAGCCACACTGCACCCCATCCCTGAACCTGTTTTCCAGGCGTGAAAGGCTCGAAAGACTCACAGCATAACTGTTCTGAAGGGGAAAAGTCTGAAAGTTACGAATGTGTCGCCTTGTAAGCATGTGTGGATATAAGAAGAGATGGACCCCTTAAGGAACTCTCTCAAGAGCAATCAGAGAATAAACTGCAAATCAGGAGATGTAGAGGGCCCCCAGGGAAGGCACCTGAGCATTCTTTAAGTCAGTGTCAGCTGAACCCCAGGGGCCAGGCAGAGCCTTCTTGGAAACACATCCACCAAGAAGGCTGGATGTGTTATCAGTACTGACTCTTAATTTTGCTCCAGGTGTTGAGGAGAGGGCCTTGAAATGTAAATCCAGTCTAGCCCTGGGAATGAGAGAATGAATAGGGCCTGGGCCCACTCAAGCTCCTTTGATCCTAAGTTTTTTCTGGTGAAACTCCTTTGTATTTTGTTACAAATAAACATGCTGCTGTTGGGTTTGGATCCTATCTCTCCATCAGAGAGAACAGAGATTCCACCCAGCCCCAGCTTTTTGTTTCTGTTTCTGTGTCCTCTATTCTTTTATGTTCTTAATCCCCAGCTCCTCTACTCAGAAATTGGACCCGCTCTTCTTTCCACGCTGAACGTGGGAAAGAGAGAAAACCCTTACAAGGAGCATGTTGCTACGTCACTTTGGCCAGGAGGACCTCAGCTCTGAAATGTCCAGAGCGTGGCACGAGGTCGGCCTTTGCACAGCAGGGCACCCTGTGCTTCCCCGCGGTCCTCCTGGGGTCGCGGAGACGCATTTTGGGAGCCCCGGCCACCGTGTCCCACTCACCTTCGCAGGGTAGCTCTCTTCCCCATAGCCTTCCATCCTCTCCACCTCCTGCATGTACAGCATTTCGGCCTCAGGCGCCGAGAGCCCTCTGCAACCCAAACGGTGTCAGTGAGACTGGCCACCAAACTGAAAACAAACCCACCCACAGAGCTTTTCTAAAACGCGACAGAGGGGCTGGGCCTAACACATTACAAACACCGCATGGTTCTAAGCATCTGCCATCGGTTTACACCAATCCAACGTTTACTGAAAACTGACTACATGCAAAGCACGGCGCTGCACACTGAGGTTAGTGATGGAAGGTGTTCTCCCTGGGCCTTAGACAGGCGAGGGGGGCGCAGGCAATAAGACAACCCCTGGAGCGTCTTTGGGGGAAAAAAGCTAGGATTCTTTCTAAACCACCGAGTAACTGCTCACTATCCAAACCGTCAGGGGACACTGAGCATCACGTGCTCGGCGTGGCGTGAGAAAAGTGCGGAAAGTAGGAGTTAGGAGGATGGAAATCCTTTCTAGCTCCGGTGACACAATTACAAGGAAGAGTCGGTGGGTAGGTGGGAAGGTGGTGTGGACAGAGAAAGTGCTCAGCCGCATGGAAACTTGCCTCTCCAGCCTCATCTTTGCTGCTCACCCCCCACCACCACCCACAGGGCACCCCACACCTCAGCCATCCCAAACTCTGCCTTTTTTAAAAACAAATCTTTATTGTTCAGATTATTACAGGTGTGCCTCCTTTATTTTCCCCTCCACCTGATTCCCCACCCCATGCCATGCCCTTACCCCCCTCCCCCACTGTCTTCATCCATAGGTGTAAGATTTTTGTCCTTTCTTTGAATGCACCACGTTCCCTGGGGCCTCTGGGACTTTGCACTCACTAATCCCTCTTCCTAGTCTACCTGTCGTTCACCTGTGCACCTATTCCTCAAGGCTTGGCCTATGTATCCATCACTCCTTCTCTGTCACCTGCTGTGACCCCCAAGTCCAGGTCAGACACCCCAGCTCTACGCAAACCCACCGCATTCTGTGCACGTTTCCCGCCCCGCTCCGCCGCTCCCGTATTCCGTTCTGCCTATTCTAACTGCCCCCTCAGCGGGTTGTCCCGCCCACCCCTTAGACTGCACGGCAGGGAACGCATCCTCTGACGGCAGGGGACTGTTCAGCTCATCTCCCTGCCACTACATCTGTAAGCAGATGCATAAATGAATGAATGGAAGGAACAAAAGACAAGGCGATGTAGGCCTGAGGGATTAACTATGCTGGGGGCAGGGGGCGGAACACAGTTCATTTGGGACAGCAGAAAGTAAAGCTGGAAAGGCAGGATTTAACCAATTCATAGGAGGCCTTTAATCCCGGGGGGCAATGAACTCAGGCTAGTGAAGAGCAAGAACAAATTCGTGAGCATTTGACAAAGGCCGTGGTGGGGGGGAATAAGAGAGGAAAGTGATGTTTTAGGAAGATTAATCCTTTATGAGCGATTGTATGTATTTGAGTAAGGAGACACTAAAGGCAAAAGGTTATGTTTAATGGGAAGGGATGTACAATAGGTTATAATTAGACAGACCTGCGTCCAAATCCCACCTCCACCCCATGTAACTTTGGACAAGTTATTTAGTCGTTCTGAGCTCGGCTTCCCTAATCTGTAAGGAGACAACAACACGTACTTAAAGAGTGGTTAGGAGAATGTAATGCTATACCGCATACTTGGACTATGTATTTGGTTTAGAACGGAGACCTAACATTCTCCAGGTGAGGGTTTTTCTCACAACAACGCGTACAGGTTCACAACCAAAGGGAGTCACTGTCTACCCAGGACAGTCGGCCAGCGCATAAGCACCGTAGCTCTCAGCACAGCTCCCCCGGGGAAGAGATTCGGCCTCCAAAGGTGCAGAGGAGGAAAAAACCCTGTGTCTGCCGCATCGCACAGGAAAGAAAGTCTCTCCGACCTTGAACTGACCTGCACAGGACTCGGTGAGCACCAAAACCTTTCATCCTCGGGGTGGTGGACGGGCAACCTTTCACCGTTCTCAGCCTCCCCACGGGGACAACACGGATAACAGATGAGGGAATATGGGACGTGCTTGGACCAGCACTCGCACAGAGTGCTCTGAAGACGCAGGGACTCTCGGAAAGGGGAGTGGTGGCAGCAGCAGCGTTAAGTGCCAGATTTCACCGGGTCAATGCACATTTCAAGTTCAAATGGGCCCCGGTTCCATACGATGGCCGTGTCTTACTTTCTTCCCGTTACCTGTATTTCTGATGCAGTAAGGCCACCTTCTGGGTTGCTTCTTCCAGTACCTTCTCATCTTGTAACCACCCCTGCAGAAAACACACGGCAGTGAGCATGTACACCAGTCGCTCCAATTTCTCAGGAAGATTCGTTGCTGCTGACGCTACCCAACTCTCGTCACTGTCAGGCGAAAGCAGGACTGGTAGGAATGCGAGGGAGCTTGGCCCCGGCACGAAATCGTGGTCTGCCTAAGGAATGTAGTGGCTTCCGCTCGGGAGCCAAACACCCGCCCTGCCTTTTCCGTTCCCGCTCAGAGGACGTTCCCGCTGGGTCATGTCGGGTTGGGAACCTGCATGGCCGGGTGCTGTGCCGGCACTGGGACCCCTGTGCACCCCGCTGGCTGTGCAGACGCTCAGAGGAGCCTCCCTCCCCGCGTCGCTCCAGCGCCGAGGCGACCAGCAGTGACTAACGGGGCAGGAGGCAGTGTCCTCCCATCATCTACTTTTCAAACTGCTGCCGGGAAGCCACGTTTATTTCAACATAATGTTGTGAGGTTTCAAGCCTTCGCTTAAAGCAAAACCTCTGTGTGGCTCCTCAGAAGGGGGAAATGAATCCCTCTCTTTAGAGTCAACTTCCAAACAAAAAACAGATGTTTCTGGCGACAGCCGGATGACTGCAGACCCTCCCATTCCCGTGGCTTTCCCACAACAGGAGAGGTGCCGCAGGAAAAATACTTCTACTTTTTTGTTCGTCAGAGGGAACTGATTCTTTAATATATGCCTGGACGCCATTTCAGGGAGTATTAAGGGCATGGAAATAAACTGTTCATACAAAGGCCCAATGTCAAAAGGAGTCTTACCACAGGAAATAAGGCAAATTTCTGAAGGAAGTCCTGGGATTCATACTGATCAAAGTCACCAAAATCAGCTACACAAAATGACAAATATTCACATGTCAGTTATCTTTAATTTGCATAGCAATGCATGCTCAACTATACTCGATATGTCGTATGTAGATGGTGTGCTTATGATTCAGAAGTCAAGTCTGCATTACAGCTATAAAAGTGCATATTTTTAAAATATCGTTCTTTTTTAAAATTTCTATCAAGCTTTTTTTTTATTTTATTGATTTTTTTTACAGAGCGGAAGGGAGAGGGATAGAAAGTCAGAAACATCAATGAGAAAGAGACATCGATCAGCTGCCTCTTGCCCACCCCCCACTGGGGATGTGCCCGCAGCCAAGGCACATGCCCTTGCCAGAATCGAACCCCGGACCCTTCAGTCCGCAGTCCGACGCTCTATCCACTGAGCCAAACCGGTCTCGGCTAAAATATCGTTCTTAAAGCATTAGTTAGCTGGACTCATGTGTCTTGACTTGGAAAATGGCTACTGATAAAGTGAAAAATAAGTTACAAGCTGCACGTAATGTGATCTCATCTTTATAATTAAAAAAACAAAACTGCCCCATAATCATGTGGGCTTACTCATGCACAGAAAAATGTCAGGAAGAAACCAAAGTGTTCATAGTAGTGACTATAGCTCTCGAGAATGAAATCAGATCATCTGAATATGGTACAGCAAGAAGTATTGGTTGAGAAAAGTTTAGCATTAAAAATAAATCACAGGCCCTAACCGGTTTGGCTCAGTGGATAGAGCATTGGACTACGGACTCGAGGGTCCCAAGTTCAATTCTGGTCAAGGTCGTGTACCTTGGTTACGGGCACATACCCAGTTGGGAGTGTGCAGGAGGCAACTAATCAATGTTTCTAACTTTCTATCCCTCTCCCTTCCTCTCTGTAAAAAATCAATTAAAAATATCTTTTAAATAAATAATAAATCAGTTCGGCAAAGTGTTTATGAGAAACCCACGCTTAAAGCCAAAAATGACACGTAGGAAGATTCAAGGACCTTGAAAAGGGATGCGGTTCCATATGTCAGGCAACTGTTTGTCTAGAAATAATAAAGGTCTCCACACCTGCTAATATCTGAAGAATTTCATTAATAATTATTCTGACTAAATTTCAATTCTCAAGATTAAATACCAGTTATCATCTGAAACAATGGCTCCTCAAAAGTCTTCCCAAGGTACATATATATATCCATGTAAATACATATGGATTGGGCTTAGGAAAAATGACAGAATTAAACAACCCAAAAACACTACCAGTGAAATGAAAACTTGATCTGTTAGGACTGACGACGCTCTGTAATCCAGGAACACTGTTTGGGAAACCAAACAAGTGACATATGCTTAAAGTAGAAGTGGTCATAACCTCATTCACCTCACTGTTTGACTGATCTTTCTTCCTAAAATATTAGCTAGCAGCAAATCAAGAGAAATACATAGCACGCAAATGCTCTGTATGTGTATTTTTCCCCCTGTTTCTCTGTTGACATATGAGAACATGTTTATTTTTCCAGAAGTCTCCTTTCATTAGAGAACCCAAATCCATTCTTCCCACAAGGAAGCCCCTTCAGTAACAGAGTAACATTTCACCAACATACTCACATCACTACAGAAAGTCCGTTACTTTAAGAAGTCATTGCTGTTTTCGTTATAACAGTTTTAATCTGATAGGTCAAGTACAGTATCAGTTGTCATCATTTACCTTGAACAGCCAAGCCTGCTAGTTGAATTGCTTGTTCTAATGTACACGGAATGTTTCCTTCCAAGATATCTTTCTTCAGCTGCAGATAATACTGATACCTACAGAAAATGTCAATTTTAAAAAGTTAACACCAACATTAGCTTCCAATTGAGACAACGCATTTTACCATAATTTATTAGGAGAGCATAAACTAGTCAACTAAAACCTTAACCCGGGTGGTTTCAAAAAGGCAAGAACATCCTTGATTGTACTCTACACTTATACCTACACACACACACACACACACACTGTAATCAATTTATTGAGTTACTTTTCCTTACTGTAGTTATTTCAAAGTTATAACCATGCAGAAGACAACTGGTCATCTATCTTATGCCCCATAGACAGTCCCTACATACTAGTATTGTCCTGTTAGTTGGAGAGAGACGCCATACGCAATCTTTACTTTAAAAACTCTTACTAGTACCTTGGTGACGTAAGGCTTGGCTTACCCTGGAGGAAGTTCCCTAAACCCAGAAGAAAGCGATTCCTGATATTTCAGACCAGGTTTATATGGAAAAATTTTTGGATAAAATCCCTAAAACCATAGATGCTACATGGTTGCTTAATATTCTTGTAAAATGAGTTTACTTATTATTACACTTTCAATATATGAGGCACTGGTTACCAGCGCAAGCTTCAGTCACGCAGACCGAGGCTGCATGCATTCCAGCTCTCTGATCTAGAATTCTGCAGGAATCTGAGCAAGTCATAATCTATGGGTTAAACTGTCACTGGCAAAATGGGAATGCATGCATCCCGTCACAAGATTGAATGTATTCAAGGACTGTAATTTACAGCTTTCAGCACAGTACTAGAACGCAGCTGGCACTGAAGAAACCGTAACTATTATGATTGTTATCAGTAGTCCATCTACTTTAAGCCAGCCACCAATAGTTCCTGTTATCGCTTCTCCATTTGGGGAAAGCTCTACAGTGCAGACCTGTCCTGCCTCCCGTTGAGGTGCCCAATTTAACCGGTGATGACTAGGACCTACTCTGCATCACGCACTGTCCTAGCTGCTGGAGACATGATCTGAAATGAAGATCCACCAACTCTCAGCCAATACAGTCTAGAGAAATAATGCCTTGGTAAAATGTAGCATGCACACCTGAATTCAAAACTGTTTAAACCGAACAACGAAAGAAACTGCACATGTTAATTCTAAAGCAAGCATTCCATAAACTTGCCCAAAAGCCAAATACGCTGATTAATTAAAAATATTGCCTAAAGCCTTATCAACTTGTCAACTTTCTAATATAAAGTATTTTTACACAAAAATATTACATTAAATAATTATATTAAATCAGGTGCCTCATTTTGCACAACAGAAATTTTTAAATACTATGCAGCGAGGTAGTCTTCACCTGTTTTTCTTAGGCTAGTAATAGAAGGCTAATGTACAGACATTTTATGTTTATATATTTAAGTTTTATCATAGAAATTTTGAAAGCTATACAGACAATAGGTACAAAAACTCCCATAGTCTTCACATGCAGCCTCGTCAATTGCCAACTTTATGCCTGCCATATCTCCTCTATGCTCTCCCCTCCCTGACCGAGTTTTACAGCAAATCCCAGATGTATCAAGGCAACTATGAATACTTCAGTATATATCCCTACAAGGTCAGCTTAAACACATACACACACACTTTTAACATACCCAACAAAATAAACGACTAATAATGCCTTAACACTAGCCAACATCCAGTCCATGTACAATTTTTGATTGCGTCAATAGTCTTTTTACAGTTGTTGTTTTTTAAAATCAGGATCCCAACAGTCCACAGATTACATTTGGTTATTTCTAAATTTCTCTTAATTTTGGGGGGGGAAATGCAGCCTCTTTATTTTCATGTTACTATAGACAAAATGATGTGACTGATCATGTAGAATTTTCCACATTCTCGGTTTGCCTGGTTGTACTCTCATGGGGACAGGTGATACCCTCATCTCTTCTCCTGTGAACTGACTGCTAGATGTAGAGAGCAGTGTTGTCTAACAGAACGTTCTGCGGTGGTGAAAATGATATATATCTGTGCTGTCCCAGAGGCTAGCCATTAGCCACACTTAAAATGTGGCAAGAGCCCTAACCGGTTTGGCTCAGTGGATAGAGCGTTTGCCTGCAGACTGAAGGGTCCCGGGTTCGATTCCGGTTAAGGGCATGGACCTTGGTTGCGGGCACATCCCCAGTAGGAGGTGTGCAGGAGGCAATTGATTGATGTTTCACTCTTATTGTTATTTCTAACTCTCTCTTTTCCTTCCTCTCTGTAAAAAATCGATAAAATATATATATTTTTTTTATTTTTTATTTTTTTAAATGTGGCAAGTGTGGCTGAGGAACTGGGAAAGGCCCCTTAAAGCAGCATGACTTGCTGAGAGGAAAGCCGGGTCTCTGCTTCTGCTCCCTGGAATGTGAATGCAACAGCTCAGTGGCCTCCAGGATCCTTTGGCTCCGAGGTTACGGAGAGAACAGGAAGAACACGAACGCACTGAGGATGGTGGGACAGTAAGAGACAGAGCGTGGCTCCCTGCAGACTTGGTGGAGCTGCTCCAGAAGCTCCGCAGGGCTGACCTCTGGACTTCTTTCACAGGAGAAGGCGAAGGTATTAAGGGCTTTTGTTATATATAGCCATACTGAATCCTTACTGCTGCAACCTACTAGTATCTATCAGGTTCTGCTACCCACAACTAATGTGTGATCACACTGGTTGAATCTCTAGGGCCTGTTCTCTCTCAGCCCTTCCCACAGCTAATGCCTTTGTTCACGTCCACATTCTACATGAATGCCCAGATTACCGCCTGCGCATTACTAACTGGTCTCCTGCCTACAGCCTTGCCACCTCTAATCTATCTTCTATGATGGGTGACTTTGAAATATACAAATTTCATCATTCCATCCTGTTAAAATGAAAAAAAATCTGTCCTCATTGTACCATGATTTTATGACTAAAATACTCCTATTGTTTTTAAACATGTTTTTATTGCTTTAGAAAGAGGGAGAGAGAGGAGGGAAAGGGAGAAGGGGGGGGAGAGGGCGGGCACATATTAGTCAACATTTTCGGACCTTCAACACCTTCCGCCTCGCCGAAACCAGTTTGGCTCAGTGGATAGAATGTCAGCCTGCGGACTGAAGGGTCCCGGTTCCATTCCGGTCAAGGGCATGTACCTTGGTTGAGGGCACATCCCCAGTAGGAGGTCTGCAGGAGGCAGCTGATCGATGTTTCTCTCTCATTGATGTTTCTAGCTTTCTGTCCCTCTCCCTTCCTCTGTGAAAAATCAACAAAATATATTTTTTAAAAACAAAACACCTCCCGCCTCTCCCTCTCCCCTCCCACGTCTCTATCCCACAATGCCACTGGAGTCAAAGAACTGTGAGGACCCTACTGTACACTTTCTTGAAGAAGGAACACAGATTCTGTGACTAATTGTTCCCCCCTCCCTCCTTTCGATGTTAGAAAGGTCAGAAACAAATCAACAAGCACACTATGAGAAGAGTTCAGAGCGAGGGTAAAAATGTTTTCCCCTAATCACCCCTTTGTGCCTAGTGAAGCCATAACTCATGCAAAGGCAGGAAGGCATTCTGACACCCCACATACCAGAACCCCCACGTAACACTGCGGCTGGAAATGTAGGGCGGGAGGGCAAAGGTCAGCCTGATCTCCTGACCGCAACCTTCCTTTCCCTTTTCCAATCACACGAGATCCTTTCCTGAAAACAGAGCACGGAATCGCTCACCTGGTGACCTCCTGCTGCAGCTGGGACACGGAGGGCACATAGAACACCACCCCGAACGAGACAGTGGGCTCCGAGGCATATTTATCCAGCTGCTTCTTCAGAGGCTTCTCCAAATCCACCCACCGGCGCTGGTTCTGCTTGTTGTAGTACCAGAGGCTGAAGTACGTGATCTGGAGAGAGGGAAGGTCACTGAAGGAGGCAGAAATGGGCAAAAGGGTCTCTCTCTATACTTTAATTGCTCTAACCCATGACCTGGGACCAAGGGACAGCAATCTCCTATTGTTTCACTTCTCAGAAAGGGACAAGAGCAAAACTTAAAGGGGGTGGGGGGAAGAGTCAGGACCTACTTATAGCTAGGTACTGGTATTCAGGGGAAAAAAGGTGAGGAGTCAGTTCCTCTTGCAGACTATTTCTTCAACCCTGCACCAAAAGAGTGCCTTCATGGCCTGGACAGCAGAAAGTAGTGGGCGCTATGAAATTTTACATACAGTTTTTCACAAAAACCATATGCTAAAAAATATTGAAATACTAAATTTATTATAATTAATATCCTATCCTGTCCCCTGGACCAAAATTATGTAATTAATGATAAAATATTTTTGGTGTGACTGCACTTCCAATTAAGTAAAATAGCAGAAAGAACCACATGCTCTGTCTCAATACCCCTTACTTAGCTGAAAGTTTAATAAATTCTCAGAAACTTTAAAAAAAATTAATATCCTACATAATAAAAGAGTAATATGCAAATTGACCGTATCTTCGCTACACCAACAAGCCTCACCCACGAGCCACCCCTATGCAAATTGACCCAACCAAGATGGAGGTTAATTTGCATTATGTGCAAAAGAGGTGTAGAAGGAAGCCAAGCACAGCAGAAGGGAGCAAAGCTGTAGAGAAGTAAGCCAGTGGGACAAGGGAGAAGGGAGGGAGCAAGGCAGAGGAGATGGGAGCGAGCAAGGTAGTGGAGGAGGGAGGGAAGCAGCAGAGAAGGAAGGGAGCTTTGCTCAGGCTGCAAGAAGCTCTATTCTTGCAGGAATCTTCCTACAACAGGTCTCTAGTTTTATAATAAACATAACTGGGGCTCTACCTAGTAGAATTCTTTATATATATATAATTTTTTTATTGAGTTCAGAGAGAGATAGAAACATTGATAACTGGGCTTGTGCCCTGACTGGGAAGCAAACCAACAACCTTAAGTGCATGGTATGATGCTCAACCAACCAAGCCACACACCAGCTAAGTTACCTAGTAGAATTCTGAAGAGATAATGTTCACCCAACCTTTCACTACTCTCCAATTTGGCTTCTATAAATAAATCTGTGTAAATATTCTAAATTCTAGTAATACTAATGCAGTTGCATAACTGCAACTTCTCTTTGCCTCATAAGTTTATTAGATACAAACTTAAAGCAACTGTAGGCCATGGAGATATAGTACCACCCCCACCACCCCCCACTCTCTCTCTCTCACACACACACACTCACACAAAAAGTTATACCTAAAGCAGTAAAATAACTTATAACTTTAAGTTATTTAAGTTACCCACACGTTTGTTTTTTAAATACCCCGACATTTAGATCTCACTTGCTATGTAGCGAAACTATTCAGGTAAATCAATACTAGCCCTGGGCATGGTCAACCTGAAAGGGCATTGATGCACTTAAGAGTCGAAAAGGACAGCCTCTGGCCAGTGCTAATATTTACCTCTTCCCAATCAATTTACAGTCAAGGTCATTACAAAACTCGCTGCTTTGTTCTAGGCTCTACAGAAACCACCAAACAGAGCCTTCTCTGATGATGAAAATATTCTCTATCTGCACTCTCCAATACAGCAGCTATTGAGTACTGGGAATGTGGCTAGTGCAGCTGAGGAACTGAATTTTTCTTTTTATCTTTATTGTTCAGTTTATTAATTACATTGTTCCCTTTTTTTTTTTCACCCTATAGTTCCCCTCCACCTGGTACCCATCCCACCCTCCGCCCTCACCCCCCTCCACTGTCCTCTCCCATAGTTGCATGATTTTGGTCCAGTCTCTTGCTGCACTTCCCACAACCCCTTTCTCCCCAAGAGTTGTCAGTCCATTCCCTATGTCCGTGATTCTGTTACATTCACCAGTATATCCTGTTCATCAGCTTATTAATTCACTTGATTTTTAGATTCATTTGTTGATAGATGTGTATTTGTTGTTCCTAAATTACACTTTTATCTTTTTCTTCTTCCTCTTCTCAAAGAATATCTTTCAGCATTTCATATAATATTGGTTTGGTGGTGATGAACTCCTTTAGCTTTTTCTTATCTGCGAAGCACTTTATCTGACCTTCAATTCTGAATGATAGCTTTGCTGGATAGAGTAATCTTGGTTGTAGATTCTTGCTATTCATCACTTTGAATATTTCTTGCCACTCCCGTCTGGCCTGCATCGTTTCTGTTGAGAAATCCGCTGACAATCGTATGGGTGCTCTCTTATAGGTAACCAACTGTTTCTCTCTTGCTGCTTTTAATATTCTTTGTCTTTTGCTCTTGGCATTTTAATTATGATGTGCCTTGGTGTGGTCCTCTTAGGGTTCCTATATATTGGGGTTCAGTGCGCTTCTTGGACTCCTAAGTCAATTTCTTTCACCAGGTGTGGGAAGTTTTCGGTCACTATTTCTTCAAATAGGTTTCCATTGTCTTGCTCTCTCTCTTTTTCTGGCACCCCTATAATTCTGATGTTGGTATGCTTGAGGTTGTCCCAGAGGCCCCTTACACTATCTTCAATTTTTTGGATTCTTTTGGTTTCTTGCTTTTTCAGCTGAGTGGATTTTACCTCTTTGTATTTCAAATCTTTAACTTGGTTCTTGGGGTGCTCCAGAGCACTTTTAGGTCTTTGTATAATATTTTTTATTTCAGTTAGTGTATGCTTAATTTCTGGTTGGTCCTTTTTCATATCCTTGAGAGTCTCCTTTATATCCTTGAGGGTCTCCTTCATTTCCTTATAGGACTCATTCATTTCCACGTTGGTCTTGATCATTTCTTTTGCGGTCTTGCTTATTTCTTTATAGGCCTCGACCTTTTGTTGGAGCCTCTTGAGAAGCCCTATAACCGTGGTTTTGAATTCCATGTCCAGTCGTTTTTTTTTCCTCCATTTCTTTCACATCTGATTTCTTTCCAGGTCTCTGCATGGTGGCTGCTTCCCTGAGTTGGTCAATTGGCTTTGTGTGGTAGACTTCCTACTAGGGACAGTGGCTCAGCCTCCCCAGTTACCTGATGTGGATATGGGTTACACAGTCTTGCTGAAGTTAAGCTCAGGTTAATCGTTGTTAGCACTTGGAGGGGTTGACCTCTAGGCCAATTGTCTGTGAAGTTCTGCTGTGCTCAGGTTGGATGGGCGGAGTCTCCGGGCCAAGCAGACAGCGTTAGCTCCGCCCTATGCAGCCCCAGGGACTCTGTGCTGGGGGCAATGGCTGCCAGCACCTCTGAGAGAGAGCCGCTGTGGAGCTCCACCGGCTGCCGGGGAATTCAGACTCTCCCCAAATGAGTCTGCACACCCAATGTCTCACCCAGGGTCGTAAAACAAAGCAGTCTGACGGTTTCCCGAATGAGATAGCAAGTCGCAGAGCGCTCTCTGCGTGGTCACGCAGCTGAGCTGTTCGCGCAAGCTGCCTTCTCCACAAGTTGGCAGACTCGGCAGCACCCGAGCTTCGGCATGCCCTCCCAATGTCCTGTTTTCACCCCGTATGATAGTGGGTTCCCTGGACTTTGCCCAGAGCTGGAGAATCAGTCCAATGGGATGTCTTTGTCTCCCTGTTTGAGAAAACTGGCCTGTTTTCAGCCGCCCGCCCTCTCCTCTGGCGCGCGCTCCAAGCCTCCCTCCGAAGGAATCTTTCAACGCCATCCGCCGCCGCTCCTCTGAGTCAGTGTCTTATTTTCACTTTTATTTTCACTCGGCCAGCTTTCTGGTGATTCTGGAAGGTGTTTGTTCTTTCGTTAAGTTGTAGCATTAAAATTGCTGAGCATGACGGCAAGATAGGTGTTTTACCTATGCTGCCATCTTGGTTCTCCCAAACCTACTTTTGGAACTGAATTTTTTAATGCTATTTAATTTTTTATGCAAAAGGTACTTTATTAAATTTTATTTTTAAGAACATTTAAGAAAACCCATATCTAACATCATACTCAATAGTGAAAAATTGAAACCTTTCCCCTAAGATCAGGAACAAGACAAGTATGCTTATGCTCACCACTGCTATTCAACACTGTACTGGGAATTCTCTCCAGGTAATAAAATGAAATAAAGGCATCTGAACTGGACAGAAGTAAAACTATCTCTATACATGCTCCTGTATTTTATATATAAATACACACACACACACACACACACACACTAGAAACCTGGTGCACGAATTTGTACACCATGAAAGAAACTGTGGGCTGTGAGGCTGAGGAGGGCACAGGTGTGGGTCTTGGCCCATCCTCTGTGCCTCCACCCAGCCCCTCCTGCATGGCCCCCCATCCCTGTCTGCCTAAAGCCCCACTTCCACCGCTGCCGCTCCCATGCTGACTGCATGGAGCAATTGGGGCCAGCGCCAGCAGCAGGTGTGAGTAGAGCCATTGCTGTCAGCAGGTGTAAGTAGCGGCTGCTGCCCCAATTGCCCACCAGGAGCAGAAGGAGGTGGAGAAGCCCTCAGGGGGGCTGGCAGCCACTGCTCAGCACTTGAGCAACAAGCATGTGCACTTATTTATATACTAGAGTCCCAGTGCACAAATTCATGCAGGGTGGGGTCCCTCTGGGTGGTCTGCAGGGATTGGGAAACCCACAGTCCAACACCGCCTGCAGCTCCTACCTACTGCTCCCCCTCATCCGGGCCCCACTGTGCCTGCTGCGGGTTTGCATCCAATCATTCATGATCAGGAGAGGCTCATGCTCACCCTCCCAAGGGGAGTGGCCTGCAGCATAGTCCTGAAACCGGCTCTCTGATATCCCCCGAACAGTCCTGGATTGCAAGAGGGTTCAGGTCCGGCTGAGGGACTCCACTGGTGCACTATTGGGTCAGGGAGGGACTGTGGGAGGGCTCCAGGGTGTGTCCGGCCTATCTCGCTCAGTCCCCATCCACCGATCCCAGCAGCAAGCTGACCTACCAGTTGCAGCATCTGCCCCCTGGTGGTCAATGTACACTATACCTGCTGGCCAATCAGTTGACTGTCTGCCCCCTGGCAGTCAGTGCACATCATAGTGAGCAGTTGAGCAGCGTTAGCATACCATTAGCATATTACGATTTGATTGGTTGTTAGGTTGTTCTGCTGTCCGGTCTATTTGAATACTACCCTTTTATTATATAGGATATCACCCTGGTCTGTGTGGCTCAGTTGGTGGTAGCCAGTTCAATTCCTGGTTAGGGCAGGGGCCTGGATTGGAGGTTCAATACAGGAGGCAGCCGATCGATGTTTCCCTCTCTCCATCTGCCTTCTCTTTCTCTAAAAAAAAAAAAAAAATCAATATAAACATATTATTTTAAATCCCAAAGATGCCCTCCAAAACAAAACTACTAGAGCTAATAAATTCAGCAAAATTGTAGGGTATAAGATCTCCAAGCAAAGATTAGTATAGATTCTATATACCAGGGATAAAAAATTTAAAAAGAAAATGAAGAACGTATAAAAATCTAGAAATAAATTTAACCATGGAGGTGAAAAGGCTTCTGTACTGAACAATGCAAAACAACGCTGAAAGAAATTAAATTGAAAGACATACCATGTAGATGGATTGAACACTTAACATTGCTAAAATGGCAAGATTCTCCAAAGTGATCTAACAGATTCAAATGCAATCTCTATCAAAATGGCAGCCGGCACCCAGCCAGGTATAGCTCAGCAGTTGAGCGTCGACTCAGGAACCAAGAGGTCACCGGTTTGATTCCCGGTCAGGGCATATGCCCAGGTTGCAAGCTCAATGCCCAGTGGGGGCATGCAGGAGGCAACCGATCAATGATTCTCTCTCTTCGTTGATGTTTCTATCTCTCTCTCCCTCTCCATCAATAAAAAATTTTTTTTAAATATTTAAATGCCAACAGCCATTTTCACATAAATGGAAAAGCCAATTCTCAAATGCATATGGAATAGCCAAAACAATATTAAAAAAGAACAAGTTGAAGGACTCAGACTTTCTGATTTGAAAACTTACTACAAAGCTACCTTAATCTGAACAGTAAGGTATTGGTACAAGAAGAGACCTATTACAGAATGGAGTCCAGAAATGAAGCCACTATGGTCAACTGATTTTTTTTTTAATATTTTTATTGATTTTTTACAGAGCGGAAGGGAGAGGGATAGAAAGTCAGAAACATCCATGAGAGAGAGACATCGATCAGCTGCCTCTTGTACACCCCCCACCGGGGATGTGCCCGCAGCCAAGGTACATGCCCTTGCCGGAATCGAACCCGGGACCCTTCAGTCCGCAGTCCGACGCTTTATCCACTGAGCCAAACCGGTCTCGGCTGGTCAACTGATTTTAAACAAGAGTGCCAAGATCCTTCAGTGGAGAAAAAATAGCCTCTTCAACAAATAGACTAGAACAACTGAAGTCAGGCCCCTACACTTCTCACCATGAATTAAAAATAACTCAAACTGGTTCAACAACCTAAATATAAGAACTACAAACTCTTGAGCAGAAAGCAGAGGTAAATCTTTATGACTTTAAAACAGATTCTTAGATAATGACACAAAAAGCTTGAGCAACAAAAGGAAAAACAGATAGATTTCACTTTTTCAAAATTAAAAACTATGTGCATCAAAGGACCAAATCAAGAAAGTAAAAAAGGCAAACTATACCGAATGAGAGAAGATATCTGCAAATCACATATCTAGTATCTAGAATATATAAAGAACTCTTACACAACAAAAAGACAACTCAGTTTTAAAAAGGGCAAAGGACTTGAGTAGATCTTTATCCAAAGAGCATATCCAAATGGCCAAGCGCACGAGACAAGCTTCCCGTCATTAGTCATTAGGCAAATATAACTCAGAACCACAGTGAGATACTGGACGTGAAGAAACTGAAATCGTTATACATTGCCAGTGGGAATGTAAAATGGTTCAGCCACAATGGAAAACATTTTGGTGGTTCCTCAAAAGTTAAACATATTAATCATCATATCAACCAGCAATTCCACTTTTAGATATATAACCAAAAGAACTAAAAACAGACACTCAAATTCATGTATAAGCATGCTCATGTATTTGCAATAGCCAGATGGAAACAACTTAAATGTCTATCAGTAGAAGAAAGGATCAATATATTTTTGGAATATACATACAATCGGACATTATTCAACCATAAAAAAGCACCACTCATACTACAGTGTGCATGATTTGCAAAAACATTATACAAAGAGAAAGGAACCAGATACAAAAGGTTGCATATTATATGATTCCACTTATTTTTTAATATATTTTTATTGATTTTTTACAGAGAGGAAGGGAAAGAGATATAATGTTAGAAATATCAATGAGAGAGAAACACTGATCAGCTGCCTCCTGCACAGCCCCCCATTGGGGATGTGCCCACAACCAAGGTACATGCCCTTGACGGGAATCGAACCTGGGACTCTTCAGTGTGCAGGCTGACGTTCTATCCACTGAGCCAAACGGGTTAGGGCTGTATGATTCCATTTAAACAACATATTCATAATAGATAAATCGTGAGCAACAGAAACAGAAAGTAGACTGATGGTTTGAGGGGTGGGGTGAAAGAAAGAAGAGTAATTGATTAACCAGTACAGGGTTTCCATTCAGGGTAATAAAATGTTTTGAAACTAGATAGAGGAGGTATTCTGAATATACTACATGATTTATTTTTAAATCATTAATCTTTTATGTGAATTTCATCTCAAAAAATATTTTTTCAAGGTCAGAAACACTCAAGAAAAACTAAAACAAAACAAAAACACTAACAACTAAAATCAAGTACAGACTTTTTAAATTTTTAAATAGGTCAAATTCAGTGCGTTTGAAACAGTCTAAGGGAAAAAATGAGCCCGAAATAGATGAGGCTAGTCATGAGTTAATTAGACTTTCTGCTTCCTAATATCTATACTTCGGTCTTCCTTTATTTAAAGCTCAGCTATACCAGGAACTTTTTTTTTCCATACACAAACCTTAGTACAGACAGGGCCCCCCCCCTTCCCCCTCCCCCATGTGCCTTAAATTTTTTACTCTTCCCAGGCATTACTTGGTCTAGGATAGTTTCCCAGAATCATGTGTCTTCTCTTCCTTGAATCTGAATCTTCTGGGCTATGCATGTCCCAGAGAGCTTATGGGCTTGGTTTAGCTGTAGTTAAAATGTTCCCAGGAACCAGCCTGTAATTACTAGCTTTCAGGTGATGCCTCCCCCATCATTCCTTTTCTCCCCGTGGCCTCCTTGCCCCCCAGCCCTGACTGCTCTCCCCGACGGCCAAAGCAAGCTGGCCAGGCCCTGAGGGCAGCTCACTCCCAGAGAAGCCCCTCAGTGACTGGATCTCCCAGCATCCTCGAACACTTCTCCATCATCATTCAACGGGTTTTTGTGAAATTTCTCCGTGGTGGGATACTTTCACCTTCACCGTTTCTTTCCGATTTTGTTCTCAACAAACGTATCAGTAGTCTTACGAAAGTTCCTCAAGGGTTTCTTCATAAGCTGTTTAAAAGTTTACTAGCTACCCTCTTTCAATTGTATGCAGGATTGTGCCTGCTGTGTAAACAATAGTAAAAACAAAAGTTATGTGCGGTTAGAATAGTTGGCTTCTTTATAGGAACAATAGGGTTTAAATGAACCAACATTGACTCAGAGAACAAAGTGATTTGGGAACCCTGCTTTTTGTTCAGAAGAAAACAGAGCTACAACAAATTTTTGAGCTCAGGTTGAAGAACGTGTCCCCAAATCACAGTCGTCTAAAGAGACACCGATTGTTCCAAGCAGGTCCAAAATCCTGCCAGAATTGGGAACCCTTTCCTAAGCCCCGAGTCATTTCTTGTCTAATTATTTTAAGAGCCTTGTTAGTTGTACTATTTTTAAGGCAGAGCAGAAGGACACACAAATTAGCGGAAGGGTTTTTTAAGCCACTGATGCACTGAGTTTGATACAGGTTAATCCCATATAAAATGGCAACTATAATTTTATCCCTGATGCTTTTCTTAGACGAGGCCAAAGTCAGCAGGCGTTTCATCAGGAGCGAGATGAGAGGAGATAGCAGCCGATAAAGCCTTTCCCAGGCAGAGATCATCTAACAAGGGTGGTTAACAAGTATTAACCTAATTCAAGCCCGGCTCTTAGCTCTGCACGGAGTCTGCCATAAATAATGGAGCATTGTACTTCTTCCTTTCCACAGTGAGGATGGTGGTCACACTGCCTCAAAGCGGACAACATGGTGTCCTTTTCCGTTCAGCTTTAATCCATTTTCTTGTGTCCTTGGTCAGGCAGTATATTATCTGTTTTACAGTCAAGGTGATTAATATGCAATATCACTATACCCTAGCACATAGGAGGACTCAGAAATATAACAATCAAAAGTGTATCTTCATCTTCTAATTACACTGAAACTTTTATTAAACTGAAGCCCAAGTCACTGATGGCCTCAAACAACCAGATTTTGTTGCTGTTGTAACATTTCACTTCCAGGAAAAAGAGTCCAATGACAAGCCAACTTCAGGGATTTAATAAAGTCCGAGGCATGAATTGGGATCATTATCTACATCGGTGACTGCTCATATCTTCTATAATCACTATCCTGAACAGTAAGATGCTATGAAGAACCCAATGACCCCAAAACACGGTACGAACATCCTTCAAAAATATATATATTGTACTTCCTAAGAAAAATGGACTTAGAAAATTTCATCTACTCATTCAATGAATACTGATTGAACACCTACTATGTGTCTGACCCTTATAGGGACACAACACTGAGGAAAAGAACACAACCCATGTCACTTAAATTCACTCCAGTAGGGAAAGAAAGACAAGCAAAATATATGGGAGGTCAGATACCAGTAAGTGCTACACAGAAATGTATTCAATTATAAAGTTAAAATGATATTGACATGTTTTTAAAGACTAAGCTAGGATTAAATGCAAAATGTTATTACATACATTTTACTGCCCCAAAATGATAGAAATAACTGAGATGTTTCTGCATAGTTTCCATACAAAGGCTGACATGCTCCATCTTGTACCAACCACATAAAAGGTCAATCTGTTTAGGACCCACATACCTGAGGGTAAGCCAAGCCTCCCATGCTTTAATTATTTTCGCTGTCTAGTTTGTTATATGACAGGGCCATTTCTTACATCCCATTCCAACAGAATCAGACAGATTTCTCTTTGTTCAGATCTCTCAACTTGGGCCTTTTCAGGTTTATTAGCTTCATTCACAAATGTCAATGTTTTAGATCATTCATAACTGGTTTTTTTAAAATATATTTTATTGATTTTTTACAGAGAGGAAGGGAGAGGGAGAGGGAGTCAGAAACATTGATGAGAGAGAAACATCAATCAGCAACCTAGGTACATGCCCTTGACCAGAATCAAACCTGGGAACTTTGAGTCCGCAGACAGACGCTCTATCCACTGAGCCAAACTGGTCAGGGCTAACTGTTCTCTTTTTATGATAAGAGAGTAAAAACACAGTTAACCTCAGTCTAATTTGGCCCATGCTCCAGTTTTAAAATTTCAATTAATTCACAGGAAAAATTTGTTTCATGTTTTCCTGAATTCAAGTTTTATTTATTCTTTTATCTCGGCTTTTCATAGGTACTGACTGAGCAGTGTGAGCACTGCACAATGTGAAAATGAAAAGAGCTGAAATGAGTATCGTTAGTAATAGCTGCTTATTTTTCTGACATTCACTTTTGTCTGGTTAAAACTATAGCTGTTTCATGTGACTCAGAAAGGGGTAACCATGAAGGACCACAAAGAGATAAAGGGAATTAGAAAGAAGATAAATCCATTTTAAATGAATGTGGGCCTTAATTCATTTTAAGAAAGAATCTAGTCAAAGTTAATTTCTATTGCCTGAAAGAATATTACCCAACATATTTTCCATTGCCCTAAATAAATAAATAAATAAATAAATACAGTAGCTTCACTGTTTCTTAAATTAGTATTGCCATGAAAGATATCAAGGTTATAAAATCAAGTAAATTATTTTTGTGGTTAAAATACTAAACAGATACACATGAAGAAACTCTTAGATTTCTGTTACTAAAAGCTATGCTGTTTTCTTCATTAATCAACACTTGCAAATCATGGTTTCATCATACATGAAGTACCTCTTCTCTCCACATATTTACAAAGTGGTTTTCCAGTTACAGTAAACACTTCTTCCATGTACACAAATGTTCCAAGAAAACAGTAATTCTTTCATTTTTTTAATACAAAAAGGCTATTATCCCCTTTTTTATTGACGATATAAAGTTCCATTTAACAAAGGGCACACTTACGGCTTTAGTGAATTTCCTTTCAAACTATGTCCTCACTGATGAGTAAGTCATGGATGGTAATAACTCAGAAATATACACTCAATATTTCTTAATTGTTTAAGTACCATAATACCAGTTACATTTTATTTTTAAACATATATATTTTATTGATTTTTTACAGAGAGGGAGGGAGAGGGATAGAAAGTCAAAAACATCGATGAGAGAGAAACATCAATCAGCTGCCTCTTGCACACCGCCTACTGGGGATGTGCCCGCAACCAAGGTACATGCCCTTGACCGGAATCGAACCTGGGACCTTTCAGTCCACAGGTGATGCTCTATCCACTGAGCCACACCGGTTTTGGCTACATTTTATTCCAAGAGGTGCTATTTAAAAAAATACATGAGACTGTTATTTTCATTATATGTAAAAGTAGAATAGTTGAACTGACCATAAATATATATTGCTATTAAGGATAATATAAATTACCCACTATTCATTATCTTATAGCCAATGATCCTATATTCAAGGAATATAATAATAAAAATCATTCTGAGGAAGGGGGTAGGGGACGAGACAGACAATAAAGGTTACATGATAGAATCATGACCTGCAAAAGAGGAATTAAAAATGGGACAATTTATAGTCGCCTGGTCCCCATGCCAGGATTTCCCAGGTGGCAGCATGGAAACTCTGGTGTGAACTGCTGTGACCGGTGGGAATACGCCCATGGGCACAGCAGCTGAAGCCCAGTGGCCCAGGTCACCAGGGGAGGCAGCAAGAACCGCGATGGGCTCCCTGGTTCTCCCCGGTCCCCTTGTCTGGATGCACCGTGAGGCCCTAGAAGCCCCGGAGCCCACCCGACAGCAGTGCAACCAGACACCGCTCTGGAAAATCTCTCAGAAGCAAACTCTCCTGGGGTGTCTTTCATCAGCCTGCTGCTTCCACTCCTCCGGGAACAAGCTTACAAAAGGCTTCCTACCAACCGGCTCCCCCCCCCCCCCCCCCCCCCAGCAGGGCAGGCATTCTTCCCCAACCCCGTCTTGCTGGCTAGTCATGACTCATGGGACTTCTCAGAAATGGTTCTGATGTGGTCGCCGTGGAGGGCCAGAAAGAGATAAAGGGGCTTAGAAAGAGGGTTTAGGAACTGTAAATGAATATGGGTCTTAACTCATTTTAAGAAAGAATCTAGTCTTAGCCTGATGTGACTTTAAAAGCATATTGTAAGCAAAATAATAAATTGCACTAATTAAAAGAAACGGTAACAAATATCTCAAGGGTACTTAAAACTATTTCCATCAGCTTTGGGAGGCTGCAACGTGTCAGGCTGTGCTTAAGGCCCCATCTTCCATGGCAGAGCACCTGTCACTTGCCCAAGGCTACATATCAGGAAGAGAGATGCCAATCAAGGAGATAGAGCTATGCCCTCACTGGTTTGGCTCAGTAGATAGAGTGTTGGCCTGTGGACTGAAAGGTCCCAGGTTTGATTCCGGTCAAGGGCATGTACCTTGGTTGCGGGCACATCCCAGTAGGAGGTGTGCAGGAGACAGTTGATGGATGTTTCTCTCTATCCCTCTCCCTTTCTCTCTGTAAAAAAATCAGTAAAATATTTTTTAAAAGGAGCCAGAACGACTCTAGTTGTGATTCCTGCCATGTCAACCATGAGCAAGTGACTTAACACCTCTGAGTCTCAGTCTACCCATCCGTAGAATAGAGAATATAATAGGGCCTCACTCACAGGAATCTTGAGGATCAAAATAAGTGAAAACATTTAAGCACTTGGAAGAGTGTCTCATGCACAGTAAGTACTCAAGTAATATCAGCTCTCACTATCATAGTTTTCAAATGCCCTTAACCAGTATAAAGTTTCATATTCCATCTACTTTCATATAGGAAATTCTACACCTACATATTTCCTTTATGAACAGGATTTTGTCTTTGATAACTTTTCCTTTTAAAATAAATTATTAGAAAATACCAACCCTTGGATTGTTGGTTGTTGTTGTTTTTTTTTTAAGGAAAATGGTAAAGACTGGAAGGAAAAATAGTGTGTTGTTGAGGAAAAATGCCAAACCTGGAGCCGGAGGACCTGAATCCTGGTTGGGCCCTGTCACTGACCACTTGCACAGCCAGGCCCAGGGGGTGCAGTAGGATACAGTAAAGTCTACATTCCAATAGTGGGTGACAGACGTTATACGTATAATAATATGTAATTTTAGATATAGTCTTTATTATTAAACATGCTTCATTTTGTCCTGTTATCATGCTGTAAAATAAAGTCTGTAAGTGTTCTTTTCATTAAGTAACCATTCAAACATAAATTTGACTTCAAATTAGGTGCCAGTAATACAAATACAGACAAGTCAAATATGCGCTTGTCTAAATATTATGTGTAAGTGCAAAATATGGGTGGATGGAGTTATTCTCTAGATAATTCATACCAAACTCTGGGACAGAGAGAACGGATGTTACAGTGAACATCTTAATTCTCAGTGGTGTAACTGATTTAATTGGCTAAAAATAATAACACCTCGGAAGGAGACTAGACTTCGGGTGGTACATAAATGTTGTATTATAAAGTCGTATACCTGAAATTTATATAATGTTATTAACCAATGTTACCCCAATAAATGTAATTTAAAAATTTTTTAAACAATAATAACACCAAGTCACTTTTCTTCAATCCATTTTTTCTCAGTAAATTATTCTAACTAAAGAACAAATGTAGCCCTAACTGGTTTGGCTCAGTGGATAGAGCATGGGCCTGCAGACTGAAAGGTCCCGAGTTCGATTCCGGTCAGGAGCATGTACCTTGGTTGCGGGCACATCCCCAGTAGAGGGTGTGCAGGAGGCAGCTGATCGATGTTTCTCTCTCATCGATGTTTCTAACTCTCTATCCCTCTCCCTTTCTCTCTGTAAAAAAAATCAATAAAATATATTTTAAAAATAACATAAAATAAGAACAAATGTACATGATATAAAAGAAAAAGGAAATAGCTAAAGAAAAATAACTTAGCACGAGCACGCACACACACACACACACACACACACACAAAAACAGAGTTGACAGTTAACAAGTGTTTTGCGTCAGAACTTCCCTTTGGTCTGGACACTGCCCCTCTGGTCCACTCCATCACCGAGATGGAGGGAGGAGGAAGGAAGTCAATCACACTTAGGCTTAAATTAAACATCTAGCCAAGCAGCTAGTCCAGCGTGTGGCATATGGCCAGTATCCGATAATCAGCTGTCATTCTGACCACCACATGTAACCACATCACAAACGAAAGAAACAAAAGCCATGGTTTCCTTGGTCACACAGTTAGCGCAGAGATTTGAATCCAAGTTCATCTGGCACCCAAACTCTACCTTGTTGCCTACTTTGTCAACCAGGTGAATTCAATCTGCTGACAGTTCACTTGACATTAAAACTAATTTGTCAAGCCAAAGTCTGATCCATCTAAACAATTACAACAGGACTGAGCAAAGACAAGCTATTTTATATTCACAAATAAAATGAGTTGCTGCCACCAAGCACAAAGTTACATGTATACTTTCTTACCCCGATCAGTTTAAGCTTGCTCACAATGGCACAATTACTGAGTCCTATTCATAAATCTAAATACTGCACACCTTTTAGCAAGCTTACAGAAAGTACCACAAACCCTCAATAGAAAAGTTATTTCCACTCCATGCTGCTACTACTCACATATAAAAGTTGTGACTTGCATAGTTTATTCTGGTGAAATTAGCATTTTAAGCTAAACCTTGAAATTTTTAAATTGACTCTAGAAATCCCACCAGTTTATTAAATGCTAAATCTAAGTGGCATTTACTTATGAACAAACTGCTTAGCAAATCAAATGGGAATATATTTGCTAAACCAGCTGCTTTGTATCAGTTTGATATAATTTCAAATCCACTTGCTTATCATAAAAGCTGAAGTTGTTTTTAAGAGTGAAGTTGTTTTGATCTAAGAGTGAAGTTGTTCTGATCTAACGATGCAGTTGTTTTCATGAATTGTTTTGATATAAGAGTGAGGTGCCCTGGCCATGGCTTGTGGGTTCAGTCGCTGGTCAGGGTACATACAAGAACCAACCAAAAATGTGTAAGTGGAGCGACAAATCAATGTTTCTCTCTCTCAAATCAATGTAAAAAAACTTTTAAAAAGTGACGTGAGACCTCCTAACCAGTTTGGCTCAGTGGGTAGAGCGTCAACCTGTGGACTCAAGGGTCCCAGGTTCAATTCCGGTCAAAGGCATGTATCTTGACTTCGGGCACATCCCCAGTGGGGAGTGTGCAGGAGGCAGCTGATCAATATTTCTTTCTCATCAATGTTTCTAACTCTCTATTCCACTCTCTTCCTCTCTGTAAAAAGTAAATAAAATAGCCGAACCGGTTTGGCTCAGTGGATAGAGCGTCGGACTGCGGACTGAAAGGTCCCAGGTTCGATTCCGGTCAAGGGCATGTACCTTGGCTGCGGGCACATCCCCAGTTGGAGGTGTGCAAGAGGCAGCTGATTGATGTTTCTCTCCCATCGATGTTTCTGACATTCTATCCCTCTCCCTTCCTTTCTGTGAAAAATGAATAAAATATATTTTTAAAAAAAAAGTAAATAAAATATATTAAATTTGAAAAAAGTGACGTGAGCTGTGAGGATGCCATAAATTCACTTGAGTGATTGATAAGCACTCAGTAGCTCAGCTGCTGAAGAACTCCACTGGGACTTATTGATAAGACTATATGAAGAGCCGAAACCAGTTTGGCTCAGGGGATAGAGTGTTGGCCTGTGGACTGACTGAAGGGTCCCAGGTTCAATTCCGGTCAAGGGCATGTACCTTGGTTTCGGGCACATCCCCAGTAGGGGGTGTGCAAGAGGCAACTGATGGATGTTTCTCATCTATGTTTCTGACTTTCTATCCCTCTCCCTTCCTCTCTGTAAAAAAAATCAATGAAATATATATATATTTTTTAAAAAAGAATATATGAAGAAACAACTATGGCAGGAGACAGATGATAAATACCCAGACTTTGTGAGGGCTATTTGAGAATGTTTGGCCTGGGCAAGGCTACCCTTTGCTGATCTAAATAGCACTCCAAAGGCCTTTGCGGGTATAAACTCCCTCCCTGGCAAAGGTGCCTCCTCCCAGCAGTGACAAAAGCTGTTCAGGGGCCCCATGAAGAACATCACGCCGGTCAACCCAGGCCTTCGTTCCCCAGCAGCGTGCTCCAGCAACAAGTTTTTACTGTTGTGCTGGCAACTGGGCATCAGCTCTCAGAGGGCCAAGCTGAGTGCCAACTTGTAAAAGGTACACCTCAACTAAATTCAAACTTTATTCCATTCATCTCCCTTTGCCTTGAACAATAGTGTAATTAATCTATCACTGCTTTGGAGTATGTTACAGTATTTTTTAAAATATTTATTTTTATTGGTTTCAGGGAGAAAGGAAGAGGAAGAGAGAGAGAGAAACATCAACGACGACGAGAGAGAATCATCGATTGGCTGCCTCCTGCACACTCCACACTGGGGGTTGAGGCCAAAACCCAAGCATGTGTCCTGACCCGGAATCAAAACATGACCTCCTGGTTCATACGTCAATGCTAAACCACTGAGCCATGCCGGGCGGGCTGCAGTACTTCTATATCAACTTATTAAGAGGCCTCATCCCACACGCTGCTAGCCTGTGATATTCCCGCAGTGAATCTGTGTTAAATAAATTGCTGACAGAGACAAACTCAGTCTTGGAGCATAATTTTGCACACACCACCCCCAAACTAGACACAAGAATATTATGAAGACAGTGATATGGGCAAAGGCCTTGTTCAGAGGAAAGAAAGTGTCATGTTAAGGTAGGTGTGTATCTGTTAAGAAGAATGAAACATAAGTCTTAACAACTGGCCTGGAATGTGGTGAATGCATAAGAGAAGCATGAGTCATTCATTCATTCACTGAAGAATTATCACACCCCTGCTGCGTGACTACTTGGTGGGCACAAAGGTGCTATCTGGTAGGGAACATAAACATGGATCTACCTTCAGAAGTGCAATGAAGGAATCCCACTCGCAGCCCCTCCCTTTCCTCCTTGAAAGGAGTTTTGGTTGTATTTCCATTAATAGTAAATTGTCCCAGGGAGGAAAAGAATAATCCAAATGGCCTTTCCTGAGATCTGAATATGAAGGCCACTCAAAAAGAGCATTTGAGCCCTAATTGGTTTGGCTCAGTGGATAGAATGTTGGCCTGCGGACTGAAGGGTCCCGGGTTCGATTCCGGTCAAGGGCATGTACCTTGGTTGCGGGCACATCCCCAGTGGGAGGTGTGTGGGAGGTAGCTGATAGGTGTTTCTCTCTCACCAAGGTTTCTAACTCTCTATACCTCTCCCTTCCTCTCTGTAAAAAAAATCAATAAAATATATTTAAAAGAAATAAATAAAAAGAGCATTTGAGACTGGCCAGTATAGTTCAGTGGTTGAGCATCAACCTACGAACCAGGAGGTCGTGATTCGATTCCCGGGCAGGGCGCGTGCCAGGGCTGCGGGCTCGACACCCAGTGTGGGGCGTGCAAGAGGCAGCTCATCACTGATGTTTTTCTCTCTCTTTCTCTTCCCCCTTCCTCTCTGAAATCAATAAAAATATATTTTTAAAAAACAACACAAACAAACAAAAAGGGCATCTGTGGGAGAAGAGGAGTATACTTCCGAGGCAAGTTATTTTCTTAAAATTATGAAGGTCTTGAATTGTTCAAGATTCTATCCTATCCACACTTTCACTCTGGAGAAAGATTAGGGAAGAATCTGTTAAATCAAAAAAGGGGGAAAACTGCTTCATCCAAGAGGCTTCTAGGCCCCCAGTCATTCCATATTTATTTCACAGTAAATATGAGCTCACAGACGGACTGAGAGAAAGGCATCCATGAACCACCTGAAACTGTGTGCAAACTTTGGCATTTTCATCACATTCTCCAGGGGGTCAATGACCCCTCCAACGTTAACAAAGTTCAAGCAGAAGTCTTACAGGTATACACTCAAGCTCTGGCTCTTTTGCTCCTTAGCTATAAGACCTCCCAGGTGAGTGGAACAAATTACCCAGTTTTTCAGGGCTTCGTTTTCTTCATTTTAAAACAGAAACGACAAGGCCTAACTCATTGTGAAGATTAAACCAGATAAGGCATGTTAAGCTCCCAGCATAATAATGTCCATCCACCCAGAAGAACAGCAGAAAGCTATTAAAGCTTCTACTATTAGAAGGAATGAAATGTGAAACCACACACACAAAGTACAATGACAGAATGTAGAGCCCCCCAAAAGCCATCAGTGCCCCACATCTGCCATTTGTGGTTTGTTTTTTAAAAATATATATTTTATTGATTTTTTACAGAGAAGAAAGAGTGATAGAGAGCCTCAAACATGGATGAGAGAGAAACATCAATCAGCTACCTCCTGCACAACCCCCACTGGGGATGTGCCCACAACCAAGGTACATGCCCTTGACCGGAATCGAACCTGGGACCCTTCAGTCCGCAGCTGATGCTCTATCCACTGAGCCAAACCGGTTCCGGCCACATCTGCCATTTTGTAACTCAATTTACAAACGTCCCCACAGGAGCAAACCACACGTAATTCCAGGTGATCATGGGACTACATTATCGTGACAGATGGCTGGTGAGAGAGACTCCAGGAATAAGAGAATAGCATCTCAGACTGTTAGCCTCTACATTTACTAGAAAGATGGTTTTAAAAAAGGGATGAGGTGAAGGTCGAATAATACTCCATTTCTATAAGTAAACAAATTTCCAAATGAATTCTGTATTAACTTGTGTGATAATATATTATTTATTCTAAAGCGCATACTATCTCCATATCCGTATGTATAATTCCCCTACTTTATTTATATGATTGGTTCACAATTACCTAGACCCAATGGAAAAAGTAACAGATAATCTAAAAATCAGGGAAAAAATCCTTGCTCACTTAAAATCAGCTTTGGACTTTGAAAAGCTTTCTTTATCAGAACAGGGGTGGGGAACCTTCTTCCTGCCAAGGGTTACTTAGGTATTTATAATACCATCCATGAGGTGAAGGGGCCATACCAAATTACCAACTTAAAAATCAGCCTGCTATACTTGGTCAAACATTTAATTAACTCACCCCCACTGCCTTGGCAGGGCCAGATCCAATGATTTCTCAGGCCTTATATGGCCCACGGACTGGATATGTTCCCCAGCCCTGATCTAAGAGGTCAATTGAAGATTTATATTTGCTTCATATGGTTCAATCGATCTAACTAAAAATATTTACCGATCCATGCCCATTTGTCAGTCTTACGGATGTCATAACATACATAACTGATTTAATAACCACCAGCCCACAAGTTCAAAAAGTTGCAGGTAATTATACTTTTGCCTTACACATATTTCAGCTATTTTTAGAGGCCAAGTGAAAACAGCAAGTACAGAAGGAAATGCGCTTGAAATTCTTGAGGCCTACTCAGGTAACAGTCAAGATAAGGTCAGTGGATGTTTGGAATACCTGAGACACTAATTTAAAATAAAACACTGTGGAGGCCAAGAGCACTTTCTAAAGTTGCACTTGAGAGGAACGGCTTGCATTATGTGCTCGATTCCTCTCCCTCCCAACAAATGCCTTCGCCAAAAATGCTCCCATCGGCCGGGAAACACTGAGACACATTTGGCCAAAGTTCAGCCAAGTGGACACTCCCTCGATACAGCAATCTTATCTTAGGGGGTTGTTAACACTAGATCATTTTCTAAGTGTTTCAAAAAGAAAATCCCCAAAGTGAAAAATAAAAGGCTAAAGAAAAAGGTGCTTTTCAAGTTGTCTTCAAAACTTTGTAGTAAATGTTCAACTTTCTCCAGGAAATAAAGTCATGCAGTAAAAGAAAGGCTGACTGAACTGAATTGCTGTCCATGCTTATCAATCTAAATTCAAAAAAAAAAAAAAAGACTCTTAGTTTAAAAATAAGTAGACATTTATTCAGCAACTATGTGCTGTAAGCGCAAGGCACTATTCCAGACAGTGGTGACAGAAGAGTCCTACTCGGATGAAGCTTATGTTTTCATGGGGGGAAAAAACCTGCCTTACGTGTGATGCACTTCAAATACAACTGAAAAAAACATTGTCTGAAAACCTGTGATAAACCACAACACGATAACCAAATATCAAAGCCTATCATTATAATTTTAAAATGAGAGGCCACAGTAAGAACTTCTACATGTTGCCAGACTTTTCCCCTTATCCAACAAAATATTAGAGGTCATTTTAGGAATGATTGTATATTGATCTCAACCTCAAAACTGTAGTTATGTATATATGCCATATAAGTAGACAACAATGAGGAAACTTACCCTCTACAGACCCCAAAACTCAGAAATAGCTGGAAGAAAATGCCCTCTAAGATTTAAGTTCTAAAACTAACACATAATCATAGCAACAAAAAAAAAAAAACTATGAAAAGGCCTGACCGGTTTGGCTTAGTGGATAGAGCGTAGGCCTAAGGACTGAAAGGTCCGAGGTTCGATTCTGGTTAAGGGCATATACCTTGATTGCAGGCACATCCCCAGTAGGGGTTGTGCAGGAGGCAGCTGATGGATGTTTCTCTCTCATCGATGTTTCTAACTCTCTATCCCTCTCCCTTCCTCTCTGTAAAAAATCAATAAAATATATATTTTTTTTAATTATGGAAAGGTTGTCTTCAAAAGGCTTTCTGGATTTCATAACTTTCCTATTTCCTAACAAGAAACTTAAAAATTTAAAAACCCCAATGGCATGTAAATCCTAGCTGAATAAGGACTTTAAGACCTAGGAAGGCTCCTGAAAATGAGAGATTGTAACGAATCTAATTAAAACCCAGGACAGAGTGATAAAAATGTGATTATCAAATATAAGATTTTTAAAGAATTCTTGAGCAATACACACATTAAAGAAAAAAATATAAATTTAATCTACCCTGTGTATGAATTTTGTGCACCAGGCCACTAGAAAGAAGGGAAAAAAATCTTTATCCAAAATTTCCTTAAAACGTTTTTTTTAATCCCAGTAGTTAAGTGAGGACAAGAGGGAAGAAATAGGCTAATAGAGAAGTAAAAACTTACCGAAGCTCTAGTTGTTCAGTGCAATGAGGCAGAGAGATTGCACAAATTAATTTCAGTTGGCATGAAACAGAGGCTCAAATATGACTGCTAAATTACAGTGGTAATGAAAGAAGTGAGATTACCAGCAACCACTCTACTTGTTTGTACTATAAAAACATTGTATAAACAAGCTTGTATTCTCTTCGTAAATGGAGGAAACAAAGATATGTACAAAAGGAAAGAGTTAATTTGAAGCAGAGTAGGTCAGTCACCACCACGTAGAAATTCGAGTCACAAATAACAGTAATGAAGAATAACACTTCCTCTGAGTTCCCTGAATACCAGATCCTCTGCTAAACGTCTTACATTTGACATTGAATCCTCAGATGACCATCAAGTAGATACCGTTATTCTCAATTCAGAGATAAGAAACAGTGGGCTTGGGAAATAGAGTAATTTCACACAACTCATCAGTGGCAGCACTGGGGTCCAAATTCCGTGCTTTGGATTCTGCTGGCAAGTGTGTTCATCGCCTTGTTAGGCAGTCTTTTCAAGAGACAAACAGAGCCAGCGCTTACCTTAAGCACCAGAACTACCCAGACTCAGAGGAACTGGTCTGGTCTGGGAGGCAGTCCATTAGGAAGATGTGTAAGCTTCAGGGCAACCTCCATTCTCTCGGGTCTCGCTCACCAAGTTGCTCTGGCTCCCAAGTGGCCTACAGGAAGGTCATGGCACACTTCCTCAGGGCCCTTGGGGGTTCCAGAGCAGGGCGTTCATTACTGAACTTGCATCCCGGTTATGCATCCTTCTCTGGGGTGACACAGCCCTCCCTCCCTGAGAGGTTTGGCTTCTAAGTCTGACCACTTCACTCTAGAATGTGCTGATCACCATGGGAGTGGCTGGGCCCAAATGACACGTATCTCCCCCCTCCTCCCTTCCTATCCTCCCCCCTCACCCTGTCTTACCACCTCCATCAAACCTCTATAATTTACAGTTTCAATACTGGAGGCAAGATGTCCTAATTCCCCTTAAATTCTATAAGGCTTTTCACAGCTTCTCTTGAAAGTGTTATGAAACTCTGAATGATAGGCAGAGAATTCCAACAGCTCTGAGAAGCTGTTGCTATAATAAACAGCAATATTTTCCCATGAGGATAACTGTTTTCCCCTTTTTAAAAGTCACTTTCCCTAGTTCAAATATGGTGAATTTAGAAGACAGTTAACAACCCTAAGTCAACTAAATTGAATATAAGTATATTAACCTTTGTTATTAGATTCTTAATGTATTATAAAACACCTCAGACAAAAAAAAAAAGACCAAAAAGCAAACATCATATACCCACACATCCAGCTTAAGAAATAAACTACTATCAATATAGTTGAAGCCCCTGGATACAGCGTTATAATGGTATTATTGTGGAGCCCTTATAATAGTGTCATAATAGTGAAATGGTATGCAATTAGGCAAGACAAGGAAAGAATTTTTTCTCCCCTAATTTAAATGTGGGCAGTAGCGAAGTTTATCAGCCAAATCTACATACATACTACAAGGATTCTGAGTTTGCTTGATGGGAGAATAGTGCGAGTCAACAACATACCAATATCACTTGGTCTGGCTCTTATAAATGATGTATGGACCCAAACTCAGAACAGCTGTTGCTGAATCAGGTTATTTCTGAGCAGCCATTCAGTACGAATAGGCCTGGGGCTTGAGCCATCTGTGTACATGCTACAGAGGAAAGCTTCTGAAACTGGGTAAGGAAAACATTTGTTCTACAAACTAAGTTCCTAACCATGACGGCCATGACATGTTGGGAACGGTGGGACAACCTGTCATTTTCTAGGGATCACATCTGTTCCCTCTCAAAGCTACACTCTTCTGTTTAAAAAAAAAAAATCATTAAATCCCCACAGCTGTATGAAGTTGCTTGTTCCTGAGTCTGATCACCTTAAACAAGGGATAGCAAGCTCCCTGAACTTTTCACCTAACAGACTAATCGGTTCACGGAGCACATTCCATGCCTGGTACTCTGGGCACGAAAATAAATTAACCACAGTTTCTCAAGACGTTCACTCTGTAGGGGTTGTAGACAGATCTGGTGCATGAGGAAGAATGACTGAAAAAAGAAACCAAGATAGGGGGAAATGGGTGAAGGAAGCAAAAAGGGTGGAATACATGCAAGTAAACAGGAGCGGTCGAGGAAGCCAACACCTCTGGTTTACTCTCCCCTCCTAGGACTGCTCCATCCCCACTTCCTTCCAAGGCTCCCCTCCTCTATTCAACCCTGAGGGTTTGCTACATCTGGACAGCCTCCCACCTTCTCACAGCTTTGATTAATTAACTGATCTCGGCTGATATCCCAAAATCTCTTCTCTCCAGCCTGGATTCTCACCTGAGCTCCAGACCCACAAGTGCCTTTGCCTGCCCAACATCTCAATTGGCATCTCAACGTCAATCCTTTCGGATCTGAGCTCACCACACCTCTCCTTTCCCCCTCAAACCTACTCTTCCTTTTGTTTCTTCTCTCAGGTATAGCGCCCACCAGTTACTAGAAACCGAAGTATCAACCTGGACCCCTGGCTAGACCTTCCCCAACACTCCAGAGGTGGGGTCTGATATCTCCAGATTCCACTCACTGTCTCCATCCCATCCGAATCCAAGGGACCACCATCTGTACCCCAACTACTCCTTTCTAATGATTCCCCAGAGGGCCCACTCTTGTAAAACACCAATCATCCCACAACCCTGATTGAAATCAATTCACTAAAAGAATGAAATAAAAAATAAAAATACATCCCTTCACTAACTTCCCTGTTACTTTCAGGATAAGCCCAAACCCTTTAACAAAACCCCCTCTATTATAGGGCCCCTACCTCTCCCCACCCTCCTCTCCCCACTTCAGGTTCCAAGTAAATCTCCTGCTTCCTGTCTTTGGCCCTGTCCACTTCCTTTGTTGGAATAGTCTTTCCCAACCCCTGATAGGACCACCCTGCCCCATTCGTCAGGTGCCAGTTCAGACATCCCTTGCCCTGGGAAACTCTCCCTTTACTGCGGAAGCCTATTGTCTATAGCTCCCTCCTATCATAGCATGGACCTGGACTGTTTTCTCACTGGTACCAATATTAGGGTAAGCTCCTAATACATGTGTTTGGCATTTAAGTCTTCAATACTGAATCATCAAATGACTGGATGGTCACCAAGCGCACAGTTTATCTATTGCTGACTTGATGAAGTACAACATCAGTGGGATTTCCAGATAGGAAGATAGTTTATCTGGAATAACCAGTTTCTCCATCTTTCTCTTATCCTAGAACCAGGTGGCCAAAGGGTGGAAGGATCCTATGTTTAATTAGAGCCCTTTTCATCAAAGGCCTTACATAGCATTTTAAATTGAAGCCACGAGGTAGATACTTGAGGACTCTACAATTTCCTATTGCCTAGAATTCAGTGGTCGGCAAACTCATTAGTCAACAGAGCCAAGTATCAACAGAATAACGACTGAAATTACTTTTGAGAGCCAAATTTTTTAAACTTAAACTTCTTCTAATGCCACTTCTTCAAAATAGACTCGCCCAGGCTGTGGTATCTTGTGGAAGAGCCACACTCAAGGGGCCAAAGAGCCACATGTGGCTCGCAAGCCGCAATTTGCCGACCACTGGCCTAGATGAGGGGTTTTCCAGGGCAAACCTCCCTATGGTTACTATAGCAGATTAGTGATCAGGGCTTGGCTTTACCAGCACAGCAAATCACACAACCCCTCTGAGGATAACCCTTGTTATCCCCATGGTTCGGGTGAGGAAACCGGAGCCCAGAGAGGCCTCAGAGCCTGCCCCAGGTTAAACAACCAGAATTCAAACTCAAGCAATGATCTTGGCCTGGCCCCGAGCAAACAATGGATGTTGAATGAATGAAGTCAATACACTTTTGGATCAAGATGACCCCCATTTGGGTTTCTATTAGAAAAAAAAAACTTGATCATCCAAAATGCATCCATATTTGATTTTTAACTACATATGGAGGAACATATAAACATTTTTAAAAACTCAAGCACTGTAGCCCTGGCCAGTTTGGCTCAGTGGATGGAGCATCGGTCTGCGGACTAAAGGGTCCCAGGTGTGATACCGGTAGGGGGCACATGCATGGATTGCCGGCTCAGTCCAAGGTGCAGGAGGCAGCCAATGAGGCAGCCTCTCATCATCGATGTTTCCATCTCTCTCTTTCTCTTCCTTCCTCTCTAAAATCAATAAAAATATCTATATATATAAAAGGCTAATATGCAAATTGTCACTGTGGGAGCTGGACTTGGAGACTGTAGTTCAATTGCTCACTATGACGTGCCCTGACTTACCAGGGGTTGGCACGGAACAACGGAAGGCGGCAGCCGGCAGCTGCCAGCTGGGGAAGGAAGGACCCCCTGCCAGCAGCCTGAAGGCCCCAATTTGCCCTGATTGCCAGCCAGGCCTCCGGACCCAATCCCTTCGTGAATTTCATGCACCGGGCCTCTAATTTAAAATAAAATAAAATTTTAAAAAAACCTCAGGCATTGTGTATTCTCTTTTCTCTCTTACCCCCAAGGAAAGACCTCTTGTTCTGTATCTATTCGGTCCTCACGGGACTGTGGGGGCCATGCTTTTGGGAACGCACAGCCCGCATGCATTCAAGTGGCAGGGCAGTAAGGAGAGAGGCCAGCAGGCTTGTGTGTGGCTTACCTCCCGCAGCTCCAGCCTCTGGGCCACAGCCTCCAGGCTCTCCTGCCCAGTGCTCTCCACAGACAGCGTGAACTCCACAAACTCATTATTGAGCAGCTGGATCCGGGCCACCAGGCAGCTCTTGCTGGACACCGTGTAGCGCCGGGTGCGTTTCAGTTTCAGTCCGAATGGCAGTGGCATCTTCTTCTCTCTTCAAGAGTGGAGGGGTAAAGAGGGAAAAGCACGACCACCAATGCAGGGGTGGCGCCCGAGGAGGAGGAGGAGGAGGAGGGCGATCTCTCCTCTCCTGCCCTCCTGCCGGAGGGTGGAGGGTACGCACAGTCACCGGCCGCTCACCCAGCAGCTGCTGCCGCCATTAAAACACAACTGAGTCTCCTCCACGGGCCAGGCGAAGGGGGCATCCACGCCAGTGCTGAGGAAAGGAACACACTGGTTACATGGGCAATGGCAACGCTGGGCTTTGCTTTTTAAAATCAACATCAACAAAGCCATAGCCAAAGAGCAGGCTTCCTCTCTCCTGTGGAAAAGGAAGGCATTAGCGGGGGGGGGGGGGGGGGAACATCAGAGCTGCCCTAGCGCCTGGGTCAGACTCCACCCCTCACCCACTCCTACAAAGAGAGACACCACCTGCGGCTGTTTCAGGATTAAATGAGATAGCTGGCTGGCAGTGCTAGAAACCCAACTAGGGTAGCTGGCATTAGTGGTTCCGTTTCTATTTTAGATAAAGTTGGGTGTTTTGTTTTTTTTTTTCACAGTTAACTCTTTTTGGCTCCCCAATACCCCACACATGAGGGTCTTTAGGTGAGATACCTACAAAACACCTCCATTAGAGCTGCGCCCAACTCAGTCCTCAAAGGCAAGTTAAGCCTGAACCCAAAGGGGAGGAATAATCCCCTTTAACATCTGGCAGCTGTCAATGCAAAGGAGGGGGAGCGCTGAACAAGCATTTGGAGCAGCCTTTCTGGTTCCTACGTAGTGACATCACCACGTTGATTGCTTTGTAAACGTATCCTAAAAGACCCTACACGGGCTGGTCATCGGATCGGTCGCTGCTCCGAGCCTGCACGTGTCCCCGGCGGCTCCGTGGGTGGGGACGCCTAACCAGGAGCCTCGGTGGGCCTTCTCATGAGCGGAGCCCGGCCCGGAAGCGGCGGGCCAGGACTTAAATGCCATGTGGCTCCACGAGGGGCGGACCGGGTTCGGCCAGCCCACGTGGCTAAGAACACCCGCGGAGCGCACGGGCTCCGGCTCCTCCCGGGAACGCTGGCGGCGTTGCCAAGCCAACGCGCCGCCTCGGAAGGTCCGGAACCCTCCGCTCCGGGCAGCGTTTTCCAGACGGACGCGCTAGAGCGGGGCCGGGCCGGCTGCTCCCGGAGGGAACTTTTAAAGGACCCAGAGCTTGGAGCCCCCACAGGTGCTGGGAACGTTTGATTCCCGGTTTGGAGCCTCAAGGCTCCAAAATACGCGACTTCAACAACGTCTTGAATCGCACCCGTTGATGGTAACGCCTGGGCTGAAGCAAACGGCGTGAGCGGCGAGCGCGGATTCTGACATTAGCTGGGCGTCCGTCCCCTCGAGGAGCGGGCGGAACCCCGGGAGAGTGCCCACCCTCCGCTTTGGTCTGAGCAGAGGAAGGTGAATCGTTCAGCAAGGCTCGGGGGGGGGGGGGGGGGGTGGCTGGAGGCCCAGAACTTGGGTCCGGAACCGCGCGGAGGGACGGGGTGCGCCCCCAGCCTCCTCTCGGCAGGCGGACACGGACCCCGGGCCTCGAAGCGACACCTCGGGATGGAAAGAGCTGGGGTGGATCCCAGATGCCTCTTTTCCGCTCTCCCGACTGCGTCCCAGCCCCAGAGGTCACGGGCCCTCCGCACGGGGGGTGCACCAGGCTTTGCCAGCCAACATTTTGAAACTCCATCCCGCACACGTGCATGGCCTCTCTGGGTACCAGGCAGCGCCGTGGGCATCGCGAGAACTCGAAGACGAATCCTAAGCCGTCGCTGCCCTTAAGGAGATTAAAAGCATCTATATTTACCTACAGGGATGTACCGCTAATAAGGACCCAATCTGTCTGGCTTTTTGTTTGTATTGCTTGTGTTTTGACTTTTAAATTCTGATTATTTTCAGAGAGCCAAGAAAGAAAAGTTTAAAACAAGGAATAGAGGAGGAAGGGGGCGGGGGGAGGAACTTCCTAGAGCACTGTATGAACAGCATTTCCTGAGTGACTTGTAGGTAAAAGCATCATACCTCTGTAGGTAGGGAGGGAAGTAGAAAATAAATATTACAAAAATATATGATCTCCCCCGGGCCAGGCAGCTTAGTTAGAGTGGCATCCTGACACACCAGGTTGCCAATCCTCCATCAGGGCACATGCAAGAAGCAATCAATGAATAAGTGGAACAACAAACTGATGTTTCTCTCTCTTCTCTAAAATCAATCAATGAAAATTAAAAAATAAAAAGATATGCTTCTCCACCTGCAGTTTGTAATGCTCTTTGTTATGTCAAGGTATAAATAGATAGTTCAGGCAAAATGTAAAAAAAAAAAAAATCAAGAATGAGAACCCTTTAGAGAGGAAAAGAGAGAACAAGAGAGAAGATGAGAAAGTCATCAATTGGTCAGGCCCTGACAGAGAGAGAGAGAGAGAGAGAGAGAGAAAGTCATCAATTAGTCAGGCCCTAATGGGATCAAACCAACAACCTAGGTATGTGCCCTGCCCAGGAGCTGACCCCACCGTCTTTCGGTATATAGGGTGCTGCTCTGATTAGCTGAGCCAAACTGGCCAGGGCTCATTCCTTTTTAAGGCTGAATAAATATTCCATGGGGGGGGGGTGTATAAATATATATATAATGAGAACCTTGCCCTACCCCCTGAATAGAGCATCTGCCTGCTGACTGAAGGGTCCGGGTTTGATTCTGGTCAAGGGCACAAGCAGGCGCTCCCCAGGAGAGAGCGTGCAGGAGGCAGCTGATCAAATGATTCTATCATCATTGATGTTTCTCTCCCTTCCTCTCTGAAATCAATAAAAATACTTTAAAAAAAAAAAGACATGAGAACTTTAATTACGTTTAAACTAGAAAATATCCTGATGAGCCAGTAGTGTTTGTATAAATTTTAAAAGATTGTATATACATAACATTCATATACTAAATACCCTTCCATGAGATGAGGTAATGTATTTCAGCTTAATACACAAATGATGGTAACTGAAGGATTAAGTAGTGTACATGAAGAACAAGAAATGGCATATATGCAGAGGGAAAATGAATATTTATATTAAAGGTGTTCAAATATGATAGTCTCTTCATTACAAAGTAGAGCTATACATTGACAGCAATAGATAGGACACAATGTAATTATTAATTTATGCTCTGATTAAGCAAATGCAGAGTAAAACTTTCCCATTATCCCTGAGATTTGAAATATTTTACAGCATCAGGGATAAAAAAAAAAGCCAATGTGTTCTCTTTTTTATTTTGGTAGATTTTAATGTAACCTTAAAAGTTGAGGGGGTGTGTATCAGGTGCATTTCTCACCCCTTCCCCCCCCAAGACCTAACCATTAGAATAGCTTGCTTTTTTGCTCATATATATAAAACCTACTGTTAAAATAATACTTTGCTTAACCACAAATTTTATTAATGATTTACACATTTTAACTTTCATTTCTGTACAATATTTGCTACCAAATGATAGAGTTATAACTGAGTAGAGGAGTAGAAACTTAGGGTGCTTTTTGGAGAGTGTCTGGTGTAAAATAATATGTCATTATTTGAAAGGTAGTTGGGTCTAGAGTTATAAATTACATAACTACTAAAGTAGACAATTCATAATTAGCTTTTGAAGAAAAAAATTACAAAACCATTCTGTTATATAACAAGAAAACAAATGCATATTATATTCTGTTCAAGTTTTCAAAAGACAGATATTTGTAAATTCATTTTAATGTTTTCTCTTCACATCCCCTCTCAAACTTGCTGAAATGCACTTTAACTCTGAATCCTGTACTTTCCCGCCTTGCTGATAAGGTCCCCACCATCTATATTTTGCCAACGATGCTTTAAAATAATCACTAAAAGAAAGTGCACAATATTTTTAGAGTAATATATAGATCTATAGCATTCCAACTTATGTTTCTCATGGACCAACCATTTACACATAGATATGAGACTAAAACGCCCTAGAAACAAAACAAATAACTATCTTCAGAGTAAAATTGCTGTCATATCCGACACTTTAAAAAAAAAAACTGTCCGCAACTAATAGGCAGACAGCGGCTGTCACTCGGAGCACACGGAGCGTTGTGTTTGAGAGCATACGCTATTATTGCAAGGCTTTCTCAGCAAAAAAATGAAAATAAGACGAGCATGCCAACGACTTCTAATCAGGATGTGCAGAAATCACAAGTCGGAATCTGCAGACCCAAGAATTCTCTTTTCCAGAGTAAACACTCCCGGCTCCAAAAGCAAAACCAGGCATCGCCACCCAGTCCTTCCCCGCTCCCCTGCTCCGCCAGCTCCGGGCGACTCCGCACGCCGACTCCGAGGGGCACAAACGTGCCTGGGACTGGACACCCCGCTCCGGAACCAGAGGGGTTCGGCACAGCCCCGCCAGCCCCTTTGGAAACGGCTCCAGGAGGACAGATCCCCGGACCCGGAGAAGGAAGACTTTCCTCTTTGTTACGCTCCTGCCAGCCGTCCGGAGCCAGGAGCCGGGACCCGTCCCCCGAGGCTGCCCGACGCGCTCCGGGGTCCCCGCTGGCGGACACACCCCACCGACCCGCCCCGGCGCCCGCCCTCCGGCCGGGGGCCCCGCGCCCTCACCTGCTCCGGCTCCCGCATCCTCGGGACGGCGCGCGCCCGGCTCAGCGGCCCGCCTCCCGGGGCCCCGCCGCGCGGCCGCCGCAGCCGCGCCCGCACCGCGGCGCGCTCATGGGGCTCGCGAGCCTCACTTCCTGTCTCCCCAAATTCGGCCCGCGGACCATTCCCGGGGGCCAGTCCCGCGGCGATCGAGGCCAGGGGAGCAGCCTGGAGAGGGGAGGACCCGCCGGCGAGGGAGCGGCGCACAAAGGAAGCGCGCAGGGCCCGGGGGCAGGCAGACCGACCGACAGGCTCGGGACGCGCGGCCGGGGCGCGGGCGGCGGAGCGGCGGGGCCGGCCCTCCCCCTGGGCCGGGCGGATCCGGGGCGGCGGCGGCGGCCGTGACCTCAGAGAGTTGGAATGCGGGCGGCGGGGCGCGGGGGAGGGCGGACAGCTGCGCCCGGCCGCCGGGGAGGGGGCGCGCCGCTGCTTTTTTTAATCGTATGACCGCTTATTTTAGGAGTTTCCAAATAAAACAGGGCTTTTAATACAAATGAGGGGAAGGGGGGACATTAGTTCTCTTCCAGGTGTAGGGTTTTATTCCAGGGTGGCTATGAGGTGGTCTGTAAATGGCCATTATTGCTAGAGTTTTTCTTTTTTTAAAAATATGTTTTATCGATTTTTTACAGAGAGGAATAGAGAGCTAGAAACATCCATGAGAGAGAAACATCGATCAGCTGCCTCCTGCACACCCTGCACTGGGGATGCGCCTGCAACCAAGGTACATGCCCTTGACCGGATCGAACCCGGGACCCTTCAGTCACCAGGCCCATGCTCTATCCACTGAGCCAGACCGGTTTGGGCTGCTAGAGTGTTTCTATTACTCTTGTACATTTCTGCAAACCTCTTATACGCCCTATTTCTTCCATTCAAGGATGTATCCCATAAACAAGGAAAAACACGAGTCCTGAGTGGAAAAGTCCTCTCTCGTAAAGGGTTGATAAGACCCAAATAATCTGTGAGCCTCAACAAAAATTAAAAAACTGTGCATATGCAATACAAAGGTAGAGCTTTTAAGACTGCAGACTTGGCTGAAACCGATTTGGCTCAGTGAATGGAACCTCAGCCTGAGGACAGAAAGGTTGCAGGTTCTATTCCGGTCAAGGGCATGTACCTTGGTTGCGGGCACTTCCCCAATGAGCGGTGTGCAGGAGGTAGCGGATCAATGTTTCTCTCTCATTGATGTTTCTGACTTTCTATCCCTCTCCCTTCCTTTCTGTAAAAAAAAAAAAAAAAAAAATCAATAAAATACATATTTAAAAAAAGAATGCAGACTCCAGGGTCAGAGTGTCCAGGTTCAAGTCCCTGCACCAACACCTGCTAGACGGTGTGACTTTGTGCGGTCTCGCTTTTATGAGGTGGGAATAAAATGACCACTGTCCAGGAACTTGTGTAAAGCATATATTAAGTGTTTCATTTGATTCTAGACCCTACTAACAATGTTTGTTATTACAGAGTATTATTACAGAAATTAGTAGCCGAGGAATAAAACCGTGACCCCTTACACCATCACAATTGGGTGTTTGGTATTTACTTGGCATGTGGTCTGAATGTTTGGAGCAGAGAAGCTTTTATGTAAAATTAAACTTAAATTTGCTTTTTCTAAAAAAAAAAACAACAACAACAACAAACGGTGTTTTCTGGATAGCTTTTTTTATGTTACATCTCTTTTAAATCTCATTTTCTTCTTCAACAATTAACAGACACTTATTGAGTACGTACTGTATATAAGTTATGGCCCCTGCACACCAAGGACTTCTGGCCTAGCGAGTGAGAAAACACACACACACCACACACACCCAGTGAAACCAGGCCAGCGCCATCACACAGGGAGGAGTGCTCTGGGGACTAGTGGCTGGCAAGTAAGGGTGGCTGGGCAAGATGCAGGTTGGGCCACCGAGCTGAAGGCATCTAAGAGTCCATGTGTTTGTAATGGAAAAAAAGTAAATCACTTCTGTTTGTAATTGATATTTCAACCTGACACTATAAGGAGTCAATTTGTGTGTGAAGACAAAAAAAAAAAAAAAAAAAAAAAAAAAAGACGTGAAAATTAGTCACTTTTCTACTCTCCCAAGCTAGAAAATTTGAAATTCTGTGTGATGGCTGTTCCCTTTCTCATCCAACCTATCATTCAGACCTAATAGTTCCTCCTTCCAAATATCTCACGAATTTTCTTTCCTCTGTTCCTTCCTCATCACCTCATCGTCCTCTCCCCCGTACTAATCCAAACCCTCATCATCTGACATCCGGATTGCCAAGGGTGGTCTCCTTGCTTCTGGTTTCTCAGCTCTCTCTTGTTTCCGTGCTAATACCAGGCTTACCTCTCTCTCTTGAGACAATTCTACACCCCCTTCCTCCCCCAGGCTAATTCAGCTTTTCTGCCTGCCCTTTAGGGCCTTTCTAACCTGGTCTCAGCCTCTCCAACCATCCTTCTTTCTCTTCCTAGTGCCCCCACCCAACTGTCTCCCCCGACCCTGAGCACCTGCTGCCCCTCCCACAAGCCCGCTGCTTCTCCCGAGCCTCACTTCAAGGCTTTCGGCTTCCATGACGACTATCCAGCCACCTCATTCCGCACTGATGTCCACACTTGGCAAGGACTTTAAAAAACTCTCATGAAGGCTCGTTTTATAACTGCGAAAATTCCTAGGGCGCTGCTGGGCAGAGAGGAGGCACTAAATAAAAACGTGTTAATTGAATCGGGAAGAAAATAAAAGAATCTTAAAAATAGAAAATGATCATAAAACCCAAGGATGTCAGATAACTGAGTTGAACTTCCTCCCTCATAATCCACAAGTGTCGTTTGCTGACCGAGCACTTAAGCTCTGTTTTCCCTCCACCGTGTTCGTTTGATAGTAACATGCCCAGGAGAAGCCACTTTGAACAACCCGTTCAGAGTGTTGCGCGTGGAATTATTCCTGGCTTATGATAATGAAGGAAATGAAGTAATTCATATGGTTCAACCCTGAAGGTACAAAAGGATATAAGTCTTCCCACCCTGCCTGCTAGACACCTCCCTCTCCTCGTGGGGGAAACCAGGGTTACCCCTTATCCCATGTATCCATCTAGAGCAGTGGTTGTCAACCTTCAATACAGTTCCTCATGTTGTGGTGGCCCCCAACCATAAAATTATTTTTGTGGCTACTTCGTAACTGTGTTTGCTACTGTTAAAGAATTGTAATGTAAATATCTGTGTTTTCCAGCGGTTTTAGGCGACCCTGCTAGCGATTCTCAACCTGCAGAGCAGCAATTCATAACAGTAGCAAAATTACAGTTATCAAGTAGCAACGGAAATAATTGCATAGTTGGTGGTCACCACATGAGGAACTGTATTTTTTTTTCAAAAATATATTTTACTGATTTTTTACAGAGAGGATGGGAGAGGGATAGAAAGCTAGAAACATCTATCAGTTGCCTCCTGCACAACCCCCACTGGGGATGTGCCCGCAACCAACGTACATGCCATTGACCTACATGCCATTGACCGGAATCGAACCTGAGCCTTTCAGTCAGTCCACATTCCGACGCTCTATCCACTAAGCCAAACTGGTTTTGGCAGGAACTGTATTAAAGGGTCGCAGCAGTAGAAAGGTTGAGAACCACTGATCTAGAGACATTCTGTAAATAAGTAAGCAATTGCATATCTTTATCTTTTCTCCTCTTGTTCCCTGGAAAGTGGCATGTTACAAAGACTTTTTCTTCTGAAGGCAATTCTTGTTAAAATAAATAAATTGCAATTTACAAAAGGAAGTTCGGTACTGAAAAGATGCTCCATTACACAGAAGGAAATTGTGATTTTCGTGGTGCAGTGACTACCGTTTTTTGGGAGTTAAGAAATTAATCTGCTTTGACAGCTTGGTGTGCATCCACTGTACCTCCCCATATAATTTACCATCCTCTGCAAGAATCCAAATTGAATGGCTGTCTGGCCCTATAGAGATAATGGCGCCTGGGGGGAGGGAGCAGGGGGAGCCAGGGCCAGAAAGGTGAAGTCTCCCCAGGTGTGAACCCTCACAGGTGCTCTGCCTACCACACTCAGCACCACCTGGGGTACAAGACAGCACTTCTCCAGCTGCAAAAGAGTGAGAATTTAGAGGCCAAACTCCCCAGACATCAGAGGAATAATGGTGTTGGCAATATATTTACTCACATGGACATGAAAATGGAGAAAAGTATGTCAGACTCAGTAGCATAAGTGACAGCTATGTGTGCAATTCCCAGCACTTAGGGTTTTTCATCCAAGGGCAGACATGTCATGTGATACCCACTGTTGGAAAGACTTGTCCAGCCCTAACCAGTTTTGCTCAGTGGTTAGAGCATTGACCTGTGTGAATTGAAAGGTCCCAGGTTTGATGCCAATGGATTCCCGGGTTGTAAGGCTCGATCCCCAGGAGGGGTCGTGCAGGAGGCAGGCGGTCAATGATTGTCTCTCATCATTGATGTTTCTATCTCTCTCCCTCTTCCTTCCTCTCTGAAATCAATGTGTGTTTTTTTTTATTAAAGAAAGATTTGTCCATTCACCCCATATTTTTTGGAACACAGATGCTACAAAGAGAAAGGCAAATCAGATACATAGCTTGGTCCTCAAAGACTCACCATGGGAGAAACAGGTGAATCTCTAACTCTAGTCAAGTTTCTAGTATATTCACTAGTGGGTATATATTCTATGAGGAGTGGAAACGCCTGGCTTAACACTGAGATCAGCTTCTAGCTGAGTCTGGAAGGACAAATAAAAGTTCACTAAGCATCCAAAGCAAATAAGAGAAAAGCATTCCAGCTGAAGGAGCCTCCCCCAACGCATACTACCAGAGGGTGTGCCACCTCCACAGGGAATGCTGCCGAGAGAAGGCTGGAGACGCCGGGGGCCAGAGTTCGAGGACACAGGCTCCACAGAGTAGGGATTGGTACTCAGACCTCGGTGACGTCAGAACCTGTTCTCTTTTCAGTCCTCTCTCGGAAGACAACTCGGAGCTCTCCTAGACAGCACGGTGGTTTGTTGCAATCTAGTCCTCACTCCTGAACCCGAGCGCCCTTCCGTGTTGGAAAAAAACTCTCACGAGTCAGCCTCGTCTTTTTCAAGCCGAAGACCCCGTTAGTGGTCTCTCTCAGGACACCGTCATGGTCAGCTTCCTCCTGATGAGACACAGCTGTGAAGCCGCAGCTGCCCAAGAAGCCCCGACCCCCAGCTGCTCCTCTGTGATCCAGACACGTAACTCCTGAGATGTAAACAGGCGAGTTCTTGAGCAAGCCTGCAAGTCCCTTTCCCACTGGCTTTAAATGGATTGTACCTAAAGTTAATACGGATTTCCCCATTCCAAATACATTTTATTTTTAACATTAAAAAATAAATATATGTCTTTATTGATATCAGGGAGGAAGGGAGGGAGAGAAACATCAGTGATGAGAGAGAATCATGGATCAGCTGCCTCCTGCAGGCCCCCCACTGGGAACCAAGCCCACAACCTGGGCGTGTGTCCTGATGAGGAGTGAAACTGAGACCTCCTGGTTCATAGGTCGACGCTCAAACACTGCTTCGCACCGGCTGGGCTCCATTCTATTTTTTAAGTTTATCTTTATTGTTGAAGGTATTACAGATGTTTCCCCTTTTTTTCCCCCCATTGACCCCCTCCACCTCATACCTGCCCCTCCCAGGCCTTCACCACACTATTGTCTGTGTCCTGGCTATGCACGTCCTATCTAATAAAAGAATAATAAGCAAATTTGACCGTACCTTCACTACACCCACAAGCCATGCCCACAAGCCACGCCCACCAGCCAATCAGAAGCAGATTATGCAAATAAACCCCAACCAATATGGCTGCTGCCACTGAGAACAGGAGGAAGGCTTGGATTTTCCCGACAACAGAGGAAGCCAAGCTTTCCTCCTGCCTTTGCCAGCCTAGGTCTCCACTCTAGGCTACAAAGTTTCAAATAGAAATGGGTATTGCCATGGAGCAAGTAGAAGGCTTGGCTCTGCTCCAGGCTACAAAGTTTCAATTGTAGACATAAATTAATCCCAGATCCCAGGGCCTCTGCTTGGGTTGCTGGGGGGCATGGCCGGCCTGCAAACCTCCACAGGCCCCTCACCCAGGCTGCCCCTCACTCCAAGGGAACCCTCACTCTGATCTGGGACACTCTTTAGGGCAAACCAGCTGGCCCCCACCAGGCCTCTATCCTATCTAATAAAAGAGTAATTTACAGATTTACCATCACTCCAACACACAAGATGGCTGCCCCCATGTGGTCAAAGATCCTGCCCCTATATGAACACAAGATGGCCACCACAAGATGGCCAGCAGGGGGAGGGCCATTGGGAGGTTCCAGGCCCTGCAAGGGAGGGCAGTTGTGAGTGATCAGGCCAGCAGGGGAGGGCAGTTGGGAGGGACCAGGCCTGCAAGGAAGGACAGTTGGGGGTGATCAAGCCTGTAGGGGAGGGCAGTTAGGGGTGACCAGGCCGGCAGAGGAAGGAAGTTGGGGGCAAACAGGCTGGCAGGGGAGCAGTTAGACATCAATTAGGCTGGCAGCGTAGTGGTTATCAGGTGATCAGGCTGGCAGGCAGAAGCGGTTAGGGCCAATCAGGGAGGCAGGCAGGTGAGCAGTTTGGAGCCAGCAGTCCTGGATTGTAAGAAGGCTGTCCGACTGCCCTCGAGGAGTCCCAGATTGGAGAGGGTGCAGGCTGGGCTAAGGGACATTCCCCGTCCCCCATGCATGGATTTCATGCACTGAGCCTCTAGTATGCATATACATTCCCAAATTAATCTCCTCCCTCCCTCCCCCCAGATTGTTCTAATCCATGATTCTATGTCTCTGGATCTATTTTGTTTATCAGTTTATTTTGAATATATTTTAATGAAAATCTCTATTATTTCAACACATTCTTTCAGTATTATCTAAATATTGATAAGGATTTTGTACCTAGGCATGGAAAAACATGTGGGTTTTTTGTTGTTGTTGTTGTTGTTGTTCTTAGTTCTGAATGGTGGATAAACAAATAGAAACAATGTACCTGTCTTTTTTTTTTTTAGAGGGAGAGAAAAGGAAAGGGAGAGAAACATCGATTGATTGCATGCACGTGCAGAGTAGAACCGGTGGCCTCTTGGTTCATGGGTCAACACTCAGCCTCCGAGCAACACCCGCGGGCTGTGCAGTCTTTTGGATTGTGTCGTGAATGTAGTCTTCCTCGTCTTTGTGCTCGGGCTTCTAGCACAGTATCTGGCTCAGGACAGGCATTTAATTTTTAATCAACAAACATAGTGCTGCTATGAGTCAAGCACAGTTTGAAATGCTTCCAAAATATTAACATTTCATCCTTATAATAACCCCAATGAAGGAGAAATTGGCGTCGTACTCATGTCATAGGTGAATAAACTGAGGCACAGGGAAATAAACAACATGCCTAAGGCCTCACAGGGAGTAAGGGAGCTGGGATTCAACCTAGACAGCCTGGCTCTGGTGTCCCTGTTCTCAGTCACTCTGCTCCACTGCCTCTCATGAATGTTGAATGAAGACATGATCACTGAATTTATCCATAAGGAATGCTCTCATAATTTAGTCATTAGTTCCTTTTATCCTACCTATTCAATAAATGCTTATTATGTATTTAGCATTCTGAAAGACACTTTGGAGAAATACAGACCTACAAGGAATTTATAATTTTGTTAGGACACACTCACAAATAAAATAAAGATCACAGAGTATATTTTGTCCTAGTAGCAGCTCCCAAATAGATGTGAAAGGAATTCAGAAGGGGAAAAAAAAGGTATGTGAGATGAAGGGCCACATGGCAGACAGACCCTCGTGGCCTCAGGATTTCTGCTCCTGCTGATCACACTGTATAATCAATCCCCCTCCCTTGAGTGTGGGCAGCACCTATGACTCGGCTGTAGCTACCCTCTACCCCACTCAGGGTAGCTGTGGTGTCAAAGAAAGGACTATGTTTGATGTTCTTAGCCCTGACGCACTGGACATTCCATTTCCCCTCCAAGTGTAATTATAATGCAACCGCTAGGAGGCAGTAGAAAACCAGGACTCCGGAGTTTAGATATCTATTGGGGGACCACTTTGTAAACCCTATGATTGTTTAACCACTATTCTGTACACCTGAAACTTAATACAAAATAATGTTGACTGTAAACTGTAATTGAAAAAAAATGTTTTAAAGTTTAAACCAACATCATACTACCAGTAAGTGAAGGCTAGACTCGAATTCGGATATCACATCAAAGCCAGCATATTTAACTCATACGTATTTTCCAGAGGAGAGTAAAATTAATAACTAGGGGGCGAGAACAGGGAGGAATGACCAGCTAGCTCTGCAGGTGCCCCTAGAGGAAGAGAACCCCAGGCCATGCGCAAGCCCCTGCTGTCCCTGCCTCCAGCAGAGGGCGCCCGAGCGCAGGTTCGGTGAGCCCACGTGTGCGCAGGCGCAGGCACAGGCGCAGGCGCAGGCGCGCTCCACCCCGGCTCGCTCCGGGCGCTGGGACGGTGTGGGCGGGTCACGCAGACCGCGCAGCCCGAAGCGGCGGTGGCTGTGGCCCTGGCGCTGCGTGCTGGAGCCGGCTCCGGGCTCTGGCTAAGCGAAGCGCCTCGCAGTGCTGAGCTCGCCGCCCGCCGCGGAGCCATGGAGATTGGCACCGAGATCAGCCGCAAGATCCGGGTGAGGCCCGCGGGGGGCGGGGGCGGGAAGCCGGGCCTCGGCGGGCGCGCGGTTGTCAGGAGTAACGGGGTGGTGGGCCCGGCCTGGACGCTGCGGCCTGGTCGCCGGCTCAGCGGCGCCTCGGTGGGCCTGGGGGCTGGCCCGGCCTCGGGAGTGCGGCGGCGGGCAAACGTGCCGCGGCTGAAAAAGTAGCTGCGGGGAAGCGGAAGGAGGCGAAAGTGGCGGATGCGAGCCGTGTGCTCCGCCGCACCGGGAGCCTCTCGCGGGTGGTTGCTGGAGGGATCGCGGGGAGGGGGAGGGGTCGGAGGAGGGGGTTGGGGGGACGAGGGAGGCGGCCGCGATAGGGGGTCGGGGGGATGGTTCGGGGTCCGGGCGCCCAGGAGGGCTGGAGGTGCGTGCACCGCACAGTTGCGTCTGCATTTCAAGTCGGTTTTCCCGAGGGCCGCCTTTCTCTCAACGTACGTTTGTCTTTTTTCTCCCCCTCTCAGAGTGCCATTAAGGGGAAATTGCAAGAATTAGGAGCTTATGTTGGTAAGTTGTTGCTTTTGTTAGTCTAATGCAATTTAGAATTTGCAGCTAATTGCGTTTTAGTGAGTGCATTTTCCTCAACCTACTTTTTTTGACTTTGAAGAAACCATTTTCTGCTGTTAAATCTGACAGTCTCTGGTTACTTCTTTTCCTTACTGTTTTTCTTCTGATTGAAAAGCTCTATATTCAACCTGGTGTGTGTGTGTGTTTTAACCCTCTTCCGTGGTGATTTGAAATTGTTTAGCTTCCTCTGTGGAGGCATTGTCGTATTTTCACTTTTTCCTATTTTGTTTGCTTTTCTTGATCTTCATTTTTCCTAGTTATTTTGCATCTGGGATGTTTGATGCTTGCTGGCATTTGCCTCTGCGATGGTTCAGTGAGTTTTATTTTCAGGCCTCTTATTATTATTTACCTTCCTCTCTCTTTTACATCCTAACAACAATGTATCCACTTTGCTCTTTTGTGATTTTTCTAATTTGAGTATTTACTTGGGGCCAGGCCCTGTGCTGAACCTCTGTGTGTATGCAGTAGGTCATTCATGGTAACCAATCCTCAGGAGGACACTGGAAGGTAAGTGGTAACATGCCCACCTGTGCAAGCAGAGAAATTGAGGCTCTCAGTGCTCACGTGAGCAAGATTGAGATTTGTTGGCTGCAAAGCCGGTGCCTCCTGTACAAATAATAACTGTCACTTAAGAAAGTGGTTCTCAAGGTGTGGAAGGCTCCAAGGTTGTCTGAAGTCAAAAATGTTTTTATATATATATATTTTTTAAAATATATTTTTTATTGAATTTTTTACAGAGAGGAAGGGAGAGGGATAGAAAGTCAGAAACATCGATGAGAGAGAAACATGGATCAGCTGCTCTTGCACGCTCCCCACCGGGATTGTGCCCGCAGCCAAGGTACATGCCCTTGACCGGAATCGAACCCGGGACCCTCCAGTCCGCAGACTGACGCTCTATCCACTGAGCCAAACCAGTTTCAGCAAAAATGTTTTTATATTAATCCTGACATTTGGATTATGCAGAAGCAATAATGGGTAAAACTTCTGATACTTCACCCTGAATCAAGGCCTCACACCAAACTCTAGGGGAAAGCATCATATTCTTCACTTGCGATTCTCTACTTGCAATTTTTTCAAAAACCCTTTTTAATTAAGAATGTAATCGATGAAGCAGTAAAAAAATATTTTTAAAATCCTGGCCCTTGATTGCATTATTTAATATGCCTTGAGGAAGAAGTAAATACTTATATGCTTATAAAGTACTATACAAACAAAGTATTTCTGGTGTACACTGAAGCAGAATGGGTTGGTTGTCTTTTGAGAAAAATGATTTGTGTAATTGGGTTGAGAAATGAACTAGCTACCTTTTTCATGGAACATTTTTAAATTATAAGGACTGACAAGCTAGTTACATACACTTGGGTAGTTGCCAGACATTTTCTTGAAAACGAGCAGAGGAAAAGAACTGATAGATTTTGCTGCCAATGACAAAACAAAAGTTGGTTTGGGGGGGGGGGGGCGGGGCAGGGCATGCAGGAGGCATTGGGTTGATGTTCTCTCTCCTCATTGATGTTTCTTTCTCTCTTCCTCTTTGAAAATCAGTAAAAAAATATATATATTTTAAAAGGCTAGAGTAGGTTAAATGGATTTTCATGTAACAATACAAAAAAAGGTTATTGACACAGTTTTATTTTCCATATTGCTACTAACCCTTAAACTATCACTTGTTGAATTTTGGTGTAGCATCACAAAATAATCACATTATCTGCAAAGGCTAGTACATACCTGTTTTTCAAACTACATGTGTGAAAGACCAAATTTTCTTCACATTCTTCAATTATAACAACATATTACAACAGGTGAAATGCAGAAACAGAAATTAGAATCCAGCTATCTTTTAAACCATATGTTACAGAGAGTAAATAAAAATATAACTTATATTTTTGTACTGTTTTTTTTTGTTTTGGAATTTTTAATAATATCTGTTAATGTAAGTGGATGTATTGTTAACATTAGATAAGTCTATTGTTTTTAATGAATTAATGCTGCTTAAAAATATCAATTTTAAGTTCTAGTATAGTAAATATCAATAGATAATACTCACATAAATGAAACCTCTTTGGGGCTCATCAGTAGTTTTTAAGAGTGTAAAGGGGTCCTGAGACCAGATAGTTGGAGGATTGCTAATTTACTACCTGCTGGGCACATTTCGTAAATTACCTGTTGTTGGGACTTTAAGAAAATGAGGCTTAAAGGTTAAAGATGAAGCTGAACCAGGATTTATTTATTTATTTTATTCATTTCATTGCTTGATGTATGCCAGTTATATGCCAGGAACATATTTTGGGTTAAAAAGAATACCACAAAAAATGTACATTGAGAACTTTTTAAAATTAAATGTATTGATTGTTGAGAGAGGGAGAGAGAGCAAGAGAGAGAAAGAAACATTGACCCATTCTACTCAACTGTGTTTTCATTGGTAGTTCTTGTATGTGCTCTGACCTGTGATCAAACCTGAAAGCTTAGTGTATTGGATGATGCTCTAACCAACTAGATCCCCAGTTATCCATTCAGGGCCTGAGAACTTTATTAATTCCAGCATATGAAAGCACAGGCGTGTTAATCCAATCTTGTGATTCCTATCATTTATGAAAAGTCTCAAACCAAGAATTTTGAGCCTATTAAAAACCTCATAAGTTTGGGCAAAGTTCAGTGTGAAATGTAATTGCAGTAAAAATACCATATATTTTATTTATAGCTTTCAAAATGTAATAATAATAAAAGCATAATATGCTAATTAGAATGGACAGTCGGCCGTCCTTCCAAATGAAGCTGCAGCGCTGGGGACCAAGGCAGAGGTGGTTAGGGGCGATGAGGCAGGCAAGTGAGCAGTTAGGGCTGATGAGGCTGGCAGGCAAATGCTTAGGGGCAATTAGGCAGGCAGGTGAGGGGTTAGGAGCCACTGTTCCTGGATTGCGCAAGGGATGTCCGACTGCTGGTTTAGGCCCAGTTCCACAGTGGGACTGGGCCTAAACCTGTAGTTGGACATCCCCCTAGTGGACCTATATTGTGAGAGGCTGTAGGCCGGGCTGAAGCCAGACCTCCCCTTCTGCCCCACCCCCCTATACAAATTTCATGCACCAGGCCTCTAGTGTGTTTATATACCTCCATTTCTTTTAAACATGCTGGAATGGGATGGCAGGTAGTATTACTCCTTTTACAAATAAATAAATGGAGTCTTGACTTCATAATAGGAACTTGGTGAGCTAATAAAAAGGTAGTAGTTATTCCTGATGCTCTACTACAACTCCACTGAAATGAATCTGTCTTGGCAATTAACATAATACAGCTTCTCAATTTGTTTCCACTTGATGGGAAGTTTCTTTGAGGGTAGAGACTTCATATTTATTTTGTCTCAGTGGTCTACCGAGAACCTGATTTTTTCTTAAGTGTTGATGAAGTGGGTAAACCATGAGGTTCTGTTTGAGATAAAAGTGCATTATTTGTTTACAATTAGCTACCAAATTATTTGTGCATCATTATCCTTCTGAAATGGGTGACTTTAGAATCCCTTCCTTTGTGCAAGAGAAAGTTCTCGGAACCTCTCAGGCTATTGAAATGATCCTTTAATAAATATTTGACAGAATAGTCATGGGGGTATCACACACAGTTTAGTGAATATAGTCAATATAACTGTGGTGTTAGATGGGTACTAAATTTATTGGAGTGATCACTCATAAGTTATATAAATGTCTAATCATGAGGTTGTAAATGGGCATTTACCACTTAAGAATAAAAAGTACTTGAAAAAATAAACATTTGACTACCCATTTTCAAGACATTGGGCAGGATGCAAAGGTGAACAGCCCTTTTGGTTAAGAATGAAAAGGTCTTTGTTTAAAATGGAGCACTTCAGTGAGATCACAACTATAATTCAGAACAGTGTTTCATTCACATTTTAAAGATATGAGCTTGCAGAAACCTTCAGAATTTTTAATTTTTTATTCAGTGTGTAGATCTCAAATGAACTTGTGAAATTCTATAAAAATATGAACACATTAATTTTCATTAGATTCTTAGTTTCCATTTGTATCTAAGAAAACTATAAATTTCTAATAGTTATGTTGAGATATAGTTGCTATACATTAAGCTGAGCATATGTACAGTTGAGTAAGTCATAGCCTATTGCACCATAATCAAGCGAATGAGCATATCCATCACTCCCACGAGTTCTTGGGGCAGCTCTGTATCCCTCCCTCCACATTTCTCTGCTCACACCCTGTACTCTCCCAGGCAACTATTAATTACATTTGTATAAAATTTTAGAAAATATAACGTTATTATGACAGAAAGCAGTCTACTCGTTTTCATCACCGACATGAGGGAGAGAAACTGCCAAAGCATTCCAGTTTCTTTACCTTCCCTGGGTTGCCAGTGGCAGCACATAGTAGGTACACTTCCTATAAATAAGCTACCAGGGTTATTTACTAAAATTTTGAGAAAGCAATGGGGGCCTTTTGTTACTCTACAAAGAAAATAACAAATTACTGGCTACCTGTCCTTGTATCTCCTCAGTTGTATGATTCCAACAAACCTGATTTCGTTCCATTTGTAGATTGGGCTTTCTCAATATAGCTGTGCTTTCCTTGAACTGGATTTTTTATATTTCTCCTTTTAACAAATGTCTGTTAGTATTTCTGAAAGGAACCTTTCTGCCTACATAGAAATATCATGAGTATTTGAGGTATTATATAATTTTTTGGTTTGTTTTTTGGTAGGGATTAGAGTTCCTGATGAATGACTTGCTTCCTTATCTTCTCATTATGGTGGTTTTTGTTTTTGTTGATATTGGTTCCTGATCTCACCCTCATTATCACTGTAGGGAGGGTATTAGTGTAAAACAATGAGTTAAATTATTTAATCTTAAGATGGAATTTTAAAGTGAGACAGGGATTTTTGGTGGTTTTAGTTTATTTGATGTTGCTGCATGGTTGTTACCCTGAGTAATGGAAACCTGATTTGACTGAGGATGAAGGTGTTCTCTTGAGAAATGAGTGTCATTTTGAAACAGACACTAAACAAAACTCAGTTTGGTGGATGTCCATATGCTTTCTGGAAACTTCTCTGAAATTAGCATTTTTAAAATGATGATGGATATGTATGTACTCTCAAGTTTGTAATTTAAAATATCTAGTTTTGTAAGTATTCATTATTCCAAATCCCATCCTTCTAGTAATTGAAATACCTGTAGAATGAAGAGAAAAAAAGATAAACCTTTTTTTAAACATCATTCCTGTAGAGCTGAAATATTCTTAGAGCTACATCTATATCTTCAAGCACGTCAACTTTAAATAGAGAGAAACGTAAAAAAGGTTTTTGTATACTTTTCCTTTTAAATAGATGAAGAACTTCCTGATTACATTATGGTGATGGTGGCCAACAAGAAAAGTCAGGACCAAATGACAGACGACCTGTCCCTGTTTCTAGGGAACAACACAGTTCGATTCACCGTATGGTATGTTTCTGAATATTTACCCTTAGACCAAAGTTCGGCACAAGTCAGAGTAGGCATTCTCTCGGAAAAGGGGCTCCTCACAGGAGAGCCAGGTTCCGGTGGGAGAGGCAGGTTGTGAGCAGTGAGCACGGCCCGGGAGCCGGACTGCCGAGGCCGAATCCCGATCTGCCTCTTGCCTTGGTTTCTCCATTTGTGGAAGCTGAGTAGTAAATCGCCTCTGTCGGGTCCTTGTGAGAGGGTTAAGTGAGCTGATACCAGTCATGTGCTCACAGCCGTGTCCGGCCGTAGCAAGTACTCAGAATGTGTTAACTGTAGTCACTGTGTTTCTCTTGTGAATGTCCACATCTTACTCCTTTCAGCTGGCCTAAACCAGCTGCAGGTGTTCTTTTGGACTGGGCTGACTTTGTAAATTGCTTTCTCCGAGTTCATTCTGAGGGGGCAAGGATTTTGACAGAATTTCAGACTTTTTAAAATATATTTTATTGATTTTTTACAGAGGAAGGGAGAGGGATAGGAAGTCAGAAACATCAATCAATGAGCGAGAAACGTCGATCAGCTGCCTCTTGCACACCCCCTACTGGAGATGTGCCCGCAGCCATGGTACATGCCCTTGACTGGAATGGAACCCGGGACCCTTCAGTCCAAAGGCCGACGCTCTATCCACTGAGCCAAACCGGTTTCGGCCAAACTAATTTTTTAAAAGTTTACAACTTTCTGAAGTTTGGAATTTTAAGATAGGTCACTTGCTGTTCAAATATAAATCAACATTATAATCTTCAATGTCCTTTTTCAAACCACGTAGACCTTTAATAGAAGCATAAGATTAAGTTTCAGAAGTCAGCTTCTGGTACCAGGTTTGAGATAGACAGTGATGATGTGGATGAGAATAGAGCAGGAAGTACTCATAGGGCTCCTCACACTGGAGACCACCAGTTACAGCGCGGGTGGATGATGGAGCAGAAGGTGAGTGAGCATAACGGCCTGCGTAATTTGAAAGGCAAGAGACTGGGACCAGAAATAGGAGGAATATGAGGAAGCTGGTTAACTTTTTGCCTTTAAACCAAAAGTTTGTCTTGAAGGTGATTTTGCCCCAGCAAATAAATGAATGCTTTACAACTCTTTTGAAACTTTCTTGAAATTCCACACACAATCCTCTAGTTTGCATTACAGTTTTAAAGAACATGGAGTACAGTGGTTGATCCTCAAATGTTTTGGTACATAGTGTATGTGACCTAACCCACTTGTTTACAGTTTGTCCCCAAAATGTACCCTTCCTACCTCCCAAAAAAGATCAAGGTGTTTTGCCTGGGGAAATTACCATTATGGTGAGTGCTTTTTTTTAACGTCTTCCGCAGTCCAGGTACTTGTTTCATGTGCATTTTTATGACCTGGCTTCTGGTTTGACCTTTGGGTCACTTTAGTTTAGTCCCTCTAAAGTAGTAGAGGAGATGACCTGCTGGATCGCTTCTCAGGTAACTCGAATGGATGTGTTAGACAGATTTCTTACGTAAACATAGTGCTAGTTGAATTTGAATTTAAAATCAAATTAATTCAACTTTTTCACCTTGCCATAAGTTCAGTCTTTAGCATGTATTGACGCAAGTGATAGTGTATCATTTGGCACTTTGCTTTCCTAAGTTAAATGGTTCATTGACAATGGTCCCAAGTTATTCTTTGGAACTCTGCTGTAGTTGTGTCCCAGGCAGCAGTGGCATATGACTGGGTTCTGGGTGACACATACTGAGCGATTTCTGGTGTTTCAGGAGGCATGGCCTCTTGGAAGGATTGTAAGGCAAAATTTGCCTTGTACGTAACTACTAAAGTAAAATAGGTTATATTATAAGCAGGGTTATGGTCTCTGCTTGTTTATACCATTCGTTTTGTAAATACAGATACAGTGAAATGAGATAATATATTTTGAGGTTAAGTTTTCTTACCTCAGAATTACGTTTTTTTCCAGAAACCATATGAGCAGATAAAAATAATAATGCCTAAACAGTTGTAACAGTACATGTGTGTGATATTTTATCTTTTACCGTCAGTTATATTGCATCTTTAGTCCTTAGGAAACAAAATGCATTTTTTAGGTAAGACTGTGTGCTCAGATCATATTCTGGCACTTTTTTTTGCAGTGGTTAGATGTTGAAAATAGTGATGAAAAAATGGTTTTTGATTGGCTCTTGTAGTATTCATGTAAAGCCTTTTTAAAATGTGAAACAATACCATTTATCCATTAAATACCACTTAGTATCATTTATCAATATTTATCTGAAGTTCGATTCCATAATGTCATCAGATTTAGAGTGGCAGTTGAAATAAAATCTTTCTTGATTAAAGGAAACTTAAATTTCTTACGTTTTTTTCTTTTAGGCTTCATGGAGTATTAGATAAACTTCGTTCTGTTACAACAGGTAAGATTCATAAAAATGGGCTTTTTGAGGGATTTGCTATAGCATATGATTGCTTTCTTTCTAAAGCCATTTAAACTGCTTTGGGGAAAGAACACATAAATTTGGAGACAGTTCATTTGAATATTTTTAGGATGCATATATTGTTACGAATAGAGCAATACATTTAATATAGTCCAAAGATAATTTAAATAACGGAAGGGAACTATGCAGTTTATCCTAAGGAAGTAATTATTATAGAAATGTGCAACAGTTCAGTTTCAAGGATATTTCAATATTTTATGATTGAAAATTAGTTCAATAATAGCAAATTATGATATTACTATGTGTGGAATAATATTGAGCCATTAAAAATGTTGTGAACATGTATAACCTTTAAATTGGTGATGAACAAAGGGAAGGATCAAAGTAGTAAAATATTATAACAGGGTTATGTTTTTCTTTCCAGACCCCTCTAGTCTCAAGTCTTCTGATGCCAACATATTCGACAATAACGTGCCTTCCAGCAAGAGCAGCTTCAGTCGGGGCGACGAGAGAAGGCACGAAGCTGCAGTGCCACCTCTCGCAGTTTCTAGCACCAGACCTGAGAAGAGAGATTCCAGAGTTTCTTCAAGCTCACAGGAGCAGAAAGCCACTAATGTCAGGTAAGAGTTCCGTGTAGACCACCTGTGGACAGATGGGGTATATGTGACCTTTACCTTAGTTTCATATCTTTGGATTGTTCCTTTTAGAAAATTTTGGAAATAGTGAGGTAGGTGATCATGAGCAATTTTTTAAACAAAGAGTGGATGAGACCAAAGTATGATTATCTGAAATACAGTAAATCAAAGTTTAAAACAAAAAAACCATTTCAAAGTAGTTTTTAATGGACTACATTACAATTTAAATGTTCTTTGACTATTTGATCGTATTCCTCTAAATTGGTTGTAATATGTTTGAGTGTGTGTTTAATAGGCAGAGTTATGATGATGGAGCTGCAACCCGATTAATGTCAACAGTGAAACCTCTGCGGGAGCCGGCACCCTCTGAAGATGTGATTGATATTAAGCCGGAACCAGATGACCTCATAGATGAAGACCTCAATTTTGTGCAGGAGAATCCCTTATCTCAGAAAAAACCCACAGTGACACTCACATATGGTTCTTCTCGCCCTTCTATTGAAATTTATCGACCACCTGCAAGTCGAACTGCAGATGGTGGTGTTCATTTAAACAGGTTGCAATTTCAACAGCAGCAAAACAGTATTCATGCTGCCAAGCAACTCGATGTGCAGAACAGCCGGGGGTATGAAACAGGACGTTTGTGTGAGCCAGAAGTGCTTAACAGCTTAGAAGAGACGTACAGTCCTTTTTTCAGAAACAACGCAGAAAAAATGAGTATTGAGGTTTGTATGTGCTTGTAAATCTTGCCTTGTTAGGCTGAAAATTGGCAGTTCTTTATACTAAATAGTATGTGAAATAACTAAATACATATTGCAAGTTTATTTTAAGCTGATTTCTGTATGCTCAATACATTATACCAATCAGATTTTCTTCTCCATGACTGACTTCTACAGGCGTATATTACACCTCGTTTACTTTCTTGGGCTGCCAACATGTGAGATAGTTTTAACAATACCTTACAGTTTTGGTGGGATTTTAGGTCAATTTTAGATTTTTCATGGCCTTTACTGGTAAAGAAGTAACTATTTTGTTAGTTTCCTTAACAGTGCTATTTGCTGCTGCTTATAAATGAATGTAAAGCAATAGTTGTTTTTGTTAAAGGTTGGTTGGCTATTAGATAATATTCATATTTTTATAAGTAACCAGAAAGTCCAGGAATTATTAATATGGTTGACTTTTTCTTAAAAAGAAAAAATTCTGTGGTTATTTTCTGAGACTAGGTAAGCATGATTTTATCTGATTACAGGAAGAAAACTTTCGAAAGAGAAAGTTGCCTGTGGTAAGTTCAGTTGTTAAAGTAAAAAAGTTTAATCACGATGGAGAAGAGGAGGAGGAGGAGGAGGATTGCGGGTCCCGTACAGGAAGCATCTCCAGCAGTGTGTCAGTGCCTGCAAAGCCCGAGCGGAGGTACCTGGACATGACTGGAACTTGATCTTGAATTGCTTGCCAGCGCCTTCTGTGTTTCTTGAAGAGGATATCCTAAAAATAAAAACTTAATAGCATATAACCATATTAATGAAAGAAAAACTGCTTAAAATTGGAAAAATTGCTGAGAATATTAAAAACTAATATGGGTGGGAAAGTTGATCAGATTCATTATTTTAAATAGTTACAAGGTTTCAGTGTAGTTGGCATTTCCTAAAAACTACAGCTAGTTTGTTCAAAACCTAAGAGAAGGTCCTGGGCCGGTGGCCCAGTTGGGTAGGTCGTCCTGTACACTAAAAAGGCTATGGCTTTGATTACTACTCAGGGCACATGTCTAGGTTGTGGGTTCGATCCCCAGTTAGGGTGCATGTGGGAGGCAACAGATTGATGTTTCTCTCCCCCTCCCTCCACTTTCTCTCTCTCTAAAATCAGTAAAAACATATCCTCAGGTGAGGATGTAAAAAAAATACTTAAGAGAAGGCTGTAGTAAGGGCATAATGGCTAGCACATAAATAATTCAAATCTGTAATTAAAATTTTTCTTTTTTAGACCCTCACTTCCTCCTTCTAAACAAGCTAATAAGAATCTAATTTTGAAGGCTATATCTGAAGCTCAAGAATCAGTAACAAAAACAACTAACTATTCTACAGGTAATTTAAATGAATTATGTTTTCATTAAGTAAGAGATTTCTGTAACTCTTGAGTAAGCTAGAAATGATGATCACCAAGTTGTGATGAAATAAAGAATCCTGCCCAATGTCAAGACCAAGGTGCAGTTCAGAAGAATGGTTTTAAAAGGAGATCAGGCCAGTTTGAGAAACTTTCCCAACTGTCAGGGGAATTTATTTCTTTGAGCAACTGTCATGTCTTTTACTCCCTCTTTTTAAGTGTGTGTGAAATAGATAATATAAATTATTACGTGTTTTAAAGCAAAGGAGATGAGGCAGCTATAATCTGATCATACAAAACTCATTCTGAAATGCAAACTATATCATGGATGTCATTAAATTCTGTACTCTGCCCCATATGCTAGCGCTGGGTGTGAAATTTCATTAATAAGCTGTAATGATTATTCACTTTAAATTTTATTTTTGCTGCCTATTTAATTAGAGCTGTTCTGCTTTTTTTTTTTTTTTTAATATATTTTATTGATTTTTCACAGAGCGGAAGGGAGAGGGATAGAAAGCCAGAAACATCGATGAGAGAGAAACGTCGATCAGCTGCCTCTTGCACGTTCCCTACTGGGGATGTGCCCGCAGCCAAGGTACATGCCCTTGACCGGAATTGAACCCGGGACCCTATAGTCTGCAGTCTGACGCTCTATGCACTGAGCCAAACCGGTCTCGGCTGTTCTGCTTTTTCATATTTCTTTTTGCTACCCCTTCCTAGAGTGAAGGAAACTAAGCTTTTGATCCTGATAGTCATCTGTCTCCCTGCTTCTCTTTTAACCTCTAAACATGAAATTGAACAGGTTTTGGCATATAGGATAAGGATTCTCAGGCAAACTGAACAATTCTTTTATTTACATTCCCATTTTGTCACAATATTGTTTAAAATGATAAGTGTGGAGAATTTTACTCATTTTTGAACTTGAAATTTTTTGCTTTTATAATAGTTGGATATTGCCCAAGTTTTGTTTTTTTTTTCTTGAGAAATAGCATTGAAATTCTTTGTTTACTTAGTTTATCGAACTTAAAATTTCAGGTTGTTAATGGGATCATGAAATAGAACCTAAATTGCATTTGGTTAAAATGAATATATATGTGCTTCAATGTATATATGGCATGTAGTTTAAAATGTGTAGATGCTATTTATACATATAGAGCACATAGAGGTATTTAAGTCAAGATGTCCCTTGAGAATTTTGTAAGAAAAAATGAGGTGATATCGATGAACCGTTTAAAGCTCCTCATGTTCTAAAATAAAGGAAGCATTTATATTTAATACTAGGAGGCATTTATGTTTAATACTGAGATTTCCCCCTTAGCCCAGTCTGCACCTTCTCTAATCTGGGACTCCTTGGGGGATATATGACTGCCAGTTTAGGCTCAATCCCTGGGATCGAGCCTAAACCTACATTCTCCCAATAGCTTACATGCCTGCCTGGTCACCCCTAACTGCCCCCTCCCTCCCACTGGCCTGATCGCCCCTCACTGCCTCTGTGTGCCGGCCTGATTGCCCCTAACTGTTCCCTCTCCCCCCCCCCCCCCCGCCCCGCCCCACCGACCTGGTCACCCCTACTACCCCCCACTGCCAGCCAGGTCTCCCCTTACTGCCCCCTCCCTGCCAGCTTGGTTGCTCCTAACTTGCCCCTCCACCCCTTGCCTGCTTGGTCACTCCTTACTGCTCCTCTTGCTGGCCTGGTCACCCCCAACTGCCCCACCCCCCGCCAGCCTGGTCACCCCACGTAGCCTGCTGTTCAGTCGTTTGGTCTTCCCTCACTAACTCGCCTGCTGGCCTGGTTGTCCCACACAGCCTTCTTGTTCAGTGTTTGGTCGTCCCTCACTAACCCACTGCTGGCCTGGTCATAGGCAGCCATCTTGTGAGAGTGTGAAAGTCAATTTGCATATTACCTCTTTATTATATAGGGTTATTATATAGGTTGACTGTTGAGTATGATGTATTACTACTGCATTTCCATCTTTTTTGCTTTTTATGTAAAAGGCTCGCAGAAACAGACGCTTCCAGTTGCTCCCAGAACTCGAACTTCTCAAGAAGAATTGCTGGCAGAAATGGTCCAGGGGCAAAGCAGGACTTCTAGAATAAGTCCCCCTATTAAAGAAGATGAAGAAAAAGGGGATAATATAGAAAAAGGTCAAGGTAATAATTTAAGTGATATATTTCATCTCTGTTACACTTTTTTCATGAGCCATTAAATATTTTCCAGTGGGTGTTTATGAAATGTTGTATTATGAGAAAGGTGCTCACAAGCCCAAAAATAGAATAAGAAGGGACCATGAGGAATCTATATTTACATATTTCAGAGTTTTAAAAACCTTTTTATCAGGAAATTTTTAATGTTCTCAAAGAGGAAAGAATAGTGCGGTGAATTTCCATGAACTCAGTCATCCAGCTTTAGTTTAGTATTACCAATATTTTGCTGGTCTTTAGAATGGGCCAGTTTAAAGATACATACATATTTACATTAAAGCTTTCCTTCTTTATGTTAATTCTACTCCTGTTCTCCTGAATTTGAAATCTTATCTTTAAATCTCCCTTTTCTGAGCATCCTCTCTCTCTGTGACCTGCTAGATGTCTTATGTCTTAGTGGGCCTACTTCATCCCCGTGTGCCTGACAAACTACAGTTAGCTTTGAGCTGATCTTGCTGCTTCCTTTCAGCTCCCATCCCGACTCCTGCACACTCTTCATCTAAAGTCTGACTTCTGTGACTTCTTTGTCGGAGCGTTTAGAGTGTGAGTCCCCCACACAACCTCCCAGGGCATGGCCCAGGACTGATGCCATCAACTTGGTCTTGCAACAGCTTCCTTGTCTGGCCCCTGATTCTGCCCAGCCCTCCCCTCACTGCTTTGCACTGTTTCTCCTGTCCCCATTAGGAAATATTCTAGTTTCTTTTTTTTCTCTTCTATGATTTGATTTTTAAAATCCCACCAAAACTATAAGCTCATCATGTTGTTTCTAACTTATACTTTGCTAAGGCTGAAATATGTTTGTTATTCCTCTTCAACTGTATCCTTTAAATAGTTCCAGGTCATCTCAGATTTACTTGTTTCATGAAGCTTTATGAGTTTATTCTATATTTGTTTCTTTGTTCTCTCTTTTAAAAAAAATCTTTGTATTGTACAATTTTCCATCTCAGGGTTATTTGCAGTTCCAATAAACGATGGACCTGGGCACAGGAAAACCCCAAGTCAGCCAGTAGGTAGTAACTGGGAAGTGTGAGTGGCCCAGTTTGTGAAGAGTTTGAGCTTCGTTAGAAATAGGAATGGCAATAGATTGAATGAAGCCTGTGATTTCATGATGATATTTTAAACTTTTTTTTATGATGATTTTAAAAGGTAGACCCATAAGTAGTCATTTTCTGGAAAATAATACATTATAAACCAAATAAATAATTGAGCATTTCTACTGTCTTTTCTTTAAGAATATTGCCACTGGGTAACAAAGTGGTATAGGAGTTAGCACATATTTTTGTAAATAACGTTTTCTTGGAACCACCATGCTTATTCATTTATGTATTGTCTCTGGCTGCTTTTGTTCTATAACCATAGAGTTGCAATAGACCATGTAACTCACATAACCTAAAATAGAAGAAGTTTGCTAACCCTTCTTATAGATGACGGAAGCATCTTATGAAATCATTCTAGCTAATAAAGTGAAAACCAGCCATTTTGTGCTTCCTGATGAAAGAATAAAATTCTACCCGAGTCTTGCCAGAGTGATCAAGTCTCTGATAACAGCGGTCAGCTAGAAGGAAGTACAGAGGCCAAAGAAGCATGTTGGCTGAGCTACCCCATGTGTGTACAGCAGGCAAAGTACAGTTTCTGGGAGTTACATAGATCAGGAAGCCAAGAATTCTAGATTAAAAGACTTAAAAGGCAAAATAAAGGTGGCAAAGTTAAGCTCTAGTGTCTAGGGCTTGTGTGATAAAACCACAAAGAAATGGTATTACTATGAAAGGCAATAATGATTATTTTTGGAGAGGACTTACTAGGATGGAGCTTGTCCGGGGGCCTCCCTGGTGGCTGACATAGCTACTTCCTTGACCTAGATGATGGTTGTGAGGAGGTTTTTGCCTTATGAAAATTCATTGAACTGTTACTTGTTTTGTGTGGTTTTCTTTATCATTGTTTTGCTTTAAAATGAGGCAATAGAAGTGATATCAAGGACCTCTTGTTGGAGGACTATTATTACTGCTCTTACTGGATTCATTTGTTACAAGTACAAAGTGACACTCTGCAAAAAGCCATTATTAGTCAGTGCTTACTCATTGTTTTACAGGTTTTTGTTTCTATTTTTTTAATGTAAATATGAGTTGTTCATAGTGTTCTCTCATTTCTCAAGCCTGTGTTTTTACTAGCCTACCCTAGCACCTCACAATATTTGTGTTTGCTCTTATTTTTAATATATTCAATTTTAAAATGGATTTTTCATAGTCTGTCTTTTCAAATGTATACTTTAAGCTATAAATTCTCTTGATGTGATGATTTCACTGCATATCACATATTTTGATACAAAATACTTAGATCTTCATTTCTGATCCATGGATTATTGGGAAGTATTAATTTACAGTGCATGGAGATTTTGTTTTTTAATCTTTTTTTTCTTTTTATAAAACTGACTTTATTGCTTTGTAGTCAGGTAATGTGATATGTATTTTTGAAAATTAAGGCTTAAGACAATTTTGTACATATTCCATGTGCATTTTAGAAGAAAGTGGACTAATTGTTAGCTTGAGAGTTTAGCATTTAGTAGATAAAGCTCTACATGTTAAGATGTTCCTCTTGATCTTGCTGCGTCCTTGGTCTGCTTGACTCGTCTGTAATTGAGGGGGGTTCTGGGGGTTGCCCATCAGGATGACCAGTGTATCTTAACTTCTCTAACCTTCGGTGGCTTTTAAACTAGGTGCATGCATATAGTCGAACCTTTATAAACTTTTATACCAAATGATGCTTTTATCTGCTATTAATATTGCCAATTAGTACCTCATCTCTCTGTTTTCCATGTCTTTTTTCAGTCTTCTCTATCTTTATGCTTTGGGCATGTTTATCTCTTAAGTGTCATAAAGATAGATTATTAACAATTTTTTAATTGTTTCTGAGTTTATCCTGTATTGGAGAGTTTAAATGATTCATATTTATTATTATTATTATTATTATTTTAATAGAATCTATGTTTTTAATTCTAATCAAAAGAAAACTTGTTTGATCCATCTTGTAAGGGTGCTAGAAATATAAAGGGGTGGGAAAAGTAGGTTTACTGTTGTATGTGAAACAATTTATTCTTGTGCTATTATTAACTACTTTATAAATTATTTTTAAAGAATTTTTATAAGAATTTATTTGAGCCACATAAATCTACATACAACATGCTGGAGATCAAGATCTCAAGTGCTCTGTAATTGTTACTATTATCCACCTACTTTTGTAGCTCTCCTCTGTTTATACTAATAAAGACAAGTAACATTCTGCTTTTATTTTTTTAAATATATTTTTATTGATTTCAGAGAGGAAGGGAAAGGGAGCGATAGAATCATCAGTGATAAGAGAGAATCATCAGTCTGCTGCCTCCTGCCCGCCCCACACGGGACTGGGCCCACAACCTGGACATGTGCCCTGACTGGGAATTGAACTGCGACCTCCTGGTTCATAGGTCGACAAAACCACTGGCCATGCCGGCTGGGCTCTCGTTTTACTTCCATTATCATTTATGTCATGCTGAACGTACTCCTAGGCCATCAGGTTTCATTTCTCCAGTTTCTTCTTAGATATCATTTTCTTCTGAGCAGCCTCTTCTGGTGTAGGAGCGGTCTGTTCTCACTGAGGATCGCCTCCCTGTGTGGGTTTATCTGCCCGTCAGCTTTGTAGGTTCTACACCATATCTTGGGAGACGGTGTAGAATCCACAAAGGTGCTCAGTGACCAGAGAATCTGCATCTAAACTTTTAAGTTCAGCATTACTGTGCATTTTTAAGCTTGTGCTACAAAAATTCACTCTTTTGGGGCAACTAATCCTGTGGCTAGCCCCACTGTTAGGCTTGGGTACACCCTAGCAGATCCACCATTGTAACAGCAGAATGGCACACATTGCTTTTGTAAAGTGACATCTTGCAGATATATGGTGGCTTTTCGGCTATGCATACCCTTGATGGGTTTTATGAGTGTTCTTAAAGTGAACATGAAGGTTTGAATCTCTTGATTTGCAAGCAGCCTTTGTGAGATTTTCTGGTCAAGTGAATGGTGAGCAATTTTCAGAGGTCACTTCAGGCCGCTTTTATTAGAATTAGTGATGTAATTGGACTAGTTTCTGTCTTTTTGTTTGTATTTGCTTGCTTTTGTTTTCCTTCCTCTTTTTCCTTCATTCATTAATTAGTATTGTTACTGTTGTTGATTATCCATTTCTACCCTCCCCCACTAATTTAAACTTAAACATTCCATTTCTGTTCTTTTAGTGGTGACCACTTAAATTTTATTAAGCAAGTTTAATTGAATATTCTAAAAGTTAATATTCTGACCCCATTCTCAAATAGTAAACCAACTTTAGGATACCTTAGCACTAGTCTTTACCCTCCTGACTTATGTTATGTTTGGTCTTTTTAAAAATGCATAAATTGAGCACCATTATCTTATTTTACCCAGCCAGTGTTTGCTTAGATATACCGATGTTTATCATTTTTAATTTTCATATCTCTTGAATGTTATTTGGGGATCATTATTTTCTAATATTTTGCAGTATTTTTGAAGTGTATTCTTTGGAAGTTTCTTTAGAACAGGTCTGTTGGTGGTGAATTTCCCAAGAGCCTGTTTACCTATAAACATTTTAAAAAAATTATATTTATGTATTTATTTAAATTGATTTCAGAATGGAAAAGAAAGGGAGAGAGAGCTGGAAACCTCAATGATGAGAGAGAATCATTGATTGGCTGCCTACTGCACACCCCACACTGGGGATTGAGCCTGCAACCCAGGCATGTGCCCTGACCAGGAATTGAACCTGGGGCCCTTCAGTCGGAAGGCAGAGAGGCTCTATGCACTGAGCCAAACCTGGTAGGGCTATAAACATTTTTCTTCCTCCTTGTTCTTGGGCAGTGGTTTTGCTGGATACGCATATCTACGTTAACAATAGTCTTTGCTCGTAGCACCTTGTATATCTTATTTCATTGTCTTCTGGCTTCCATTGTTGTTGAGTGGACTTGTGTTATTCTAATTGTCTGTTGTTCCTTTGTAGGTGATCTGTCCTTTCTCTGGCTGCTTTCAAGATCTCTTTGTCTTTGATGTTCTACAGTTTCACTACGATGTGTCTAGGCGTGGATTTCCTTTTATTTTTCCTACTTGGTATATGTTGTATAAAAGTATTTAAAATAAAACATTTCACATTATCAAATATATGTTCACCACAGAAAATTTGGTAAAACAAATCATTGTAATACCTGCTGATAAATTAGAAAATAATCAAATAATATAGAGAAATTTAAAATAAAAAGACATTCTGCCTTGGCCAGTGTTGCTCAGGGGTGGAGTGTTGGCCTGCAGATCAAAGGCTCTCTGGTGTGATTCTCAGTCAGGGGCATGTATCTGGGTTGCAGATTTGTTCCCCGGTCCCAGTTGAGGTGCATGTGAGGGGCAATCAGTTGATGTGTCTTCCGCATCTCTGTTTCTCTCTTTCTCTCTTTTTCTTCCCCTCTACCTCCTCTTTCTCTTTCTTCCTCTTTCCCTCCTCCCCACTCTCTAAAAAATGTATGTATGTATATATATATGTATGTGTGTATATATGTATGTATATATGTGCATATATATATTTATATATATATATGTGTGTGTATATATATCACAGAAAAAAAATATCCTTGGATGAAGATTAACAACAAAAGCAACATTTCTTTTTCATTCTTCTCCACACTGATCCTCCCTATGGCCACTGCTTTGGAATTACTGTTTTATGACTTTAATTTTTCTCCATGTTTGTAGTAATTTGCTTATACCAGTACCTTAATTCACCAAGTATAAGATGGTATATTTTGGTTTCTTTTGTATATCAGGATCTAACTCACTTTTTCCTCTCTCTAAGTCCATTAGGTAAAATCACTATTCTTAGTTATTTACTGATTACTTTTGTAATGTTAAGAGGTACAGCTAAATATCTATATTTTGTCTGATTAACTATATTTCAGTGTGTTTTTTACTCCCCTATTTCAGTACATTTTCATTCCCAAGATTTAAGGATATTTATGTTCTTTTTCTCCCATCTTTTATTTACTTATTTATTAATATTTTATTGAATTTTTACAAAGAGGGAGAGGGATAGAGCATTAAAAACATCAATGAGAGAGAAACATGAGAGAAACATTCATCGATCAGCTGTCTCCCGCACACCCTTTACTGGAGATGTGCCCGCAACCAAGGTACATGCCCTTGGCCAGAATCGAACCTGGGACCCTTCAGTCCGCAGGCCGACGCTCTATTCACTGAGCCAAACTGGTCAGGGTCTCCCATCTTTTATACTTGGTCATCTCATGATTGCATTTACATTTTTTCTTCTTCCTAGGTAACATTACCATTCTTTATAGGTCGCTCTAAAAATTGAGAACCAGTAAGCATTTATATTATTAATAATATATAAATATTACTCATTTCAGGGCCAAATTAAAATTTTATTCTACAGTTCTTTGTTTAGGGGTTCCCTAGAGTTGTTTATTTTTCCCCCCTTTTTTAGATTTTTTGTTTTCTTCTTTTTTACCCCTTTTTTGCATTGCCTGCCTGTATTATAGCTGAAAGATCTGTCATTTTATACCATTAAACTTTGAGTTCTTTTTTCTTAGGTACCTTCCTACTAAAGCAACTGTTCTCTTTTGCTCACCTGACTGGTTGCTGTCTAGGTCTGCCTCAAGGATATCATACCCGGATGTATTTTCCTCGTTTGCTCTGCATTTCCTGGGTCCCACTTAGTCTTCTCAGTATATTCTATTTTGTCACTACATGATAAAGAAACTTAAAAAGTATGGGAGATAAATTTTCTGAGTGCTTAGAAATCTAAAGTATTTAAAGGAGCATGTCTGAGACAGTGTTTCCTCTTCTTGAAATATGTTCTTTCAGATGTCCACATAGTTTGTTCAAAAGTCACCTCTGGCCCTCGCTAGTTTAACTCAGTGGATAGAGCATTGGCCTCGCATTGAAGGGTCCCAGGTTATATTCTGGCCAAGGGCACATGCCCTGGTTGCGGGCTCGATCTCCAGTAGTGGTCGTGCAGTAGGCAGCTAATCACTGATTCTTATCATTGATATTTCTATCTTTCTCTCCCTCTCCCTTCCTCTCTGTGAAATCAATCAATAAAGAAATCTTTTTTTTTTTTAAAGTCATCTCTGTGAGGCCTTACCCAGCCCCCACATTCTCTAACTCACCTTTCTAAGCTATGTTTCTCTAACTCAGCTTTCTAAGCTATTTTTCAATAGTACTTATTGCCACTTACATATTTTATGTTTTCATAATTTAGATATTTTTACCCAGACTTAGGATTTTAAATATGTATCATCAATCTGTTATATATATATATATATATATATATTTTTTATTTTTAGTTACTGATTTTACAGAGTTGGTAGGGGTAGAAACATCAGCTTTGTTGTTCCACTAATGTATACATTCATTGGTTGCTTCTTGTATGTGCCTTAACTGGAGATTGAACCCACAACCTTGCTGTATCGGGGTAATGCTCTAAGCAACTGAGGTACCTGGCCAGGGCTAAACTATGCTAGATATATGCATTTAAATATGTTTTTATTTATTTCATAGAGAAGATGGGGGGTGGGGGGGAGGGAGGGAGAGAGAGAGAGAGAGAGAGAGAGAGAGAGAGAGAGGTAGAGGTAGATCAGTGACGAAAGAATCATGTGTTCTGCACTCCCCCTACTGGGTATTGAGCCTGACACCCAGGCGTGTGCCCTGAGCGGGAATCAATCCAACCGTGACCTCCTGGTTCATAGGTCAACTCTAAACCACCGAGTCACATTAGCCAGGCTTAACAAACATTTTCTCCCTTCTCGACCAGACCGTAAGCTCTTTGACTAGGGATTTGTGATGGCGGTTCGTGTCTTTTACTGAGTACCCAGAGCAGTGCATGGCATATAGAAGAGCTCAGGAAATATTTATGTCACTCCTGCCTTGCATCTCACTTGCAGTTTTCCCAGGGTCTGGTTTGGCTTTTCTGCTCTGCCTTCTAGCCGGTATTTGTCTGTAATTTTTCTGTTTTCCAGAAGTGGTTGAAATCTCATCTGCTACGATCTCTCTAAGCCCATCTCTAAATCAGTGATCTCCGAATTTTTGACCGAACAGTTTTTTATATACTAAAATAATTTCTCAGCACTTACACTCAATATATGTATTTTATTTACATTTATACCCGCTATTATTAATGTGTATATTAGAACATATAAAAAATAGGACTCTGAGAAGGATAGGATTTATGATACTTTCTTCCTACATTTTATTAGATAATCTTAGAAACCCAGTTTGGAACCCTTTGCTGTATGTTGAAGACTCGTGTCCTTTTAAGTTCCTTCCTCCTTTCTCATGGACTCTCCAGAGGAGAGGCTATAATCGCGTATACTTGATCTATCATGTTGGACTGGAAGCACTTAGAGAGTCTTAGTAAAAGAGGAGGTTTATATTAAGAGAAAACAAGGGAAATCCCCCCTGTGCTCTGCCCACTGTCTTCCGCAGAGGTAAGCACTGCACCCAAACTAGTTTGGTGTGCTAGCTGTAGTCTTCTAGGCTTTTAAAAAATGTATATACATGTTCACTTTTCTGTATGAAGTAGAATTACATGTATATTTGTATGCATGCACATATATATGTATATAAAATTGGAATTATATCATGTGAATTTCTCTGACATTTTATTCCACTTGGGGGGGAGGGAGGGAGGGAGGGAGGGGGGGGAGAGAGAGAGAGATGTATCAAGAAGATAAATATAAGATAATGACTGTGACTGACTAGATGGACTCAGGGAGCCTGATTGTTTAGGTGTTAATCCAGGCTCTACCACTTACTAGCTGACATTAACCTTTCAAGGTTCCAGTTTCCTTAAAATATGTAAACTTCCTCTGCTGGTAGATATTTTCATTAGAATCTATTGAAGGATCGTTGCTTATTTTGCATTCTAAAGTTGGTCTAGGCACACTGGGTGACAACAAGAATCTTCAAATGGGCTTTTTCTTTTTTAGCTGCCTTGTTTCCTTGTGACTCCTCTGCTTTTCTCACTGAAGTATGTTTGCTACCGTCTAGTGAACCACATGGCTCTTCCTAATGTTCGCTATAGGTGTCATCCATAAGCTCGTGCTCTTAAAAAATTCTATGTGAATCCAAAACCTTGTAAATTTTGAAAATTATCTTCTATCCAAAGATTCTGAAGAATTGGGTTAATTTATAGACACAATAGAGAAATGAATAAAGGTTATTGTATAAACTTAAGCATTTTTTCTTTATCCTGTTATTATGAACAATGTCTATTTAGCTGAGAAACCAAAGGCTGCAGGTATTTATAAGAATTACTCTTTTGCCCGGCCTGTGTGGCTCAGTGCTTGAGTGTCGACCTGTGAAACAGGAGGTCGGGGTTTACCTATGAAACAGGAGGTCGGGGTTTACCTGTGAAACAGGAGGTCGGGGTTTGAGTCCCTGTCAGGGTACGTGCCCGGGTTGTGGGCTCCGTCTTCATTAGGGTCGTGCAGAAGACAGCCAGTCAATGACTCATTCATCATTGATCTTTCTCTCTCTCCTCCCTTCCTCTCTGATGTCAATAAAAATATATTAAAAACAAACAAAAAAAAGAATTATTCTTTCGGAGAGGCACTGGGTAGTCATGTTCACAGTCTTGCATCTTCATGTTTTAAATTGGTGATACTCCCAAATTGACGTATAAATTTAACTTGGTGTTTTAAAATTCCTGCTTGTTTTTTTGCAGAAATTGGCAAACTTTTCCTAAAATTGATATGGAGATGAAAAGGTCCTAAATAGCCAAAACTATTGAAAAATAATAAAGTCGAAGGACTTATATTTCCCAATTTCAAAACTTCCTACAGACTTTCAGTAATTAAAACTGATACACTCATAAGGTATGTTAAAGACCAATGGAATCAAATTGAGAATCCAAAAGTGAACCAATACATTTATGATCAATTGGTTTTCAACAAGTATATCAAGACAATTCATTGGGGGGAAGCATAATCTTTTTCAACAGATAGTGTTGGACAGCTGGATATCTACATGCAAAAGAATGATGTTGGGTCCTTGACTACTACATACATAAATTTTAACTCAAAATGGATCAAAGACCTAAATGTAAGAACTAAAATTTTAGAACTCTTGGAGAAAATATAGGTGTAAATTTATAAGCAAGCTTGATTTAGGCAGGCAATGGTTTCTTAGATATGGCACCAAAAGTCAAAGAAACTAGATCAGTTGGATTTGATTGAAGTTTAAAATTTTTGTGTTTCAAGAAAATGAAAAGGCAACCCATGTGGAAGAAAACCACATATCTAGTATCTCTTAGCATCAAACCAAGGCAGTCTTCATTTCCCCTATCTTTACATTTCTACCATTTCATATTGGTGCATTGAATTCCATTATCACCACATATTTTTAGAGAGATTTGTGTGTGATGAGTCCACACAAATAACTCTCCCTGCCATCTGCTTACAAAGGAAATGCTAGATACTGTCCTTTACCATTTTTAAGGCAAGAAACTGAAGATACTAGATTAAACACTGTAAATAATCTTAAGCTTAAAAATCTATTAATAGATGTCAGGACAAATTATACTAATTCATATTATATCCCAATATAAATTACTTAATGTTGTTCTATTGCTTAATTTACATCCCAGACTTTCAGTGCACTTTGTCATGAGGTTAGTAATAGAAAAATTCTTTGTGTGTCACATGTCTGTTTTCAGCCAATCAGAAGCCAGATTCTCTTGTATGTAATAATAGGGCCTATTTGGAGAAGAGCTATAAGTAGGACTTTTGAGTTTTGACTACAGAAATATACAATCCTGTCTTTTTAGTTACAGGTTTAAAATGTTATTCATTCTTAATGCTTCTTAAAGTAAAAGTTAATTACTATTACTTTTGATGAAACAATTTAATGGGCTTCAAAGGAAAATATTTAAAAAATAGGAGGGAGAGAGAATTTTATGAAAATGTCTTCAAGATTTTCTTCACCATCTTTACCGATTTTCGTCTCACCTGAGCCAATTGATGTAGGCTCTGTATCAAGTTCCTCTTGTTCACTGAATGAGCTAGACAATATTTCCCATCTTTTAAGGAAAATATCAACTGATATCAGTGAAATTAAAGAAATGAAAACAGCAATGTTGACAGCAGAAGCAAATCTTTTTGATCTAAAAGTTAGAGTGTCACAGAATGAAGCAAAAATTTCATCTTTGGAGGTTAAAATGAATGAATATTCAACATCAACAGCTGAATGCGACAGAGAGTTTAAATGTCTTCAAGAGGAAGTAGATTTTGAGTCACAGTCAAGGACTACTGATGTAAAAATAATTGGCTTCCTTAGCAACATTGAGAAAGGTAAATTCTTAGTGTGATAACTTCTAGGCACCCATGGCTCTATTTTCCTGTAACCTGACTAGTTCTCATGCAGAGGCAGCATGTCACAGAGCTTGAAAGTTTTCATGGACCTTTAAAGACAAAGTTAGACCCTGTATGATTTAACTTAGAAGTCTAGAACTTAACCAGAATTCCGTCCTCTCTCGTGAATCTCTCTGAAATGTGCTGAAAAGATAGGTGAGCAAAGAGAGATGAAGCAAAAGTTGAAATGTGAGAAAATGGTCCCTTTTTTTTGTATCTGTCTTGGGAATTTCTTTTTAAATGTAAGACCTGTTGTAATTTAATTAGAAAAGCATTTTTTCCTGTAACCTAATCCGTGTCAGTTTCTCAGGAATGCTAGGTTGACCAAATGACGTCTGTCTTTCATTTTCAGGTCAGCTCCTTGGGATTTACTATATTTTTACCATGGTAATTTTGGAAGCAATTAACTTTTATTTTGGCACACCACTACAGAGTGATGTAACTTATATTTTAATAGAAAATAGCTGATACAATTTTGAATTAAGCATAGCTTTTACAATTTAAAAACCCTTTTTTTTCTTTTCTTTTAAAAAGATTTTATTAAAGGTCTTTATAGAGCAACATCCAGACTCCAGATCCAGCTGCCAAGGAGACCCTGTTATGCTGTGGGCACTGGCTGGGGCATGGCAGGCTCTGGCTTTCCACCCTTCTGTTCCGAGATGGGTGTGGTGGGCAGTATCTCATCTTTGGGTTCCACAATGCTCACATGGTCAGACAGGGGCCTCTTGGGACCTATCTTACCACTTGGGTCCCAAGGAAGCATGATCTTCACTTTGATGCCCAGCACACCTTGCCTGAGCAGCACATGGCGCACGGCAGTGTCAACATAGTAGTTAACAGGGTCCCCACTGTGGATCATCAGACCATCAACAAACTTCATGGATTTAGCCCTCTGTCCTCGGAGTTTCGGCTGTGAGGTTGTGGTGTCTGGGAAACTCCGAGGACAGAGGACTAAAAACCCTCTTAATGAAAATGGTAGTTTGGCAGTTGCATGTTTTCGCTGAGTGAGCAAAAGCTGTCCTTGTGAAGCTGCCAGTAGTAGATACACTAAAAGTTAGCACGCAGGCACCTAATATTCAGTGTGTGGAACCCTGTCAATCACATCCCTATCAATCAGGTTGTACTGTGTGATGCTTTTGTCTCAAGTCTGCAAGTGAGTACCTAATATATGCTCTGCATTGGGTAGGGAGGCTTGGAGGAAGAAGTGTGTCAGCCTCTCATCTCTCAGAGTGCTTACCCTCCAATTGAAGATGGAGACAGTCAGTGCTGTGTGTGCTTTCCAGTGTAATTATGAAGAAATCCGAGCCTCTTTCCAGCTGAGCATCTTCTGGGAAATCCAAGTGGTTATTTTCATGCTTTGATAGGACCTAGACAGTAGAGCTTAGAGTTATGCTGTTCAGTGTTCTCTTTATGTCCATTAAGCTGATAGTCTTTTGGGCACTCTCTAACCAGATAACTGGAGAGTTTTGTTTTGTAATTCCAGGGGTGGCTGGAGTGAGTCATAATGGTGAGAGCCCAGGTGATGGAGGGAGATGCCTCTTATGTTGACCTTGCAGTTGGCAGTCGCCTCTCTCTCATGGTGCATGCTGTGGGTCCTTACAGCACCTCCCTTTGGCCTTTCTACCTTTTCACATTCATCTCCAGGCTTTCTCTCCAGTCCAGGAACACCAGCCTCCAGAGGGAGAACCAGGAATGTTGTACATTGCTGTTTTTGGTTTAATCCTGAGTACAGGTTTTTGTCTTACAAACCTTTGGTCTAGAAATATTAGTCAATTATATTATTTAAACTTTTATTTTTAAGAACACAAAGATTATTTGGGGCTTAATTTCTGTGACATAAGCATGCTGGTATTGTGTTTTAAGCTTAGTTAAGTTTTAAAATTTATATTCTAGGAGCTCCTCAGAGGCCATTACTGTCCCGGCTTCAAATTGATCCAGTCATGGCAGAAACTCTGGAGATCAGTCCAGGTTGGTAATCGTGTTAAGTTTTCAGTGTAATCGAGCACTTTTTAGTTGCTCTTTCCATTCCTTACACTTCATTTAATGTGCCTTGTATCTCTTAGGTCCTGCCCTAATGTGCTGTATTTAGGTCTGTGAGAATATTTTAGGGCAGGTGACAAGATGTGCATTTTCTTTGTTACATGTGTTTGTATTTTTCACCTCATTCAAAACCTTTCTTCTATTGTTACTATTTTACCTAGGACCCTGGAATTTGTTGGCTACTCCCTACCCTACTCGAGGGATGACCAGAGTCCCTACCCTTCTCCTCCTGCCCAGCCTTTGCCATTGCCCTGAGCCGCTGTAGTTTCCCTGCCTGTTGAACCTGGTCCTCAGTTTAGAATCTCATTGCCAGGGACACACCTAGGACTTGTGGTTAGAGCCACTGGAACTTACTTAAGTCTGTTCCATCCCAACATACACCATGGCTACTTCAGGACTGGAGCTAGTGCCTTCTTTATCTCTGTTGCCAGTGCCCTTGCCAGATGCGTATGGAATCCCTAATGTCTGCTGATTAAATGATGGGAGCCATTGGACACCTGCAAACTTAAATTCACAAGTCTTCTTTTTTCCACTTTCTTCTGTTTCCCCCAAACCTGCTCTTCACTGGACCCTCTGGTGCCTTGACCCTCTGCTTCTCTGCCCCTAACCAAATGTTCTTCCCATGATTGGAACTCCCTAGTCACCACCTGTATTACGTGACTTTGCCATGGCCTTTTGTGCTTGTCTTTTCTGAGAGTTACCTTCCACCCCCATGCCAGCTCCCAACCTGTTGATGAGCAGTCTGTTATCACCATACATGTCGCTTCAGTTTCTTACTCTCTCGTGGCTTCTCCTTTCTACCTATGAAAGGGGTTAGAAATTCTCCAGTCTTGATTTTGCCCACTCATCTAACAGTCCATCCTGCTATCTACATAAGGGCATTTTCCTTCAAATGTTTGGGAGCTGAAGTCTGTGTATGTAATATCTGCTTAGTCAACCCTCACAGATTTGTTTTGTTTCCTTTAGTTTTTATATTTATCCATGGTGTCCATTCAGTTTGAATCATCAAGTAGTTCTAGTAGGCTTATGAATGACTATATCCTTCACTTACCTCCTGTAATTTCTTAAATTGATTTTAGAGAGTTCAGTGGGGGGAGGGAGAGAAACATTGATGAGAAAGAGACATCGGTCGGTTGCTTCTCATACACATCTGGACCAGGGATTGAACCCTAAACCTAGGTATGTGCCCTAACCGGGAATCAAACCCATGACCTTCTGGTGCATGGGACAACGCTCCAACCAGTGCCACACCAGCCAGAGCTTTACAATTCTTTTATTTTATTTCTGAGAGTCATTTTATTTATGCATCTTCTCCCCTCCACCCCCCCCCCCCTTTTTTTTTAACATACTGGTTTTGTTTCATTGTATGCAGTACTTCCTCTTATTTCTTTGAGGATATTGAGGGTAGTTTCTGACTTTTTTTTTTTTTTTGGCCTTTTTTCCAAGTTTGTTTTGATCACTGTCTTTTGTGAAAGGTTTTCCTTTCTGCAGGCCTTGGTAGTCTTAGATTTAAGAGTGGGCGCTTAGGAAGCTCTTGGTGCTCTGGGTTCATTAGCTGGGGCGTGTGCTTTGGATCTCACATAGGAACACAGATCTGCAGTGGAGTATGGTGTGTCTTGCTATCTAGTTTGGGGCACCGTGATGTCAGGGTTTTTTAGTCCTTTCCTGTAGGCTGGTCAGCTTCTCTAAAGAAAGACCTTTCAAGTAATGGACTGGCTGGGAGCCAAGTGGGAAGGGGAACTAGGGAAGGCACCTCAGCATAAATTACTGCAGAATGTTCACCTTAACAAACCTCTCCCTGCTTTCTGAATGGGACTGCTTTCAACCTGGCTGGCATCTGTTGGTACAGAGACCCCTCTGCTTTTAGCTCAAGAATCTAAAGTGTTATTTTCCCCAAGGGAGAAACTGGTCAGAGCTTATCAGGAAACCTGCTTTTATCAGTTTTAATAGTATGCATTTTGTTCATATTGTAGCACCTTTTTCTCAAGAGACCAGGGTGCTTCATCCATAGGCGTCTCCCATGGTCACTAATGAGAAAGTGAATCTCCAATTATTCCAGATGTCTTCAGTATAGAGGTAGGGGAATAGAAACGAGGATTTAGGAAGAACAAATTGTGCTTGAAATAGACGCTGAAGCCACAGATCTGTTCTGCCCACCCCTGGAAGTTCCAAGGTCCCCTATTTCTCAGCTGCTGGAGGGAGTCTTGGGGATCCATGCTGGTTGGCTTCATTATTGGCTTCAGACTCAGCTTTTGAAGATCTACTAAGTTGGTTTTCACTTCCAAAGTGTGGTTGTATCTTCTTTCACAATCGTTTTCTTTGTGGGTTTTTAAAAAATTAACCCTTTATTGATGTTTTAGTGGGGTTTCTGGAGGAAACAAAGTCCCCCTTTTAAATCAGCTTTCTCCCCGTCCTCTATTTCCTGCATCGAGTTCTTCTGGGAAACAAAGTGCCTGGGTCAGACGCCTGTGTTCTTCACCCAGATGTCACTGTGCCATCTGTCTGGTTCGCCTTGACCTAGGCTGCTCACATCAGTCCTACAGAGGCGACCGGTGGCTGTGTGGGCACAGAGCTCCTTGGCACACTTGAACTCTCTTTTCTTCTGTCTCTGATCTATTGGCTTCCAGAACTTTCCTGTTCTCCTCCTAATTCCTTTTCATTCTCCTTTATCAACTCTTTTCCTCCTCTACTGTCCTTTAAAATGTTACCTGCCTTTACCCTGTATCCTGCCCTCCGTGTTATTTTCGTCTCCTGTATTCTCCCAAGATGCAAAGCAGTAGAGCTGTTTTGCCTCAGAAAAGTGCAGGGTGGTGAAAGGAATGCCGCTGCCCTCGGACTAACCTCTGGGCTCTGCCTTTGCTGGGCGTGAGGCCTCGGATCACCTCCGGTCTCTGTGACGTGCAGATCAGTGAGAAGACAGCAGCACTCAGTGTGTACACTTTGTTAAACATTCTTATTTCATCTTCACTTTTGACTCTTATTTGTCTCTCTCCCCCCAGTGGTCAGATCTGAATTTTCAGCTTCTTCCTGAACATGTGAGAGTCCCACAACACTTCAAACTAAATAAATCTAAAACTGAGATTTATCTTTGCCCTCTTATTTTTTTATTAATTTTATTGACTGTTACCAGGGCAACAATGGTTAATAAAATTATCCAGGGTAGGGCAAAAGTAGGTTTACTGTTGTGAGTATCCAAAACACAGTTTATTCTTGTACTATTATTTTTTTAAAAATGTTTTTATTGATTTCAGAGAGGAAGGAAGAGGGAGAGAGAGAAACCATCAGTGATGAGAGAGAGAATCATTGATTGGCTGCCTCCTGCACACCCCCTACTGGGATTGAGCCTGCAACCCCGGGCATGTGCCCCTGACCTGAATCAAACCCAGGGCCCTTCAGACTACAGTCCACTGAACCAAACAGCTAGGGCATTTTTAATGGTATAATTTTCCATACGAACACCTGTAAACCTTCTTTTCCCCCACCTTTGGAGATTTCAAATGTACAACTGTATAATACGTCATCTGTATATTGCATTGTGTGTTCATAACTCCAAGTCAAATCCTCCTTCCATCACCATTTATCCCCACCTTATCTTCTACCTCTCCTCACCCTCCTTTCTTTCTGATAACCACTATGCTTTTGTCTGTGTCTAGAGGTTTTATATGTCTTGTTTGTTGGTTTCAGTTTTATATCCCACATATGCGTGAAATCATATGGTGGTTGACTTTTTCCATTTGATTTATTTCCCTTAACATGATACTGATATTGCAAGTGGCAGTATTTTACCTTTTCTGTGTCTGAGTAGTAGTATTCCAATGTATCTCGTCTCCAGTCGTCATGGAAGAACCCTCTGGTTGTTTCCATGTCTTGGCCACCTGCCTTTTCCCCCTTTTAAATCAGCTTTCTCCAGTCCTTTGTTTCCTGCATCAAGTTGCTCTTCCTCCTGCTCTCATTCATACACCTGTCTTTACTGGTCTCTGCTGCACTGGCGGGGATGACAGGCATGCCCCCTACTTGGGATAGTAGGTGAAAATATACCTGCTGGGAGCTGCTGGTGCTGATGGGAGGGTGTTAGACTAGGAAAAGGGGTGAGAACCTTTTAACTTGGAGCCTCAGCATCTCTCCTGGGCAACAGCCTCATAACTGAGATCTAGGACTCCAGTCCATCTTACCACTGTTCCTTTTTTCTGAAAACCAGTGTAAACATGTGACCTCCCTCCTTAGAAACCTCTCTGGGTTACTTACTACTTCTGAACCAGAATTTTAAACTCCTTTTGCCTCAGCCGTTCTTGCCACTCATCTGCTTAGCCCACCACACACAGCCCTCCTGCATACCACATTTCTCACTGTCTCACATCCCTGTGCTCCTGATGGGGAAAGCCCTGCCTTTCTCCATGCGGCACCCTCTCAGCGCTTTCCCTCCCAGTCTGTTCCTGCTCGTTCCTTTAGCACCTATTGCACTGGTTCCTCCTCTGTAAGCCTTTCTTCTCCCAGTTGAGGAGGTTCTGGACTCTTCCAATCTACTTACACCTTTTTTAGGTCACTTTTCGGGGCATACGGGTCTGAAATTTTTTGTGTGTGTACCTGGCCCAGAATTCTCAGCAGTTCAGTTTTTTCAGGGAATGAACATGAACCAATAATCCGAATTTTGGTCTCTTATTTGCCTGTTAACTGTGGAGCTCATTAACTCGAGTCAGTTGACTGCATATTGATAGGTCAGCCATCTCTGCTCAGGGCTTGGTGTATTTTATAAAGTATTGGGCGTAAGATGATGGTGCCGATAATGTGAGCTCTACTTATTTGCATTGAAAGTCATTGTGTTCCTTGCTGTATTTTTTAAAATGTCTGTTCATTTTAAAATCCTCTCTCAAAGTGGTCTTTACAACCAGGCAGAAATTATGGCAGCTGAATTCTTACCGGATGCGTTCATTTCTCTAAGTAATGCTGTGCAAAATGAACAAGACGGATTTTAGAAAGCTTTTTACACAGTCTTTGTATCATAATTCTAAGAAATATTAGGGCTCTTCATTCTCCATGTTTTTAGAAAGTATTGTATTTAAAAAGTAAGTTCATATTGTTAATATCCCATTAGATGCTTCATGTAAGAACCTTTCCAGACTGTAGGTAAGGAGTGTTCTAGAATCCCTTGGTTATATGCTGAAAGAAGGAAAGAATGCTTCTTTGGAAAGATGTTTGGCACAGAATTGCAGCCCTATTCTTGAGCAGCACCATTGTGATTTTCCTTTGAAAATAATTACAAATATATATTAAAAACTTGACATTCTTCTCACGTGTGTGATGTTGGGAATGAAGTAAACTTTTGTGGCCAATTTTTTTGGCTCAGATTACTATGACATGGAATCCCTGGTCTATGCAGACACAAGATCATTTATTCTGAAGAAGCCAAAGCTGTCTGAGGAAATAGTAGTGGCATCAAACCAAGATTCGGGGATGAAGACCGCAGATACCCTTCGGGTACTTTCAGGACACCTTATGCAGACACGGTAGATGGTTTCTTTTTTTTGTGTAGCTAATTTGTGTTCATTAGATGGGCAGTGCAGGATGACCGTCAGTGTACACACCCCTCCACCCATCCCTGCGCGCAGTGTAGAGTGCTGTTATGGACTCAGTACTTAGGCCATGTAAATAGTAAGCCAAATTCAGGTTTCAAATATTCCAGTGCATCTTTCTTGTTCAGAAATCCATTATCCTACAAAATAAATCAGCAAATGATTTGATGTTAATAAGATTCTTTTCTTTATGCGCATCCAGGAAATGAGATTTTAAAAGGCCATGTGATCAAAATCAGGAAATCCCTCCAGAGTTAGCCAGTTGGGTTGGGATGATCCTTCCCTTAGAAAATTAAATGTTCTGAGAAACATACCGATAATAAAATTAGTGTAAATGTAGACTTCTGGCTATTGTGCTGTGGGGATGGAAGCTGACTTCTCAGTTTATTTCCATGTGACCCTACGAGGATCAGATGGACGGTGGGGGTTAGGGTTGAGGAGAAATTGGCTTTAGCCCCACGGTCGCTGGTGATGCTGCCACAGCGATGGGCCGCAGCCAGGGCGTGGTAGCAGGAATCCACTGAGGTTGTACCTGTAAGTTCTTTTTTTTTTTTTTTCCAACTGAAGAAACCACAGCAAGTAAGGGAGTGATAGTTCTGCTAAAGAGCACGTTAGGAGGCTCAGCTTTATGTGTTCATTTCCCTAATTCTCTGGTATTTTCTATCTATCTGGCAGAGATCTTGTACAACCAGATAAACCTGCAAGTCCCAAGTTTATAGTGACGCTGGATGGTGTTCCCAGCCCCCCAGGATACATGTCAGATCAAGAGGAGGACATGTGCTTTGAAGGAATGAAACCTGTAAACCAAACTGCAGCCTCAAACCAGGGACTCAGAGGTCTCCTCCACCCACAGCAGTTGCAGTTGATGAGCAGGCAGCTTGATGGCCCCAATGGTAGCTTTGCACACGGTGTGTTGAGAGTTCAGCCTTTCCCTCTTAGGGTGCTGGTATTGGGAAGGAAATCTTTGACATGTTTCTCTGTCTTGAATGCATACTGGTTGGAGGCCTTGTTTTTATTTATTCTTTAAATAGTGGCCTTTCTTTTTTCCGGACAAAACGACCAGTTAAATTTGAGACTGTCTCTCCTCTGAATGTTGGCTATTATTTCAGTGCTAACGTGGTATTCAGCCATGGAAGCCAAAAAATACCTCTTATTATGCATGTCAGAGAATGACCGTCATTCTTAATTTCTGTTTACCTTTTTCTGAAAAAGAAACTATACTGGGTGCTTTCCTCTTTTACCAGCAATAGTCTCTTTTATAATTAACTTGATAGAAAAATGAATTTGAATTTTGATGCTATTTCTCCTTCAGTGTAATTCTCTTGAGTGAAGTTTCTCACCTAGCTGTCAAAATAGTTCTTGGACATTAAGAAAAGTCCTTACGTCTAAATATATATTTAAGCAGAGTGTTTAGAAGTCAGATCAACTCATTTCAGATAGTGACATGCTTTTAAGCAGATGAGCCTTTCTTTTCTCAGGATACCAGTGGCAGGTACAGCTACTGATCATTTTCGCTCAGAATAGAGAATAACCATGCTCCTCAGACCTCTTCATATTCCTAGAAACACTTTGACAGGGAAGGCAATTACTACATTTTTTAAAAATATGTTTTTAATGATTTGAGAGAGAGAAAGAGAGATAGACTTCGATGAAAGAGAAACATCAATAGGCTGTGCCCTGCACGGGTTCCACTGGGGATCGAACCCACAACCCAGGCATGTGCCTGACTTGGAATTGAACCGCTGACCTCTTGGTGCATGGGTTGACATTAACCATTGAACCACACCAACTGGCCAATTACTAAATCTTAATGAAAAGTATCAAAGGAAAAAATAATGGGTTTTGAAATTTTTCTAGAGTAAAATTTCTTTGCAGATATATGGAAATGTATTAAATGCTTTTTTTAATAGCTAAAAATATACTCCTTAGGGGGAAATATGAGTAAGTGAAGAGATACCGCTATTACCGTGAACTGAATGAGGCAATAATATAGTGTTATGGTTTTGATTAGTGGCAGTTGAAAACAACCCTATTGAAAGGAGGAATGGTTTTAAAATGGAAACAAAGATGGTAAGAACTGCAAATTGGGCACTGCACATTTCTTGACCTTATATATTTTGTCTAAAGTAAGAGAAAATTCTGCTGCTTTTACTTTGGTTTTCAATTTGGCAGCTTAAGTTTTTATATGTTCGGGTCTAGTTTCATTTAAATGTAGGTGTCTGCTGGGCTTTACTGCTATATATGTCATTGGTGACACATTTACCAGAGGCTGTTACGGAGGCAGCCGTGACGCGTGGGGAGCCTCGCATTGACCTGGGACTCTCAGTGTGTTACTGCTGCTCCAGGAGGAGACTGTAGTAGAACATAGAGGCTGGAGAGACTCCTGAATAGCAGTCACAAAGAGGCTGGGTCTCCTTTGCTTTCCCCCTCAGCAGGGAGTCTGAAACTTGGTAATGGGTTTTGGTGGCTTTTTGTCCGGCGTTTCCAGGATGCTACCAACAGCCGCAGCCATTTGAAGTCACCCCCACTGGCCATGGATGTAGCAGTACAGATTTTATTGCTTGCAGCAAAAAGTGAATCTGCCTCTTAAAGTGTAAACAGGAAAAGTTTTAATAGCTTATGAAGTAAATGTTAGGGAAAACCAGAGTCATGGCCTTCGTGTACATGGTTGAACGTCTCTATCAGAAAGATACAGTTTCCTTGTGCAATATTTAATCTCTTCAACATGCTTGTGAGTTGCCACTTCTTCCACTTTCCAGCAGTCTGCTGTGGGTATTCTGTTAACTTCTCTCATTTGGCTTGGGTTGCCACACACATACCAGAGTGTAAAGAACACAGACACATCTCTGCAGGAGTGACACCAAACCCATTTAAATTTGGAGAAAATCCTCTGGCCCTACTAGGTTTTATTTAAAACTGAGGATACTTTTTATCCTGGAGATAAATAATGACTGACTAAGTAGCTGGAAAATTTATATATCAGACCCAGTCATAATAAATAGCGCTGATGACCTAATGGCCTCAGGACTGGATGTGTGTGCCTTGTTACCCTGTAATGAAGACTGAAGTCGGGTCACTGTATTGTCTGTCCGGTTTTGATTGATTACTTGTTTTGCATTCTTGTTTTCATTTGATCATAAACTACGGAAGACGTTATTTCCTCTGTGTAAATGGGGAACCTACATTCAGAGATGTTAGATAGCACTTGCCCAGTGTCTGCCTCTTCCACTAGTAAGTCACAGAGCCAGATTTGAACAGCTCTGTAAGAGATGTAGTTCAAGTGATACCTGCTCTCACAAACATGAATATGAACAATAATAAGTAATACCCATGGTGCTTTTGGGAGCGGGGGTTGGATGTGTGCGACCAGAAGTTGGTAGCCACCAGGTATAACTTCATTTGGTTTATTTTGTTTTAAATTTGAGTTAGTTGCCAGCTTTTAAAATTTAAATGTCACGTAAAAAGGTTTTTGGCTTACAGAATCAGGAGACAGTCTGGCAACATGGTCCCACTTTCTGAAGTCACAATAATTGACATTGTAATTGGACAGAACCTGGTGCGTGGTATGGCAGTGCGTGTGCCATCTGATGGTGTGGGCACTGGTCTCAGTTTGCTCTTCCCCACCCGTTTGACCCACCAGGAGACTGACTGCCATGGTGATGTTGCATCCCAGCCAGGCGGACTCTGCTGGGTGATCTGCTGGGCCCCTGTAGGTAATGACAGTTGTGACCCATTTTAGGCAAAAGTCTTTTCCTCACTTCGGAGACATTGCCGAATTTATCTCCTGGACTTAGAAAAGGGCATACGTCAGTCGGAACACTTCTGTATTGGGACCACTGGTGAACTTGCCTGAGTGGTAATTCGTTCACGTTTTTTATCAGCTTGTGTTTTCAATCTGAATTTCATTTGATTGATTTCTACTTGACATTCTTCCCTCTTTTATATTTGATCAGCTCTGAAGTATTTTTGAGAGTTGGAGTTTTTGTGAGAACTTTGGCCCTACTTGCAGCATCACTGTTCGCGTTGCTCCCACCATACCAGCTGGTCCACCTCCTGGACTGTTTGCAGGATTCTTTTTCAGTGTTGGTCAGATTACTTGGACTCATTTATTTCATATGAATATGGACATAGAAGACACGATTTTAAGACTGGGCTTTGAGGGAAATTTATTAAAAGTGCCATGTACTGCACTGGTCATAATTAGTGTATACTTTTAATTCCTCTCCCTTTGTAGCCGAGATGAGTGAACTGAGTGCGGCACAAAAGCCAGAAAAACTTTTGGAGCGCTGCAAGTACTGGCCTGCCTGCAAAAACGGGGATGAATGTGCTTACCACCACCCGGTTTCACCATGCAAGTGAGTAGCAGCAAACCAGTTCTGGTCCTCAGGTTAATTTCTGTTATCTGATTGTGTAGTTAGCTTTTGTTTTTTATGACCAAGTTTGAGTTTTTAGCTAAATTCATTGACACTTAGCATGGCCCTGCACTGAAGAGCGTGTGTGTGTGTGTGTGTGTGTGTGTGTGTGTGTTTGAGGAGTGGGAAGATGGAAGGTGGCTTCTTTGTGCCTCAGACCTATGAGATACCAAAATTCTGGGTTTTCTTCTGGTTTCTGTACATTTAAGGAGGTGGGTATGTAATAACTATTCCAGTTTGTATGCATTGTGTTCATCCACATATACACAAATGTTAGGGCATTGAGAAAAACGAATAGGTAATGAGAAAATATTTTGGACTTGGGTATAACTTTTCCTTACCAGCTGGCTGGTTAAATGGAATGAACTTTGAGAGATGGCTTTTACATTTTGTTTTTGTTCTATAGGTAGAATCCATGTTTTAATTTCAGGAGATTTTGATAGGAGAATAATATGGATGTATAAATAGGGAGATCGTGAGGGAGAGGTATTCTTTTTGGGAGCACAATTCCTTGTACAATATGCTCACTATAGTGTTTACTTCATAAAATATATAAACGTAGACTTTAATAATTAAGTGGTGTGATTTTCATTATCACCAAAAACTCTCTTACCCTTCATGTGACTTGGCTGGAATTGAAAAACTTCTTATCCCAGGCTTTGGAATAGTTGTATCCTGTTTTGATATATGGCCTCACTTAAAAATGGAGTTTCCTTCTTTTATAACTTTTTGTTTCTGAAAACAAGAAGTAATAGAATATGAGTGTAAGGAGCCCCTCTACAAAAAACTAATGCATTTAAAAGATTAAGTGTGAATAATATGCTTTTTTTGATGTTTTATAGGGCTTTCCCCAATTGTAAATTTGCTGAAAAATGTTTGTTTGTCCATCCAAATTGTAAATATGATGCAAAATGTACTAAGCCAGATTGTCCCTTCACTCATATGAGTAGAAGAATTCCAATACTGCCTCCAAAACCAGGTTAGTGACTTTGTGTACTACTTTTGGGTAGAATAAAATAAAATAAATGACATTTTGTGGAAGGAATAGTTTCAAAATTGTAGCAGAAACAATGTAATGAATCTCCATAGAGGAAGTATATGCATCCTATAGTATTCTTAGTACTTTTTATCTTCACTAGTGAATATATATGTCTCATCATTCGTATTTTAATTTTAAAATGATTCCCATAAAAACATCAGAATGCATTAAAAATTATTTTGCCAAGTAAATTTGATCAATGTTTGTTCTTATTTTTGTCAGCAGTTATAACAACACCACCATCTTCTAGTAGTCAGCTCTGTCGTTACTTTCCTGCTTGTAAGAAAATGGAATGTCCCTTCTATCATCCAAAAGTAAGAACTTTTCTTTATTAAGGTATTACATATGTGTCCATATCCTGCCATTGCTCCCCCATCCTCCCACTCATGCTCTCACCCCCCTGGTGTCTGTCATTGGTTAGGCTTATATGCATGCATACAAGTCCTTTGGTTTATCTCTCCCCTTTACCCCCACCTATTTTCCCAAAACTGAATTTAGTGATAATTTTTCAGTTGAGAGACATGGAAAATCACTAGTAAATTGAGGTTGAGTTTCTCTCTCACCTCCTTTAACTTATTTTTTGTTAGAGTTAAGTTGAAGGTCTTTAAGTTATTCCTTACTGTCATTCAGCCTGTTTGTCTCTGGCCAAGTGGTGTGTGTGACACTACTGAATGTCAGTCTTCTAAGCTCTCAGGAGGGTAAAGCTCACTCACCTTTACTAGTTAGTTTCTGTTTTTCACTGCCATTCTTCATTGCCCCTAAGCATGTCAGTGGTTTTTTCATTCCCTAATGTCAGAACTGAGATGATGAGATTAGTAGTCCAGCTTGCTGCCTGCCATGCAGACTTGTTCTGATGCTTTTGTCTGTGTGCTGAAGAAAGACTGGCTGGTGGATGTGTCCTCGGCTGTTTAGTTGCTCAGAGCAGTGATCGCCTTTCTGAAATAGCAGCCTGAAGACCATACAGAAGGCCTTCACTTCCCTCAGCTGCAGTTGGGCATAGCTGAGGGTGCGCAGTGAAGAATGTTAGGGTGTTAGGCAGGGCGATTGTTACATTAATTAGAGGTAGTTGATTACATGCTAAGGTTCTTTTTGAAATGGGGCGCTGTTATTCTGTGACTAGGATTGTGTGTGTGTGTGGTGGGGGGAATGGTTCATTTTTCAAGGTTCCAGTAGTAATGAAATTAATGTTACAGACCATATCTCTTGCTCCACTGTTAGGGTGGGCTTGTTGGTGTCACTCTCATTGCCGTTGTATTTGTATTAGCTTGGCATGTGTTGACTGCTCGTGTCTCCTCAGCACTGTAGATTTAACACTCAGTGTACGAGACCTGACTGCACGTTCTATCATCCCGCCATTGCTGTGCCGCCACGACATGCCTTGAAATGGATTCGGCCTCAAACCAGGTAAAGATGAAAATCAGTTTTCCCAATGTCATGTCAAATACTTTTCTAGTATGTAGTTTCTTAAATTTAGAAGCACACAAATGTGGAATAAATTATCACTGCTTTTTCTCTGATGTTTAATTTTATATGGGTTCTTTGGAAGCCAGTTTTGTTTTATCCAGCAATTGCTTATTTCCCTGGATCATCTCTAGATGAGGTTTCTTTTATAACTTCATCTGCACATATACTAAGGCCTTTGGGAGTTATACTGCTTACAAATCTCTTATCAGTTTTCTTAGACGTTAGTAATTAGGGGAAAAGAACATTTTAGTGTGGCCTATAAATTCATGTTATCTTTTATGTACCTTTTAAAATCTGATATTTGCATCATAATCGATAGAACAAATATTGTTTGAAGATACTCAACTTCATAAGGTATGTGGTTTATAGGGATGCAAAGCAGCTAATTAAAATTTTTTCTTTGTTTTATTCAGTGAATAACAGCTAGTCCTCCCTGGCAGAAGAAGATCATGAAGTTTGAAAGTTTCCATCTACTGATGAAAAAGATTCTGTAGAACTTGTCAAATCTTTGAAACTTGGAATATATTGCTTTCATAATATGAAGTTATTGCCTATCTGAAGTACCTAATTTTTCAAGTTTGTAAGTTTATTAAGTGGTTTTAACATTTGGTGTTTTTGTTGTTTGCCTTGTTTTCACTACGGAAAGACAGTTTAAGGAAAAACTGAATTCCATTAAAACACCTGGCGTGTTTGTACACTGCTGTTTCGATAGCAGCATGTACAACATGGTGATATTGTCAGTATGGATAATACAGTTTGTGGCTACATGTTGCTGTGAGTGTCTGTGTGTGTGTGCCACGTGCGAGCGTGTGTGTATGTAGAGAAATATAGTGAGGGGAACATCCTTATTCCAAAAGTTGGATTGCTGCTTTCATTTTTTCCAGGGATTATATGATGTTCATGATCCACTAAAAAGAATGGCCAGAAGTGTTGAGGTAGTTTAAATAGTCCATCCTGTTTTTTAATTTTAAGTGATTAAGTTTGGCTTCTTAGGTTGTGTGCTGGTTTGGTAAATGGTTCCTAAATAGCTAGTCTTTGCCTTCAGGGTAAGGTTGAGTGAGGTGCATGTAGAGGGAAAACAACTGGAACGCCAATGGCAAAAGAACAATTACTTAAACTGTTTTCATTTACTGTTAACATACTTTTAAAATAAATATTTTTGAGAACTACATTATCACAAAATTATACAAAAGTTTTACAGTAGGCATCAGAGAACAGACTTAAAATCACAAGATTATATAGCTATACATATACATTCTCCCATTCTGAAAAACATTCTCAGAAATAACTCCAGAAAATATAGTTACTGAAGATAATTTTTTAAATGTAAAAATTAGATTTCAATAGTATATTTTAAATGGCATACTATATAATTACAGATATCAGATGGATAAATTGCTAAGTAGGACTAAACTTTTTGACTACTGAATTATATAGTTATGTGTTTGTGATTCTTAAAATTGTTAAGGCAAGAAGTGTCAAAAACTTTAGAATTAAACGGATCACTGATTTTAAAGACTTGATGTACAGTTTCTTAAAAAGTAAAGCTAAAAGTTTGTTAGAAAAAAGTGAATTAATGCAAAAGGGATAATAAAGACTCAGACATTCTGACGACCAAATTAAATGTAACTGTAAAAAAGTTCAGTGACTTCTTCAAACACATCCCCGAGAGAGAGAGAAACATCCCCGAGAGAGAGAGAAACCACACGTCAACCCATGTTTAAGAGCCTGAAACCAGCAGTCTGTTGTTTGTGGCCCCTGTTTTTCCATCGGGAGAAGAAAGATAACCGTTATTAGCCATTTTGTAAGCTGCACTTTGCTGTGCGGATTCCAAAGTAAAAACAAAGCACAAGACAGCAGAGCTGCCAGTGAGGCGTGAGTGAAGTGACCCCGCCTCCTCTTCCAAAGAGCGAGCTCCCCTGGATTTAAGGCATGTGTTCATTCCAGGGTTAGGACTTGAGATGCTGTTCACATCTCTGCAGAAGAAATTTGTTTTAAATTGTACTCCAGAAATTTAAACAGATATTTAGTATCATCGTTTATAAATGTTTTGTAGTTGCAGTGTCATAATTCCACTCTAAAAGACCTAAGTCGAAAACAAGGGCTAGAGTGGTTTAGTTCAGCCATTTTACAAGGAAATAACATGCTAAGATTGAATTGTTTTCTTGCTACTTAATAGACATTGCCTGGAAACATATTTAAGAGTTTTATCTTTCAGTAGCTATAGTTTATGGGAGAGCTAAGGTTGATTCTAAAACATTTGTTGGGTAACTTGATCTAAAATGAACCATCATCATCCAAAAGGATCACAAAAAATGGAAGGGAATGGGCGTGGCTCATGGTAAGCAGTGGGTGGCACGGTGCAGTGTGCTTTGGCATGCGTTTAATATACAGAAACAGGGCTCAAGGTGCCAGAAGTCTCAGCTTACAAATGCAGGTGCATAGTCAGGTACTGCACACACATAACTCTCTCGGGTTAAAAAAATAAACAGCAGGATCTCCATGGTCAGTGTTGTTTATTCACCCTCCCTTAGTTTGATGGCAGGTGAGCAAGGTACTTGTGGGATGACCCCTTAAATTCAGCATGACCTTCAGTCATGAACTGACAACAGTGATTAAGGTTGGCTTATCAATTTGGCCACTTGGAAGAAAGAAAATGCAATGGAAGCATTTTTATCCTACTTGCTTAAGATGAGTAGAGTTTCCATCTGCATTGTGATGGAAACAGAATTTCTCTTTAACCAAAAACCTGTAAACTGTGACTGCCAAAAGTCTCAAAAATGGAGGGAGAGATGGATTCAGGGGATTTCCCCCCCCTTTAATTTATGTTGACTGCTCCTTTATAATATACACGAATAGAAATGTAATATTAGTGTATTCTAAAATTTGCCTTTATTTAGGAGACTGCATTGATGTAAATAACGAAAGAACATGATCTTACATTCAAGTTTCTTAAACACCTTTAACCAGCCCTTTCCGACACAGCCGTTCCGAGCTCGGACACTGACCAGCTTTAGTCACTCGTTAGGCTTTCCTGTGATGTCATTTGACCATTTCTGCTCTTAGTATTTACAAGGCGTTGGACACACAAAACTAAGATTCCCAGACACCTGAGGGGCCTATTATGCTACAAAGATAACACTTAAAATAAAAATTCATAGGACCAATAGAGCATCATAATCTTCTTCACACTTAGAAAAATATATTTTTAAATGTCAGTCTACATAATTTCCAATCTTCAGGAAACTACAGATAGGCTGAACAGCAAATTCCTGAATGGCAAACACTGATCTTTGGCAGCATTTAAAGTGAATAGGAATGAAGATCTAAGAGTTCGGCGCCAACCCGCCAGAAATAAACAGACAAGTTTGAAGAGTGAACTGGTGTTCATTCCTTTCGGAGGTGGCTGGGGGTGGCACCCATCTAAACAGATTTTCCAATTAAAAAAAATAAAAGGCTGTAAAAATATTTTTTTAAGAATTAACTAAATTGTATAACTTTGTAAATGTGAATTTAACTCTTTAGTTTACATGTTAAATAAGTTTCTATTGGAATATATCTTTAAATATCCAGTATACTCTCCCACTTAAATACTACTGCTGTCTAAAACCTTAAAAAACAGCACACAGTTGGAAATGATTGTTCATCATACTACTTTTTCATTAATGAGGATATAATTTTAACTTTTCAAATATAGAAATAACTTCTGAATGTAAAGATGGATAGCTCAAAAATGAAAATGTAGCAATCATACACTAATAACTTTGGATTTGTCCCTGAACTACAGATGCCAGGAGAACAGTGTCATTTAGAAAAAGGGCTTTTCTTGATGCTGCAGTGGTACTATGTCCTCCAGGGAAGCGTGTGTGTGTCTCCTCAGGGAAAATAAGGTTTGCCTTCTAAAATCATCCTTTAGGGTGATGGTGTGTCTCCTTTCCTTACAGAAACACAAGGATGTATTTCACTAAACTGTGAACCACAAACTTTCTAAAAGGAAAGCATTGTGTTAGAGGATGATGAAAATAATCCAAGTTGGGTTTTAAGGTTTTGGTTTGCCTTGCCAGCAGGTCTGCCAAATTTGCACACTCCTCCCAAATGGGGATTGGCTCTCACTATTATTTATTTCGTCCTTCCTTGAAATGTAATTATCTGGCAGTGTATGGATTACAGTTATTCAGTGCATAGAATAAATATTTTTAACTTATCCATCTTATATTTTGATGATTCTGGGCACATATCCCTGTTACATTCTTAAATTAGCACCACTTGACTTCTCCCTCTTCTGTAGTTCTGGTTTCTCAAGGCTGTTTTTTCAGTCTTCCCAGCATCCACGACATTCAATGAGGCGTGTGTACACACTTCCAGACAAACAGACTGCAACCAGAGGAAACCTGCAGTGAGTTCATTATATTTCTAGGTTTTCAGAACAGTTAACTTTTTCAATTGAGCTTTCAAACCATACACGTATAAAATGTCTCCTCATTAACTCCTTTTATTCTGTACTAGATGCCCGGTGCACGAAATGCATGCACAGGGGGGCAGAGGATGTCCTTTAGTCCAGCCTGCACCCTCTCCAATCTGGGACCCCTCAAGAGATGTCCGACTGCCCATTTAGGCCTAATAGTAGGATCGGGCCTAAATGGGCAGTCGGACACCTTTCTCACAATCCAGGACTGCTAGCTCCAAACTGCTCACCTGCCTGCCTCCTTGATTGCCTCTAACAGCTTCTGCCTGCCAGCCTGATCACCCCCCAACCACTATCCTGCCAGCTTGTTTGTCCCCAACTTCCCTCCTCTGCTGGCCTGGTCACCCCTAACTGCCCTCCCCTGCAGGCTTGATTGCCCCCAACTGCCCTCCCTTGCAGGCCTGGTCCCTCCCAACTGCCCTTCCCTGCTGGCCTGATGACCCACAACTGCCCTCCCTTGCAGGGCCTGGAACCTCCCAATGGCCCTCCCCTGCTGGCCATCTTGTGTCCACATGGAGGCAGGATCTTTGACCACATGGGGGCAGCCATCTTGTGTGTTGGAGTGATGGTAAATCTGCAAATTACTCTTTTATTAGATAGGATAGAGGCCTGGTACATGGGTGGGGGCCAGCTGGTTTGCCCTGAAGGGTGTTCTGGATCAGAGTGGAGGTTCCCTTGGGGTGAGGAGCAGCCTGGGCGAGGGGCCTGTGGAGGTTTGCAGGCCGGCCACGCCCCCACTCCCTCCCCCCCCAGCAACCCAAGTGGAGGCCCTAGGATCTGGGATTAATCTATGTCTACAATTGAAACTTTGTAGCCTGGAGCAGAAACAAGGCAAGCCTTCTGCTCCGCGGCAGCCATTTCTTTTTGAAACTTTGTATCCTATGCAATGGCAGGCTGAAAGCTTGGCTTCCTCCATTGTCAGGGAAACCCAAGCCTCCGTTCTCTCCAGCTCTGTGGCTGCCGCCATTTCTGTATCTTTTATAATGGAAACGTTGTAACATTGAGTGGAGGCCTAGGCCCACATTGGCAGGTGGAAAGCTTGGCTTCCTCTGTTGTTGGGGAAACCCAAGTCTTCCTCCTGCTCTCAGTGGTGGCAGCCATCTTGGTTGGGGGTTATTTGCATAATCTGATTGGCTCGTGGGTGTGGCAAAGCTACAGTCAAATTTGCATATTACTCTTTTATTAGATAGGATTTATACATAGTGTGTGACTCCAAGGAGTCATCTGCTTTTGCTACCTTCCCATGCTGACAGTTAAGTGAGTCCACAAACTGCAGCTGTAGAAGTGATCCTGAATCTCTCACTATCAAAGAGTTGCTTTTGGGCTGAAATGTTACCAACCTGCAGTCATCACCTCCAGCACTGATCACATGTCGATCTCCACTGGCAAATCGAATATTTGTCACATGGGGTGAATGACCTAAGAACCTTTTATGTTTTGCCTGAAAAAACAAACAAAAAACAAAGCTCAAGGTGTGTGATGTACACAAAAGTCAAAGGTGAGGGCTGCAAAAGAGGAAGCAGTTAGGACCATAGCCAGTGATCAAGTGCCTTTCAGATCAGTAACGGGTCAGCACTTAACACGAACCGTGTGATTTGGGCAGGCAGATGTCTCCAGTTACTCTGAAATTTTTCCTCTGAGGAAAAGTGTTTGAAACTTGGTAAAGGTTTGATAAAAGACTGACTAGACACAGCTTTTTATTAGAATAATTTGCAAAGATGGGTGTTACTTTGGGGCAGGGGATGCAATTTTTAATAGTTATTGTTTCAGAGTAAGAGATTTAAGAACACAAAAGTATTTCCAGGCAAGACACAACACAAGTTAGCTAGTATGTGGGGAAATGTACTAATTATCAGACATCTAATTGAGAATATAATCATACAAAATGCTAAACCCCAAACACTTACAAATTTCTCAGGGCATGGGAAGTCGAATAACTTAACCATGCCAAAGTCATCTCCTGTCACAAGGCTGATTCCTGAATGGGACACACAGGCACAGGTGACATCTGCTTTCTCGGCATGCCTGGACCAGATTCCCATAACTTCATTTCCCAGAATGCTAGAGGGAAGGGAGAAGAGAAATCCACCATAGTGCACACAGATAGGCTGACCATACTGAAAAAGTACCTAATGTGTTTTTTAAAATTCAGGAAGCAAATTGTAAGTTATCAGGAGTCCCGAGTTTTACCTGGGATGTTAAACCTCCCCCTGCCTTAAGAAAATTAAAAAATTTTAAGGTTTATTCATTAAATCTTTTTATATATATATATATATATTTTATTGATTTTTTTACAGAGAGGAAGGGAGAGGGACAGAAAGTCAGATACATCGATGAGAGAGAAACGTCAATCAGCCGCCTCCTGCACACCCCCTATTGGGGATGTGCCCGCAGCCAAGGTACATGCCCTTGACCAGAATCGAACCCGGGACCTCTCAGTCCGCAGTCCGATGCTCTATCCACTGAGTCAAACCGGTCTCGGCTATTCATGAAATCTTTTAAAACAATACTTAATACTGTATGAGAGTGGGCTTTATAAAATAAAAAGTGATGCTTATTCTATAGAAATTTGACAGCAGTTTCCATTTACATTGACTAAGAAGATGAATGCTCATCGTTACCTGTTACATAGCGAGTTTGAACAAATTTATCATTTCTAACAGCTGCAAGATAGCATTGCTTTTCAATAGAGAAATAATACAATTGCCTAGCAGAACACAATACATTTGTCTGTTAAACCTATAATAAAGGAAATATCAGGGTATCTTTAAAGTATTAAGTTTGATTTCCTTTCTTTAAAAGAACTGGTGAGTCGGGAAACTCAGAAAGCCTGGACATACAGGCAACCACAAGCGGCGCCAGGGGGAGCAGCCCCAGTGACGGAATGCTCGCTTACCTGGTCCAGGTAGCCCAAGTGATCCTGTCAATGGCCGCCTGCTCCGTAACGTGTCTTCCCGAAGGCACTTCGTAGACATGCCGTTTATAGCAGCCAGTGGACACCTTTCGTCACATATTGAAATGGAACAAGAATTCCATCATCTGAGGCAAAACCCAGAAGTTTACAGTATACTAGCAGAGTGCTATTTGATTTACATTTCTAACGTTACTAAGAACGTAAACGATGACTATAAAATCTTGTAAAAAAGGGGAGGGAAGGGCAGGAACAGGGTAGGGAAACATGTAGAGTGAGTAGGAAATACAAGAATTTGGAAGCACTGGAACTCAGACGTTTTAATGCATCAACTAACGAAATGTAGAAGATACTGCACCTGGAGGTATCTGCTGTCTGCGGAGAAGTCCATTTGGAGGACGAAGCTGGGGATGTCTGTGCAGTAGCTGGTTCTATTGAGGGAGGGGCCCAAGGATAGGTCATAAAAATCCACTGAGTTCTCACTAGAACCCACTGCCAGAAACCGACAATCTGGGCTAAATCTGAATAGGTAACAAAAATGTAAAAGATGCATTAAGTGACATGTAACCTTTCTTTCTAGCTCTAAAGAATGTACATATGGTATGGCCTCACACATTTACTAATAGGAACAACTGATTATGTATCCTGAGATATTTGTGTTACATGAAACAAAAAGCTCTATATTTTACTTCAATTTTAAATTGTTTCTGAACTTTTATCTCCTAATTCCTGTAAAAATACTTGTTTTTAAGAAACCACTAACAATTACATAACTACCAAGTTACATAATTCACCTAAGGTAGTCCGGATTCTTTCATCTGGAAACATCGTGTCTTAGCAGTAAAGAACACAGACCAGCTTAATTCACGTAGGTTATTAGAAGAAGGGACATTACTTGAGGCTTAGATGATGCTTTTTAAAAAATTTAATAAATATTTATTCAGATTATTACAATTGTTCCTTATTTTTTCCTCCATAGCTCCCTTCCACCTGGTTCCCACCACACCCTCTGCCCTTACCCCCCACACTGTCCTCATTCAAAGGTTTGTGATTTTTGTCAAGTCTCTTCCTACACCCTCCCACACCCCTTTCCTCCTGAGAATTGTCAGTCCACTCCCTTTCTCTGCCCCTGATTGTATTCATCAGTTTATTCTGTTCATCAGATTTTTTACTCACTTGATTTTTAGATTCATTTGGTGATAAATGTGTATTTGTTCATAATTTTTATCTTTACCTTTTTCTTCTTCCTCTTCTTAAAGAATACCTTTCAGCATTTCATATAATACTTCTTTGGTGGTGATGAACTCCTTTAGCTTTTTCTTATCTGTGAAGCTCTTTATCTGACCTTCAATTCTGATTGTTAGCTTTGTTGTGTAATCTTGGTTGTAAGTTCTTGTTATTCATCACTTTGAATATTTCTTGCCATTCCCATCTGGCCTGCAGTTTCTATTGAGAAATCAGCTGACAGTCATATGGGTGCTCCCTTGTAGTTAACTGTTTTTCTTTTGCTGCTTTTAATATTTTTTTGCTTTTGGCATTTTAATTATGCATCTTGGGGTGGTGCTCTTTGGATTCCTTTTGTTTGGGGTTCTGTGTGCTTCCTGGACTTGTAAGTCGATTTCTTTCACCAGGTGGGGGAAGTTTTCGCTCACTATTTCTTCAAATAGGTTTTCAGTATCTTGCTCTCTCTCTTCTGGCACCCCCAGAATTCTGATGCTGGTATGCTTGAAGTTGTCCCAGAGGCTTCTTACACATCTTATTTTTAGATTCTTTTTTCTTTTTATTTTCTGGCTGTTTTTTGTTTCTTTGTATTTCAAATCTTTGACTTGATTCTTGTGATCCTCTAGTCCACTGTTAGATCTCTGTATAATAGTTTTTATTTCAGTCAGTGTGTGCTTAATTTCTAGTTGGTCCCTTTTCATATCCTCAAAGGTCTCGCTAAATTTATTGGCCTTTTCTATAAAATTCTCGAAAAACCTTATAACCGTGGTTTTGAACTCTAGATACAGTCGTTTGTTTTCCTCCATTTCTTTTGTTTGTGATCTGTTTCTTTGTCTCTGCCTTTTGGCTGCTTTCCTGAGTTGATAGAATGTCTTTGTGTGCTAGGTATCCTATAGGCCCCAGTGGCTTAACCTCTCCAGTTACCTGAGGTGGACACTCTTGGTGCACACCTTTGTGGGCTGTGTGCACAGTCTTGTTGTAGTTAAGCCTTGATTGTTGTTGGTATCACTGGGAGGAATTGTCCTCCAAGCCAATTGGCTGTGAGGATCAGCTGTGTCTATACTGGGAGAATTTCTGTGCTAGAGACACCCTTATGAGACAAGACTTGCAAAAGCCTCTGTGCTTAGCTTGGGTGGGGTAGAATCTCAGGGCAGAGCAGACAGCATTGGTTTCCTATCAGCCATGCCCTAATAGGCCCATGTCTCAGTGTCCCCAGTAATCGCTGTAAGCACCTCTGAGAGAAAGCCACCGTTGAGTTCCACCTGCTGCCAGACAGTCTGATTTCTCCCCAAATGAGTCTGGGTCCCCAGAGTCTCACCTGGAACTGGAGTTCAGTGCAGTCAGGAGCTTTTGCCTCCCTCCCGCTTGAGAAAGCCAGTTGTGCACTCAGTTGTCAGTCCTTTCCACACACATGTCTCAGCCTCCTGCAGCTCCTCTGAGTCTCAGTGTGCTTTTCTAGTTGCAAAATTTCCACTCAGCCAGCCTTCCTGTAGTTCTGGATGATGTCCGTTTTGTCTTCTAGTTGTAGTTTTGAAATTGTTGTGTGAGGCAGCAGTTTAGATGTTTATCTATGCCACTATCTTGGTTTCTCCTTGGATGATATTTTAAAAGACAAAGTGCTATTTGCCTAGTGATCATGGGAAACTATTCAGTCAGTGTTGTGAAAACTTGCTGAGCTTGGTACCTTAGGGAAGCCATTACTGTTTTTTGTTTTGAAGTTCTGAGGAAGTTGCATTTGTAAAGGGGTTTTAGTGGTGGAGAAAGGGGAAGATTCTGACCTGTATTATCTATCTAGATCATATAGAAGTGCTCAGTAAATGGTAGTCACTTAAAATAAGCTTAAGCACTGAAAAATAAAAGCTCAAGAGAAGCTGAAATTCGGATCCTGGGGCATAGCAGATACGTAGTAAGTGTTACGTGAATGAACTATATATACTATTGATATTAAGAAAAGTAAGAGATGGTTGGATTATTACTTCAGTCTTCCAGGCTGACAACTTTTTTTTTTTTTTAATATATTTTATTGATGTTTTACAGAGCGGAAGGGAGAGGGATAGAAAGTCAGAAACATCGATGAGAGAGAGACATCCATCAGCTGCCTCTTGCACGCCCCCTACTGGGGATGTGCCCGCAGCCAAGGTACATGCCCTTGCCGGAATCGAACTCAGGACCCTTCAGTCCGCAGTCCAATGCTCTGTCCACTGAGCCAAACCGGTCTCGGCAGGCTGACAACTTTTGAAAGTCAGGGGAAAGATCGCTCTGGCAGGAGGAACTTGAGGGCATCTAACATTCCTGAGTACTTGCGATTACAAGGCGCCTGCCTCATAAAGGGAATATGCTAATTGATGGTAATGCCCTCACAAAGATGGTGGCACCCACAGCCAATAAGGAGGAAATATGCTAATTGCCACAACTCTCAAAGATGGCAGTGCCCATTCCCCTCAGCCCCAGTGGGACGGCAGGGGCATGTGGCACGGCTGGGCCCACCCTAAGGCAGGTCTAGCTGCTCCGTATGCCTGTCTCCGGAGTCCCCCAGTCCTCTCGGCCCCCCAGCTGCCCAGGGCCAGCCCGAGGTGCAGGCAAGCCCCGGATGGTGGCTGTCCAGCTGCCCGGGCTGCCTGAGGCTCAGGTAACCAGGGCCTGCGAGGCTTGCTCTACCGGCAGTGGCAGCAGCAGAGATGTGATGGGGGCATCGCATTCCCCTGACTGCCAGATCGCCTCCCGCCCCCGAGGGCTCCAGACTGTGAGAGAGGGGGCAGGCCGGGCTGAGGGACCCCTCCCCCTCCACTGCATGAATTTTCATGCACCAGGCCTCTAGTAAACCTATAAACAGCCATATTTTAGCATACAATTTATGATAAAATGCTATGGTCACTGCAAAGCTTTTTTCAAATGCAAACTGGATCATTTAAAAGTACTAAAATACTGTGTTTATTGACTAACCTGATATCATGGATTGCACATCGTCTGTCTCTCTTCTTTCCCCATATTTTTAGAGAGCTCACCAGTAAAATAATAAATTCTCCATTTTTCATTCCAATAGCCACCATGTCCCCTTCAGGGCTGTAACACACAGTACGAGCAGCATGCCCCAGATTCACTTTGTTTAACATCTTCTGCATAAGAACCAAGAGGCAAAGAGCACTATATTGAGTAGAGTACTTACAGAATAAACCGATTTCTTCCCCCAACTCAACACAATTCTGAGAAATTACAAATCCTTTTAAAAAAACCGTTTGCACCTACTTTATCAGCAATGTCCCAGAGCCTCACGGTCCCGTCTTCGGCAGCGGAGAGGAAAAAGTCCCTGGCAGGGTGTGTCGCTAGTCCCCATATGGGTCCGTCCACATGACCATTGACTAGGATATTACATGCTGCATTTTTCTCTCCAACCTCAATTATTTCAGCATTCCTTGTCCCAACTAGTATCTTGCCCTGAAATACAAGTGGGTCAGATAATATTCAATGTAACACCAAGTTCTTTTTTAATAAGAATGCCCTATTGACCTGTGTGCTACAGATTTGGTCTTCATCCTATTTCTGGCACTAAGCTCCTAAAAGCCTTGGAATTTACTAAGTGGTGAGAGCCTTAAAGGTGTCCTTTGGTATGTTAATGAGGTGCCATTGGATTCCACTTAAGGTTGGAGACTGGCTGCCAGAGGCCCGACCCTGTAACTTTCACTGCCATCTCCATCCCCCTGGGGCCCTGCAGGGCTGAAAGTTAAGTCAGGTACCAACTGCTAAGGGGTTAATCAGTCCTGACTGATGACGCCTCCATGGGAATCCAAAGGAGGGAGCTGATGAGCAGGGGGATCGGAGGGGAGGGTGGCCTCGGGGGGGAGCTTCGGCTCCCGCCTGTGCAGCTCTTCATCTAGCTGAGCAGCAGTTACGTCCTTTCACAGAAAGCCCATGGCCTAGTAAGATACCTTGTTCTGTGAGCTGCTCTAGCAAATTAACCAAACCTAGGGGTGGGAACCCCAGTCTGTAGCCAGTTGGTCGGACGCACAGGTAACCACCTGGACTTAAGACTGTCATCTAAAGGGGGTGGGACAGTCTCCTAGGAGACCCCTCACCTGTGGGATCTGATGCTCTCTCTCTCTGGGTGGGCAGGGTCAGAGTTGAGTTGAATTTTCTGGAGAATTGTTTGGGGTTGTGGGCTCCCCCCACCCCCCAACCCTGTGTTAGAACTGGGTCCAGAACCGAAACCACCCTCGTTCAGAGAACACGCTGCTTTGCACTAACCTTGCCTGTGAGGTTTCCTATGACTAGAGGCCCATCTGCAAGAGCACTGGGCCGGGGGCATGCTGGAGTCTGTGCTAAAATGGCCCCTTTTCTCTAAGGTAACACACCTGGCTTCTCCAGTCACCAGGTTTTGGCTGATGACACTTCAGTCTGAAATCTCCAAAGAGGTGTAAGTACATTGAGACATAGGAAGAAAGTTGGGATTTTAATGCGAAATAAGTATGAATAAAAGCTTAACTAATATGTAATATACAGACTGACAGTAATACATGGAGATGATTTATAAGTACACTTTCTACAAGTACATACATGGTGAAAACTTTGTATAGAATGCGTGTTTTGAAGAAAAATTAACAGCAGCACTAGCATGGAGGACTGGACAGCCTGAGGGGGCTCCCACCTGGCGCTGCGGGCGGAGCTGGTGCTGCACAGCAAGCAGGCCCGGAGCGAACGGGCGCAGGGCTCCTCCTGGCCTTGCAGAGGTGAGAGCCACAGGGACAATGTTCTCTCCTTTCTGCTGCCCCCCCCCCCCCCCCCCGGCCACGGGACTGCTTACCCTGCCTCTGCACACGGAGCGGACGCAGTCGGTGGCCTGTCCCGTCTCCAGCCGGAAGGCACGGCATCGCCTCAGTTCCTGATCCCACAGTTTGACGGCCCCTCCTTCCTTTGACCTGATAGCCACCCACGCGACGGGAAAAGCATGTATTATTGGCTATTGCAAATAATGTTTACTAAAACAAGTGTTAGACTATAAGGATACTAACAAGGCTCTGATATTTATAATTTACTTCAGATATTCTAAACTTCCTATGGCAATTTTAAGATACACTGTATCTCAAACATTCAGTTTAAGCAAACCTTATGACAATTAATTTTTCTGACATGAGCATAATGTTATCTAGTGCCCTCCCCAAACATATCCTTCACAATACCTCTTGATTAAGGAAATGTAGAAAATGATTTAATGTTAAGAGGACAATGGGAATGTGTGGCTAGAGGAAAGGATTCCAGCTGCCAACAAAGAAGCCCTTTTTCCCCTACATTATTATTCAAATATCTTACTGAAAATAAAACCTGAAAAAATACATCTTTTATCTAATAAGCGCGCGCACACACACACACACACACTTAATATATTCAGGCACTTGTATTCTCACTTCTCTGGACTGAGAGGCATCAGTGAAAGATTCCGTGTTAGCTTTGGCATTTGAACGAGTTCATCCTATTACCTTAGTTATAAAACCATTCCTAAGATCAAAACAATATCTACGGAAACCTTTTACAGGCTAATGAGTAGCGAGTGTGCAAGAATAGACGATTAAGGGAAACAAAAGTATCAGCGTAACCTGAGATGAAATCTAGCCCATTTTCCATTTTTCTGTCGGAAGGACTGACACGTGTACTGCTTTATTTTCTGCTGGAAAACTGCTCGTCTCGGGGAGAAACGTGCTCCTGCACCCTAATCCAGTCTTGCTGTATGAGAAAGGCAAAAGCAGCTGCATCTGTGTGTCGCTGGGGGGTGTGGCTGGTCCAGTCCTTCACTGGGAATGCACTTACTTCTCGGTCACACTGTGTGTTGCACTTTAACATGCATAGGGATATGTTGGTAGGACATCAATGACAAGTGTCTGGTTTCCATTGGACACCTCTCTTCAGACTTAAATCCTGATGTCTTGTATTAAACTGTTTTACTAACAAGTTTGCCTCAATCAAGAGCAAACGAGGCGGCGTTTGTTTCTAGCGCCCAGGGCCTTCCTCAACCCTCAGCACCCAGGCTCTACAAAAGCAAGCAGTCAAGATGCACCCCAGGCTCAAGGACAGCGATCCCCCGTCAGTCACCTGTTTCTCAGCAAAGACTTCTGCGAGCAAACAGACATCAAAAAAACCGTCCTTTGCTCTGGTCTGCGTTCTCGGTGCTGAGAGTGCGGGCCTCGGACGGAAGTCAGGTTCCCAGTCGAGGGCACTTGCCTGGGCTGCAGTTTCGACCGGGGTGCACACAGGAGGCAGCCAGTTGATGTGTCTCACACTGATGTTTCTCCCCCTTCCATCCCTGCTCCTCTCTTTCCCCCCTCCCACCCTCTTTAAAAATAAATGGATTTATTTTTAAATAGATTTGGGTGAGGATTAATGAAAAAAGAAAACAATCTTTTATTGGTTTTTAGAGATGGGGGCGGAGCCAGGAGAGGGAGGAGAAGAGGGAGAGGGGCGTGATTTGCTATTCCCCTGAGCTAGGCGTTCACTGGTTGATGTGTATGTGCCCTGACAGAGATGGAACCTGCAACCTTGATGCATTGGAACGAGGCTCTAACCAACTGAAAAAAATCTTAACTTACAGAATGACGCCCTATCCACACCTCAGAAAAAGAATCACCCAAAGTTGTTGGAGCTTAATTTATCTACAATGCAAAAAAAAAAAAAAAAAAAAAAAGGCATTTAAAATCAGAAATAAAGCCATGGCAGGAATGGCACGGTTGGTTGAGCATCGTCCCACGCGTGGATAGGTTGCTGGTTTGATCCTGGGTCAGGGCATGTGCCCGGTTGCAGCCTCAATCCCTGGTGGGGGACATGCGCCGGAAGCAGCCAATCGATGTCTCTCATCGCTGTTTCTCTCTCTCTCTATCCCTCTCCCTTTCTCTCTCTCTAAAACCAATAAAAACCATTTTGTTAGAAGGCAGTAAAATGAGAAGCATATACTGAAGAAGGTCAGAGAGGATAACCTTAGAACTAACTAGAATGACTAACACCCAGGTAGGCCACAGCGCACAGGCAGGAAGGCGGGAGGGAAAGGACTCACGGCCTCTCTCTGCCCCCGGTCACGATGAGTCCGTCGCGCAGGGTGGTGTGCATGGCAAACACGGGCCCGCTGTGGGCTCTGGCCACCACTCTGCACAGGACGTGCTCTTTCCATACGCAGACGTCGCCACTGATGGTACCTGTAAACGTCAAGTTATTCTGAAAAGGAGTGGGGAAGACACACTCATCAAAAGTTCCAGTGGAGTCGAACAGATGCAATTCTATGTACGCGGCGCCTGCCTCTCCGAGCTGCCGAGCGGGGCTGGGGCTGGGCCGGCTGCGGTCCCGCAGCCGGAGGGGGGGGGGCTGACCTGCAGCCGCGCTGTCAGCGCCCTTGCTGTTCAGTGCTCAGTGCTGTTGCTTACTAGCTGGAATGACCTCGGCCCAGACTTTCAACCTCTAGGGTCTCGGCTTTTTCATGTGCAGAGTGAGGGAAACCACTCTCTAAGGTCTCTGCCAATGACAAATACTACAATTCGAGTTCTGTCGTCCCTTTGGAATGCTCCCTGTAGCTGGCCAAGAAATAACTTAAAGGTCACTAGTAACGGAGAGTGAGAAAAAGAGTAAAAATAGGAAGCGAAAATAACTGTTTTATTACGTTTTGTTATCTTGTCATAGGAAAACTACCATCTACAGCAAACTTGCAGTTTTTCAGATTTTACTAACTCGCGATGCTAAAAATGAAATCGACACTTGCCATTTCTTAGAATCAAGGGAGCCCAAGTTAACGCATTTCTGCAATCACTCCAAAATATGACAGATTCGATAAGCCACCAAAGCTTCTGTGTGCTCCAGGTCACACAGGACTGCAACCCCCACACAGTTCGTTATGTGGAGACTGGAAAACCGAGATCCTGTCTCTCGTGCTATTTTCATCCCTTGTTAGCCTCACTTTTAGAAAAACCTGTATACGATCCTTCACCCAAAACAACATGGAAAGAGTCAACAGGAAAATAAGACTGAGTGATAAAGAAACAAACGGAGATTTTTCTCTCACCTTCCTGGGAACGCTGGTTTGCATGTTAATTTCCTTACAGCAATTTACTCTCTCGTGAGCCCCTCAGTGGACCCCTACAGCTCGTCTCTGAATAACAATGCCACCTGTCACGAGGAGCGGCACTGGCCGTGCCGCATGTAAAGACGGCCCTCCCATTGCTCCGGCTGTGCCCGCACCAGCAGAGGCTCGGCGGGCTTAGCCTGGAGGAAACGCCTCGCTGCGCAGCGGAACATTCTCGCTCACGGCACTGCTGCTTCAGGCGTAAAAGTACGGCTGATATTTTGGTCTCCGCGTTTGTTTTGTATCGGGCATAGGCAATCAACTACCTAAGGAATTTTGTATGTGAAGAAGGTTAACAATCTACGTGGGCAAATTAAACGTCAGGAGCATTTGGATGTGTGCGTTTTCCTTCTGGAAAGAAATGACTGGTCTTGTATCAAGACTTCCCAAAAGGTTTAACTGGTTCGACATGGCATTGTCAACATTTTTAATGGTCTTTTTCTCAAAAGCATGAGTGTGCTTAAAGGTTCTAAAATTGTAGTTTTCTTTAAGGATTACATACCCACATCAATACTTTACTAAGGAAACCGAGTTAGTTTTTAATGCACCGGGACAGGGTATTAAAGAGATGGGAATTGTAAAACACAGTCCCAGATGGGATGGGAGGGGGCAGTAAGTGGTTCTTTTGAACACTTTCTATTAAGTTTAAGAGCAGTTGTGCTCTGGCCAGTGTAGTACAGTGGTTAGAGCATCAACCCAAGCACCAAAGGGTCTCAGGTTCACTCCCGGCTCCCGGTTGGGTTTCAAATAGGAGGTGAGCAGGAGGCAACCAACCAATATATCTCTCTCATCAATACTTCTTTCTCCCCGCCTCCCTCCTTTCCACTCTCTGAAAAGCAATGGAAAAAATATCCTCATGTGAGGATTGACAAGCAAAGAAAGACTAGCGTGCTCTTCCCCTGAAGGAGAGCCACTGGCCCAGAGCACTTCCAGCTAGCCAAGAAGCAGAGAGTTAAGATGATGGAAAGCAGAGGAAATTCTAAACCCAAGTACTACCTTTTAAACACTTGAAAATTATATTTCTTGATATATATCTCTTTCATTCTGACAAATTTTTAGGGCCTAGGAGATTTAGGATAATAATTACAAGATTAACGAAGGCTTTTGAGAATGGCAATGGTTCAGAGATTCAAAAGTTTCATTATAGTTCTTCCTCATTAACTTTCCCACTCTCTGATTTCTGGGTGTATCAGATTCTTAAAGATGAAATATATGCATAACTGGGACATATGTAATTGGATTCCAGTGCCATATAAACAGCATTAATATGATTTATCTAAAGCAAGAAAATTGAAGGTAGTCCAGTTTAGGTAATTCAAAGTACACCACCACACGCATTTTAAGAGACATACTGCACCAAATGCAACAGCAAGCATGGTCTGCATCCGGGCATCTTCGAGCGAGCTCAGCAGCCCCCTTTTGCTCAGAAGGGCCCTTCCTGCCAGCGTCCAGAACTTCACGTGCTTGACCCCCACAGAGACAAACTGCGAGTCTGAGTCCGGTCGGAATTCCGCCACAAAGATACGCTGGCTGTGACCAGCTTTGCTGGCAATTTTGGCACCTGATTAAAAAAAGATACGACAAAATCACGTAGGTTAATGTAAGAACTAAGCTAATTTTTATAGAATCAAACATTTACTCAAAGTATGTAGTTCAAAAAGCAAATGATCTCTCCCACTGCTACCTAGCAACCACATGAAATACAAACACCTATTTTTGTAAAGTGGTGTGTGTACAAGGAGCTTCATTATCATTTAAGGGGCATTTTATTTATTTAATTTTGGCTTTTAAAATTCATTACAACTGGACTGTTCTTCCTTCCCACAAGCATCCACCCAGCTGCCTTGCAACTTCAGCTGCAAAACTACTGTCATTATTTAAGGGGCATTTTAGATTTTAGAACCATCTTAAATTTTAACTACTGTTAAAATTCTGTGTAGCTCCATGAATTTAACTTTGTCTAGGAGCTATGTATCTGAGGAGTCTGTCTGGATGTTAAATAAAGTGACCTTTCATTATCACTTACAGTGTAGTCCACTTCCATTCTCGATTACGAACCTCCTAGCCAAACAGAAATCAGCAACACGCCTTATACATAATTTCTTACTGAGGGAAAAGAGCAGCAAACCATCTGTAATATCAACTTCATTAGTTTTATGTTTTGTGAGCTTACGATTTCGCTGGGCTTTCTAAGAGGGCTGTACCTACAGTAACACGAGCTGTGTGCTGTGTGTTACGCTGTGGTGAATAATGGTTCCAATAATCAAGGCAAACACTACATAGAGAATTCATGTTACCACAGTATCCTTGTTTTTAAAAACCACAGAGGAAAAGCATCCTACCTTCCTGCCATCTCCAAACGGTGACAGTGTGCTCCGGGTCTAGCCCCACAGACAGCAGGAGCTTGCCAGTGGCACTGAAGCTGACGGAACACACGCCCTTCGAGTGGTAGCATCTCAGGATAGCTAACGTCTGCTTGCTCACTGCGTCCCAGACGTGAACAGACGGAGCTGTAGCTAAACACAGAGAGATCCGAAAGCTGTAACACACCGCTTACAAATGTTCCCACTTCTGAAGTGGAAACACACTCATCTCTGAAACCTGGAACAATAAGTACCACAGAAAGACTACATACTTAACTTAAAAACGCATAACTAAGACTAAATTAAGAAAAAGGAAGATAAAGGAAAGGGGAAAAATACAGAATACATCTTCAGTCTACTAGTATAGTCCAGATGGCACTTTTGACAAAGTAGCATTTGGATAAGCAAATTAGGTAATCACAACTTTAAACCACACCTCGAGGATAGTACATGTTTTAGACACCCATTGAACCTGTACAGAACTATGTGGAGAAATACAGAAACACTACACAATTAAAGAGCAAGCTATATCCAATACTAGATTATCTCAAGGAGAGATTAAAAAGCAAACACAAATTGAGAAAAGCAACAAATAGAAAACTACTGGAAAAGATTTTAAAAGAAATTTTTAACTGGATATTGGGTGGAATGCTAACTCCATATCACTTTATAAGACAGTTTTTTTTTTAAAAAAACCAGGATTTTATGGAAGAAATCTTTTTAAAAAATTACTTTTGTTGTTATTCACCTCACAGAGTCCATTTCTGCTGCTTAAAAAAAAATTCCCCAACTCTCTCTTTTCTAAGTTAAAAAAATCAGAGCTTTGTATTATTGTCCTTTTTTCATGAACTGTACCCTTAAAAAACGGGTAAGTTAATTCAGCAGCTAATTCAGTCTCATAACTCTTATTAAAATAATCAAAATACTAACATGCATTTGCTTTAAATTATAAATCTATAATACAAATACTGTACGGTAAAAATAGAGAAATAGTAAGACAAGCTGCTTTAAAACCATTTGGTGCAGAAACAAGCATTGGTCTCTAAAGAAAATATTCTGGTCAATTTAGACTCTATGGTATACCCTCTACAACTTACATTATACAGGGATCAATTAAATCTGATGGCTCCTCAGCCAAAACAGTTACAATATATTAAACCTGGGGTTTAAATTTTATTATCATTAAGTAGGGACTATGCAAAGATTTATGCAACTTTCTCTTAAAGTTATCCTTTAATTTTTAAACTTTTTCAATTACAGTAACAAATTTTATGTAAAAAATCAAAACTACATGGAAATAGTTACAAAGGTTTATCCTAAAATAAGTTATCTATGTGTGAGAAACTGACAATAATTTAAGTATTGGACTAAAATGTTCCTCATTCAATAAAAATCAAAGGATATGGGGACTGTAAACTTAATAAACCATGTTAAGGCAGTTCAAATTTAAAGTGTAAATACATACTGGCAGATCACTCTGAGTTTTTGCTAATGATAAATATTACATGGGTCATAATGTAAAAACATTTTAATATGCTTACAAAAAGCACTTCTGGGCAATTCATATACTGTATTTGCTTAAATGTGATGAGACAGATAATGGATTTTTAAGAAACATCACTTATTTTTGTCTCCAAATTTAATATGCTACAAATTACACAGTCAATTTATCTAAAATTTGAAAAGCAAATAATCTTAGATAAATTGAATTACTGAGTTTCTTAAACATGTATAAGAAGTTACAGAGATGGTAAGAAACTTATAGCAGAATTTATATTTTAAAACATCATATATAATAAAAGGCAAATAGACTGAACGGCAGAACGACCGGTCGCTATGACACGCACTGACCACCAGGGGACAGATGCTCAACACAGGAGTTGCCCCCTGGTGGTCAGTGCACTCCCACAGCGGAAGCGCCGCTCAGCCAGACGCCCTGAGCTGGGCTCACAGCTGGCAGCGCAGGGGCGGTGGTGGGAGCCTCTCCCGCCTCCATGGCAGTGCTAAGGATGTCCTACTGCTGGCTTAGGCCCACTCCCCCGAGGGCTCCCAGACTGTGAGAGGGCGCAGGCCGGGCTGAGGGACCCCCGAGTGCACAAATTTCGTGCACCAGGCCTCTAGTATATAATCAGTCTGACTATGTTAAGGGATTGCTCTACATTTAGATTGTTCTAAACTTATTGATGTAACAGTTGTTAAAATTTAAATCACTGGAAATTCTCAAGGCCTAACTTATAAAAGAAGCATTAAATTATGTTATTAAGTATATTTTATTTTTTCCTATATAGCTGTCCCTCAGTTTCCCTGAGGGATTGGTACCAAAATCTGGGGGTGCTCAAGCGCCTTATGTAACACTAGAGGCCCAATGCATGAAAATTCGTGCAAGAGCAGGCCTTCCTTCCCCCAACTGCCAGCACTGGCACCCAGGACCCGGGCTTCCCTCTGGCCCTGGCTTCGTCAGGAAGGACATCTGGAATGACATCCAGAAGATGTCTGGTCTAATTTGCATATTACCCTTTTATTATTATAGATGGTATATAGTATTTGCATATAACCTGTATTAGCCTATAGGCTATGGCAGTGTTCACTTATCATGGACCAGGCATGTGACCAGGAATATCTCATGCTTTCTAATCCCTCCTTCCAGACAGGTATGCTTCCCCATGAACTCAGGCTCAGAGAGGATAAGTGCTTTGCCCGAGTCACACCCAGCTCCGGGCAGGCAGAGCCAGCCCGTGTGCCGCCGTCAGTCCCCGGCTCTGGTCTGATCTGCCCATCGCATCCAGCTGCCTCTGGAAAAGCAACCCCACCAACTTCTCATGACCACCTTGACTCAGTCCAGTAGAGAGATGCCACTAGGGTCTCCTTACGTTACAGTCAGTCACAGAACCGGGCTTTATGCAGGAGGAGGGGAGGGCAGGGAAAGAGTTACAAATCACTGGGAAAGGTTTACTTCTCAAACTACTAATTCTTACTATATCATGTAAACGGAAAGCTAAGTTGGAAAGCCTAGTTATTATATAGGGTGTCCCCCCAAAATGTAGACACACACTTTGAGTAATTACAAAGGGAGTGTTTATTAAAATGTACTTCATTTTCAAAATTGAGCTATCAGTTAATAAAGTGTATACATTTTTGGGGGGGACACCTTGTATATCTAAAAACAATGAACACATTTTTTATTTAATAGCTTTATAAATTCACAAGCCCAAGGTAAAAATTAATAAAAAGTTATTCTTAAATATTTAAATGACCTGTTGATCTAGCATGTGCAATAATTGTGATAGTATATAAAAATAAAATTTTAAAAATTTTATTTTCAGGCAATAAAATTTATTGATTCATATTTAAGATTAAGTGTTAAACCCTCTACTTTTAACAGCTACATGAGATTGGCAAGTTAATGCCTACCATAAAGAATTCTCGTGACAACTAAGTAGGTTACATGTACAGTGTTTACGACAGTGCTGGGCACACTGAAAAAGTCAGAAGACAGTAGTACTTTTAGAAACAATTATTGTTACCTTTATTCAGATTGGGCTCAATATCACATTACAAGGATGTATTCTTCATTTTTAAAATATCCAAAATAGGTTTAAGTGTCTCATTACTCTATAAAAATATGGACTATCATTACTAAACAATATAACTAAAACAAAAAAAAATGATTAATTTTCCTTACGTGACATGTCTGCTGAATCACCTAAAATGGAAAAGGAGCAGAAAAATAATTATCCATTAATAACATAAATACTAAAAGTAAAATTTGAAAAATTCAATTATAAAATAGTGATTTTTATATAATTTAAATAATCAAGTGTCATAAAAATTAATTTTATGTGAAACTGAGTAAACTAAGTGAAGCCAATTAATTTAATTATACATACATATTAACATCTATATATATGACCTTTCAAACTTTGGATTAATACTTTATTTTATTTGCACTTCGTAAGTTAAATAAAATTTTAACAACTTTGAAAATAATAATATGATTTAAATTGATGTGCTCCTCATTTTGTTTTACAAAATGAACTGTTAATAGACACTTTAGGTTAGAATGCATCTCTACTTGAAGGGGAGAATTCGGTCTAAACCCGAGAGAAACAATGGCAAAAGTTACCGTATAACTCCAGGCCATAAATTAGCCATGCTCTTTATTTTTTTAACTGAACATTTCCGGTCTCAGTAACAGGCTAGATACAGAACACAGGAAAGCCTGGGCCCATTACGTTTGAGGAAGAAAAATGCTCGTTACGCAAAATTTTAGAAGCAGTAGTTTTTAGCAATAAAGGAGTAAAAACTTAGAAATCCTTTCAACGCAGAAGATGGCTTTGGGAGAGCCTTATATCCCTGTGAAAGGATGATTTCCGGACGCATTCTGATGAAGGCCAGCTGACATGGAACGACATGGAACGACATGGAACGACATGGAACGACATGGAACGACACGGAACGACACGGAAGGGGAGAGGGAAGAGAAACTCGCGGCTGACGGCTGGGCAGCTGCACAGGAAACACGGAGAGCTGTGAACTGCTCTGGCGAGAACCAGACGGGAGAAGACCAACACCCGCCACAGGAAGAACGCCGAGCAGCAGGGGCCTCTGTTTGGAAGCCGGGCTTGGCCCTGGGACAAGAGCCCAAATAAAGGCCTAAACATCACAGGCCTAAATATTTTCAATTTATCAATCAAGATGAAATTATTAAGTGAAATGTTTTATCTCCCTATCTTGACAAGTTCCCCCCTGTCACGGCTTGGCAGGCCTGGCTCAGTGTTAGAACTCCTTAGAATTTGGGCAGCATGAGCCAGCCTTAGCCTACCCCTCTCTCCCCCATCCCAGCTCTACCCCTCCCACAGGAGACGGGAGCCCATGTGCAGTCATCCAGCCTGCACGTCACAGCCCTTCACCGCCTCCCCGTGCGCCAGCCCCGTGGGCATCCTCAGGAGGCTTCTTACTGGTGGTGCAATCTACGACTGGCAGCTTGGACTTGGAGAAGAGGCCCAGACAGGCCCACAGCAGGGTTAGGACCCTTTGATAGAGAATTCTGGGTTTTCAGATATCATACTTCATGGAAAGCAATCCCACTGCTCTCTTGTACTCTGACTTATGAAATGTAGTTGAAGGATGTCTAAAGTGAGCCCTCTTAGAGGCTAGATTAGACTAGGTTAGTCTCAGGGAGATGATGACAGTTCTCTCCAAAATTGGCTCTTCTAGCTCTAGTTGGTTTGGCTCTGGATAGAGCGTCGGCCTGCAGACTGAAGGGTCCCGGGTTCGATTCTGGTCAAGGGCACGTGCTCAGGTTGCAGGCTCGATCCCCAGTAGGGGGCATGCAGGAGGCAGCAAATCAATGATTCTCTCTCATCACTGATGTTTCTATCTCTCCCTTCCTCTTTGAAATCAATAAAAATATTAAAGGAAAGAAACCAGTTGTTTTAGGCGCCTCAAGAAGAAGGCCCAATGCGCTGCGATGAAAGAGACAGATTGTGTTGTGTATGAAGGATCACTTTATAACAGCTTCCCAAGGAGGGGTTACACTATTTTGTTAAGCATTAAGTGATGATGGGGTTCAAGCAGATGTAAGAAGACCCTTCATCAGAGATGTTACAGAGGACATTCAAACATCTAATGATAGACTAGATAAAATGATATGATTTGTCTCTGGGATTCCAAGATTCCCAGTCAAGAAAAAAAAAAAGCTTGAATGTAATAGGGTGAAATATGAAAAAAGCAAAGTATTTTGAGTCTTCTATGACCTACATAATTTCTAACAAAGAGAACCATAAACTTTATAGGCAGTGTTCTGTGCTTTGCGGTTGCTAAAAAAAGCGTGGCAGGCGAAGTAACTATTGATTCAGTTTTCTTTAGGTTTAGAGAAAAAAAGTCCCTCACTCTGTGGTCTCTCTGGAATCTATCTTGCACTTAGTCATCAGTAAAGAACTTCTGTTACAGGTTTCGGGGGGTGGGGGTACAAGTGGGAGCAAGGCTCAGGCTACCCTGCACTGCCTGGACGTAGAAGGAGAGGGAGGCGGTAACTAGTCATTCCACATTCCCTATAGTGTTGCCTTTTGAAGAGTACAAATGTCATCATTATGATGTATATCTGAAGCTAACATAGTGTTATATGTCAATTATAAGTCAATTTTTAAAAAAGGATAAGAAGTGGACGAGAGTCCAATTTTGTGGAAGATTACCTTGTGATCACATTTTTTAATTAAAAGAAAAAACTAGAATACTAATATATTAAAGTTGCTTAACAGAGGGAGAGAAGAGGAAAGAAAAGGAGAAGGAGCAACGTTGGAAAATGAAAGAAACATGCCTTCCAGAATTGTATTCACAGAATGTAAATTCCATTTTTTAAGTTGTGTACCGTTTTCTTTTGTAAGCTTCTTGCATCCCCAGAACATGATATGTGCTCAATAAACTTATTGAATAAATAAATCTGCTCAATCAAAATGAACTGAGCAACAAAAAAGTATATGCCAAGAGGCACTGAACTAGGTTCTTTAGTGACCAAAACGGCAATAACATGGCCTCTCATTCCTCAGGCAGAGTAAAAACAAAATTCAGTTTCAAAAGACTTAACAGAAAAAAGGGTTAGACCTATCTATATTATAAAAACCCAACGGCCTAACCGTAATGACCAAAGACCGGTGCAGTGGGCGGGGGGCACACGGGTGGTCGTGTGATTCCGCACACTGGGCTTCTCGTGTATTTATATTTAAAGATTAGAATATTTTGTACATAACAGGTGAAATACCGGCCTACTTTCTTTTCAAAAGTAGAAAATTTTACAGATAGAATACAAAGGTCTCTGTGGCATCACTGTAGAACCAAGCAACCCAGAAAATAAGTATGTAACTGATCAATTGAGAACCTGTAGGAAGATATTAAAGGCATAAATCATGTCAAGAAGAAAGAGACTTGGAACACCTGGGAAGCTGGCTTAGCGACTGAGGCCACTGAGACCCAACAAACGCACACAGGGCTCCGGCCATTTCTGAAAACTCGACCGGGGTGTGCAGATCTGGCTGACAGGATCTGTTATGCAGAACTCATGGTGATCATGGATTGATTGGTAGACATGCCCTAATTAGACCTGCTATCCTCTCATCATTTTGCTGGTAGGGTTATGGCCTTTGTATAAGTTTATAGTTGCAGCGATTTAAAGACAGCAGTATAGGTGATGATTTAGAAACAGCTGGCAAATTAGATCAATTCCAAGGAGAGAGAAAGGCAGAGGGATTTGTTACCACAGAGAAGACGTGGCTTCCCCTGTGGCTTCCCTAGCTAACAGCCCTGCTGCAGCAGAGGCTCTCCCCCCCCCCCCCCCCCCGCCCCGCTAGTTATGTGCTGGCTCCCCTTGGTTACCGCGTCTTCCTCAAATTCTTCCTTCCTGCTCCACATGCTATTAAATTAAATCTTTTTGCTGATCTGAAATTTCTGCTCAAGGACTAAATCCAACTATTTCAATCAACATAAAATAGTTTATTCTTAATTTTGAACTGTGTGAATCAACTCAGATAACTGAAGTGAAAGAAAGATACCTGGAAATAAATAATATGGCCAAACTGGGTGTATGCTTTATGTGCAAATAATTTTTGAAAAATAAACAAGCTATTTTAATTTTTTCCTTAGGATACTAAATTAATTTGAGCAAGACAATCACTTAAAATTGTTTCTTTTAAAATATACAAACATACCTACTTGGCCAGTTGCTACTATGTTGATGAATTTGGGGTGCTGATTTACAGTGAGGCACAGAATATCATCATTATGTTCCTGATAAAAACTCTGAGTCCCTATAAAAAATAATTTGAGAATTAAATTTTAACACTTTACAGTATAACAGCCAACTGCACTTATCCACAGAAATGAACTGCTGTTTAACTTACTTGCTTCTTGAACACATATTTCTGAGCACTTACTATGTGCACATCATCATGAAGATGCAAAAACGACCCAGAAACCTTTAAAGGGACAGAGCCCCGAGAGGCATAAACCACCACGACACAGGCTGAAGACACGGGCCACCGAGTCCCAGACAGACGCTGGGGGTCACAGCGGAGAGGCCTGATCCTGGCCCGCGCTGCGGGCTGACCGGGATTCGGCAGATGTGAGGGTGGGTGGGAGGGGCATTCCAGGGAGAAGAATACTTGAAGCAAAGGTACAAAGGCAGGAGAGTATTGAGCAAGCACACTAGGGTCCACCTGGCTGAACGCAGGGTCATAAAAAGAAAAGTGAGAAATATGGTTGAAGGCAAATTGGAACTAGAATCATAGAGGAATTTGAATGTCATTCTATTAAATTTCATATTCTATAATCAGCGGGGAGGTACTGAAGAATTTTACTTATTTATTTTACTAGAGAGAGAGAGAGAGAGAGGAAGGGAGGGGGAGGGAGGGAGGGAGGGAGAGGGGAGAGAGAAATACACTAGTGAAAGTTAAGTACTGATTGGCTTTCCAAAGCCTCAGTGCGGACACCACCCGCCTCACCCCCACCCCCAGCAACAGGCTCACTCAGCATGCCGCTTCCCATCACTGTCAGAGACAACCATCCACACCACCCACAGAATCAAGTTAGAATGGTTTCAACGGGCAGTGAACCTTCGCTCAGAGACCTATGCGCACCGGGCATAGGAAACCCTTTTCTGCTCATATCCTCTACCAAGACTGTAAATTTGGTCAATTGTAATATTAGTAGGAAGTTCTACAGTATGAAGTATATTTTGGGCTCAGGCATTTTAATTACTTAAAGTTTTAATAAAGAATTTTAAGATGCTAAATTTAAAAGTCTTAAGTTTAAGAGAAAGGAGGGACAAGAGGAATTAGGGTTTCCTACCTGTAGCCACGTTGTGCAGAATCCCAATGGATGCAGTATGATAAACTATATCATCACCATCATTTAAATAGTGAACATTATTCCTACAGTCTCTGCCTCGGTAGCCAAAAACAAGCTCCAGCATGAGGTCCTATGACAATGATAAAACCAAAATGTGATTCCTCGTGTCTCAATATTCACCATTTTTTATTGTGTACAGTATTGGTATCTTCAGACAAAATAAAGGATGCCTTTCTGATGTTTTACAAACTGCAAACACAAAATTAAAGTAGACATACTTCTTTATGTAACCTGCCTTGGACAGCTAAAACACATTCTATCTTTTCCACATAACATTGTAAAAGTGAAAAGGAAAGCAAGATTCCAAGAATTTCGGTTCTTAAAGATTTTATGGGTTACACATTAAGATACTTCTGTACAAAAGAATATTCCGGTTTGTATTCATTAGTTAAAATAGTAGTTATTTTGACTATAACTCAGTGGGAATTAGGTCCCAGGGGTGTGCTTTTGGGCGTGAGAACAGTGCAGCGACATTGGTGCACAAAGGCAGTGCACCCTCCCTGACAATCAGGCTCTCAGGCCCTGGGGCCGAGTGGGGCAGGGAAGCAACAATCTCCCTCCTACAGTTCTGACGCCTCATTTTCGACCCAACGTGGCAGTTCGCTTGCTGCTGCTGATACTGGGATTACAAAATGCCCAGGATGTCACCCTAAAGCTCAGCCTTGACATTTAAGCAATCAATGTTGACAACCGAACAAAAATGATTATTCATTACGTTTATTTTCATTAAAACAGATTTGGGTATTTTACAAATAGAAAACAGAATGACCCAGAGAAAGAGTTTTCCTCACCTCTATGGGTCTCTTTTTCTTGCCAACATTGTTGGTCTGGAGTTTCTCTGGCTGTGGTGGGGCCCTGCTCACGGGGGGCCTGAAACAGTGGGGAGAGGAGAGGCAGTTATGGGCACCTGCACGGAGAGAAATGTCTAACTCGCCTTCCAGAGGGAAATATCCGGCACCCCCCCACAAAAACAAGCCCCGTCTGTGTGCTCACTAGACTGTGCCCTCTCTATCGTCACATCTTCTAATGCACGAAGGTATTCGATCTTTTATTCATTTTACTTTTAATTTCTTTAGTGTGTTTCATAATGTAAATCCTATACAGCAGACTGCTTATAAAAATATACAAATGTTAGTTTTACATATTCAAAGCCTGGATTACTGCTCGAAAGTACCTATCACAGTATTTTATATCTGGCACGTAGTCAATAGCTTCTTCTTGAACTGCATTTTGAAAATATTTCTATGAATTTCTATTGCCAACAGAAATCACGTCTGAGTTCGAATTGTGCTCTTGCCTGCCCCTCTGCGCCTACCTTCTCTCCCTCCTGCAGTCCCAGCTTGGCCGTGGCACCACATCAGCCCAGCAGGCCCCATTACAGTTCTGAAGCACGTAAATCATACCACCCTCTGTAAAAGGTGACGGCTATTCCTACTGCCTCCGACTCCTTCACTTCTCTTATCCTCACTGTTTACTCAAGCCTAACCAACTTCACCTGCACAGCGGCTCTCCAAAATCTAGCTCCCTCTTCTCCGTTTCCACTCCTAGTTCGGGACTATTCGTAATGTCCCATTCGGGACTATTCGTAATGTCCCATTAGGTGTACAGAGTTCACATTTGATTCATTGAAATGTGGAGGTTCTTTCCTAAAGTTCTTTGTAAAATAAAAATTAAAACTGTTCACCATTTAGTTTTAACTGATAAAATCATTGTTCAAAGGTTTAATAACCTGAACACTGAATCTAAATTAATCATGTATCAGCTCCCCCCTCCAAATTTTAGGATAATATTAATTTTAAAAAATGTTTTTATTGATTTAGAGAGAGGAAGGGTCAGGGATAGAGAGACAGAAACACTGATCCGCTGCCTCCTGCACGCCCCCTACTGGGGATGGAGCCCGCAACCAGGCGTGTGCCCTGACTGGGAATCAAACCCGTGACCTCTTGGTTCATGGTTTAACACTCAACCCCTGAGCCACTCCCACTGGGCTAATTTTTAACAACAAAATCAGGAAATAATACAAATCAACTTGCCTCTGAAAAATTCCAATATTTATAAATAAGTCCATAAAAATAAAAGCATAACAACATGTGTATTTTCAAAATGGTTTTCAAGTTAGTTATCCATAAAACATAAATGAAGTGTTATGTCTTGAACATCTGTAATAATAAAAGCGTAATATGCTAATTAAGCAGAAAGCCACGGCAGGCGGGGCCACGGCAGAGGCGGCTGGCAGAGGCCGACGCAGGGGGCAGGGGCCGAGCCCCCTGCTCGGATTTCATGCATCAGGCCTCTAGTGTAATATGAAAGAGTGTGCATTTTCATGGTCAACAGCTTGTATAGAAGTACATCACCTTGACTGGCTGGTGGCATAAAAATTAAATGCACTTAGAAAATATATAAAGAGCTTTTCAAATTATCACAACAATTTTGGTTTCAACCCTTTTTCATATACTTAAAAATATATGTAATTAATAAATATAACTGAAATGTATAATGTTTAACTCAAAATATTTGTGCTAGGATCACTTCAAAGAAGGACAGCAGCCTTGGTTAGCTCTGCTTCCAAGTCATTTTGTTGAACCTGATTTGATGTTATCATTTGAGAGCTGTAATTTTTATCTATATAATCTCATGTAACAGTTACGTATACTTTAAACCCTGTAAAAATAATTCATATAAGATATATTATTGCTTAAAATTACACAGCTTGCGATATTATACAAGTTAAATAGTTTCAGAGAAGTAGTTACTTATGTGTGAATCCAATAATTAAGATGCTCTTCATTTCAGAAATACTCATTTCAAAGGAGAAAAACAAACTGTGATTAGAAGTAAAGAACACCAAGTAACATAGGTCATTAATGGCAAACATAAAAGATAAAATTACAAAATTAGGCCTCATAAGACATAGCAAAGAAAGAGGATTACCTGGAACCTCTTTTTTAGCAGCAGATAAAAAGGGGAAAAGATTACAACACAGATTTAATTTAAAACACTAGTAAAATACCTCCTGTAATAAAATATTTTTTTACATATTTAATGTAGATAAGCTATACTGTATATTTTAAAGGCCTGTTTTTATTTATTACTGCATATTAGAAAAGACTTAATTTACTATAATAATGGCAGGGAAATAAGTAAAGGAGAAAAATAAATGAGAATTCAACATGTTGTTACAAATGTTAAAACTTGCAAAAAACAGATAATTCCTGTTGTCTGCAAATTAAGGAGCACCCAATATTTGAATTTCTATACAATCTCATTTCAAATATCCTTTTTCCATCCTTATCTTCCAGCATTTTCCTAATGGTACCTTTTAAAAAAAATCACAAAACTCCTAAAGTAGCCTTTACCACAAATGGTTCTGCTTCAGAAAGGTTAGGAGACATTTTCATCTCAGTACAAGTAGCCACAGAAGAACCCAGAGTTCTTGCACACAATTTTATCAAACATACAAATACATTCACTGCCTTATGTTAATGTTTAAAATTCATGAAGACATTAAATATGCATGAAATGACCTTTATAGGTTTATAAACGGAAACTTTTCCCACTGATAAAAATGTATGATTAAGAGATTGTTTTTATCAGTCTCTGAAACTTAAGGGAAAACTGAAACTATCTAGAGTAGGAGTCTGAAAAGTCATTTTGAAACCAATGATTATAATCAAGGCTCTCATAACAACACCCACATATTGTATTTATAAAATGCAACTGTTTTGTAGGATTTGTCCTGTTTCATTTTCTGATTCTTTCTTGACAAATGTAGTTCAATGTTTTATAGGGGAAAATATACCTTAAGTAACCATAAAGACCAAAACAGAAGAGTCAATTTTTGAGTAAAGTATTTTCTTTAATAAAATACTGACCTTACTATCCCCTGCCTTCAAAAGGAGCAAAAGGAAAAAAGGAGGAGACATATGAAAACTGATCATGAATAAAATGTACCAGTTTAGTAAGCAGAGAAAAAACAAATATCAAAAATTTCACTGGTAATAAATTACTTAAATACTTAAGATTTGTTTCACAAATATTTAGATGAAAAGAATAACAAAATTATTTAAGTCATTTAGGTAAAATTCCCCACAAAGTATCAAGCAATTATAGTAGTTATCAAATTGTCATCAGAAACATTTTCCTTTTAAGTGAATATTTGACAGCATTTGTTTTAACTTTCTATCAGGTGTCTTATTTCACATTTGACAATAATGTATTTTATTTAAAATATGAAAATAATTACTGATACAGACTATTTTCCCTCCTCACAAATATATTCAAAGTTGGTAAAAAGAAATATCTCTTTATTTTTATATCCTTTGATTCTTTTATTTCATGAAAATGAAGACTCCTCACTATGAATCACATTACTGGCTTCTTCTGCCTCAACATTTTCAGAAGAATTTAGTAGAGCTGAATTATGATTTGAGAACAAGGTGTGAAATAATTTCAAAATAATTTTTAAAACATTAGCTGTAAAAAAAAAAGCAAGCTAACAGCAAAGATCATAATCATGACTGTCAAATACTCTCCATTAGCAGGAAGATTATTTTCACCTGTCAGAACTTGGGTCACTTCAGCAATTGAGGAAGAAAATTAAATGTTTTACCATAAAAGATGGCCTACATATTAAAATTAGGTCACACTTTGACATACTAAATTTATCTGATAAATATTTTTCTTTAAAAAATATAATAAACAAAAAAGACTTATGGAAATGTCAAGTGCCTTTTCCCTTATGAAACACTTTTCATGGTTCATGACCTGGGTGATATACTTGCCTTTAAGTAATTTTAAGCACTATATTGCAAATATTCTAATTAGGAACACCCACATTTGCATATTTATTTATTTATTTATTTATTTTTAAAATATATTTTATTGGTTTTTTTACAGAGCGGAAGGGAGAGGGATAGAAAGTCAGAAACATCGATGGGAGAGAATCATCGATCAGCTGCCTCTTGCACGCCCCCTACTGGGGATGTGCCCGCAGCCAAGGTACATGCCCTTGACCGGAATCGAACCCAGGACCTTTCAGTCCGCAGTACAAGGCTCTATCCACTGAGCCAAACCGGTTTCGGCCACATTTGCATATTTAAATATATTACTTTATTAATTAATATATAGGTAGTGTTCATTACTTTGTGAATATTTAATTTCATAGAGTGTTTCAGTATTAACCAAGGTACTCCTCAGGTTAATTTGTGTTTCATTCCAAGGGAGGGATGTCATTGGTAAAGGCCTACTATCTAAATTCTTTCATTTAAACCATAAATTAGAAGTCATTTTACCTCTGAGGAAACTGAGGCTCAGAGAGGATGAACAATTTTACAAGATTCATATTTATCGTTTACACAACTGGTAAATGATAAAATGAGAATTGTAACCCATTGTCTGAATTCAAACCCCATGCCATTTGCCTCCTTCTCAGTTGCTTCAACCTTGAATTCTGTGCAAGTATTCAGACTATAGCTTGGCCAACTGTTTTGAAACATCTCTAACTTCATACTTTGCCTCTTTATACGCGGTGACAATGCTGAGGGTCAGCCATGGCTCCTCACTGTTACTCTCTGAGGTGTACCATCACCAACAGGGGCCCGATGAACAGCTGTGGAGGCATCACCACCTCAACATCCCACCAGGGTGGGAACTTTGGGGTGAATGTCTAGTTCCGCCCTCTTCTCCATCACCGTCATGCATCCCACCCTTCCGACGTCATCCTTTCCCCGATTCTTAAACCCACATACGTAAACGCCAACCCCTCTGCAGTGCTTTTTTCGGATATAATTTCTATGAGCTGAGCTCCAGTGCTCGCCAGCACTCCCCTCACCAACTATACATTCACTTGAACCTTCCACACATCCTGTTCGTTGTGAATGCGTTCCCTGTCTTTACCTCCCCGCTCAAACCCTCTTACTAACTTCTCATCGTGAAGTTTTCCTCCTCACAGCTTCTACAGAAGAGGTCCCCGTGGTTCCACCTCGCACTCCCTCTGTTCCTCACCGCAATTTCTGGACAATGTTTCCTTTATTGTTTCTTAAAGCCTCTTTGCTTCTGCAATCCATGCGACTCACTGATCCATATGCCTCTCTATTGCTTCCTATCTTCCCTAATGATCAGGTTCACAATTTCTCTCTTGGTCTGTCCCCTAGCTTAGAGACTTTATTAAAAAGTTATCTCCTCATAAAATCATTGTGTACACATCCTTATTTTTGATTTGCTGATTCTAGACAAAGACCCCGTAATTCCCATTAGAGTCAAGCTATACTTTAACTTCCCTTTTTGAAAAAATTCTGAAATAAATTTATCCCTTGATTAAAGGCACATGATTCAAAGGGCCTTTTCAAAATTTATTATTTCTGCTCATGTGCTTCCTAAAAAGTACACAGTACCAGGTTTGATTTTTATTATCTCCCCAACCCCATCACATACATTTATAAAAATTAGCAAATAACATTCTTCAATGATATAGACTTTATATATAACATCATCCCTTAAACAGATTTCTAAAAAGTGTCACCACCAAAAAGTACACAAGGAAAAATATGGTTTTCTAAGAGGTACTGGGGACTGTATAATAAGAGCGCCACTGTTACTTCGTTTTTGCAAAAATACATTCAGTTAAAGAATAAATTCAATTAATAGCAGTATCGTTTTCTTCATCTAGTTTTAAACTTGACTGTTACCTCTCATCAAGTGAGGGTTCTTTTTGTTGCAAATGGGGCTTGATTCCAAACATTGGGCGAATATTTGTTGATAAGGCTCTGATGGTGTAACTGGTTTCATTCTCTCTCGAAACATCACTGTCGTAGCCTACCATGAGAGAGAAGAGTTGGTCATTAACGGATAACTGCAGAGGCCAAGTATGTGACCTTTGTTATTTGGATACAAAAATGTTCAATGATATAAGCTAAATAAAGTATATTATTACAACCAAATTATAAAAGAATATACAGCCAATAAAAACGATGTAGAAGAGTATTTAATGATATGTAACCATGTTTCAAAGTATTACTAAGTGATAAGAGCAGGCTCCAAAAAATAAGTTCAATATGATACCATTTTTGTTAAAAACATACTATGTATTCAAATGCCTTATTACTAGATCCCAAAATATTAACAGAAGTTGCCTCCGAGTGGTCAAATTATGGATGCTGTGCTTACTATTTACTGTAAAAGGTATTTTCTAACTTTTCTATCATGACCTGGTATTACTGGTATATTAGGAATTAATTTAAAACATGAGGTTAGATATCATAAATTTTTAAACAGTACTTATTTAAGTATGGTTACCGTACATTTGTAGATAAAGAATATGTAAGTCATCAATACATGACAGCCTGTTCTTCTTGAGTCACACAACCAATTTTGGTGCTAAACAGACCAAACAGACTAAACTCACAATTATTCAAACATCCGTATTACTTGTTTCAGCGTCTGCAGCTTAAACCAGCCGTACTATTTTCTCTATGTTCTAGTTGAAATATACTGTAAGGCAACACACCCCCATCTTCTTCCGAGCCTGTGTCCGACTCTTCACTCTCACAAGGCCTTTTTTCCCGCGAGCCCTCCACCTCGTTTGTCCAAACCATTAAGGACGTGTCCGCGCCTCCCAAGGTCACCAGCATGCTGTCATCACAAGTCCAGCGCACATTGGTGACCTGTGTACTATGCGCCACGTACCTCTTAAACTTTCCACATTTTCCCTAAAGATTAAAAAAAAAAGCCAAAAAGTCATTGGGAAATTTCATTACTTGAAATCTTTCAGTTAAAATTTTGAATTTCTTTCTTAATATGTGACTAGGAAATCAGTCATTATAAATACAATGTATACAAATTAGAAAATACTGAAATTCACTAGAATAAAGAATCACAGTTCCCAAGCTGGTAGGACAGGGTACACCTAGTACTGTCACACCTTGCTAGTACCAGGGACATAGCTTTTTTAGAAACCAATTTGGTACTGTGCATGGAAAGCAGAAAAACATTCTGACATTTCATTTACCAAACCCTCTTCTAGAGATCTATGCTAAAAAACACCGCGTGTGCAACATTTACCACGGCGTTTACTTCTAGCAGTGAAAAAGTTTAAATACCTTATATGTTCCTAAGAGTAATACCACAGTGTATGCCTATGGAATAATACATATCTATTAAAAACAATGGCCATGAGACATATTGTTGAAAATGGAAACAACGGTTTAGAAATCAGGATATAAATATCTATGTGCAAGGTAGCCATCTTAACAAAAGTAATTATCGAGCATTTTGGTATAAACCCATTTAGGCCAAGCTATAATGTCTTTTAACTTCATTCATTCACTATCTGTAAGCACCATACATGGGAATGTATTTTTCTTTTAAATATCAAGAAAAATACAAGTTCTAGAGACTGGCAACTTTTAAATCCTGAACAGCAACATTATAGGTTACAGAAGTACACTTCAGAGTAATGTATCATAAGCAGGTTTCAGATGGACATTTGTTCAAGGATGTTAATGTAAGAAATCTTTTAAATACACAAAACGTAATGCCAGCTAAACCAGTAAGCCTTCTGGAAATAAGAGTTAGCTGAAATAAAAGGAGGACCTGTTAACAAAACACTGCAAGAAGGTAGTTTGCCTAAGACTTTATGGTTCTTGCTGCAACAGGTGAAGAAGGAATATGTACAGCAATATCCTAGGGCCTCTTCTTAGGCATTTATACCATCTAAAATGCTGGAAGTGAAGTTTCTGACTAATAATGTTTTATTGGAATATGTTTTTATCCTGTATAATAAAAGCCTAATATGCTAAGTGTCCAGTTGTCCGCTCAACCACTGAAAGCAGCTAAGGCTGCTCAACCGCTTGCTATGATGTGCACTGACCACCAGGGGGCAGACACTCCAACTGGTAGGTTTGCTTGCTGCTGAAGTCCAGCTGATAGGGATTGAGCGAGACGGGCTGGACACAACCTGGAGGCTTCCCGCAGTCCCTCCCCAGCTGGCCAACCTCCCATGTCTCTCCCTGGCCCCAATCGTGCACCGGAAGGGGTCCCTCAGTCTGGCCAGCATCCACTTGCAATCCAGGACCCCCCAGAGGATGTCAGAGAGCTGGTTTCAGCCCGATCCTGCAGGCCAGGCCAAGGGACCCCACTGGTGCACAAATTCGTACACAGGGCCTCTAGTCAACTATAAAGTCCTACCACTTAAGTGTATAAAGTAGATACAATACTTTCTTGGGCACCCGAGTTCGCTATGAGAATTTTTAAGCTTGTGTTTTTACTTCAATGATTATCTAAAAATATATGAGGCCTGGCAGTGTGGCTCAGTGGTTGAGCATAAGCCTATGAATCAGGAGGTTACGATTTGATTCCCAGGGCACATGCCCAGGTTGCAGTCTCCATTCCCAGTAGGGGGGCATCAGGAGGCAGCCAACCAGTGATTCTGTCTCATCACTGATGTTTCTGTCCCTTGCTCCCTGCCTCTCACTGAAATCAATAAAATCATATTTAAAATAAATTAAAATAATATGAGCAATTAAGACCATTATGAACCAAACATCATATATGGTTTCAGTGCCCTATTTCAAATATATGTTTAAGCCCATGTTAGTGCCAAATTATGTATCTGAATTTGTGACCATTAAGAATAAATGCATCTAGACTAGATACATGAATTTTACTTTTGTAATGTTTCCCAATAGTTTGACTAGAGGAAAGCAATAAGAGAATTGAATCACCGCACACTAGCATAGACATGTAGTATAGTACTCCAAAGAATTTGTACAGTTTGGTTTTAGCAAAATAACATCATCCATCATATTAAATCAATGTTGTGCCTTTTAGTTTTGTAGATATGTATAGTATTTTTATTTAATTGATAACAACATTAAATTTTAAAGGTATAAATATAAACTTGTTACTTACTGCTAATGGTATATATTTAATCAAAAGAATACTAAAATTACTTAAGTTACTATTAGGATAAAAGGGATATTTTCTTTAGAAGGAACATTTACATTACTCACTATTGAGAAACACTGTACAACATAATATATAACTTAAGACATGGAGTCACAAATTATGTTACTTCTAGATAAAGCCAGAGAGATGACGTTAAGACTAGGAAAAGGCAGTTACAACTGGCTGCTTATATTTCCCTCTATTTCCTCCTCCTTCTTTCCTTCCTTCCTTTCTTCTGCTTCCTTCTTTCCTCCTTCCCACATAAGAAAAAAAAAAAGAATAAGAACATAATTCTGAACCTTTTATATTATAACTTATATTACCTCTGTAATATTGTTATTCCACTGTTGTAATGAAATAGCATTTCAGAGGTATGACATGCTACAAAAGGACATTACATTAATGTTATAATTGTAATCTTAGGACAGATCAAGAAAAACACATACTTTAGTGGGATATCTAAATAACTTCACAAATCCCAAATCATCCCCAGTGGCTAGAACCATTTTGTCATGGGTGAGGCAAGAGGCAGTTACATCTGTGACATCTCCAATTACTGGCCAAATCCCCTCACAGCACAAACCAAGCACACTTGTCCATGATGCCCAACCAATTTTTTCTACCTAAAAAGGGAAAAAAATATTGTAAGTTTAAAATATCTAAACCTAAAAGTTAACAACTAAATATGAATATTTTTCTTTGTAATTGTATGCCATAGTAAAATAAAAAAAATGTAATAAAAATTTTTAGTTGTCTTGGTTTTGTAGCCTCCCAAACTCCCTAGTTCCTATAGAAAAATTTTTTTTAAATTTATCTTTATTGTTGAAAGTATTACAGATATCCTTTTTTCCCAATTGACCCCTTCTAGCCTGTCCCCACCCTTGTCCCCGGGACTTCAGCACATTATTATCTGTGTGCGTGGGTTATATGCATGTAAGTTCTTTGTTAATCTCTTTCCACCCACCCCCCACCTTCACTTTGAGATTCATCAGTATTTCCATGTTTCTATGTCTCTGGATCTATTTTGTTCATCAGTTTATTTAGTTCTTTAGATTCCACATGAGTGAGGTCATGTGATACTTATCTTTCTCTGACTGGCTGATTTCACCTAGCATGATACTCTCCAGGAACCTCCATGTTGTCTGCATAATAGTCCATGGGTAAATATACCACAGCTTCTTTATCCACTCATCTACTAAATTTTAACATGACATTATTAAAGATTAGACACCCCACCCCGTGCATGAATTTTGTGCACCAAGCCTCTAGTACATTATGAGGATGTTTTCCAATTAATCACTGTTGGAAATTATAAACTTTTATTTACAGTCCCTTCTGTATTAAGCCACTTTCATGTTAAATTGGTTTAACTCTCTTCCTTAGCCATGTCATGTCAAAAACTTTTGCTAACATTGTCAGGCACAAAACAGAACACTCTGTTTTCCTTTTTTTAAGCAGGAATTTGCCACTCAGCATTTCACGCATATGGGTTCCAAATGATTCGCCCCCATGCAGCACTCTAATGCGGGATGTCATGTCATCTACTTGCGATGGCATGCTTCCTGTGCTTTAAGGAAGTCATTGGGGCACAGCTGGATGTACAAGATGCTTTCTTACTACAGCATCTCTTCCTTTACCCATCAATGTGGTCTGCCCCCATAAAATAAACTCAGAAAAAGAATATCCATCATTTGAATAACCTGAGAACAGGCTTCACGTGAAACTAAAGGAGAGTGGGCATTAGCTCTGTAACCATGTTTAGTCGTATTGACATACAAATTCTACTGTCTTCCTACCTCTGTCCTGGGCATGGTTTGTCTTTTCCCTCTGGGAGCTTCAAAGAATAACTGTTCTTTAGCACCAGTGTTAACCTGTAAGAGCTTCCCTTAAGAAGAAGGCAAAAAATATATACACATACATAGTCATCTATTTGTAATCTTAAAATAGAGACCATTACAAACATAGCATGAAAACTTGATATTACAAAGAAAACCGTTTAATAAAATTCACTTTTACTATATAAAAATATGAACCTTATATGTTAAGAGGAAGAATACTAGTTGATAAAAATTATAAAAGTCTATGATAACAAATATTTTAGAGATGCAAACTAAAACCAGAAATGTCATTTCTCACCTAACCATGCCAAAAATTAAGCCAGATTTAACAACTTCAATTGCTACCATGGGTGTGAAACCTGATGTTGGGCACACAGTCTAATACAATTATTCTAGAAGGAAGTTGGACATTTGAATAAAATTTTCAAATGTGAAAAAATTACATATACCAATATAAAGTACAAATACATATACATTTAGTATTACTTTTAACTTTTATGGGAAAAATTAAACACAAAAGCTGTTTTCCTTTGCAGTCAATATATATTAAGAGCATTTGATTTTATTACTTCCTATATAATTAAGTTATTAAATTCATAAGTGGTTTCATTTAAAAAAAATATTTTATTGATTTTTTACAGAGAGGAAGGGAGAGGGATAGAAAGTCAGAGATGTCAATGAGAGAGAAACATCGACCAGCCGCCTCCTGCACACCCCATACTGGGGATGTGCCTGCAACCAAGGTACATGCCCTTGACCGGAATCGAACCCAGGACCTTCCAGTCCACAGGCTGACGCTCTATCCACTGAGCCAAACTGGCTTCGGCGGTTTCATTTTTGTGTATGTCTACACATAAAAACTATTTGTTACTGTGTATATATAAAAAAAAATCCTACCTGGAAACTAATTTTGGAGCTTTTACCATTTTGTTCAATAGTATTTGAAAAAAGCTGATTTACAATACTAGATTTATAGAGATGACACATGAAACAAAATCCTTAGAAATGGCCCTGGCCCAGTAGGTCATTTGGTCAGAAAGTCACCCAGACACGTCTAGTTACAGGCTCACTCTCCGGGCAGGCAGGCACCCGCAGCAAGCAGTGAATGCAAAGACAAGCGGAACAACAAATCAGTGTCTCTCTCTCCCTCCCTCTCTCTCTAAAACCAATTTTTAAAAAGCCTTAAAAAACGCAGCATTTAAAATATTTAGCATTTATCCAAACTTATTAAACGCTGTCATATGCCCTGCATTCTGCTAAAACACGAAGATATTAATTAAATTGTGTATCTTATATAATTATGACTATAATTTTTAGGGAATGTAATTATATCAAACAATGGGGAAATCACTTTAAAATTCTAACATACCGATTTTCCAAATTTCCAGTTGCTATTTACATCAAGCTTTTTTTTGACAAGAACCAGGACAAATGATTAATATTATTTTGGGTAATACTTAAATTACTTTACAAATTAGAGTTTGCACTTGCTGGACTATCATTTGAATTATACTAGGAGAAATACTGAAAAGTCTAAACTCATGGTATTTATTCGTCGTCAGATGTGAAATAAAACAATGGGAAATAATTTTGAGAATGATATTTTCTCTTCACAATGCTTTTGAACTCATCTGTTAAATCACTTTTTGTTTCTCTAAACTAGCAATACTAAATCAAATGAAACTTAAAAAAAAAACAACAGTAAGTTATTTAAATTCTTACCTCTGATGTCCCAGTCAATATGGGTGATGTAACTCGTGGCGCCCTTGCAAATTCCCACTCTCTTACTGCTTGTTACATTGTAGATGTCCACAAAGCTGTCATGGGACGCCACCGCAAGGTATTTTCCAGAGCCTGTGGTTGTACAACTGGAGTTAATGGTGTTACTATCTTCTGGGAGAAACTCCGTTGTTTTGTAAGTTATAGCAAGCATATGTGTCAAATGGTAGAAGGTGACATATTTTAAAAAATATATTCTAATTAACAATGAAGTACGTTTTGTAGTGTAGTAAAGTAGTTAAGTGGAAAGCAAATGTCAAAAATTATATACAATAAACTTTTGGCACACTAAGCATTTAACCAAAAAAAACAAAACAAAACAAAAACAAAAACTGCAATCTTATGAATTTAAGAAAAAAATAAACCAACATAGGTAAGTTTTGCCTTAACATTAGTAATTGCTACATTACAGTAGGTTTTCTGATCAGTCGTATACAGCAACTGATGAAACAAAAATGTAACTTCGAAAGCATTAAGATGAAAGTGAAGATAGTCCCTCCAATCCTTTTATGTTACAAATGAAGAGACTGAAACTCAGAGTAGGTCCGGGCCCAAGTCACACAGAAAATTTAGTGGCTGGTTTGGCACTAAAGGTATTTTGCCACTGATCTCACACAGAACTTTTACCTCTCACCATACTGCTTCTCTAGTGAAAAAAAAAAAAAGTAAAATTCTTAGATAAAATAACAGTTAATAGCCCCGGCCACTGCAGCTCAGCTGGTTGAGCATGGTCCCATGCGCCAAGAGGTAACTGGCTCAATCCCCAGTAAGGGCATGCAGGAGGCAGTCGTTCGATGCTTCTTTCTCCCTGTTCTTTCCCCTCTCTCTAAAAAATTAATGAAAGCATTATTTAAAAATATCAGCTGATAAAGATCATGCATTGATTTATTTACGCACTGCCAGACCAAGTTAATAATCAAATGTTATTTCCATGGAATCTTACCTGGAGAGAATCGGATATCCGAAATAATGTCTTTTCTGTGGTGAAAAGATACAAGATCCTCGAGAGTATCTGCATTTGCCATTAAGAAACTTCCATCACTGAGACCTACAGCTAAAGCTTTACCATCAGGAGAGAAACAGCAGCATCGTCCACCTAGGGAAGACAGCACACGACAGATGACTTTCTTTCATTTAAAAAAGTATGTATTTAAAGAGCCTTTCATTTCAAAGAGGATTCCTATACTTAGTACAGCCTCAAATCAACATTAAAAAGAAATCAAGAGATCCAGGTAATGAAGTCTTCTATGGAAATCAATGGTATGAAATCTTAAGCAATAATTAATACAAACCATTCATTCCCTCTTCTGAAAGTAACAAAATCAGTATTGAGACTCACCTTAAAAGAAATTAAATTGTTGAACAAGGGTGAGAGTTTTCCACAAATACAAAAATCCAATGACATATGTGAAAATTTTTTTGGGGGGGCGGGTGGTTACCTTTGTAGTTTCTATCCAACAAATCAGAAATTAAAAATATAAACTCATCTTTATAAAAATGCTTTCAAATTTAAAAAATCTGAAAATAAGCAATTATTAGTCTAAGCTAGGAATATCTATCTATACATGTTTCAAAACCACACATGAAGAAATAATAATGTTAATATTATTTTATTTTTTCGAAAATAAGGGTTAGTGCTGCATTGGCAGCCACATAAAAACGAGCTTTCCTAATAGCAAGGGAAGCAGCAGGCGCATTAAAATCCCGAAGACTTGGTACCTTGTGCAAAATTTGGAAAGGAAGGGATTAGGGTATAGCGGATATAGAATGAAAAGTTACAGAATGAATTAGGATCAAGTAGTTATTTAATCATAAAGCATATAATGAAGAAATCTAGGCCACGGCTGTTGAGATTTAAGAATCAAGAGATGACGACATGGAGCAGGGTGGCAACAAAAGAGGTGATGGGAAATAGCAGGATTTGGATATTTTGAAGATAGAACTGACAAGACTTGGACTAGGAAAAAGACCAGAGTCAAGGAAGGCTATGTTTTTGTGATTCCATTTATTGAGATGGGGAAAAATTAGGAAAGGTAGAAATTTTGGTTTTTACCCACTAAGTTAAGGATGCCATGAACAGCTCAAGTAAAGACATGGCAGAGCCAGTTCTTCTCTGGAGCTCCAAGAAGAAGAGGCTGAGAGATAAATATGGGAAGCAGTACCATACAGATAGCAGCTACAGCCAGGAAACTGGATACCAACTTATTAATTTACTAGAGGCCTGGTCATGAAATTCGTGCACAAACAGTATCATACAGATAGCAGCTGCAGTCAAGAAACTGGATACCAATTTATTTACTAGAGGCCTGGTGCATGAAATTTGTGCACTTGAGGGGAGTTCCCTCAGCCCTTGAGGATATCCAATGGGGAGTGGGACTAAGCCAGCAATTGGACATCCATGGAGGCGGGAGAGGCTCCCGCTACCACCCCTGTGCTAGCCAGCCATGAGCCCGGCTCAGGGCTTCTGTGGGAGTGTGCTGATCACCAGGGGGTAGCTCCTGCACTGAGTGTCTGCCCCCTGATGGTCAGTGTGTGTCATAGCAACCACTCATTCTGTTGTTTGGTCGATATGCATATTAGCCTTTTATTATATTGGATTGCCACTCAGCTCCAAATCCACCCCTTTTTCCTGGTCTGTGATACTGGAGCTGGACCCTGTAGACATTTTTCCTTTGCCAGCTGCCTTGATTTGGCCAGTAGGAGGTGCTGAAGGGCCCCTTTCAAGGCAAAAGCAGAAGGAAGGAACTTTTCTGGGGCGCTTATAGGGGAGTTTCTTTGACACCACAGCAGAGCAGCCCTCTAGCAAGTTTCTTTTCCACTGGCAGGTTGTAGTTCCTGTGACACCCACACCCTCTCCAAAAAGATCTGAATCTCGGCCTGGGGAAAGGGGGAAAGGGCCCATCCTCTGACTTCATTCCTTGTCTTGTCCACTAGCCTGTGGGTGGTAGCTGTTTTCTGCAGTTGCTATTTCTATACCCCTCAAGAATCCTGTTTTCCAAACCCTTTTATTAGTTAACATTTCATATTAAATTTTCCCTGTTCAAATTTCTGGGGTATCAGTCAAGAAACTGTTTCCTGTTTCTGGACTGATCTAGAATTGGTACTGACGTGGTCATAGGAGACAGACCATTAAAGAGAGGACTTCTGGAATGGGTTTGGTCATGTCTTTGCGTTTGAGCATAGTGCTAAGTCTTTGCCAATGAGAAATTAGTAATACAAGGTATGCACTGGCAATAACAATTAGTTAAGTTATATCCTGCAATTGATTATGATAGGTATCTACTGAAATAAGTGCCCCAGGAGACCAAAAGGCTATTGTCCTTGACCATTACAAAAAGAACGATGACCACAAAGACTGTGTAGTGCAACTGAGTGCATGGACACTGATAGAAAGAAGCAGTAAGCTCAGTTCTCAAAATTCTCAGCACGAAAATAAAGACAGAACTTCCAGGCAAATCTTAAAAAAAAAAAAAAATCTCTGACAGGGCTGATATTGCTGAAAATTAAACACAAAATTTAACTGTGTTGGTTTAAAATTTATAACTTAAAATCAAAGCCCCACCAAGTTTCTTATGTGAAAGTTAGGGCACTGATTGGGAAGAAAGGGAATGCTGAAACTTGGAATGCGATCATCGGGTTGAAATCTGACAAAACGGAAATCCTGAACGTACATTCTGAGTCTCGGTGCAGTGGCCAGTGCAGAGACTGCTTACTCTCCTGTCTACGAGAGGAGTGACTTTCTGAGGCAGAAGCTTTGGCAAGGAGACACTTAGTGTCTGAAAAACATCACAGCCACTATTCCTCTGCTGTCGCAGCTTGGATCTCATCCCAGCATGCTCTAGGGCAGAGGTTGGAAAACCTTCTGATAAAGTACCAGATAGCAAATATTTTCAGTTTTGTGGGTCACATAGTCTCTGTCACAACTACTCCGCTCTGTATTGTGGTGCAAAAGTAGACTTAGATAATACATAAAGGAATGGGCATGATTTTGATTCAAAAACATTTATTTACAAAATCATGGGCTGGGTTTCATCCATGGGCTAACACCTGATACAGAGGAAGGACTCCCAAAAGCTTCGGGCGATAAGAATGTTCAAACAGATTTTTCAGATGCAACTTGCACACCCACTCATGACCTACACTCTCCAAAAAGTCTAGAAAATAGTCCCTCCATGAAGGCACTGAGGGATACATTAAGAGAGGGAGCGTCTGCATCCGTGATGAGCTCTGTGACTGTCCTCCTGTGGGGGCCAGGAAAGGGAGGGTCCCACTGACACGGGCTCCCTGGTTCAACCAGCATGACCTGGGGAAGCAGAGGCCAGAGGCATCACAACCACCGAACACGGATGTGTTCTTTCCAGCAAAAGACAGCGGGGATGCAGTGGCGATCAGAACGTGGTGGCCTGTGGGGAGTTCTGTTGGTGGCTAATTTATCACGGAGTCTCCAGAAATGAAACTGATGAGTAGACTACTAGATTAGGGATTGATCTATATATAACAGATAAAACTCCATACTGGGGGACTGAAAAACCTGACTTAAATCGGAGAGTTGCAGATTCTCAACCACTTTTCAGACCTGAGCCAGTTTATACTCAGAGCCCCTTGATTAAAGGGGAGGCCAGGCCCATGAAGGAAGAACTCGGCAGCATTCCCACAGCATATGAGGTACATTTTCTTCCAAGCATCTGTGGCCACTTATTAGGATGACTGTGACTGAGAAAAAAAATCCAAGCTTTCAGGAATTATCAGACACAAGCTCTGAACTGACATTAACTCTGTGACTACCAAGCACTGCTGTCGTATACCAGCAAAAGCGTACCCATGGTGAGCACGAGGTAGGTGAAGATGCAGTCTGGTTTTGAATCAGTGCACTCAGGTGGTCTGTGGACCTCACCCAACCCCTGAATGGGAATAGATATACTTGGCCACCGGTAGGGTCCTCCACACCGACTCTGTGCGCCATGGAAGAACCAAGTGAAAACCCTGGAAATCCCTCTCTCTACCAAGACAATAAACCAAAGCAAAACTGCAAGCCCGCCAACTGCAAACACCAGTGACACCACCTCCGACCTGCAAGGGCAGGGGTGAGAATACCTGCCACGTCATCACTATGACTTGCCTGCTTGGTCTGGGCTCAAATCAGGTGGATTTTAAGGTTACAACTATGGATAATACATTTATTCAGTAGTGACTCTAACTGAAGTTACTTTTTCAGATGCATTCTTCTAGATCTTTCCTAGAGCAAATTAGCACAGCCCCTAGCGTTTTGCATGCAGCCATCGCCCTGGTTAGTGCTTTTTTCTCCATGTCAATTTGTAAGGACAACCACAAGCGGTTTGCTTTTACCTGGCTGGTATCTGCGTACACCTTCAAAGCCTTGCCTCAGGGCTATTTCAACTCTCCTGTTCTTTGCCACAATACAGTCCACAGAGATCCTGATCGTCTTGACATTCCACAAAACATCTCAATGGTCCACTACATTGATGACATTATGTTGAATGGATCTGGGGAGCAGGAAGCAACAAGTACTTTAGATGCCTTAGTAAGACATAAGCACATCAAGAGCATGGCAGGTAATCCCACAAAAATTCAGGGACCTGCCACCTCGGTGAAGTTTCCGGGGACCCAATGATCTGGGCTATGTCAAGACAGTCTTTCCACAGTGAAAGTCAAGTGGCTGCACCCCACATCACCTATCACACACATAAGGAGCAAAATGCTTGGTAGGCCTTTTGGGTAGTCACATCAGCTACATCCGAATGAGCTGTTTCTACCCATCTATCAAGTCACCTCTAAGGCTTCCACATCCAGGGGGGCCAGGAAGCTGATTTCTCACTGGGCCTTGTGACCCAGCAGATCCAGTGATGCTCAACGTGTCTGTGGTACGCAGGGGCGCTGCACAGAGCCTCTGGGAGGCCACCAAGGAGAATCACACGGCAGAGCTCAGATGTGAGAGAAGACCCTATGCCCTCATTTACAGAGAAGTATTCTCCTTTTGAGAAGCTGCTTCTGGTTTGCTCTAGAACTGGTAAGAGAGTAAATGCCTAACTCTGGGATATAGGTGACTGTGTGTCCAGAGCCTTCCTATCACGACCTAAAAGTCTGCGACCAACCTAACCACAACTGGGTGTGCACAGCAGCAATCCGTCAGGTGGAAATGGAGTGTAAACGCAGGCTTGGCCAGACGTGGAAGTTACAAGTAACTTGCATGAACAGGGGCACCAGAATCCTTCAACAATAATTCTCCCAGCAACGCCTCGTCCCCCTCTGCCTACACCTCTGGCCTCATAGGTATTCCTTCTGATCAGTTGGCTGAGGAAGAAAAAAACGTAGCCAGGTTTACAGATGCTTCTACACAGTATGTCTGTGCCCATCTGAAAGCACTGCAACCCCACACAGGGGTGACCCTGACAGACCCTCTGCCCAGACAACAGCTTCCGGCCCGGGTGGGTTTTTTCCTAAGCAGACATAGTAATAACGAATTAGAGTTTTCTTCCATAAATCACATATCTAAAAACAAAGAGGATTGGAAATGCCTTCTCTGAAACAAACATAGCTTGCTATCAACAAAACGACTATATATAACTGCAGTCCCTATGAAAAAAAAAAGTTATTCAAAAAATGTCCTCAAAGCTATCACATAAGAAATCATGTTATTTGAAGATGAAAGAAGAAATTTAGTAATCAATTAACTTGATTACTTATGTTCACAAATTTTGTATTTAAATACACTAGTTTCACCAGCTTTTACTTTCATAACTTTTGATCTGTAAATGCCTTAAGATATAAAATACAAATATTTAATTACATCAATTATTTCGTGTCAAAAAATATCCTCCAAATACCTGTATTTTCATTTTGCTCCAGAAATACAATCCCATCTCAAGGGAAGAATAGACTTAAAAAAATGTGCCTAGCAGAAAAGAAAGACATAGATGTGTCTAGCCTGGCCTGGGTGCTATAGGAGTTGGAAAATCACACTTGAGAATTCACAAACAGGGCTGGCTTGTGTAGACTGCAGATTTGAAGCTATAATATTCACATGATCTAAGCCAGTGGTCGGCAAACTCATTAATCGACAGAGTGGCAAACTGTGGCTCGCGAGCCGCAGTTTGCTGAACACTGATCTAAGCAATCCCAACCAAAGAAATTAACTGTGAGTAGTTCTGGATGCAGCACCACAGGAATGTGGCAGAAGAAAATGCAAAATCTCCAGAAGAACACACCTTCAATTCAGACCTCAGAGGAGTCACACAGGTAAAGAAAGCCAAACAAGCATGAACTTAAAACCCCAATTCTCAAGCACACAAGAAAATGGACTGCCCGGATGCGGTCAGCAGGAAAACAACCTCAAAGCAGCAGAAAGAAAAACACAGCGTGGTCAGATCTGCAAGGCTATTAAATAATTAGATTTTTAAAATATGTGTTTTTATTGATTTCAGAGAGAGGAAAGGAGAGGGAGGGAGAATCATCGATAGGCTGCCTCCTGCACGCCCCCTAGTGGGGACTGAGCCCCAAACCTGGGCATGTGTCCTGACCTCCAGGGTCACGGGTTGACACCCGAGCAGTGAACACTGGCTGGACAAATGACCACATTTTAGAATTTTTATCTAATTAGATAAGAGTAAATGCATAAAGAAGAAATATAAAACGTAAGTAAGAAATAATATAAAAAATCTAAGGCAAATATGAAAACACACAGAAGTCCTAAAAATGAGAATTATCAGAATTAAATGCAGAATGGGTAGGTCAAACAGAAGGTGCTATAAAAAGTTGTCAGAGCTAGAATACTAGTAAAGATCTTAAGAAAATTTCCAGAACACTACATAGAGAGACAGAAAGAAAATACAGAATTAACTAAGACATAGAATAATAGGGTAGAAGTAAAAAATAAAAAGTCTATTAAAAATTCAGGTTTAATTATAATTAACAACTGAAGCCAGGTGATAAAGATTTCTAACAGGAACTTTCCAGTACACTGTTATTCATATACATGTAAAAATCTGGCAAATGTTTACAAAGTATTTACAGACATCAAGAATATGGGTATTATTCATGCTGCATATTCATACTTCTGGTTATTCTATAACTAGCTACTATAAAGTTGAATTATTTGTATGGCAAATTCTCATAAGATAGTCTTCATTAACTATAATGACTTTTTAAATAAAACGTTAAGCCTCAGAATCATAAATCCTACATATTCATTTATAACAGAAAATTGCATTTATTTACTGAAAGCTTGAAAGCAGTAACTGTGTTTTATAGTATTTAGACCAGTATAACTTCAGTAATTTTGTTAGAATTAACTCAACTAGTATAAAACCATATACATATACATATATATATATACACATATATACACACATATATATATATATCCCTTTGCAGTTATAAAAACCCACCTGACTTCCTCTTGAATCAATGATGACATTTTAAAAAAGTGATTGCAGAATATGTAAAAACAAAAATACAGAATCATGACTCTCCTCTGCAATCCTATGTAATAAAAGCATAGTATACAAATTGTCCCCTTGATTGGGAGTTCATCCTGAAGTTTGACCATGGGGAGGGGCTGGCCAGGGAAAAGAGGGAGTACCCAGCTGACAGCTGGCAGCCACTAGGGACACTACCGGTGCATGAATCTTGTGCACTGGACCTCCAGTCTAATATAAAGATCCAGTCCTAAAAGGAGCCAGTACTTCTGGCAGACAATTCTTCAGGACTTATACAAGATATAAATCCACAGAGGCTGGAAGCACACCAAATCCTAAACAAAATATCCTACCTAATAAAAGAGTAATATGCAAACTGACCATACCTCTGATCAAGCCACGCCCACAGCCATGCCCACCAGCCAATCAGGAGTAACTTACGCAAATAACCCCAATCAAGATGGCTACCGCAACTGAGGGCAGGAGGGAGGCTTGGGTTTCCCTGGCAATGGAGGAAGCCAAGATTTCTGCCTGCTGTTACCGGCCTAGGCCTCCACCTCATGCTACAAAGTTTCAATTGTAGAAGATACATAATCCCAACAGAAATGAGCTGGAGAGAGAAGAGGCTAGGGTTGCCAGGGCAATGGAGAAAGCCAAACTTCTACAGCCCTAGCCTAGGCCTCCACTCCAGGCTACAAATTGTCAAACAGAAATGGCTGTCACCACAGAGCAAGCAGAAGGCTTGGCTCCACTCCAGGCTACAAAATTTCAATTGTAGAACATAAATTAATCCCAGATCCCAGGGCCTCTGCTTGGGTCACTGGGGGATGTGGCTGGCCTGCTAACCACCATAGGCCTCTCTCACCCAGGCAACCCCACCCCAAGGGAACCCCTACCCTGATCCAGGACACCCTTCAGGGCAAACCGGCCAGTCCCCCCATGCACACAGATTGACCATCACTCCAACACACAAGAGGATTGACCCCATGTGGTCAAAGATCCTGCCCCCATGTGGACACAAGATGGCTACGACAAGATGGCCAGCAGGGGAGGACATTGGGAGGTTCCAGACCTGCAAGGGAGGGCAGTTGTAGGCGATCAGACCAACAGGGGAGGGCAGTTGGGGGTGATCAAGCTTGCAGGGGAGGACAGTTAGGGGTGACCAGGCTGGCAGAGGAGGGAAGCTAGGTGCAAACAGGCTGGCAGGGGAGCAGTTAGATATCAATCAGACTGGCAGGGTAGTGGTTAGGGGGTGATCAGGCTGGCAGGCAGAAGTGGTTAAGAGTAATCAGAGAGGCAGGCAGGCGAGCAGTTTGGAGCCAGCAGTCCTAGATTGTGAGAAGGATGTCCGACTGCCCAGTTAGGCCCGGTAGGATTGGGCCAAAACAGGCAGTCGGACATCCCTCCAGTTTTCAGACCAGAGAGGGTGCAGGCTAGGCTGAGGGACACCCCCTCCTGCCATGCATGAGTTTCGTGCACTGGACCTCTAGTACTAAAATAAAATACATACATGCAAGATTTTATTAAAATACAGAACTATAGAACAAAGTAAAAGAGACAGTAGAAACCAGAGGAATAATAACTCTCAACTAAGAATTCCAGAAGTAGTTAAATTAACATTTAAGAATGAAAGTACAAAATCAAAACATGTTCAGAATGTAGCATTCTAATGGCAGGGCGGTGGCAATAGTCTAGCCTGAGTGGCAATGCACTCACTGCTTACTGAGAATTTAAAACAATAATAAAACTAAATAAAAAGAGCTTGCTTTTTAAGAATTGTGATATCAGTGATAAAATACTTCAGCTACCACAATAGACCACTCCCACCAGTCTGTTCTTAATATGCCACTGATTTGGACAAAGGAAGCTGAAGGAATTTCCAACAAATCTTTATTAAAGTCCTCTAAGATTGCATTTTAGGAAGAAAGAAAATGATACAAGATAAAGTCTGAGATATAAGAAGAAAAGATGAACAAAGAAATGTATAAGCATAGATAACCTAAATAAACTCTTACTGCATAAAACAATAATATCTAACTGAAGTGGATTAAAAAACCCAGAAATCGTAAAAAGATAAAAAGTAAAACTACCATATAATCCAGCAATTCCACTCCTGAGTATTTACTTGAAAAAAATCAAAAACACTAACTCAAAAATATGTATGTACTCCTCTATTCACTGCAGCATTATTTACAATAGTCAAGATATGAAAACCGGCAAAGGGTCCACAGATGGGTTAATGGATAAAGAAAATGTACCCCCCCCACAATGATCTATTATTTAAATAGCCATAAAAAAGAGTGAAATCTTGCCATTTATAACAACATGGATGAACCTTGAAGGCATTGTGCTACTAATGCTAAAGTGAGACAGAGAAATCCAAACACCATATGATCTCCCTTATATGTGAAATCTAAAACAAACAAGCAACAGACCCAAAGCTCACAGATGCGGGGACATTGGGGGCGGGCAAAATGGGTGAAGGAAGTCAAAAGGTACAAACTTCCAGTGATAAAATAAGCCATGGGTGTAATGTACAGCATGGTGACTATCGTTAATAACACTGTATTTCATATTTGAAAATTACTGAGAACAGACCTTAAACATTCTCAGCACAACAACAAAAATTTTCTAACTCTGTATGGTGATGTGTATGTTAACTAGATTTATTGTGATCATTTTACATAATACACAAATATCCAAGCACTGTATATCCATAATATATAACATAATGTTATATGTCAACTACACTTCATTAAAAAAAAAGAAAATCTGACGGGTGTTAAAAACAAGTATGTTCCATATTTGACTCATCAGGACTTCCCAGGGCCCTAGGGCTATAGACCCCAATATTTGGCAGCATGGTTCTTCTGGATCCACGGTACACTGTGGTTCTGGAATCCGTTTTAACTTTTCACATTTATAATTCAAGTGCAGAACCACTGAAATATTGGTAATTCTAATTCTTGCCAACAAAGAAATAAACCACCAGAGAATGAAAGGCTGGACATCAATAATTTAAAAAAAAAGGAAGTACAGGGGCGGGAGTTCAAGCGTTCTAGAGATTGTGATTAGCTTTAGATTTTGTTAAGGATACATGTTAAATATTTAACAGTAACCCTAGAAGAGGATAGACTGTAACTTTTAAGTTAGTAGAAGGACACGAAAGTAAATTCAATGACTGAATTACAAATTCATCTTACGTCACGTCACTTTAGCACGCCCTTAGCACAGCTAGACAGATCCTGCCCTTCATCTACCGATTCTATCACATTTCTCACAATTTCCGACTTTGTCAAGCAGCGTTCCACCTACAATTACCCTCATGCCATAAGCGCTCTGTGTGTCCTCACCGGCCTCAGGTGACAGAAACAGCCTCGCTCCGGCCACTGAGCCCTCTCTGGCCGGGCCAGCCAGCCTCATTTGCCTCCTACAAATGTGCTCAGTTCTGTTTCACCCTAAAATATGCTGCCACAAACTCTGCTACTTTTTTAAAATATATTTTTTTATTGTTGGTAGTATTACAAATATGTCCCATTTCCCCCCTCTGCTACTCTTTTCTAAGTTAAGGCCTTCTTTCTCAGTTTTTAATTTTGAATTACACATACCCCACAGTCATAAAGGATAGAAGCTTAGTTTCTGTTTCTTCCTATATTTTTTCTTCCAACACGAACCAGCTGAAAACTGCCATGGGATAGGCATGATGGCCCAGGAGGTCCCATAAAGCAAAGACTTCATAATTAATTTTGTTTATATAGCATCGTGGACAGAGAATGGATAGTCTTTTATAATATACTGACCATTGCGTTCCTACATTTGTGAGGGCTATCAAAATTGCGATAACTTACTCTCTGTCCAAGTCTGAGAGCCTCTTACCCTTTTCCAGTTTCCGGACAGCCAGCATGCAGTGGCTGGGAGAGAGGTCCCATATTCTCAAGGTTCTGTCATCACTTACAGTAGCACAGATGGGCAGATAAGGATGTGTGGCCAAGCCCCACACTTCTCCTTCCATGTGTCCCTGTATAGGAAACATGGTTAAGATAAATTTTACCTAAGGCTATGTGGGTTTAGGAAACAACTAAAGACAACTTTGATAATATGTGATAATGACAGAATAATGAATAATGAGCAAGTCTACTAAAACTTTTCTCTTTACCTTCGGAATACATTATAAAGCACCTTTGTAACAACTTCATCTCCACAATTACAATACAATCAAGATACTATGAAAAGTAGCTTAAAATCCTAAAACAGTCACTGGATGAGGGAAGTAGAAATTGGCTGCCCTCGAATGTTAATAGATGCCACGGAGGGGAACAGCCTGCATGACAGAGTAGGGAGTTCCACAACCTCCTCACCAGTAAATGTGGTGAGAATAATAATAAAAACACACCACACATTTCAAGTCTCTGGAAATGGTTCCAAAGAAAAGCAACGAGTGAAGAAACATTTACTCAGACCATCTAAATGAACAGGGGGCGTCTGCAGTATTTGAACTGAGACCCCCTCTTCTCCCTCTGCCTAACGCACTGATGTGGAAACTCCACAACAGACCAGTGAAGCCACGTTACCATTGGAAATTACCTGAACCAGAAGTGTTATTGGGCCACTTTTATCCACTTCCAGTATTTCGCCATTCTTTGTGCCAACTAAAATATGCCCATGTCCCAACGATATGGCACGTATAGATGGGTTATCTTCCAAAAGAAGACCTGAAATTTTAAATGTAAGTGTTCCTCTAGGTATCAGTTAGAATAATACAAGGACATATATATATTGCCAAGGATGCTATTCTGACAATGAAAAATCACATTACAAGGTTGCTTTCTCCTATATTTTAAGTATTCTAATAAATGCACTGCATTTTCCCCATTCAATTTACTAATCTCAAATGCAAGTACTACCACCTATATACTACAAAAGTATGAATCTATATAATCCCAGATCCCCTACTATCATTCTGATAACTGTTTCTTTTCCCTTTATATCTGTACCTCCGTATCCACTTTCTGACCCTCTATGTATAATATTTCTGACCCTTTCTGACCCTCATGTATAATATTCTGGTTATTAATTTTAATTCAACTCAATTTCAGATGAATTCATTTGTGTCTAAGGCAGGCTTCAGAAATATACTGGTAAACATGACAGAGCCAGCTCCTTCCCTCACAGGGCGTATGTATAATGAGAAAAGCAGACCCTGTCTATATGAGGAGAATACTGAAAAAGGAGCATACAGTAAAGGAATCAACCCTTTTCTGGAAGGAGAATGGGAGGGAAAGGTATCATCCTAGAAGAAATAATGTTTGAGATTTGAAAAATGAATATTCTGCTATGTAACTGGAGGGAGAAAAAGGGAGAAGAAAGGGCAAAGTCATGGCCAAAATACAGTAGCTCCTCCCTCCACAGGGGATATGTGCCAAGACCGCCAGTGGATGTCTGAAACTGCAGATAGTAGCAAACCCTATGTTTTTTCCTATACAGACACACTTATGATATAAGTTAGGCATGCTAAGAGATTAGCAACAATAGCTAATAATAAAATAGAACAATTATAACAATACACCACAATAAGAGTTACGTGAATGTAGTCTCTCTCTCAAAATATCATATTGTACTATACTCACCCTTGTGATGATGTGAGATGATAAAATGCCTTATTAGTAATTTTTGCCTTTTTACTTAAAGGAAGCACTTAATGGCTTCTTTCTGGCATGCCTCGCTTGCCCCGTGCCTGCTTTTGGGCTTTGGGGCCATTTTTAAGTACAAACCGATATCACAACAGTGGGTCTCAGAGCCGAGGCGGTGAAGGGGCTCAGGGGTGGAGAGCAAATACGGCGTGGCTGCCCTGGACAGAGGGAAGACCCACATCCCAGGCAGGGCTGCACGGAAGAGCACGAGATGTCTTCACGCCACTCAGAGCAGCACCAACCTAAAACCCAGGAACGGCTCATTTCTGAAACTTCCCCTTTCATATTTTGAGACCAATGTTCACCACAGGTAACTGCAACTGCAGGACTATGGCTAAGGGGTGACTACTGCACTAGCATGTCCCGGGAGAAAGGCCTGCAGGTCAGAGCGTGTGACACGGTGGCTGAATGTGCCGGGAGGAAGGGGAAAGCAAAGGAGGGTCTGCAGGGCTGGTCAGGCAGGCCAATAACACACTGACGGGGAACAAGACAGACTCCTGGCTGCTGGCACCTGTGATGTTCACCAGGCAGTTTGCTTTGGAAAATTACAAATGTTAAAAATGAACACGAATAATCTTGTTTTTGGTTAACGTGTCATCCTGTCTATCACAGAAAATAGTTTGAAAGGACAGCAGTGATTCCAGCACTCAGTTAAGTGGCTTCTCCCATTTAGCTCTGATGCCTGTCTAGTTACGAAGGAAAAATTTATTGCGTGTGCTGTACCTCAGTGACCACAGGTGTTAATGAGCCATTGCTCTTTTTCCTACAAAGTAAATTAAATCTCAACTCACCTTTAGATCCTGGGGCCAAAGCAGCTCTTTTGATAGCATAGGTCTTGAGACATCTCTCAAAGCAGTCATCCCACAGAGCGACAACACCATCTTTCCCTCCAGTAACAAATCCCTATAAAAGTAAACGTTCCAGTTAATAAAAACCACCAAATATTTCAAAAACAATCAGCCTCTTTGTATTGAAAAGTTCTAGAGGAAGGCACATTTATAGGCAAAAAGTTATTGCTTGTAATGAATGGAAATTAGTGTAAGAATCCACTGGTTGCTTTTAAACATCATATGGAGCCTGCAAAAATATTTACAGTGGCACTACATATTCAACTTTCAGAACAGGCCCTTAAAAACACAGTTTGTAAGCTGGAACTGTAAGGTAGCTCTACCACTTCCAGCAAGTCACATCTATTCTGAAGGCTTCGTGATCCTACCCTTCCCAAAGAAAGGTTAATGTCAGGAGCTACCTTGTAGGGCATGGTGATTATCGACAACACACTTAAACAACTTTTGATCCCTAGTAAGTGATTAATACATATTAAGTTAGAGGTTTCTTTGTTTGTTTGTTTGTTAACAGCAGACCTATTTCACTCTGGGTTCAGGCATTTGAAAGAGGAACAAAACAAGGCCAGGAAGACTAACTCATTATTTCTGAATGGCTCACCTAAGCCGAACGCCACTGTCTGTGTACTTGTTAAAATGCTCTACACTCAGGACCAAATGCTGCTGAATGTAAAGTATCGTTAGATGGCTTACCTTTTCCAGTGCATGCACACTGAACACTGGCCCATCGTGGGCTTTAACTGTTTTCACGAGAAAGACGTCTCTCCAGATGTACACGTCTCCCGTGGACGTCCCGGTGAAAGCCATCTCCTCCGGCCAGCCGTACACCGCGCACGTCATTGTCTCGTTTTTCCCCAGCGCGCCTGTGTAGCCTTTTCTCCCCACCAATCCTCCCCCTGGGCCACAAAAAATATTATGCAAGTACCACTTTCAAGCACATAAGACAGTAAGATTTCTTCTGTTGTTGTTCACATAGAAAGACATGTAACAAAAAGAAGAGTTGAAAAGAATTTCGCTTTCTCAATGAGTGACTTGGGCAACACCTTCCCTGGGGGAGGCAGACATACTTAGGGCTGGCTGCCTTCCAGCCATAGCCCTTTTTGTTAAGCCCTCACCTGAGGATATGTTTATTGATTTTGAGAGAGAGGAAGAGAGAGAGAAACATCAATGTGAGAGAAACATCCATCAATTGCCTCCCATATGTGCCTCGACTGGGGACCAAACCCACACCACAACCTCAGACATAAATCTCCAATTGAAAGGGTAAACAACTGGTGGGAGGTGTTCTAGTACATAGATAAGAAGAGAAATTGATTAATAACCGGAGGTAGAGTTGAAAGAGGGTTTTTGTTGAGTTACTTATTTAAGAGGGAGAAGTAACGCCTCCTTAAATGCTGAAAGGAAGGACAGTAGAGGGAAAACTGATGATGTGGGAGAGAGAGGGAAGAAGAGCTTGGAGTGATGTCCTTGAGTAAGTGAGAGAAGGAATCTAGTGCAGATGGGGGGTGGGGGCTGGCCTTCACTAGAGCAGAGACCCTGCATCTAGAGCAGGTGGCAACTCTGGGCTGCGGCCACACCCTGCCACCACCTGCTTTTGTAGGGTTCCCACGGGAGCAGCTTTGTACCGAGAGCTTCAGAGGCCATGCGTGTGTCCTTCTCTGCTGACTTTTGGCTGCCAGATAGCAGCTGCCCGGGACTTGAGCTGGTCACCATCTACAGGACTTTGCTAATGGCAATGGCTGGGCACCTAACAGCGGAATCGCAGTCTAGGAGCTGCCTTGCCTCTGGCCAGCTGCCCACACTGAGAAGGCAGGCCGCTCCGGGAGGACCTATGTGTCACTGAGGCAGAGGGAGGCTGACATGGTCCCTACCCCAACCTGCCAGTCCCCTGCACCATAGCAGGCTGATCTTGGAGACAATGTCTCCAGTTAACGGCCACTGGGTGCAAACTGGTAAGGCAGGGCAGTTCTCTCTCTTGTTCTACAAATACCAATGTAATATGCTTGATTTTGAGCCTGGAAAATCTAAAATATTTACTCTCTGGACGTTTAGAGAAAGAGTTGACCACCCCTGGTTTAGACAATCATTAGTTCGGTCTTCTGGTACACACAGTGTAACAAGGTCATGTCACTGCTGCACTAGAAAAACTTCAGGGGCTCCTGCCCCATCAGCCACGAGGAGAGTTCAGTTTCCTTAGAGGAGAGATTCATAATTCATAACGGGGAATCCTCAAAGCCTACATCCAGAAGAGGAGGTAAGAATCGCCCCTCAGCCTCAGGCTTAAGTAATCTTTAACTTAATTTACATAAAGCTATGCATTTAGAGGGTCAGGCAGCACTTAGACTAATAACTGATCATTTCCCACTTGGCTAGTACACTCTGTGGATCAGAACCCCAAAAGTGAGGACGGCTGAAATGCAGACCAACGTCTTATCATTTATCCATTTATGATTCAGTTTCAGGTCTACTATATGTCTTCTCAAACTTAAGGAAAAAAGTTACTCAATTTGCACATCTTTTCATTTTAAAGCTATTTACTTTCTTTAAGTCTCTTATTTCAAAAATAGTTATAGTTTTTTTCAATAGAAATAATACGTATTATGTGCTTGGTTTTGTTTAAATGTATAGGAATGAAAATTACAAGTACGGAAATACTTCTTTTACTTTGTAAATGTGTATACTATGATCAGATGAGTTTGTGATAAAGTATTAAATTTCTGAAAACTGATTTGTGTTCTATGTGGTTTATAATTTGAAAGTTACTTAAACTTGGAAAATGTCTTCACGAAGCCTTTGTTTCCTGATATTTGTTTCATTTCTTCCTGTGTTTGCCTATTTGACCTGAAAGATTTAATAGTACTGAGACTGATGTCAAATTGCTGGAATTTGTAAGTATACTAATCTATGTGGAAGAGAGACATTTTCATTTTAAAATGTGAACTCCACAGTTACTAATTTCCAGGTACAAATAACTAAAATAATAAAACAGTTCATTTCTTTGTCATTTTATAACACATAAAGAATTTTTTAAAATGTCTTTAACAGAAAAAAGGAGTTCAGACACCACCTGGTTAACTTCATAAGTTGAATCCTTTTGCATACTACATCAATGCAGCCAACAAAAATGATAAAATAAATCTTATATGTTTTAAAATGTATCAAGGGAACTCTGAATCACTTTTTTAAAAATTAACTTTTTATTTTGAATATTATATTTTCATAAAAGATGCAAAGATAACACAGTGATCTTAGATACAATACTTAATCAGTTTCCCCAAAAGTTAACTTCTTACATTCCAGTTGACTACTTATCAAAAACTAAGAAACCAACGTTTGCTCTATTACCATCAACTGAACTCCAGACTTCATTCAGATTTCACCTGTTTTTTCAACTCTCTTTTTCTGTGCCAGGAGCCAATCTACAATATCACATTACACTTAGCTAAATCACTTTGAAAAGTAGTAACTTCTTAAATTTCAAAGAAATAAAAAGAAGCACTTCCTTACCTGCTCTCCGCCAAAATTTCATGTGTTTAATTCCAGCTGTAATCAATTTATCAGGCACGTAGGGGTTCATCTTTACGACAAAAATCTTATCTTTACTTCCTCTGAAATAAATACCAAAATGTTTGAATTCTAAGCTAAATCTCTCCAGTGATAATCTGCCTAATCCATACCTACCTTGATTCCCCCATTACTAAATGTTTGGCCTACATGACTCTCAGGTTTGGGCTCTGCAATCATGCATTTATACCTAAATTATTTTATCATTATTTAAATTACTATTAACTCTCATCAGCAGAATCTTAAAAGATAGGAAGAGTTAAAATTTGAACTTCTTTTGCATGATACCTACTATAGTACTATGCATAGTGAATGCTATTTGTGGCATGAATAAATTAAAGATAATTAAAAAAATATTTTGCTCTAGCTTAATATAGCCTTTCCAAATATAAAGTTGCTCTTAAACTATCTTTTATTTGGGCACTGTCTATATACTCTGAAAAAAGCATTTATCTGTATTTTCTTAATGCTTTAATGTTTCACTTTGAGGTACAGAAAGTTAAAAAAAGATAATCTGACACTTGACTATTTCCTACTTCAAATAAATTGTTAATATTTTTATTATTAAAATAATACATCCTCATTGTAGAAAATTTAGAAAATGAAAATAACAGAAAAGATTTAAAAATCTATAACTTCTTTGTGAAATGTGTGTATGTATACATCTTCTTTCATGCAAATATATAATATGAACATTTTATCTGCTTTCCAATAGTTCTATAATAGCTTATCATACAGTAGAATTCACTCTACCTGTAAATGGAAATTTTAGATAATAGCTATTTCCAATGTCATATTACATGGACATTAGTCTTTTTTTTTTTTTTAGCCAAATTTTCTTTTTTCTTTTTTTTTAATTTTATTTACAATATAACTTATATTGGACATTAGTCTTTTTATTATGATTGCATTACTTATTCAATGATGAAAAAGATATACTGATAGAAAAAGGTTACATGCTTCCTTGATTTCAAAACTATTTTAATTTTTAAAATTTTAAGCCCAAAGTAATTTCAATATTTTGCAATGCGATATCCACCTTTTCCCTACCTTGCTATTGAAAGTTTCTCGCCTTTCTTCCAGTCCCACAACACAACAGCGTGGCTCTCATCTATTCCAACAGAAGCCAAACGTTTCCCGTCCGCTAGGACAATTAATCAGAGAGACACACTGACCATTAAATTCAAAGATAAAAACCATCCAGGACATATAAAACCACAGCATCATACAGACAGCTATAAAAAGAACCAGAATTTATTGACATTTTCTCTCATTTCATTTACCTTATCCCCCAGGATGAGAAGGGGGAAAGGAAGATTAAAAAAGTAGGGGAAAAAGATTTTAAAAATGAGAAGGAAAAACTAAGAAGAAAAGAAGAAAACATTTACTTCAGCTAAATTCACCATAAGAACTCTATCCTATATGATAAAAGGGTAATATGCAAATTACCCTAAGGCAGAACAACCTGGAATGACCAGTTGCTATGATGTGCACTGACTACCAGGGGGAAGTCACTCAATGCAGGAGCTGCCCCCGGGTGGTCAGTGCACTCCCACAAGGGGAGCTCCGCTCAGCCACAGCCTGACTGATGGCTGCAGGTACAGTGGCAGTGGCAGAGGCCTCTCCTGCCTCTTTGGCAGCACTAAGGATGTCCAACTGTGGCCCAGGCCTGCTCTCTGTGGGCTCCTGGGCTGCCAGAGGGAGAGGCAGCTTAGTCCCGATCCCCCGGGAGCAGTCCTAAGCTGGCAGACGGACATCCCCCCGAGGGGTCCTAAACTACAAAAGGGTGCAGGCCAGGCTGAGGGGTCTTTCGTGCACCGGGCCTCTAGTTTCCTATCTAATAAAAGAGTAATAGACAAATTGACCAGCCATGCCCACCAGCCAATCAGGAGCTGGGGCGGAGCCAGCCAGCTTGTGGCCTTGCTGGCAGCAGGGGCTAAGGCCTGGGTGGGGGGGCAGGGCTGAGGTGGCTGGTGAGCACACAGGCATGCATGAGGCGCCTGGTGGGTGCCCGAGGTGGGGGGGGCGGGGCTGAAGCATGTGAGAGGCTACCTAAGTGTGCGACAGGTGGCCAGCACATGCATGAGGCTGCCAGCATGTACACGAGGTGGCTGGAGAGTGTGGGGATGGGGGGGACTCCCCCTCCCAGGGCCGGGCAGTCACCAGAATACAGGGCTAAGGCCTGGGCTGGGGGTGTGGGACCGAGGCAGCCAGAGCAGAGCCAGCCATCGGCCCCATTGCAGGGTGATGGCTGGGTGCCCAAGGCCTAAAGCCTCAGCCAGAGGCTTTGGGCTTGGACAGGCCAGCGTGAGCCTGTCCACTGAGGGCTCCCAGTATGCATGAGGGGGCAGGTTGGGCTGAGGGATCACCCACCCCCATTGCACAAATTTTGTGCACTGGGCCCCTAGTATATATATAAAAGCCTAAGCGACCATTACAACTGGATGACCAGATGACAGGCTGGTAGCTATGACATGCCCTGACCCCCAGGGGGCAGACACTCAACTCTGGTGCTGCCTCCTGGTGGTCAGTGTGCTCCCACAGCCAACCTCCTGCAGCCGGCCAACCTCCTGCGGCCCCTCCCTCTGGCCGGCCCCGACTGGGACTGGGCAAGACGGTCCTGATCAGCTGGGAGGGTCCCCACCTGTGCACAAACTTGTACACTGGGCCTCTAGTTGTAATATAAAAACTCATAGTGATTATGAAAAGTTAATTAAATGAAAAAGATGTATTTGGAATCACAAATTACCATTAATATGACTATTTTTAATAAAGTCCAATTATGTTGTTACTATCATCAAGCAACAAGTAATAAATGTGTTAGATAAATGACTGAGGTATAAATTAGTCAAGCTGACAGGTGGGCATGTGTTTATAAGTTATAAAGGTTCGGACTGCAAGAAAATGTTTGCCACTCTGCCATACTTTTAAAAAATATATTTTTATTGAATTTTACAAAGAGAAGAGAGAGAAACATTGGCAGACTTTCTCCTACATGCCCCTTACCAGGGAATGAGCCTGCAACCCAGGCATGTGCCCTGACTGGGAATCCAGCTGGCAACCTTTAGGTGCATGGGGCTATGCCCAGCCAACTGAGCGACACACTGGCCATGGCTCTGCCATGCTTCTGAAAACCCCAATCAGCTCATTATCACAACCAGTGGTATTTTTCCTGTTGACTTCCATAGTTTGCCATTCGTTCTCTTATTTCTTGTCTTTTAGCAGATCCCTGAATGTGTATATACTTTCCCCCCAAAAGTCTCCACTATGAATAATTCAATGATCACTTTAGTCAGAGCAGCAGAAAGCACAAATTGACTGTTTCTTAATATAAAATTCTCTACTAATGGTATCCCCGTTTCCTGATCCAAAGTCAAGCTTTCATTATAGATCTGTTTTCGTATTGTGAGCTATCTATAATTGTTCAACTTTTACATGTGTAACAGAGCTAACATGATCTGAAGTTATTAGGTAAGACAGCTTGGGATCGTCACTGCACAGAAATGTTATTAAAGAAATATTTCGGGTCTCACCACTTTCTCAGCTTTCACCCTAAACGCTTTCAAAGTGTACTCTGGCCAGGACACTGAGGCCAGTTGGCCCAAAGAGGGAGCTATATACTGCTAGGAGTAACTGAGATAATTTTAGATGTTACCTATCAAACATTTTATTTCAATAGAAACATATTTATGTTAATGGGTATCAGAAATTATACTCATTGGATTATAATTACACAATAGCCAGAAAACCCACACTAACTGGTCCTAATTGATCAGGAAAAGAATATGCGCATTTGGCAAGTCTAGGAAACACTGATTTAGACTAAAATGCTGTGTATTGTCTCTGCACTTTCATCATTCTTACTGAGATAGAAAGGGCCTTACCTGAGAAATCAACAGCACAGACACCGTACTGGTGGTAGCCCTTTAATATAGACAATGGTTTAACAGTCTCTGTATCCCATATGTGAATTGAGGGCTCCCTACCTACCTACAAGAGAAATATAAAAGTTATTTTATACAAATAATTTATCTTCAGATCTTTTTAAAAGGAAATAAAACCTTTTATAGTCTTCTTTGTATTTGTTGTTGACATTTATCAAATGAAAAACAAATTAGACGGTTTATGTGACCGTTTTCCTGACGTTTGTTGAAGAGCTAATGAGGCCAGGCCCAGTGTTTCTGGGAATATCCTAGAGCCGTGGTCGGCAAACTGCGGCTCACCAGCCACATGCGGCTCTTTGGCCCCTTGAGTGTGGCTCTTCCAGAAAATACCATGGCCTGGTCGAGTCTATTTTGAAGAAGTGGCATTAGAAGAAGTTTAAGTTTTAAAAATTTGTCTCTCAAAAGAAATTTCAGTCATTGTACTGTTGATATTCGGCTCTGCTGACTAATGTGTTTGCCAACTGCTGTCATAGAACTACTATATGTGATTCCTAAATCTTATCTTATGCTTCACCAGTAAAGATAATGTGGCCAGACACCTACTCTTGGCAGTATTTCCAAGGGAGATATAATTAGCACCAAGATATTAAGGTAAATTTTGCACACTCAGCTGTGTGCAACAAGGTATTTCCACACTGTGGGACAAGAAGATATTTTCAGTTAAATAAGAACATCTGGTAATATATGCTTAATGAAGATGAAAATGTTGGAAAGAAAATCATGGAAGAGATGATACTTGACTTGGGCCTTGCAGATCTTGAATAAAAAGAGAAGCAAGCACTGCTAGTCTACTACAATGGGGTAAGCAAAGATCAGAGAAGTTAAAGCACCAAGCAGGAAAACAAGCTCCGAATAAACAATGTCCCTGCAGCACGCTATCACCTATCTTTTCATTTGATGTTTGCTAAAGCACAGGAAAACTACCCATCCCCTCCTGTCTCCAAAGAAGTGCCTTTATTTATTTACGGAGCTTAGGAAAGGAAAAAAATCTCCAGAAAAAGGAAATTTCAAAACAGGTCTTCAGTGAGGGCCCAGGTGCAGTGAGTGGTGGGTCCAGCTGGAGTCTTGCCCTCACTGTGCTCACTTCCCGGGTGAGAGAGAGGACAGTTCTCGCCGTCTCTCTCCCCGTCCCCTTTGGGCCCTAGTGACTGGCCTGCCAACTTCTCAACTCTCAGGCAGCCCTGCGTCAGCTTTCATCGTACAGAATTTCATAATTGCCAAGAACTTCCTGTGGGGGGACTTGCTCCATTTAGTCTGGAATTCCATCATCAGGGACCACAACGTTGAGGGTGTTGTTCATCTGGTTATACTTAAGGATGCGATCCTGGAGGTGAGAGATGGCCACATGCTAACCTCGTGGGCCAGGGCTTCAGTCTGTTGTCTGTGAGGAGCCACATGGGATGAATCCAGTTGCCCAGCCCCCCCCCGCCCCCCATAATATATTCTAGGAAGTATATTCACACAGTGTTTCAAGCTTTAAGGGCTTTACTATTTATTAGCTGAAAATTATTTCATTTATTTAATCCTAAACTTACTTATTTGTAAACTGAAAGAAGTGGTTTCACTCTCCCTAAGGTGAGAATAAAATAAATACACTTTAAGAAACTAGTGAAGTTCCGGTATAGAGTGAGAATCTATAAACATTACCCCTTTCTATTCTTCTCGAGGAATGTCTATATAGAGAGGTATCAGTTAAGACTTATCTTAGTGTTTTTTATTTCAATATTTCTGCTTTGTACTTCGGTAAACCTGAATAGGTTCCCTCCATGTTGTAAAACAAAAGCATAAAGATCCTGTCTGTCATAGAACATTTGTTAGATAACTTATCACAGTATTTTAGATAACCTAAATAAGCCATATTTCTAGTCTTTGTTTTCTGTAATTTTTATTCAAAAATTTATATTATCCTCACAGAAAGAAGATAAGCCAGAGCTCTTTAGTTGCAAATTCAAATGCAAACTAAAACTCTAAGGAAAACTGTAGGGAAAAAGTTAGGGTAAATTTTATTTGTAATATGAAAATAAAATCCTATTCTAAAGAATTCTTCACTATTTTTGTTGTTGTTAATCCTCACCTAAGGATTTTTTTTTCATTGATTGCCAGAGAGTGGGAGGGGGAGAGAGAGAAACATTGATGTGAGAGAGACACAGCAACTGGTTGACCAGAATCGAGCTTGCAACCCTTCAGTCCACGGGCCAAAGCTCTAATCACTGAACAAAACTGGCTAGAGCCAGAATTCTTTACTCCTTATCTGCTAAAACACAAAAGATAGATTTTTAAAAAGTAGACTTGCCTACCTTTAAAGTCAAACAAAGGTCTGACCTACCTGACCTGCTATAACAGTTTTTCAAAGGACCCACCTGGCCTGTTGCCACATAGTCTTTCAAAGGATGGATAGCCAGGCAGAGGATGTCATCATCGTGCCCCAGGTAAAAGCGCTGTGTGTTCTGCTGCCGATTATAAATGACACCCACTGCTGCCACATGGTACACAATTTCACCAATTTGAGTATAAAACAGATTACTTCGACAGTCGTAACCTCTGTAACTAAACATAGAAAACATATAATATGAACTTCGGCCTTTATCTGATAAAGATGGACTATATAGAGAAGAAATAGGTATATCTTTTAGGTCATTCAATTTCTAATTTTATAAAATACTAAGCCATTAAAACAAAAAACAAAATCTCATGTCACATAAACTTTTATGAATTGCTCTAATTACAAATAAATAAATAAACCCAAGCTATAATATTGAATTTATAAAACTCAGGGTGCAGGTAAATGTATATAGAGTACACCACTATTTGCATTTAAGAACAGCACTAACTTTGTATACTATAAAACAAAATAGGTGCTTTTTATAAGTGAAAGGGAACAGAAAAGAATATATATTTGTATATAGTCTGTACATGCATAAATATTTCTGGAACTAAGTAGCAGTGGTTGGTCTTGGTGCAGGGAAATGATGGCTGGAGAGCGGGGGTGGAGGGAGAAGAGTTTTACACACATTGTTGAACTTGAGAAAATAATATATAAAAGTAAATGTAAGCAATATTGAAATATTATACTCATCTGGAAAAAAGTAGTCAAATAGTCTTAAAATGATTACAGTTCCATTTATAGCAACCTTTCTTTGCACTTCAAAGAAAATCAATTCATAAAATATAACTGCATGGCAATACTGCCTATTAACGTGGGAGAAAAAAAAAACCTTTTGCTAAATAAATCCTTTTTGAAATTCTTGAAAGCACTATCACCGGATGAGGAGAAATAAAAGAGTTGAATTGGTGAGACCTGGATGGCCAAATGTTCTAAGGCAACCCAGAAACTGTATTTTATTGAAATTAAAATTTGTAGGCCAAAATGCTCAGGTCAATCGAATCCACAATATCATTCCAAATCAGACATTGCTAGAGGTGATGATATTCTCTTACATTTTACTACTCATTTGTTTAAGAACAAGCGATCCGATTCTATAAATATAAAGCTTTCATAAAACAAATTAATTTTTTATTTAATATACACATGTACAGTGCTTATTACGTACCAAACAACATTCTAAATCACAACTATTTACTTATTTACTCATCACCTGAACACTATGAAGTAGACATGTTATTTCCACTTCTTGATGGGGAAACAGGCACTAAGAGGTATGTGACTTGCTCAAAGCCACACAGCTAGTAAGTGTAAGCCCAAATGCAAACATGCAGATGGAAAGCTGTTGTTTCTTACCCATGAACAAAGTGTAGCCGAATGCTATTTCCGGGAGCCCGCTCTCTTCTTTTAGAAGGGCCACCTTTTTGTTTCTCTCTATACTGATCTTTAAGCTGAGGTAGATCTTCTTTGTAAACCTTCAAATAACGTAGAAATGATTTTAGAGTATATATTAACGAAAGGTTTTCACAGATTCTGACTGTAACTTTCAGACATTGTGTATACCACTAATTACTAAAGTTTTAACAACTGTCTTAACGAGGAAAGTACTTTATGAAACTTACTTCCTTGGGAAGCACAAACTAATTTATATTTTCTATGTAACACTGACAAGTGCATATTTGATGTTCCATGATATTTTTGTACTTCTTAAGAAAATATTTTAAAGGAAATAAATAGGAGTATACTGTGACAATAAGCTATAGGTAAATAAAATACAGGCACACCTAATATACCAAGCACTTACTATCAAAGAACACGTCACAAAAGTTTAACTCCTAAAGAGGGAAAACAAGTGGCCACATATTTCTTGGAAAATTAAAAACCATAAAAGATAACAGATGAGTAATCAACAGGGAATTAAGAGGAAAATGAAACTAGACATTTTCGGGGGAAACTTACCTGCCGACGGTAAGTGAGCTGTGTCTCTTGTTCAATTTCAGAGTCCAGTTCTGGAACATCGGACAGGTCTGAATCTGACTCATCACTGTTAGAGTCAGCCAGACTTTCTGTCATTTTAAGAAATGAAACATTATTTGTTTAAGAAAGATCCATATTCAAAGCAGTACCATAAAATTAATGATTAGAGCTGACTATGCCAACGGACAAGCCATAAAACAATCAGATGAAATGACCCATTCCAGTGACACAGATGTCAGTAAACTGTACTACAGATTGTCTTCCTCCCCAACTCACTGCAAACTCAATAGCTCCTTTAAGCACCCTTACTTTCCCCAATGACTGCTACCTCAAATTTAAATATCTGTGCAAATATAAGTAAATATCTAATCTATCATCAGCTAGAAAATACTATGATTAACAGATAAATTGACATTAAATAACTTTTCTTTGGGGAAAAAAACTATATACAGAGCCTAGATACCCATCTCCCATAGAATACATTAAATGTTTGTTCCGCTAATGTAACTGTCTCTTCATCTATTATTATTCATAGATTAAAATGCAACCAAATCTACTTTGTATTCCAGGCTCTGTGACATATGACTGTAAATATATAGACCTGATATTCTAATTTAAAATTTTCAGTTATAAACTATACCATAAGGCTAGGTTACATTTCAACAGTAAAATGCTATTTGGGGATTACTGAAGAGTTATGTGACAGAGACATTGTTAGGCAGTGAGTACTGCTACTCACCTTGGGGTGCTATGTGAACAGCATCTTTTAGTTTTCTTTCAGGAATAAATCTCCACTGAAAGACAGCGTGATCTGCTCCACCGATAGAAATAACCCACTGGTGATCATGTGACCATCTGACATTAGTTACGTGAGCTGAGTGGCCAATATATTTTCTAAACTTGGCCCCTATAACAAAAATACAGCTTTCAATTGATAAACAAATGCCAACACAAAAACACCACCTCAAAAAATAATTTCTATACCTGAACCAATGCATCCTTTCTTCCGTTATCTTAATTGTAATCAAAGGAAAATGTTAATTCAAAATTTGTGGAATGAACAAAGGAATGAGTCTACGTCAAGGGATGTACATTTTTGTTCCACTGTTCACAATATAATTTCATAGGAACCACAGGGCTGGGAGGCATGATCTTACTGTTTGAAAAAAGCCTGCAAGCCACTAGATCAATTGCTTTCATATTAACACATCTGAATGTTTTGGATTGAGGCCTTTGGTCTTAAGTGACATTCAAACAAGTCCACTCCAGCCCCCACCACTCTCAGCCCCAGCAGCTACGGGATCCTTTTAAAACTTCAGTCATCAACCAAATACTAGCAAACCTAATAAGCAGCCTATAAAAAGGATCACACAACATGACCAAATGAGATTTATTCCAGGAAAGCAATGGTTGATTCAACATACAGAAACTAATCAATATGCCACATTAATCAAAATAAAATATGCCCAGTGGCTGTCCCAACAACTGTCCTTTATAGTCATGTTTAAATCTCTACATTTTGTATACTGTCCTTCAATATGATCTGCCTGGTGTTTCGTCGTGGTTAGGTTCAGATGACATTTTTGGCATAGGTAATGCCAGGTTCTTTTGGACAGATCACTTCAAAGGGCGCCGTTCTATCACAATGATGTTAAGTTGTGTCATCTGGTTAAGGTGGTACATTAAGGTGGTCAATTGCAACGGAATTTTTTACTTTGTGGTGAGCTTTTCAAAAATTTGTGTAATGGAAACTATTTCTGTGGACCTAAGTTTTGAATACATTCTCCATATCCTGCTTAAATAAACCTGATATTTGGCAACATATACACAATCCCGTTAAAGCACACTGGGTAGCTGTAGCTGGTTTGGCCCAGTGGATAGAGCATCGGCCTGCGGACTCAAGGGTCCCTGATTTGATTTCAGTCAAGAGCACATGCCTGGGTTGTGGGCTCGATCCCCAGTAGGGGGGCATGCAGAAGGCAGCCAACCAATGATTCTCTCTCATCATTGATGTTTCTATTTCCCTCTCCCTTGAAGGAAGGAAGGAAGGAAGGAAGGAAGGAAGGAAGGAAGGAAGGAAGGAAGGAAGGAAGGAAGGAAGGAGGAGGAGGAGGAGGGAGGGAGGGAGGGAGGGAGGGAGGGAGGAAGGAGGGAGGGAGGGACACACACTGGGTATTTAAGGCTTGGCTTCATTTTGATAACATTTTTAAAGTTTTATGTTAAGTTACAGAAGGCCTGCATTACCTATGGATGCACTTTCACATGCATCTAGGAAGCGAACACCTCATAGGCAGGGATCAACAACACGGCATAGCGGGCAGCACCTGGAACTCTAAAGTTGTGCCCATTAGAGGCACAACAGAAATAATCAGTCTAGGCTTTGAGAAATACTGGGCTCTTACATCTGAATCAATGGACTGCTTATTTGAATAAAACTATTTCAGCTGTTCCCATAATCACCTTTTACTAAAATTGCATTTTAACATTTGCCCAAAGCTTTCAACAACCAGAAGAAAATTATTACTGCATCTGCTATAGATGGTAATGCTCTAGAGTCTATAATACACTCACTTCACCTAATACAATATCCCATACAACAGGACAGAGCTCTTTGTAAATTCAAACTTCTAAAGAAATTTTGCTTTCCCTGAGTAGCAAGCATGTGTGTGTTTTTTTAAATATAGCTAAAATTAATTTGGTTTCCAGGAAGCTCATTTCATTTTGATGTCTGACGACGACTGTTTACTTCCTTTTTACGGATGACAGAGAAACATGGATTTGTTGTTCTGCTTATTTATGCATTCATTGGTTCTTGTATGTGCTCCAGCTGGGGACTCACAACTACAATCTTGGTTCATCAGGATGATGGCCCAGCCAACGGAACAACCCAGCCAGGGCCTACTGTTATTTTTTATCTGGTTTTAATACTATGGTATTTGCTCTGGTACTAACATTTTATTCATGCAATTATTTTAGTACTTATGGGCCTGTTATAAGCTGAATCAAATACTTTATGGAACAAGGCATGAAATACATGACAAATACAGAATTTCACTTATTCCCCAGGACTATGAAAAAAATGATTAATATTATCACTTTAGAAGATATCCAAGAAGAAGAGATGATATATAAAAATAACCCCTTAAATTTAAAGAGCAAAATAAACTAATGAAACAGGCGCAGACTCATAGATACTGAGATCAGACTGATGGCTGACAGAGCGGGAGGGGGTTGAGGGACTGGGTGAAAAAGGTGAACGGATTAAGTGCAAATTGGTAGTCACAGGGATATAAAGTACAGCACAGGGAATATAGTCAATATTGCAATTACTATGTACGTGCCAGGTGGGTACTTAAAGTATCGAGGGGGGGCACTTTGTAAAGTCTATGATTATCTAACCACTACATGGTACACCTGAAACTAATACAAAACAATATTAAAATATTAAATATAAACTATAATTGAAAAATATTTTATTTTTTATTAATGCTCACCTGAGGATATTTTTTCTATTGATTTTTAGAGAGTGGAAAGAAGGGAGGGAGAGGAACAGAGAGAGGAAAGAGAGAGAGAAGATCAATGTGAAAGAGAAACATCATTGGCTGCCTCCCGCATGGGCACTGGACCAGAAAATGGAATCTGTGACCCTGTGGTGCGGGGCCACCACTCTCAACCACTGGCTAACACCAGCAAGCGCTATAATTAAAAAATGTTCACAGGACTCAATAAATGAATAAATCACTGCCTTCAACGTAAAAAAAAGAAAATAACCCTTATTTCTCCCTCATGATTATAGAAAATAAACAAATGTCAAATAACATATATTAAGGATTTAAGGGAAAACACACTTGCATGTGAGACCAACCAACAAACGAATAGATTCCAAACTATGGCATGAACGTCTACAGTTCACTACCTCATTAGAATTCTTGAGAAAAAGACAAGAAAATGTCACCTAAAAGATATATGTTCAATGCGTTGTATAATTAAAGAAAATAAACCATTTAAGAAAAGAACATCAGTCTACAGTCTGACAATATGAAGCAATTCTGGAAGTGGGAAGAAAAATGGTTTTTTAAAAAGAAAGAGATAAAGTATTAGTCCATTCATAATATATGAGTTAAAAAATAATTTTCTAATAAAAATTTCATGCAAAAAAGTAACATGACAATAATTTTTTAATTAGTAAAATAAAAAGTAGCTAATTTTGTCTGTTTTAATGCAACTTCACCAAATTATCAATACACATATTTTCAAAAATATAAACCCTCTATTGATCTCAAGACTAACGTTTATGCAAGAACTTTAAAGTCCTATAAAATAGTACTTTGAAAGAAAAATTACCTTTTCTTAAACAAGGATATCGAAATAATTTTACAATTCCATAGTCATCAGCTGTAACTAAAACTTGTCCAGTATAGTTTCCATCTACTGAATTTATATCATTAATATCTGAATACTTGGGCCAAATTCCATTTACTTCAAGGCCTGAAACACATGTCCATGAAGCCCAATGAACACCTTTTGTTTCTTCTTTATTTGTCACTTCTTTACCTCCTAAAAAGAAATCAGTCATAATTGAGTGAGTTATTTGATTTTTACTACAGCATAAATTGTACTGATATCACGGTAAACTCTAAAATTTTAGCCGCTTCCCAACCTGGCTCGGTGGCTCACTCGGTCGGAGTACAGTCTGTGCACCAAAAAAGGTGGTCAGGACACACACTTAGGTTTCAGATTTGATCCCTGGTCAGGGGGCAAACGGGAGGCAATGTTTCTTGCTCACATTAATATTTCTCCCTTTTTCTCTCTCCCTTCCTCTCTCTGGAAAAAAAATCACTTAAAAAAACCCGTATGTCTGTGGATGAGAAATTAAAAAAAAATTAAATAGCCTCCCACTCCAGTTAAAAATAGAACCCATGAATAGGTTGGTAAATATGGTAAGAAGAGGAAGAATAAAATGCTAGAAATATTTAAAAAGCCAAAATTATACTGACTCAGAGACACACACAGATTTAACTGGATGTAGCTAGCAGGTTCACCATATGAAGAATAAACTGAACCCTATTAAAGTCATGCTACAGATTAGTCACAACAGGGGAAGTTAGAAGAAAAAGCAAAAGCTCCAAGAAAGTGACAAATCAAGTATTCAAAAAGAAACCTAATAAGGTACATGGTTGAGAAAAAGAGCTTTTGAAAAGGACTGAGAAGGAAAGACGAGTGGGAAGTAATATATTTACATTAGGTAACAGGACTTTAGGATTAATTCAATGTTCATTACATACAGATTGTTAGTAAACACTATTGAGATGGATTAATTTAATTATGTAGATGTATCAAATTACTTATTGCAAAAGTGACTAATTCATTATCACACTAAATAAAGTACTAATAATATTTTGTTCCATTTTAAATCTCTTTTTAAATCTTTGATGAAAACTTTTTCAAATTTAATTTGCTTGTTATATTATTAATATTGGCAACCCAATATTAATGCCCCAACAACTTATGGTTAGACATTTGTAGCAATTATATAGAACTTCCACAATAAAAATTGCATTTTTTACTTCCTAACACACACAAGCACTTTACCATGTACTGGTACAATACACATGTATGGAATTCAACATAAAGGTTCTAGATCAAGCATGTCAAACTCAAAGGCTAACAAGGGCCAAATAAACGAAGCATGTGACCCGTGGGCCATGAGTTTGACACACTTATTCTAGATCCTCTAAGCAAAAAAGCTTTAATTAAGAATAAAAAAAGACTTCAATTAATTAGGGAAGTCTTATGGAAAAGATCACAATGCCCAAAATATTAGCTCAGGGAATTCACTGATTTCCTATAGTCAAATGTAACTTACCTCTGTATTCTAGTGAAATTCTAGAATAATTTATAGGAACTAAAAATCTATAATTTATCAATAATGTATTAGAAATTTTTACCTGGCATCCTATAAAAAAGTCTTTTACCATTTCCATCATTAGTCTGTAAGTATCTGCTGTCTGAGGACCAGTCCAGATGAGTGATGAAACTAAGTGATCCCACACACTCCCCCATTTTTTTGTAACGCTGAGCAACTCCATAAATATCAACTGAGCTGTCGTTGCATCCAACAGCAAGGTACATTCCATCTGGTGAATATTTTAACTCATGAATTGCCTCCTTCCTATCTTTAATATGCACAACTTCTGTCATATCTCTGTAAAAAAACAAACATTAAATCATGAAAAAAGTCACTACAGAATTAGTTCAGTTTCCAAATGTGTGTAAAAATAACTGTGAGGCTGTATCAAGTATTCATAAACAATAAAATAAATATAAATAAGATAAGTAGTATTCAGGAATAATTACTTTGCTGAACAGAAACATATAATTAAGTACAATATAGTTGGAAACAGGTAAAAATGCTAAATTTCATTTCCTGAATTACTTCAAATAGTTTAGAGATCCAGATTAATTTTATGGAGCCATACAATAAAGGAAATAAGATTGCAAAATTTTATGTTGAAAGAGGAATCAACATCTATACAAACTCAGAAGTACGAGAGAACAGGATGTATCTGAAAAAGTAAAAGATATTTTATGCATGTTTAAGGAAAGAGATTGAGGTGGAAAGAAACAGGCTGGAGAGATGGGCACTTCAGTCTATGTTAACTACGGATTATGAACTTCATCCTAAGGACAGTCCAAAGCTTTTATCGTACCTCAGAAGGAGGAGGGATGCAAACACATGTGTTCGGCACCACTACCGCTGAAGAGTGAAGAAGGCTTTGAGGTAAGTAAAATCAGGAGGTAAGGGGACCAGCTGAAATACCATTCCACCAAACCAGGGAGGCAAAAGGAAGAAATGGATTAATGGTTTCTGGATTGGGCAGCTGGGTGCATGGTCCTCAATGAGACAACACTGCGGGGAATGCCGGAGGGGAGGTGGGAGAGGAAAGACAGGGATAAATGATGACGGACAGAGAAATGTACAGAGACGTGATGTGAAGTAGAATTGTGCACCTGAAGCCCATATAATTTTGTTAATCAGTGTCACCCAATAAATTCAATAAAAAGATTTCATAAATACTTATCTGTACTATATCTATAATTCAACACTAGATGTTAATTGCTTTAACAAATTCTTCAAAGTAGACCCAAACAAGGGAAAAACAGAAGGAACTTTTTTCAAACAACAAAATCATTCAGCCATTTTTAAAGACTCAATGTCATCTCACTCCTTTCAATGACAGAGGATCATCACTGAAAATCAATACTATCAAGGAATGAAAAGTCAGGACCCAAATTTATAGTTCAAATTTTAACCATTAATCTATTAAGCATTCTTAACCCTAAACCAAGGTTCCTGAGTTAATTTTCTAACAAAGCATTTTACAAATATATTTTTATATTTAATGAAACTAATACCGGAAATATATATTAATTGAAAAGGAGATGGATAAAATAATAAGTAGAAAATTACTATCTGTTCCTGTTTCTCCCCCAATACCATACCTTACTCTAAGTACAGTGAATGAGCCATTCTTCATTCCGAGGGCAAGATGGATTCCATCTACATTTACAGCTGCACAACGAATTGGTTCTTCCATATTACACCTTGCTATTAATGCGTGATCTACTAGGCTCCATATCCTGTAACATTTAATTAAAATATAAGAACAGTTAACTGGTGTATGCTTAAAAATAATAAACTCTATGAAAATATTTTGGTTAAAATAATAATCTCATTTTAAGATAAATCTAGATTTTAACTGTATACTTCATGGAATTCTTATTCATGAAAACAGAAATACTGTTTATACTTAAAAGGACAAGAGTGGATAGAATCTTTTATTTAAAACAATGTAATGACATTAACTTTTTAGATAGATGATTTCTACCTTGATCAAAGGGGAAATCTGGATACAATATAGTGGTACATGTTATGTACTTTGTATATAGTCCTTCAAATTAAGACTATGCAAATTGAGAGTCTATTCCAGGCTCTAATATTAAAAATTTATAGCAAAAATGTAGAAAGAAAATACCCATTGTTTGAAAATTAAGAATTATACTTCCAAATAATCTAAAGGTTAAAGACAAAATTCTAATGGAAAGTAGTTACTCTTTTGAAGTAAGTTATTAGAAACCTGTTTTATATCAAAACTTATGGGATACAAAATTTTAAACAGTACTTAGGGGGATCTTTGTAGATATTATGAAAACAAATCTACCCCAAAAGGTTAGGAAAAGATCAGTAACCAAGTAGATTCTTAAATGTTTTTCTAGCAGCATTCTTAAAAAAAAAACTATTCTATGTGTTGCTGTCTTATAGGAAAAACGATTCTGTATATTTTTATATATCCAGGGAAATTTGTTAAATTCCTTTTAATTCCAATAATTTCTCTGTATCTTCCTTTCAATTTTCTACATATACAATCATAATACCTACAAATGAGAGTTGTTTCTTCTCTTCCAATCCAAATATCTATATATTTCTCTATACATAAATACATAAATATTATATCATACATATATATTTGGCCTTCCTGTGCTGACAAAGACTTTTACTCTACAGCTGAATATAATGGTGAGAGTGGAAATCATTGTTTTCTTCCTGATTTCAAAGGGAAAATGTCAATGTTTTAACATTACAATAGGATAGAAATGTGATAATTACTGAAGACTTCCTATGTTCTACCACAGGGATCGGCACACCAGAGCTGGGGGGCCAAAGGGGCCCACTGCCTGTTTTTGTACAGCCTGCAAACTGAGTTTTCTTTACATGTTTAAATGTTTGAAAAAAATTAACAGAATAACACTTTGAGACATGGGAAAATCATATGAAATTCAAATTTTACCCAAGTTTGATGAAAACAGCCACATTTGTTTGTTTACGTATTGTCTATGGCTGCTTTTACACTGCGGAGGCAGGGGTGAGTAGCCACTGGGAAAGGGATGGTAGACAGTGTGCGACATATCACTCTGCACCCTCCTGCAGCGCACTAAACCGGCACAGTTACAACTTGATAGAATTTTGAGCGCCATCTGTATTACCATATGTGATAATTTATTATTTTTAATTCCTAGTACATACCCATCCATGTCAGAACAAGAAAAAAAAAAACAAAACAGGAAAGTAAACTTTGAATACTGTATTTTCAAGGCACATTTTTCAAGCTAATTACAAATTATACTGTTACTGAATTAGTAAAGCATTATGTTTATTTTGCAATGACACAATAGCTTTCTTAAAAGAATACAAATATGTGTTATTTTCAGACTAACCACTCATCACAATATGTTCAACTCAGAGGAAACCAATGGTCAGAAAATTTTAAAATTTTAAACAAAATATTTCAGTGCAGCAGAATTTCTTTAAAATTAAAATTAAAGTGAGTTTTCACCAAAACCGGTTTGGCTCAGTGGATAGAGCGTCGGACTGCAGACTGAAGGGTCCCGGATTCGATTCTGGTCAAGGGCATGTACCTTGGCTGCGGGCACATCCCCAGTAGGGGGCGTGCAAGAGGCAGCTGATCGATGTTTTTCTCTCATCGATGTTTCTAACTTTCTTTTTTTTTTTTTTTTTAATATATTGTATTGATTTTTTACAGAGCGGAACAGAGAGGGATAGAAAGTCAGAAACATCGATGAGAGAGAGACATCGATCAGCCGCCTCCTGCACGCCCCCCACCAGGAATGTGCCCGCAGCCAAGGCACATGCCCTTGCCGGAATCGAACCCGGGACCCTTCAGTCCGCAGTCCGACGCTCTATCCACTGAGCCAAACCGGTCTCGGCTGTTTCTAACTTTCTATTCCTCTCCCTTCCGCTCTGTAAAAAATCAATAAAATATATTTAAAAAAAAAAAGTAAAATGAGGTTTCCACAAAAGTAAGTTTCTGAGTGGCTCATTTGTGAGACAAGCAAAGAAAAGTGTTTATTGGCAAAGGATTAACTAAATTATTTTGAATGACAGCAGCTGAAGAAATGTGTCCAGAGAAAATAAAAGTAAGACTATTAGCTTTTTGGTGAGAACAGTTTGCTCAAGGAGATGTTGAGAGTGTGGGGTACAACACCAACAATCCTATATAATAAAAGAGAAACATGCAAATTTGACTGCACCTTTGCTCCTGATTGGCTATGCTACCAGCCAATCAGGAGCGAGGGGTGGGGCCAAGTGGCACCAGCACCAGGCCCTGGGGGTGGAGATGAAATGATGGTGGCGGCAAGCACCCAGCCCCCAAGTGCTGTCACGGGAAGCAGCAGTAGTAGCAGCGGTGGTGGTGGCGGCGGCAGGGGTGGTAGCAGCAGGGAGTGCCTGGCCCCCGGGGCCAGGTGGTCGCAGGCAGCCGGGGCTGAGCTGAGCAGGGCGATGCCTTGGGCAGGCTGGGGGTGAGCCATCAGTTGGACATCCCCTGAGGGCTCCCAGTATGTGAGAGGGGGCAGGTTGGTTGAGGAACCACCCACCCCCAGTGCACGAATTTTATACACCAAGCCTCTAGTCCTATCTAATGAAAGAGTAAGATGTAAATTTGACCATACCTTCGCTACACCCATAAGCCATGCCCACAGCCACACCAACCAGCCAATCAGGAGCAGATTATGCAAATAAATCCCAACAAAGACAGCTGGCACAACTGAGAGCAGGAGGAAGGCTTGGGTTTCCCCAGCAACAGAGGAAGCCAAACTTTCTGCCTGCCATTGCTGGCCTAGGCCTCCACTCTAGGCTACAAAGTTTCAAAAAGAAATGGCTGCTGCCACAGAGTGAGCAGAAGGCTTGGCTCTGCTCCAGGCTACAAAGTTTTAATTGTAGACATAGATTAATCCCAGATCCCAGGGCTTCTGCTTGGGTCACTGGGGGCCAAACCTCCACAGGCCCCTCATCCAGGCTGCCCCTCACCCCAAGGGAACCCCCACCCTGATCTGGGACACTCTTTAGGGCAAACCAGCTGGCCCCCAACCATGTACCAGGCCTCTATCCTATCTAATAAAAGAGTAATTTGCAGACTGATCATCACTCTAACACACAAGATGGCTGCCTCCATGTGGTCAAAGATCCTGCCCCCATGTGGACACAAGATGGCCACCACAAGATGGCCAGCAGGGGAGGGCCATTGGGAGGGTCCAGGCCCTAAAAAGGAGGACAGTTGGGGCAATCAAGCCTGCAGGGGAGGGCAGTTAGGGGTGACCAGGCCAGCAGGGATGACCAGGCTGGCAGAGGAGGGAAGTTGGGGGCAAACAGGCTGGCAGGGGAGCACCTAGATATCAATTAGGCTGGCAGGGTAGTGGTTAGTGGGTGATCAAGCTGGCAGGCAGAAGAGGTTAGGGGCAATCAGGCAGGCAGGCAGGTGAGCAGTTTAGAGCCAGCAGTCCTGGATTGTGAGAAGGATGTCCGATTGCCCATTTAGGCCGGATCTTAAACAGGCAGTCGGATATCCTTGAGGGGTCCCAGATTGGAGAGGTTGCAGGCTGGGCTAAGGGACATCCCCTGCCCCCTTGCATGAATTTCATGTACCGGGCCTCTAGTTAATTGAAAAAGAAGAAAAATAATTTTGAGTGGTTGGTTTTCCTTGAATCTTGATAAATCCACAGATGTTACGGATACTACTAGATTGTTTTTTTCAGGTATCAATGCCAAGTTTGCAATGATGAACAAATAGTTTCTATGAATAGTCTTTGTGGAACAACTGTAGGCTAGGATATTTTTAAAGGCATTTAGTGAGAAAGCACTAATCTGACACCACATAAAGTGGAATGAAATGGTAAAAATACGCAAGACTACTTTATAAAGCCTGTGAAAACAGCTAGATGTTTCTCTAGTAAAACGGATTTATTTGACTACAAAGAAGAATTGTAGCTGGAACATATCATCTAATGGTGAACCACACACAAGTCCAGAGAAACAAAGGAGAGGAAACTCGTTTATAAAAGAGAAGAAGTTGTGAGAACTCTTATAAAATAGGCTTCTCCCCACCCTGGCACATGTGGCTCAGTTAGTTGGAGCAGGTACTGGTACACCAGAAGGTCACGGTTCAACTCCCGGTTAGATCACATACTCAGGTTGTGGGTCCATCTGCCCACAGGAGGAAACAGATCAATGTTTCTCTGTCTGTCTCTCTCTCCCTCCTTCTCCTTTCCTCTCTCTTCTCTGAAATCAATAAAAACATATTAAAAAATAAATAAAATAAAAAAGTTCTTCCGGTTGTCCTCCATGACCAAGGAGAATGAGAGCTCCCCCTTCTGGCCTCCTGACTTTATTTTAAAAAATACATATTTTATTGATTTTTTACAGAGAGGAAGGGAGAGGGATAGAAAGTCAGAAACATTGATGAGAGAGAAACATCGATCAGCTGCCTCCTGCACACTCCCTACTGGGGATGTGCCCGCAACCAAGGTACATGCCCTTGCTGGAATCGAACCTGGGACTCTTCAGTCTGCAATCTGACTCTCTATCCACTGAGCCAAACCAGTTTCGGCCTGACTTCATTTTAAATGAGGTTTCTGTTTATTAATTCTTACAAAGTCTATGTATTCACTGTATTATTCTTTAGCAAGTATTCTGCAAAAAATTTTTTTGAATTGTTTCTTTGAACCAAGAGTGATAACCATGAGCTTCATTTGCTCTTGTGGATTTAAACTCCATCAGGTCTGCATTTTTGTCAGGAATAGAAGTCAAAAATGGTAAGTTGCACTACTAAACAGAAGTTTAATGGCTTAGCAGTGATAAATTTTTATTGTGATATTGTGATCTCAGAGCCAAGAATATAATTTTTCTGAACCAGAACTACTCTCAGTTACTATTATTAAACACTGAACGGCGGAGCTGGAAATTAGCTTTTGCTACAGATTCGATACTGTTTCTTAATAAATTCAACCTAAAATTATAAGGCAAAAATCAGCCCTTATATGTGCAGCCAGTACTGTGATGACGTTATCTGGACAACAATTTATTGTTGAATAAATTACAGTATATCCATGCAGTGAAACATTACAGGATATTAAAAAGGTGGAGGTAGCTCTGTATATTTTGAAATGGAATGAACTCCAACTTATGTTTTTAATAGGAAAAAACATCTTATAGTTAATTCTATTAATTTTTAAGTGCCTCTTAATTCTTTTTTTTCTTTTTTTAAAAATATATTTTATTGATTTTTTACAGAGCGGAAGGAGGAGGGAAAGAAAGTCAGAAACATCGATGAGAGAGAAACATCGATCAGCTGCCTCTTGCATGCCCCTTACTGGGGATGTGCCCGCAGCCAAGGTACATGCCCTTGCTGGAATCGAACCTGGGACCCTTCAGTCCACAGTCCGACGCTCTATCCACTGAGCCAAACCAGTCTTGGCAATTATTTTCATTTGTTATATCACAAAAGTTGACAAAATTTAAATGCATTTTTAATATTTTTCTTATGTTTATCTAAGAACAAATTCCAGCCGATGCTATTATTTTATAATTAGAGGCCTGGTGCATGAATTCGTGCATGGGTGGGGTCCCTCAGCCTGGCCAGCAATCGGAGCTAATTGGGGCCGTCTGGCCCAGTCCCAATCAGGGCCACGGAGGCCAGCTGGCTGGCAGGGGCAAGGGACCGTGGAGGTTGGCTGGCCATGGGAGGTTGGCTGTGGGAATGCACTGAGCATCTGCCCCCTGGTGGTCAGTGCATGTCATATCTACCGGCCGGTCATCCAGTTGTAATGGTCGCTTAGGATTTTATATATATATAGAGATTGGCTTACCTGACTGAACGATCATCACTTCCAGTCACGGCCAAAGGTTTTGTCGGATGGATGGCAAGTGCCCAGAGTTCACCCTCACAATGCCCTTGCATAATTAGGAAGGGTTTCTTTCTTTCATGCACCACAATTTCAAAAATTTCACTGTCCTGAGTTCCAACTAGAATGTGGTCACCTCGCCAACAAACACTCCTCACAGACAAACCTATCAAAAGTAAATTGCATTGAAAAGCAATGCTGTAATAACAGAATTCCAATGGCTTAAACTGATATTAATTTTTATCTTTTTATACCTGAAGTATAAGATAAAAGAAATCTATAAGATCCATAAATCTTTTTCAATGTAGAATGATATTTCTCTTTTTATTATTATTTTAATCCTCACCCAAGAATGAGTGAGGATTTTAATTTTTTAATTAAAAAAGAAAGAGAGACTTCTACATTTTTTTTGGTATGCTTCACAATTCCTCTTGTAACCTTGGGAAAGCTAACGTTTCTCTCAGTTTTCTTATCCATACATTATGACGTTTGTCAGGGGTGTCCTCCAACCCCTGACACACGTTCCTTTCAACAGTTTATTTGCTGAAGTTACATCTAGCATTTTAATAGTAAAATAGTTTCAAGATCCAAGGTTACCCAGTTAAGTATCTATTCATCTCTCTTCAGGTCCATTATAACAGTCATCAGACATGACAGAACCTTTGTCAAAACAGTAAACCTAGACTTGGCTTGAGGCAAAATTTCTCTTCAAAAGAAGAATTCCAATCACATGCATATACTGGGAACAGGCAAATGTCTCATTATATTTATAAAACATACATCCATGTCTACGGAAAGAAACAGACAATCTAAACAGGTATATTTAGAATGTGTCTAGTAATGAGATACTATTTGGTCTGTTATTACCTTTGTATCCCTGGTCTGTTTCCCTGAGATCAATCACAGTAATTGGTTTAAAAGTTAAATCCCAAAGACGAATACAGCCGTCTCTGCCCCCAGTAGCAAAGCCTTCTTCACAAGCATTCATGCTAAAAATTCCTGCCTGGGAGAGGAAATGATTTAACATTTTGCTTTTTAAGAAAATCCATAAAATCTAGAAATCCATTATATGTAGGAACTCAATATCTGACCAAAGAGGTATTTAATGATATACACATAACATAAAAGCAAATAAGGTTAAGCCTTATACACTATAAAAATTAATTACAGATAGGCATAAAATTAATTCTGTTATAACATTTTCTAAGTAACTGGACTGATTAAACAGTTTTCTATAATATATGATATTATATGATGTAATTTTTTGTTCTAAGACAAGAAGATAAGCAACATAAAAGAGTGTTTAGAAATATCTAAATGTACTTACAGAATGGGCTCCTTGTATTGTCCGTATAAGGCTGATTCCTTTCCAAACATAGATATCCCCATTGAGTGCGCCGGAATATGTCACCTCGTCCCTTGCACAAGCCAGGCATAATATTGTTTGCAGGTCACCAGTCTTACCAAAGACTCCTCGTTTGGGGGTCAGAGCATTTCCACACAAACTCCAGAACTAAAAGGTACAGAGTATAATCAGATTATCAAAGAATCCTTACAAAACAAAGTAAAATGTTCCCAATACTTAGATGCTACATTAGAGCAGCAGACTAGAAATTACCTAAGAATTTCCCTTATAACGCAATAGCATTCAAGGTTCATATCCTCATCCTAATGTTGTCAATTGCTAGTTAAAGCAGATAAGTCATTGGTTTTAATCCTTATCTGTGAGAATAACAGGGGTGGGGGTGGGAATGAACTATATTACTTTTTAAATATGCTATGCTTCTCTTAGGTTTCTGAAGAGAAAGTTGAAAAGTTGGGAATGAGCTAGCAATGAAGATAAGATACTATATACAACAGGAAAAAGGACCAAACCTAATGTCCAATCTGACAAAGAGAGCAAAGACAGGGGAAAATAAAAGGATTAGGATGTTGTACCCACTGATCTTTTCAAAGCTTAAAAAATAAGAGAGTTACATATTTGGAATGACTGGTTCATTCTTTGGAAAACACAGGGAAGTCAAACAAGTCAAACATAAATCTTCATGACCAGAGTTTTGTTCTTTGTGAATTCAGATAAATTTTAATAGTTTGCAGAGAGATAAAACAAAAACAAAATTGGGGCAAAATATATATATATATATGTATATATCTGCCTATATATACCCACCAAGTATATATATGCACACTAGAGGCCCGGTGCATGAAATTTGTGCAGGGATTGGGTTGGTGGGTATGGTGATGGTGGTGGTGGTGGTGGTGGTGGTGGTGGTGGTGGGTGTGTGTATATGTCAGCCCGCCTGCACCCTCTCGCAATCCAGGGCATCTTTCCCACAATCAGGGACTGCTGACTCCTACTTGCTCACCTGCCTGCCTGATCTCTCCTACCCACTCTGCCTGCCTGCCTTAATGCCCCTAACCACTTGGATGCCTGATCGCCCCTCATCACTCTACCTGCCTCAGTGCCCCTAACCATTTGCCTGCCTGATCACCCCTAACCACTTTGCCTGCCTGCCTGATCACCCCTAACCATTTGCCTGCCTGATCGCCCCTAACCACTCTGCCTGCCTGCCTCAATGCCTCTAACCACTTGGCTGCCTGATCGCCCCTCATCACTCTACCTGCCTCAGTGCCCCTAACCACTTTGCCTGCCTGCCTCATTGCCCCTAACCACTCACCTGCCTGCCTGATCACCCCTAAGGGCTCACCTGTCTGCCTGCCTGGTCACCCCTGACCGCATCTGCCTTGGCCTCCCGCTGCCACAGCTTCATCAGGTCATTTGGCTGTCTGATCTAATTAGCATATTATGCTTTTATTATTATCCTAAGTAAAGAGCAATATGCAAATTGACCACACCTCCGCTACACACAAAGTCACGCCCACTGGCCAATAAGAACGAGCATGCAAATTAACCCAACCAAGATGGCGGTTAATTTGCATATCATGGTGCAGAAGACAGCATAGAAGGAAGCCAAGCACTGCAGAAGGGAACAAAGCTGCAGAGAAGCAAGCAAGTGGGGCGGGGGAGAAGGGAGGGAAGCAGGCAGGCTGTGGAGAAGGGAGGGAGTGAGGCAGAGGAAACTGGAGGGAGGCAGAGGAAATGGGAGGGAGCAAGGCAGAAGAGACGGGAGGGAGTGAGGCAGAAGAGAAGGGAGGGAGCAAGGGAGTGGAGAAGAAAGCGAGGCAGCAGAGATGGGAGTGAACAGGCAGCAGAGAAGGGAAAGAGCGAGGCAGCAGAGAAGGGAGTGAGGCAGCAGAGATGGAAGGGAGCTTTGTTCAGGCCGTAGGAATCCCTATTCTTGCAGGAATCTTCCTGCTACAGATCTCTAGTAGATATATAAAATAGCTGTGTATGAAGAAATTCAACTTTATAATAACTAAATTACTATTTAAAATAAAATGTTATATACTTAAAAATCTTATCTGACCTTCAAGATCTTAAGACCTAAAATTTTTAATTTAAAACATGAAGCATCAAAGAACTAAAAATTATGATGCTGACCTACTCAAATAACTAATGAATGTTTTAATCAAAGAAAGTTTATGATTTTTACATTTTAAAGTTCCATGATTTTATGCATAAGGATAGCTGGTTTTCTTCCTTTCAGCAAGTCCCAATTTCAATCTATTATTTTCTTTTAGAACAGTGATTCTCAGTTGTGGCTGCACATTAGAATCCCCTGGGGAAATAATAAAACAGTACATCTGGCCCCCCAGTGAGATAGAACATAGTACATCTCGTCCCCCACTGAGACAGAACCTCTGGAGAGTGGAGCCCAGGTATCCAAATGATTCTGATGCTCGGTGAGAATTAAGAACCTTCATTCTAGAATCCAGATCAGTGCTGTCCGAGACAACTTTCTATGATGATGAAAATGTGTCTGTATATATCGCTGTTTCTCTATACAGTATATGTAGATGAATCACTAGACACATGAGGCTCTTTTTTATATATACATGCATTTAGAATCAATCTTTTATTCTTTTGGACACATGTGGCTATTGAGCATCCTGCAAGTGTGACTGAGAAATGACTATTACATTTTATTTAATTGTCATTAATTTAAATAGCTGTACTGGCCAGTGGAGTTCTAGATCATCTTTGAGATTTAGTTCCCTCATATGTATTGCCTGGAGAGAGCTACCATGTTATTCACTGCCTCTACCAAATATAAGGAAATATAGTAAAAAATATATATATAGTTTGTTTAATTGAGAAGATTTTTCAACTCTGAAAATGAAAAATTCAGCTTTATTTATAGTATAAAACAACAGTAAGGTCTCTATTAATTTGCCAACAATTTATTAAGGACTTAATATATATCAAGTACCGTGTCAAACTGATGTTCATAAAAGATGTACAAGAAAAAATTTTCCACCTTCATAGTGCTTATACTACATACTTTAAACGAGGTACAGAGCCTATTCATTATGAAATCAGGACCCAGATTTGCAGCAGCAGCCAAAGATGCTCTGGAGAAAATGTGGATGGAAGTGAGAGTATCAGAAGAATGTGTACACAAAACCTTACTTACTGGGAGATGGTTAACTGTTATAGGAACTATTATATCAGATACTGAAAGAAAAGCAAGTATTTCCCATTTGCATCACGGATTTATAAGTAATTATAAACCTAAGAGTGAATACTACCACTGACTATATGGGTTTCAAATCCTGAACTATAATTATGAAACAAAAGTCAAAGCTTTCATATGTGAAGTAAACAGTGGCTATCAAAGGCTGAAATCAAATAAGAGAATTTATAGAGAAGAAAAGGTAACACTGTCAGAAAGCTGACCACGTGCCAGGCACAACGACATATATACTGCCTTACTGAATCATCAGCTCTGAGAGGGTGTAATGGCAGCCACTGTTTTAAGATGTGAAAAAAAGCTCAGAGGTTAATGACTCATCCCAGGTCAACAGCTAGTAGGTGGCAAAGCCAGTTCTCTCCATGATGCTTCTATCACAATGTTTTATCTTTGTGAATGAAAACTTAGTTTACTCGGTTTTCTATTCTCACATTTTACTTTCTAAGTGAAACATGAAGCAACAAGATAAACAGTGCAGAATCTATTTCATTAAGTTCCAAATTCATTTATGGAAAGGGTTTTATTAATTCTCTATTCATATCTATGTTCCTCACATAGGTTCCTCACACAGTAACTACACAGTATTTGTTAAATTGAATATTAAAATACTAAGAATGTTGACATTTAAAAATAAGTACTGTCAAAATCCCCAAACTATCCTAAATTATAAATAGTGTGAAATGTACTCAGTGGCAGAGAATAAGTTAACATCCTATATAATAAAAGGGTGATATGAAAATCAACCGAACAGTGGAACAATCAGAACGCCCACGGCTCCTTGCTCTGGCCACCCCTGCCCCTGAGGTGCCCCTCCCCTTGCCCCAAGTGGCCCACCCCTGATGGCCTCTATCAGGGCAGGCTGGCTGGACCCCAGCAGTGCACAAATTTGTGCACCAGGCCTCTAGCGACTATTATAAAACAAGACCCTTCTAGTACCTTGATATGCTTTACACCACAGCTGACAAGTTTATTTGGCTGGTACAAATCCCAAGAAATATCAAATATCTGTAAAAAAAATCAGATTTATGGTTAAAATACTTAATTTCAGAATCATTTAATAATGCTGTCCAAAAGACCAAATAACTCCCAAACCCTACCTATCATAAAATCATATTCCTCTACAAATAATAATCAGAATAATAACAAAAATCTAATGAGAAATAAAATAACTACATAAACGATAAGGAATAAGAGCTGTGTCTTGCCCGGCCAGTGTGGCTACGAGCCAGGTGGTCATGGTTTGATCCCGGTCAGGGCACATGACCGGGCTGTAAGCTCAATCCCCAGAATGGGGCTTGGGGAGGCAGCCGATCAATGATTTTTCTCTCATTGTCGATGTTTCAATCTCTCTCTTCCCCTCTGAAATCAATAAAAATGTATTTTTTTTAAAAAGATGAGCTGTTCTTTATTTTTTTAAAAAAACTATTTCTTTGTTTCTATGAACTTTGAAACAACTACATGAACTTATGAATCAAGAAGTAGAATGACAATTAACAACTCTCTGTAGTTCTTTTTGTTAAATATAAGACCATAAATAACAAGAATGGTTCAATACAACTAGGGCACAGGCATTTCTACAAAAGAAAAATCTGAATGGAACACACACTTAACACCTATAGCTGGAAAGGGAGAACATTTGTATAGCTTTCTATCATGCAGAACTACTTTCATAAGGAATCTAAGCATTTCATAGAACAAATTCTATTTTTATTTTTATTGTTTATCGGTCAAACAAAATTAACTTATGCACTTAAAATCTGGAGATTCCCCAGGCTTTGTTCCTTTCTAAGATTCCATAAATTCTGAACACACACAAACCATTTTTGTTACAAAAGCAAACAAGAAAAAACCCAATGTGAAATAAAATATGCATTAGAAACATGTAAAATTAATATCTGAAAAATAATTTCATAGCAGAAAAGAATTCTGCTATCTGGTAGTCTTCACCATATTTCTTTGACATCTGTCAGCATAGTGACGTAAAATGCTCACCACCTCTAAAAATATACTGAGTGAGAGCTTTCAGTGGTAATGAAGAAAGAATGCATCTTATAAGTTAGTGGTTAACAACTCACCAAAGAAACAGGTTACATGAAAAACATACTGATACAATTTTAAAACAGTAACCACAAAAATAGTTTTAAAAGTTCCAATGACTGTATCATTTTTTCATAGTCTACTTACTAAATCCAAAGTAGTAATGTGTGAAATGCTTTGTTCTAAGTCAGAATACAAAATTGTTTAATAAGCTATACTTAACATTTTAATCATCTAAATTGTGTTTGTGTGTAACAGGCCCCTTTGAGAATCTGCTAAAAACCTTTTTCTTTTTCCAAAACTCAAATCACACAAATGTTACTATACACTTTTACAGATTCACAGATTCCCCCGAAAAAGAATCAATGACTATCCCTCCTGTGCTGGTTTAGGTAAAAATTTTATTACACACAAAAGATTCAGACATTTTAAGGAGTTTATGATAAAATTCTGATATGTGTTTATAAAAGTAGTATAATATTTCATTCAAAAGCTGACAACAACATATCCTTTATGTTAATTTTAAACATCTTAGAATAACATATCTTTAACAAATTTCATAAAAAATATTAGGTCTCTAAAAATCCTAATTCGAATACATAATTTTAAATACACATGAAATATCATTTTCACCTTAACTATGAAATGTATGTAACAAATCAGTGGAAAACCAACTAAACAGACTGTAGGCCTGAACCATTCAATTTTTAAATTGAGGTTTTAGTGTCATAAAATTCATCATTTTTGCTGAAGCAACTAGGTTAAAAGTTTTGTCCTAGCACTGTACCTACTGAGTCTACAATACATATGCATTCTAATTACAATTGTACTTTAAATTTTTAATTAGATATGAACTATTGGTCAATAGCAAAAGACAGAAACGTAAAATCCTCTGACACCCTCTGGCCGTTTCCCAGTACCCATTAGAAACCAGAAAGGGAATACTTACTCTGTCTGTGTGACCAGGAGCCGTAGATAACATTTTTCCCCTTTTCCAATCCCAAACACAAACTGCATTTTTTGAATCGAGTCCAACTGAAACCAAGCGCTGAAATATTTCCAAGAAGTCCCGAAGGGAATAAGCAGGCAAATGAATAAAAAAGGAACCAAATTATAAATGGCAAATTCTACTCGTGGATATTATAAGCATCAAAACAGTTATATTTTATAGACCTTATAGAGAAAGGCTGGATATATTTCATCTCGTTAATATTTGCACACATGTGTGATTCTTTACATCAGGAAACAGAAGAATGACGTCCATGTCTCACAGTAGGATTGCCAAAATACCCTAAACAGCTCTCCTGTCAAAAACTAAAAAATGTTAGACAAAATGTAAAAGCATCTTTTAAACGCGCTACTGAGCTGTCGAACATTAAGAAATCTGAGAGCAAAAACAAAGTTGTTTCCTATGGGAATCTTGAACAGTAAGAGCTCCTACAACCATCCCCTTTACTCGAAAGGTGTTAGCTAAGCCTGGTAAGTCTGATTTTGGTCTGTAGGTTGAACAGGAATAAGAAATATTATAGACACGCCTAAGTTAGGGATTTGGTTTGCAAATTTCTAACCAAAGCAGCAAACTCCTCAGAATAAAGGAAAACAAGAGACTATCCTATTTTAAGGAAGGGTGGCAATGCATGAAGGGAGGAAAACTACCCTGAAAATCTGTAGCTGCAAGCAGCCCTCGTGTGTTTGCAAGGCTTAAATCCACATTAATCATAAATCCCTCAAGTGGAAATTTTCATTCGGCATGGTCCTAAGAATTGCAGAATCTGCAAGTATTTTTCAACAATGTTGCATGGGCAGATATAAATTCTATGGGGAGGGCTAAAACACCCATCCCTCCAAGTATTTGTAAAGATAGCAATCAATAAAATAAAAAATAAACCTGTTCGCAATAATCACAGAGATAAGAGACATGAGTGAGAATCAGAAAGTCACGACAAACAGCAAAACCAGTCCTGCAAAACATCAGGCATTGGATTTATCAGATTATATAAAATAAGTGTAAGACTTAAAAAGATCTTCACATGAGCAAAGAAGAGACTATAAAAAGTATCCAGGAAGATTTGAAGAAGCAAAGGGAATTTCTAGAAATGAAAAAATAAATGAAATCAAGAACTCTTTGGAAGACTTAAACAGGCAACTAGAGGGAAGTAAAGAGAGAACTGAAAAGAGAAGACAGCGAGATGGAAAGTAGGAGAGAGGTTAAGAAACATGAAAGATGAACTTCCGGCCATGAATGAGTATCAGGGTCTGAACCCGATCCGCTGCTATAAACAACCCGAAAACTGTACAAAAGACATGAAACAAATGTTTTCAGACATTCATAACAGGAAGTGAAGAACTGTGAATGCTGAGAGGGGGAAACAAACAAGGTGAGCTGTGAAACTGCCCCAGCCTTTACCTAGAAGGCAATCTCCAGGCTAAAGCCCAGGAAGGAGGGGTACAAACAGCCCAGCAGACCTGCTGATTTGAGAAGACAGCCTAGAGTTCAGAGAAGCCAGGCCGGCCACCATCTGCAGAACAGAGAGCGCTCCAGAAGACCTGTAAGTCCCCTTGAGAACAGCGATATTTCACGCACCGGGTAAAATCCTGAGGCCAAGCAAAGAATAAATTCCGAGGAAGAAAAAACAATTACTAAGAAGCTAGGTGGGAAAACTCCCGGAGATCATAAAGGGTCAGCCACTCAAGACTTAATTTACACATCTGCACGAAGAGCACCCAAATGGTAAATACGACTTTTCTTGTTTTCCATTTGCTTTTAAAACTATTCTAGGCAAAAATAGTAAGTTATTATGGGGTGTACAAAACATGGAGAAATCAAATGAATGAGAACAGCAGTACAATAAACAGAAGGAAAGGAAAGAGAAGATATATTTGTCCCTACCCTTTACAAATGTACATGATGCTTCATTAAGATCACAAAATTCCGAATCACAAAAGAAGCCTAAACGAATTTCTAAAAATGAAAATACAAAGTATGTTTTCTGTATTTTCAAAAACAGAAATCAGAATAAGCATGATGTTATTATCCTATGAGGTACTTTTATTATCTCTACCTATTAGGTAAGAAAACTGTTATTAGTTTCTGACAAAAACAGAAATCAGAATAGTATGAAGTTTATTCAGAAAATTCTTCAAATATTTGCAAATTAACAACACATACACTTCTTAGTAAATGAAGGATTAAAGAAGAAATCACAAGGACAGACCTACAACACATGCTTTGAAAAGCGCTGATTTAGAAACAGGGATTGCAAAGTACTATTCTCAGGCCAAACTCTACCTGCACCCTTGTTTTTGTAAATAAAGTTGGGACACACTCTCTTTTACCAGCTATGGCTGCGTTCACACTACAGGGCAGAGCTGAGTTGTTGTCACTGAGACCACATGGCCCACAAAGCTTAAACTATTTACTATCTCACTTGTTATAGAAAGTTCACCAATATCTGGTTTAGAGCATGGATTCTGGTAGCTGACTGCCTAGATTGGAACACTGGCCCCCTCTCTCACTCACTGGATGACTTTGGACAGTTCCTAAGCTTCTCTATACCTTAGTTTCCTTACCTATTAAGTCGGGATAATAAAAGTACATCATAGGGTTACTATGACAATTAATATATATACCCACAGGGTAGGACAGAAGTAAGTTCACAGTTGTAAGTATGTGAAACACAGTTTATTCTTGTATTATTTATTATTGTATTATTTTCCATATGAACAACTGTAAACCTACTTTTGCCCCACCCTGTATATAAAGGAGTTAAAAGAGTGCCTGGAATATAGTTAATCCTATATAATAAAAGAGAAACATGCAAATTTGACCATACCTTCGCTCCTGATTGGCTATGATAGCAGCCAATCAGGAGCAGGGGCGGGGCCAAGTGGTGTGAGTGCCAGGCCCCAGGGGTGGAGATGAAACGGCAGTGGCAGCGAGCGCCCAGCCCCCGGGGCCGGGTGGTTGCAGGCAGCCGGGGCTGAGCTGAGCAGGGCGATGGCTGGGTGCCCAAGGCCTAAAGCCTCGCCAGAGGGTGGGCAGGCTGGGGGCGGGCCATCAGTTGGACATCCCCTGAGGGCTCCCAGTATGTGAGAGGGGGCAGGTTGGGTTGATGGACCACCCACCCCCAGGGCACGAATTTCGTGCACCAGGCCCCTAGTGTTATATAAGTGTTTGCTATCATCATCATCATCATCAGTTTACCATAATCATAATTAGCTTTAAAAACCTATTTCCTCTTCTTGTCCAAATGAGAAATGCCATCTAGTACCTACTCTGTTAGAAACGGTTTCTGCAAAGTATAGTTACTATTTAAACCCCTAATGGGTAGAATGAATGGTTCACGTAAAAAGACCAAGAATAGTCCTGGATGGCCAGTGTTGCTCAGAGGATAGAGCATCAGCCCTTGCACCCAAGGGTCGCAGGTTCAATACCCGGCCCTGGTTGGAGCACATTTAGGAGGCAACTAATCGATGTGTCTCTCTCACATTGATCTGTTTCTCTCTCTCTCTCTCTCTCTCTCTCTCTCTCTCTCTCTCTCTCTCTCTCTCGCCCCTTCTATTCTCTCTAAAAATCAATGAGAAAAATTCTTAGGTGAATCTTTAATATTTGAAAACAAGAAGGTATCAACAAATATCTAGCTAAAACAAAGATATTCACCTCTTGCTACAGCAAACTATGTAGAAATTAAAATGTCACAAGACAACTATAAAGTGAATACCAGAGGGGCTCTGTCCTTTTCACCATTGTCTCTTCTCTGGCTCAACTCATCATACACACAAAGCAAGCCACAACTGGCTAAAAGCTTTAAAATTCCATGGAAGTTTTAAGTAAAAAGTTCTGGCATACTAAATACTCAAATAAGAAAAATATTCCAACAGCCACAGCCAGACGCATCCCGTGTGGTCCTACACTTGTGAAACACTTTCAAATAATGGACAATCAAACTTAAAAGATCCTAGTGTGGGGATCCTGCTGCTCTCAGGGCTCGTTATAGAAAATCTAACTGTTACAATGTTACCAAGTGAAAATCACTGATTTTGAAAAAGATACAGAACGTCAGAAAGTAAATTTTGGTCAAATCACACAGAAAGCCATTAGATGTTAGGATCTGGAAGAGCAATACAAGACAATTTTTTAAAAATGCAATAGGCACTTGAGATATGTTTAGATATCAGGAGATTATTTGAAGGCCCTTGGGGAAAAAAACAACAGTGGAACCCCTAATATTTTTGAAAAAATGACCCTCGTCATAATTATGTGCTCAAAGTCAATGGTAAGCCAAAGCATTTTATTTTGTACCAGCATACAGTTCACAGATTAGGTTAAAAACATTAGTCCTTTATTCTTGGTTCATTCTATAAATTAGCAAAGTTGTAACTGTAACAGGTTTTATTCAATATGAGAAATGTGCTTATGTTATTTTAAATTATTATATTTTCAAGACAAATTCCTAAATTTCTCTTCCTCTTATTCCTCCCCCATTTACTATAAAATTTTAGGCCCTGTTTGCTATGGCTTTATATAATTAGCCTTTTTAGGCCCTAATTATTCTCCTAAGGGAGGCTTCCAGTGTTGGCATAGATACTCCACTCAGAAGAACCTCTCTAGGAAAAGAACATCAGCACTGCTACCAACAGAGAAACTCATTCACTGGATAAGTCTTAATTGGTCTTTTATAGTTTCAGTTATAGTAGAAAATGCAAACATTATACAGTATTTCCTAGTGGGTATCTCACAGTTTATAGATAAGAGTGGAGAGATATGTACTAAAATATATTTTTTAATTAAATCATTTTCTCATTAACATCATTTCAGATATTTTCTTCTTAACTTAATCTTTAACCGGAAGCAGTCTCTTACAGGATTTAACTGTACTTAAGATGGATAAATTCCGTTTGACATATAAGTAAGCACCTCCGAAGTTCCTTTTTGGGAGGCAGTCGAGGACTGAGGTTAAAAACATGAGCTTTGGAGTGTGGCTGACCTGGGTTTCAGCTCTGGCTCCATTTACTAGCTGTGTAATCTGGGGCAAGTTATTTAACCTAAGTCTCAGTTTCTTTATCTGTAAAATAGAGATAATAACAGTCTCTACTTCATAGGGTTGTGAGGATTAAATGAGATAATGTAGACAATGCCTTACACTTAGTGATGTGCTCAATAACTTTTAGCTATTATGTTTTTTATAAGCTTAAGTTTTAAGTGACATGTTCTCATGAGTATCTGTGGTGATAAAATACATGTAACCAAGACTTTCCTTTTAACTTGCTTAAAATAAGTAAAATTAAAGGTTTCAACTAAGAAACTTCTCCTTACACATATAAGAGAAATTCCTCAGCAATGCAATATATTACATTTAGAAAAGGCAATTTTAAAATTAAGAAGAAAACATCTATATTTAAAACATACAGACACACAGTTAAAACATCTTGGATTTCATAACACCTTTAGTAAATGATTTTTAAAAACAACGTTGTAGGCTTATTTCATAAAATATCACCTCCTGTAAAGTAGGTAAAGAGTATTATGCTCTTCCTTTTAAAAAATAAAATAAATTCTGATGTGAGGACATGAAGGAACTTGAAAAATAATAAAAATGGCACACAAATTAAGGTTCTGTAATTGACGATCACTGCTACACTGTGCTGTTAAACCTAGAAGCACATTTCCCCCAAATGAGAGGCTCCAATTTAGTCTTTATAGGTCTCTTAACAGACTCTTGTCAGAAAGGCATATGTATCTATGCTAGTCAAAGAAGCTATTCCCCAGAGTTATAAATAAAACATCTACTGGATATCATTTTCAAGGGAAGAGCTCACAATGTAATCTGTTCCTATTAAATCTAGACCTATGAAATTAATTTTATGAATTAAAAAGCAGGTAACTAAAATTTTTTCTAAAGGTTAAAATAATTTTTAAATTCTAATTTTAACATAAAACTTAGTTTTGCACACCTGCAAAATCCAACTTTTTACCATTTCTTAAATATGTTTTAGGTATAACAAGTTCCATGAAAACACCACCAAAAAGCTGTTGACTTGTTTAATTTTTTAAAAAGTCATTGTCTAGAAGTAAATAATAATTTGGGAGCTAATTAGTAAAGTAAGTGAAATTTTAATTATATCCTTTGTTTTTAACTGATTTTTGTCTAAAAACAGTTCATATAGGAACTGCCTTATTTTCAATAAAACATGTAATTTTAATAGAAAACCTTATAATTAAAAATTAAGATGTATACAACACTACTTAAACTTAATTTTCCCAAGATGTCTTCCATTTGTTTTATCAATATACACAGCCTAGAAAAGAATTCTGTGTAAAATTTTCTAAACCAGTAGTCAGCAAACTGCGGCATACGGGCCACATGCGGCTCGCGAGCTGCGGTTTGCCACTCTGTGGACTAATGAGTTTGCCGACCGCTGTTCTAGACCAACCAGGTAATATTCCACTGCATCAGAATCTCTTTAGGTTTCATGATAGTAATTAATTCAATTGAAAAGTTCTTGAGAAAGTTAAAAAACGTCACTGTTCTCATACACACCAACCACTCATCCTGTCTACCTCCATCCTTGAACAAATAGTTTTCATCATTGCTTTCTGATTTAACATTCACAGATTTATACTAATTTCTCACAGTACACATTCTTAACACAGTTACAAAAAGAAAAGAAACAAATTATCACACACCTGGCCATCTAAGTCGAATGCTAAGCAAGCTATACCGTGTGTGTGGACATCCTTCAGAACTGACATGGTCTGTACCGTGTATGAATCCCAAACACAGATGTAAGGCTCCTTCCCAACTTGTCCTGTTGCTACTAATACTCGTTCAGGATGCAATGCAAGGCTGCAAAACAAACAAGTAGGAGACTTAAAATTGGTTATAGGGATTTTATAATATTTGGTATACATAACATAAGCCAATGTGAAAGTTAGACTTTACTTATCTATTTAAAAGAATTGGATTTAAAATAAATAACCTCTATAAAAATCTAGGCTAAGAGTTACTGCTTCAATAATACATGTGATAAACAGTTAATGACAGACCTTCTAATCCCTGTAATTAATTTTATGAATTAAAAAGCAGGTGTGTAAATTTCTCCAAAAACAGAACGTTCACAGGACCAACTGAACCACAGCAACAAATCAGTTGTAACCACATTCCATTCTCTCTGTTGGGATGTATCTATTTTTAAGTCCTCTTTCCCATTTTACTCCTTTACTGAATAAAGTTAGACCATATCTTTAGTGCCCCAAAATAGTATTACAATAACATTAATATTAAAATACAAATCACATTTTACTAAATAATCACCCATAATTCATAGAAAATAATCTATGAATTTTTAAATACAAGACCAAGGCCTAACCGTTGGTAATGATTTATATACATCGGCAGAGACAGGGAATGAATATAAATTTCTCCCTGATAACTTTTTCTACAAGTACATTTAGATGATGAGATTCACCTTTGAGAGGAAAAAATAAATGGCATCAGAGTGGAGGATGTAATGAAAGAGGGAAAAGGTAGGAGGGTATTAAAACAGAATCAACTGATTGGATACAGGGAGAAAGGGAAAGGAGATGGTCTGTGATGACTCTAGGGTTATTGGTTTGAACATCTGGATGGCTTGGGATAGTGGTCAGCAAGTCAGAACATACTAAATGAATATTAAAAGGGAAGATAAGTGAAAATAAGACTTAGTTCAACATATTGAAGTCAATCAACATATCATATTAATAAAGAACAACAAAACCTCATAGAAATAGATATAGAAAACATATTTGACAAAAATCCAATAGCTTTTATGATAAAGATACAACAACCTAAGAATTTTAGAAAAGAACTTCCTAAATATGATTAAACTCACTGCTAACATCTGGCAACCACCAAAATATTCTCTGTATCCATGAGACTGTTTCTGTTCTACTTGTTCATTTATTTTGTTTTTTAGATTCAACTGTTGACCAATAGTGTTTATTGCCATTTTATTGTCCATATATTTTTTAAATCCACACTTCATTAAAATAAAAAATTTCTGCTCTGTGAAAGACAATGTCAAGAGCATTAAAAGACAAATCACAGACTGGGACAAAATTTTACAAAAAACATCCTATCTAATAAAAGAGTAGCATGCAAATTGATCATACTTCCGCTACACTACCAGCCAATCAGGGCAGGGGGCAGGGTGGGGCAGGGTGGGGCAGGCAGAAGCAGGGTGGGCAGAGGCAGGGCAGGAGGGGGGGAGCAGGGGGCATGGCCAGCACACGGGTAGGGGGGGGCGGGGAGGCGGCAGGGGCGTGGCCGCAGTGCAGTGAAAGCAACCACCGCGCTATAAGCACTGCCCAAAAGGTACTTAAGAGCCAGCCCTCCTTACACTTATGGTGACTGAATCACATGCAAATGAGTGCCCAGGGTCCCTGCATGCCCCCCAGCCCAGCACCCATGATGGGAGTGGGGAAACTGCTGCCAGTCTCGGGTGTGCAGAGACCCTGGTGGCCACCACCAGGTGGAGAAAATTCACAGTGCTCTTGGTTCGTGCAGGGTATTGGGAGCACCAGAAATTCTGGGAAATGTAGTTTTGAGCTCTGTGGTGAACGTGTTGGGGCTGTGACCTGGGTTTAGGCGAAACTTCAATGAAAGCTGTGAACTCTCTGTAGGAGAGAGTTTGAAGGACTGAGCGCGAACTCGGAAGCTGCCGGGGGAGCGGGGGCGCAGCGGCAGTGGCTTAGTTCACAGCTTTAACTGACGTTTTGCCTAAACCCAGGTCACCGCCCCAACATGTTCACTGCAGAGCTCAGATTATTGGTCAATTCAGTGAAAATGGGACAGAAAAACTCACTAAGGAACAACAGCTTCCCGAATCTGTTCACTCATATCCTATCTCACCCAGAAATGCAGAAAATTACTGTCAGACACATCACAGGATCAAAGCCTTTGCGACCAGGAGAAGCTTAAAAGGACACAGACTTTTCCATTTACTCTGCTCTTCCCTCCACAGGATTATCTTCTGAAATCCCCAAGCGTCTACCCCTGACACAACTTTCCCACATACCACGCTGCCCACCCTCCCATCTATCCCCATCCATTTTAAAGCGCCTGGCAAACACAAGAAGGAGAAACAAAGGACAAATGCCAGTCTGTGGCCTCTGTCTGGACTTAGTCAAGCATGATATCTGTGGAATGGTGTGTGGAAGTTTCCACGGCAACAAGACTTCAAGGCAGGCAGGGGAGTCGCATACTCTTTCTACCAAGGTAACAGAAACACAGAGGCCACCCAAGGGATGCTGAAGGGGGACACAGCGAGTTCAGAGTTCTCTGGTGATTGCAAGGACCTAGGTCCTCATTGCCTCCTCCCCCACCCTCTGCTGCTTCTTGAAATAATTGATCATCCCTCTTTTGGGGGAAAGGAAGGGACACATTAAAGAAGTCTTCTCTAAAGGGATGCTTATGAAAAAAATGTAGAAAGGACTACAAGAGAAGAGTGTTTTCTTTAGTAGACAAAGCTGCTCTATTAGGCAACAGGTTTGGGAGCCCTGACAGCCTGAGCCCATGCTGGCTACCTACAGGGGCGCTTGCACTTCCACCAAGCTTCTCTGCTTTACATTGCAACATGGTCTTCTTGGTGAACCCAATCTGTAATGAAAAACTCCTGAACTACACTGTATTTTACAGATGGTTTTTTTAAATTGTCCAACTGATGGCTCACCCCCAGCCTGCCCTTAGGTCTTGGGCAGGTTGGGCTGAGGGACCACCTACCCCTAGTGCACGAATTTCATGCACCGGGAACTAATATCTGATAAAGGACTGTTAAAACTCAACAATAAGAGAACAAACAACCCAATTAAAAATTAGGCCAAAGACCCTAATGGACACCTCACCAAAGAAGATATACAGATGGCAAATAAGAATATGAAAAGATGCTCCAAATCACATCATCAGGGAAATACCCTGCGAGACAATGAGAATCTACTACAGTACTTATTTGAATGGCCAAAATCTGAAACACTGACAACGCTAAATGCTGACAAGAATGTGGATGGAACAACAGGAATGCAAAACATTGCTGGTTGAAATATAGACACTATGAAAGGCAAGAGGTTGAACCATCCACACCTTGGCAATGATGCAATCCAGAATTCTTACCTCACATCCAACCCATCCCTTTGCCTTATCCCTGTATTCCCCAGCCTCTGGGTTAAAGTAAAATCATGTATTCTCGCCCTGACTGTGAAGAACATGGTAGTCTTTAGAGTGAAATCTGAATTAACACCTCCTACAATCACAACCTCTTGCTTGCCATTCCAGCTGTGATAAACTGCCTATCCCAGAAGAAAAAAACTAAGTATTTTGTGGTGTAACGATGAATCACGCCTACCTATGGCCCCCAAAATAGCTAGAGCCAGAGTGTGATGTCCATCTTCAGTCCCATATCCATCCCCTCATTCTAGCAGTCAATCAGCACCAAAGAACTGTTTGGTATTGAGATGGATATGCATGCCAGTGTCATGAGGTGAGCACTATATTTTTTAACAATCGAATCCACCTTTAAATTACATTGGCCCACAGAGGGTGATGCTGTCGCTAGGATCCAGAAGCTCTGAAGGCTTTTGTTCTAGCTCTTGCTGTCTTTAGCCAACAGGGTGATGATGCCACATGCTGCCCTCCCTATAAGTAGAATAGATACCACTGTAACCAAAGCAGCTTGTTTGCACTGGTTAGAGGGAATCCCTAACAGACCTATGTGTCTCAGAATACTGACCCATATTGAAGACACAATGGAGGATACCTGCTGGCACAAAGAGAAGCTAGTCAGCTACTAATGGCTGCTCCGTGCATGGCTGGTGGCAAGCACGTGGTCCCAAGTCCTACAAAACACAGTATCTCAGTTACCATGCCCTGATAGGACATAAACTTAGGGTGTTATTTCAATCGTCCATGAAAATACATCCACTTTAGAATTTCATAGGGTGGAAATAATCTGTCCTTCTCATAGCCACTTATGTGCCCTACCAGATTTTAACGTGTTGGATATTTGGTCTATTTCTGACTGCAGATTCTGGCTCCAAAATGGAAATTTATTAATGGACAATCATGGACTTTCCACGGTCCAAATCGCGCAGCCAAACCCACTGCACCTGTTCCATATACTGTCGAAATCATCACCGGAGCACTGGGCTGCACTTGACTTGATACCATCCAGGATGCACGTATAATTTTGCCTGTGAAGTGAAACTTCCAGGTCCCCATTTAGTGAGCATTTTTCTGGATTGATGACGGAAGACATCTGTGCTTTAGTGTTTCCAGCCCCTGATGATACGGAGCACACCCACCAAGAGAACACCAGGGTTAAGATTGCTTTTCTTGGTAATAAATTCCTAACAGGGATGTCCAGCAAGGGAAAGTTAAAGGAAGAGGCCCATCATTTTTAAAGGGGTTTCAACACTTAGCAGATTATCTACATTGTTATATAATGCATGATAGTAAGTGAATGAATTTGGCCCCGAGTTTTTTGAGCTTGACTTCCTAGCCCTCCAGCTAAACACAGATTATTACTATATGTAGAGTAGTGGTTTTTAACCCTGCCTGCATACCAGACTCATCTGGAAAGCTTAAAAATTAAAAACAAAAGCAAACAACAATAAGTAAATTATACCTGAGACCCACCCTAAACAAATTAAAGCAAATTTCTAGGGATGAGATTCAGCCATTGGTGGTTTTCTTATGTTTGAGTTACTTTAACTCTCCAAGCGACTCTAATATGCAGCCAAGGCTGAGAATCAGGAATCTAGAAGCACTGCTTTTCAAACTTTGTAATACATCATTATCACTTGGAGGTGATTAACATGGATTAACCGCTGGGCCCCATATCCAGAGTTTCCGATTAGCCCTGGGGTGAATTCTGAGAATTTGCAGTTCTAACAAGTTGCCAGGTGATGTCAATGTTGCTGGTTAGAGGGCCACGCTTGGAAAATCACTGATCTAGATAGAAGGTGCTTGTCAAACTTCAAACCACAATATGTGTACAATCAGCTGAGCCTGAAATTCAGAATCTAATTCAGTAGGTTGGGTGGGGTAGGAGATCTCCAGATCTAAGAGGCTCCCATGTGATGCCGACGCTACTGTCTGAGGACCATACGTTTAAGCAACACAGATCTACAACTGCCAGCATGTGTCATTAAAAAAAAAACAAACCAAATAAACTAGACGCTGCTGGGACAGATCTTGAAGGCCAGTTTTGTGTTTTGGAAGACCTCTTTCTGCTCCCCTTCCTGATCACCTGACCACCTGATCACCTGAGCATACAGTCTCCTGGAGGGTCTTGTGATTACAATATGCGATGGGGCAAATGTAGGTTTATGGCTATGAGTATGCAAATACGAAGTTTATTCTTATATTTTTATTAATTACTAGAGGCTCGATGCACGAAATTCAGGCAAGGGGATCGGCCCTCACAGGCCCACCTGCCTCGGGTGGCCCTTGCAGCCCGGGCTTCGTCTGGAAGGTCGTTTGGACAGTTGTTCTGCTGGGCAGTCTAATTAGCTCTTTATTATATAGGATTGTATTATTTCCCATATGAACAACTGTAACCCTGCTTTTGCCCAAAACTTGTAAAAATAAGAAAAAGTGACCCTAAAATTCCTGTATTATTTCTGACAGTGAAACTACTTTCTGTATAAATCAGTATTGACATAAATACAGCTAACGGATAAATTACTAGAGAAGTATAGAGACACATGGTAAAAAGAAGTAAAACAACAAGCAGTATGGACAAAATGATGTCACAGGGCCCCATCATTAGCAATATTAGATGTAGTAAGATGACAGAAAAACTGGCAAGTAAATGACAAACTGGTTTTGATTCATTCTTTATAAGCAATATAGCATTGATAGTTACAGAACATAAAGGAAATAACCTCATTGCGTTTGGCCCCAGACTAAGTCAGATTGGACCAAGAAGTTTTACCTAAGTTTCAAGCAAATATGGAAACAAAACAGATGATAAATAACAGCAAACTTTTTATTACTAAGGCTAACACTTCGACAACACTGTTTCCCACTATGCATCACATTTATGAATATGACATTTTAGCTATGAAATAGTTGAAAATTATTGAAGTACTTCCTATATTTATATTCCAAACACTGAACTGAAAGAAATGAAAAAGTCTGAACATTTGCCTGATCTAGTCCACAAACAATAATGATCTGTCATTGTTCGAGATGAAATTTCCAGAGCGCTTCCATTGATTCCTGATCTGTATTCTTAGTACTGTATTAAATTTGTGCCACCAATTTCAAGATGCAATATGACTCCAATTTTATTACCCCACTGCAATTTTTTTCAGGGAACCTTTTTAGTGTTATAAATTGTTGAAGGGTAAGTCTTTTATCTATATGAAAGTAACTTGCCATTTTGCAATATTGTGAGACAATGTATGGGTTGTGCAAATACATCTCTCTATAGATCTACCCACCTACCAATATGAAAGGAAAGCAAAAGCATTACCCTCCTGCGAGTTTACGGAAACACAACTATAAAAATTCAACCAGTGTGACATATGACAGAACTTCTACTTACTACTGGATGCACAAAAACATAGTGCCCCATCAAATAAATCATATCTGGATTTCAAAGCCCCTCCTACCAGCCTGCTTTCAAACACCAAAGAGTACACACAACAGAGGCACCCTTCGCACCTCCCTCTCCTACTGAATCCGGGCTAATCACCCGAGTGGCTGGCGATGGCTGCTTCAGCTTGGTCAAGTTATTACCTACCCCCTGTCCTGTGGGCGACCCAACACGTGGAAAAGAAACAAACTGTCAAGGACCGTGAAAAAGACAGAGAACTGGTGTGAGGTCTACTCTTGGGATTCATAACAACAAACACACAAATGAACCCCAAAACAACCCCGATTTCCTATTCCACAATCTCATTTTTTCCGCTCTGTATCTTTACTCCAGCTTACCCTACTACCTTGTCCCAGACTCCTTTTCCCTCTTACAGATCACACACATACAAAAGAAAAGAACTCGGTCGTTTGCGGAATTTACGCTTCCTGCCTGTAAGACACCAAACCCAGACACTGGATTTGAAACGCCCCGTTTAAACCCCGTGGAGTAACCAAATCCAACCCAGAAGCGGCACACAAACACATCCTCGAAATAAAGTTTAGGCTTCCGTCACGACCCGGACGCTGTGCAGGTGGCAGCCATCAATGGCTTTAGCCTCGGCGCCATCCCCGCAGCTTTCAACTTCATCTGCCACAAAAGTTTCTGTTGAGACGCCGACGGGCATCGCAAACGCGCCGTTCACCAAAGAAATGCCAACAGCGAATTCACCCAAGGAATGGAAATGCAAACGAAACGAAACAAAACAAAAACGTAAGGTAAGCCCAAAATACAAACGTAAACTTATTTAGGGGGCACTTTAAAGAAAACGAGGGACTTGGGAAACGGAAGCTTCTTTCAGATGAAACCTACTCCCCAACTGCCTTTGGGGGTGCAAAGGTCCGTCGGGGTTTCTTTTCTGTCCGCGGCTCACAGCAGCCGGTGACACCCCAACTAATCATTGCGGCCGAGGTGAGCGCCCCCCGACGCCCGAGGCCGCCCCAGCCGGGCGCCCCGGGACTGGCCTCCAGCGCGCGGTCCTCGGCTCCCATCAGAGCTCCTTAAGGTCTTCCCAGCGGCGCTTGACGAATCCGTTGAATCGGGATGTAAAGGAGCCCACTGCCGCCTAAACGACCTTTCCCGCAGTTTCACGGACGTGGAGGGAGGAGGATAACGGGGCGCCGATCGGCCCGGCGACCCGCGGGCCGGGTGTCACCGCCCCGCCCCGGGGCAGCCCGGAGCCCGAGGACGCGGAGAGGCGCCGGCGGGGGGCGGACAGCGAGGCTGCGGGACGAGCCGCCTGCGGGCTGTCTCCCCGGCGACGCTGCCCGCTGCCCGGGTCCCCGCACCCGGAGGCCGGACCGCGCACCCCGCCCCCGCCCGCCGGTACCTGACGATGTCGTCGCTGTGGCCCCGGTAGAACTTCTGCCGGTGTCCCCGCGGGCTGTACACCATGCGACGCCCGCCACTAAGTGCACGATCTCCTTGGCCGCCGTGTAGAAGAGGTTGTTGCGGCACTGGTGGCCCCGGTAGCCGTACACCCACTCGAGCCGCAGGTGGCAGCTCGGGGCGCTCCGAGCCGCCATGTCGGGGCGCCCCCTCCGCCGCTCCGGCTCGGGCCCGCGGCGGCGGCGGCGGCGGCGGCGGGAGGCGGCGGCGGGAGGCGGCCGGGCGAAGGGAGCCCCCCGGCTGGCGGCCGCGTCCTCTAAGCCGCGCCCGGCAGGTGCATGTCGCCTCTGCGGGCCGCCGCCGCCTCAGCCCACGGGCACCCTCGCCTCGCGGAACATGCCGGGGGCCGTCCAGGGGGTGCCGCGCGCTCTTGCCCGCCTCGGCTCGCCGGTCTCGGCCCGCAGCGCCCCGCGGCGGAGTCGCGGCCGAGCGAGGGCCGCCTCCCGCCTCCTCCCCGCCCCAGCCGCCGCCCGCGCTCCCGGCGCCCGGCCCGAGCCACCTGCGGCGTCCGCGTCCCGCCCCGCCCCGCCGCAGCCTGGCCCGCCGCCCCCGGACCCGCGCCGCGCGCCCCCGAGCTCAGGGCCCGGCCACGCGCGGCCCCGCCTCCCGCCCTCCCCCCTCATTTTCCCCCCCGCACTCCCCCGCCGCCGCCGCCGCGCGCTCGCCCCGCCCCGCCCAGCAGGGAGCCTGGGAACGCGGCGGGTCCCGGGGCCTTGGGAACGCGCGGGGTCGCCGCTCCTGCTCCGGCGCGCTCCCCCGGCGTCCGGACCCGCTCCCCCGAGGCGTGGCGAGCGATCCCCGGGCCCAGACCGCGTCCCCTCCGCGCGCGGAGAGCTGAGCCCCCGGGGGGATGCCCAGGCCGCGGGGACCCTCGGCGACCGCGTCCCTGCCCCCGGGAGTCCGCGCCCGGGAAGCGCCTGCCTGCGGCGCAAGGCCCGGGTACCAGGCCCGGACTGCAGTTGTGCCGAGAGGCAGCGCCGGGATGCCAACCGCTTTTTTTTTTTTTGCTTCTGGTTGTGTGTGTGTGTGTGTGTGTGTGTGTGTGTGTGTGTGTGTGTGTGTGTGTTGTGGTGTGTGTGTGTGTGTGTGTTGTGTGTGTGTGTGGTGTGTGTGTGTGTGTGTGTGTGGTGTGTGTGTGAGTGTGTGTGTGTGTGATGTGTGTGGGGGGTGTGTGATTGTGTATGCGTGGTGTGTGAGTGTGTGTGTGTGTGTGTGTGAGTGTGTGTCTGTGTGAGTGTGTGTCTGTGTGTGTGTGTGTTTGTGGGATGTGTGTGTATGTGGTGTGTGTGGTGTGTGTGGTGTGTGTGAGTGTGTGTGTGTGTCTATGTGTATGTGGTGTGTGTGTGTTTGTGGGATGTGTGTGTATGTGTGTGTATGTGGTGTGTGTGTATGTGGTGTGTGTGTGTGTTTGTGGGATGTGTGTGTATGTGGTGTGTGTATGGTGTGTGTGAGTGTGTGTGCTGTGTGTATATGTGGTGTGTGTGTAAGTGTGTGTGTGTGTGTGTGTGTGTGTGAGTGTGTGTGTGTGTCTATGTGTATGTGGTGTGTGTGTGTTTGTGGGATGTGTGTGTATGTGTGTGTATGTGGTGTGTGTGTATGTGGTGTGTGTGTGTGTTTGTGGGATGTGTGTGTATGTGGTGTGTGTATGGTGTGTGTGTGTGTGAGTGTGTGTGCTGTGTGTATATGTGGTGTGTGTGTGTGTGTGTGTGTGAGTGTGTGTGCTGTGTGTATATGTGGTGTGTGTGTGTGTGTGTGTGTGAGTGTGTGTGCTGTGTGTATATGTGGTGTGTGTGTGTGTGTGTGTGTGTGAGTGTGTGTGCTGTGTGTATATGTGGTGTGTGTGTGTGTGTGTGAGTGTGTGTGCTGTGTGTATATGTGGTGTGTGTGTAAGTGTGTGTATGGTGTGTGTGTGTGTGAGTGTGTGTGCTGTGTGTATATGTGGTGTGTGTGTGTGTGTGTGAGTGTGTGTGCTGTGTGTATATGTGGTGTGTGTGTAAGTGTGTGTATGGTGTGTGTGTGTGTGAGTGTGTGTGCTGTGTGTATATGTGGTGTGTGTGTGTGTGAGTGTGTGTGCTGTGTGTATATGTGGTGTGTGTGTGCTGTGTGTATATGTGGTGTGTGTGTGAGTGTGTGTGTGCTTCTTGCTGTTTCATACTGCTCACTACACCAGACCTTGAGTGGTGATGAAACCTGACTTCCTAACGACATTTTCTCTTTTGTGTAGGGGACCTCAGAGCTGAAGGAGTTTAGATGGTAAAATAACACGCCAGATCCGATTTGTTAATACATGAGCGATGGTACCCGGATTTTTAAATATTTCTGTTCTGAGCACCGGTACTTGATCCTTCTCGCACTGTAGTAATGGCGGGATATTGTGATCCTGGAGAACGCCCACCAGCCAAAGTCCTGGCTGTCAGTTCCCCTGGTACCCAGTTTCCCAAGTGACCCCTTCCTCATGCAAATACGGCCAAGCTTAACCAGTACTGCAAAAAACAAAAAACAAAAAAAATACTTGAAGTCCATCCTTCAAGAGGTTTTAAGTGCAGAATGATAGCCATGAGGTTTACAACAAGAAATATTAATAAAATACAAATACAAAATATGAATCCTCCTGTGTCTAAAAATCTCTGTTTTGGTTTCCCTGGGAAATACTAAAACTTGGAAATCTGACATAAGCTAGAATGAACAATCCTTTCAAGAAAGTGACTGCTTATGCTCTGTCCATTGTTTGGAGCAGCATCAAAATGTTGCAGGTTCGATTCCCAGTCAGGTTCCAGGTTCCATCTCCATTGGGAGGCAACCAATGGATACTTATTTTACATATTTAATTCCTCTCCCCCCCATCAATAAAAATGCCCTCCGGTGAGAATTTTTGAAAAGTGACTGTTCAGAGGTGACGATTCCTATATGGTACCCACACCTTGGAATGGATGTTCCACAGCAGATGTAAATCACCAATTGCAGAGGAGAAAGGCCATCTCAGAGGAAGGAATCTACATAAATGTTATGCTCAGCAAATGTAAGGAAATGAGCCGATTTGGCGACCTCTGCTAGGAAGGCTGACAATAGAAATCCAACGCACGGTAGTTCACCGTTAGCATCCGACAGGGTGGTGAGGAGGTATGATGGAGGAAAAAGTGATTGTATGGACTTCATAACATTTCCAAGCTTTCGGACCTCCTCAAGTTCATTATTTTTGCAATTCCCAGAGTGAGTAGCTATAATACTCTTGTCCTAATTTTCAGGAGCAGCCAAGAATTAGAAGAGAGTAGTGAGCAAGATTGGGGGAAATGTGCCCGCTCTGCACCTTGTCTTTGGTTAGGCCAGGGTAACAAGAATCTTAGCAGGGCCCAAACTGGTTTGGCTCAGTGGATAGAGCATCGGACTGAGGGATCGCAGGTTCGATTCCAGTCAGAGGTATTTGCCTTGGTTTGGGGCGCATCTCCAGTGGGGAGTGTGCAAGAGGCAGCTGATCGGTGTTTCTCTCTCATCGATGTTTTTAACTTTCTATCCCTCTCCCTTCCTCTCTGTAAAAAAAAAAAAAAAATCAATAAAATAACATTTAAAAAGAGAATGTTAGCAGAAAGGAGTGAGGAATGTAGATTGGGTTTCTGGCACCTGCTGGAAAGAAAACAAACTCAGGCACAGGTGGCTCTGAAGCCGTGAGGCCAGGGTGCACCTCTGTTTGTTTGGGGGTTTTTTAATAAGACTGTTTGCTAACTGACTAGAGAGTTCCTTGAAAGCCCCTGGTGAGAAAAAGTAGTTGATTATTTAAATGTAAGCAGTGAACTTAGAAAAGATGGCCTGTTTTGTCGCTATACATTTGTGATACATTAACTTCTGGTTACATGTAATTTTTATGAGTGTAGGATCGTGAAGAATAGATGATACAATGAGTTGCGTTACAGGTGAGGAATCTCAACCACAGTCAGGGAACCCGAATCTTTTGTAATGGGCGGAAGCCTGACCGGAAGGCCCTGAAGGGAGACATCTTTATTATACTGGACCATGAGCAAACCTCCCTTTTATCCAGAAGATGCTATCTTTATCCTCCAAGGTTGTTCGCGACACTAACATCCTAGAAAAGAGAGGAACGAAGGCAGTCAGTACCTCCCCAAAGAAGACGCGCAGAAACAGGAAGACCTGTGGAGCGTTGTCTCCTAACAGAGATCCTACATGCAGCGCGTTGCGTGCTTTTTCCCTGAGTGGACCTGCCGCCAAATTGTGATCAACAAATAAAATTCATTTCTGCAGCAACTGAGAATATTGAGTTAAGCAGGTAGTGCAGCATAATATTGTCAAAGGCTAAGCTGGACATTAGTTAAAACAAAGGACATGTTTTATTCAGTAACTAGAGCCCCGGTGCACGAATTCATGCACCAGTGGGTCCCTCGGCCTGGCCTGCAGGTTCAGGCTAAAATTGGCTCTCCGAGGGGTTCTGGGTTGGGAGAGGGCGCAGAGACCTCACTAGTGCACCATCAGGGCTGGGGAGGGATGCGGGGGGTTGGCCAGCTGGGGAGGAACCACAGGAGGGCTCCAGGGCAAGTGCAACTCATCTTGCTCAGTCCAGATAGACTGGACCCCGGCAGCAAGCTAACCTACCAGTTGGAGCGTCTTCCCCGTGGTGGTCAGTGCACGTCATAGGGAGCGGTTGAGCAGCCTTAGCATATCATTAGCATATTACACTTTGTTTGGTTGAACAACCGACTGCTCGACAGGACATTTAGCATATTAGGCTTTTATTATATAGGATACTATGTTGCAATAGGGAAGAGGGTCCAGAGTAAGCTGAACTCAAGTTCCCTGAAACAAAGGGTTGGAGACCTTTTCAAGGCCGGGTGTGGAAAGGGAAAGGCACTGCTCGTGTTCAGGGGCATCGGTCCCTGTGACAGGACACCTGGGTTTGCTCATTGGAACGTATTGGGGAGGAAATAAACTTCAATCTTTACCACACGAGGCAGTGGTGCAAGTTGAAGCAAAGCAGCCACTGAAGTTAGACCCTTACCCTCCACTTAGCAATTATCATATTGAATTTTGGGAAATTATTTATGCAGATACAGGGAGAGAGAGTGTTTCAAAGAGACAGCTCCCAAGTCCTTGAAGAAACAATTAGGGGCAGTAGATTTATACCTCAAAGGGCAGAAGAAGGATTTATAATTAGCTGCAAGCTTTCCAACGTATCTGCTGTACGAGGGAGTTCAGGGGCCTAACACCTGGTTTTGGCCAGAATAAATAATAAATTGTCCTGCCCTTGTTGAGCTGACTCTCAGACAGGCATTTTAAGGGTGACCAGGGCCTGTCTAGGGACATGGCCTTAAGCTGAGAGAACCATGCTAAGTTTGGTCTCTCAGTGCAGTGATTTGGATGGAGTTGCTATATACCAGTTCTGCCATTCTCAGTATAGCAATGGTACAACTAGTTACAAGCAAGCAGTACAAAGCAGACCTTGACATCAGTCTAATAAAGGAAAACATGAGACATTTTTGCTCAATGAGCTTTTAACAGAACACCTTTAGGATCAAGAACAATTGTGCTCACACAGGGAGGTAACAGTGGATGCCGGCACGGATACCAAAAGACACTGTTATTAACATAGTCATGATTATCCTGTTATTGTTGTTGACTTGTTTCAAGTTCTCATGTTTCTAATGCCTTCCGATCTATCACTAAAAATTCTATTGTTCGAATGCATGCCACAGAAAGAAAAATAATTCCTAAACACAATCCTAATCATTCCCAAACATAAATTTAGCACCCACATATGAGTCATTGGGCTTGGTACTGTGGAGGAGTAATCAGGGAAAATGAACTCGCAGGCTGTGCTTTGAAGAATGTACGCTGGAAAAAGGAAAACAAGAAAAAGAACTAAGTATTTTTAAAAACAAATGAAAAAAATAAACAAGTGAATAATATATAAATATATATACATATTTTAACCCAACTAAATACCATACCTAAAAAAATGATAATAGATTATAGAGTAAACATGATCTTATCAAAAGGGACTTTAGCCAAAACCGGTTTGGCTCAGTGGATAGAGCGTCGGACTGCGGACTGAAAGGTCCCAGGTTCGATTCTGGTCAAGGGCATGTACCTTGGCTGTGAGCACATCCCCAGTAGGGGGTGTGCAAAAGGCAGCTGATCGATGTTTCTCTCTCATCGATGTTTCTGACTTTCTATCCCTCTCCCTTCCGCTCTGTAAAAAAATCAATAAGATATATTTTTTTTTTTAAAAAAGAGAGAGACTTTACTGAATTCTAATGGTCCCTGACAGCTATTGTATTAAAAAAAAAAATGGATGTAGGAAAGATAAGAAACAAAAGTAGATTGGTCATAGTTGTGCAAAAAAATAAACTTAAGTGGAAAGTATTTATGAAAAGATTAGTTTTAAGCTGATTTTGATGTAGGAGGACGTTTCCTAGAGAAGCAAATATAGTCTAGTTGTATATAGTACCGTTCTCAAAAAAGGAGATAAGCTCATTGGAGATAAAATAAGATAAAGCTAAGACATAAAGGACAGGACTGTAGTAAAATGTCATGTGTATTTTAAAGTCACAGACTTTACTGGGAAAGCATTTGAGCCAACAAATGAAACACTATCTCTAAGCAATATCTTTACATTTGTAATGTGAGAGTTCAGCTAAAAGTATCAATTTGTTTTAGGTTGGATCTTACCTTGAATACAATGGTTATTTTATTTTGATATGAAGTTTTTGTTTTCTTCCAACTTTTTATTTTAACTTTGAAATAATTTTAGATGGATAGAAATAATAAAAATAATTCTTCTATATTTTAATTTTTATCCACATCCTTGATTCCCTGAATATTAACATTTATGACATTTCCTTTACAATTCTCTCCCTTTTTTGTCAGATACACATTTATATGCATGTATATGCTAATGCTTTAAGAGTAATTGTAGACATGATTAGCCCTTTTTAGTGTGTATTTTCTGTTTAAAATTACATTCTTTCACATAATTACAGAATAATTATCAAATCATAAAATTACCATTGATACAATACCATTATTTAATGTACAGATTTTATTATTAAAATCTTGCCTTTTCCAGCTAATATCCTTTATAGGAAAAAATTTTAAATCTGATCTAGAATTCTAATCACATGTTGCATTTAGTTTCCATGTCTCTTTTAATCTGGAAAAGTTTCTGAATCGTTTTTATCTTCTATCATCTTGGTATTTTTGAAGAATGCCGATCATTTATTTTGTAGAATATTTCTCAGTTGGCTTGTCTGATGTTTTTTCACTACTAGATTTAGATTATACTTTTTTGGGGCTGTAATACCGAAAGCAATGTGGTGTTCATCTTAGTACATCATATCCAGAGACAAATTATGTCTATTTGTAAGTTACTTCCTACCAGGTTTCTCTAAGTTACAATTAATTCAATAGTATATTGTAGGGAATTAATCAGAAATTTTAATATAAATTTGATTCATAAGCATTGTCAAATAAATTAATAATTAATAATTTGAGTTTGGTACATATAAACTTTCAAGGTATGCTATTCATGAGGGACGTTTGAGGGGTAAAATGATTATAAATTAACTAGAGGCTCAGTGCACAAAATTCATACACTCATGTAGGAGGGGTGTGCCTCAGCCAGTCCTTTGCCCTCTCACAGTCTGGGAGCCCTTGGGAGATGTTCAGCTGATGGCTTAGGCCCACTGGCGCCCCCCCCCCCCGAAGATTGGGCCTAAACCGGCAGTCAGACACCCCTCTAGAAGTCCAGGGCTCTCGCATTCCGGACTCCTCGCTCTTTACTATCCACGGGCAGCAGAGGTGGGAGAGACTCCCACCACCACCGCTGTGCTCGCCAGCCATTAGCCTGGCCTCTGGTTGAGTGGTGCTCCCCCTGTGGGAGCACATTGACCACCAGGGGACAGTTTCTGCATTGAGCATCTGTCCCCTGGTGGTCAGTGCGCATCACAGCAACTGGTCATTCTGCTGTTTGGTTGATTTGCATATTTGCATATTATATAGGATGATTTAGAATATAATCTTTTTGATCTCTGAATGATGAAAATGCAAGTGACAATATCTTTAGTTTGCTCTTGATGTTCATTAAACTCTATAGAGAACTTTGTATGAATGGTTAGATAAAAATCTCCTCTTAGAGTAATTCACTTTGTTCAAAGGACAATCATCTAGTCTATTATATGAGGCATTGTGAACACTGGTACATTTTAAAGACATTTTTTCATGCAAATTAAATTTTATTTTAAAGAAGAGTGACCCTTTTATTTATTTTATTGATTTCAGAGAGGGAAAGAGATAGAAACATCAATGATTAGAGAGAATCATTGATCGGCTGCCTCCTGTATGCCCCCCACTGGGGATCAAGCCCACAACCTGAGCATGTGCCCTTGACTATAATCAATCCCGGGACTCTTCAGTCTGCAGGCTGATGCTCTATCCACTGAGCCAAACCAGCTAGAGCTGCAAATTAATTTTTGTTGCAGATCCTTTTATCCTTTTCTATTAGTGTTCAGAAATCAAATAGTACACAGGCCTGGAAATAACAATTTGATTATAGAAAGTAAACAATCTGAATATTCATAACTTATTTTGATCAATATCCCAGCATTGTTTACACAGTACATCATCAGATCCATAGGATTTTGGAAGACTACAAGAGAAATAGTCCCATTTAACTCATTCTTCAATGAGTTGAGTTATTTTCCTCTTCTTTTCTGACAATATATATATATATAAATTAAAACTACAAAAAAATGTGAACAGTTATTTAAAGCATTAACCTAAAAGTAAAGCAATGGGCACTGGCTAAAGTGAACAACTAGAAAGAAGGGGGGAGGGAACTTAAGAATGTTGAAAATAGATTATGAAATTTGTATGTAAGAAAAGCAATGGTAACATTATACATTGCCGAACAAAGTAAGTATTAAACTAAGAAGCCACATATACAGTATGGTCATTTCAAAACAGAGTTGTGAAATATCCCAAGGGAAGCAACGATTTGGCTAATTAATGATTTACTTATCAAAACAGGAGTTAAACAGAACCAATAATTAAATTAAAATAATTCAGTAGCATTGATTGCTCCCAGTGTGAAAGACATTAAATGAACTGGCAGATCAAAAAAGAGAACAGCATCACAAATGGTATTATGTAATACTTGTTACTATGTTATTGTCGTTATCAGAGGTGGATTTTTTTTTTCAAACAATGTCACACACAAGGGCTGGTAATATACCTGGATGAAAATCTGTGCCATAGCATGGAAGTCTGGCTTAGTTACATAGAATCACGGGTTGTATCTTTTGAATAAAGGTAACAACTAAAAAATGCAATGGGCTAAGTTTAGATTTCAGAAAAAAGTGTAAGAAATCACTTTTTAGAAAATATTCTACTGTAGTAGGAAGAGACATGAGATGGCATTCAGCCACATAAACATCAATCGAAGGGTCTGTGGCCTCTGAACACAATTTACCTTCAGGGAAAGCTTAGGAAGCATACTACTGAATATTGACGTAATCTGATACAATTTTAAATAGTCATTACTTTTTCTAATAATTATTGCTTCATATCTTGTGAAGTACTGTTTGGACAAATTATAAAAGATGTTGAAGCAACATAATCCTAGAGTGCCTTCATGCATGTAACAGAATCATAAAACCACATTATTACAGACAGGAAGGGAGAGAGACAGAAAGCTAGAAACATCCATCAGTTAGCTGCCTCTTGCACACCTCCCAGAGGGGACGTGCCCGCAACCAAGGTACATGCCCTTGACTGGAATCGAACCCGGGGCCCTTTAGTCCACAGGCCGAGGCTCTATCCACTGAGCCAAACTGGTTTCAGCAAAACCACATTATTAACACTAGGAAAGTTAGCTGTCATCTTTCTGTGGCAGTGGCTTAACATACAGTGACAGCAAAATATGTAGTAGCTCTGAACCTTCTCCTAGAAAGCAAACAATTCATTGACTGTATACTTAATTCATTCTTAAAAGCAGGAACTCGTATTTCTAATCTTATTTTTGCTTCCTAAATATGGGCTCATCTGCTTTTCTTCCACAATCTATGCCATGTATTATGGCGGACTATTCATTCAAACAATATAAATATGCATTGTTTGCTATGTATGGGTCTCTGTCCTAAGTCCTTGGGGACATGACAGTGAGTAAAAGAGACAAAAATTTCTGACTTCATGGAGCTTACCTTCTAGTGGGAAACACAGATTAGAAAGATGTAAGTATTTATCTTTGTGAAGAAAATAAGGAGGTCAGGCCGGCATGGCTCAGTGGTTGAGCATCGGACTATGAACCAGGAGGTCACGGTTCGATTCCCTGGTCAGGGCACAGAGAGAAATAGAAACATCAGTGATGAGAGAGAATCATTGATCAGCTGCCTCTTGCACATCCCCTACTGGGGATCAACCCCATAACCCTGGCACGTGCCCTTGACTGGAATCGAACCCAGGACCCTTCACTCCACAGGCCGACGCTCTATCCAGAGGCAAATAAAATAATACATAAATATTTCTTATAAAATTAAAGAAATGTTAGAAGTGTGTTTCTTTTCTAAAGGACAAAATTCCAAAAGTGAGATCACCGAGTCACAGGGGTTTGGTATTTTAAACTTCAGGTTACTTTCCAAAAACGATGTCAGGATTCCCATTAAATCTATAGTCCATGACAGGGTTGGTTTCTCCAGCACCGTTTTTACCTTTCCGACTTTTTCTAATCTGCCAAGTGAAAAAAAAAAGCTATTACTTTAATTTTTATTTCTTCGATTAATAGGGAGACAGAGTAACTTCTTATATGTGTACATTTTGTCTATAATGTATGTTATAATATTTAGGTTATCATTCATTTAATTTATTCCTAATTGCTTTTGTTTTACAGGAATTTAAATTTTGTCATGTAGTCAAATAAGTCAGTCTTTTCAATGATGATTTGGGGGCTTTTGTAATTATTTGGTAAAGATCAGTCTGAGATTAAAGAAAAAAACTTTAGGCTTCTTAACTTTGGTTCTTTTACTGTCAAAATTTGTTCCAGGAGTTCTTTATTTTTGTATACTGGTGAAGTTGACTCAATATTTTTTTCTCCAACAGAAAGCTAGCTGTCCCCTTCAATCTGTTGAAAAGGCTATCTTTTCCTCACTGTTTAGAAATATCATGTTCATCATATGCTAATTTATCACATATCCGCTGCCATTTCTGGCTTCTCTGTTCTATTTATTCAGCAAACCTTTCTTTTGAGCACATTTTATGTGTCTAGAATAGACATTTGAGATGCAGCAAAGTCTCTACTTTTGGTGCGCATTCTGGGGAAGAGGAGTTAGTGACAGAGACGGAAGGTAATCTTAGGGTCCACGCTTATGAACTACGCCAAGTTGCGGAAAGTACTCGGAAGAAAAATGTGGTAGGGAAATGAGATGGGGGTGTGTGTAAGAGGTCCTCTTTGGTGAATGACATTTCAGTAGGGACCTTGCTGAAGTGAGAGAAGTCACAGAGAGCAGCAAGTGGATATCTAGGGGAAGAGTGTGCTGTCAGCAAACAGCAAGCACAGATTGCCTGCTAAACCCAGTCAAGAACCAGCAAGGAGGCCAGTGTCCCCAGGTGAAAGAACCAAGTTAGACTTGGGGGTGATATGGTCAGAAAGGTAACCAGGAGCTAAAATCTGTGGGACATTTAGGACTCAGTAAGGGGTTTGGATGGTGGTGGTAGAATATTCCAGAACTTAATTTTTTTTTAAAGAGCAGTACCCTAGCCAAATCAAAGATACTTTCTTGCCTGGCCACAGTGGTTCAGTGGTTGAGCATTGGCCTATGAACCAGGAATTCATGGTTCGATTCCTGGTCAGAGCACATGTCCAGGTACTAGGCTCGATCCCTGATTGTGTAGGAGGCAGCCGATCAATGATTTTCATCACCGATGTCTCCATCTCTCCCTCTCTCCCTCTCCCTCCCCCTTACTCTCCGAAATCAATAAAAATATATTTTAAAAAAGATGCTTTCTTACTCGTTGCCTTCTTCTCATTCATGTCCTTGTGGCAGGTCAGAGTAGAAGGCAGGAATGTATAAATGTAGTGTATGTTGCATTATAAAAATCAGTACTTTTATTTTGCATTTTAAATATGTACACCCAGATTCCTTATGCCGTTGGATTTTGGTTTGATCAACATGTCATTGTTTTAGCTTAAAAAAAGACTCTAAGTCTATTAAAAAAAAGATTTTAAAAGAATCTGCATGACTCCTTCCCAATGAATAGAAAATAAGGCACTCTTTCATATCACTTTCAACCGCCTGCGGATAAGATGCAGCCAGAAGTGGTTATCACATAAAAGAAATGCATACCAACAGAGTTCTAAGCCCCCTTCAATTGTTGAAAATTAATTCATTTTTCAGCCTTCAGAATCTGATTTTCAGAGTACAAGAAGCTTGATGGAGAAAGCAGCTGAATGTGATCAATCTCGTTTTATGGGCTTGGTTTCAAACGGGGTAGGCTGTCCTGCACAATACGAGTCAGAGGGACTTGATAAATATTTCCAAGGACACTCTAGAAGCCTCACCTTAGTGGGTGTGTGATTGCCTGTGAAATTCAGAACGAAGCAAGCAAAGTGGGAACAAAGGGGAATAGTTAAGAATTGTATTTCTACTTTCTTAAGACCTTTGCCAAAGTAGCAGGTGGCAACTTCCTTGGAGAGCCACAGGAGGAAAGTGGGTCTTGGCAGAGGGCCAGTGATTTGAGATGAATGGAATGCAGCCCACGGACATGAATTGAGGACCGTTTAATTTATTGTCAGGGGTGCCACTAGTTTTATAGAGCGTTTTGCTTTGGAGTTTGCTATAATCGCAGCAGACTATTAACAGAATATTTCCCACCAGGTTAGGAAAAATTATTGCTCAACTATTTGAAGCCAGTAATATTGGATTGTGACTAGCTTCATGGCATAAAATAGTTTTTTCTGTGAGTAAGGGCTCACATGAATTTGAAGACCTGAGAAAAGTGTGAATATTTGTAAGGAGAGTTACAGTAATTAAATTGTGTTATGCCTTCGTAAATATTGACCTTCACATCAGTAGCCCTGAATACACAGCCCAGGAACAGCATAACTATTTATGCTAGAATTTAGCATGTAATGAAGGTAGCATTCCAAATGACTAAATCAGTTTTCAGTAACTTGCAGAATACAAAATAAATATAAAAAACACACACAAGAGCTTCCTTACATGACAAATTTCCTAGAAAAACAATGGCCAGCAATTGGCAAGTAATAAAAATTTTGGCTCTGCTCTTCCAATAGCCAAACCTCTTATTCTGTTCACTGAATTGACTATAGGTTTCTAAGCAAACTCTCCATGGGGTAATCTCATCCTGTCCATTGAAAAGATGTGTAATTAGATGAGTCACATTTTATCTCTACTGCTGACTTCTTTTTATGTATCTGTGTCCAGTTATCAAAAGAACATCTTCATCTGGCTATCCCAAAACATTAAAATCATTATACCTTAATTGAATTTAATATCTTTTTTTTTTCTCAATTCATTCCTTCTCCTCCACACCATACGCTCACAACCTGACAACCTCGGAGACAGCCTAGCTCTCTTTCCTTAGCCAATATCTTCCACATATCAAATCAGTTTCTAAGTCCTATTGATTCTATTTATTTTTAAATCATCAACCTCAGGATATGTTTTTATTGATTTTAGAGAGAGAAGAAGGGAGAGATGAAGAGAGGGAGGGAGGGAAGGAAGAAGGGAGGGGGAGAGAGAGAGAGAGAGAGAGAGAGAGAGAGAGAGGTCCACGAGAGAGAGAAACATCAATCTGTTGCCTCTTGTACTTACCTCAACTGAGGATCAAACCCGCAACCTAGTTATGTGCTCTGATTGGGAATCAAACCCACGACCTTTTGGTGTATGGGACAATGCTTTACCCAGTTGAGCCACACCAGCCAGGGCCATTCTATCCTATCTAATAAAGAGGAATATGCAAATTGACCATCACACCATCACAAATATGGTGGGACCCATAGCCACAAAATGGCGGCATTCATTTCCCTCAGTCCAGCTGGAGTTCCCCAATCCTTTCAGTCTCACGGCTGGGGGGAGGGAGAGAGGGGAGAGAGAGTGGCAGATGCAGAGTGTGACTGGACCTGCCCTCAGCCCCTCAGCAGCCCAGGGCTAAGGTGCAGGGCAAGCCTTAGATGGTGGTTGCCCAGCTGCCCAGGGCTGCCTGAGTCCAGGTAATCAGGGCCAGCTGAGGCTGGTGCTGCTGGCAGTGGCAGCAGCAGAGGTGTGATGAGGGTGTTACCTTCCCCTGATCGCTGGGTCCCCTCCTGCCCCTGAGGGCTCCTGGACTGTGGGAGAGGGCAGGCCAGGCTGAAAGACTCCCCCCCCCCCCCCCGTCCAGTGGATGAATTTTCATGCACTGGGCTTCTAGTTTCTTTAATATATTTGGTCCACTTCTGTCCATCTGCATTACTCCCAGCATTTTGCACCTTGACTCTTGAAATAGCATCTGAAGTGATCTCCCTGACTTCACTCCTAGTTATTCGAGTTGTTTTTATCCTGGAAAAACTTTTCTGATGGCTTTTCATTGCATATGCAAACTCCACTGCGTGATGTTCCCCACTCTTGATGACCTGTCCCTCAGCTTACCTTTGCCTCTTCTTTTCTTCCTCACCCACTTTCCTGGCCACATGGTTTCATGCTGCTGGGAAGCCTTTCCCGAGCTGCTGACTGCAGAGCTCTTTAGCAACCACTTCGTGCAAGGGCACAGTCCCCCCGCCCTGTGCCTTTATTTTACCTATTCACCCAGATAGGTCCTATTGAATGTATTTGTTTATATGCATCATTTACTCTGTGTCCCTTGCATCTCATAGCACATATTTAAAAGCACTTTTGCATAAATATCAGTATCAATAGATATTAAATACCTCGGCAAGAAACTGGAAAAATGTAACCAACTTTCAATGTATTTGATATTCCTTCAAAGTGCTCTATCTCTAGCACAGAGGATCCCAACATGGGGCACACATCCCATGGGGTGGGAGAGGTAATTTGATTTTTAAGAGGGCAATTCAAGAATGATTTAATAGTGAATTTTTTGCATTTCTTATGGTTCTAGGGGTCTCTTATACTATCCTATATAATAAAAGAGAAACATGCAAATTTGACTGTACCTTTGCTCCTGATTGGCTATGCTACCAGCCAATCAGGAGTGGGGGTGGGGGCAAGTGGTGTGAGTGCCGGCCCCAGAGGTGGAGATGAAATGGTGGTGGCGGCGAGTGCCTAGCCCCTGGGCGCTGTGAGGGGAAGCTGCAGCAGCAGCAGCAGCAGCAGCAGCAGCAGCAGCAGCAGCGGTGGTGGCAGTGGCAGGGAGCGCCCAGCCCCTGGGCGCTGTGAGTGGAAGTGGCAGCGAGCACCCAGCTTCCAGGGCTGAGTGGTCACAGGGAGCCGCTGAGCTGAGCAGGGCGATGGCTGAGTGCCCAAGGCCTAAAGCCTTACCAGAGGCTTTAAACCGGCCTGGGGGCGAGCCATCAGTTGGACATCCCCTGAGAGCTCCCAGTATGTGAGAGGGGGCAGGTTGGATTGAGGGACCACCCAGCCCCAGTGCATGAATTTCATGCATCTGGCCCCTAGTGTATACACACACACACACACACACACACACACACACACACACACATATGGAACATATTTATACACTTCAGTTCTTCATTATGTTTAGAAACTTTACTTGCTATTTTTTCATACTACTTCATGTTATTATTATTTTTTAACAATTTCTTAATGATTTCTTCCTCAGTACTTCAATTGTCCTTTCATTTTCTTACTTTGCTCTTACACAGATGCCATGTTTTTGGAAGCTTGTTTAGACCAAGTCAATGGCCTTTCAGGCTTCCTCCATGTGAATAGGAGTTCACTTTTGGAATAATAAGAATTATATGTCACCGGGGGGGGAGGTATCAGGATTTTAGAGATATTCAGGTGGACCATGGTGAAAAAAAAAGTTTGGGAACCACTGCTCTAGCATGAAATAAATGTTGTCTGACAGAAAATTTAGGAGATCCCTGGTTGCATATAGTGTTTGGTTCCCACCTCAAGGCATTTCTATGTTCCTTTGAAAAAAATAATGCAATTACACCTTACTTGAATCAATTTAATTTGATCTCCACAACCAGCCCATAAATAGTCACTACTATCATCATTGTTCTCATATCATCATCACCATCATCCCCATTTTATACTGAGTGGCCAGATTTTTATGATCTTTGAACGCATAATTAACTGGTCACTCATTGTATATCCTATATAATAAAAGGCTAATATGCAAATTGTCCCCTTGACCAGGAGTTCGACCAGCAGGCAGGCCGGCCAACCACCCAGGTCCTCTCCCCCTGGCCAGGCTGGCTGGACCCCACCTATGTATGAATTCATGTGCCAGGCCTATAATATATGTGTGTGTATGCATATGTATATATGATTACACACATACACACACACCACTCTCACACTGAGTGGCCAGATTATTATGCGTTCAGAGATCATCATAATCTGACCGACCACTCGGTGTATATGCTGTGGGGAGATTCTGTGGTGGTCCTAAGTACACAACCTGTCTCCCTTGACCACATCTGCGCCTCCCTCTCCTCATGTGTGCAGTTTACTTTCTCCTAAGCTCCGAGAGCCCTCCTGTTGCCTAAGTTGTGTTCATTTGTTTGTTTGTTTGTTTTGTTTTGTTAACCTCACCCGAGGATATTTTTTCCATTGGGAAAATTGGACCCAAACCTTTCAATACGCCGGCCTAGGGCTGGCCAGCCAGGGCTTGCCTGTGTTTTCAGTGAGTCCAAAGCAGCCCAGCCCAGGCTCACTCCTGTTACTGTCGGTTCTTCTATGCTAAGCCCTGCCTTTAGGGCTTAGACAGTAATGGGGAACATTAATAGGAAAAAATAGTACTTGTAACAGTTCCTGGTGAAGGAGGTCGATAAGAATTACTGTCCCAAGTTTTAATAAATTTACTCTTTCAATATCACCTGGATTCGTGTCTTGAGTTCTTTCCTGAATGAAGTCAAGAACTCCATCAAACTGTGCTGGGACAGACTTGCCTCAGCCTGTTCCCTTTCTGGTGATAAGAGGTTCAAATATAGGAAATCTGACTTCCGAGCCCACTTCTTAATTACCGTGCAGTAGCTAGTTTGCCTGGGAAAACACAGTCAGTCTGAATTGAAGTTCAATGTTCTTTCCACTGACTACTCTTTATACAGGGTGGGGCAAAAGTAGGTTTACAGTTGAGAGTAGGTGAAGCACAGAGTTTATTCTTGTTTTATTATTTATAAACTAGAGGCCTGGGACATAAAAATTCATGGAGGGGGGGTCCCTCAGCCCAGCCTCCCTCCTCTCACAGTTCAGGAGCCCTCAAGGACAGGAGATAACCTGGTGATTGGGGAAGGTGTCGCCCCATCACACCCCTGCTGCTGCCACTGTCACAGTGCAAGCCTCAGCCAGCCCTGGTTACCTGAGCCTTGAGCCGGCCCTGAGCAGCCTGGGGGTCTGAGGGGACTGAGTGCCACCATCATGTGCCACCATCTTTGAAGGTGTGGTACTCAATTAGCATATTCCCTCCTTATTGGCTGTGGGCACTACCATCTTTGTGAGGGCCTGTTCCCTATTTATTAGATAGGATTATCATATTATTTTCCATATGAACAACTGTAAACCTATTTTGTTCCACTCTATCCTAGCTAATAAAGAGGGAATATGCTAATTGACCATCACACCCTCACAAATATGGCGATGCCCATAGCCAATAAGGAGGGAATATGCTAATTGACTGCTGTGCCCTCAAAGATGGTGGTGCCCACAGCCCCAAGATGGCGGTGCCCAATCCCCTCAACCCTGCCAGGGTGGCAGGCTTGTGCCATGGCCGGTCCCACCCGTGTGCCTGCCTCTGGAGTCCCCCAGACCCTTCAGGCCCCCAGGTGCTCAGGACTGGCCCGAGGTGCAGGCAAGCCTCAGATGGCGGCTGCATAATCAACCAGGGCTGGCCCAAGGGATGACCCAATGACTCAACAAGTAGGCTGCTTGGAGTCACCAGGCTGGCAGGGGGGGTTAGTGAGGGATGACCAAATGACTGATCAGCAGGCTGTCTGGGGCAACCAGGCCAGTGGGGGGGGGGCAGTTGGGGATGATCAGGTTAACAGGAGATCAGTTGGGGGTGACCATGCCAGCAAGAGGGGCAGTTGGGGGTAACTAGGCCGGCAGAGGGGAAGTTGGGGGTGATTAGATTGGCAGGGGGTCAGTGAGGGGTGACTAGGCTGGCAAGTGGGACAGTTGGGGGTGAGCAAGCTGATAGGGGGGCAGTTAGGGCTGACCCGGCTGGTGGGTGGGGCAGTTAGGAGCAACCTGGCCGGCAGGGAAGGGGCAGTTGGGGGTGACTTGGCCAGCAGGGGGACAAAGTTAGGGGTGATCAGGCTGGCGGGGGGGGGGGGCAGTTAGGGGCAACCAGGCAGGCAAGCCGGTGAGCGATTAGGATCCAGCGGTCCGGGATTGTGAGAGGAATGTCCAACCGCCGGTCTAGGTTGGCAGTCGGACATCCCCTAAGGGGTTCCAGATCGGAGAGGGTACAGGCTGGTCTGAGGTGGCCCCCTTCCCCCGCCCCCTCCCCTGTGCATGAATTTCATGCACTGGGCCTCTAGTACATAAATAACCTTATGGTGGGACACTGATCTTGTTCATATCTGCATTCTTATCAACAAGCATAGGGCCTACACAAATAATAGTTGACCAAGAGAATATTGTATTTATACTTTTGCTTTTCTTTTGGATTAAGTTTTCATGGCCTGAATAACTCTAATTTAACATTTAAGAAAGTTTAACCTTTGACATTTAAAGTTACATTATCTCCAGTATCTGATTTCAAGCCCAATTAACCTAAAGCGATATTCAGTTGCTAGAGAACTAAAGATAAGAATCATGAACTGAGATCTAGCTCTGATTGTGAAACTGCCCCTTTCAAACTGACTCTTTTTATCCAGTTTTTCTCCCTGAACCCCCCACACCGTCCCCCTGAGAATTATGTTGTTTTACTATGCTTCATTTTCTCCAGTAAGAAAATGGCTGTAGTAATTCTTTTTTTAAAAATTTAATAAATCTTTATTGTTCAGATTATTAAAATTATTCCTCTCTTTTCCCCCCATAGCTTCCCTCCACCTGGTTCCCACCCCACCCTCTACCCTTACCCCCCTCACTGTCCTCATCCATAGGTGTATGATTTTTGTCCAGTTTCTTCCTGCCCCTTTCTTCCCGCCCCCATTCCCCTTCCCCCCTGATAATTGTCAGTCCACTCCCTTTCTATACCCCTGATTCTATTATATTCACTAGTTTGTTCTGTTCATCAGATGTTTTTATTCACTTGATTTTTAGATTCACTTTTTGATAGATATGTATTTGTTATTCATAATTTTTATATTTACCTTTTTCTTCTTCACCCTCTTCTTAAAGAAGGAGATACTGGTTTGATGTTGATGAAATTCTTTAGCTTTTTCTTCTCTGTGAAACTCTTTATCTGCCCTTCAATTCTGAATGATAGCTTTGCTGGGTAGAGTAATCTTGGTTGTAGGTTCTTGCTATCTATCACTTTGAATATTTCTTGCCACTCCCATCTGGCCTGAATAATTTCTGTTGAGAAATCAGCTGACAGTCATAAGGTGCTCCCTTATAACTGTTTTTCTCTTGCTGTTTTTAATATTCTCTCTTTGTCTTTTGCTCTTGGCATTTTAATTATAATGCATCTTGGTGTGGTCCTCTTTGGATTCCTTTTTTTTTTTTTTTAAATATATTTTATTGATTTTTTTACAGAGCAGAAGGGAGAGGGATAGAAAGTCAGAAACATCGATGAGAGAGAAACATCGATCAGCCGCCTCTTGCACACCCCTACTGGGGATGTGCCCGCAGCCAAGGTACATGCCCTCGACCGGAATCGAACCCAGGACCCTTCAGTCCGCAGTCCGACGCTCTACCACTGAGCCAAACCGGTCTTGGCTGGATTCCTTTTGTTTGGGGTTCCGTGTACTTCCTGGACTTGTAAGTCTATTTCTTTCATCAAGTGGGGGAAGTTTTCAGTCATTATTTCTTCAAATAGGTTGTCAGTATCTTGCTCTCTCTCTTCTGGCACCCCCATAATTTGGGTGTTGGTATGCTTGAAGTTGTCCCAGAAGCTCCTTACACTATCTTCATATTTTTGAATTCTTTTTTCTTTTTGCTTTTCCGGTTAGATGTTTTTTTGTTTCTTTGTATTTCATATCTTTGACTTGATTCTTGGGATTCTCTAATCTGCTGTTAGATTTCTGTATAATTTTTATTTCAGTCAGTGTATGCTTAATTTCTAGTTGGTCCCTTTTCATCTCCTCAAAGGTTTCGCTAAATATATCGGCCTTTTCTATAAAAATCTCGAAAAACCCTTATAACCATGGTTTTGAACTCTATATACAGTCGTTTGCTTTCCTCCATTTCTTTTGTTTGTGATTTGTTTCTTAGTCTCTGCTTTTTGGCTGCTTTCCTGAGTTGATAGAGTGGCTTTGTGTGCCAGGTGTCCTATATGGCCTAGTGGCTCAGCCTCCCCAGTTACCTGAGGTGGACACTCTTGGTGCACACCTTTGTGGGCTGTGTGCACAGTCTTGTTGTAGTTAAGCCTTGATTGTTGTTGGTATCACTGGGAGGAATTGTCCTCCAGGCCAATTGGCTGTGAGGATCAGCTGAGTCTACGTTGGGAGAACTTCTGTGCTGGAGACACCCGTATGAGACAAGACTTGCAAAAGCCTCTGTGCTTACCTCGAATGGGGTGGAGTCTTAGGGTGGAGCAGACAGCATTGGTTTCCTGTCAGTCCTGCCCTAATAGGCCCCTGTGTCTCAGTGTCCCATGTTAATCGCTGCAAGCACCTCTGAGAGAAAGTCGACCTCAAGTTCTGCCTGCTTCCAGACATTACAGATTCTCTCCAAATGAGTCTGGGTCCCCAGAATCTCACCCAGAATTGGAGTTCAGTGCAGTTGGGAGCCTTTGTCTCCCTCCCACTTGAGAAAGCCAGACATGCACTCAGTTGCCAGTCCTCTTCACGTGCGTACATGTGTATGCACACACGCATCTCAGTACCTCTGCCTCCTGCAGCTCCTCTGAGACTCAGTGTGCTTTTCTCTTTCCTTCTAATTGTAGAATTTCCACTCAGCCAGCTTTCCTGTGGTTCTGGATGATGTCCATTTTGTCTTTTAGTTGTAGTTTTGAAATTGTTGTGCGAGGCAACAGTTTAGGTGTTTTCTTATGCTGCCATCTTGGTTTCTCCCGGCCCCAGTAATTCTTATCTACCCTCTTTGCCAAGGACTGTTACAGCAATGATTTTTCCTTTTAATGGTATTATATTAAAAATTATTTCTGCATTATTAGAAATGATAAAAATACACATTCATAAAATTAACATAAATACATGTACATGACTTAAAAATAACGTTATTACCTTTGAAAGGTACATTTTATGCTACATTTGGACATAACATTCTGCCATTTGCTAAGTATTCTATAATTTTTCTCATCCTTTTGACTTTTCTGAAAAAGTAACCTTCTAAAAGAAGCTAAGATGAATTATATGCTCCTAAGATATTTTAATGCTTCTATTTTGTTTCATATTTAATATATATATTATATATTTAAAAATACTTTCGTATGCTACTTACAAAAATATATTTTTATCTAGGACAGTGGTTGGCAAACTCATTAGGCAACAGAGCAGCAAACCATGGCTCTAGGAAGTTGGCAATACTCTCAATATATACCATTTTGAACTCCACACAGTGGTTGTTCAACCCTGGTTTCCCATTAAAATGACCTGGAAAACTTAAAAAAATACTAATTCCTCAGCCCTACCTCAAACCATTTACTGAATATCTGGGGATGGACTTTGGGCGTTGTGTTTTTAGAAGCTTCCCAGACATCCTACAAAATATTTGCCTGGCACTCCTCAACAAAGAAAGTCTGAGAAACTGTCACTGACTCCAGGAGCCAAAGGAGACATGATGACTAAATATAATGTAGTTTCTAAAGTGAGATCTTGGAAGAGAAAAAGGATATTGGTGAAAAGACCCTGGGAAATATTGAGCCTAATTGCCAAATGCCAGCATGTGTGGCTCTAAAAATCTGTCACCTTAAAACAATAAGCTGCTGCATTAGAACAGATTGCATTTCTAGAGACACTCCCAGTAAAAAGCAATGCACTAATTATGATACATAATTATAATAATCATAATCCTGAAATTAATTGCCTCCAAGATGCAAAAATTCAAGAGTAGTAAAAAAACAACAACAACAAAAAACACAACCCCCCCCCAAATTACTCAAAACCCATTTCTCAGAAAGGTAAGTTTAATTTTTACATCTATGAAATATATAAGTATCTGGGTTAAATATGTCAGTATTATTGTACCCTAGGGATATTTGTCATGTCTGTTGATCTCTAGAGCAAAGTCAGAACTGTGCCTGAAGAAATTACTCTGCACAAGTAAACATTGGTCAAACAGCAAGTGTTTGAAGATGGTGTTTCAAAAGCTCATTTTTAACTTTTTGCACACATTATCTTGTTTGGTAAAAAATTAATAATTTATAATCCAGAATCCCTGTGCAGCATCAAATTAACAGTAATAACAGCCTGTGGGTAACCACACAGATTACAGCCCAGATCCCTAGCTCAATGTGACATAAGGTAAAAAAAAAAATTATCTTCTCAGCCTTTCTCAGTTTCTCATCTGTAAAAAAATGAATGTATTGAACTAAGCAATCGTCAGTGTTCCTTTCAATTCGGACTTTGGAATTTAGTGAGAGGGACTTTGAGAAATGGACTGGAGGGTTTTAAGATTTTAGGTAGGGCTTTGGGTTCTAATGGGCAGGATGATATTGAAAAAGCGGTTTGCAAGTTCGTGTTTCTAGAATGGGAAGGGCAACTGATAGCGATAAAAATAGGTAAAGGAGTAAGAGTAAGACTGTGACCTGTTGGAGGGCCAACTCTGTGATTGGCAAAGAAGAGCGTTCAGTTGCTAGGAAACCGCGCCTCTAAGGGGGAGGTTGAGGACCCCAGTCGGAGGTGTCTAAGTAGCGCCTCTTAATTTAGTTACCCTGCCTTCTCGAAATTAATGAAACATGTAGTCTTTAAAAGTACACATTTTCCTCGAACCACGTTTAGCAATCCCTAGTGTATGGGCAATCCCGCAGCTGAGTGCTGTGTGCGGTGTTTTTGGTTTTTTTTCTGCCTCCTGTTTTCAGGCGCAATGTGAGCTCCTCTCTGACTAGGCCCCGGTCGCCCAGTTGCCGGGCAGAACTGGACGCTGCCCGCTCCTCGGTCACGCCCTCCCTGGGTCCGTCCGTGGTCCTTCCCGGGCGGCTCGGGGCAGCCATGGGCCCAGAGATGGAACCGCTGTTCCTGGCCTGGAGCTATTTTAGGCGCAGGAAGTTCCAGCTCTGCGCCGATCTGTGCACGCAGATGCTGGAGAAGTCCCCATACGACCAGGTACCCGCCAGACCTCATCAGCCCTGCGGATCCTGGGGACGACGAGGCAGAGGGTTCCGGGGGTGCCCAGGCCTCCGGGTGGGGGCTCCGGGGAGGAAGGCCCAGAGTCAGGTTGACTGTGTGGTTAGCACAGACCGCGGGAGCGAGACCCCTGCAACCGTGGCCGCTGCGTACCCGAGTCCCGGAGGGACCCACGATGGCTGTGCCATGACAACCCCCTCCTCAAACTTTGGCGGTGCCTTTACTTCCTTCAAGTATCCCAGAAAGGAACACTTAAGTCCCCGATTTTTACTTGCATATGGGTGGGCTCTTAAGCTCGCTGCCTGTGTGTTGTTAATTTTAAAAAACAATTATATATAAACTTAAGGATCTGTAACTTTCTACCTCCTGTTGCAATAGTTGCCTTTAAAAAAAAATTATTATTAAATGTGTGATCCTTCCACTTCATCTTAAACTGTTATCCAGGAGTGAGGAGCCTTTGATTTGGGGGCATGAGTGCAATTTGAGGCCAATAAAACAAGTTAGAGGAACCCAGGAGGGGAAAAGATACATTTATTATTAGGAGAGAGAGACTGGGAAAGGGACGGAAATATCCCCCTAAAAGAAGAAATGGTGGCATTGATTAAAAGAGATTTTAAATAAACTATAGTGATAGTTTTAATCTCTCTTAAAGTGTAATATTTAGTAAAGCGGATGACTAGGTCATCTACTTGATGCATGTGAGAGGTACAGGTGCGGTTGACAGGTAATTCCTGGAAGAGACAAAAAGGAGAAAAGGGGAGAATAGGAGCAGAGCTGTGACAGTTTGTCAGAGCTTCTAGTAAATGCAAAATAGAGTTCTTGTTTCCCAGCTTTTCCTCTAGTTAGAAAAAAAAAACAAAAACAAAAAAAGAGGGCAGAGGCATGAGTGTGAATACTGTCCCAGCAAATGGATGGAGGATAACCTGTTGAGGGGACCATTTTGGCCTTCAGATAGATAGTACATCTCCCCTAGAACAACCCAGTTAGTGGAAATGACAAGCTAGGTTCTGTCTGTGTTAGTTAATAGGATTGTGTTTCTGTGGGCAAGTATTTTTCCAAGTGTGCTTCTTGGGACAGTAGTACCCCAGATGCCGTGAAAAAACAACACAAAAACTTACCGTGATCCAATAGGGGCTTAATCACAAGGACCAACAGCAGCCTGCAATTATTGGAGTCGAGAGTCTAGGGGGATCATGACAAAACATCAACCCATTTACGTTTGTGCCACAAAAATTAGTTCCAGATCTGTGGTGTACCAGACATTGTTCTAGGCACGATGGTTTTCAAGATCTATGTGGTCAGAGCAATGATTAATGTTTCACCAGGAATAGAAGTTTAGCTTGATGTTACCTTGCAAACCTGGGCTTCTGGTATCTGGATAGGGATGCTGAAAAGTTTATGGGGTTCATTCATATTAGTTATCTGTTGAGCCAACCTTTAAACACCAGGCTTTTGGACTGTGTGCTTTTCTTAGTACCAGTGTGGGTATTTTGGGCCCGATTGTTATTTCAATTTGGACATATTTCCCAGTCTGCTTTTCCCAAGCTTGAAATCCTGCTTTTTTCTTAATTAAAAAAAGTAAATATTTGTGTTAAGGGTACTGATGTAATTAAGGAAGAGCTTTAGGGAGCTTACGGAGGTTCCTTTGAGTAAAAACTTGACAAATGCTCTTTCCTTTCCTTAGAACGAGTCCAGGATGGCAGATCTGTAAGGTATTCACAGGCCCCCAGGGCCTGCCGGTGTGTATTTGCTGAATGAGTGCATTAATCATATGCATGGATGCATTTTGATGGCATTATTTATGTTTATGAAGGTCATCCTCATTGCCTGATGATCGTCACCCCCAACCCTTGCCCCTAATCCTTTATTTATTTATTTTTTAAATATATTTTATTGATTTTTTACAGAGGGGAAGGGAGAGGGATAGAAAGTCAGAAACATTGTAGAGAGAGAAACATTGATCAGCTGCCTCTTGCATGCCCCCTACTGGGGATGTGCCCGCAGCCAAGGTACATGCCCTTGACCAGAATCAAACCCGGGACCCTTCAGTCCGAAGTCCGACGCTCTATCCACTGAGCCAAACCGGTCTTGGCCCTAATCCTTTTTAAAAAAATGACCCCCTTCCTCTCCCACTTCTTTTTTTATTGTTTTAAATATATTTTATTGATTTTTTATAGAGAGGAAGGGAGAGGGCTAGAAAGTCAGAAACATCAATGAGAGAGAAACATTGATTAGCTGCCTCTTGCACACCCTCTACTGGGGATGTGCCCGCAGCCAAGGTACATGCCCTTGACCAGAATCGAACCTGGGACCCCTCAGTCTGCAGGCCAACGCTCTATCCACTGAGCCAAACTGGTTTCGGCTCTCCCACTTAAAAAAAAACAAAACATTTTTTTATTTCAGAGAGGAAGGGAGAGGGAGAAAGAGAAACATCAGTGATAAGAGAGAATCATTGATTGGCTGCAGCCTGTCTACCCCTCACCAGGGATCGGGCCTGTGCCCTGACTGGGAATCAAACCGTGACCTCCTGGTTCACAGGTGGATCCTCAACCACTGAGCCCCGCAGGCCGGGCACCCCTCATCCTTAATTCTCAGGACCATTGGTTCTTAAATGTACATTTATATTTTCAAATAAATGTATTTGCATTATGGACATTTCTTGTTAACTAGTCCAGAAAATTCTTCCTGGACCCCTCCAGGAGAGTGTTTCTAATAGTAATTATCCGCACTGGTATTTATCCTGTGCCACCAAACTGGTCTTGGTACAAATGAGTGATTTTGAGCAGTGCTGGGATACAGAGAAGAGAAAGGAAATGACAGTATTTCTTTGGAGTGCCAGATGGATTCATTTTTGCTCTTACTTTTTCCCAAAACAAAATAGCTTTTGCTTTTGATGTTGTTTCCACCCCCCACCCCCACACACACACTTTTTATTTTGCTTATTTTTCTCCCAGATGAGGAGAACCTCTCCAACGTGATTTGTTAATATTTGCACTGTATAAGCTTGGCCAGGGAGCTTCAAAAAGATAACATTTCAGTCTTGATACATCAGCCTTTTTGGGTGAAGCCCATCTTTGAGACTATTTTGCATTTACTTCTCCTTGAGGAGAGATCATTTTGGCATACTTCCATCAAAAACATTTAATTAGTGCCCTGTGATTTTTATCGGGACATCTGGGTTTTATTTAATTTGGATTCTTGTCAAAATTGAGGTAGTCCGGTTGGCCGGAGAGGTCTGATGTCCTGTGGAATAGCATGTTTCCTTAGAGAAGTACATTTTGATGAGGACATGGAAGAACTGAAGGGTAGGTTGAGTATACTAATATGGTGGTTGACCATGGGAAAAGGTTCATGAAGAAGGTGGATTCTGAACCGCTTTTCCCGGGAGCAGAATGGTGAGGCACAAGGCAGGGTCTATGAGCAGGAAGGGCATTAATTGAGCTTCTGATCAGTTAAGAGTAAAGAGAGAAGGGTAATTGGTTAATTAAGCATAGTTTCCCCGTTGGATAAAGTACGGTAAGAACAGGCAATTCATAGAGAGGCATTGTCTCTTTTCAGAGTGTTCTTCAAATGGTGACTGAAGAAATGGTTAAAAGTGACAAGATATGGAAGGGAGGAACGCCTTCCACACACCGGTCTGACCCCAAGGGAAAGGTTGCCTTTACGGGATGTGGGTCATCTGATTAGTTGGTTAATCGGATTACTGTTCTTTGTGTCCCATGTGTCAGATTGATGGCTTGAAACCCAGTTCTGATATTTTAGCTCCATTATATTTAAACAGTTCATAAAACGGAGGTTTTTCAGGCGCTGAGTTTGTGTTTTGTTTTTGTTTGACAGTGGGGTAGATTTTTGGATAGATTTCCAAATTATTAAAATTTAGTGGAAGCAGTATATCGGAATAGGGGTCACTCACATTCTCCTTCCCAGTCTCTGCTTGCAGTGAGAGATGTTACAGAGAGGAAGAGGTTAACGTTGTAAATGGTTTGAAGGTGGAGAAAAGGGTAAGAGCCACTGGCTTAGATGAAAGATAGGGACTCAGGGCTCCCCAGTGACTTATCTGCTAGTAGCTGGTTGAGACAGTGATCTAGAGATCCAAGCCGAAAAAGCATCTTCCTGTATGGTTGTCTAATTTGTTTCCTCTTTGGGACCGTGCAGACTTAACCACACTTAGGCTTTTGATTCTGTACCCGGGACAGTGTGCCCCATGGAGCAATTTGTTTTATGATTTTATATTCCTGCTGAATTATACAGATTACAGTCCCACGTGGCTCCTTGGTCACTAAATCTCCCTAACCTTCTGAAACCCATCATTTCTCTGTTCCTTTACATTCCTCCCCCTCTTCCTTCCTGTTATTGTTAAATTCTGAACAGTAACTCAGAAGAGTAGGTTCATTAGCTGGAGTGAGTATTGGTGGCCATTAGGAAGTCGCATTCAAAGTTAGCTGGAGACTTAACTCCCTGAAGTGTTAACAGCAACTAAGAGAAAGCCTTACCGGAGGGAGGAAGGGAGGAGACAAACTGATGTGAATTGAAGGTGATGCTAATGAGTATTTGCTGGTTGTAGGCGGTGCCATTCTGCTGTCCTTGTCCTCTTGCTCACTTTGAAGGAGATCCAGAGAGAAGTTTTTATTTTTATTTTTGGTTTTTGAAAATTAGACTTTTATTTCCATTATCCTAGTTACCCATACATTTTAATATACATACACAATTATATGTTTTTGCTAATACTAAAGTTGTTCCATGTCTCTAATCTCCTCCAAAATAAAACAAGTATTTAACTATCTCCTGAGAACCAATAACCTTAATTTTAATTTTTAAAAATATATTTTATTGATTTTTACAGAGAGGAAGGGAGAGGGATAGAAAGTCAGAAACATCGATGAGAGAGAAACATTGATCAGCTGCCTCTTGCACACCCCCTATTGGGGATGTGCCCGCAGCCAAGGTACATGCCCTTGACCGGAATCGAACCTGGGACCTTTCAGTCCGCAGGCCGATGCTCTATCCATTGAGCCACACTGGTCAGGGCAACCTTAATTTTTCTTGTTTAGATCTTTTGGTAAATAGGAAAAAGTTTTTTTTTTTTTACAATAATTTATCTTATTATCAAATGATTTTAATTTCTTTTTTAACCACCTTCTTTGCATCTAACTCCTTCCCTCTGGGATCACTTTTCTTCTTTTTTTTTTTAATTTTTAAAAATTGTTTAAAGTATTACAAATAGTAGTACATATGTTTCCTTTTTTCCCCCCATTGACCTCCCCCCCTCTTTTCTACCCCCCAGCACATGTCTCCCCTGCCCTCGCCCCCCAGTGTCTTGCATCCATTGGTCATGCTTATATGCATGCATACAGGTCTTTCGGTTGATCTCTTACAACCCCCGCCCCCCCAACCTCCCCTGCCTTCCCATGGTAGTTTGACAGTCTGTTCAATGCTTCTTTGCCTTTGTATCTATTTTCCCCCATTTCTTTTCTTTAAAAAATCTTGCATCTGCATACTAGAAATAAACATATAAGAACAAAAACTATTTGAGTCTCAATTTCAGTGTCCAACAATTCTGAGTCCCAGCTTCATTATCAAATAGTTCCTTATGTGTACATGTCGGCAGTGATATCTGGATGGTGCAAAGAGAAGTTTTAATTTGTGTGGCTAACTGGGAGTTCCTTCTGAGCCGTGACAAGGGAAGTAATAGAGAGTTTGGTGCTTTTCTATTCATTACACAGATGTTTCTATAGAGAAATTCCGTGCGATTGATAACTCCAGTCAAAGGTGCTACCACCTTACCCTTCATGGACAATGATAGTACATTTGAAAGAATTGCGGAAATTACTAAATTTTCTTAAAAGTGCAAAGTTGTATGCTGTAAAGTGGGGCATTATTACTCCAATATGAGCGGAGGACTAGGTAATGGAGGATGCATGACTTGCTCAAGGTCACGCAGCCAAGCCCAAGGTCTTCTGACTCTAGGGCTAGCCTGGCGCTTTCTACTCAACTGTGTGGATGTCCATGGAGATAATTTGCTAGACCAAGCGAACCTCACTTGTGGTTCCCTCTAGGGGTGGATTAATTGAAATCACAAAACTATAGTTGAGAGAGAGATCCAAAGATGTCTCTGATTTTAAAAAAGTTTTGCCCTATCTCTAAATTACAGCATCCTGAGCCTTTTCTTGTCATAGTCCTGCTGCTCCTGATGGGCCTCCAGGCCAGCCTGCCCGGCCGTGGTCCCCCCACGCCCTACAGTAGTCTGCTGTCCAGCCTTGCTATGATCTCACTTTCTCAGCCGAGTACAAGCTGTTGGCCCAGAGGTAAAGGTGCAGATACTGCCTGTACACCTTGACCTCAGAGTTTTCTCATCTGCAAAATGCGGATGATCACGTACCTACCTCAAAGGGTTGTTGTGAGGGTTAAGTTCACCAATACGTGGTAAGTGATAAAAAAAATGTTAGCTGCTGTTGTCTCTCTATAGCTAGAGATATTTGCATGTAGGATTCTGTCATTTGTGTTTTTCTGAAAGGATTGTTGGTAATATGGAAAGTGTCTATGAGGAGCGTCCAGTGAATTGATGATAAAATGATGTTGAATGTAGTTTGCAAGTCATAGGCACTCAGTAATTTCCAGAATAATCTCTCTCCCTTTTCTCGGACTTCCTTATCCCTCATGTGTTCTTTTCTCCCCTCCAACTAAGTCATCCATAATTGGCCCGTAGCGTGAATATAACACTTAACATGTTGCATTGTAATTCATTGGATTATGTGCTTTCCCCCATAGAATGTTTTCGGCGCCTTAGCAGAGAGCCAGGGATGCCTGGAGAATGTGGTGGAAGGAATGCGTTCTCTGCCCCCTCTCCTTTAGGCCTTGTCTCCATCTCCCATTCATACAACCTCACCCGCCTCAACATCTTCTCACCCTCTAGGCCAGTGGTCGGCAAACTGCGGCTCTCGAGCCACATTCGGCTCTTTGGCCCCTTGAGTGTGGCTCTTCCACAAAATACCACAGCCTGGGCGAGCCTATTTTGAAGAAGTGGCGTTAGAAGAAGCTTCAGTTTTAAAAAATTTGGCTCTCAGAAGAAATTTCAGTCGCTGTCCTGTTGCTATTTGGCTCTGCTGACTAATGAGTGTTCCGACGCTGCTCTAGGCCTCTAATTTTCCTCTCCCGCCTTCTCAGTTCCCATCGTGTTCCTACATGCTTCTGGCTGAGTGGGGAGTTGTCAGTGTGCTCCTGGGGGACAGTGGGGTACAGAGCGAGCACAGAGGCCTTCACCTGGGAACGGAGCGCTCTGAGGCCGGGCCGCGGTTCCGTTCGGCCCCGGGGATCGGCCTGCCCTTGGCAGAACAACAAGCATCTTCTTTAGTTGTTTTCCTGTCCGTTCCAAGCATCATCTACAGTCACCTCTGGTGACTTCCCGCCTCCCCTGTTTATATGGAACTTCTGTCTCTCCTTATTATTTCCAACTCATTTTTTATCTCCAAGATGCATTGGTGAGGAAGAGCTGTGGCTGTTTGTATATAACCTTGAGCAAATTACAAGACATCTCTGAATTTGTTTTATTATCCGTAAGACGGATAACAATACCCGCCTCTCTCAGATGGTTGTTACGAAACTCAGGTGAAATAATGGGTCAACAGACATGTATACAACAAATAACCAGAAAAAAGGAATGGAGAGGGGTTACTCCGGTCATTTCATTTCCTGTGTATCCGTGTGTTTCTCTAAGGATGGACTGTGGGAAGTCTGTACTTTTTCTAGATCTTTCTCATGCACGGTGGAACTGAAAACCTCCCATTGCTCTGCATTCACAGCTGCTGTTTTGCGTTTGGCTCAGCCGATGGATGAATATCCTCTAAAGCCCGCTCTCCAGGCCCTCACTTTCCAGCCTCGCTTGGCCTTTGTCTCCTGTGCTCCTACTGAGTGAGGGTCACACTAGAGAACTTGCTTATCCTCGCATGGTGACCAGGAGGTTTACACGTTGCCTGCACACAAAGTAATGCTTAAATAAATATGTAGGGTATTCTTTCTTTGGGTTTTAGAGCTGTAGAAAGCAAGGCAAGCAAAGATCCCACCCACCCCCATCCCGGCCCTTCCTATTTCTGTTTCTTAGTAGATTCATCAATAAAACACACTCAGGTATTCAACACAGAGGCTTATTGATATAGACATGTAAGTGTAGATGTTTTATAAATAAATTTGTTATAAGTCTGATTTTTTACCAATGGATTTCTATTTAATTTGGACAAAGTATCCTGAGTTATTAGCACCTGGCACTGATATAGATTACATATAGTTATAAAAATTTCCCAGAGCACATTACAGTTAGAATTAATTTCTTTTTTTCTCTTCCATAACATTTTATTTTTGGGGCTGTTTTTAATTATTATTTTGTTGTTTCAAGTATTACAAATAGTAGTACATATGTTTCCTCCCCCCCCCATTAACCTTCCCCCAGCCTCCCCTATCCCCCAGCACATGCCCTCACTTGCCTCTACCCCCCACCCCACCTAGTGTCTTGTATCCATTGGTTATGCTTATATGCGTGCTTACAAGTCAGCAGCTGTGCATCACTGCAGGTTGCCCAGGACCAAACCAGAGAGGGTGGAACCTGCATTGCCACCATTTGTCCACCATCCAGATACCATTGCTGAGATGTACACATAAGGAACTGTTTGACATTGAAACTGAGACCCAGAACTGTTGGACATTGAAACTGAGACTCAAACATTTCTTGTTTATATATGTTTATTTCTAGTATGTAGAATTAATTTCTTATCCTCAGCCACCACTCCCATTGTATTTATGTCAACTAGAGGGTTTAGAGTATGTAGATTTTCCTTCTCCTGCCTAAGTGATTAAAGTATGATATTTTAACCACCAGATAAAGAAATGTTTCCTTGGTACAATTGTTAAGTTATTTTTAATTTGGGGAGCTGTTGTGTCTTCTTTAAACGAGCAGTTAAGATACCTTCTCAGTGCTCTAAATGAGGTCAGAGTACTTAGAAAGTTCTGATCATAGAGAATTTATTCCTCTTCAGAGTATATTAGTTTTGCAGAACTGAGAGCACTTATGGAGAAAAATTAAAGTTAATATTTTTATTTTTATTGAGTGAATTTGAATTTACCTACAAATACTTGGTTAGTCAGTAAGACTTTATTTCAGAAACTGTATTTCTTTAAAATGTATACTACCAAGAATAAATAATTTAAATTAAAAAAAAATGTTTGCTACCTTCTTAATGCTTCCCAGGAACCAGGTCCTGAATTGCCGGTATCTCAGGTAAAGGCTTAGCTGCAGCCTTTAGTTTAGAGAATGCTTTAATTATTATTGCTTAGTGGTTGCCATAGACTAGAAAATTTGCTGCCTATCTACCTGTCGTGTTATCAAATTAGCCGTATCTAGGCATTCTGTAGCTTCTTATGTAACTAACATATTCCTATGCTTTTGTGTCTGTGGATGGGTAGCTCGATGGAACTCATAGAGTCCATTCAGTAAGCCCTGGTGCTTACATAGAAATAACCAATATTGACCAGAAGGATAACAATAAGGGGAGGAAGGGGAACTGGGATCTTAGAAAGGGAGCAAGAAGTTGGCAGAGCCACAGGCCTCTGAAGAGACTGTGATGGATGGGACATATCTTGAGTAGAACAGCCCAACTTTGGTTCAGAAGGTCTTGGTTACGGACAGAGGTGCTTGTCACAGGGAAGAAGAAAGAAAGGGACCCTGGCCAGACAGCCACCTCTACCAAATCAATGTGGTTAGAGGTACGGGGTGGTCAGAGGGACCTGTTAACCGGGTAAGATACAGCAAATGAGGAGAGAGGGGGTCTCGTTAGGGGAGCACCTGGCCAGTGAAGCTTTCAGTCCAAGTGGCTTTCCAGGAAGCGTGAGAATTAGGAGAAGGGAGGAAAGAGCTGTAAATCAGAGAGCTTAAATATTGCCAAGTGTTTGCCCTCCCAAATGAGAGAGAATTTTAGGTGTTTTTCAGGTAAATAGGCAATGTGAAACTTAGAGAGGGCCCATATGGACAATCAAACCTTTTAGAAGAAAGCAATATACAAAGTGCTCTTATAGAGGACTGTACTAAAGAGCCACCATAAATAGGTTAAAATGTAGTGCCCCGCTCTTTAAAAGTATGCCATTTGTCTCTGAAATGTTTATAACCAGGATTTCTAAATTGATAGATGGTGCAAAACTATTTTTTGCATACTATGCACAAGTCATTTAAGAAGGACCTAAATTATAAATAGAGCAAATAGTGTGCTTTTTTTGTTTTCACTAATTTTGGAGGGTTTTGATTAAAATTAAAACATCAATAATTTGCATGGTTTTAAAACCATAAATGGCATTTGAAAGTTTCAAACTAGCACAGGGACTTCATGAAAGATCTGTACTTAGTATTATTTTCCTGTTATGTTACTGTAGACCTGGATAGTGAGCTAAAAGAATAAAAAGCAAACTAGGCTTACTGGATTCTTTTGAGCTCACTATTTACACTTTTTGCCTTTCTCTCTTTGGCACATTTAAAAAAAATATATATATATGTATTATTGATTTTTTACAGAGCGGAAGGGAGAGGGATAGAAAGTCAGAAACATTGATGAGAGACATCGATCAGCTGCCTCTTGCACGCCCCCTACCGGGGATGTGCCTGCAGCCAAGGTACATGCCCTTGCCGGAATCAAACCCGGGACCCTTCAGTCCGACGCTCTATCCACTGAGCCAAACCGGTCTCGGCTCTTTGGCATATTTTTACAACTTCAAAATAAATAAGGCTTTGCAATAATAATTCAGTATTTTGTGCCTAAATTTTCACCTTCATAGCCTAGATAGTGTCAGATGTTACTGATTTTTATCTTGTCAAAATTGGGTTAGACGGACTGTTCTTAATAATAACCTAGTAAAATTGTTTCATACATGCTTTTAAGTACTGGCCTTGAATTCTGTATTAAGAGGAACTGAACAATTTAAATATGTTGCCTTCAGTCAGTATAATTTTTGCCTTTTGGAATGTTTATTTTTATAACTAAACTTGAATTAACCTCACAGAAGGGAGAACAAGTCAGTATTTTCCTGATAATAGCCAACAGGTATTTGCCACCAGAATAATGTCCTGCAGTTTAACTCAGTAGGTGAATGAGATGGGGTTATATTTTACAGATAAAAAAGGAAAATATTGATGTGATAATCAGTCAGTTAGATTGGGAGAATCTATGCTTTCCTTCTTTAAAAAAAAAACTTCCTTAAACATCTATTATTTTTTTGTGGATCTCAAAGTACTTGCAATATGTGGGATTCAAATTGTTTACATAAATTGCCTGCTCTTGTCATTTTTCAACAAGTTAAACATATCTGATAGAGCTAATTTATATTATTCAGGATCAAGGAGTAGTTTGGGATCATAGAGTGTGCTTTATTACACATTTTATTTCAATCACTGATTAGTTTTGAGCTTAAAAAATAATTTAAACAGGCAGAGGATTTTGGAGCTATAAAACATACTTGGCTTTTTTCCAAAATAAATTTTAAAAAATTTGTTTAAAGCCAAAGCCCCATCTGCTGTTTTTTATTAAAATCTCAAGAATTGTTCACATTGCCAAGAGCAGTTCTTTGAATACAATTTGATGTTTAATCCAGAAGTGATATGTGAGTTTCAAGGTCATTTTTTGTTAGGATAGAAGGAAAGTCAGGAAGATTAATATTCTCAAATACTGGCGAAATTTAAAATTTAATAACAGCTTAAGTAGATTTTATTATAGAGCTTTAAATATAAAAAATCACATCATTATTTCTACTTTCTTAATTAGATTTTAGAAATTGGAGCTCTACCTTTTTGAAAAAGTGAATTCTTTTTTTTTTAAAGTGAATTCTTATAGAATAAAATTTTAAACAATGTTCTTATTTGGCTTTGAAGTATTTATTCATTTGTGTAGGGAGGGAATAGTGGATTTGCTTAGCCTAATATAAGAAAATTTTGCACCTCTTTAATATTTGAGAGGTTAGTAGGAAGATAGATGTCAAGAACCAAGGTGGCGTAAACTATGAGATAAAGCCTGGACCTGAAAATGATTAAAAAATATGTGCATGGATAATTAATACCCAATATATAAATGATACTATAATAATAAAAACTCGGCTTTTATAAATTCCACTTAATGAGGACTCCACATCTTGGTTTTGAACTTTCATCAGCTCCTCCTCATCAAGATAAAAATGCATATACCTCACTGTGGCATATAGGGCCCGTCACCTATCTGCCTCTGCCGTCTTCTCCGGCTTCTCCTCTGATGGCTGCTCCAGCTGGACCTGGTTCTCCAGCCATACTCAGCTCTCTCAGAGCTGCCAAAGCAGCCTGCTTCTGTCCTGTTGTCTGCTTTACGTGGCATAAGCTTCCTAGTCTTGGCCACCGGGCCAAACTCTACTCTTCCCTCCACCTCAAGGCAGCTGGGTGCCTTTCTCCCCCAGGAGCTCCAGAATTTTGTTATTACACTTTCCCCGTAGCACTGCAACTCTCATGTGCTAGAACTGGGACTGTGGCCTACTTATCTCTGTCCCCAGGACCTGGCAAGCCCTAGTGCTCCTGAGTATAAGTACTGGAATGAACCACGGAACCAGCAAAGCCCACCTCCTGCTTCACTGTTCCCACAGAAAATGTGCAGTCCTTCTTCCTGTCCACCAGAGGGTGCTGAGCAAAGAATGCCCTGACAAATGGAAGCCATCACCTTAGGAGCCCAACTATACCGTGAAGATAGTCTTCTTTTTTCTTCCCATTAAAATGAAAGCATGACGATTTTAAAATCTTTTATTTACATTTTTATAATATATACATTCCAATTATTTTAGCCTACGAAAAAAATCTCGACTTTCTAATTCCTATAAAACTATTTTCCATACCACTTGCACTGCTTGGCCTCGCCTTATATTCCAGTAGATGATGTGTTCGGGGAAAGTCAGATCCAAGTTTTATTCTCATGCTTCCTTCTCATAACCTAGCCCAGTGCTCTGTTTAGGAGGCACTCAATAGACGTGTGCTGACTGGCTGCATGCCTCTTGGGTTCCTGGTGCGAGGACCCCGTGGACCTCTGAGTGCCCTCATGTGTTCCTCTCTCCATCCCTTTGCCCCCAGACCATCGGAAAACACAGATGTTTACATTACGATTCATAACAGTAGCAAAATTACAGTTAAGAAGTCGCAACAAAAATAACTTTATGGTTGGGGGTCACTACAACATGAACTGTATTGACGGGTCGCAGCATTAGAAAACTTGAGAACCACTGCTCTAGACTATAAGTCAGCTCTATGCTGCGACGGCAAGACTTGCCTTCTCTCCCTATTGTCCGTAAGACAGACACTGGCCTTTGTTGTTCTCTGCTCCTCATAAAGTTTTAATTGTTTAGTAAGACATAGAATTGTACACACCTTTATATCTAATTTGTTTCAGGTAAAGCAAAGCTGATATTTTCTAGATTCCTTAATTACTTTTTTCTTTCCCCTAGTTCCACTCTCTAGCAGGTTTTCTACTGGCTAGATCACAAAGCAACCAAGATTATGTTGATTAATTATTGGGAGAAGTTGATCCTAGTTAATGCAACATTTTTGGAATACTTATTGCGTTAAAAAAAATACACACACACCAAAGATGTTATTGAAAATTAAAAAATGAACAAAGAAAAGGGCCCCTTTTCTAGGGAATGGAGGGCTAACCCTATGCTCAAATAATTAGAATATTTGTCAAATATGGTAAGTACGTGATAATAGAAGCTTGAAGAGAATGCTTTGTGAGACAGACAAGAGGGAGGTAGGTTTAGAGTTGAACTAAGGGAGGTCATCGTGAAGGACTGTGGTTGTATCTACCCATTTATTCTCAAATTATTATTCCAGTAAAATTTTCTCTAAAGCTCTTTTATCTATAAAAAGGCATGTTAGAAGGCTCACAAGTTAATTATCACACTTTTATTTATTAGGTAATTGATATATTAGTTGTTTCATGATAATTAACGATCTTTTCTTCTTAGGTTCTTGACATGGCCCTTTAAATTAGTATTGTGCACCAAGTGGTAATCATGCTTACTAAAAAATCCTATGTGATAAAAGGCTAACATGCAAATTGACTGAATGGTGGAACAACCAGTCACTATGATGTGAACTGACCACCAGGGGGCAGATGCTTAATGCAGGAGCTGCCGCCTGGTTGTCACTGTGCTCCCACAGGGGGCGTGCAGCTCAGCCAGAAGCCGGGCTCCTGGCTGGTGAGCGCAGCGGCTGTGGCGGGAGCCTCTCCTGCCTCTGTGACAGTGCTAAGGACCCCTTGGGGGATGTCCGACTGGCAGCTTAGGCCTGCTTCTCTTAAGTCAGCAGGTGAACGTCCCCCCAGGGGTCCCGGACTGTGAGAGGGAGCAGGCCAGGTCGAGGGACTTCCTCTCCTCCCCCAACCCCAGTGCACGAATGCAGTGCACCGGGCATCTAGTCTATAATAATAAAAGCATAATATGCTAATTAGACTGAACATCCTTCCAGACGACCTTCTGAATGAAGCTGGGTTGTGAGGGCTGAGCCCCTTGCACGAATTTTGTGCATTGGGCCTCTAGTTAGATACTAATAAAGGATGGTTGGTTTCCATAGGCTTTGCAGTACTTCTAATGCTGTTTAATATGCGCTTATTTCATCCATCTTTGTAGGCAGCTTGGATTTTGAAAGCACGAGCACTAACTGAAATGGTATATGTCGATGAAATCGATGTAGATCAGGAAGGAATTGCAGAAATGATATTGGACGAAAATGCTATTGCTCAAGTTCCACGTAAGTGTTGGTTGTTCAGTTAAGTAAATGAAATGCCATTAGGAGGAATAAATCTTGTGTTTACAAATATGTATTCAGGTATTGCATGTTTAAAAAATTCTTACGGCACACCAGATGAAAATCACTGCTGAATGGGTTAGTACTACTTACCTGACAGACTCAGTGTGAAAATTAAACCTGATAGACACTCGATAAATATTAGTCTCAAACACATTTCCCTAAAATGTATTTCCTGTTATTAATATTCCCTTTTGCACCAGCACATTTCTGAGAATTCATTAGCTGGCGGCCTTTACAGTTTTATGAATAATGCGTAAGTTAATTCACTGTCTCATCTCATAGGGCCTGGCACATCCTTGAAACTCCCTGGAACTAATCAGGCAGCAGGGCCTAGTCCGGCCATCAGGTATGTGCTTCTGTTTCACCTTCTGCCACTAAACATCGTCCAGACTGTTGGAAGACTCTTCCTTTACTGATCTTCTTTGTGCTGGAACCATTCACAACCATCACAGGCCGATCACTCAAGCCGGAAGACCCATTACAGGTTTCCTTAGACCCGGCACACAGGGTGGCAGGCCAGGCAGCATGGAGCAGGCCATCCGAACGCCCAGGACTGCCTACACGGCTCGCCCTATCACCAGCTCGTCTGGAAGATTCATCAGGCTGGGCACGGTGAGTTGGCAGAGCCTGGCACTGCCCAAGTCCCATTATGTTACATCACTTTTCACTGTTGTTATAGTGGAGAATTATATAGAAGGTTTTTAAAGATGATTCTTTTTAATGATGTTGCCTTTGTAATTCTTATGCATAAGTTTTTATTTGCGTTTCAAGAGAACATTTTCTGTCTCTTGTTTTGTCATTTTCTCCATAGGCTTCCATGCTTACAAGTCCGGATGGACCTTTTATAAATTTATCTAGACTGAATTTAACAAAATATGCCCAGAAACCTAAATTGGCAAAGGTATGTACTTAAAATTATGTTAGGAAGTTATATTAGAAGTATTACTGTAATAACATTGTGGAAAATGGATACAAATCTGTGAAGGAAAGGCCGTGTTTTTATTGAAATGGATATGTTTAATTGCTATATATGTAAAATTCCTCTTAGTCTGGAGTTAAGTAAAGCCAGTCAGAAATATAGCATATACAGTGTACCGTTATTCTAGGAAATTCTTTTTTTTTCCTTATAAAGAACAGCAATTGAGAGCAAGGACAGCAGATACGCAGCAGCACCTTCAGGGAGTGAAGCTAAGGAGGTCATCTCTATGTGTGTATTTTTTTTTTCTTTCTTTTTCAGCTTGGCCGATTCTCAGAAAAACAATTTTCTATCCTTGAGGATTTCAGGACTGTCAAAGAGAAGATAAAAAACATGTACTCCTTCTAATTAGTATTTAATCAGGCATTTCAAAAAGGATTACTCAAGCCAGACAGTGGCAAGCCAAGTACATTAGTAATTCTAACTACCCAAAGATTAAATGCTCCTTTAAATTAAAGAGGGAGCGAAGGAGGGAGGGATGGAGAGAGACAGAGAAAGAGAGAGAGGGAGAGGAAGAGGGACAGAGTCCATGACCTTTCCAGCATAAAAATATTTGGAGGTGAGCATTGGAGTAATTCAGGGCCAGAAGCCCTGCTCTTCTGGAAACTGGCTTTTAGCTGTAATCTCTGTGAATTCTGTACATGAGTCCTGAGCTCATTCCTAATCTCAATTCCAATGGCACTTAATGTATTTGCCAAATATCAGACACCGCAGGAAACCGAAGTGGATAGGAGCTATACAGACTTGGGGTTTAAACCAGGAAGAGGAATGCTAGTGGGGACTTAGATTAGATTAGTGCTGATGCTATTTTTCCTAAATTCTTACTTGACAGCAGTCCTGTCAGCTTCGTTCAGCAGAATCAGGAAGCTTTTCCCAGCTCTCTCATTTCTCTGTGTGAGAGTGGAGTGTTAAAAGCAGCCCGTGTGGAGTATCTGGTTTTTCAGGCCATTTACTGAGGTGGCTGGGTGGCTTGTCGACACCAGGAAGCTCAGCCAGGGGAGGCGTTTCCCACACTTCCCTTCTGACGCTGCCAGGCCAGCCTGTCTGAGTTACTCCATTCAGACTGAACCAGATCTTGTACTTTTTTAGTGGGTTGCGGAAGTGATGCCAGGTTATTCTGTCTTTGGTCCCCAACTTGCTTGGCTCCTCAGAAATCATTTAAAAAATATATATATATATTTTATTGCATTTTTACAGAGAGGAAGGGAGAGGGATAGAAAGTCAGAAACATCGACGAGAGAGAAACATCGATTAGCTGCCTCCTGCACATCCCCTACTGGGGATGTGCCCGCAACCAAGGTACATGCCCTTGACCGGAATCAAACCTGGGACCTTTCAGTCTGCAGGCCGACGCTCTATCCACTGAGCCAAACCGGTTTCAGCCTCAGAAGTCATTTCTAATGTTGGCGTATTGCTTGGGGTGTCTGTGTGACTCGACTCCCTGACACTGTCTCAGTGTTGTAGCATCTTTTTCAGGGCAGTGGTAATGCCAACTGCACTCTGAGCTTTTTTCTTCTTTTTCTGTGACACAGAACAAATGGAAGGTTATGGATGGTTTAGCAAGAGACCCTGTCCTGATTTTTTGTTGTTGTTTCCAAGTCTTCTCTGTTAAGATCCTTGATATCTTCCAGGGGCACCAGCCTCTTTGCAAGTGCAGATAATGTTGTTATGGACAGATGTGGTCCTACCAACAGATAATCCAGCAAGTGCTTATTTATCCGCATGAGTTGGGTGAAGGATTAAAATAATGGCTCCCAGCCTTGGTGCCCATTAGAGTCATCTGAATAATAAGCAACTCTCCTCCCCCACCCCCACCCCCACCCACTTTACCCTTAAGCTCTACTCTGTTTTAGAAGAAAGTCCAGATTTTCCTATGTCTAAAGTGTTATTATTAATATCATAATCACCGAATAATATATGTAAATTGTGTCAAAAAGGGGATGGATCTGTCTTTTTTGGCAGTCTCCCCCCCGCCCCCCGCCATTTGTCTCTTTCTAATAAAATAGTATGTACAACATGAAAAAAATGTTCAGTCATTTGAGCTTTCCAGTTTGTACTCTGTAAAGAGGATTTAGTTGTAAATAGCCATATTTTGAAATGGGTAATTGTGACAAATGATGGATTGACACATTATTTATAAATCCCAGGCACTTTAGGGTACATTCTTATTCTGGTTCAATCCAGCTGTTGTCACAACTGTTTGAGTTTTGATACAATAATAGAGTGCTTTTGTTAAAATAAGATCTAATGTATTTTTGGCATCTTTCTCTTCGCAGGCTTTGTTTGAGTATATCTTTCATCATGAAAATGATGTTAAGACTGTAAGTTTTGAATTCATGCTTTTTTCTTTTAAGTTTTCTGACTTTGGGGATTTAAATTCTGAAATGTTTCCTACTTTTCTTATTTTATAAACAGATAGAGTTATTAAAGATTGGACAATTACTAATATTTTCAAATCCTCTGGATGGACTTTTCATCTGCTGACCCCCAATACATATACACTGCTCTATAGAACGTGCAATTAAGCAAATTTGTTTTGTTTTTATTTCGTAAAACCGCAAATGGTTGGTTCCTCTGTTTTCCCTTTTATTCATTAGTTTACTTATCGATTTCTTACTTGATTGGGCTATTCTCTGAACCCATAATTATTGAGTGCCTATGTATTGGTACTATGATGTGTGCTAGGAATACTGAGAAAGACAGAATCGCTGTATCTATTTTCCGCTGGCATGGGCTTGTCACATTATAATCCTGTTCTGGATCAGATTGTTCCATTAAAATACCATTTTACTTTATTTTTATTTGTAAGAATATATTTTTATCGATTCAGAGAGGAAGGGAAAGGGAGAGAGAGATAGAAACATCAATGATGAGAGAGAATCATTGATCGGCTGCCTCCCGCACGCCCCACCTGGGGATCGAGCCCGCAGCCCGGGCACGTGTCCTTGACTGGAATCGAACCTGGGACCCTTCAGTCTGCAGGCTGACGCTGTACTCTCTGAGCTAGGGCTAAAATGTCATTTTAGATTTTCCCACAAATGTTATTTTCTGAATTAAAGAAGAATTTAGATAATGAACCAGAAGCATTCTTTTTTTTTTTTTTTAATGAATATTTTTCAACTTAGCTGGGGGAAAAAGGGAATTCTGTTTGCCAACATGCTGAAGAAATTAGAGGTGCTTTTATACTGGTTATTTGGGTGACCTCCAAATTTCTTTGTAAATAAATTATTTCACACAAATTTAGAGAATATTAGATTAATATTGTAAAATGGTACTTAAATATAAAGAAAAATCAAGTTGCTCTTCTATGGAAAACTGTATTTCTGTCTTTGAATTCTTAATACTTTTTCCATTTGTCAGGGAAGCCAATATTAAATCTAAAATGGCATGTGGGTTGGTGATTCTGTATTTGTCTGTAGACAGATATGGAGAATACTGTAGATAACTTTAGAGACTATTATGAAGTGATACTTCAATGTTAAGGAAAAGTAAAGTTGTCCTATGGGTATTAGAAATATTAGAGGAGCACTTTGTAAAGTATATGATTGTCTAACCATGATGCTATATCTGAAACTAAGAAAAAATGATTTGAATGTAAACTGTAATTTAAACAAATTAAAAATTGGGACTTTAAGGCAATATACAGATTTTCTGTCACCACTTAAAAATTCAAATTTGTTGCCAAAACCAGTTTGGCTCAGTGGATAGAGTGTCGGCCTGCGGACTAAAAGGTCTCAGGTTTGATTCTGGTCAAGGGCATGTACCTTGGCTGCGGGCACATCTCATGTAGGGGGTGTGCAGGAGGCAGCTGATCGATGTTTCTGACTTTCTATCCCTCTTCCTCTCTGTGAAAACTCAATAAAATATATTTTTTAAAAATTTAAATTTGTTAATATGAATCTTATTACTATAATAATTTTGTTTGGTCCTTAAGTTCTTTTCAACATAAATTAGAAATACAGAATAGAATTAGTTAAATCAATAGATAATTCTTCAGTGCCTCTTACTTAGCATGGCGGCATATCAGAGCCAGAAAGCTGTGGAAAGGGGTGCCTGTCCTCAGGGAACTTGGGGCCCTTTTGAAATTGTCACCAATGGTTTTGTCTAGTGCAGCCCCAGACTTCATATGAAGAATGATCATTTAAATGTATGTTTTTATTACTCTAGATCAATAATTCATATTAATTTCTTGAACTGGGTTAGCACAAACATGGGGATCACTGAGTCTAGTCTTGGGAAGTTAAAAAATGTAAAAAAGTTAGAATGACATCTTTCTGAAAACGGAAGTCATTAGATTAAACATGAGAGTGAATCTGATCTATTTGCTGGGAGAGATCCTTATAAAGATTAAGTGAAAACTAATATATGCAGATATTTACACCTCTGAATTTAGCTGATTGAAAATATGTTTTTCTACGATTTCCAGGGATAATGCTAATTGAAGTTACACTTTTTCCATTATTTTTTGCTTCCATTTTTATTTCTGACTTGGGTAAAAAAGAAAAATAAACATAGGGAAGTTATATGTGTCTTGTTGAATATCTACAGCTTTCAAGTAGAGGTGTTGATTTTTCAAGTCTATTAGAACCCCAGCATGGGGACACCACTTTAAAAAAAAATAGTTTGCATATTTATTTAAAAGTTTCCCCTGGAGCAAGAGAAGATGGGAAACTCAAAGAAATGTTATCAGTTTTACAGTAGGAGAGCCAAGGAATATTTCTGGCATTTATTTCACAAAAAGGTTAATATTTAAGAAACAGACAATAATATGGGCTATATTCTGAGATAACAGGACTGAAAATCTAAATTCCTTTAACTGAAGTGTTGGCCATCACTGTTTAAAGAATAAGTTTTTCAACTTTCAGAGAAAGAACAATAAGTATTACTTTAAAAAAAATCAGAATTCTCTTTTAACTAATAACCTGAGTTTTTATTCACCAAATCTTCACGAGCTTCAAATTTTCTATGAGCTGCAAGTCTATGTAAAGATTGATTTGCGTTCCACTTATCCAAATGGTTTCCACTTCCTCTATATAAAATTCTCATTCCTGTTTAGTCATTTTCTGCCAGATCTTAAATAAACACTAGAAGGAACAAACTAAAAGGCATGAAAGATGGGAGAAACACATGTAAAATTTGAAAGCAACTAAAGAGGATTTTTTTTCAGTCAGCAGCAAAGGAAAGTCTGACCTTTAGAGTCATTGGAATGTAAAGTGATGTCAGAATAATGGAGTGAAGGTTTTTGAAGATGATCATTACCTAAGTACCCCAGCTTCTTCATGATCCTGCTTTCCAAACTCTTTTCTACCTGCTTCCTTGATCTTTTTCTGTTTCTCTGTGTCTCAAAGTGGAGCCTGCAGTTGGACCAGGTTAATACCCTGAAGTCTTGATTGACACTGAATTGAGAGACGTTTTGGATCATTAGTCGATACATGGTGGGGAGAGGGTGAAAATGTATGGATTTTTAAAATACCACTTTGGTGCCTTGGATATTAAAATTGCATTCAAATATGTTGTACATCTGCTTCCCTTTAAGCAGTGTTTACTTGTCATCTGCTGTCAGCCCTCTGGTCTGGAACTGATTATTTGGGGAAAATTCCTGGGGCCATCTGGAAACATGAGCAGCTTGAGTTGCTGTCTGATTTCTAATGCATGCTTTGATTGATGCAAATTATATGGTTGATTTCATTATTTATTGTCTCTGTTTATTGTTAGAAGAGAAAATCCTAACCTAAAACGACTTGTTTCCCAAGGCCTTGGATCTGGCTGCCCTTTCCACAGAGCATTCTCAGTACAAGGACTGGTGGTGGAAAGTACAGATTGGAAAATGTTACTACAGGTAAAATTTGGAAGGGCGGAGAAGTGGCAACATATTTTAGAGTCTCAAACTTGATAATTTTGGGGGTTGGAGTGGCAGATAGATTTTTCTCATGAAGAAATATCTTTGGCTTACTTGATAAAGCATTTACTGAGCAATCACAAGGTGGCACAAAGAGCTGACACCTTTAGAATAATATAATTTTAGCCCAGCGGGGATGACTCAGTGGTTGAGCATCTACCTATGAATCAAGAGATCACCCACTCTATTCCCAATCAGATCACATGCCTGGGTTGTGGCTTGATCCCCAGAGTAGGGCATGAAAGAGGAAGCTGATCAATGATTCTCTCATAGATGTTTCTATCTCTCTCTCCCTCTCACTTCCTCTCTGAAATAAGCATCCTACATAATAAAAGGCTAATCTGCAAATTGACCAAACAGCGGAACAACTGGTTGCTATGACATGCACTGACCACCAGGGGGCAGATGCTCAATGCAGGAGCTGCCCCTTTGGTGGTCAGTGCATTCCCATAGGGGGAGTGCTGCTCAGCTAGAAGCCCTGAGTCAGGCTTACAGCTAGTGAGCGCAGCGGCGGTGACGGGAGCCTCTCCCGCCTCCGCAGCAGCGCTAAGGGTGTCAACTGATGGCTTATGCCCACTCCCTGTGGTGGGGAGCAGGCCTGAGCTGTCAACTGGACATTCCCAGAGCAGATAGTGGGCCTAAGACCTCAGTTGGACATCCCCTGATGGCTCCCGGACTGTGAGAAGGTGCAGGCTGAGTTGAGAGACACCCCCCTCCCCCAGTGCACGAATTTCATGCACCAGGCATCTAATATATATATAAAGGTGAAACAAGGTAAACTGGTTACTGTGACCATCCTTCAATTCTTTAGTTTGCAGGCAGACACTGTGAGGAAAAGGAACTATATAAATGGAACCAAAAGGATGCTTTTTCTTTTAAGACTACTTTCTCTTTTTAGATATTTCACATAGAACTCTAAAGTATTTTTTCCTGTTATTAGGTTGAGGAAGTCTTTTCTGTTAAAAGGTAATTTTAGATCATTGTAACATTAAACTCATATAATTTCTGAAGACAAGCTTGAAATCCTGAGCTTCTGAGCAAGACCTTCAGAAATCTTTAATAATTAAAGAGAAGCACAACTCAGACCCCTTCTGCCATCCATTCAGGATGGCATTTAATGAGTGTACTTTTCCATATTATCGTTCTCTGTTCCTCAATAGCTTCTCATCTTTATTATGGATATAACATTCACTCATTTGGTAGTTTCTTCCTTTAAATGATGGTTTCTTTCAGGCCAGTGGGGAGAGAGGACAGTAAACAACAGTAAGCCCGGTCCCCACTGTGATGGGAGCAGGCGCAGGTGCAGTGGGAACCTAGAGAAAGCTCCTGATTTCCACTGGGGAGGCCAAGCATGGACTGCCAGGCGATGTAGCCCCAGACCGACTTCCGTCTTTCTGCTCCTGACCAGTTAGTTCTGGTCCTTCCTCTGCAGCAGCTTTCACAGTTGTTCCCTTACTACCCAGTCCCACCCATGCCCTCATTCTGGCATTTAGTGTCATTTGTTTGAATTATTACATGAGCTTCTTGCCTGAATTGTCTGCTACTATTTTTTTTTTTTTGCCCAATTAGTCTTTCCTACTGTCCATGTACTGTTGTGAAAGCACAGCTCTTGTTGGCTTCTTTGGCTAATGTTCATTACCTTTAGAATGAAGTCTGGGTTTTAGGGGTGGTACCCCAGGTCTTGTCTCAGGCTGCATGTTTGCCCCCATCTGTCATCTCTCCCATTCCTCATGGTGTCCTCCTTTTCAGCTAAGCCAGGACAACTTGGCATCCCCCACCATGCTCTGCACTTGCCTGTCTGTGTGCTTATTCTGATAGTTTGCTTCTGTCTGAAATGTCCCCTCACCCTCACTTAACCATGTTGGTCAAAATCTTGTCTGTTGCTTCCTCCCTGAAACTACGTTCGTTGCTTTGCTCCTCCTCTGAGCTCTCCAACCACCTTTTGTTCTCATTGGCATGATACCAAGTTTACCTGTGAGCATGTTTTATTTCCGTCTTCATTGGTGCCTTTGGGACATGGTTGTTATCTTCATTTTTGCGTCTCCTTACCATCATGAAATGAGCATGCAGTAGGTGCTCGACCATTATTGAATTAAATTGCAGAGAAAACGTTGGCAGTTGGTGGGGATTATCTCTGAACTCTGGCTCTGATGTTGGCCTGTGTTCATGAATTTGACTGCTGTGTTCATTATATTTGCTGTGTACATGGCCCACCCATTTCCTTTGCACAAGAACCCAGGAGGTACATTCCTTTTGCTAGTACTAGAAGAAACGAGCTCTTAAGGGTGCAGTAATAAAATACTCTTTGGTTTCTGGGTATCTCATATCTCTGATTGCTTTTGTTTTTAATTGGTTTATCCTTCCATCTCCTTGTTTTTTTTAAAAGCTATTTCTGTTTTCGTATTTTGTTTATATGTCTTTTTGCTGTAATCCCTTTTCAATCATTCTTTTGGAAAGAGACAACTTACTAGATAAAAATATACAGACTCTCCCTAACTGGCTGATTCAGTGCATAGAGTGTCAGCCTGTGTAGACTGAAAGGTCCCAGGTTCGATTCCGGTTAAGGGCATGTACCTTGGTTGCGGACACATCCCCAGTGGGGAATGTGTAGGAGGCAGCTGATCAATGTTTCTCTCTCATTGATGTTTCTAACTCTCTATCCCTTTCCCTTTCTTTCTGTAAAAAATCAATAAAATATAAAAAAATAAAAATAAATAAAAATACACAGACTCTCGTGAATAATGAGGTGTTCATGGAAATCAGTGATGAACTTCAGCCACGTATTTCAGACTTGCATGTTTAGTTCAAGTTATGAACATAAATATGCTGTTTTCCAGAACTTGTAGTGTCTTTGGTAAAATTTTATAACTATTCCTTGTAAAAGTCGTGAAATCTTTGAGAAGGCGGGGGCTTCTGTTGTATCATATATCCTGTTACTTTAGGCCAGTTTTTTGGGGGGTTATTTTTAACCCCTTTAAGCTGTCTTCCAATAGCTATTGGGGTAGAGCTACATCAATGCTTGAGGCTTAGTTAGGAAAAAGATCAAAGCTATCTTTTCTGGCCTTTAAGTGAAAGTAGCACAGTGGAACGTATTGTGTGTTGTTCTGACTTTATTTCACAAAATAAAAGCAATATTAAAGTGCCTAAGTAAGCTCTCAGAAGGCTCGGGGGGTGAGGCTGGGGGAGTAGTTATAAGAAAGCCCAACAAACCTGTTAAAGACAGGCTGAGTACGCTGTAATGATTGGGTTAGTGGTAATGAAATGTTCTCCCGGGGAGGGGAGGTGGGTGCCGACACCAGGCAGTTACAGTTAGGCAAGGAACAAATCTCACAGTGCTAGGCTAGGACGGTCAGCATCAGACACCAAAAGAGGGGGAAAAATGTTTCTAGAATAACAAAATGCTATAGCTGTCAACTCAAGTGGCAATTACTACTTATATCAAAATTGTTTTAAAATGATTTTAAAATTGGGATTTTTGTCTAGAAGCAAATGATGTTTTCTAAGAAAGGGCACCCTTTCGTTCTTCCAGTAAAATAGAGACTCTAAGCATTTATCCAGGTCACTTACCCTATGTCCCGCTGATCATAAGCTCTGGGCGTTGAACCCGCATGACCTGACTCACCAGCAGCTGTTGGTCCTGCAGCAGACTACACAGCATTTGAGGGTTAGATAGACAGTGAATATGGGAACTAGACTGTGTTTTACTAAATTATATAAACTACATGTTAATACATGTGTGTGTGTGTAGGGGGACATTACCTTCTTTTTACGTGCTTACTCTTACAGATGTAATTTGTCTCTATCCATATCCTTAGGGTATGAATGCATATTAGAGTATTTATTTTTAAGATGCATGCCTAATTTTTTGATGGCTTTTCTTAGGTTAGGAATGTATCGTGAAGCAGAAAAGCAGTTTAAATCAGCTCTGAAGCAGCAGGAAATGGTAGATACATTTCTCTACTTGGCAAAAGTAAGTGTTGCTGACCTGAGTGGGGTCTGCCTCCTCAGAAGTGTGTAATTCTGGCCAGCGCATGGGGAGAGTTGCTAGTTTTCTTCAGGAATATTTTGGCAAGCTAATATCTTCAGACTTAACTTACTTTTCTTTTTAGCAAGGAAAAATATGAGGCCATATAGAGAAGAACCATTTCAGGAGAAATTGATGAAAAAGAAGAAAACCCTTTTGAAAGATTGCCCATTAGAGCAAAGAAAATATGGGCTTATCACCCTTATGGGTACAGGCTCCATAGAGACCCCCTACAACCCCCCCCTTTTTTTTCAACACACTGTCTCCCACCTAAGCAGCCTGTGCACAACAGGGGTTGTTCTTATATAGGTCCTTTATTCCTTGGCTTTGCTGTGATAACAAAAACAGTATTTCTATGTGTGGACCACCTACTATGTAAGGAATTGTATCAGGTCTTTTCCATATGCATTTAATTTAGCCCCTAGAGCAACTCCACACGGTAAGCTTCAGTATTTCCTTTGTGCTCTTAAGGAAAAGGAGGTCTGGGAGGGTCAGTGAGATTTCAGGCTCACCTGGCTGTTGAGAGCCAGCATCAGGCCCAGGACTTTCTGGTTCCGGAGCCTACTCCCCACCCACAGCCACAGCAGAAGTGAGGGCACACCTAGAACCTCAGTATTGGGGTAAAGTTACTTCTTGACCCTCACCAGGGCTACTTGGAACGCAACATTTGATGAATTGGTGGCTCTGATGTCATTGTGCCGTACCTCTAAGAATTTTTTTCAATTGAAAAGTGTGGTGAAGGAGGTTGGAAAGAAGATCATGGAAGTGCTACTAGCATATACTGAAAAACAAATGAAAGCTGTGTTATGAACTTAGTGTGTTCATCTTAGTGCATGTACAGTGGTTCCAAACACATTTGAATTGTCTGGTACCTAAATCTACTACACCCTATATAGTAAACTTCAACTCTTAAAGAAGTTACTAAGACTCACAGCAGACTTAAACTTTTCTGACAGCTTGAAATTAAAATTCAGGTCATACTATTTACTATTGATAACTACCCATCACATGGTTAAGAAATGTACTTTTAACTATTGTTAACTATATGGTTTGACTTCTTTTTCCATAAATTAATTTGTTTAAATCCATTGTTTACATGACTATTATAGAGGTAAAATTTAATTATTTTTTTTAAAATATGAAGGAATGATTGTTAGCTAATAAGGATCAGCAGATTTTAGGGACAGAGTTATTATAATTCTAGATGGTTAATTAAAAAATAATTATTTAATATTTTATATTAGCATATTAAATTATATAATTTATTATATATTTTTAAAAAGTTTAAAATATAAGGTAAAAGTTGAAAAATTTTTCACCCATACTTTTTCTCTAGTCTTGTATTTTGGTAATAAACACTGTAAACAGTTTTCTCTGTATCTTTTTGGGCCTCTTCAAAGCACAAACTAGCTGTGGAGGAAGAAATAGAGGACCCATGGTCATGAAGGAAAAAAGCCAGAATCTTATGTTTCTTTACATAAAATAATTCTCTAATTTAGAGATTCCTTTTAAATATGTGGGTTATTCTGCTAATATCCTGATTGCTAATTAAGTAAAAGCCATCAAGTGTCAACTCTCTCAACATCCTGACCACACTCCTCGCAAATCTGTTTCCCCTCTTTTCCCTTTTGTTTTGTTATTGATTAGGTATTACATATGTGTCCTTATCCCCCATTGCCCACCCCCTCCCTGAACATGCCCTCACCCCCTGGTGTCTGTGTCCGCTGATCATGCTAATATGCATGCATACAAGTCCGGAGATCCTTTTCCAAACCCACCGTCTCCACAAGCTCCCCCGCTACTCTTGCTCAGCCCCTGTTCCCTTTCTCCCATGTCTTCAACGTCAGTCTCCTAATGGATTCCTTCGGCCAACCTGTAGACATATTCGTGTCTTCTGTCCTAAAAAATGTTTCCCTTGATCCTTGTCTACTCACTGCTCAGTCTTTGTGACGATAGTAAGCCCACAATAAGCATTTGTTGAAGGAATAAATGAGTGAATGCTTCATGTACAACCTGTGGAGATAAAATGCTAACATCATTCTTGGAAATCCTGCACATTTTTTGCTGTAATATCTAGGAGATAATTTGTTACTGAGCAATTATGTAACCAATTGTCGTAACAACTACTATATTATTTTAAGAACCAGTGCTTTTACTGAAATGTGTCCTGGTTTTAGGTTTACACCGCATTGGATCAACCTGTGACTGCTTTAAACCTTTTCAAACAAGGCTTAGCTAAGTTTCCAGGAGAAGTAACCCTACTTTGTGGAATTGCCAGGATCTACGAGGTGAGGTTCATAATATTTAAAAAGTTCATGTAAAATTGAGGTTATATGCTTCTTAAGTAAGCTCATTGTCCTGTGGGGTCCTAGCAAGGAGAACAGTTTATAAAACCAGGACTGCTGGCCTGTAGTTTACCAACAGCATAAGAGATTTTAGTGTATGCATTTAGTAAAGCTGACTTTTTCTTAAGCAACATTTCAAACATACATAAATGTATGATATAGGGATTTAAATTACCCTAAAATCTATAGATGGCTAGTTGTCCCAGTACATTTATTGTACATTTATGAACCTTTTCCTAAGGTCTGTAATGTCAACTATAATTTTTTTTCTATATAGGGTAGACATGATTTGGGGCCTTTTATTCTGTCCTGTTGGTCTGTTTGTCTAACCTTATGCCAATATTATACCATCTTAATTACTGTAGTTTTATAAAACTTGCTACTTAGTAGGCCACTTTGTTCATCATTATCAGGAATGTTTGGGCTATTTTGGACTTTGCTTACTTTTCATAAGTTTTAGCAGTCATGTTGTCAAATTCCATGAAAAGTCCCATTGAGATATCCCCCCTTGCTGCCTAATTACTTTAACTTTACAATAATTCCCTGTACCTGTGCTTCTTCACAATTGGTTATTCTCGGCCCTTTGCTCTCCCATATTGCTTTTAGGACTGATTTGTTAAGAACCATTAAAAATAACGTGCAGGGAGAGTGATTGGACTTGAGTTGAATTCAAGAGTGAGGGGGTGGGGTGGGCTGCCTCTCCCCCACTCTCAGTATGTCTCCTTTCATTTTGACCTCTTTTTTGTTTTGCAGCACATGTCTTGTAATTATCTCATAAAGATGTTTTGTTGGGGGTCTCCAAAACCACCCTGAAGTTGGATGATTTGTTAGGAAGGACTAAAGCACAGGGAAGAGGCACCCGGGGCCGAGTTCAGAGGGAAGCGGGCATGAGCTTCCCAGAGTTCTCCCCCCTGGGGACTCACACAGGACACACCTGATTCTTTCAACCACAGGCTATGACCACGTGTGCCAAGCGTGTCTAATGGGAAGCACATTGGAGACTTGGTGTACAAGGTTATTACTAGGGGCTGGTCATATAGGCACCCTCTACCTATCACGTACCCAAATCCCAGACTCCCAAAAGTCAAACACGTGTTCAGCAAAAACGACATGTTTCCACAGTGTAGGTGAGGGGAGCACTCTTACTTGGGAACGTTTTCTGTCGGTGTAGAGAGCTAGCAGAGTTCTGAGATGCCACCCAGGGGCCAACCTAAGCCGACCTTTCTAGGAATAACAGTCTCAGACCTGCTATGTTAACTTCTTCTGCACAGATGTATTCCTGCGGATAACTGTGAATGGAATCCTTTTTTCTGTGGTATTTTCTGTTTGATTATTTCTGGTTAGTAGGAATGCATTAATTTTTAAAAGTAGATTTGATACTAGCAACCTGGCTAAATACTCTTTAAATTTTAATTCCTTATCCACAGGTTCTCTTAAAATTTCTAAGTAATAAAATAATCATCAGCTACAAATGGTTTCATTTCTTCAATTATTTTACCAAACTAAAAAATATCTTATTGTTTAGGACTTCCAATATAGTGTTTAGTAGAAGCACCTCCTTTCTCTTTTAAATGCCACTGGTATTGAAGTGGTAGTTACGATATTGTAAAAATTATTTTGTTTGAAAAAGAGTGGAAAATATTAATAGTTTCTATATCTGGGTGGTAGTATATGAATGATTTTTATTTTTGGTTTTACAGTTTTAATATTTTCCAGATTTTTTTGTAATGAACATGCATCACTTGAAAAAAGAAAAACAGTAGTGTTTTTGAATTGCCTGGAAAGGTTGTTTTGGAAATATAGTTTTGACAGACATGTAAATAGAAAACTTTGATCATTCCATAAGAATTCTGTCTCTCCGTGTCTCTGTGTGTGTGACTCCACGTTGAACAGAATGTTGGCCGGGAAGCTTGGGAAGGAAGAGCCGTAAACTGGGCTGTGAAGCCAGTGGCATTCGCACACAGAGTTGGCCGTCCCGATGCTGTTGTGCCTTCATGCTCTGCCTTCTCACATCCCAGTCCTTCTGCTGGCCTGAGGCAGGAAGTGCTGGCAGAGAGACAGAGAATACGGGCACCTCTAGCCTGTGGTTGCTGGTCAGAGTTCCCCCACCCCGCGCCTCTGGGATAGTCTCTGTTGCCATGGCTGCGATAGGGCACAGCTCCTTTAACCAGCTACCTTCTTCCTTGCCCTGCTTCGCACTGGCCAGGAGTTGGAGGAACATGTCCTGTTGCGAGTGCATAGGGCAGGGCGTGGTGAGGAAGGAGTGTCTCGCTTCGCACTCAGAGGAAGGAAGATGTCGAGAAGAAAGCATCTTCGTGGGCACAGTGCCATGCGCACGCAGGGCGATCAGGACTAAGCGCAGACCTGAGCTGGCCGGATACAGCATTCCCCTTGAATTTACAGCTCATTTCCCTGGGCGCAGAGTTTATGGCACCATTTCCAGCGTGTCCTCTTTCTCTTCATGTGACAATGGCTTTGGCGTTCACTAGTAAAGTTTGTCCTAGCGTCGCAGCCTGCACTGCACGTGCCGGTAGAGATGTTTTGTATGAACAGCAGCTGCGCTCAGGTTTCAGCCCCTCACCCCCAGGCCTGTGCGCCTGGCACCTCCTCCCGGCCCTACTGAAGCAGCACCCTCCCGTCTCCCCACCCCGCTCTGGTTTTCTCTGCAGCCCTGGGCTTGCCCGACATCACATCACATGTGTGTTCATGTGTTGATCTTCCCTACCACATGCAGCCTCCTTGAGAACAGTTACTCTCTTTCTGGTTTATATTGTGTCCCAGGGCCTGGAACAGTCCCGTAGGTTCTTAAAATTATTTACTGAATGAGAGGATGTAAACCAGTCAGAAAGTAATGTCTTGGCAGTATCAGTCAATTATTGCCCTTGTGCCCTGACCGATTTGGCTCAGTGGATAGAGCGTCAGCCTGCAGACTGAAGGGTCCCAGGTTCGATTCTAGTCAAGGGCATGTACCTTGGTTGCAGGCACATCCCCAGTAGGGAGTGTGCAAGAGGCAGCTGGTCGATGTTTCTCTCTTATCGATGTTTATAGCTCTCTACTTTCCCTTTCTCTCTGTAAAAATATCAGTAAAATATATTTTAAAATTATTGCTCTTCTGTCTTGATGGAGAATAGGAAATGAACAATATCTCATCGGCCTCCGAATACTACAAAGAAGTTTTGAAACAGGACAACACTCACATGGAGGCCATTGCATGCATTGGGAGCAACCATTTTTATTCGGATCAACCCGAAGTCGCCCTCCGCTTCTACAGGTGCGCTCTACCTTCTGTTTGTGAGACCCCTTTCCTGTGGAATATTGGCGAGACGGTAATAAAGAGGGAATCAAATGTAGAGAAATAGTGTATAAGCCATGTCTTTAGGAGACTAGAAACTCCAACACCTAGGTATTTTATTAACATTAAAAGTGACCTCTAAGAATTTGGAAATGCACAGAGATTTGGCACCTTGTAGAAACACACCTCGATAATCACCTGAGTGTTCAACCCTATGGCATTGTACGAATTAGCCATTTGGTCATTGACCAGTCACAGTTCTATGGCTGCTGTAAGCACCTCCCTGTCCCCATCTCTGCCTTCCTTCATACCACTATGTGTAATATAATGGATGACCTTGAAGCTGAGATGGGGGTGAGATTTGCAAAGAAAAGCAGGCCCCAGGTTCTGAGCCCCAAAGGGGACCTGACACAGCGCCCTGTGTTTTGTGTAGTATTGTCAACTTTTGTCCAAAAAATGTTTCAGTCTGAATGAATTCTGTTCTCTGGTTTTCTTTTGCGCACAGACTTATTTATCCTACAGCTTGTTTCTGGATGAATTTTTAAATTTTGGTTTCCTCTTCAGCCCGTAGGTAATATACAAGGAGGTAACTGGCAACTGGCAAGAGTCCTTCCCAGTTCACATAAGTGATAACATCGATGCTGACTGTCTCGCGCAGCTGGCTGCTCCCCTGCCCCCGAGCGGGCCGTGGGCTCCTCGGGGCAGCTGGGCTGGATTTCAGTTGCTTATTTGGACTCTTGTCCTTTGCCCTGTGGGATTAATGATGCGGAGAAGCAAATGGGCTTCTTGAGCTGTAGCGGTCTTGTCTTTGGCGGGAGCCCGTTGGCGGTCGGTAGATGCAACTAAACTACAAAATACTTATCGCCAAAAACAGGACCCAACCCGGCTGAAAACGTGGAAGCAAATGCTAAATATTCTCAAAGTAGGTCAGGAGGTTTAGGAGTTTACCTATGGGTACGAAAGCGTTAGGAAGCAAAAATGTGTGGGTTTTACTTTATGTGACATTTTTCAAATCTTATTTTGATTCTCTAACCAAGCTTTTTGGAGGCAAATAAACTTAGATAAGTTGCATCTGACCTTGCCTCTGGACACAGCTCCCATAACTGGTACTATTAAAAAAGGCATGCTTCTATATTTGCTTTAACATTTTTTTTTTCGTCGACTGCAATACTTTCTACTTCTATTTGGGGTGTTAACATTATAAAATACATTCACTTCTAACTTTGTGAAAAATACATGTGTCTGAACATTTGTAAAGTGGGTCTGACCCCAAAATATGTCTTCTCTTCCCCCAAAGGCGCCTCCTGCAGATGGGGGTCTATAACTGCCCGCTCTTCAACAACCTGGGGCTCTGCTGCTTCTATGCCCAGCAGTACGACATGGCGCTGGGCTCATTCGAGCGCGCGCTCTCTCTGGCCGAAAACGAAGAAGAGGCAGCTGATGTCTGGTACAACCTGGGCCACATAGCTGTGGTAAGTTGTTCCTCTCGTGTAACTTCTGTCGTAGAAAAGGTAGTGCAGTCGAAAACCGGTTTGGCTCAGTGGCTAGAGCGTTGGCCTGCGGACTGGGGGGTTCTGGGTTCGATTCCGGTCAAGGGCATGTATGTTGGCTGCGGGCACATCCCCAGTAGGGGTTGTACAAGAGGCAGCTGATCGATGTTTCTCTCTCATTGATGTTTCTGACTTTCTATCCCTCTTCCTTTCTTTCTGTAAAAATCAAAAAAAAAAAAAAAAAAAAAGCCGAAACCAGTTTGGCTCAGTGGATAGAGCGTCGGCCTGCGGAGTGAAAGGTCCCAGGTTCGATTCCGGTCAAGGGCATGTACTGTGGCTGCGGGCACATCCCCAGCAGGGGATCTGCAAGAGGCAGCTGATCGATGTTCCTCTCTCATCGATGTTTCTGACTTTCATCCCTCTCCCTTCCTCTCTGTGAAAAATCAATAAAATATATTTTTTTAAAAAATTTAAAAAAATAAAAGGTAGTGCAAGTCAGTCTGAAGGTTTTTTCCGGAATTGGGAATCCAGGCTTGGCAACAGTCTTAGGTAGCAATGTAGAGGGTTCTAAGAGTCACCATACTCACTTTATGTTCCCGCGTTACATCCTCTCACATGCAGTTCCCCGCCTGACCCCCACGATGGGCGCTCGTTGCTCAGACGGGAGGAGGCGGCAGGAGGAAGCGTGTGGGCCGGCGTGTGTGGAAACGCGCGTTTCTTTTGCAGGGAGTGGGAGACACGAGTCTGGCCCACCAGTGCTTCCGGCTGGCCCTGGTCAACAACAACCACCACGCCGAGGCCTACAACAACCTGGCCGTGCTGGAGATGCGGAGGGGCCACGTGGAGCAGGTGAGCGCCCTGCCCTGCCGCCCGAGGAAAGCTGTCCCTTCACGGGGAGCCTGCGTCTGAACCTCAGCATGTCCCACGTTAGTGAGGTGACCTGGCGCGAGTCATCTGTCTCGGAAACAGAGCACCTGCTTTATCAGGACAGATCTGCAACCCCCAGTCTTCCTGTCTCAGGGAGATGTTGCGCTTTCACCATCCCCACCCACCAGCAAGCTGCTCAAGCCGGAGTCCTAGGGACACCCTGGAAACCTCTTGTGCCTCTCCTGCCACCCCATGTCCCCAGCATGGTCTACAAGCCCTTGTCAGGCCACCTCCCTTCCCCAGCACCCTCTCCCACCTGCTCTCACCTCCTGCCTGGACCAGAACAAGAGTCTCCTTGCTGGTCTTTTTGTTTTCAAGTCAGCAGGTGAGTGTGCCTCTAAGACACCCCCGCAGGACGGCCGCGGGGATTGAAAAAACGAGCAGGCTTATTTTATTACTGCTTTGCTGAGCGTCCTTCAGAGGCTTTCTCTTCTCACTTGAAGTAAAACCTGGACTTCAGCCCTTGGCCTAGGCGGCCCGTAGAGCGTGGCCTCTGGCTCTCCGACCACACCTTTTTGCCACTGCAGTCCCCCCTTTTCCACGGTTTTGCTTTCTTCGGTTTCAGTTACTCGCGCTCAACCATGGTCCTAAAATGTCCAATGGGAAGTTCCAGGAATAATAACTTAAAGAGTCTTAAATTGAGTGCCATCCTGAGTGCGATCCCTCCCTGCCCTGCCCAGGACGGGATCATCCCTCTGTCCAGTGTATCCAAGCCGCACATCAGTCACTGAGCTGTCTCAGTTACCGGATTGGTTATGAGAGAAAGAGAGAGAGAAGAGAGAGACAGAGAGACAGAGAGAGATATGACATTTATATAATGTATATTGTCATAACTGTTCTATTTTACTAGTGTTGTTAACCTGTTATTGTGTCTAATTTATAAAATAACCTTTATCACCGATAGGTATGCATAAGAAAAACATAGAATGTACAGGGTTTGGTACTCTCCCTGGTTTCAGGCATCGGCTGGGGTCTTGGCGCTTTCCCCGTGGCTGAGGGAGGACATGTACACCGTCCATGCTGGCTCTGGACACGTTACTGCCTTGCTGTTCTGCAGACATGCAGGCGCCGTCCTCACTTTAGGGCCTCCGGAAAGTTCTTGCAGATCCTGCAGTGACTTTTCTTTTGGTCACTGAGGTCTCAGCTTCCTCTCCTCCTTAGAAAGGCCATCTCACACCTGAGTGTCAAGGAGACCCTCAGGCATTGGCAGCAGAATAATAAACTGCTTGCTCATTGCCACCCAGGACTGAGCTGCAGCTTTGAAATTTCTGTGGCATTTAGGTGTGTTTGTTGTTGTTGTATTTTGAAACATTTTAGTATTAATCTAGTTTGGGAAATATAAGTAGTTAGCATTAATCTAGTTTGGGAAATATAAGTAGTTAGCATTAATCTAGTTTGGGAAATATAAGTAGTTAGTATATTAGTAAGTTGTATTTCATGAGGAATGTTATATATAGTTATCACATCATGTTTATTAAGATCCTATCCTGGGTAAAAAATTCTTTACCAAAAAAAAAAAAAAAAAAGAATCACAAATATAGTGCTGACATCTGCTCAGATATACCTTTGGTTTTTCTTTTCTTTCCACAGGCAAGAGCACTTTTGCAAACTGCATCATCTTTAGCACCCCACATGTATGAGCCGCATTTTAATTTTGCAACTATCTCTGATAAGGTATTCTCTTTCTACACCAATTTGGTTTTTAAAAAATACAGATAAATAAGGGCATTCTAACCATAACTTCCTAAAAGAGATGATTTTTTTTTAAACACAATTATTATTTACACATTCCGTATTTTCCGGTATATAAGAGGACTGGAACTGATGATGATAGGAGGAAGATAATAAACAATAGAGAGAGAGCAATTGCCGGGCAAGTCCCTGGCAAGTTAGCAATGCCCATCATAACTGCAAGCTACGGTATTTTCACACTCGGCGTATAAGACGACCCCCGACTTTTGAGATTTTCCTGGGTTAAAAAGTCGTCTTATATGCCGGAAAATACGGTATGTCTTCCCTTAAGGGAATAAACTTTAAAGAATGTTATCACCGAATATTGTCTAACCTTAATACTATTATGGATTGCAGAAGAATTATTTTGCCTTTTAAGATATGACATTTAGTCATTAAAAATATACTCATAAAGGAGCTGCTGGGTTTGGGAAGGATTCAGTAAGTGGCATTTACAGGAAGGAAATCTACACTAATAAAAGAGAAACGTGCAAATTGACCATCCCTCCGCTAGGCCTACCAGCCAATCAGGAGTGACTATGCAAATCAATCCAATAAAGATGGTGATTAATTTGCATACTCTGCAGGAAGCCCTATTCTTGTAGGAATCTTCTTGCAACGGGCCTCTAGTCATTTATATAATTGGTTGTTTTCTTTTTCTCATAATTTTTCAAGTCAGAATTATTATCCATGAAAGAATTCTAAATCCCAAATAGCATAATCAAGCAATTTACCCTTAGGAACCTTTGAGTTTGGACTAATATGTCTTGTTTTGACTCCCTTCCTCATTTTTTTTTGAGTTTTATTCTGTGGTCTGATCCTGGTCTTTCTTGCAGATTGGAGATCTACAGAGAAGCTATGTTGCTGCTCGGAAGTCTGAGGCCGCATTTCCAGGTCACGTGGACACCCAGCACTTAATTAAACAGTTAAAGCAGCACTTTGCTATGCTCTGATAGCTCTTGAGACCAAGTGTATTTTTATAATGGGCATTCTATGAGGGAAGAAGTACTGTGTTTATTTATATGTGTAATACCAACCTGTGCTTGATATTTGTGAAGATTACATGAGGGAGTTTAAACAAGAATGTAAATTAAAACTTGTATAATAACTTTATAATATTAAAAAGCAGGATTTCAGCATTTGTAAGTAGATCGTGAAGCCTCCCACATTATATAGTGAACGTTTATTTATAATGTTTATAAAATATTTTCATGAATTTCCTCCAAGTTTTATTAATGCACATTTTTACTGTTCTTAAGCTTGCCATTAGCTATCATGTAGCTAAAGAAGTCTGAAATTTGCCTTTAAAATTACACTTTTGTGGCTAAAAGTGTGTACATTTACCCTAATTAGAGATTTCTTTAAAGTATTTATCAGATACTGTGTGAGAGACTACCTTTTCTTATACATCATGCTTTAAAATAAATCAGTGTGTAAAACACCACCATTCTGTTATTTTTCATGAGATCTTATTTCAGGGAACTCAGATAAAAACGTCTTTCAGCAGTCAGTAATCTTAGAAATCAAGTCCTCATTTTAATTTTATTTGAAATGATCCACCACCAAGTTGGTTTTGTTCCTGAGAAGCTATTTTTGGGCTGTCACATTGTTGGTGTCAGAACATGAGAGTTAGAAATAGGGTCACAGGCCGGGAGTCCCACTTGTGCTCAGCCCTGCAAGGTCAGCCAGGCCCCAGTTCTGTGTGTTGTAAGTCCCGGACAGGCCCCGGACTGTATCAGAGGAGCTCATAAAGTGTTCGTTCAAGGTCATGTGTCAAGGGGACAGGGACACTCAGTTTTGGATTTTGGAATCTGTCCATGTTATTTTTCATTTCCTAACTACATGATGCTTATTCCTTTCTGTTCAGATTTGTGTAAATAGTACTGCTTAGCTGACAGAACAAGACCATGTGAATTCAAGGCATTATAGGTGTTAGAGGCTGGAGGTAATTTCCGAGAATACGTGGAGAGTGTCTTCGAGATGCAGATGAAGGAAGCGGGGTCCGGAGTTGCACAGCGGCCGGTGGGATAGCCATGAAGGACCCACGGTCCTGACCCAGAGCTTTAGGCTTTAACCTTTCCTTCTTCTGCAGGGCATGCGAGTGCTGGTTAAGCTCATGAGAATTTCCTCCAGCCATACTACTGTACTTAGTATTTAGATTGACATTTTATCATGTGAACCGTTTTCTCAGTTAATTTAAAAGAAGAGCTAATAGCAGTGGCTAACACTAAGGGTGTGTGTGCACCCAGCACTGTTCTAAGCACTTGCTGTGATTATTTCATCTAATTCCCACCGCAGTCCTGGGAGGTGCTGCTAGTCCCATTCTACTTGTCAGAACAATGAGGCACAAGTCGGGCCGCTGGCCCAAGGTCACACAGTTACACGTGGCAGAGCTGAGATGTAAATACAGGCATGGTGGCCCCTGAGTCTGTGTCCCTAACCACTCTGTTAGATCACTTCGCAGTGTTTCTCCCGTACATAAAGCTACAGTCACTTAAAATGGATATTACATGCATTGGTAAAAGTGAACCAAAAGGGACTATTCACACAACAAAAAGTAAATGAGTCAGTATTCCTAAGGTGACACAGAGATATTTTTGTCCTGGCTTTATGCTAATTCAATGTGAACACCAATGTGAGTCAGGATGGCTGAGGGCAGAAAGATGACATAACACTGCGTCAGGAGCTATATACATCTCTGTAACAAAATTATTTCTCAACTGCATCAGTTCTGGCTTCTGCGCCCACATTCATGTAGAAGGAAGGTTAACCATGGTCTTCTAGCCTGGATAAAAAGCTATTCAGCCCATACACAAACCGTTCAACCAAAATTACCATCATTGAGCTTCCAGCTGATGAAAATGAGATGTAGCAAGTAGGCTGCTCACACTGAATAACTGCCGAGGTTAGCAGTTCTTCCTTTGCAAATGTATCACATCCGAACCAGTCCCCGATGGCGGTAATTGTTACAGCTCCAATCCCAGGATCGGGGCACCCATCAGGATATAATGTATGGCTTAGAGATGGGAAAACTGATAAAGATGACACGTCACTATCCTTTTAATGTAGTTTCCACCACCAATTCTTCATTAACGGGAAGGATTTCTTGTCAAGAGATTTCAGCTGGGACTGAGTTTAAGCATTCAGAGAAAAAAACAAAGATTTTATTAATACCGTGGTAGACTCAGACTTTGGACTATAATGAACCCAGAAATTGAGTTCAGGTACAAGGCCATAACCAGATGGTTATAAATTCTAGGGAATAGGTTAATTGGAATAATCCTTGGGTATGTTCTAGAGTTTAAAAATAGTTATCTAGGCACAGATATTAGTGGGGTGGGGGGATTTATAGCAATTCGAAAATAACTGCAGTTTTATATTCTTCCATGTAGATGGCATTATCCTATTTTTTGGCTGACAACTACAACATTTTTCAGAGATGCTGGCATTTTATTTCCTTGATATTAAAGCCATATTCTTTTTTTTATCTTTATTGTTCAGTTTATTAATTACATTGTTTCCCCTTTTTTATCCCGCTATATCTCCCCTCCACCCTCTATCTATCCCACCCTCCACTCTCACCTCCCCCTCCCCACTGTCCTCTCCCATTGTTGCAAGATTTTTGTCCAGTCTCTTGCTGTACTTCCCACACCCCTTTTCTCCCCAAGAATTGTCAGTCCATTCCCTCTCTATGTCCATGTCTCTGTTATATTCACCAGTTTATCCTGTTCATCAGCCTATCAATTCACTTGATTTTTATGTTCATTTGTTGATAGATGTGTATTTGTTGTTCATAATTTATATTTTTACCTTTTTCTTCTTCCTCTTCTTAAAGAATATCTTTCAGCATTTCATATAATATTGGTTTGGTGGTGATGAACTCCTTTAGCTTTTTCTTATCTGCGAAGCACTTTATCTGATCTTCAATTCTGCATGATAGCTTTGCTGGATAGAGTAATCTTGGTTGTAGATTCTCGCCATTCATTATTTTGAATATTTCTTGCCACTCCCATCTGGCCTGCATCGTTTCTGTTGAGAAATCCGCTGACAATCATATGGGTGCTCCCCTGTAGGTAACCAACTGTTTTTCACTTGCTGCTTTTAATATTCTCTCTTTATCTTTTGCTCTTGGCATTTTAATTATGATATGTCTTGGTGTGGTCCTCTTTAGATTTCTATATTTTGGAGTTCTGTGTACTTCTTGAGCTTTTAAGTCAGTTTCTTTCACCAGGTAGGGGAAGTTTTCAGTCACTATTTCTTCAAGTAGGTTTTCATTAACTTTCTCTCTCTCTTTTTCTGGCACCCCAATAATTCGGATGTTGGCATGCTTGAGGTTGTCCCAGAGGCCTCTTACACTATCTTCAATTATCTGGATTCTTTTTGTTTCTTGCTTTTCCAGCCGAGTGGATTTTGCTTCTTTGTATTTCAAATCTTTGACTTGGTTCTTGTGGCCCTCTGGACTGCTTTTAGGACTTTGTGTAATATTTTTTATTTCAGTCTGTGTATGCTTGATTTCTAGTTGGTCCTTTTTCATATCTGTGAGGGTCTCATTCATATCCTCAGAGGTCTTGTTCATTTCCTTGAGGGTCTCATTCATTTCCTTGTAAGTCTCATTCATTTCCTGGTTGGTCTTGTTTATTTCCTCGTAATTCTCATTAAGTTCATCGGCCTTTTCTAGGAGCCTCTTGAAAAGCCTTATAACTGTGGTTTTGAACTCTATGTCTAGTCGTCTTTTTTCCTCCATTTCTTTCACACCTGATTTCTTTCCATATCTCTGCATGGTGGCTGCTTTATGTGGTAGATGTCCTCTAAGGGTCAGTGGCACAGCCTCCCCAGTTATTTGAGATGGGTACTCTTACTGCAATCCTTTATGGGTTGAACAGTATTTTTGAATTTAAACCCAGCTTGTTGTTGTTAGCCCTAGGAGGGTTGACCTCCAGGCCAATTGGCTGTGAAGGGAGACTGTGTTCAGGTTGGATGGGTGGAGTCTCTGAGCTGCACAGGCAGCCTCAGTGTCAGCTACATCCTATTCGGTGCTCGCACACGCGCTTGTCTCTGTTGGATGGGGATGGCTGCAGGCACCTCCAAGAGAAAGCCGCTAGTCTCTTCCCCTTGCCAGACAATCTGCCTCTCCCCAAATGAGTCTGCACACCCAAAGTCTAGCCCAGGGTTTTAAAATAGGTGGTTTCCGGGACCAGGAGACAAGTTTCCAGGGAGCAAGTCGCGCGTTTGTGCGACACTTGTGCGCAAACTTCTTTTCCCAGCTACCCGGTTTCTCTGCAGACTAGGAGACCTCTGTTGCGCCCGGCTTCCGGGGTGCGTCCCCCGGACCTCGGACCTCGCCTGGCACTGGGGAATCTGTGCAGTGGGACGTCTCCACATACCCCAGATCTCGGACCTCGCCTGGCGCTGGGGAATCTGTGCAGTGGGACGTCTCCACATACCCCAGATCTCGGACCTCGCCTGGTGCTGGGGAATCCGTGTAGTGGGACGTCTCCGCCCTCCCTGTTGGCGAAATCCAGCCGGGGTTGCTGCTCCAGCCCTACAGCCCACGCGCGTGACCAGGACGGATCCTAACCTGTTTCCACCTTCAAGGCTGCGCTCCCACCGCTCTTCTGAGTCTCAGTGTCCCACCTTTACTTTTATTTATGGAGTTTTCACTCAGCCAGCTTTCTGGTGATTCTGGGTGATGTTTGTTTTGTTGTTATGTTGTAGTTTTTGAATCGTTGTGTGGGGCAGAACAATAGGTGTTTACCTATGCTGCCATCTTGGTTCTCCTAAAGCCATATTCTTGAGATTAAAGAATAAAGATTATAATCACTAGGGACTATAATATTCTTTGCAGTGTGATCCTTTCCCTTACCGGAATCCTGACTAATGAGGAGTAATTGGTTGGTAAGATGTCAATGATGGAAATGCAACCACGTAATCTTAGGGAAGAAAAGGCCAGACCTAGACAGATTTTAGGGAGAATATTTTTCCCTTTTTAAATCAGAGAAAAGATAGACCCTCACCCAGTGTTTGAAACTCAAGTTCAATAGGCTCTAGAGCTTCACACTGTCACTGCCCCCCCTCCCCACCTGCCCCACACCTCCTCTGATCTAATAGCTTCAATTTCTTTCTCTCTACCAGATCCTCGCTCTCTCCCTCACCCTCTCTCTGAATAACAGTCCTTCTAAAGCTTCCCCCTTTCTAGGACTCCCATCATTATGGAAACTGCTCTGGTTAAGGTCACTAACTCCCAATTGGCAAATCCAGAGGTGCTTTTTTTTTTTTTTAAAAAACACCCTTTTAAAAAATGTATCGTTCATATACCATACCATTCTCTTTAGTACCATTCAATGATTCTTAATATATTTGCAGCTGAGCAGCCATCACTATAATTAATTTAAAAACATTTTCACTATTCCCAAAGAAGCCTCATACCCATTAGCAGATTCTATTGAATGTGTAGATCTATTGGGGGAATTTTGCCATCTTACTATTAAGTGTGTTTATGAACATGGGATGTCTCAGTGGTTCATTTTTAGTCATATATATATATATATATATGTGTGTGTGTTATTGATTTTCTTTACAGAGAGGAAGGGAGAGGGATAGAAAGTCAAAAACATCAATGAGGGAGAAACATTGATTAGCTAGCTGCCTCTTGCACACCCCCTCTGGGGATGTGCCCAGAACCAAGGTACATGCCCTTGACTGGAATTGAACCTGGGACCCTTCAGTCTGCAGGCTGATGCTCTATTCACTGAGCCAAACCGGTTTGGGCTCATTTTTAGTCTTTATCTCACTTGACCTTTCTTAGCATTTGCATGGCTCACTTTCTTGAAGTTCTCTTTTCCTTTGACTTTTTTTAGTGCCATCACTTTTCTGGGTTCTCCTCCCTCTTTTCAGAGCATCCCTCAATCTGATGAAAAACTCCAAATTGCCCAATAGGTTAATTCCTTTTCTTTTGTTCATTCTTTAAATCTTGTCAGGGTTCCAAAAGAGTGCGAGGGAGGACTCACAAAGGTGCATGAGGAAACTTTAGGGTGATGGATGTATTTGTTATCTCAATTTCAGAGTGACTGCATCAGTGTATATATTACAATCTTATCCTATTTTACACTTTAAATAAATACAGTTTATTGTATGACAATTATACTTCAGTGAAACCTTTTAAACACAAACCTCACAGAATTCTACATTTTAAAAAATATATGTTTTATTTTTTTACAAAGAGGAAGGGAGAGGGATAGAGAGTTAGAAACATCGATGAGCTGCCTCCTGCACACCCCCTGCTGTGCCCACAACCAAGGTACATGCCCTTGCCTGGAATCGAACCTGGGACCCTTCAGTCTACAGGCTGATGCTCCATCTACTGAGCCAAAGCAGTTAGGGCAGAATTCTACATTTTTCAAAAAAGTCAGTTTTACTGTATGTAGATTATACTTCAACAGACTTGATTTAAGCAAATACAAATATGCCAGTTAACTGAAGTGCCATGCTATTTTTACAGACACTGTTTAAGTGCTATACCAGTTTAGGAGCTCTACAGATTTTTTTTTTTTTTTAAGAACAAGCATTGAGAGCGGATGAGAGAAATTACTGGATGAAGTGTCTTACTTTGAAAGAGCAGTGTGAGTTTGACAACCCGAGAGGAGAGATGGGCTATGGAGAGACATCCTCGGCAAGGCTCCTGGGTCAACATATTTGGGGTCAACATGTTAGAGTCTGAAGTTGGCGGATGGGCATTGGGCAACAGCAGCTAGAGAGGGCGGGCCATGACAGCTAAATCGAGGCTCAGGAAGGACTGAAATGTAGGTTTTAAATACCAAGTTCGGGGGTTTAAGCTTTACCTGAGGACGCAAGAGGAAGCAGGTATTTTGTAAGAACCATTCTGAAGGTGATGTTTAGGGTCACTGGAAGAATATAAAGTTGAACATAGATTGCAAATAAAGTTTTCTAGGAAAATGAATGCATTTACAATAGATATTAAATAAAAATGTCTCAACAGCATAGCATATGCAACCGATCAGATAGTTCATGCCATGCTTCTGCTTGGTTACACACTTTTCTCTTTCCCATCTGTGCTAAAAAAAAAAAAAGCCTAAAATGTGCCTGGATTGTCTCCGCTCATGCAAAGAACACTGGATGTCACAGATGGCGCCTTGTTAATTATGGTTTGCAACGAAGAGTTTTCTTAACAAGATGGTTGTCTTTTTACAAATGCAGGGCTACTAGTTATGTAATATTTCTGCATTTCACAGGGATTTGGGGGAAAGAAAAACACTCATACCTATACAGTTTTCTCCACTTTAGGATTTGTTGCGTGGGAATTCATGTCTAAGGGGAGGCTGTGATGAGAACCGCTTTGCTAGATGGTTTCTAAGAGCACTTTCACCGCTATTGTCCTCAGAAGGCCCCAACTATGGAAGCTCCCTCAAAAGCAATAAGTAACCTGAATAGCTCATAACTACTATCTTTAGAGTCTATCTTTACAACTTGAGTGGAGGTGAACAGTACAGTGCCAGGGGGAAGTGTCCCAGGTTCCTTAAGACGGAGGGCTTTGAAGTGAAGGATCCAGGCCATCTTTTGAGACCCTTGTGAAAAACGGAAGAACAGAGGTGGGGAGTGAGAACAGCGTAATAATAAGTAATTATGAAGTATCAAGCGCCTGCCGCCTGTCATCTTTGAAGCACCCCCCCCCCCCCCAGTTAACTATTAGGATTCCCATTGTTCTGGTGATGACCTCAGAAAGGTTACCTCACCTGCACAAGGTCACCCCGTTAGTAAAATCTGCATCTTGGCGAGCTATCTTTTTCCAGCTACTAGAAAAAGTCGATGAGGTGGTAGCTGCTCACAGGTTAGATAGACACTGTGATGCCACAGAGAACAAATGGTTCACAAACGATGATGTGTGCCCCATCAGAAGGGTCTTGACAGTTAGTTCCTTGAGTTGTACTGGTCACAAGGTGCTTCCATGATCTCTGATTCTCTCAGCAGCCCAGAGGACCCAGCAGTCTAGCAATCGTATCCCCACCTTACAGACGGGAAAAGAAAAATTCAGGGCGATAACAGGATCCACCACAAGCCACACAGCTGGTGAGGGACAGATTGGGGAGGTAAACACATCTTCCGTTCCCCATGACAGCAGTACATCTCTTGCCCAACCAGGCCGCCTGTTAATGATTCAGAGACTAAAGGAAAGGCCAAACTAAATGTCTTAAACTTCCCAGGCAAGGGAAAACTGTGATTGGAAAGACAGTCACTTCGAACAGTACCAAGCCTGTCTCAAGTACCTTTCACTGGGTAACGTGGAGGATGTTCTAGTTCCAAAGGAAGCAGAAGATTCCAACCTGCCCTGACCTAAACCGGCTATGCTATGTGCCCTGAATTCTGACCTATCCAAACTTAGAAGCGTGTATTTTCAAAAAATATTTTTATTGATTTCAGAAAGGAAGGGGGAGGGGGAGAGAGAGAGAAACATCAGTGAGAAAGAATCATAGATCAGCTGCTTTCTGCACGTCCCACACTGGGAATTGAGCTGCAACTCGTGAGCATGTGCCCTGACCAGGAATCAAACCATCTACCTCTTGGTTCCTGGGTCGACACTCAAATGCTGAGCCACACGGGCGGGCCAGAGGACCTATTGTGGTTGCATAGCTTTTGATAGGATTTCAAACAAAAAACTTCTGAAGAACTTTGATAGCAAAGAACGCGTGTTCTTAATACTGACTTCCCAGAACAAGGCTTCTCTTCCTCTTCCCCGTCCTCTCCCCTTCCTCTCCCCCTCCCATCGCCCTCCTCATTCTCCTCCATTGCATGGGAGAGGGTTTCAGAGGGAAGAGGCACAGATAAAAGCCAGGCACCTGGGGAATGCACAGGGGCCTCTGAAAGGCCTCTGGGCTCCAAAGGCTCCTAGTCGTGCTTGAGGGTGAACCTTTGGAGGAGATACTCCCCCAGCCCATCCAGCCTGTGGAGGTGTCAGGTGTCGCCCATCTTCTTGATGAGTTTCTCCTCCTCACCCAGGAAGTGGTTCTCCAGGAAGTCACATAGCTGGGGGCCTGCATGGGTAGAACACTGGGCCTGCAGCTCCCAAGGGGCCTGGGTCAGGTTCCTCTCCAAGGCCAGGGCAGCTTCCATGGCGTCCCGAGTTTTGCCCACTCATCCTGGGAAGGCTTCAGCTCATCCTGGAAGAGAATGCGGCCTCCACGCTTGTTTTGCAACTTTAAGTGATGCCCTCATTCTTGTTCTCCACCAACTTGTGAAGAAGGTGCCCCTGCCCTCCAGAGCCGCATCGTCCCGGTCGGAATAGAAGCAGAGAGAGAGAGAGAGAGGTAGGTGTGGGAGGCCCGCAGATGCAGGTTGGCCAGGGGGTTGACCACAGCCTTCACCTGGGTGGAATAATTCTGATAAATCTGGGAACTCATGGTGTTCAGCAACAAGGAGTTAAAGTAAACAAAACAAAACAAAACCCATGTGTTAGCTGGTCCTAAAGATGCTTCTGAAGGTGGTGACTGGATAAGATGCAGGAGAGTGGCTGGAGGTGGGAAGAAGGGGCGTCCCTGGGTCAGCTTCTTCACTTTTTATTCATAAGGTTCATGAGCAAGCAGCTTTCCCAGGCCCACAGTGATGCCACCAGCCAGGGCCAGTGCTGGGAATGAGGGCCACCGTAAGCGCGACATTTGATGGTGAAGTCTCCTGGTTTTCCTCTCTTTAAAATAGCAATGTGGATCTTGCAGTTAACCTCAAAGCAAGTCTGTATTTGTTGTCTTATTTTTATTGAATTTACTGGGGTGGCACTGATTCACAAAATCATACAGGTTTCAGGTGCGTAATTCTACAACACATCATCTGTACACTGCTCGGCGTGTTTACCACCCCAAGTCAAGTCTCTGTCGTTACCTCTAATCTCCCCCCCCCCCCGACCCTCCTCCCCTGCCCCAAAGTCTGTACTGTTTTCCTAGAAAAGTAGTATATCCCTCACATCTTTACATAAAGCAGCTGTTCTCGGATAAGGTCTGTGTAAGGCCTGTGGTTTCCCCAGCAGTGTCCGCATCTCTCCTTCCATTTCTCAGCTCCAGGTGGAAGAATTAAGTGGGTGAAGTTTGCCTTGTTTAGTGCCTTCCTCTCCCCTCGTCCCTCACCTTTCCCTGGGCTCTGGCGCAGAGGCCTTCCTTGCCTGGCTTACCAGCATCTCCTGTCAGGACATTTGGGTCCCTTCTCCAATAGGTACTGGTTCTTGGGTCTTCTTTCTTCAAGATCCCACCAAATCATTGTCCAATGCGGACAGTTTTATGTTTCTTTCTTCTCAGTAAAATACGTGTCATCCCACACGGGTTTGCAGCCCTCATGGCAGCCTCACAAGGCAGGTCTCTGAGGACAAAGGGGCTTCTTAGCACCCCTAGCTCATATCATGAAAGCAGCAGCCTTGGCAGGGAGGCTGCTCCTGAAATCCCAAAGGCATGAGTGTGGCTGAGGAAGCGACAGCAGAAAGCAGGAACATTCTAGATCCTGTTAATTCAAATAGCTTTTCTGGGCTCTCACTATGATCTTGCTTGAAGTTGTACTCGGTGCGGTTTAATTTTCAAATCCGATGGAGGGAGGTGACAATGACAGTGGGATTCAAGGAAAGGTTGACCTAAACCCAGGTTGGTCTCTAGGTTCCTAGGAGACCAGAACTGATGGCTGTGCTTATTTTATCCATGGCTCATTGAAGTCTCAGTCTGTCTCTAGTATGTCCTGTTAAAATTCTCAGGACCTAGTCTCCCATGAGTGGAAGTGGTAATTACATTTTCAAAGCTGTAAACTCAACACAATGGTATTGGAGAGGTCGTGGGAGGGAAGAATAAGTGTTTGGAGACACTTTTTGTGCTGGTGTTGCTCACACATTCATTTCTGCCCACACGGTGCCAAACAGATTGCACCTCAGGGGTTCAGTGGGGGGGGGTGTACTTTGTGTGTCTCTCTGTGTGTGTGTGGGTGTGTGTAGGTGTATGTATGGTGGCGGACATCATATGCTTTGTTTAAAATTGAAAGTTAATCTGATCCTGGAAGTTGTTATATAGATACCACTCGGGAAATAAAAATCTTTTAGTATTTGTTTTGAATATAGACACAATCTGTACAGCTATGTGGTCTCAGATTAGCTTTATCAATGTACCAGGTGGAATAGGCATCACATCTTCCTGCCCCCATCCCCCCACCTCCTGCCAAGTGGAACCAGGAGTAGCTAATTCCTTGGCTGTGCAGCCCTAACCAGGTTCTTTCCTGGTGACTGAAGGATACAGAGGTAGCCTGGAGAAGACTCAGAGAACATTCCCCTTAGTTTCTCTCTATTGATTTGGAATTGTTACAACCTCTTCCTGTGTCCTTTTGGTAGTTATTCTTCACAGTAAGAGGCATACACAATATAAGTCTGTATTTAATTTGATCTTTCCATCCTTTTCCTGCATAATCAAAACCCTCCAATCTTACACGTTATGTGTCCAGTACTTTAATCTCATATCCTCTCTATGTTTCTCAATGCAGTCCTCTGTTACTTTTATCACCAACACTTGTTTAGATTTCCCTATCTGATCACCAATTTCTTTGTTCACCATCCTCCTTGAGACTAGTGACATCAGGTTACAGAATCTCAGAGGGACTTACGTTACAATGATTGGTATGCGTTCTGTGGACACAAAATGTGTATTCTCTATATGAGATATCAGATTTATCTTTCTCTCTAGTATACAAATAACTTTGTTTATTTTATTATTCAATTTGTCTATGTCCTCACTACCTTTTTAATCTATTGAATTTGTCAGGTTCTTGAAAACATCCTAACTAATAGACCATCTCACAGGGTTTTGATTTGGGTATTACATAAAATTCTGGATATACATCAAACATCTAGCTCGGTGCTTTATATTGATCCTGAGTGAGCTTGATCTTCTCTTCTCTTCCCTGATCTTCTCTTCTCTTCCCTTTCCCCTAATAATGATCTAAGCCTTTGATGACCGATGACATCATGGTGTAAAATCCAGGCAATATTTTCATACCTAATATAATGGGGGTGGGGGAGCCTGGGTTCTGCAGTGCTGAAAGGTCTAAAATCAAGCTCTCATCAGGGCTATGCTCCGTCTCAAGGCCTCTCTCTTCCTAGGTGGCTGGCAATCCTTGGCATTCCTTGACTTGTAGCAGTATCCCTCCAGTCTCTGTCTTTGTTGTCATATGGCCTCCTTCCCGGTGTGTCTGTCCTCTTCTAAGGACACCATTCATTGGGCTAATACGATACGACCTCCCTCTAAAACAATATGACCTCATTTTAATTGATTACACCTGCAAAGGCCCGATTTTCAAATAAGGTCCTATTCTGAGGTTCTAGGTGGACATGATTATTTGGAGGACACTGTTCAACCCACTACCGCAGTATGAATGATAATGAACTAATTTTCTGAATGAAGTCTGTCACTCCATCCCCTTGACGGGGACTAGCCCTCCCTGAAAGAAGATTTTAAGGTAATCTTGGGAGTAAGAGTCTTGGTAGGCTCTGTAGGTGCAGTGGGTCATGACAGGGCAGATGTTCTAATTCCTTCAGACCCTCTTCTAATAAAAGAGGGTCTGACATTGCCTGCCAATCAGGAAAAAACCCACCCGCACACCCTGCAGGGCCCGGAAAAATGAACCTCCTCCTCCCCGTCTGTTTTGTATTCTTGTTAAAGAGCTCTGACTCAGAGATAGACTATGCTGCCAGCCAGGGGCCTTGTTTGTGTTGAGTGCACAGGGGAGTAACAGCCTGCAGGGAGGAAAAGGGCTGTGATGTTCATGGCAGAATTCGTGCAGAATCTAGGCCCACGCCTTTGTCTGTGGTGAACACACGGACCCAAGAATCTAGGGCAGAGTGACTGGCAAGGGAAGGGAGGTTCGCAGGCAGAGGGAAAGGTTTGTCTTGGGAAGAATCTTTAGATGGCAGTTATTTATTCATTCAACAAACCCTCACAAAAGGCAGGCTCTGTAACAGGCACTGTGTTAGCTTGTGTGTCTACCCATCATATAACTCAAATACCATATCTAGGCATATTACTTACAGTTATTTTCTCAAAAAATGTGGGAAAACACCTGAAAACGACATAGCATTGCTTCAAGCTGGTTAACTATAGCAGGGAGCGTTGATACAAGATGCGTAGGCATGGGGCTCAGAGTTTAAAATGTCAGGGTTTGTATGAGGATCAGTGTCAGACAAGATCAACATGAGGTACAGGGAAGATGACACTCAAGTTTACTAGCCTAAGATGATTCCTTAGCCAGAGTCACAGGGCACGTAGGTGCTGTAGAAAGGTCAAGGGAAAAGAAATGGTAAGCCCTACCAGATAGTCAGGAAATGGAATTGCTTTGGGGCTTATGTGAAAAACAGCCACTAAATGGAAGAACATTGGAACATCTTCCACTCAAACAATTGGATGCCTATAGTTGTGCTTCTCACCTGGATGATTTCTTTCATTTCAAAAGTGTGTCTTTTCATAAAGGGACTAGGAACTTTTGATAAAGGGACTAGGGAATTTCTTTCTTTCCATAGGCACCCAATTTATATATTCGTAATGTTAACATAAAAAACCAAATAATTTTTGTGAGTTTATTTGAGCCAAATTGTCAACATATGCTAGGAAGCAGAACCTCAACGAATTGAGATAATGCTCCAGAGAATGGTGGTGGGTTATATTTGTATTTATACATTGCAATCAGAGGGACATAGGTGAGTTACATTAAATTCATTGGTGATTGATTAAGGAGGTGGGATAAAGCAAAGCTGGGAAAACCCCTGGGATTGGATAAAAAGTAAAATGATGGACACAAACTTAGGTGAGTGCAGGAGCAATTAACATGATAATGAAGGAATTTGTGGTATCTGTCCAGGCACCCACCATATTTGGTTGTGTCCCAGGGGGCTCCAGAAAAAGGGAAGTTACAAGGTACCCAGACATCTCACAGATATGTTATCTTAGAGGCAAAAAAGCAAATGGGCTTGGTAAAGGTCTAAGTTGATCTTTGTCAGGGAAAATATCAGCCTAGGACATGACTACCCACTATAACCTGTTTGTAGTTAAATATTTAATTTTCAGACCATCTTTTGTGGGTTTTTTTTTAGGTCTCTGAGTTTGCAAGACTGCCACGCAGGCCTCCCCTGAGCTTGTCAGGACAGCATGTGGCCCCTTTCGTCCACAATTCTCTCATGGGGCCACACTTTTGGAGTGCTCACAGGAGCCAGGCACTAGCTGATGGTGGAGACACAGCATTTTTGAGCCACAAGAGCTTGCAGTGTTCAGTCCTTCCCTTTTGTGTCTCAGAGGAGGAACTTGCCCAGGATGCTGAAAGGCCTGGTCCTACATTCCTCCTGGTCAGGGAACCAGCTCTTGGGAGCCACACCGAATGCCCTTTCTGCAAGGCCTTCATTATGGACTGAATGTTAGTGCTCCTGCCGCTCCTCCCCTCCAATTAATCTATTGAAGACCTCATCTCCAATGCGGTGGTATTTGGAGGGAAGGCCTTGGGGAGGGAATTAGGTGGTACACGTGTTTTTAGAGGAAATACTGACTTCTAGCAGAATAATTGCCATAACAACCAGAGAACCCATCACCTGAACTCTATGCCACATAATTTTATGTTTACTGTCTTCTACTTTAAGTGATAGATCAGAGAAAAAAATAAAAAAAACCAAAACACTGACAAAGGTTGGGTTAGAAAGCCAACATTTATTTATTAACACAGAAACAGCCTGACGTGACAACTTTTCTATCTTGGTGTAGGTCCCCTCCCGACAATAGAGTGACAGGGTCATGGATCCCCTTCAACAGACCAGAGATGTGCCTGCCCCAAGGTGGCCCCTTCAGGGACACACCGCCATCTGCCAGCCTTGCCATTGTGTGACATGGTGGGGGGCGGGTGACCCCCTGAGAGAACCACTCTGTGCTAATTCTATCCAGACCCTCACCTCATGAAGAGGAGGGTCCATGAATCAGACCACAAATCAGAGAAAGAAAGAAAAGGCATTCAGAACCATTTTAGGGAGAGAAAGATGGGCCACTTTCTGAACAAGAGAAAGGAGGAGAAGGAGAAAGAATATGAATTTTTCATCTTTCGTTTTCCAACACTGTCTGCAGTTCACTCCTGATAAAGCAGTTTGGAATAAAGCTCGGGTGATTGGGCCTTTGGTTGCCATGGCAATTACTAGCTGTGTGCAGTCGCCTGAGGCTGCTCTAATTTCCCTGAAGAAGCAAACACAAGGTCAGCCGAGGATACAAAGTGCCCGTCCCAGACTCCTAGGGACCAAGTTCATCTCTGCCTGGCACCTGACCAAAATGTCTTTAAAATTCATTCTGTTTCTTAAGCTGTTAGTGGTTGTTTCGACATAAAATAAAAAGAGCCGGGTTGGAACTTTGGCATACAGGAAGTCGAATTTCATTTTTACATAATTTAGTTATAATTTCTACCTTTATCTCAGTGGGGTTGTGGAAAAAATTAAACCATTTTTAGGGATCACTCTACTCCTCCTGGGGTGGTGTGAAGGTTTTGGGGGAGGATTGGCCACATATTGCCAGGTTTTGGGAGGGGATATCTGGGCCCACACTGAGACCTCCCCCCTTTCGGTCCAGGTAGCTGTCTTTGGTCCTGCCCCTCTCTCTGTTGCGTTGTCCCCTCTCGGGGTGTTACCACTCTGAGATGCTACCGGGGTCCTCTCTGCATGGGTACGGCAGGCAGACAGGCCCCCTTGGGGGTCCTGATGAAGCATACATCTTATATAAAAACTGCTGTTTGAAATTTTAATCCTGCTCTTTGGCTTCTGAAAATGCTTGTTTGCTTAAATAGTAAGGAAAATAAGACTACTCCCACTTCAGAGAGGCCATTAAACCTTCCCCGGACAAGGTTATCAGTGCTGGTGCCAGGCCAGGCCTTTGGTTGAGGTCTCAAGCACATAGGGGCTCTTTAAGAACTTGCACAAGGGGCCGGAAACACCCTATATTTAGGAGACAAAGAAGGTAAAAACATATAAATAAGGAAACTTCCTCCATGTTGGTGCCCAGAATTTGAGAGACATTTTCTTCTGGACCCGCACGTAATAGTAATAAAGTGTGACTCCAAGCTCTCCAAGCATTGCTTGATTATTCCAGTTTTCTGTAACAGTGAGGCTCCCTGGAGCTCTGTCCATGAGGTAAGGCATAGATTTCACTCTCCAGAATTCACCAGATGCTACTTTCATCATCACCCTTCAGTTCCCTCAAGTATTTTCATAGTTTGTGGCTAAGGAGGAATCCTGCCTTTCAAGTTCTTTCCCTACATTTTATCTGTACCCAAACCTTTGTATTGCTCAGAGGCTTAGAATTTTAGAAACTTAATTGAAATTTACTGAACATCTACTAAATGCTAAGTACTCTTCTAGGCTGTGGGACTATGGTAGTGAAAAAAATACACAAATATCCTAGAGATTATGGGGCTTATGTCCTAGTAGGGAGACAGACAATAGTCAATAAATGTAACAAGAGGTAAGCAAAGATAGGAAAATAATATAATAATTAATAAACAGTGATATAAGAATGAACTCTGTGTTTCATGTTTTTACAACTGTAAAGCTCTTTTGCCCCACCCTGTATATAGCGTGCTAGGAAAAGATAGATGCCAGAGGAAAATAGAACAGGGGAAAAGGGATCAGGAAAGTGGAGGGGGAGCAGTAATTCTAAATAGAGAGGACGGGGCGGGTCTTATGAAGAAGATGACAGCTGAGCACAGACTTGGGGAAGGTCAAGGAAGGAAGCTAGGTGTGCATCTTGGGGGAGAGTGTTTCTGCTGAGGGGAGAACTCAAGCAAAGGCCCTAAGTGAGAACATGCTGGCACTTGTGGAAAGACCAGCATGCAGACCAGTCTGGCTGGAGTTGAAGAAGGGGGAGAGTACACAAGAGAGGTGTGTGTCTGTGTGTCTGAGTGGAGGGTCCCATAAGCTCATTCAGGTCTTTTTAAAAATATATTATTTTATTAATTTTTTTTACAGAGAGGAAGAGAGAGGAATAAAGAGTTAGAAACATCTATGAGAGAGAAACATCGATCAGCTGCCTTTTGCATATCCCCTACTGGGGATGTGCCTGAAACCAAGGTACATGCCCTTGACCAGAATCGAACCTGGGACCCTTTAGTCTGCAGGCCGATGCTCTATCCACTAAGCCAAACAGGTTAGGGTGCTCATTCAGGTCTTGGAAGCCTTGCAAGCATTGTTTTGTTCCGAGTGAGGCGATGAATTGTTGGAGAGTTTGGATTAGGAGCATAATCAGACCTAAGTTCTAAAAGGATCACTTTGATGGCTCCATAAGGGATAAGAGTGAAGATAGGAGACAAGTTAGAAAAACATTGTAGGAACTGAGGCCATCCCATGCACCCAGAGGTGCCACTACGAACCAAAATTTTATATTTAACACTAGAGGCCTGTTGCATGATATTTGTGCAAGAATCGGCCTTCCTTCCCCTGGCTTCACTCCCATCCGCCCAGGAGCTGGCAAGTCCTCACTTCTGTCTGGAGCACAGCTCCTGTAGCTCCCTCCACGACCCCCCCTTCCCCTAATAGCAGGCATCCCACCCCTCCAGGCTATTCCCTGCCTGCATGTGCCAATTAGCCTCCATCTTTGTTTGGTTAATTTGTATACTCACTGTGATGGGCTGTGGGCATAGTGGCGTGATGGTTAATTTGCATATTTCTTTTTTATTAGGTAAGATGTGATGGTTTTCCAGGAGCTTAGCTTCCTGAGCGATGGAACTCTCTTCGGGATAATGCTGGTCACTATTAGGTCATTTAAAAGTGCTATCTAGTAACTTGATTTTGCAAATGTCCTCACCATTTGATTTGGATAATCTAAATTTTATTAAATCCTGAAGGACATGGTCCATGGCAGGCTGCACCAATGCAGACCTTAAATTGTTTTTGCTCTGTGTTCTGTAGCAATTTGTCTCCTGTAACTGCTATGTAACAGCCCAGCTTTGATCTCTAGGGGCCTCCGAAGACTTTTGAATTAAACTTCAGTGATTTCCTGGGCACATGTCCATATCCACACTAGACAGTGATTTAGAGCGTTGCTCTGGGCTGAAGCACAGGCATATTGGGATTATTGGAGCAGGATGGGCTGGGGATGGGCTGGCATCTTACTATCATTCCAGCTGTTTTCTTTTCACATTCCTTCTGAATACAGAGATTTCTGCTGGAAGTGTAGTTGAAACTATTTTACACTTGAAAGTTTATCTCTTTATTTCCACTACTTTAAGTAGTAGTCAAATATCTTTGTTTTTAATCTTGTTTTGTAAGTCTCTTTAGTTTATTAGATGCTAAGCCAATAGAATTGTTGGTGGAGCACAATAGACATCAAGTCTGGCCAAAAGAATGGGAATGAGACCACAGAAATGGTGAGATGGCTAGAGAACCAGGCTCCAAGGACAGGTGGGAGCCAGAGGAGGAAGGGAAGGTCAATGCCAATGCAATGGACTGAATGCTTATGTCTCCCTAGTCCATAGGTTCAACACCTAACTCCAATGTAATGGTATTGGGAGGGTGTCTTTGGGAGGTAATTAGAGGGTAAGGGGGGCGCCTTGATGAATTGGATAAAGGAGATCTCAGAGACCTCTCCTGTCCTCTCTCTGCCCTGTGAGGGTACAACCAGAAGTTAGCAGTCTGCAGTCTGGGAGGGGGGTCTCAGCAGAAACTGACCAATTTCTTTGACATCCCCCCCCCAATAGCCAATCTGAGTCAAATGCTTTACAATGTCTCTTGGCCCCTCATTTGTCATTGCTAATTATGCTGTCTTTGTTTAGACCCCGGTGACATCTGGGATATTTACAACTCCTAATTAGTCTCGCTGACTCTAGTTTCTTTATACTCCAGTTAATCTTACACAGTGTTTGCCAAACCCATCTAATGACCTGGCTTTTAAAAAGTGTCTGTAGCTAGCAGATCCAACACCAGGTCTTCACCCTGATGTTAAGCACCCCTACAAGCATCATCTTTATCTCCCCAGGTTAGTCTACCTACATCATGCTCCCATCTAGAATATTTCCTTTCACCTTTGGTTAGACCCTTTCAATCACTCCTCACTCTCTGAAGGAATGTTTCCTCTCTGAAGCACGGCACAGGTGGCTTTCCCGACCTGTGCTTGCCTACATTTCACCTCCACAGAGTGTCAAGCTGTTTTATTCTCCAGTGCCAATTATATGTGCTCTTCTATTCTTTCAACTGGAATGCCTGTCCTTAAACATTCCTTAAATGTTTAACACATTAATTTTCCATAACCACTGAGTGCCTAATGCATATGCCGCACACCGTCTGGGATGCAGAGAGCTGCTCAGAGAAGATCCCTGCTCAAGGATCTTATGTTCAAGAAGGAGAGCAACAATGAACTGGAAATGAATAAATGACGTACTTTTAAAGAAATAAAACAACATGTGCTAGAAAGCAGAGAGAGGGGGTGGCCACTTACCCTGGTGTTCAGAGAATGTTCTCTCAGAGAATGTGCCATTTGATCTGAGACCCAAATGAGAGGAGAAACTAGCCATGCAGAGATCAGGGAGGAAGGTTATTCCATATAGAGGGAACAGCAAGTGCTAAGGCCCTAGGCGGGAAAAGTTGGTATACTAGAAGAACAAAGAGAAGCCCTGGGTGACTGAAGTGTAGAAAATGAAGGGGAGAGAATAATATAGATGAGGTCAGAAAATTGATGAGTTAGATCAGATAATTTTTAAATAATCTATAGAAAAGATTTTGGATTATTTTGCTTCCTCTGTGGAACCTTCTCTGACCTTCTTTCACTAGTTCTTTAAGCATAATAATTTGGTCCTGAGTGATTCTATACTGAGTACACCTCTCTGGCCACTTGGCATTCTCATCTCAGCTTGCTTTGTGGATACCAGGTTATTATTATTTCATGTATTCTTAGAAAATGAAACCAACTTTGTTTCTTTGTTTAAAGAGAAAATATAATTGAAAAGGCAATGAGTATATGCATAGGAAACAACCTACTTCCCATATTTGCAAATTTGGGACTCCAAAGGTCTCTTGATATTGTCCTCTTAAATGTCAAAGGCCTCCACTACTATTACGTACCATTCTTAGTTATCTGGTTATCTATTTTTCAACTAAATTATAAACTCCTTGAAAAGTAGGTTTAATATATGGAATTACTTTTTCTACACATGTCGACTTCCATAAAGCACCAAACACATGTCTGGCTTCAAGGTAGGTAATTATTGTCTCTCTTTTCACTTTGAAGATTTTTGCTTACACTGAGAGGGATTGTGTCAAGATGGTGCATAGTAAATAATGGTCATTTTTATGACTATCCCGTATTTTGGGGGCGAATTTCCCAAGACAAAATCCACCCCACTCCCACCCCCGACTGACCAAGTTAGAAGCCAGACTTTCTTTCCCAGCTTCCCTTGCAGCTTGGGTGCAGACAAGTGATCTTGACTTCTCTGATCAGATGCATCCAATGTGCCACTTTAATTTGGAAGAAAGTGAAAAGGAAAGAGCTGTTTCCTAGAATCCAATTTCCACATAATGGAGAAGTGGGACATGCAGCTTTCAATAGCAGAGGAGGGAGAGTTCTGGCATCCAGAACCTGGGGTCAGGGGTGGGAGCCACAGTGTCTGCACCCAGTGACAGTAACTGTCTTTGCTGGAGCTGCCCTGCAGCTTGGCTTGCATGTTCATTTACTCTTATTCTGACTCTAGCCCTCCAGGAATTTTTGTAAGTGACCTCATACCCTTTAATAAATCCCGTTTCTGTGTAAATTGATAGAATGCATTCTATTTTTCTCAACTAAGAGCTCTGACTGATGCAGGCAGGGTGAAGGAAGCAGGGACACTTTCAATTAAGCCTTAGGGTGCAAAACGAATCAGGAATTAAAAACAAAACCTCTGTAAGTTATAATTTAAGCCAGTGGGAGCATGATAGCTGATTTACAAAAATCCAATTTGCTCACCACCTCTTAGAGAGCAGAACTATTGAAATAACATTGCTTTAAAATGGAAGGTAGTTGTTTGGCAACTAGAAATTTATAAAGACATTTTGACTGAAAAGTACCCCAGTGGGATGCTGAATAGGCATGTAAACTAACGCTACTCTCTCACTTACATTGAAACTGACACACTGCTTGATGGTATTGCATCCTTTTCCAAAATAAGCTGTTTTCTATTCACCCTCAGACCTCCCAAGCATGTATAATGCCATGGGAGTGTTTCTACATTGAGTTTCTGGTAACCGAAGGGAAGGTTTTGAACTATGTGGCAGAGCTGGTATTCTTGTATTATAAATAATGCAGGTCCCCTCAATGTCCACCCCTTGCCCCCCACATACACACCCTGGGACTGTTTTCACAGCCTGTCTTTACATATATATTTTAATGTAATCACGGTATTAGGTATGATCTAATTCTGCTAGTTGGGTTCTCAGATAAAGCTAGCATCAATCCTGGGCTAAACCCAGAGCATCGGTGAATCCTTACTTAATCAACTAGAGGCCCAGTGCATGAAATTTGTGCACAGGGCAGATGTCCCTCAGCCCAGCCTGCACCCTCTCCAATCTGGGACCCCTTGAGGGATGTCCAACTGCCCATTTATCCAACTGGGATTGGGCCTAACCAGGCAGTCGGTCATCCCTCTCACAATCCAGGACTTCTGGTTCCCAACTGCTCGCCTGCCTGCCTGCCTGCTTTCCTGGTTACCCCTAACCACATCTGCCTACTAGCCTGATCACCTCATAATCACTTCCCTGACAGCCTGTTTGCCCCTAACTTCCCTCCCCTGCAGGCCTAGTCCCCCCCAACTGCTCTCCCCTGCAGGCCTGGGTCCCCCCCAACTGCCCTTCCCTGCAGGCCCGGTCACCCCCCAACTTCCCTCCTTTGCCAGCCTAGTCACTCCTAACTGCTCTCCCCTGCAGGCTTGATTGCCCCCAACTGCCCTCCCTTAAAGGCCTGGTCCCTTCCAACTGCCCTCCCCTGCTGGCCTTCTTGTGGTGGCCATCTTGTGTCCACATGGGGGCAGGATCTTTGACCACATGGGGGCAGCCATCATATGTGTTGGAATGGTCAATCTGCATATTACTCTTTTCTTAGATAGGATAGAGGCCTGATGCACAGGTGGGGGCCAGCTGGTTTGCCCTGAAGGATGTCCCAGATCAAGGTGGGGGCTCCCTTGGGGTGTGGCAGGGCCTGGGCAAGAGGGCTGTGGTAGTTTGCAGGCCAGCCACACCTTTTGGTGATGCAAGCTGAGGCCCTGGTATCGGATTTATTTATCTTCTACAATTGAGACTTTGTAGCCTGGAGCAGAGCCAAGCTTCCTGCTCGCTTCATGGCAGCAGCCATTTCTCTTGGGGTTTATTTATCTTCTTTGTAGCCTTGAGTGGAGGCCTGGGCCCACCAGGGTGTGTGGAAAGCTTGGCTTTCTCCATCACTGGGGAAACCCAAGCCTCCCTCTTGCTCTCAGTGGCTGCAGCCATCTTGGTTGAGATTAATTTGCATACTCACTCCAGATTGGTTTGTGAGCGTGGCTTGTGGGTATAGCAGAGTGATGGTTAATTTGCATATTACTCTTTTATTAGATAGGATAACCCTATAAAGGAAGTATTACTTCTCACATTTTACAGATAATGAAACTGAAACTCGGGAAGCTGATGTTACTTGCCCAAGTACTTGGGTTGTGAAATGAATGCAGTAGGTCACTGTCTTAGTCTGTCCAGACTGCTCGAACAAAAGCAGAGACTGAGCAGCTGAGACAGCAGAAATTTCTCACAATTCTAGAGGGTGGAAGTCTGAGATCAGGGTTCCAGCTCAGTTGGGCCTTGGGTTGCAGATTTGGACTTTTTGCTGTATCCTCACATGGTAGAAAGTAAAGAACCAAGAGAATTCTTGGAAGGCACTAATCCATTCACAAGGCTTCATCCACATGACCTAATTATCTCCCAGAGACTCCAACTTCCAAATACCATCACATTGGGGGGTTAGGATTTCAACATATGAATTTTGGGAGAATGCACACCTTTAGTCCTTAATAATTACCAACAGCATCCTATCTAATAAAAGATAAATATGCAAATTAACCATCACTCTGCCACACCCATAAGCCATGCCCACCAGCCAATCAGAAGAAAGTATGCAAATTAACCCAACTAAGATGGCTGCCACCACGGAGTGAGCAGGAGGCTTGGGTTTCCCCAGGGATGGAGGAAGCCAAGATTTCTGCACCCCAGGCCTCCACTCAAGGCTACAAAGTTTCAATTATAGAAGATAAATAAATCCCAACTACAAAGTTTCAATTATAGAAGATAAATAAATCCCAGATACCAGGGCCTCAGCTTGCATCACCAGAAGGCGTGGCTCACCTACAAACCACCACAGGCCCCTCACCCAGGTCCCGCCACTACCCAAGGGAACTCCCACCCTGAGATCAGGTTTCCCTTCCCTGAAGGGCAAACCAGCTGGCCCCACCCATGCACCAGACCTCTATCCTATCTAATAAAAGAGTAATATGCAGATTGACCATCACTCCAACACACAAGATGGCTGCCCCATGTGGTCAAAGATCCTGCCCTCATGTGGACACAGGATGGCTACCACAAGATGGCCAGCAGGGGAGAGCTGTTGGGGGGAGGGGACCAGGCCTGCAGGGGAGGGCAGTTAGGAGTGACCAGGCCTACAGGAGAGGGGAGTTAGGGGCAATCAGGCTGGCAGGGGAGCAGTTAGGCATCAATCAGGCTATCAGGGGAGTGTTTAGGGGGGTGGTCAGGCTGGCAGGCAGAAGCGGTTAGGAAGGCAAGCAGGCAAGCAGTTGGGAGCCAGCAGTCCCAGATTATGAGAGGGATGTCTGACTGCTCAGTTAGGCCCAATCCTACTGGTAGGATCAGGCCTACACGGGCAGTCAGACATCCTTTGAGGGATCTCAGATTAAAGAGGGTGCAGGCTGTGCTGAGGGACACCCCCCCCCCCGCCCGCATGAATTTCATATATATATGAAAAAGTCAGAATACATGTGATTCTCAGAGGTCTTATTTCATGAAACTATAATTTTTGTTTTTGGTATTTTAAAAAATATATATTTTATTGATTTTTTTTAACAGAGAGGAAGGGAGAGGGATAGAGAGTAAGAAACATCAATGAGAGAGAAAAACACTGATCAGCTGCCTCCTGAACACCTCCTATTGGGGATGTGCCCACAATCAACGTGCATACCCTTGACTGGAATCGAACCTGGGACCTTTCAGTCCGCAGGCCGATGCTCTACCCACTGAGTCAAACTGGATTTGGTGGGTTGTGTTTTTTCTTTAATACATGCAGGTATAAGTACGGGATAGTGATATAAAATACATTGCTTAATGTGAGTTGCAGTAATTAATTTCAGGCCAATTGCTTTATGTTACAGGAAAGGAAACTGAGGCATAGAAAGATTAAGTGGGCCAAAATTACTCATCTGTTTAGAAGAAATACAGAGCTAGCAATGAATGAATGAAGGTGGGCTCTAGTACAATATGACTTGTAATTTGGACATAGACACGCACATGCACAGACAGATAACCGTGTGAAGACCAGGGAGAAGGGCAGTTGCAAGAGAAGGCAGTTGAGGGCTCTGATAGGAGAAATGACATGACTTCTAACATCTCATTCTTGTTGTCAGAAGCCAGGATCCAGGTGAGAGATGGCGAAGGCTTGGATCGGGTGCAGCAGCAGAGCCAGGGAAGAGTGAGCACATCCTGGGTAGATTTTGTCAGGGGAGCTGCCAGGGATTTGCTGATGGACTAGATGTAGAGTGTGAGACATAGAAAGGGCATGTACCTTGGTTGTAGACACATCCCCAGTAGGGGGTGTGCAAGAGGCAGCTGATCGATATTTCTCTCTCATCGATGTTTCTGACTTTCTATCCTTCTCCCTTCCTCTCTGTAAAAAATCAATAAAATATTTTTTAAAAATAACTTGTCACTCAAGTTATGGTCTATGGACCAACAGCTTGGCATTACTTGGGAGCTTGGGAGAAATTCAGAACCTTAGGCTCCACCCTTGACCTACAGAATCAGAATCTGTATTTTGTTCCCATGTTTTTGTATACACATCCAATGCCTCAGAAGCTCTGCTCTAACATTAGCACTTTCACATACTTTATTTGGCTTGAACTTCACAAAACATTTGCATTGTGGTTATCATTCTTCCCATTTACAGGTGACATCATTGAGCCTCTGAAAGGTTATGTGATTTGCTCATCATCAGAAACAGAAGAGGCTGCGTCTCCAAGCCCAGCATTTCTTCTGTTTCATTCTCTGTTCATTCTGTTGGGATGGAAGGCAGCAGGCTCGTTCTACACAATGCCGATACCACTCTTTCTTCCAGTGCTGCCTTTAAATGGAGTAAAATTACAGCACTTCACTGCCGGAAACATGAGCTAGGGATGTAAGTGATAGTGGAGATGGATTGTGGAGTGGGATAGAATTGTAGCTATTGGCTTCCTGTCTCTTCCTCAACTGCAGCTGAGTGAGCAGGAATTAAGGCCGGATGTAATGTCAGGCTGGCTTTTACCCAGAAAAAGTGGTCCTTTCATTGCTCAGGATCTATTGCTATACATAAAGCAACCTGCAGCTACCTGTTTTCTTTTGCTTGTTATTTCATCATGTGGAAAGTTGGAGAGATTTTTAACAATTTGGAGATTAAATATTGATTGGCTTGGTTAAAAATTACTTTTGGGAAGTCCCAAGAGTGAGTATGTGTATGGATGAATGGCTGAAGGTGAGGTAAAATGACAGACAGAAATGAATAGCAGTTTCAAGTATGAATCCCAAATCAAGAAAAGGTCATGAGGACCAAGACTGTAAATTGTAAGATTTATTTTGCTGTCTAGCAATCTGCCATGGAGGTATCTCTCTGTAGAAAACTCCAGGTTCATATCAAATAAATACATAAATGTATTTAATGATGGCAAGTGAATCTCCCAAGCGAAGTTAAAAAGTATGGCCCTAGCTGGTTTGGCTCAGTGAAGAGAGTGGCAGATGGTGGGCTGAAGGACCCTGGTTCAATTCTGGTTAAGGCCACGTACCTTGGTTGCAGGCCCCATGCCCAGCCCTGGTAGGGGCATGTGTGGGAGGCAACCAATCGATGTGACTCTCTCACATCGAAGTTTCTCTTTCTGTCTCTCTCTCTCTCTCCCTTCTACTCTCTAAAAAAAAAACTCAATGGGAAAATATCCTTGGGTGAGGATTAACAAAACAAAAACAGTCTGCAGTAAGTATGCGCTGGTCAGTCACTGAGTTTTCACTGTGTTCAGTTTCTTCTTCAGAGCAACTTATTATCTGATCAACTTACATGACTTTATTGGCCCTGTCTTTGCAGAATCCAAACTCTTAGGTGAAGGGCCTTGTCACAAAAAATAATGTCTAAGGCTATTTGTATGTACTCCTGGCTTGCAAACAAGTAGTGAGAGGGAACAAGCAAAGGAACAAGTAAGTAAACAAAACAGAAAAAAAATAAAATAATAATAAGATTCAGAGTTATCAATCAAAGCTTGAAATAACAGGCATCACCTCCTTTTGGCCCACCTACCCTGTGACTGGCTCCCCTCTGTTCTCTGTCATGGAGAATGGTTGCTCCTTCACCCAGGCCTTTGAACTGGGAGCCCTGCAGTCACTATGAATTTATCTCTCTAAGCATCCTTCACTCATCTCTCTCTCTCTTACCCTTCATATTTAACTGATCATCAAGTCTGGGCAACTCTAGCTTTCGAATAATTCCATTCTATCATTTCTATTCTTAGGGTCATAGTTCAGGTCTTTATCATTTTACCTATAATTCTGCCTCCTAATTGCTCATTTCCAATTCTATCTTGAATCTCAATCCCTTATCAATTGACCATTTCTGAAAAAATAGGAAACTGAGTAGCAAGGATAACTAAACAGTCATCTATATTTCTGTCATCCATATTTCTACCATCCAGCATTGTCACGTTTGCATTGTCTTTCATACAATTATATTACAGTTCTAGATAACATCCTCTTTATTCACTAACTCCTTTTCTCATCCCCCTTCCTACTCCTCCAGAGGCAATCAGCATTATGAGTTTGGTGTGGTTTATAAAGCATGGTTTCTTATTTTTTCATAATAATTTGTTCCCTCCTCTTTCTATTGTTCTTCCTTGAGGAAGAACATAAACCCATCATAGTTTAACAAAACCTGTCAGAGTTGAGCAGGGCCATGACCAACCTGCAGCCTTCATGTAATGTGAGTAAAATATGCATATTTGTCATTGTAATCCACTAAGATAGTGGCGTTATTTGTTACATGGCACAAACTGACTAATTCAAAATACTTATGTATGTGAAAGTTTACAAAATGAATGCAAATGTGTCAATTGTGTGCTTCTTGTACATCTTGATATATATATATACACACTAGGGGCCCGGTGCATGAAATTCATGCAGGGGGGAGAGTGGGGAGGAGAGGGGCAGGGGATGTCCCTCAGCCTGCACACTCAGTGGGGCTGATGGCTGGCTTTGCCCTGGATGCCTCAGCCCTGCTCTCCCAGCTCAGGCCTTAGCCCCGGTGGCGACCACCCAGGCCTGTGGGCACCCCTCACTGGTGGTGGCCAAGGGGAGAGCTGCCAGAGCCCAGTCACCACATGGCACTGGGGGCGCGGGTGTCAGACACAGAGCACTCGGCCAGGTGCACCCAACCTTGACCGCAGAGATTGGCGGGACTCGAGAGGAGGGCACAAGGGTCTCTCACCTTCTGGACCTTCGGGCCACATGTCTGCCTCTCCCTGCGAAGGCTGCCCTTTGGAGGGCCCTGCTATGCACGCAGCACCTCCCCAGCTCCCCGGTTCCCATTCTCCCACCTTCCCTGCCCTGCCCAGAGATGCTCCAGGCAGACCTGGGGCCCCTTAGGCGCCTCTTCCCGTGCCTCTGCCAAAGCGCAGCGCCTGTGCTTTCCCAGCTCCCTCTTTCCCTCTTGAATTGAAAGTTACTGAGGTCGCTCAGGGTTGTTGCTCCAGCACTTTCCTTCCCCACCCCCAAGCTCTGCCCGCCCCCCCTCCCCACAGCCATGCCCCTCCCATTCCCTCACCCCGTCTTTCCATCCCTCCTCCCTCCCTTCTCCCCTCTGGGGTTCTCCTGGCAGCCCAGCCCAGCCCCACTGGAGCTCCTGCTTGCGGAAGGCAGAAGCAGCTCAGGGTCCCTCCAGCACCCCTTGGCCATGGCCATGGCCACGGCGCCGACGGCGCTCGCTTCCCGATGCTCCCGGGGCCTCGGCCTCCGCCTCCGCCTCCGCCTCCGCCTCTGCAGCCTCTGAGCCCCCAGGGCCACCACCGCCTGCGGCTGCTGCCGCCTTGTTCACAGAGCTGACAGGCATCCTGGAAGAGCCTTGGTGGCTTGGGGCTTGGACGCTGTGAACATACAATAGTTGGTTTCCTTCCCCGCCTGACCTGCTCTGCTTGCCAGCCCAGCACGCCCATCGGATCTGCGTGCAGAAGTTGTGTCAGCTGTTCGGGGTGTCCCCGCTCTCTTCGTGTGCCTCATTTCATGCTAACTACATTTCTAAAACATTGGGCATACACATCCACCACACTCGCCCCCTCACCTCCCCACCTCTCATGTGCCTTGGCCCTGCCTCCTGCCGCTTGGGCCTGCCCCTCCCGCCTTGTGCACCTCAGCCCTGCCCCCCGCTTCTGATTGGCTGGTAGTATAGCAAGGATATGGTCAAATTTGCATATTACTATTTTATTAGATAGGATACTAGGGGCCTGGTGCACAAAACTCATGTACTGGGAGTGGATGATCCCTCAGCCCAACCTGCCTCTTCATACATACTGGGAGCCCTCAGGGGCTGTCCTACTAACCACTCTCCACAGCCTGCCCAAGGCCTAAAGCCTCTGGCCGAGAATTTAGGCCTTGGGCACCCAGCCATGGCCCTGTGATGGGGCCAATTGCTGGCTCCACCCCAGCCCCGGCCTTGTCCTAGCCCTGGCCTTGCGCCAGCCCGCGATCACTCCACCATGAGGCCAAAATTGCTGGCTGGCTCTGCCCCAGCCCCGGCTTTTTCTGGCCTTGGGCAGCAGCCATCTTGGTTGGGTGTTAATTTGCATATCACTCCTGATTGGCTTGTGGGTGTGGCTTATTGGGTGTTGTGAAGGTATGGTCAATTTGCATATTACTCTTTTATTAAATAGGATATATATATATATGCAATATGTTTATTATCTGTTCCAATGATTACACAAATGATTCTCTATATATTTCTCTACATCATAATATTTACGCTCAAGATTTCTGTGGGATATCTCTCCAGGTGGATGTGTCTGGGTCTAGATCATTCCTTTTAACAGCTGTCAGAGAAGTCTCTCTAAGACACAAATTTGGTTCTGTCACTTCTCCACCCAAAGGGCTCACAGCTGAAGACAGTCACAAACAGGACTCCCCGAAGCTGGGCAACGGGCCCTCCCTGAAAGGGGACCTCTGTAATGCATCACAGAGACCACCACAGTCTACGCGTGTCAGCGGGATCTGCCTTTCTTCAAATATTTCCGGAAGCTGCTCTTTCCGCAGTCTAGTGGGCCATGTTCCAGGATGAAACTTAGAAGAGGGAGGGTAGTGAAATGAACTAAAGCCTCTGCTGCTGTAGCTGGTCTTAGAATCACAATAAATACTCATTATCTCTCTCTACCATCCCTCCCAGTTCCCTTTCACCCTCAGCCACCATTCAGCTGTCCTCAGTGGCTTCCCTGGTGATGTAACCCGGACTGGCGTCCCTGAGGGATTTGTACCTCTGGCCAGCATGATCTTCTCAGGCTGGGCTTGCCTCATCCGTACACTTACCGCCGATGTGGTGCAAGTCACAAGGAGTGCTCAAGTGGATCACCTGGGTGCCAAACGAATCCCTCCGGGCCCCCATTGCATGGCAGCAGCCCAAGTGGTTCTACACCGAAAAAAGCAAGTGAGACCCAGGAAGCTAATATTAAACCATTCCCGAAGATAATCATTAATTTGGTTCCTTTCCTTTGCCCAATATAGGCTTACTTAAAAATTCCGATTATAATTGTATGTATCCAAAAGTGTATGTATACACATGTATTTGTGTAAGTGTGTCTATATAGATCAGAGGCCCTAGAGAAATATATGGGGTATCATACAAATCACCCAGAACCCCAACATCGAGAGGGAAATACTGTTATCCTTTTAATATCTTTCTCTGCAGTCTTTCTCTATTTCTGTGATTTTTCTAAAATGTAAAAGGAGACGTGTATATAGAATTTATTATCTCGCCTCTTTTTAATGTGACAGTGTATTGTGAATATTTCCAAACCCCTCTGTCTTTACATATTCAAAAAGTGACAAAGGAATCAGGCTTTTGTGATTACTTCTAGATAGCATTCTTCAAAGTGATTTTTTTCTGATAAGAACTGGTTGACTTGGTAGATTAAAAAAAAAATAGTAACAGCGATTTCTCTTTAGAAAGCAAAAAGTGGCATGCATAACACAGAGCACATGTAATCACGACTGACCGAATAATACATGCATTAGCCCATTTAATTCAGAACCCTATGATGAGCTCAGTGTCCATTGTCACTATGACTGCAGAAATTGAGACACAGAGAAATTAAATCACCTGTCAGAGTCACACAACTAGACCACAGAACCAAAGTTCAAATCCACATTTCCTGCTCTCAAATCCCACACTTACCAGTTCTAAATGTGGTTAAGACAAATGTCCCGGGGTGACAAGCCCAGAAGACACAGCTCTCAGGGACCGAAGGAAATTTGGCAGAATGGAGGGGTCATGGCATCTGATGAAGCCTGGGACAGCCAGAGCTGTCAGTCAAGGTTAGAAGGCCACATTTAGAGGGCTCACCTGAGGTCCCAGGAACTCTGTGACCTGCAGGTGGGTGAAGGAGGGGTGGCAGCATCTTAGCCCAGGAGCTAGAGTTCTGAGGGGGAGGTCACAGGGAAGCACATGGTAGGAGGACAGCCACCCTCTGGGGAAGGACAGGGCCCAGGTCTGAGAGGTGAGGGGGGAGGGAGATGGAGGAAGATGGTTGGGGACAAAGATAGGTGGGGTAGAAAGTCAGGCAGCCAGGATTCCCTTTCCTTTCCTTCCCTTCCCTTTCCTTCCATTTCCTACCCTCTACCTTGGTTTACCCAGCCCCACTGTGACAAGGCGAGAGAGGCTGGTTAGAAAAGAGGGGAGATGAAACAGCGATACAAACAAAACAGATTGTACCCATTTCCTGAAGGACTAGAAGGCTCCTTGCAGCGTTATTCAAACAGCTCCTAACTGGAAACTCTACAGACATCTATCCAATGGGATGCATGAGTAAACGCTGGTATAATCACCCAGCATTGTACCATGCGATGGTGACTGTGAACTAGCTACACTTCCATGCAGCAGCCAAGAGGGCGAATCTTGCAAACCTGATGTCCAGTGAAAACAGACACAGAACCATACATTCTGTAAGCTTCCATGTGTGAGTAAAGTATCACAACAGTGAAACTTAGAGATGTAAGGTCATGCTTAGGAGTGACTATGAGGAGTCATGATGGGCTCTTAGGAGGCTTGTAATGTTCTTTTAAAAAATGTGAGTGCTGCCGAGACTGGTTTGGCTCAGTGGATAGAGCGTCGGACTACGGACTAAAGGGTCCCGGGTTCGATTCCGGCAAGGGCATGTACCTTGGCTGCGGGCACATCCCCAGTGGGGGGCGTGCAAGAGGCAGCTGATCGATGTCTCTCTCTCATCGATGTTTCTGACTTTCTATCCCTCTCCCTTCTGCTCTGTAAAAAATCAATAAAATATATTTTAAAAAAAATGTGAGTGCAGCCCTAACTGGTTTGGCTCAATGGATGGAGCATTGGCCTACAGACTAAATGGTCCCAGGTTTGATTCCGGTCAAGGGCGTGTACCTTGGTCGCGACCACATCCCCAGTAGGGGCTGTGCAGGAGGCAACTGATCGATGTTTTTCTCTCATTGATGTTTCTGACTCTCTATCCCTCTCCCTTCCTCTCTGTAAAAAAAATCAATTATATATATATATATATATATATATATATATATATATATATATATATTTTTTAATGTGAGTGCAGGTTGCATTGATGCATTTGAATTATTTTATCTAAAACACTCGAATAGGGATTTATTAGATTAAAACTAAGAACAGAAGGAGAAAGAGAATAAATGAACAAGGGCTGCAGCAACAACAGAAGAACCTTCATGATGATGAAACATTTCATTTCACTCAACTTTCATTGATGGGTAGAAAATGGCACATTTGGGGCCATCTGTTTCTAGGCAGTTACCTCCAGAAGTGTCCTTGCCCAGTAATCATGAGCGAATTGGCCAGAAAGGAATTTCATGCTGGGGGATAATTTACAATTGTTGTGACGCACTTTGGATGATTCGGAGCTCTGGGCTGCGGGGCACAGTTCCAAGTGGCTTTGAAGTGGTATTGCATTATTTCCAGGTAATGCAAGTTGACAAGGCCTCTAAATTAGGCAACTAACTAGAAAATGAGGTCAGAAAGTCAATTTTATTAGTAGCCAGGAGTCTGGTCTAAAAGACTTCTGTCTGTGGTTAGGGCATAGGTGGGCAGTAAGCACTCTTGCCACTCAGGGAGGGAATAAAGATGATGGAAGGAACGGGGAAGAGAAGACCAAATGGAGAAGCCAGGGAATAGATGTGGGGTTGGAATCCTTTCTGGGCCTCATTTAACAAATATTTGTAGAACGCTTTCTATGTGCCAAGCCCTCTCTAAGTACTCACTCTGTGAATAAAGATTCATTTAATCCTTACAACAAACCTATGGGGTGGGTGCGCTTATCCTCACCCTCCTCTTAAAGTTGAAGAAACTGAAGCGCAGAGAGCTTAAATGACAAGTGTGAGGCCGCACAATGCTGAGTGTGTGTTTGCTTTTATTGAGGTAAAATGCACATAGAAGTTACCATCTTCACCATTTCTAAGTGCACAGCTCAGTAGTGTCCACGTATGTTCATGTGGTTGTGGGACCAATCTCCAGAGCTCTTTTAATCTTTTATTTTTAATATTTAATCTTTATTGTTCAGTTTATTAATTACATTGTTCCTCCTTTTTTCCCCCTATAACTCCCCCTCCACCTGGTACCTATCCCACCTTCTGCCCTTACCTCCCCACCACTGTCTTCTTCCATAGGTGTATGATTTTTGTCCAGTCTCTTGCTGTACTTCCCACATCCCTTTTCTCCCCAAAAATTGTCACTCCATCCCCTCTCTATGCCCATGATTCTGTTATATTTACCAGTTCATTCTGTTCATCAGATTTTTAATTCACTTGATTTTTAGATTCATTTGTTGATAGATGTGTATTTGTTGTTCCTAATTTTTATTTTTACCCTTTCTTCTCCCTATTCTTAAAGAATATCTTTCAGCATTTCATATAATACTGGTTTGGTGGTGATGAACTCCTTTAGCTTTTTCTTATCTGGGAAGCACTTTATCTGCCCTTCAATTCTGAATGATAGCTTTGCTGGGTAGAGTAATCTTGGTTATAGATTCTTGCTATTCATCACCTTAAATATTTCTTGCCACTGCCATCTGGCCTGCATCGTTTCTGTTGAGAAATCCACTGACAGTCATATGGGTGCTCCCTTATAGGTAACTAACTGTTTTTCTCTTGCTGCTTTTAATATTCTCTCTCTGTCTTTTGCTCTTGGCATTTTAATTATGATGTGTCTTGGTGTGGTCCTCTTTGGATTCCTACAGCTTGGGGTTCTGTGGGCTTCTTGGACTTTTAAGTCAATTTCTTTCACCAGGTGATAGAAGTTTTTGGTCACTATTTCTTCAAATAGGTTTTCAGTATCTTGCTCTCTCTCTTTTTCTGGCACCCCTATAATTTTGATGTTGGTATGCTTGAGGTTGTCCCAGAGGTTCCTTACACTATCTTCAATTTTTTTGATTCTTTTTGCTTCTTGCTTTTCTGGCTGAGTGGATTTTGCTTCTATGTATTTCAAATCTTTGACTTGGTTCTTGTGGTCCTCTAGCCTGCTTTTAGGTCTTTGTATAATATTTTTTATTTCAGTCAGTGTATGCTTAATTTCTAGTTGGTCCTTTTTCATATCCTCGAGGGTCTCATTCATATCCTCAAAGGTCTCGTTCATTTCCTCTAAGGTCTCATCAAGTTCATCGGCCTTTTCTAGGAGTCTCTTGAAAAACCTTATAACTGTGGTTTTGAACTCTATGTCCAGTCATTTTTTCCCCTCCATTTCTTTCACATCTGATTTCTTTCCATGTCTCTGCATGGTGGCTGCTTCCCTGAGTTGGTCAATTAGCTTTGTGTTGTAGATGTCCTCTAAGGGACAGTGCCTCAGCCTCCCCAGTTACCTGATGTGAATACTCTTGGTGCAGCCCTTTATGGGTTGCAGTGTCTTGTTGAAGTTAAGCCTAGATTATTGTTGTCAGCACTAGTAGGGTTTGACCTCCAGGCCAATTGGCTGTGAGGATCAGCTGTGCTCAGGTTGGATGGGCAGAGTCTCCGGGCTGAACAGTCAGCTTTGATTTCTCATCAGCTCTGCCCTATGCGGCACCTGGGTCTCTGTGCCTGGTGGTAATGGCTGCACGTACCTCTGAGAGAAAGCTGCCGCTGAGCTCTACCCGTGACAGACAATTCAGCCTCTCCCCAAATGAGTCTGCACACCCAAAGTCTCACCCAGGGTTGTAAAACAATGCAGTCCAGTGGTTTCCCAAATGAGAGAGCAAGTCACGAGTCCTCTCTGCATGCTCATGCGCTTCTGCTATTCCCAAGTTTATGTGCCCTCTCCGCAAGCTCGCAGACCTCTGCAGCGCCCGAGTTTCAGCGTGCTTCCTTCTTACTGTCTAGTTTCACCCCATATGAGTGTGGGTTCCCCAGACCCCACCTGGAACTGGGGAATCAGTGCAGTGGGATGCCTTTGTCTCTCTCCCCGTTTCGAGAAAACTAGCCAGGTTTGCAGCCGCCAGCCCTATCCACTCTTGCGCACACGGCTCCAAACCTCTGACTCCGCGAGTATCCTCAACTCTGCCCTCCAATGTTCCTCTGAGTCACAGTGTCCTATCTTTACTTTTATCTGTGGAATTTTCACTTAGCCAGCTTTCCAGTGATTCTGGATGATGTTCATTCTGTCGTTAAGTGGTAGTTTTGAAATTGTTGTGTGGAGCAGCAAGATAGGTGTTTACCTATGCTGCCATCTTGGTTCCTCTTCTCTTTTAATCTTGCAAAGGGGAAATTGCACCCATCTATAATAATAAAAGGATAATATGCTAATTAGACCAGGTGACCTTCCAGAGGTCCTTCCAGACAAAGCCATGGTGGCAGGGCTGAGGCAGAGGTGGTTAGAGGTGATCAGACCAGGAGGGGAGGGAAGTTGGAGGTGATCAGGCTGGTGGTGGTGGGGAAGCTGGGGCAAGCAGGCTGGCAGGGGGGCAGTGGGAGTGAGCAGGCAGGCAGTGGGGGACATTTGGGGGCAGAATGGGTAGGGATGATCAAGCAGGCAGGTATGTAAGTGGTTAGGAGCCAGCAGTCCCAAACTGTGAGAGGGATGTCTGACTGCTGGTTTAGGCCCTATCCCTAGTCAGACATTCCCCGAGGGGTCCCAGATTGGAGAGGGTGCAGGCTGGGCTGAGGGACACCTCCCCTTGCATGACTTTTGTGCACTGGGCCACTAGTTAAATAATAACTCTCCACATTCCACTTCCCCAGCCCCTCAAAGCCACCATTCTACTTTCTGTCTTACTCTAAGTACCTCATATAAGTGGAATCATACAGTACTTGTCTTTTCATGATGGCCTATTTCACTTAGTATCATGTCTCCGAGGTTCATCCATGTTGTAGTATGTGTCATCATTTCCTTCCTTTGTAAGGCTGAATAATATTCCATTGTATGGACTGACACATTTTGTTTATGCCTTCATCTATCAATGAACACTTGGGTTACTTTACCTGTTGACAATAGCAATGAATGTTGCTATGAACATGGGTGTACAAATATCTGTTTGAGTCCCTGCTTTCCATTCTTTTGAGTCAAGCATTAACCTGAAGATTATTAAGCCTGTAATGAGACCTTAGAGAAGGCCTTGTGAAAACCAAGGTCAGGCGGAGGAGTGTGTGATTGAACCTACAGGGATCAGACTATGAGACTCATAGGGAAGTGGTCAGAGCAAGGCACCTTCCTTCTTTCTGCACAGGTTCCCTACCTTCCATCAGTGCAGTCCCCATGCATGGACTTTCTTTGCTAGTGGCCCATCCATTCCCTCTAACCCTAGTTCAGTGCTCTATGTGGTGAGCAACTTGTCCAAACGAAGATATGATCTAGGATCCCAGTTGCTGTCCTGGACTTCACGGCTGCACCCTGGTCCAGAAGGTCAATTCTTGATCATCATTTTCAGCCCCAAGTGGCTGACCCATCACATCCAGCCTGGCCACCAGCCATGGAGCACAGCTTGGGTCCTGGCAAGTGACAGTCAGTAAAGATATCACGAAGCTCAGGTTTCATGTTAGCAGTGCCAAAGGGTAACCATCCAGACAAACAACATTATAGTAGAAAAGAATGTTGGGCAGAACTAGCCCTTGAAATTGCAAGAGGAAAAGAAAAAAAAATAATGATTTCATCTAACCCTGTATTATCTATAATGGACACACTTTACTCCTCCTTCCCTCTTCCCTCCCCGGTAGACATAGTCTCCCCAGCACAGCTCTTTGTGGTACCTATGAGCCATAGTCATGCTTCTAATTCTTGCGTTAGCCACTTAGCTTAGAAGAAAGGAAAACATCATTTTCATCATCACGACTTAACAGAGAAGCTTGATGGTCAAGGAGCAGGCTGGCCACGGTGAGGGGTGGAGAGGGAGGAGTGTGGATGTCTGGCCCACACGTGGAGACATCTCCACGCACACATTCTCCTGAGTGCCAGGGATGCCTGTGGGGTTTTACTTTATGGATGTTATTTGCTTGGACACATGACTGTATAGGCTCTTTACTACATAACCTATATTAACTTAGAAGGCAGGGACCACACCTGTTTGTCTTATGTCATCTTGAGAAGGTATTTTCATTCTATCTCCTGACAAGATCCAATCTTTGTAGTGTCTCTGTAGCATCACAGCACAGCTAAAGGCCCCAGAAAGGACAGACTATAGATCGATTTCATTTGGGTTCAGAAGTCCAAGTTATCGCTTTTAGTGGACGTCTTGATCAAGGACTGGTCTTTGATGTACAACAACTGCAGAGTCTGGGCTAATGAGCAGCACTTCCTTTCTCTCCACCTCTTCTAACACCTTAGAAGTGGATCATCAAGACTCTCTGCAGGCAATGGAAAGCCTGTGACAGGACAAGGGCCCAGGGAAAGGGGACCATCTAGTTATGGATCAAAGGAGTGAGAACCCAAGGCTCCATCCCTCATCAGGCCACCGGGCTTTGGGCCCTCGGCCCATCTCTTTGTCTCTCTGACTGTTCTTTTATGTCCTGGGAATACAGTTCTTTGGAAACAGATGAAATAATGGGCTGGAGAAACCCTATTCCAAGTGGTGTTTGTGCTGTAGGAACGTGACTATGACCCCCATCTATGAAATCACTGGGGTTGTTCTGTAGCCCCCGTGTCTGGAGCTCTCATTAGTCCTCTAATTGAACACCTGGAGGTGGCTGGCGGGTCCTGAATGTGTGTGATCATTGTCTCTTCTCGAGCAAAACAAAAGTAACATTCAGGTCAAAGGGAGACGTCGGCACTGCAGAAAGTGAGATTTAAATTAAATAAACCAGAAATAGATACTTTGAGAAAGGGCACTTTATTTTTGGAAAAAGAAAAGGAATTAGGGAGAAGATAATGGTCGCCATGGCAACGGCAGAGCACTGCTATATATTCTATAGGCCCAGGTTTAAACACGGTGCGGGGAATAAAACGGATTCCCTGGTGACTTTCTGAGAAAATACAGATGGGAATAAAAGGCTGCCCAGAAACAATATCTCACATCAGTCCAACTGCCATTTCCCTGCCTCTTTATAGGTTCTCTATTCCACAGCCCTCTATTAACTTAAAAACCCATTTTAATGTTTGGCACAAAGTCCATGTTAAATGAAAGTCTCCACTTCTTTTTTCTTCTCCCTTCCTAATTGTGCTTTAAAAATTGCAGAGAGTAGCAGAACCAGGAAACCTGTGATTCCCCACTTAAATGGGGTGATGATGTAGGCAGCATCTGCAAGCCTTTGAAATAACGGAAAGAGACAAAATGACTTGGTTGCTAAACATCTGTAGATTGCACCTAAAAATTCACATTTCTGTTTTTCTCTTAAACATTCAGACAACCAGCCATCCTGAATTTTTTTTTTCAGGTGGCAAAAATCAGCACAGTTCCCTCAATTTCTCCACCACAGGTCCTTCTGCTTATTCTCTTTATATAATTGCCTGGTCCCTATGGGCAATTATATTTCACTTAACCCTGTATTATCTATAATGGACACACACCTCCCCCTCTCCCCCCATCAAGTTGTAGCCAAAGTCCTCCTTCTAGATCAATGAATGCTTCTCAAATATTAGTACACATGCGAATTTCCTGGAGGGCTTGCTGGCCCAGCAGGCGTGGCTCTGCGGTTGAGTGACGACCTCAGAACCAGGAGGTAATGGTTGATTCCCAGTCAGAGCACATGCCTGGGTTGTGGGCTTGATCCACAGTAGGGGACATGCAGGAGGCAGACAGTCAATGATTCTCTATCATAATGGATGTTTCTATCTCTCTCTTTCTCTCCCTCTCCCTTCTCTGAAATCAATAATTTGCTGGAACTCACTCCCCAGGGTTTCTGCTTCTGAGGGTTTGGCTGGGGCCCAAGAGATAGCATTTCTAACAAGTCCCAGTGATGCTCTTGCTCTTGGTGTAGGGGCCAGACTTTGAGAACCACTGCTCTCAATGAATGGTTCCTGTACTTTTGTTAGCACAGACTCCTTTTGTTGATGCTATTTCTCAAAGAAATTTATGTGAAGTTTAATGAAGTGGGAATTTTTTTATTCATTGCTATTCATCAGAAAAAGAGAGCTATGTTTTGTGGAGGGAAAAGGAACACAAAGCTGTAGCTACAAAAGATGTTGGCTAGACTGCTTGGCTGAGACCAGGCAAGAAATCTCAAAGGGATAGAGGGGAAACGGGGACAGAGAAGAAAGGGGGTGTTAGTGTGAAGTCAGTAGGAGGAGACTGTGAACTCTATCCCTGGGAACCTCAAATTTCAGTGAAGTCAACTAAACCCACGAAATACATTGTGTGTGTGTGTGTGTGTGTGTGTGTGTGTGTGTGTGTGTGTGTAGCTACATAGCCACAGATTGAAGTGAAGTCAAAGAGAAGGCAGCCCAGGAGTAGGGGTGGGTGGGAGGTGGGAGGTGGGAGGTGGGGGGGGTGTTTGAGGTCGCCATGGGAACAAAAGCCGCAGAGCTATGCAGACATCTCCTCAAAGGCTTTGTACTTTCTCAAACTACAGAATGAAGAGAATTGAGCCAAGTTTTCTCAGTTCTCAGAGGAGCAGGGAGACCTCAGCTGACCTCTTGTTTTCATAAGAAAAATGTCACCTGTGTTGTGGTCTGAATGTTTGTATCCCTCCAAATGCATATGCTGAAATCCTGTCTCCCAAGGGTGATGGTATTGGGAGGCGGGAGCTTTGGGAGGTGAATATTATTAGTGCCCTTATTAAAAAAAAAAAGGCTCCGAGAGCTCCCTTGCCCCTTACTTTAGGTGAGAGGACAGAGAAAAGATAGCTGTTTGGGAAGAGACCTTGCCAGACACTGAATCTGCCAGCACCATGGTCTTGAGCTGTTTGTTGTTTATAAGCCTCCCAGTTGCGGTATTTTGTTATAGTCACCTGAACATCCATACTAAGATAATTTGAGTAAAAATACATAATTTATTTTGCCCATTTTTAATAACCAGAGACATACACGGCAAAGAACCTGAGCTTCTGCTCAACATGAGTTAACACCTGGGCAGACTTAATTCCAGACAAAAGCACCTGCACTTGACCTTTGAGATGTCTGTATAGGTTTATACAGAGAAAACTGTTGGCCTTTTCTTGAAATGCCAATGATAGCTCCTGGGAACTCATTATTTCTTTTGAAGACCTTTGGGACTTGGGGTACCTGGGAATTTCTCCTGGGTTGGTCTGAAGTCTAGCACAGAGGGGGGTCCTGTAATAATGGGCCCTCGAAACACCAGGTCAAACATTCAAGATGACCAGTTTACTTGATGTTTCCAATATACTTTTTATTAATTACCTATATGAAGGCATTATGTAAAGGGTAACATTATTTAAATATATTTTCTTTGTTGAGCTCCTACTATGTGTCTGATTTTTTATTGGCATTTAATATATATGTATATATGTATAATATATTGATTTCAGAGAGGAAGGGAGAGAGAGATAGAAGCATCAATGATAAGAGAAAATCATTGATTGGCTGCCTCCTGCACACCCCATCCCAGGGATCGAGCCCACAACTTGGGTATATGGCCTGACCTGGTTCATAGGTTAGTGCTTAACCACTGAGCCACGCAGACTGGGCCTATGGGAGCTTTTTAGTTTAATATTTGCAACAAATCTGAAATATGAGCATTTGATTCCTATTTTACAGAAAGAAAACTATACTCAGAAAGGTTTTTAAAAAGTTCCAAATGTCATTCAGCTGGTAAGTGGTGAACCTGGGATTTGAACCTCGACATTCCCTTATGACCACCCCGCTGCTGCCCGCTCCTCAAAGGAAAGGGGCTGGTTTTCTTATTATTCCTACAGCTGTAACCTGTGGCAGCAATATTGTGGTTCACTTGTAAGTGCTCAATAGTTAACCCTATCCCGGCCCCAAGTAAAGGATAAAAGAAGCATTCCAGCCACATTCCTGTGAGTGGTGACCCTGTACTCCCAAGCCTAAGCCCTAAAAGGGTCCTTTCGCTAACGGTGGTATTTGAAAATGGCCTTTGTCCCCAGGCCCCTGGGATATTTCCAACCAGCAGTTTCGGCAGAACACAGATCCTCTCTGCAAGTAAGAAAGTCCCACATGGCTCCCAGTGAGTTTAACTCCCCATTTTCCTCAGTTGTTTGGACATGCTACAACGGAATTCAAATGAGATGCCATGATAATGACCCTTCCTAGCTGGGCCTCCCTCACAGCTGGGCTCCATTTATGTGCCCATAAACCAGCTCCTCTTGGCAACACGGTGGTGACTATGACCAGGGAAAATGGGCTGAACCAAAAATAGCAGGTGAACTCTCACAGTTCTGCTGTTCTCTGCCCTGGTTGCCATTTTGTTTAAAGACAAGGGGGCGGGGAGGGTCAATTTAGGGTAAACATCGAGGAGGAGGGTGTTGTAAGATTTGTATGGAGAAAGCTTCCTGGCATGCACTGGGCATTCTGTTCAGCATCTAGAATAACTCCTTACAGACGCTTAGAATGCCAATCCTGAGGCTTTGGACGTATCCCAATGGCCACTTCCCTGGCTTCCTTGACAACATGCTCCCCCCCCCAGCCCCCCGACTCTTCACCTCGAGGTCACTCTCCTCAGCCACCAGTGACCTTTCTAGAAAACGAATCTGAGCAAGTCACATCCTGGCTTCAGTTGGTTCCCCAGAAGCTCTTTTCTGACTGTCCCGCTCCTGACCTTTCCAGTCATGTACTAACATGTCTTCCTGGTTCCACATGCTGGCAAGAAACCTAGTTGGATCATGCCACTCCTCCCTGGCTCCGACGCCTGCCCCACCCACCCTCACAGCGTCCCACGCCGGCAGAATGAAGTCCCAGTCCTTGCCTTATATCAGTGGTCGGCAAACTCACTAGTCAGCAGAGCCAAATATCAACAGGACAATGATGGAAATGTCTTTGGAGAGCCACGTTTTTTAAACTTAAACTTTTTCTAATGCCACTTCTTCAACATAGACTCACCCAGGCTGTGGTATTTTGTGGAAGAGCCACACTCAAGGGGCCAAAGAGCCACAGGTGGCTCATGAGTCACGGTTTGCCGGCCACTGCCTTACATGAATGCAGGAGAGCCTTTTCAATGAGCCCCTTGCTGTTGCTCTGTCCTTTCTTACTGTCCCCCGTCTCTCTCTCCTCCAGCCATTCTGGTTCTGGCTTCTGCACTGTCCAAAGCTCACCCAGGGAGGGCCTTTGCACTTCCTGGACCCGGACCTCTCTTTACAAAAACAGCAACTCTTTTCACTCTTATCCTCTTACCTTGCTTCAGTGGATTTTTCCTCAGACCTGAAATTATGTATCTGTTGCTTTTTTTCCTTAGTGTTGTCTCCTGCATGGAAATGCAGTTACCATGAGGGCGGTATTCCTGAGTGGAAACGAAAACGTGCCTCAGAGTAAGCTTCACACCTAGGACATTTGAAATTAATGAATCTCGTCTCATTCTACTCTCAACACCACACACTCTAGTAAGTCCAGAGGCCTGGCCACCCCCAGCCTGTCAGGCAGTTTCACCCCCCTGCACTTCTTTTTAAAAATATATTTTTTATTGATTTTTTTACTGAGAGGAAAGGAGAGGGATAGAGAGTTAGAAACATTGACGAAAGAGAAACATCGATCAGCTGCCTCCTGCACACCCCCAACCAGGGATGTGCCCTTGACCAGAATCGAACCTGGGACCCTTCAGTCTGCAGGCCAACGCTCTAGCCACTGAGACAAACCGGTTTCAGCAAGAATGCTTTTTAAATTGAGGAATTACTTCAGGTAACATGTACACAGGTGAATTGTGCAGCTTGATAAATATTTCCACACGTGTAGACATACGTATGTATCTCACCCAGATTGAGACAGAGGGCTTTTCCATTTACGAAAGTTCTCTCTGTGCCTCTGACAGTCCCCCTAAGGATAATCACTCTTCTGACCTCTATCAGCACAGGTTAGTTTGGCATGCTTTTGATCTTGATAGAAATGGCATATATTCTTTTGTGTCTTAAATTGTTCTTTCAACATTGTGTAGTGGTGTTGGCAGTTTATACTTTTTGATTGCCACATCCTATTTCATTCTATGACTGCACCACAATTTATTTATTCATTCTTCTGTTGATTGACATCTGGGCTGTTTCCCATTAGTGTTTACTGAATAAAGTTGCCATTATCATACTGATCTTTTGGTGAGCATAGCGCTCATTTCTGTTGGGTGTACACCCAGAGTGGGATTTCTGGGTCCTAGAACATACGTATGTTTAGGTTTCCTGGGTCTTGTCCAGAATTTCCCAAGTTGGTTGTTCCATTTTCCACTCCTAGCAGGAACAGAAAAAGTTCCAGTTGCCCCATCTTGTCACCCACATGTGATGTTGATAGTCTTAAAAGTTGGCCACTCAAGAGTGCAGTGGTGTCTCTCTGTGATTTGAATTTGTACTTCTGTGATGACTAATGATGTCAACACTTCTTCACATTTTATTGGCCATGTCGATACTCTTTTTTTTGTAGAGTGCCTGATCACTTCTTTTGCCCATTCTGTCTATTTCTTATAGATTCTGGGGAGTTCTTCATTCAATCTGGATACAAGTCTTTTATTAGATGATCTATCTTCCAGTCAGTGCCTTGCCTTTTTATTCTTTCAATGTGTTTTGTTTGTTTTGCCAAAGTTTTAAATTTTAAATTCAATTCAATTTAACATCTTTTAAAAAATGCTAGTGCTTTTTGTGTTTTAATAAAGGAATCTTTGCTTATCTTAAGGTCATAAGATATGTTCCTACTTTGTGTCTACATGCTTTATTGATTTTACTTTCACGTTTAGTTCTATGATCTATCATAACTTAAGTTCTGTGTATGGTGGAGGTAGAGATCAAAGTTCATTTTCTCCCCATTTGAATATCCCATTGACCCAGCAACAGTGATGGAGATCATTTCCTCTCTACTGGATCGACAAAGGGCTTTTGTGGTAAATCAGGTGTCCATAGACATGACATTTCTGTGTTTCCATCTGCCTTCCTTGCCCTTGTCTGTTACTTGAGTCTTTCTCACCTTCAAGACTCCTCCTAGATATCATCTTGCCTATGAAGCTTTTCCTGCCCTCAACACTCCGGCCTTGCTACCCCACACAGTCTTTAAAGTCCTAGCTGTTGCGTCATGCCAGTCCCACTACTGCAACACTCAGTTGTGGTTTGTCTCCACCTTGAAACTGAGAGCCTCTGGCGGGAACGGTGCGAGCCATATCATCTCCGTATATGCTGACACTGGGCCGAGAGCAAGTAATCAGGAAATGTTTGTTGAATGAGTAAAGTTGAGAACTTCGAGTAGCTTTAAAAAACAAAACAAAAAGCAGAATTCCCTTCAGTAAATTAGAAGTAATCTTTTCTGAGAGTTTCACTCTTTGGAAAATCAGGATGCTATGTCCATTATAAATTAGTCCCTTAGATCTGTGGTTAGCAAACTGTGGCTCGCGAGCCACATAAGGCTCTTGAGTGTAGCTCTTTCACAAAATAGGCCTGGGTGAGTCTATTTTGAAGAAGTGGCATTAGAAAAAGTTTAAGTTTATTTTTAAAATTTTTTGTTTAATTTTTACTTATTTTTAAATATATTTTATTGATTTTTTCACAGAGAGGAAGGGAAAGGGATAGAGAGTTAGAAACATCGATCAGCTGCCTCCTGCACACCCCCTACTGGGGATGTGCCCACAACCAAGGTACATGCCCTTGACCGGAATCGAACCTGGGACCCTTCAGTCCGCATGCCAATGCTCTATCCACTTAGCCAAACTGGTTTCGGCAAAAGAAGTGTAAGTTTAAAAAATTTGGCTCTCAAAAGAAATTTTAGTCGTTGTACTGTTGATATTTGGATCTATTGACTAATGAGTTTACTGACCATGCCTTAGATGATAATCAATGGAAGGTTTAGTCATGAATGGGGAAGGAATGAAAGAAACAAAAACAAGGTATTTGATATTCCAGAATGTTCCTAAGGACATAAAAAAGAAAGTATCTAACCAGTTATATATGCATTGTTCTCTGCCAAGTCATACCTCAATTTGTGCCCCACCGCCAGTTTTATTGAGATGTAATTGATGTATAACAATCCATTAGTGTAGGGCATATGGCATGATTTGATATATATGCAAGTGGAATAATTGCCACAGCAAATTTAGTGCACATCCATCACCTCATATAGTTACAATTTTTTCATGTGATAAGATCTTTTAACATTCACTCCCTTGGCAACACTCAAATATGAAATACAATATTAACTATAGTCGCCATGCATACATTACATTCTCAGAACTTATTAATCTTATAACTGAAAGTTCCTGCCTTTTGTTCACCTTCACCCATTTTCCTCATCTCTGTCCCCTGCTTCTAAAAACTACCAATCTGTTCTGTTTCTATGATTTCAGTATTTTTAAATTTCTCATATAAGTGAGATCATGCAATATTTATTTTCTTCTGCCTGTCTTACTTCACTTAGCATAATGCCCTCAAGATCCATACGTGTCACAAATAGCAGGATTTTCTTCTTTTTTATGGCTGAATAAAATATTCCATTGCATTATATGCCACATGTTCTTTATCCATTCATCCATCAATGGACGCTGAGGTAGTTTCTTTGTCTTGGCTATTCTGTGTAAATAATGTTGCAATGAACATGGGGCTACAAATATCTCTTTTGATATAGTATATAACTATTTCCTTTAGATATACATTATGCCTTAGTTCTATTTATTACTAAGTTTTAGGGGTGACATTGGTTAATAACATTGCATCAGTTCTTAAAGTCTTTCTACCAGAGTCATAATTTCTAGAAGCAGCCATATAGAATGCCTGTTAAAAGCATGGAATTTAGAATCACATATGAGTTCTAATCCATCATATGCTTGTTATGTGACCGAATTGGATATTAATTTTCCTCTGCCACAGTTTCATCATCTGTGGAGTGGGTTGTTATAAATTTCATTTGAGACAAAATGTGTAAAGCACACAACACAGTCCCCAGAACAGTAAGCATTCCATATATGGTAGAATTTGGGGGGAGTTTCTTCCCCAGATCAGTGCTTCATTCACGATCTGCACAGATAGGAAGCTGCAACAAAGACATTTCCAGGCAGCTCATAGAATTATGAAATGATTTTTATATTATAGTCCTTCCACCTGAACCAAGGCAAGAGATGACATTCATCTATATTTGTTAGTTCAATGATGATATAATTACATGCTGAGAGTGCTTTTGCTTTGTAGCAGAGGCTATTCTATCCTAACTAGGGGCCCGGTGCATGAACTTTGTGCACTGGGGGTGAGTGATCCCTCAGACTCACCTGCCCCCTCTCACATACTGGGAGCCCTTAGGTGAGGTCCTACTGACAGCTACCCCCCCCCTCTTTGGGAACCCAGCAATCGCCCTGCGATGGGGCCGATTGCTGGCTGGCTCTGCCCCAGCCCTGGCCTGCCCAATGTTGGAAAAAGCCTCTGGTTGAGGCCAGAAAAAGCCTTTTCCGGCCTTTTGCAGCAGCCATCTTGGTTGGGTGTTAATCTGCATATTGCTCCTCGTTGGCTGGTGGGTGTAGCAAAGATATGGTCAATTTGCATATTACTCTTTTATTAGATAGGATGCCCATTCTTCCCTTCCCCCTTATAGTGGAGAGCTATTTCCCACTCCCAAAATAAGGTTTGTCAGAGCACATGGCCATCTGGAGGCCACATTTCCCAGCCTCCCATACAGCTGGATCTACTAGAAGCTCTATAATGAAGTTTTCTCTAATGGCGCTTGCTTCTGTTTTCCCCTTTCATTTGGGCTGAAATGCTGACATGGTTTTTCTTGGTGATCCAGCTTTGATTATGTGGATAAATAAAATACCTTGGGTTCAAAGGGGGATGCCTGAGCAACAAGATGGAAGACACTTGGGTCTGTGAATGATCTCATGGAACAGAGCTGCCTATTCATTCTAGATGGTTATGACAGTGAAAAATAAATAAATTGCTCTCATTTGAGTTGTTTGGGGGGTATTTTGACATAGCAACTTAGCATCAACCTTAACTACTGTAAGCATCTCATGTATCGTTTGGGCTTTTCTCTGTATGTCTCCTCCACCACCACCAGGTCATTCTCCCTCTACCCTTTTACATGATTAGCTCTTTTTCTTCCTTCAGATCTCAGCTGGATGCCTTTTCCTCAGAGAACCTTCCCTGACCTCCTCAGATTGGCTTCATTCTCTTATTACTTGCTTTCCTATGTCATTTTCCTCTTCCAAGGAAGAGGTCTTATTACAGTCGGAATTTTACATTTGGTTGTGCATTTTTTAAACTAATGCTTATCTCCTCACTATACCATAAAACCTATAGGGGGAGGGACCTTATCTTAATTTATTTGTCATAGTATCCAGAAGAGCTAACACAGTTGATAGCATATCACAGGCAGTTCATAAATGTCATCATTTTAAAAGACCACCAGTGTACCTCCCACCCTCCTGGTAATAAGTTATCCCCCTTGTCACTGCTCGAAGAACCCTGAGTGGGTTAAGGGACCAAGAACCAAGGTTCAAGCAAGGCCAAGGGCCTGTCCTGCTGTGGGAAGACATTTCCTTCTGTTTCCCAATTCCTAATTTCAAATGCCAGCACATCAGTGTGAGGCCAAGACTGGAGCTGCTAATGACACCTTATTAGCGTGTTCGATGGCTCACAAAAGCCGGAGGGCGGAATCGCTATTCACTCTGGCCACCTAGAAGAACTCCGAGTCACTGGACGGATTTTGTTAATTTACTCCCTGGGAGTCAGTCTGCATCCAAGCTGACTAATTGCTAACTATCTGGCCAGTCCAGCTTTTAATCATCTTTTTTTTTTTCTCCACTGGCATTAATATCATTAGAACAAAACCTCAAAGGGTTTTCGTGGAATTATATAGCTGCCAATCTCCAAAATAAAAACATTTCCCTAGTGGTAAAATGTTGCTCATTGTTTCTGCTCAATCAGATGGTGTTTTATTCCGGGGAAAATTGTTTCTTTTCAAGTCCAGGTCAAGCAGGCAGTGATAGCAATTGATGGGGAGAGCTTCGCGCCCCTCCTGGGGACTTTGTGAAGGAAGAAGCTGCAAGTGTTGGAAGCTGTAATGCAATTTTGCTCAGCGCTCGCCTACACCTATCATTTTTAGAAGAATGGGGCTCTGTCTTCCCTTTCATCGTCCTGAATAACCGCACCACATCTCTGAAGAGCCCATATAAATCAATTACCTTCCGAGCGGCCTGCCACGGAAGGGATGGGTCACGTTTATGAAAACAGTTTTTACAGGCGAGAAAGGCTTTCTCTGTGACGTGTCGGGAATTGCCAGGAGGGGCTTCCAGAAACCAACAGCACCTGAGTTGCATGAAAAATCCTGGAGCCCAACAATCAGGTTGGTGCTGGCCCGGGGCTCCTTTGGAAAGCCCCTTTTCCGTATTATGGCTCCAGGGGAGTTATTTTTGGTGATCTGACACTCCTCGGAGCTCCCTGCTTCATCAAGATTTTCCAGTGGCTTTGGGCTTCATTTGCATTTAGAACTTTGCATTGAGACTTTTCTCCCTTGAGATTCCAAAATGCCATGAGAATGACAGTGGGTGACTAGGGTCTAGAGTGACTGAGAGGCTTTGGGTAGAATCATAGTCCAGAGAAGGAGCTTGTGAGGGTAAGGAGTGGTGGCCGACATTGCTGACTGCCTGCCCAAGAACAATGGCCCGCCCCTTCCCATGCTTTGTGCTGTAGGCCCCTCTGAAGGTGCAAAGGGTGTGTTTTGGTTAGATTAAGCCAATCGTCTGATTCTGTCCCTTTTACCGGCGCTTAGTGTGTGACCCAGTTGTAACCATTAAAGTTTAAGATTTCTTTTGATTCTACAAAAGCTCCAGGAACAGACTCTCTCCCATCCTTGAATATAGTGAGTGAGGATCAGGTTGGAACACAGAGATCTGCATCTATACAATGGGCGTCTCTTGCCCTGGGCCTTTCTCCATCCCTGCTGCTGTGTGCTGGGTCTCTTCACAGCCGTGATTTCATCCAGTTTCCCAGTGACCCTGTGACCTGGGCCAGGAGTCAGAGCTGCCCGGTTCCAGTTCTGCTCCCACCACTCCACAGTAGCGAAAGCTTAGGCTAATTGTATAACCTCTCTGTCCCCCCATTTCCTGATTTATAAAATGCGGGTGACAGCCCAGCCAGCATGGCTCAGTGGTTGAGTGTGGACCTAAGAACCAGGAAGTCATTGTTCAATTCCCTGACAGGGCACATGGCTGGGTTTTGGGTTCTATCCCCAGTGTGGGGTGTGCAGGAGCCAGCCAATCAATGATTCTCTCTCGTCATTGATGGTTCTTATTCTCTCTCCTTCTCCTTTCCTTTCTGAATTCAATGAAAAAAATATAATAGCCCTTCACACGAATCTGTGTGCCAGTAGCTCACCACTGCCCTCCAGTAGCTCTCCGCCCACTGCCCCATCCTCCTGTGGCTCCCTCTGCGCGCCCCCCCCAAAAAAAAATCCCTCTCATAGTTTGCTGCCCTGCCCCCTCCTGTAGCTCTCTGCCACCCACTTGTATCTCACTGCCCCACCCTCCTGCTGATCTGTGATCTGGTAGTTATGCGGTAGGTCATTACACTTCACGGTGTAACTATCATTTGCATATTGCATCTTTATTATCTAGGATAAAATAAAATGTAGGTCACCATAACAATAGTGTTCAAGCAGAACCTCCACAAGGGGTAGGGTTTAGGGATTGCCTATAGGAATGAGACCTTACACAGTTGTGGGAGAAACTGGGAAAAGGAAGTATGAAGGTTCGGAAGGAGCAGTTGGACCAGAAGGAATGGCACTCACCAGCCTTCCTGAAGCCTCAGGGCCAGTGCACAAGCGAGAGCTTACAGGGAAATGGGAGAAGCCAGGTTTGTCCTGCTGTCTAAGTGCAACCACTGAGGGAAAGAATGGGTAGCCACCACTGTGGTCCTCAGCCAAAAGCTGGTGCTGGACCTGGGTGAGCAATACCTGCAGCTGGCAGGAAGAGCTAGCCATAGAGCAGGGACAGCAAGGAGCAGCTGGAACCTGCTCAGCCCTCTATTTGGCATGGTCTCAAAGCCGTCCAAATAATAATGGCTGGGGTTCACTCCCACCATCTAACTCTTACACAAGTTGGCTGGCTCTAACCCGGGACCATGCAGAAGAGGAGATTCTGGAAAACAGAGGTCCTCATTTCACCAAGTGGCGATGCAGACCCGCCACAGGTACCTCCCTGCTGGGGTCATGAGATCCCTTGGGATGACATATGTGGAGCACCAGGTTCCCACTGGGTGCTCGGTTCATTCTTAGCAAGTCCTCGCTATGATTGTTGTTGCTGCGATTGCTATTCTGTTGGCCATCAGAGAGTGACGGAGGGACTGAGGGGTAGTCCAGAACAGGAGAGAGACTTCTCGTAGCCCGCGTTCCTATTTGTACTGTGTGAAAACTTCACCATGTGTGTGCGTTACTCTAAAAAACACTACTTTAAAAATTGCTTAAAAATAAAATGTTTCACAGTTCAAGTAAATATTCTCATGTTGTCAGAGAAGCCGTGAAGCCAACAGTGCAGGGAGCTTTCTTCCTAACTTGAACGAACGGCTTCACAGCTCACAGCCTGTGTCTCGCCAGGTCTATTTCCTGAAGATTGAAGCAGGAGGCAGGGTGTCATTTTTGGATCAGTCAGGGGTACACCAAGCTGTTTAATTGATTGCTGTCACCTTATGAGCAATGGTTTAGCTAATTTTATCTGGCTCCGTCGGCTCCAGAGCAAAACTGAGAGCTCCCGCGGAGGTGTTGGAAGAGGCAAGCATGGAAAGATGGATAATGAATGCCCCCTCCCATCAAAGATGCCCACACCTTGGCCCCCAAAACATATGTGATGTGCTTTTCACCCCTTCCCTCTGTATCTCACCTCCCACCCTGTCTCTCACTCTATAAAGTATTTCTTCACCCACAGCACAGTGCCATCCATGTTGTTGCAAATGGCAGGAATTCCTTTTTATGGCTGAATAGTATTCCCTTGTATATACATACTACAGCTATTTTAGCCATCGCCAATAGACACTTAGGTTGTTTCCATGTCTAGAGACTGCAAATAATGACACAAAGAACACGAAGAGATACCTGCACTTCAAGGAAGTGATTCTGTTTCCTTGAGAGTTATATACTCTATTTGCCTTTAAAACTAGCACTGCACAGTGTAAAGATGAATATTGAAATTCATGCTAAATTTTCCAGTTTTCTTTTCTTTTTAAAATATATCTTATTGATTTTTTTTTTTTACAGAAAGGGAGAGGAATAGAGAGTTAGAAACATTGATGAGAGAGAAACATCGATCAGCTGCCTCCTGCATACCCCCTACTGGGTATATGCCTGCAACCAAGGTACAGGCCCTTGACCGGAATCGAACCTGGGACCCTTGAGTCCGCAGGCTGATGCTGTAGCCACTGAGCCAAACCGGTTAGGGCTCCAATTTTTCTTTTCTTTTCTTTTCTTTTCTTCTTACAATGATATTGAACAGTGAATAAAAGACAACATGACAATTTAGAGAGTGAACTGTGGGAGAAAGAAAAAATGCATTATGTTTTAGTATTTTTAATGGTACTTCCCCCCTGCTTTTTGAAGAGGGGTCCCACATTTTCATTTTGCATAGGCCCCACAAATCATGTAGCCAGCTCTGAATAGGGGGTGATTGTGACCCAAAAGCTCTTAATAGGCAACACATTCAACCCACTTTCTCATCACAGCAGCAACACACACACACACACACACACACACACACACACACACACTCACACACTCACACACTCACATACCAGAGTCAAGACTCCAGATTTGGGTAACGTTTGTAAAGGAGTCTGGCATCCCCAGTGTCTGGCACATCGTGCAGGTTCACGGGGCCATGGGGATGGTTCTGTGAGACATGCCTGTGCCTCAGAGGCTTCCCCCTGAGGTACTGGGGATCTCCTAATTTTTCATGCATCTTGATTTAATGAGCAAACCTTCACCAAAAAGCAACATCACCACTGCTTCCCTGTAATATGCATTTATTATATTGGGCTCCTATGATCTGCCAAGCTTTGTGCTTGCACAAATTCCATTTCCTGTAAAACTCACCACAATCCTGAGAATCAGCTTTTATACCTACAGATAAAGAAAGGGAGGCTTGGTGCCTGTACTGACTTGCCTAGGGCCAAGCACTTCTTCATTCCAGAGACATATTCCTGATTTCCCAAGTGTTTGCTTAAATATCCCCTTCTCCATAAGGCCCACCATGATCACTGTATTTCATATTGCAAATAGCATCACACTGAGGCACTCCCAGATCCCCATGCCCTGCCCTCTCTCCTTCTTTCTTTTTTCCATAATATTTATTGGCTGCTAATACACTATGTAATGTATGTGTTTTATGTTTCATGTTTATTTTCTGTTTGTTTTAAATTTCTAATGAGTTGTATGTACAATGGCTTGTGCTTTTTCTTTTCTTTTTCTGTATATTTCAGTTTTATTGGGGTGTATCTGACAAATAAAATCACACTATATTTGCCGAAACTGGTTTGGCTCAGTGGATAGAACATCATCCTGCGGACTGAAAGGTCCCAGGTTTGATTCCGGTCAAGGGCATGTACCGTGGCTGCAGGCACATCCCCAGCAGGGGGTGTGCAAGAGGCAGCTGATCGATGTTTCTCTCCCATTGATGGTTCTGACTTTCTATCCCTCTCCTTTCCTCTCTGTGAAAAATCAATAAAATATATTTAAAATAAAATTAAATTAAATTAAACTATGTTTAAAGTGTACAATGTGGTGATTTGATATAAACACACATTTTGAAAGAATTTCCCCTGTCTGGTTAATTAACACATCCATCACCTCACCTGTTGTGTGTGTGGAAACATTGAAATCCTATTCCCTTCGCAAAGTCCCATTATGCAACGCGGTGTTATCAGCTGTAGTCACCATGTTTTCATTCGGTTCTCAGACCTTACTCATCTCATAGCTGAAAGTGTGTGCCCTTTTGCCAACCTCAACCTGCTCCCCCCACCTCAGCCTGTGGCAACCACTTTTCTATTCTCCATTTCTATGACTTTGGATTTTTTTCTTTAGACTCCACGTATCAGTGATACCATGCACTATTAGTCTTTCTCTGCTTTATTGCACTCAGCACAGTACCCTCAAGGTCCATTGATATTGTCACAAATGGCAGGATTTCCTTATTTCTCAGGGCTGAATAATACTCCATGGTATATCCAACACATCTCCTTTCTCCATTCATCCTTTCGTGGCCATTTAGGTTATTTTCTGCTTATGCTTATTGCATATATATATATAATTTATATGTGTTTTATTTTGTCCTATTGTTTTATTTTCTGTTTTTATGTTTATTGTATATTTCTGCCAACAGATAAGCACCTTGAGGAGAGGGTCTTTCTCTGTCTTGTTCACTGACATAGCCCACAAGTGTAGGACAGTGTCTGGTGCACAACAGATATTTAATAAATATTTACTGGCTAATTGACTGAGTATTGGTTCCAATTCCTGACATGTGGAAAAACTCTTAACATCCTTTTACACATGGGTATTGTCTTCCTTAGTTCTTAGGATGGCCCTATAAGGGAGGGACTTATTGTCTCCACTGCCAGACAAGAAAACAGTGGTTCGGCAGCTGGTGTTAAAGCCACAGAACTAGCAGGGATCGCAGACGAGGTCTAAATGCAGCCCTGACAGCAGCTGAAGTCCACATGTCCTCCTTGGTGCCCTGTGTTTGGTTTTTACCTGAAAGTCAAATTCTATGTTCAACTGCTAACTTGGCCACGTGTCCCCCATATGTTTAGCAGGTGTGCCGGCCTCATGTCTTCTGCTGCAGTGTGTGGAGAGATGGCCCTTCAGCTGTGGGGACACTCCTGAGCCTCTGAAGGCTTGACCTCAAGGGTAAAGGCCCTACCCCCCCCCCCCCCCCCCCCCCCCCGCCCTGTGCCTCCATGAAGGAGCACCAGCGCTCAGAACCTTTCTCACACATCTTTGCTCTCTGGTGTCTGAAGCAGCAAATCAGCATCAACATTTTTTTTTAAGACCTGCTGACCCTCTGCAGGAGCCAAAAAAGGGAAATAAAACTCAATCCCTGCCCTCAGGATCTCACATACAAAAATAGCTACTAGCACCAGGCAGCTTAGCTGTGTGAGCACTGGAGACCATTTATCCAATCATCTAGTCGCCAGTCAACATCAATCTCTGGAGAGTCTAGGAGAGGGGTTGGCACACTTTCCCTGGAAAGGGCCAGATTGGAAATATTTTCGGCTTTGTGGGACAGATGGTTTCCATCGCAACCACTCAGCTCTGTCCTTGGAGCGCCCAAAAGCCACAGACGGGTTGGGGAGTGGGGGGAATGGGGTGAGGCTGCTATTAGGACACAAACGTTCAGCTATAAGATGAAAGGTCTGTGTCACCCCCCCCCATCCCACCCCCCGCTCCCCCATTACATAGATAGCTGGGAGTGTGGCAGACACGGGGAGTTGCTAGTTTTGAAACATGACCACACATTTTTCAACACACTTCCCATCAAGAGATGGAGTCTATGTCCCCTTCTCCTGAACCTGGGTGGGCTATTGTAACGGTCTCTATGAATGTCAGAAGGACATTGTATCACTTAGGAGGCTGGCTAGAAAAGGCCATGTAGCTTGTACAAATCTCTCAGACCCCTCAGGTGCCAAGTAAATCCAGATACCTGTACAAGAGGGGGAAAAGAGGGAGGAGCAGGAGGTGAAGGAGGAGGAGAAGGAGAAAGAGGAGGAGGAGGAGGAAGAGAGGAGATGCCCAAGGAGCCCCGGCTGTTCCAACTTCCAGCCCAGGAGCCAGACAGTGAGTGAAGAAGTCCTTGAGGTGACTTCAGGGTCAGCAGGTCTTAAAACCCTGTGGCCATCTGGCTGTCATTGCATGAGACATCCTAAGTGATTTCTGCCCAGCTGTGCCCAGTCAACCCCAGATCCATAAGCAAATGCAGTGGAAAATGAACCAATCAGCACATCCTTTCTGAACACTTGAAGTGCCAGGGCTGGGGAGAAAGCCATTGGCCCAGGGTGGCCCATCCCTGTCTCCCTGGGCTCCTCACGCCGTACCCCTGCCTCAACCATCCTGCACTTCGTGCTCATCAGCTCTAAATAGGAGTGTTTATCCACCCCCTTCTCAACTCTGGGTGCTGTGGGGAATCTGGGTCCCACGCATATTTAACTTTGCGGAATTCAACTCTATGTGCTCAGCACACTCTTCCCAAGCAACAGACACCCATTTGGAGTACAAGTCACTACTTCAACTGCTGTTCCAACCTTATTAGAAAGAAAGTCTGTGTTGATTTACTGAGAGGTGACCAATCCCTGCAGGCTACCTCAGAGGTGCCCTCTGCCTGCCTGCAAAAGTCTTTTGGGTCTGGAGACCCTCCTCACTACACAGGGTCACAGTCAGGTGCCTGCCTAGACTCACTAACCAGCCATGTCCTTTCTGGGGTCTTGCAGGCTCCAGCAGGAAACAGATGGCAGGGGCCCCCAATTTAGGAACCTACCAGTGCTCGTACCCTTACTATTTCCCCTTTATTTCCCTTTTCACCGTCTAGGGACCACTTGCTTGGTCTTCAGAGAAAGGTCCTAGTCTTCCAAGATTGGGTTTAGTCCTTATCTTAATCAGCTCAGGCTGTTATAACAAAAATATCATAGGCTGGTGACTTATCAGCAAAGACCCTTATTTCTCACAGAAGGATGGAAGTCTGTGGCCAGATGCCAGCACAGGTCCTGGGTGTGCAAATAACTCTTTGAGACCCTGCTTTCGATTCTTTGGGGGCATATACCCAGAAGTAGAATTGGTGGGTCAGGTGGTAATTATATTTTTTTAACTTGATTTTTATTGTTGACAATATTACAGATGTCCCCGTTCCCCCCCCCCCCCCACTTTGCCCACCTTCCCCCAGGCCCTGCTCCCCCTTCCCTCTGGCCATCACCACGTTATTGTCTGTGACTATGGGTTAAGCTCCATTCTGTTTCCACAGCAGCTGCCCTATTTTACATTCCTGCCAACAGTGCACAAGGAGAACTCAATCGGATTCAGTAGAATTGTGCAGGGATCTGGGCTAGACCTGTGGGGACCAAAGAGATGGAGAGGACACAGCACTTCATTCTAAAGCATATGCAAATGTATCTTACTAATTAAATTAATGGAGAGAAGTCAGTTTAAACTTCTAAATATTAAAAGGTTAAGTGTTTAGAGAAAACATGCAATTAAAATTCTTTTAAAAGAAAATATATAGAGCATGACCATCTGGTCACCTGCTTCCCCCAATCATGGGGGCAGCACACCAGCACTATGGGACATCTTCTGAGAGAGAAATCTAGAATGTTTTCCTATTTCTTCTTTCATCTTCAGCCGCCATCTGAGACAGATGGTATTTCAGGAAAGGAGATGTAGACAAATACTATATCTACCCCTTGAGGCATTTTAATTGGGCTGGGTCAGATCACTAAGGTGGGGGGCATACTTCTACTTCATTAATTGTGCCCTTGCACACATGTCTTCATGCAGAGAAAAAAACATTAAGAACATTTGGGGGAGTTGGTTACAAAGGGGCTCTCATTCCAGCTGCTTGGCCTGCTGGCTGTATAATCTTGAGTGAAGAACCCAGTGCCTCCCGTTAAAACATCCCTGAATCCTGACTCAGCTGAAAATGAATTGTCCTCTCCTCTGTGTTACTCCATTACACACGTTTACAATCCTTTACCTGTATCCCTAAGACACATCACAGAGCCTGGCACATGGTGGAGGCGCCTATAGCCGATGCTCTGCAGAAGCTGTCGCAATTGTTGGGCAACACTGCTCCTGAACCAGCTAACTGGTGATGTGGCCTCTGACAGTATCACCCTGTATTTAGAGATCAGAGTAATGAGAGGATTTATGAATCAGAACCAGATTTTAGCCTCAACCCCATTATTCTATCTTTTCTTTAGCTCACCTGTGATGTGCTTCTCCATGCTGGTCCCTTCTTAGTTCCTCCAAAGAGGAAGCAGTCTTGGAAGGGAGTCTAACTGCACCAGAGGGTTATAGAAACAAGAAATGCACTTTTTATGGTTCTCTCCTGAATCTTATCAGCAGAGAGAATGCTACAAGTTTGGAGGCAAGGGCTCTTGGCAGTTGAGTTCATGTAAGGCTATGCCTATTTTAAGGTTCATTGCCTCTAGGCTCATTCTCTACAGAATAGGTGCTACTTTTCATATCCCTACCCCCATGCATGTTTCTAAGTGTTCTGTAACAAAACCCAACCTCCATGTAGTGGCTTGAATCATGACCCTCCAACAACATATGTCATAACTCCCGGAACCTGTGAATGTGACCATATTTAGAAAATGGGTCTTTGCAGATGTTATTAAATTGTGGATCTTGAGATTAGATCATTCTGGATTTCTTGGGTGGACGCTAAACCCAATGACAAGTGTCCTTAGAAGACAAGGGAGAAGACACACAGAGAAGAGGGTGATGCAAAGATGGAGGGAGAGATTGGAATGGTGCAGCCACACCAGAAGCTGAAAGAGGCAAGGAATGAATTTTCCCCTAGAGCGTTGGAGTAATTGTAGCCCTGCCTGCATCTTGATTTTGGACTTCTGGCCTCCAGAACTGTGAGAGAATACATTCTTTTTGTTTTAAAACACCAGGTTTGTGGTAATTTGTCATGGCGCCCTAGGAAATGAATACATGTTGCATATTTCAGTAAGATAGAATAGTAATATTTCCCACCACATTTACTGCATGATTTAGTAAGGAACTATAAGTAAAATTGCTCATATCAGTGGCTAACACAATAGGCCTCAATAAATGGCCATTCTTAGATGCTTATACTATTTAACATTTATGGAAAGTCATTTGAAAACCTGTACTTGGTCAATACAATGTCCCCACAAGGATCTGAATGCCCTCTCAGAGTTAGCTTGAAAGAGAAACAGTTGATTAAGAAAAACAAAGAAGTGAAAGGTCACCTGAAAGAGAAATTATATTCTCAGGTACAAAGAACATGAGCTACACTGATTAATTGTAAGAATATTATTAAAGAGTGCTATCACCCAAGGTGGGTTTGTGCAGCCATGAGGGCCTTAAAGAAGAAGAGCAGCCGAAACTGGTTTGGCTCAGTGGATAGATTGAAAGGTCGCAGGTTCGATTCCGGTCAAGGGCATGTACCTTGGTTGCAGGCACCCCCCAGTAGGGGGTGTGCAGGAGGCAGCTGATCGATGTTTCTCTCTAATCAATTTTTCTAACTTTCTATCCCTTTCCCTTCCTCTCTGTAAAAAAATCAATAAAATATATGTTTTTTAAAAAGAAGAAGAGCAAAAGGGCCAATGTTGGCCACGTGTCTCTGTTCGGTCTCTGTCTAGGAGAGAAGCATCTTGGCCACATGATTTTTGATCTCTACCACAAAACTACCACGTGTATGTGGTAACAGTTGGTCTTGATGCCATTAAATGTTTAGGGTATCGATTAGCATCTCCTAAGACCTTATCTTCAAAGCAACCTTCGATTTCCTTGTAGATCTGCTTATGGAAAGAAGGAACTAATTGTTGGGGTTTTGAGTAACTCTGACCCATGGGACAGAGATTTTTCATGACAGATCCAAAGGGTGGCTTCCTAGGTACCTTCAATAGAGGGACAGAATGCACACATGGTGACAGCGAAGGCACTCTTGGTCTTTGTTCCAATGACTTTCCTTGCTGTCGGACCTTGTCTCCACCTCCCATGCACTGTAGTTAGGCTGAGCAGTCTTCCAGGTCCCGCCCAGCATTGCTGAGGATCAGCCTATAAGACAAAGGCCTGGCATGGATGACACCACTCTGACATTTCTGGTTCATCCCTTCTACTGAGTCCCACACAATCACTTGTCACACTCCTGGCAAAACTTATCAAGAACATTCAATTATGCCTGTCACTGTTTCCAATACCCGTGGTGACCATGTTTTCCAGCAAAGAAATTGGACATGCATGGGTGAGTCTGTGTACAGAGAACAATGAGATGAATATTTAATAATGAGTGCCATTTTAAAAATTCAGAACATGTGGCTCCTATGCTTACATATGGTGCCAGTGAGAGAAACATAATAGAAAACAATTCTGGAATATATTTTGTCTCTACAGAGGAATTGATATATTCACTTTTTTTAAAGTAAAAATAATTATTTCCTTTTTGTCCTGGATATTAAAAACTCAATGTTAAAGTTGTTATTTAGTCATAGTAACTACATATTTTTTTTTTACTTTTATTGCTCCTAATTTTCTAGTTCTCTTCTTGAATTATACCACAATTTTAGCTACTTTAGAAGGATGGTTAATTTGTCTATTCATGACAGGGACTGGTTCGTTCCACCCCATGTCCACTTCCCAGTTTTTCCATATTAACAAAAGCTCCCTTCTATGTGGCCATGAGCTGTAAGTGTAAATTCAGTGTGGGATTTCCAGAAAGGCTGCTTAAAGGGTGATGCCCAGCCCTTGGAAGGGGACTCTTTTGTCTTTCCTCTCCTCATCCTATCTGTTGACCTGGTGGTTTTTCTGGCACACCACGAGCCACCTTGGACCATGAGTTACCCTAAGGGATGGAAGCCAGCACTAGGATAATGGAACAAAAAGATGGTTCCTGGGCCAGCTGTTGTTGCTCAGTGGTTGAGCATCAATTTATGAACTAGGAGGTCATGGTTCAATTCCCTGTCAGGGCACAAGCCCAAGTTGGGGGCTCAATGCCCAGAGTGAGGCATGAAGGAAGCAGCTGATCAATGTTTCTCTCTCATTGATGTTTCCATCTCTCCCTCCCATCCTCCCTAAAATTAATAAAAAATTCATATATATGGGTCCTGGGTCCCTGACACCTAGAAAGTCCCCTTAGCAACACTGGCCTGCCTGGCTATAGGTTTTTCTTAGGTGAGTCAGAAATAAACTTTCATTTTTTGAAGTCACTCTTATTTTTGTTTATCTAATAAAATTGTCATACTATCTTTCTTTGCAGCATGTCCCAGAACTCTTCAAAAATGAATTTCAAACTCACCCTATTTTTTAAGACAGACCACCCCAAAAATATCCTCCAAGTTTAGTGAAAATCTGTCTCAACATTTTTGTATGATGTAGTCATTAGGCAAACATTTCATTTCAGCTGTATAATTATGACTTTTGTTGTAGGCAGGATAAAAATCTTTTGGGGAGGAGGTAGATTTATAAATAAATAAACAACAACAATAAACCAAAGTATGAAAGTATTGTTGAGTGGTAGCCTTCACCCATCTTCTTTAATGAAAATACTTTAAAAATTGAAATTAGCATAGTACCCGTATTAGTATATAAAAGAAAGCATCTAATGAACATTCTATCAAGGATATAGAACATCCCCATGAGACTTATTGATATCATTTACCTACAGAGGAAAAATCATTTTTTCATAGATTAAATCAAGATAAATATCAGCCCACTCTCTGTCCAAAGTGTCATAAATTTTGTATTAGTGAACTAATGAGTTTTAATAAAATCCAAATTAAGCCTTATAGTACTTGGGAAAGAATCCTTCTTTCCTCTCAACCCTAGGTCTTTCCACTCATCTTCAAAGGAAGCATTAATGAGAAGCAATAAATCTCAGCATGGCCATGATGAAATTTCATGAATTAAACAGAGGTACTTTCGCAAAATGGTAAGTTTAATCAGTAGAACAGATATTTTTCTTTCTCAGCCAAACTAAGGGCCAAATTAATATTCAAATCTTGATATAAGCGATGACATTTTTATCCTTTCTATAAGTGAGTATGTTTTTAAATACCTTCAAGAGTAAATTACAAAATTATAATTAGTGCCTTTAAAAATAGGGCCTCCCACTGTCTTTCCTTCCCCTTATTCTGCCCCCTTAACCCACCACCCCTTCATTTCCACACCCCAACATACACATAACGGCGGCAGCTACTTGGGCAACATGGAATTATAATCGTGGTTCTGGGTACAGAATGCAGCTTGAAAAGTCTGGATTCTCTGTTTTAAGTGAAAAGCAGCAGCTTGGAAGGGATTGCTTCTAGTCACTCTAGGTTTTCCAGTGTCTTGGCCATAAACAGCAGTTTGCTGATAGCATTTTAAATGACCTACATTTGTGTGGAAAGCCATGTGGTCCAGGCCAGCAGGATTAGAGAGGGGGGAAGATGCTCTGGCACCAATTGCTTATCAGGACAAGCCAGCTCCAGGTTCTTCCTCCTTGGTTTCTCCAATTGTGCCATCTGCTGATTCATTAGGCAAGCGTCTCTCCTACTGCTGGAAAGGACATTTGTTCCCCATAATTTGCTACTTTTCCAAATGGTTGAGAGAAATTGGACTCACTGCTGGATACCAGAGGCAGGCAAGGCTGGGAATGATGTGGGTGAGCTAATGCCAGCCCTTCTCCATTGTATATGCCATTGGCGAGGGTCAAGATTCAAATGGCGAATATTTTCCCAGCTAACTTGGAGTGGACACCTGGAGCACCCAGAAACCATCTTGTCCTCATATTTGTCAGACTGTGTATTTGAATTTGGGTTAGGAGAATATTGCCACTGTATTCAAGGCTTAAGTAGATTGCTCAGAGCAGGTCCAAACAACTATAACTCCAAAACCAGGAGGTTCAGGGAGAGAATCCCCACACATTCTCCAGGTGATTGCAGGACCAAGACAACCTTATATTAAGTCCCTTTTGCCTTCAATGTTGGCTAGAGTTTTTCTCTCTGCTAATAGTTTATTTCTGTCCAGTTTCTGGTCTTATGTCTCTTCCCAAGCCCAGACACAAGGGCATGATTCAAGATGAGCTCCAACCACAGTACCTCAATCTCTTGGACATAGTCATTAGACTCAGGATGGGCAAATGGAGACAGAGTCCTTGTCTATTTTATGAAAAAAAACATTCATTTAATCATAAACTTTTTTTTTTTTACACAACCTCCACTTTGAGAGAGGCACTTTTCTGGGTGGTGATAGGAAAGTAGCAATGAACAACACAGAGGTAATTCCTCTCTATGGAGTTTACATCATGGGGATGGGGGTAGGCAGTAGGGAGGCAAATGATAAATAAATGAATAAATGAACAAGATGATTTATGTTGTGATAGTGAATGGGGCCAATACCCAGTAAGAAGCGGAACTTGGAGAGAAAGGAGACCCTAGGGCAGTGGTCGGCAAACTGTGGCTCAGGAGCCACATGTGGCTCTTTGGCCCCTTAAATGTGGCTCTTCCACAAAATACCATGGCCTGGACAAGTCTATTTTGAAAAAGTGGCATTAGAAGAAGTTTAATTTTAAAAAATTTGGCTCTCTAAAGAAATTTCAATCGTTGTACTGTTGATATTTGGCTCTGTTGACTAATAAGTTTTCCAACCATTGCCTTAGGGGAACTTGAGTTGATGGTTGTGTCTGTCCCATAAGATGAGTCTCAGCCTTGCTTTCACTGGGTTTTTATATCATGAGCCAATAGGCTCCTCTTTGTTGCCAAAGCCAGGTCAAAGTTTCCCCTCCTACAATCCTTGGGTTGCAAGATGAGCAGGATTATGCTCATTCTCCTGAAAAGCTTTTCATTGGGGCTGGGTTTGACACAGGTGCATGTAAACAATACCTAACTGTGTGTCAGCCACAATATTGACTGGCCCACCTGCTAAGAGGTTGGCATGGTCACATAGAATGGCTCTTTGGAGAAGATGCTGGAGCTGAAATTGCATTCAATGTAATCCTCATTAAATCTCCATTGCTGAATAAGAAAACACGGGAGCACAGAGAAAGGCAGATAAGATCTCAGATTTGAAACCATTCATTCAAAAATATTTTCAGTTTATTGATTAATTGATTAAAGGTAATTATGGGGGGGGAGACTGGAAGGAGATAGAGACTGGGCTAAAAAATCTAAAGGAAATAGAGGAAAGCCACTTTTTGTTGTTGTTGTTGTTGTTGTTGTTGTTGTTAATCTTTACCCAAGGATATTTTCCCATTGATTTTTTGTTTTTTAGAGAGAGACAAAGGGAGAGGGAGAAACAGAAAGAAATGGCAATGTGAGAGAGACATATCCATTGAATGCTTCCTGTATGCACAGCGGCCAGGGCCGGGGAACCTGTCACCGAGGTACGTGCCCTTGACCAGAGTCAAACCCCGGACCCTTCCGTAGGCAGGTCGACGCCCTATCCACTGAGCCAAACTGGCTAGGGCCACTTTATTTTTATTTTTTTAAATCTCTCCCTATGCTCTTCCTCACTGATTTATCCATCGAGGAGGTTTAATTACAACCTGTATGATAATAATTCCCAAACTTCCACAAGAGCTAGTTGTTTATTAAAGTTGCTTTTCTTTCATGACAATAAAATCATGTATTCAGTGTATAGAAGTCTGGGAGGGATGGGAACACATCCAACGCATGCTCAGAAAAAGTCTGGTCACTGAGCAAGCTCCAGTCAAAGACAAGACTGAAGTTAATTATCTGAATAATGCAGGACGTTTGTCATAAACTCCATATGGGGTGACAAAGTTGGCTTGGACGCCACCCTTGCTTTTGGTGTCCTCCCAAGTAAAAGGAAGTTATTAGATTAGTAAAGAGAGGTCTCTCCCTGCAGAGAGAGTTCTCATCATTGAATTGGATGTTGATCATAAGGTTGGTGAATAAAGAAACACAATTTGCATTCCCGGGATTGGCAGTGGAACAGGCCTGTCACCGGAGATTAGTCCCTGATAAGCAGCATGACAGGTCCTAAGAACCAAGGGCCAGGAGGCACAGATGTGTGTCTCCTCCCTCATCCACCTGTTCATTCTGTGCTCTTGTTTCCTGCGTGTGATGAATTGTGCTGCCAGCAAAGGTGCAAGGTCAAGGCCAAGATAACTGAGGTTTGAGAGACTCATGAGTGGATGGCTTATGAGGCAAATGAGCTGTTTTGGGCTCACTTTTTATTTTCTTGATCAAGCAACTTGATATTTTAGCTTGCAATTGAACATTCTAATAGCAATACCACCCCTTTATTATTGAAAATCCTGCAGGAGAACTAACTCTGTTTTGCAAGCCTTAAACACCCTGACCTCAACCTCCTTTATCTCCCACTGATTCCATTGGCTTGGTAAATCAATTTTGATACAGTAACTTTTCTTAGGAACCCAATGGTCTTTTTGTAATAGATAGGGCTGTATAAAAATACAATGCAGGAACTGCTACAGCAGAAGAATGCATGAAAGAGATGGGAACCCAAAATAATTCTGCCTTGGGGGTGTGGGTGGGGAGGGGGAGGCTATGGAAATGAGGTGACATTTGAGTTAGAGACTTACGAATAAGTACCAATTTGCCAAGTGGATGGAACGAGAAAGGCTGTTCCTGGTGAAGAGAATGGCCCGAATTCTCCATTGCAAAGCATGGAGAGATGTAAACACAGGTCAAATGCAAAAGCTAGTTGGCTGGTTAGCATTTGCTGGACTAACATAACAGATTCCATGGCGGGTGCAGTACTAGGCCATGGCCACTGGCTGCAAAGGACAGTGCTGGCCTGGAAAGGCAGGCTGGAGTCAGGAGAAAGCTGGAAGGTCTCGTGCATCGTTGCTTTAGAGTTTGAATTTATGTCTGAGTTCATTGTGGTTTTTAAGCAGAGAAATGGTGTGATGAGAGTCAACTATAGAGAAGAAAGGCAAACAGGATGAACCAGGATGGATTAAAGTGAGGAGTGATGGGGAAGATATATCGTCGTTCAGATGGATTGATCGCCGGCAGGAGTGATGTATAGTTTCAGGGGGTCCCGTGGACATAGCTGGATCCATTTCCCCAGTTTCCCAACTCTTTTTTATTAGCACCTGCTCTCATTTGCAATGAATTAAAACACACACACACACACACACACACACACACACACAACACAAAACCATCCACAACCTAGAAAGCTAAATTAGCTCACTCAGAGCTAAAATTACTTTAGCAAAGATAATGGCTTCTTCCAGCTTGCAGGGTCTCATTGTCTCTCCCAAAGGTTAAAAATAGAAAACAGATTAAAATCCCGAGTACGTATCCTAAAAAGGCTGTCTGCTCCCTCCCTGTGGGGTGAGAGATTTAAAGGGCCACGGGATCTGGAGACTGCATGCCAGACGAGCTTCTGCTGCCAGCGGTCTGTTTTCAGTTGAGCCAATAATCCGAGACACGTCTTTACCGAAGCCATCCTTGGCGGGAAGCAGGTGCATTCTGTTTTGCATAGCAGACCTGATGCCAATCGCTTCTGGTAGTATTTCAGGTCAGGGGAGGAGGTGGGGAAGGTGGAGATGGTGAGAAAGGAGAAAGGGGAAGCCTAGTTTAGCCTTTGCTTCGAAAATAAACTTGGTTCCCAATGAAGATGTCTGTTCTATTAGCATCCCTCCCTCGGGGCCTGCCCAGCACAGCAGCATCACCTTTCACTCCCTCCAGTGTCCCCTCTGCCCTGCAATCGCAACCCACTTTGTGCGGCTGCCCACTCCGCAAGACCCCGCTCTGGATCGTCCAGCGGCCCCGAGGATCACCACGAGGGAGCCCCTGCCTGGGAGCTGGGAGCGGGCTGTAGGCTCTCATTGGGCGAGCCGACTAATCTGGCCTGGAAATAATGAAACTCATCCAAAAATCTAGCCTAAGCCTTCTTAGCCCTGGACCCGGGGCGGGGGGTGGAGGGGGGGGGGGGGAAGCGGGGCATCCGAGGCTCTGGACTGGCAGCCTCAGTGTAAGTTATGTAAATTAAGAAAGTCAACCCGGCCGAGACTGGTTTGGCTCAGTGGATGGAGCGTCGGCCTGCGGATTGAAAGGTCCCAGGTTCGATTCAGGTCAAGGGCATGTACCTTGGCTGTGGGCACATCCCCAGTAGGGGGTGTGCAAGAGGCAGCTGATTGATGTTTCTCTCTCATTGATGTTTCTGACTTTCTATTCCTCTCCCTTCCTCTCTGTAAAAAAAAATCAATAAAATATATTTTTTAAAAAAAAGAAAAAAGAAAAGAAAGCCAATCTGGCACACACCAACGTGGGAGGGGGAAATGGGCTAGCGGGTAGAGGGTGGGTGGATGGCGGCCCTGGTTCCTCTGCCTCCTCATGAGAAATATTACCTTCCTCTAGAGATGACAAGGCACATGTCAGCCTGTGAAAGTCTCCCCCTTCACCCTTTCTGAGACAGCTGATAAAAATCACAAGTTGTCACTCATTGTCTGTTATCTCAAAAGGTGTTATTTTAGAAATCAGTTACCATTGACTTCCCTTTCCAAAACTCTCCTGAAGCTATTATTATTATTTAAGTCCAGAGGTGATTTTTTAAAATGATGCTCTCAGGACCAAAGATGGGTAGAGTCAGATATTTGAGGGTATATATCAAAGCCGAATGGACAAAGACAAGGATTAACGGTGGCCACACATTTCTGGATTTTCCTCCCATTAAGAGGAGGGTCTGTGTCCTTTTCCCTTGACCAATCGGACGAGCAGAATATGTGATGCTGTGCCAGTTTCGAGGCCTGAAGGGTTGCCATCTGGAGCCCTGAGCACTGATGTATGATATCTGACTGTTCTGCTGGAGAGACCCTGTGAGAAGCCCATGGGAAGAGAGGGTGATCCAGCTGTGCCCCCTAAGGTCCCAGGCATGTCAGTGACGACTTCTTGGACCTTCTAGGCCACCATACACCAGCTCAATACTACATTGAGCAAAAAACCCACCCAAATTCCTGCATCCATCATGAACGTAATAAAATGATAGTTATTTAAGTTTCTTGTCAGAGCAATGGATAGCCAGAACAGAACATCACCAGACAACTAAGCTTTTATGGAGAAAAGAGCAGAGAGGGGCCCTCTGAGGAGTGTCTTATTTGAGAGTAGGACGTCAACATCATTCTCCTCCTCCTTGGAATAAGTCACAGGACCAAAAGGCTGCAAGGAAGGTGCAATTAGAGGCCTCCCCACCTCCCACCCTCCCACTGAGCAACGCAGAGTAATTAGGAGGAAGCCTGAGAGCAGGTGTCCCGGATATGAGTGTGTCAGCACGTGGGTTGCATGAACTTCTCTTGTCATTTTGAAAAGGCCTTCTCCCCAACCTGAGGCTTCTGTCATCCTGTGAGCTCAGCTGAGGAGCCTCTGAAAAATAGGATGCCTCCCCTGCAGCCCCCTCCTGCCTCCCACAGCCTGCAGCAGGAATGCTTAGGGGTTGGCGAGAGAAGGCCCTGGGTGGGACAGGTCTCTTCTTAGCATTCACAAGAAGAGAAATCCTTTCCCAGAGAGGAGGTGGATTTTGACATAGAGAGTGCTTTGGAATCTCAGGCAAAGATGAGAAAGCAATATACTTCCTACAAGGCTGTCAAAATGCATAATTATTCCTTCCTTCCTTCCACAAGGATGTACTGAGCCAGGACAAGGGTTTATGAGCTACCAGAGGATTATGGGAAGCAGTCAGGAGGGCAACTCAATGCTGGCTTTGAGATGGAAAAGGGTAATGTGTGTGTGGTAATGTGTGTGTGGTAATGTGTGTGTGGTAATGTGTGTGCTCACTGCTGAGTGCCCAGAGCACATCCCTTGCTCCATCAAGGGAGGCCAGGGGCCGGCTGTGGCCATGCCCGTTGATGTGCCAGGTGAGCCCAAGACCCCAGTTCTGGCCATTGCGCTTTCCCCCAGTTTCTCTGAGTTGGGGCTCATGTTTCTAAACCCTCCCAGACTGAAGTTGTGTCTGTCTCTCCTCTCCTCCAGCCCCGGCTCTGCAAGGACACATCCTGCCCCTGCAGCTGGGGCCACACTCAGAGGAGGCTTTGGGGTCAGCCATCCTGCTCTGGGTCATCGCTTTGTTATTTACTCGCTGCGTGACCTGGGACAAGGTACTTTGCCTTTTTTTGAGCTTCACTTCCTCCATCCATATAATGGGACACAATATCTGCTGTGCAGATTAAATAAGAAAATAGAAATAAAGCATCCAGCACAGATGCTGAGCAGAGCAGCTAAATGAGGGACTGACTTTCTTATGTTGCATATGTGATCATTCCTAATGGATCCCATCTTCCCCACCTGCCCACAGTCACCTGTCCAATCCAACCTCAGGGCCCAGGCACTGCAGGAGGCCTGGGGCCAAACACCATTTCATGACTTGGGAATCAGGGTTAAATTCCAAGGTCTCAACCTAGGTGAACCCCAGAACAGGGGTCTTCTAACCCCCTCAGGCTCACTTCCCAAGAGCAGCCACTCACTTCACTTTTTTGCTGTGTTGTAAAGTCAAAATGTCTCTTGAAATAGCAGGGAGCAGAAGAGAGGCAGCCCTCCTAATGTGAGCAGTATTGTGACATTGGTCTCAGAGTCAGATCAAGCATCCATCCTAGTACTCACCTGACGTGACCACAGTTGTCTCTGATGAAGACACAAGTCCCTTGGGACACTCACATACTGAAGGAGGGGCAGCAGCTGCTCAGGTCAAGGGTATGGATCTAGGAGTCAATCAGGACCTGGATAGGCAGCAGCTGCTCAGGTCAAGGGTGTAGACCTAGGAGTCAATTGGGACCTGGAATCGCAGAGCTCAGATGGTTAAGGGAGGATCTCAGTCTCCTATTTCTCCGGCCGGGTTCTCTCCCATTGCAACATGTAGGCTTCCTTGCAAGTGTAGGGAGTTGTTGGCTTACAGGAGTGAATTCTAGGTGAAATGGGCATCAGGCATGGCTGGATCCAGGAATTCAAGTTATGCTCTAAATCTCTATCACTGTGACTCTGCTGCTTCACCTTCTCCTTGGACATGGGGCTCATCCTCTACTGCTTTGGGAAAGGTCTCTTCTCAGAGCTCTTTGTTCGGGATGGACCAGAGATAGTTCCGCTTGGAGTCCCCTCCACCTGTGTTTTCTGACAGTCTTAGGCTTTACAGCAGCAGTTCTCCCATGAGGCCTGGAAAAGTGCTGCTTCCTAGGAGGACTCTGGGGTGGGGGAGGGTCATGGTACAAGTAGGAGAGAGCACTCTCCACATGTCAAATAGTTATTTTCCACATTATTTTTCTTTAAAAAATATATTTTTTTTATTTCAGAGAGAGAGAGAGCTAGAAACATCCATGATGAGAGAGAATCATGGATTAGTTGCCTCCTGCATGCCCCACATTGGAGACTGAGCCCACAACCTGGGCATGTGCCCTGACCATGGAATCAAACCGTGACCTCCTGGTTCATAGGTCAATGCTCAACTACTGGGCCACACTGCCAGCCATATTTTTCACATTTTGGTATAGTGTTGTTAGTGTTATTTAAAAAAAAAATACAGCTAGGTATTTCATTATTTTTAAAATTATTTAAAAGTATTACATGTACTGATTTTTTAAAGAATCAAATAGTATAAGATGATATAAGAAAATGAAAATGTTCTTCTCTCCCCTGAATTGCCAAGCCTCACTCCCCAGAGCTGACACTGTTAACAGTTTCCCACCTATTCTTTCAGAAAATTTTCTACACATAAATGTATGTCTATTTTAAAAAAATAAAAATGAAATCATACTATATGTATATTAGCCCAAAATTAACTGTGTTTAAGCCATTGCTTGCTAAACTGATTTGCATGGAAAATTGTTGTTAATGTAAGTGTGGGAAACACCAAACTTACTGATTAAACAAACACTAAGTACTGTGTGCCCGGTGATACAAAATAGCTAAGAGGTGTGTTCCTAGTCAAAGACTCACTATATCAGAAGTAAATACATGGAGGCTATCCAATACGTTATCATATAAGTATGGTCAAGAGTCTACAGTGGTTCTCAACCTTTCTAATGCCGCGACCCTTTAATACAGTTCTTCATGTGGTGGTGACCCCCAACCATAAAATTATTTTTGTTGCTACTTCAAAACTGTAATTTTGCTACTGCTATGATTCGTAATGTAAATATCTGTGTTTTCTGACAGTCTTAGGCTTTACAGCAGCAGTTCTCAACCTGTGGGTCTTGACCAATAGGTTGAAAAACGCTAGCAAGGTCGCCTAAAACCATGAAGTTATGAAGTAGCAATGAAAATAATTTTATGGTTGGGGGTCACCACACCATGAGGAACTGTGTCAAAGGGTTGCAGCATTAGAAAGGCTGAGAACCACTGGTCTAGAAAGTCATTAACCTTTCCTGGAAAGAAAGCACGAGGCTTCAAGGAGGACAGGCCATTTGGCACTGGGTCCTGAAGGATGAGTAGGAGTTCAATTAGCTGCCATGAGGTGGGCATTCCAGGAAGAGGGAGCAGCATGTGCAAGAGCATGGGGAGATGAGGCAGGACACCAACTCAGGCAGAAGGTTTGAGGACAGTGGGTGAAGGACCTACAGAAATTTGAGCTTTAGCAAATCTTCGGTGATGTAAAGTCTTTAAATGTTTTATTTTTCCAAGTAGGAGAGACAGGACTGAACTTGTGTTTTAGAAAGATTAATCAGGCCCAAGTATGGAACCTGGATTGGAGGTGGGGTGAGCCCAGAGGCAGAGAGAGCATTTGGGGGGCAGGGGAATTGTAATGGTCAAGGCCTGAAATGGAAACATTCTTTCACCAAGATGTTGGTAACAGAGGCAAGAGCCAGGATATATGGGGGCCTCTTAAGATGTATGGTCAGTAGGACTTGGTGGCTGAATTGAAATGAGGTTTCTGACTGAGCCACAGGTGAATTGTGGATCCATTAGCCAAGGGGCAGGCGCCCTGGCTCTGCAGTGACCTCTTGCTTCTCTGGCTACTGGAAGAGCCTCCTGGACCACGCATCCCATGAAGGCGAGCATCACTCCTTTCTCATCTTTGTAGAACTCCACATTATCCAGGGCAGAAGCACACATAGTAGGACTGTGCAGAAGCTGTTTAAATAATGAGAGGCCACAGCATCCTCATTTGCTAAATGTGCAGAACAGATGGCCTCGATGAAAGGCTGGAATAAAATCCAAACAAACTCCAGCTCCCACCAATAGGACCACAACCTGGCCCCTCCCCCACTGGCTTCCTGTCCTCTCCCCACTCCCCTGGTGAACGCACTCCAGCCAGGGCAGTCTCTCCTCTTCTCCCAACACCAAATTTATTCCCTCCTCGAGGCCTGTGAAATTACTGTTATTTCTTTCAACCTTCCCTTAACATTTTTAAATAGTTTGCTCCTCCACTCAATTAAGTTCCTTAGAAAGGTCTTTCCTAACTGCTCTAGTAGCTCCTCAAACCCACTAACTCTACCCCCTAATCCTGCTCTGTTTTCTCCATAACATTGATCACTCCCTCCTGAGAGCTTGTTATATCTTATATTAGTACTAGAGGCACGGTGCACAAAATTCATGCATGGGAGGCGGGGGATGTCCCTCAGCCCAGCCTGCACCCTCTCCAATCTGAGACCCCTCAAGGGATGTCTGACTGCCCAGGAGGATCAGGCCTAAACGGGCAGTCAGATACCCTTCTCACAATCCAGGACTGCTGGCTCCAAACTGCTCCCCTACTTGCCTCACTGATTGCCCCTAATCGCTTCTGCCTGCCAGCCTGATCACCCCCTAACCACTACCCTGCCAGCCTAATTGATGTCTAACTGCTTCCCTTCCAGCCTGTTTGCCCCCAACTTTCCTCCTCTGCCAGCCTGGTCACTCCAACTGCCCTCCCTTGCAGGCCTGGTCCTTCCTAACTGCCCTCACCTGCTGGCCTGGAACCTCCCAACAGCCCTCCCTTGCTGGTCATATTGTGGTAGAGATCTTGTGTCCACATGGGGGCAGGATCTTTGACCACATGGGGGCAGCCTTCCTGTGTGTTAGGTTGATGGTAAATCTGCAAATTACTCTTTTATTAGATAGGTTAGAGGCTTGGTTCATGGGTGTGGGCCAGCTGATTTGACCGCAAGGTGTCCCAGATCAGAGTGAGGGTTCCCTTGGGGTGTGGCATGGCCTGGGCGAGGGGCCTGTGGTGGTTTGCAGGCTGGCCATGCCCTCCAGCGACCCAAGTGGAGGCCCTGGAATCTGAGATTAATTTATGTCCTACAATTGAAACTTTGTAGCCTGGAGCAGAGCCAAGCTTTCTGCTAGCTCCATGGTGACAGCAATTATGTTCTATAATTGAAACTTTGTAGCCTAGAGTGGAAGCCTAGGTGCTAGGGCTGCAGAAGCTTGGCTTCCTCCATCATCCAGGCAACCCTAGCCTCTGCTCTCTCCGGCTCCATGGATGCTGCCATTTCTGTTGGGATATATCTTATATAATTGAAAGTTTGTAGCATTGAGTGGAGACCTAGGCTGGCAAGAGCAGGCAGAAAGCTTGGCTTCCTCCATTGCTGGGGAAACCCAAGCCTCCTTCCTGCTCTCAGTGGCCATAGACATCTTGGTTGGGGTTTATTTACTCCTGATTGGCTTGTGGGCATGGTTTGTGGGCGTGGCTGGATTGGAGGTATGGTAAATTTTCATATTACTCTTTTATTAGATAGAATAATAATATATAACAATAAAATATAAATACAATCAATCTATTGTAGCATATTATGAATAATAGTCATATCTTCTGATATGATTATATTATACATCATACTAGAGGCCAGTGCATGAAAATTCATGCACTGGAGGTGGGGGGTCCCTCAGCCTGGCCTGCCCCCATCACAGTCCGGGAGCCCTCAGGGGTGGGAGGTGACCCGGTGATCAGGGGAAGGCGATGCCCCCATCACACCTCTGCTGCTGCCACTGCCAGCAGTGTAAGCCTCCACCGGCCCTGGTTACCTGAGCCTCAGGTGGCCCAAGGTGGCTGGGCAGCCACCATCTAAGGCTTGTCTGCACCTTGGGCCAGCCCTGGGTGGCTGGGGGCCTGAGGAGACTGGAGGACTCTGGAGGCAGGCACCCCAGCGGGGCTGAGAGGACGGGGCATCGCCATCTTGTGGCCGTGGGAACCGCCATCTTTGAGGGTGTGACCGTCAATTAGCATATTCCCTCTTTATTAGATAGGATGATATTATATAATTATCATATTATGTATAATACTATCTTAATAATATAATAATTTCATCTTGTACTAATATTGTTATCAGCAGAAATGGTGTATCCCCTTCCCCACTGGGTGCTAGAGGTGGAGTCCTTACAATATTTTGAGAAAAATAATTTTTGAGACTCTCCTGGGAGGATGAGTGGGTTTTATTTCCATGGAATTAAATCCCTGGGTTTCCAAAGTCCCATTTCCCTTAGTCAAGTCCTGGAAGCCATGCAGCTGGGAATTCAGTGAGAGAAAAGCAAAGCCAGTGTCCAGAGTTTCTGTTCCTTGTTGGAATTGAGTCCAACATTAGGTTCAGCCTTAGGCTAGTTGCAGTCCATTAGTCCATTGTGTGGGGAGCCAAGAGAGTGAGAACCAAGAGAACCAGGAGCCAAGAAAGACAAGTTCTTTATTTAGGGAATCAAATATCTCAGATCTTCTAGGGTTTGCAGTGGCCACACCTACTCTGGCCAATGACCTGCTCCCAGGTGTGACTGACAGACAAGACCTTCCCTCTTTCAACCAGACATTACTGGACATGTGTCTGTTCTCCCCATGTCCAGGCCCTTTCCCCAGGATCTGCTCTGCAGGGAACAGGCCACTGGCTTCCCTGGGCAGTGTCACACCGCAGCTTCCTGGCAGAGCTGCCTCAATGGCATGCCTATACTGGGCCTTCCCTTTGCTCCGTTCCTGTTATTAATAACGAGGCTAATTAGAATGGTATTATTATAATATCAATATCTATGTCTCTCACTAGTTGATGAGCCTCATGAGTGCATGGACCTTATAGCTCTTGTTCTCTGCTGTGTTGACTGACAACTGAGAGGAAAGATTGACATCTTAGACATGGAGCTCTCTAAGATTCCTTTCAAGAGTCTTTTCTTTCTTCTTCCTCTTTTTTCCTCCTCTTCTTCCCCCCCTTCCTCCTCCTTCTGCTTCTGCTTCTTCTTCCTTTTTTTTTTCTTGGTTCCCCCAGTGCCTAGTACCTGGGAATTCTTCATATGTTTGTGAGGTTGACTGAAAGCTAAATTCTGGGTGTTAAATTTTTAAATAAAATTTATAAGTTTGCTTTGGCCCCCTGCATAGCTGTTGCCATTTCTTTTTATTTCCAAATAGCACCTTTCTGCTTGACTCTGCATGAAGTGCCTTAAGAATTTATCAGAGAGAGCTCAGATGAGCTGCCTTGCCTTTTCTGCCTGTGTGACCCTTGGGAGCCACCACGGGATGAGAAGGGAGGGGGATGGTGATTGTCTGGCAGAGGGAGCAATGCCCAGATCTCAAACAGCTGGAGCCTGGTGTCTGTGTCAACATAGCTACTGTCCTTCTCAGACTCTCATTACCATTTTCATTATCTTCCCTGTTTTACATAAGCACTTGACCTTTTCTGCCCTATCTCAATCTGCAAATCCACCCTGGGTGTGTTACACTGGTTTATCACTCCAGCTGATCCCAGATTTTGTTAAACTTTAGCAAGGGCTGGGCAGCAATTCTTTGTATAATTTCTCTATTAAACAAATCTTGTTTGGAGCAAAGGCACTGAAAGATCATGATGTGAACTTTGGAATCAACCAAATTTGAGTGACTCGACTACTTTCTAACTGTGTGACTTTGGGCAAATACTAGTACATTAGTTCTTGTCAAAATTGAATTTTTAAAAATATGATTGTCATACAAGTATGTAGTGAACATATGTGAAAGCTTTTAAACTCATTTTATAGTTAATTTTATGTGTCTAGTTGACTGGATCATGGGACACACAGCTATCTGGCTAAGCATTTTTCTGGGTGTGTCTGTGAGGATGTTCCCAGAAGGGATTAACATTTGAGTTGATGAGCTGAGGAAAGCAAATTGCCCTCTCTTTTATGGGTGGGCATCATCCCATCCATTGAGGGCTGGAATGGAACAAAACGCTGGAGAAAGAGAGGACTCATTTTCTCTCTGGCTGCCTAACTGGTTGAATTGGGCATTGATCTTTTGCCCTCGGTGTTCCTACTCAGACTGGAATCCAATACTATCTTTCCAGTTCCCTGCCTTCAGACTATACCATTGGCTGCCTTGGGTCTCCAGCTTTCAGATGACAGATCATGTGACTTCTAAGCCTCCATAGTCACCTGAGCCAGTTCTTTATGATACACTTTATTCTTCCATATACACCGAGTGGCCAGATTATTATGATCTCTGAACGCGTAATAATCTGGCCACTCAGTGTATATCCTATCTAATAAAAGGCTAATATGCAAATTGTCCCCTCAACCAGGAGTTCGACCAGCAGGCAGGCTGGCCAACTGCCCATATCCCCTCCCCCTGGGCAGACTGGCCGGACCCCACCCATGCACAAATTCATGCACCAAGTCCAAGAGCATCCACAAACAGATATTTGTTCAAGATATTTAGGAATATACTGTAATCTTTGGGTCTATCTTTTATACCAGAGAGCATTTGCACCTCTACTGAACAAAATTATTTGCAACTTATCAATCTTTCTCAAGTTAACATTGAACTTTGCACAGGCTAGACCCTAATTAATAGTAAATAGCAAATTACTAGTAAACAAAGATACATTTTCCTAGAGAATTAGGTAATCCTTGAGAGTATCTATTAGACATTGTCCCCAATATGACATTAAAGGGCTTGCAACATCCTTTGTCTTTTCTCCAAGTTTTGAATAATTTTTCTTATGTAACATAGAGTACTACAAGATACATTGCATAGTATAGAGGAGATACTTCATATAGAATGCTCTTCTTTCTTGGTCAACTAAACTGATAATTTACCAAGTTATTGCCATTTATTAATTTCTTATTATGTATCAATAGCATCACGTAGCATAGAGGTGTCCCTCTTCCAACCTTTCATTTGTTGCTCCAGCCCTTGGGGTTGGAAGCTGATTCCTGCTATGATTATCTCTGTGTTACCTCAGTATTCCCTTTTAGCTCTATCCTTCCTTCAATATCTGTTCAATAAATTTATATTATGTTCTCTGTTAAAAGAATGAGTACAGTTTCTGTTTGCCTGACTCAATGCTGACTGTTACAGGTAGAGAAGGAACATATACTTCTCCACTATTGAGAAAGGTGACATGACTTCTATTGCTTTGATTACTTCTGTAAAACATTTGTTGACTTTTTCCTATGAGCAACACACTCTCAAAACACTTTGCATACATTATCACACTTAATCCTCAAAGCAAACCTATTGGCTATTTGTTATTTTTAGAGACTGTAGTTCAGGAAAAAAAAGCTGACTAGCTCCTTCAAACTCTCACTAGCAAATGGTGGGTGTGACATTCAAATCCAGACACCCAAATCCATGCTTCTTCATAGATTGCATCTCATAGTCATGGATCCTGTTTGTATTGTGACAAAGTAAAAAGGAAAATATGGTGATTGTATGGTGAATGGAGGGGACATGTAGAAGAGGATATAGAGGAATAAATGGTGATGGAATAAAATAAAATAAAGGGGGGGGGGGAGAAAAGATTATTATTCAAAAGTTTTCAAAAAGGGGACAAACTTTTAATCAAGATGGAAAATAAGTCACAACCAGGTAGTTCATTTGCTTAGAGCATCATCCTGATACACCAAAGTCATGGGTTCAATCCCTGGTCAGAACACATATAAGAATCAACCAATGAATGCATAAATAAATGGAATAACACATAATGTTTCTCTTCCTCCCTCCTTTTCTCTCTCTAAAATAAGTGAATAAATAAAAATAAAATAAAATAAAATCAGGAAAATCTACAGGCAGTGGGAGCATTCTACAAGAATCATCAGGGCCCAGAGGTACACATAATGTCCTCACAAGCAGTGCTTGTTCAGAACCATGGACAGCAGCTGCAGTGCTCCTTAGAGTGCCACCACCTTCTGTCCCCATGGCAATGCAAAGTACATTTCAGACTGTGCAACTGCCCTGTATTGCCCTGTAGGTTATGTCTTGCATAGGGGTGCTTGGCCAAAGGGGTGAGAGTGGGCTCTAGGGTTAAGTTTTGCAACCCAGTGCAGGACTGTGACTCCCCTGGGGAAGGAGCCCCTTTTAAAAGTTCTCTCACAGAAACCCTATAGCTGTCAGTGGCCCTGTTACTGTGGGTCATGGTCAAAAAGTCAGAAAATGATTCTAAAGTTGAGTAGCTGCATGTCAACATGGCAGGAGTAAAACCCAGGCAGGCTGGGTTTGGGTGAGGAGAGGAGGGAGGGATACTACTGGGGAATTTGGGAGGCAAATTTGAGAGAGACCTTTGGAAAGCATGAGGATGTTAGGTTTTTGAGGAGAAAGGAGGTTTAAGAAGGGAGTATGTTGCTTAGTAGAAGCAAATTTCTCAAACATGATGATTTTGCCCAGGAGTGAGTCCCAACCTTAGGTCTGAGGCAGCAAAGAGAGATAAGGAGTTGCTATCAGAAGATCTGGGTTTAGTTCCTAGCTTCACAATGGTTAAACCTTGAACTTAAAAGCAGAAGTTACATTTAATTCACCTTGGTATCCTTAGCTCTGAGTACAACCTGCAAGGTGATTGTGTATTGAACAAAACCACTTGCAGATTCTGTGCAGTCCTGAGCCAGTCCTTCCAGACATGTCTGAGATGTTTCCTCACTCACATGCAAAACAGGGTCCTGTTTTCTTCAGAGGGTTATTGTGAGAATCAGATGAGGTCACTGAGCTGTTTGTTGTATAGTAATGATGCAAACTGACTAGTCTCTGTGTTTATTTATGTGGAGCAAAATATACTGTGGAGTCCATAGGAATGTGTTTGGGGCTGCTACTACAAATGCTGTAAGAAAAACTGCGATTCTATGTTGAAAGAGAAGGATTCATGAGGTACATTTAAAATTAAACATTTTATCATTAAATGGTATAAAACATACATAATTAAAATGCATGTGCCACTTCAACTGAATAAAAGCACTCGCTATACCTTCAGAAGAAAGGTTGTTGGCTCCTATCATTTTTATTTGTTTGAAAAACCAACCGTTAACACTTCTTTGAAATCCAGCATTCAGAACAAAACCATCAGGCAAGCTCCTCCAGGAGACACAACAGTTTGATCTCCAAATCCAGGCAAAGATATTAACAAGGTACAGAAATTCTTTCAAAACTATATGGGCCGGAACCAAGATGGCGGCATAGGTAAAACACCTATCTTGCCGTCATACTCAGCAATTTTAATACTACAACTTAATGAAAGAACAAACACCTTCCAGAATCACCAGAAAGCTGGCCGAGTGAAAATTCCACAAATAAAAGTGAAAATAAGACACTGTGACTTGGAGGAGCGGTGGTGGACAGCATTGAAAGATTCGCGCGGAGAGAGGTTTGGAGCGCGCGCCAGCGGAGAGGGTGGGTGGCTGAAAACAGGCCAGTTTTCTCGAACGGGGAGACAAAGACGTCCCACTGGACTGATTCTCCAGCTCTGGGCGAAGTCCAGGGAACCAACCCACTATCATATGGGGTGCAAACTGGACAGTGGGAGGGTACACCGAAGCTCGGGTGCTGCCGGGTCTGCCGGCTTGTGGAGAAGGCAGCTTGCACGAACAGCTCAGCTGCGTGATTGCGCAGAGAGCGCTCTGCGACTTGCCCTCTCATTTGGGAAACCGTCAGACTGCTTTGTTTTACAACCCTGGGTGAGACAGTGGGTGTGCAGACTCATTTGGGGAGAGTCTAAATTCCCTGGCAGCCAGTGGAGCTTGGCAGCGGCTCTCTCTCAGAGGTGCTGGCAGCCATTGCCCCCGAACAGAGTCCCTGGGGCTGCATAGGGTGGAGCTAACGCTGTCTGCTTGGCCCGGAGACTCCACCCATCCAACCTGAGCACAGCTGAGCTTCACAGACAATTGGCCTGGAGGTCAACCCCTCCAAGTGCTAACAACAATTAACCTGAGCTTAACTTCAGCAAGACTGTGCAACCCATATCCACCTCAGGTAACTGGGGAGGCTGAGCCACTGTCCCTAGTAGGAAGTCTACCACACAAAGCTAATTGACCAACTCAGGGAAGCAGCCACCATGCAGAGACATGGAAAGAAATCAGATGTGAAAGAAATGGAGGAAAAAAAAACGACTGGACATGGAATTCAAAACCACAGTTATAGGGCTTTTCAAGAGGCTCCAACAAAAGGTCGAGGCCTCTAAGGAAATAAGCAAGACCGCAAAGGAAATGAATGAGTCCTACAAGGAAATGAACAAGACCCTCAAGGATATGAACGAGACCTGCAAGGAAATGATCAAGACCAACGTGGAAATGAATGAGTTCTACAAGGAAATAAAGGAGACTCTCAAGGATATGAAAAAGGACCAACCAGAAATTAAGCATACACTGAATGAAATAAAAAATATTATACAAAGACCTAAAAGTGCTCTGGAGCACCCCAAGAACCAAGTTAAAGATTTGAAATACAAAGAGGTAAAATCCACTCAGCTGAAAAAGCAAGAAACCAAAAGAATCCAAAAAATTGAAGATAGTGTAAGGGGCTTCTGGGACAACCTCAAGCATACCAACATCCGAATTATAGGGGTGCCAGAAAAAGAGAGAGACCAAGACAATGAAAACCTATTTGAAGAAATAGTGACCGAAAACTTCCCACACCTGGTGAAAGAAATTGACTTAGGAGTCCAAGAAGCGTACTGAACCCCAATATATAGGAACCCTAAGAGGATCACACCAAGGCACATCATAATTAAAATGCCAAGAGCAAAATACAAAGAGAGAATATTAAAAGCAGCAAGAGAAAAACAGATGGTTACCTATAAGGGAGCACCCATACAATTGTCAGAGTATTTCTCAACAGAAACGATGCAGGCCAGACGGGAGTGGCAAGAAACATTCAAAGTGATGAACAGCAAGAATCTACAACCAAGATGACTCTATCCAGCAAAGCTATCATGCAGAATTGAAGGTCAGATGAAGTGCTTAGCAGATAAGAAAAAGCTAAAGGAGTTCATCACCACCAAACCAATATTATATGAAATGCTGAAAGATATTCTTTAAGAAGAGGAAGGAGAAAAAGATAAAAGTGTAAATTAGGAACAACAAATACACATCTATCAACAAATGAATCTAAAAATCAAGTGAATTAATAAGCTGATGAACAGGATAAACTGGTGAATGTAACAGAATCACGGACATAGAGAGGGAATGGACTGACAACTCTTGGGGAGAAAGGGGGTGCAGGAAGTGCAGCAAGAGACTGGACCAAAATCATGCAACTATGGGAGAGGACAGTGGAGGGGGGTGAGGGCGGAGGGTGGGATGGGTACCAGGTGGAGGGGAACTATAGGGTGAAAAAAAAAGGGAATAATGTAATTAATAAACTGAACAATAAAGATTAAAAAAAAAGAAAAAAAAACTATATAGAAATGGTGAGACTATGGCAGGTGATTAGGAAATAAGAAGGGAGAAAGAGAAGGCAACGGAGACAAAACAGCAAAAGAGTGTCAAACCCAAGGCGATTTAGGAGTTTTTTCATATCAGGACACCTGCTGCTTCAGACTAGAATATCCACTCTGAGGCTTTAAATAGGTGAGCGCCAAAGTGACACCAATGATGTCACTCTGGAAAACATTGATCCACTGGGGTGACGTTTCATAAAATTCTTCCGAAAGATGTCAACGTTATTTGTTCCCGATGAGGAAAGGAACGCCAGTCTAAGTCACACTTCCCCAGTCATTCTTTTTACAGCATAAATGAATGATCTTACCGTTTGCACTGGCAGACACTCAGAGGTGTTTAATCAGCTGTCTCTGACAAAACACAGCATTTTTTTTAAGGCTGGCACATTTACAAAAAAGAAAAACCAGCCTGTAATTCCTCCTAAAATGGAGCCATGGTTCAGCTCCATTTGATGAGATGACATTATCGTGTGCACCTCCTCATGAATGCATAAACAGAGCACAGCTTGGGATGTTCAGGGACGTGCAGAACATAAATATTGCGTGGGCTACATTAGCCAGGGCCAGCAAGGAAGGGCGTCTCAACCTTCCTACGCTAGGTAAAAGGAGAAAGGGGGAAGATGCTGTCGCCGAGGTGAGAGATTACCTGTTGGCTGCTGCTGACAGTGGATCATGCAGAGAGAAAGCCTTCAGCCCAGCAGAGGAGATAGGGGTGGGAGAATGGAGGGAATGGGTATCAACATTTCCTTGAGCAGGGGGACATCTGTGCATGCCAGACACAGAGAATTATTATCTTCCCTGATTCTTGTTTCCTTGGAAGCAAAAGGACGAAAATGCTAAAATGCATAGAGTCTGCTTGAGTTGGGCCTGGACATAATTGGAAGTCTAGGCACAAATGCAGCAATTACTGATCACCCACCGTGTGCTGGGACTGTGAATACAAAGGTAAGGAAGATATTCCTGCCATTGAGAAACTCACAGTCTCACTGGGGAGAACATAGTCAGGGCTCGTAATGGCACAGACCGCAAGCAGATATATTTCTTATCTTCAGCACTGCCGTCTGTCAGGTGGTCAGCATCTTGTGGGTGAGATGGAATCGCTTCTGCTTGAGTTCAGGAAACCCCAAACTCTCACTACCATCATTATGACCTCAACTTCAGCGAGGCGTTTCTCAGACACCACCTGAGGCCTGGCCAGAGCAGGGGCAAAGCCAAGCTCCTGCCCCTTCACACCACTTCTTAACGCAGCAGATGCCCTTGCCCTGGGCCTGGGCAGATGGCTTCCTAGCCACGCTCAGGGAGAACACATGTGGGAGGCAGATGAGGGAGGAGCTATGGAAAAACGAGCGATGAGATTCTAACAAATAAGACAGATTCTTGATTACAAGGGTTGCTCTGTGACTCAGCAGAGCTGTCCACTATCTTTATTTGACTATGAGCAGCGTAGGTTGTTTCCTCCAGGGGCTCTGTTTCCCAGATTGTCTGAGTCTTGTTATTGCATCAGGCATCATTTGGGCATCTTGGCCATTCTGAAGGCACTTGGCTCTCTTCGGGGCTAACATACATTGGCAGAAGGAGGGTGGGAGGGTAACAGTCCCAGCCAAGACATCCAAGTCTTCATGGCAGTAGGGAAGTAGGCCCGGTCCTGGAAAGTTTGATATTGATTAGTAATGGTAACAAGGATTAGTAATGGTAACAAGCAGCAGTGATTAGAAGGAGAAGAGAAGATACAACGTGTGTAGCACACACCAAGTGCCAGGTTCTGTGTTGGGGGCTCTGTGGACGTTCGCTGAGCTGACAGCGTATCCAGGAGGTCATGGGTGCCTCACATGTCCCAAATGGGGCAGGAAAAATACTGCGTTCAGGGGTTCTTGTTCCTTATGAGTTGTGAACTTCTTTAACTGACAATCCTAGGAATTTTCCTCTCAAGCTGGGGAAGTGCCAAGGGGAGAGCTGCGGACATCCAGGGCGAGGGCGAAGGGGTCGCCTGGAGGGCACTGCAGCTAGTGAGTCAGAGCGGGATGGGTGGCTGGGCACCAGCTCGCTGCTCTAATTGCATTAGCACTTCGGCAAAGTTCATGCCCAGCCTCCGCAGTGGGGCAGGAATGGAAAGGCTTTATTTAATTTCAATCAAGATGGTGTCCTCCATCTCCTTGTGACAAGATCAGCAGACAGCCTGAGCTCCAGTCTCCCCTCCTCCCGCCTGAAGGTCATTGCTCTCAAGGATGCTCCTCACTGGCCCAGGAACATGCAGGAGTGCAGCGTGCGCGTGCACACACACACACACACACACACACACACACACACACACACACTTGCTTTTCAACCTTGTAGGCTTCTTGACCTCTGGCCAACAGTGACCTCGGCTTCAGGGAGTCCATTCCATTTACGTCTGTGCCTTTCAAGGGCCCTCCCTTCCTATGGCTCCAGCCAGTGTGCTGTGAACTCTTCTATTTAGAATGGTTGTGTAGGAAGAAGGGGCTTCTTACTCAAATGCTAAGTAATTTCACTCCTTTTTCTTGGGTCCTTGAGGCTTCCACCAATCCTGGGAGTCACTCGTACTCTGGTACATTTAGGGGGAGATGTTTGTCTCATTCATGTCCATCCTGGGTCGAGCCATGTCTCCACCACTTCTCTCTAACACTGGCATCCCACTTCGGGATGCTCGCTTGGCTGGAGCTCCCCTCTATCCTCTCCCAGTGACACAGGAGGGGCCCTAGGCTGAGCGAGCAGGCGCAAATGAGGGGCTTATGTAGACATGGCCAACACCTGAAAAATGATCCATTATAGTATCGTCCAAAATGGCCTCTCCTTTCTCAGCCAGTCCCTGCCATCTTGCTCAGTGCCATTTTTTTCCTCAACTCATTCCTAAACCCTCAGTTTGTTTTGTTTTTGTTTGTTTTGTTTTGTTTTGTTTATTATGAAAAAGAATGTTAGTTCTATTTATGTTATGACTTCAGGGTTGGGTGCTGAGGGCTGTGTTTTTACCACCAAACGGGCTCACCGAGAATTCTGCCAAATAAATACCCTACCAGTCTGGAGGGAAATCATGCCTTTCCCTTAAGGAAGCAAATATGGCTGCAGGCAATGTGGTTGGAATCTTCTCTATCATATCACTTTCCTGATAGGTAGCAAAATGGGTACATGGAGACATGCCCATAACTATTCACTCTTGCAAATCAAATCTCTTTGCTGTCATTGTTCAATAGATCTATTTGGCTGAGTTAAGAGGGTGGAGGTACCTGGGTTATTTGTTCATCTTAGTCCGGCATCTGTGTAACACGCATCTCCCCTTTTTAGTTACTCAGCACAGTAAGTTTATTTCTCACTGACATACTCCAGCATGGATCGGTAGGGGGTGCTCTACTCCATGCAGTCATTTAGGGAACCAGGCTACTTCCATCTTGTGGCTCCATCTGCCTGTAGAATCTCAGCCTCTTCCCTTCAGCAGGCAAATGGGGAAAGGGAGCAAGGATTGCTTGTGGGAGGTTTATATGGATTTTGCCTAAAAGTGGTGGTCATCATTTTGACTCACATACTATTATTGGCCAGAATTCGGTCACATGTCCACACTTAACTTCAAGGGTGAATGGGAAATAGAGTGTAGCTGTCCACAAAATAGTGTAGAACATGGATGTTGGTGAACGCTATCAGTCTCTGCCACATTCTTCTAGGGGTAGTTTCCCTCTACTCCAAGGTAGAGCTCCTTTTAGTGATCAATTCAAGTTTAAAAAGAAACCCTGTCACCTTAATATGAGAATGGCCATCCAACTGAACCCTCCTGAATCTTTTTCTGGATAACTCCATTGGAGTCATAGAGCACATCTTTTACTGCTAGGAGGAGGATTACTGAATAAAAAAAAAGACACCTTTGGGAAATCATAGCAACTTAGTGGGAGGAGAATGAAATGTTCTCAGCTATCTCTTGCTACTAAAGATGTGAAGGGGATATAAATAAACATAGATTGAAGCACAAAAATTATAGGGTTTCAGTCTACAGGAAAAAAAAAGTGACTTTTTTTGACACTCATTAGTACATTATGTGCAGTGGGCTTCTGATTCTCCCAGAAAGAAAACTCCCTGGATAGAAGGCTTGATATCCAGAGAGAGAAGCTAGAGGAAATGCTTTCTGGTGTGCCTAAGACAGCCATAGATTATGCCACTTCTCCCTGTGGAATCACTTATGGTGATCACTTGGCTTTCAAAAGTGTCTCAGTGAGATGATAAATTATATGGTCATAGAGGGGCATTGAATGCAGAGCAGATATGCTTACATCTAACATTGCTATGCCAGCACCATGTTTAGAAACAATATCGGGAAAATGGCTAAGAAAACCATGGCTTATCACTAAAGAAAAAGCTGTCACATTCATGACTATGTGCAACATTAAAAACTCCACCTACAGTACTGCCATTGCCTCCTAACTGGGTACCTTGCCTCCAGTCTTGCCCCTGCAAGCGTGTTCAGAGCCACTGTGCCGTATTTACCTCGCACAACTCGAGGAGGTGCTGTTGCCATAGACCAGAGTAGGGAAGTGCCTACACCTGAGTTGCATACTACCTAACCTGCCCATCTGTGCAGAGCCATCCTAATGTGGTCCTCACTGCAGCCTCATCCTTATCCTATATGATGAAGAGGTAATATGCAAATTGACTGTCACACCCTGGCACAAGATGGCCACCCCCATGTGGTCACAAGATGGCCAGCAGGGAAGGGAAGTTATGGGCAATCAGGCCAGCAGGGGAGGGCATTTGGGGGTAAACAGACCAGCAGAGGAGAGCAGTTGTTGGGCACCAGGCCTGCAAGGGAGGGCAGTTGGGGGGACCAGGCTGGCAGGGGAGTGGTTAGGGGGTGATCATGCTGGCAGGTAGAAACAGTTAGGAGCAATCAGGCAGGCAGGCAGGCTAGCAGTTGGAAGCCAGCAGTCCTGGATTGTGAGAGGGATGTCCAACTCCTGGCTTAGGCATGATCATACAGGGATCCCAAGGGTTCCCAGATTGGAGAGGGTATAGGCTAGACTAAGAGAAACCCCTCCCCTTTCCCTGCTGCCAGTGCACGAATTTCATGCACCAGGCCTCTAGTCTATAATAATGAAAACGTAACATGCTAATTAGAATGGACAGTGAATGATCTTCCAGATGTCCTTCCAGATGACCTTCTGGATGAAGCCAGGGCTTCGAGGGCTGAGCCCCTTGCATCAATTTCATGCATCAGTCCTCTAGTTCTTTAAATGAACACTCTGAACGTAACATTTCTTGATGAAAAGCATTCAGTGCCTCCCCTTTGATGTCAGAAGCAAGTACAAACACCTGGTTTTGGCTAACAGGGAAGCTCACAATGACCTCTGTCCCTTGCCAAACTCCCTACCCTCTTCTCTTGCTTTGACACCTCATGGAGTCTGTGATGGTTAATGTTACTTGTCAAGTTAACTAAGCCAGGGGACGCCCATGTAGATGGGCAAACATTATTCTGAATGCATCTGTAAGGGTGTTTTCTAATGAGATTAACATTTAAAGTGGACTGAGTAAAGCAGATTGCCCTCCCTAACGTGGGTAGGTCTGATCCAATCAGTTGAAGGCTTGAATTGAACAAAAAAACTGGTCCTCCCCAGAGTAGAGAATTCTGCTTGACAACTTTCAAACTGGGACGTCGGCTCTGCATATTTGGGACTTACCAGCTTCTATAATCATGTGAGCGGATTTCTTACAATAAATCTCTTCCTTTCATCCTTGCTTCCAGACTTACTGACATCATCTCACCTTAATTACCCCGTAAAGACCCTTTCACCACATATAGTCAGATTGGGGATTAGGCGTCAGCATTCGAATTTGGGAAAGGGGGGACACAATTAAGCCCGTGAGTCCAAGCCCCCACCATGCCGAATTACTCTCATAACATGTCTCCAAACACTATGTACTTCATCCACCTGGGTCTTACCCAATCTGTGAAAAAAACACTTCCTTCTGCAGGGACTACTACTCCCAGTTTCTCTTAACTAAGCTCCCTCCTAAGCATCCTTGAATCTTACAGAGGACTTCCTCCAGGAAGCCTTCCTGGAGCACCACCTACAAGTCTAGTTTGAGGGTTCCTCTAGAGCAGTGGTCATTAGTCAACAGAGCCAAATATCAACAGTACAATGAACACCACTTCTTCAAAATAGACTCTCCCAGGCCATGGTATTTTGTGGAAGAGCCACACTCAAGAGGCCAAAGAGCCGCATGTGGCTCCCGAGCCGCAATTTGCCAACCACGGCTCTAGGTTTTTCATAACTCCTGACATACACTGCATTTACTTATCAGATTGCATAGTCTTTGCTGTCTGTCATTGCCTCTCTTTTACTCCACTGAACACTTACCATTTATTTATCCCTGAGCTTGGTGCCATGAGATATACAGTGAGTGCTTCTTAAATTTAAGTTGAAAAAATAGAATAAAAATAACATGCATGCTATGATTATAATTATGTAAAAACACTGAGCGAAAGAAGCACATTGAGAAGGAATCACACCCACATGGCAATAGTGGTTGTGTTTGTGTTGTTTACGTGGTGAAATTATTGGTGTTTGATGCACCTTTTCTCTGTTTCCCAAAGTTTCTGTAATGTGATGCTACCATTTTGTAACTTTAACAATTGCGGTTTGAAAGTCCACCCAGCATAACGTTTTCATTCTCAGCCTGCAGCTGGCTGGTTTCAGACTGTATTCTAAAGGAAATGGTTTCCTTGTTAACAAAAGATTTTGACAGGTGCCCTGGAGTTGCCCTAATGGAACTTGACATAGATGTTGTTAATTTGGGGCCGTGACCTACCTGGGGAATGGTTCATTACTGCTCTGTGGGGTTTCCATTGTGAGCACAGTAGTGACCTTGGCAGGCTGGAATTCTCCAGATGGCCAGCCTGCCCTGGGGAATGTGCATTATAAAAACGTACTACAGCTCAGTGCTGGGAGACCAGCGAGGTCTGGCCATTTTTCATTGAGATGAAGGTACCTAGCATTATTCACTAACTCTTAGCCTCACCCAAGGAGAGAGAAGAACCCAAACACCTGCAGGTATTCATAGCCCAGTGTAAGGCCCCCGCCCCTGCCCCCGGGTCCAAAGAAGACATCCTTCCTCGGGGGGGTCAATATCTGTTTAGCCAGGCTGTATTTTTAGTCTCAGGAGAGGAGCCAGATCTGGGATGGAAGTTAGAACTTCTGAAGGTAAAGGGATGTTGGGGGGTTGGGGATTGGTAATGGTGGGATGAGAGGATAAAGGGCAAAAGCCACAAACATGTGCTGAGCTCTGTGTGTGGCAAGCACACTATAGGGTCCCTTAATAGACCTCTCTATGGCCTCCGCCAGAGCCCTAACCCAGCCCCCTCTTTTTGGCTGCACGGCTACCTGCTCTTGTAAAGGCTGAAAATGCCAGAAACCCGCCTCTTCAGGCTCTCCTGCAGCTAGAACAGGTGATCCCCGTCTTAGCCAATCAGACCCAAGGAGAAGACTGTTGGAGGCTTCTAGGGTTTTCCTCCCCAGTAACATGTGGCGAAGGAGAAAAAGTGTTTCTTTTGCCAGACGTTGCCATAGCTACACGCAATGCCTGGAACTGTGGCAGCCACTTGGTGAGCGTGAGGAAGAGAGCCTAGGGGATGTGGGAGCAGAAATGTGGAAAGAGCCTGAGCTGTTGATGCTATTGTGGAACTGATGAATGCAGCTCACTTCCTTCTCGCCTGACCTCAATCCGCCTTCTAGCCTGGCCTTGGTCTGACCGGCAGTCCTGGGCAGCCCCGGTCAGACCCTCCCTCTGCACATCAAATGACTCTGGGCTTCGGCCACCACATCTCAGCATTTTCGTCTTGGGGCAGAACCAAGCTGCTGTCCTTTGCCCTGATGCTCCAAAGATATCGCTCCTGACAAACACGATCGGTTCCGTGATTCATGGAAGCTCCTGCTCGCCTGACCCCTGCTTGGCAAGACCTTAAAGGCTTTAAGCCTCATTAATCCTCAATCTGGCCCTGGAGACGGGAGCTTATTTATAACCTTGTGTGAGCTCAAACTCACAGGCACGTGGGTCCCACAGGTTGGATGGGCAAGTCGCTTGTATGAGAATCAGCCTCCAGGTCTGTAAACAGTTGGCTCCCTCTTCCTCTGTCACTTTCTCTCCTGTCACCTCTGCTTTGCTCTGTCTGTCCTCCAGCCACCCTGACCTTGTTTGCAACTCTTGAAAACTACTGATTCCCCTCTGCCTTGAAAGCTCTTACTCTGGGTGTCCTTCTGGCTAAGTCCTTCTTGTCCTTCAGATCTCAGCACAAATACCCCACCAGCAACTTACCCCAGTGCCAGATCCTAATACTATTAGATTGATCCGATTTCGGTACTTGGTCCAGTCATTTCTGTACTGGAGGTTCATGGAACAAGGATCCTTACCTGGTCAAATTCATCTCTTCATCTCACACTAAAACCTCATCATAGTTATCAACAAATAGCTGTCAAATGAATGAATTATCTGGAGACTCAGTCCTATGACAGGTCAAACTGGATTCTCCAAATTTCATACAGTAAAATTCTGGTGGAACCTATAACATCAACAATGATGACAATGGCAATAACACATATGGCAGAGACTCACTAAACATTCTACCTGCCCCTGACATTTTCCAGGCTCCTAGGAACTCAGTAGACTAATTCTGAATAGTGAGACATGTTATAAATCATGTGTGTCTCCTCAGGGTGGGTTTCTACTGTCTGTCTTCTACTTAGTGTGGTTAAATGCTGGGTCCCTTAGTGGCTACATACAGCAAAGCTCTTTCTCTCCCCTTCTCCCCCCATGACCCATGGTGGGGACATAGCTTGAGTGAGTGATGAAGTTCGTTGAGTAAAGACACTGGGATTTGGGGACTCGCATGTTACTGCATCATACCTAGCCTATCCTGACTAATTTCACAGCTAAGACTGCATGCCAGCACCTTTGCATATATTATCTCATTTACTGTTTACAGTAGCTTATAAGGTAGATATAATTATTATTATTGTCATTTTATAGATGAGGAAACTGAGAGACAGAGAGGGTGAACAACTTGCCCAAAGTCACACAGTTAGAAATGATTTGACTCCAGGCCATCTGGCCCCAAAGCCCATGCTTTTCATTACTGAACTGTATTTTTAAGAACCACTCCATTTTATGGGTTAAATGCTTTCATTGGCAAAGATAAACTATAAACTCCTTTGCCATTAAGAAGTCTCTGCCTACTGGTCATCATCAGAATCTCTTTGAGACGAAACCAATTTAAGGTGATGCCGCTCCTGACATGCTTCTCTTTGTCTTCTAATGAGCACTTAATCGAATGATGCTACCAGCATGTCTGCTTTATGGAGCCAGTCGGCTCTTACGCCAACTAATTTCAAAATATATGGATCTTGCTGCTTCAGACCTGAGGCCATATTGATTCTGGAATACACACTAATTGCTGAGAGCCCGATGCTAAGAAGAAAAGAAAAGGAAAAAAAGCCCTCATGTCAATATTTGTTACTAACCTTGACAAATAAACATTTTAAGTGATGGTGACTTTTTCCTCTTTTAAAGCTTTAATTACTGGCTTGCACACACTGCAATCATGTTGTTCTTGTTTGTGTTTGGTAGCCTGTAATCCATTTTAATTATATTCTTTGCTTATCAAGATCAGACTCCTGAACAAGGATAGAGCAGAATTTAACTCTCTCTCTCCCCATCCCCGCTTTCCTTATTCAATACCTGACAGTGTTCTGGGATTTAAAACACATCTTAAAGGTAAAACTTGCTCTTTAAGCTGAAAGTCAACAAACAAAATCATTAAGAGGAAGTTTCTCTCTACCTTTGACTAAAGGGGTTAGACAAACCTGCTTCCTCAATTAAACTTCGAATGTGAACCTTGTCAAGATGTTGAGAGGGGTTGTGTTGTGGGAGGCAAGGGGCAGCTAGGAGAACATGTTTCTTCTTGGCCTGGATGGTGAGTACAGGGGTGTTTTGCTCTTTAATAATTCATTGATCTTGTGCCTTTATGTTTTGTGCTCCTTTCCATTTATGTGTCCCATTCCTTTTAAAACATTTGTTACCAGAAATCACTCAGCTACTGTAGACCGAATGTTTGTGTCCCCCAACATCCATAAATTGAAACCTAATCCCCAGTGTGATGGTATTTGGGGGTGTGGCCTTAGGTCATGGAGGTGGAGCCCTCCTGAGTGGGATTAGTGCCCTTATAAAAGGGGCTCCAAAGAGCTCCCCTCTCCCCTGGTGTTTGCAAGGAACACAGTGATTCAGGGATCAAGCCTCAGTGAGCGATGAAGTTCATTGAGTAAAGCCATTGGGATTTGGGGACTCCTGTGTTACTGCATCATACCTAGCCTTTCCTGACTAACTCCACAGCTAAGCAGATCTGACAAAGTCGCAGCCAGCTTGACAGGGAGATCCAGAACAAGATTGCCCATTAGAGGAGTCCTGAATGGGGCGTGGCCAGCTCTAGTACCCATTCCCCCCATTGGCTGGGAAATACCCTGGAAGAACATGGCTTTAGCTCCAGAACTAATTGCACTCCTTGTAGCCAACTGGCTGTTATTTTATTTTTTAAAGATATGAGTAATATACCTCATGACTGTTGCAAATACTCTACAATGGAAAGGGAAATGTTGTGTGTGTGACCAGCCTCTCTGCACAGTACTAGAGGCCAATTTGAATTTGACTCCAAGACCATGTTGGCCTAACTCCCTCATGTGTTGAGTTGCTTCCACCCCTGAAATGTCCCATTGCCTCTGTCTCTGGGCCATCGTAGAGATATTTTATTGCCCACCACTCATTTCCTTCTTTCAGATGAAAGTCCCCGGTTTTTGTGTGGAGCTCCAAACCTCCCCAACTCTAGATGCATGTAGTTTGGTTGGTCTCCACACCTTCATGGTTAGGCTCATGATACAGGCCTGAGCCAGTCAATCGGTTCTACCCCAGCCACAGGGAAGGTTTCAGAGTTGGGCACACAACTCAACCACAGACTTCTGTGGAGCATGCTGGGTTAGGAGGGTGACTCTGAGAGCATGAGGGGCTGGAGGCCATTCTTTTCTTTCTGATAAAAGAAGGCTCCAGAACTGTGCAGCAGTCTGGCCACCAGGAGGGAAGAGCTTGGAGAAGTTAGAACCAAACCATCTTGGGGAACATGAGGGTGAAGCCAACGTGCTGGGTGGAGAAAAACCGAGTCTCCGTGAATGTGCCTGAACCCGAAATCTACCTGGATCTGCATCCAGAGCTGGTCTGCAGTTATAACTCCCTTTTACTCAAACCAGTTGAGTGGTTTTCAGTCTTTTCAGAAGAATCTCAATTTGAAAAATTTATTTTCATTTTCTTTACCGAAGTCCCCAGAGTCAACTGTCAAATCCATCGCAGCTGGTTAATTAACATCAGCCACATGCTTTCCAAGTAAAAGGCAGAACTTTTGTTTTAAATAAATCCATGCAGTCAGATTCCTTCTTCCTATGCCCTGCTCCCTTAGTGTTCCAGAACCTTCACCTACATGTTAGCTGAGGTCTCCCTGGGAAAAAGCACTGAGCAGTGACTGAACTCTGACTCTTTGAGGGCAGGGACTTGGAGCACTTATGGTCCCAGAGCCAAGCACAGGGTCTGACAGGAAGCGGTGGTTCAATCAGTAAGACAGAACAATGCCAGCTGGTGTCCCCAGCGCCCAGCCTGAAGCGGAAAGGCAGACACTCTCCCACGCCCTGTCTGTCTGTATGTATGACTCAGCCATTCCCTGCAGAGAGGGGGTCATTCAGGACGTCCCTGGAAGCGAGTCAGCAAGACGACTGGGCAATCAGAGTTCACCTGGTGTGGACCATCAGCCTCCTCAGCCATATGCCCCTCTCCTCTATTATCTGCTCCCTCTTTCTCTCTTTCTATCTCCTTTCTCCTCCTCCATTTCTTTTCTTTCTCCTTTCCAAGACCCCCATCCAGCCATGCTTCTGCCGCAAGCATGGGGGTATTCCCACAGGCCTCATGTACCTGTCGTGGTCCTCAGGACTCTGCTAGAAGTGGTCTTATCCCACAAGTCAAACCACGTGACACCAGAATCCTAGGGTGGGATATTAACCTGTATGAAGACAGATTTCACAAGTGAGGACTCTCCTATCTGGAAAACAAAGGCTAAAACGGGACCAGGATGAAAATGTGATGGGTTAGTAGCTACATGTTGCTGTGAAACTAATGACTGCAAAAATAAATGGTTGAAAATAACAACCTTTATTATCTCACATTTGGGTGGAGTGGGATGAGGTCAAGAATTCCAGCATAGCACAGTGGAACAGTTTGTCCCTAATCCACGATGTCTGAGGCCTCAACTGGATGGTGGCTGGAATCACCTGAGGGTTTGTCTACTCACATGGCCAGAGGTTGGTGCTGGCTGTTGGCAGAGACTCCTGTATGAATGATTGGCTGGAACACCTATACATGGCTTCTTATAGTGGACCGGGGTTTCTCACAACATGGTGGCCAGGTTTCCAGGGCAACTATTGAGAAAGACAGAGACAGAGAGACAGACAAGACAAAAACTGTATCCTTTTTATGACCTAGATCAGAAGTCATGCACCATCATTTCTGCCATACCATTAGTCAGAACAAGTCCCTGCCCAGATTCAAAGAAAGAGACATATCACTCCGTGGGTAGAGTGGCATGATCTGAAAAGCATGGAGCCAGAAATACTGTGATGACCATTGTTTTTAAAATACAACTTGCCATAGGTACTGACAAATAGGTCTTGCCCAAATTTCTTCCAAATATATGAAACACTAATAAAAGTTAACTATAATTGAGCACTTATTATATGTCAAGAACGGTGTTAAAGCACTTTACTGGTAGTAACTCCTTTAATCCTGCCAACAATCCATTGGGCTAAGTGCTTTTGTGTGTCAATTTTACAGATGAGAAAAATGTAATTTACACATGGGAAAATGGAAGCACAGAGAAATTAAGTGATTTTCCCAAGGTCATGGAGCTGGTTAGCGGCAGAGCCAGCATTTGAATGCAGAGTTGTAGGGGTTAGGGATCAGGGAAGGGGGGTGTGGAGCACTGTCATAAAGGTCAGAGTACCAGGACAAGTTGAAGTAACTAAGGAGCCCCTGCCTATCTTTCCACGAGGGTGCTTCAGACACCCTTTAGGCACTCTACTTCAGAGTCTCCTGCTCACTGGTCTCATCCCAACACCACTAGGTGACTAGCTCTTCACAGACTCCAGCCAGCTCTGTGCAGGGGCCACCTCACAACCTGTCACTCAAGCCTGTGCCTCCTACTTCCTGCCCTATGGCTTTCCTGTTGGCCTTGGGTCCTTGCAAGCACAGCCTGGAAGCAGAGGACAGTTAAAGCCCACAACCCAATATCTGACCCGTGGTCAGGGAGGCAAATGGACATAGGCATCCTCTTTCTCCCTCCAGCTAATCTCAGAGGTGCATTGCCTGTGACGTCTCAGACAGTCACCTTTAATGCTCCTCCCTTGGCTTCTTCCTCCTCCCTGCTTCTCATCTTCTCATTCTTCACTTCTGCTTCCCAAACTCTCACTTCTTCAAAACATTCCTCACACACATCTGCTTTTGGAGGAACTCAAAAGTCAGTGACTTTAGAGAGTGCAAATTTCCAAGAGTTGTTACAGACTGAAGTTTGATCCAGAATTATAGACTATTGGAAATGACCACCATGTTGGAGTTCAACTAAACCAGATGGGAAAAGGTGAACAATGTGCTGGAGCTGAAGAAAGCCAATTATGCCCATCTCTTCCCAAGAGTGTGTTCAATGACTTCATCGTGGAGGCTTGAAATCGGCCACAGGGGGAGTATTTACACCATAGAAATTGGCAAATATGACAAACATGGCTTTTTTTCCACCGAGAACCAGTGGTTACTAGCACACCATGCTGTCAATTTACATGCAGCTCTAACTGATTAATAATACCTGCCTGGCACAGCACATCAAAGTGAAGTCCAAGGCTATTAACAATGTCTACTGGCCATCTCTACTCCAAACCAAGGCTCTCAGTTTTTATAATTGGAGTAACAGAGGTCCAGAAATTTGCTTAAGATTACCCAATATTGGCAGAATCAGGATTTTCCCACTACATCACTCAAAGTACATTTGTAGATAATAGGTCTGTCACCAGGCCTCACTCCTTGGGATTAAGAGCTTTGAACTCACCTCTCACCCTGAGTCATAGGCATTCCTACACTGAGCACCTTATTTTTGTCCGAGGTAGTATTTCTCCACCTTCTCTACCATCAGATAAAGAGGGGAAGGCTGGCTTAGGCCATGGTGGCCAGGTCACATGCCAAAAAAGAGAAAGAAAAGAAAAATGGGGGTGAAGTGGGGAGCGAGGCTGTTATCTATGACAAGAGGCCTGGTGTGTGAAAATTCATGCAATGGAGGGGGGTCCCTCAGCACAGCCTGTCCCTCCCCTCACAGTCTGGAAGCCCTCAGAGGTGGGAGGCAACCTGGCAATCAGGGGAAGGTGATAACCCCATCACACCTCTGCTGCCGCCACTGCTAGCAGCGCAAGCCTTGGCCATCCCTGGTTACCTGAGCCTTGGGCAGCCCTGGGTGGCTGGGGGCTGAGGGTAGGTCCGGCCACACCATGTGCCTGCTGCCCCCTCCCCCCACCCCAGCTGTGCTGAAAGGACTGGGAGATTCCAGCGGGGCTGAGGGGACTGGGCGCCGCCATCTTGTGGCTATGGACACTGCCATCTTTGTGATGGTATGATGGTCAATTTGCATATTCCATCTTTACTAGATAAGATAATAAAAGTATGCTAATTAGACTGGATAGCCAAATGACCTTCTGGACAACGCCAGGCTGTGAGAGCCGAGCCCTTTGCACATATTTCGTGTATCAGGCCTCTAATTTTCTTTTCAAAACATTAGCAGTAGCCACAGTCTGTCTCAGTTTTTGAACACCGAATCTGAAATCAGTCTCCTGCCTCAGGGAGATTAGGAACATGAATCATGAATCTTTGCAAAGTACTGAGACACACACACACACAAAATCACAGCCACCAATGAGCTCTCACATTTTGTTAAACATTTTATTTACTTTTTCATATATACATATTTTATTGATTTTCCACAGAGAGGAAAGGAGAGGGACAGAAAGCCAGAAATATCGATGAGAGAGAAACATCAATCAGTGCCTCCTGCACCCCCCCCTCCCCCCAGGGATGTGCCGGCAACTAATGTACATGCCCTTGACTGAAATCAAACCTGGGATCCCTCAGTCTGCAGGCCGATGCTCTATCCATTGAGCCAAACCAGTTTCGGCTTGTTAAACATTTTAGACGGCACCACAAACATCTATTCTATGTTCAATGAAGTCAGCCGCACCTGCTTTCCCTTCCCCCGCATCCTGCAGCTGCCGAAAGCCCATGACCATGACCGAAGCCTCCCATCTGCTTGTGGCAGTTGACAAGGTGCTGCTTTCCTCTCACTCTCTGTTTTAAGAGGTAGGTTGTGCCTGTTGTGGAGAGGAGGGTGGTGGGCCTGGGGTTTGTTCCTTCTTCCTTGAGGAGCCCAGTAGCAGTCTCGCTACAGTGAGGCGAGTGAGAGGTCAAGGGTGCAAAGTGTGAGGACCGTGCACTTGCAGAATCCTGAGCCTGAGCAAGCACCTCCTTTAACTGCCTCAGCCCCGTCCCAGCCCTGCAGCCCAGCCGGAAGGTGGACAGAACTCGCGAGCCCTCTGAGAAGGAGAGCTTCTGAAGTCAGGTCCAGTGAAGGGCATGGGGGACAGTGAGGACCCTGGAGTGTGTCACAGAGACTCTCAGAGCCATAGGACCCAGACTGGAATCATGGTTCTCTTTCCAGCTTCGTGACTTGGGAAAATGCATTCATTCCACTTTTCCGGGCCCCAGTTTCCTCTTCTGTAAAACAGGGGTGATCATTATCCTGCTTTCCCTGTTGTGAGCACGAAAGGAGTTATGGATATAGACGCACTTTGGAAATGACAAAGCACTATAAATGTTGGTTATTGTTATTCATTTTGTATTAATAATATAAATAATGAATTGCATGATATATAAGTGGCAGGAAACATTATTTAAGTGTGATAGTTCCCAGATTTCCTCTACTGACCTATGAATCCCTGAATTTGCTCACTGCTCCCTAAAACGGAAGTACTTTCATTGTTTAAAGAGAGGCCAGATGAATTCCATAATGAGATGCAAAGAGATGCTGGGGAGAGAGCAATAGAAAGCCACATGGGAATATGGGGAGTAGGGAGAGAGCATACGAAGTATTGTGATAGATTATAATCGAGTTCAATCTTGGATGCTCTTTTAAGAGATGCAAATAGAGGGTCTTAGTTACATTTTAATTACTTTTGTTTTTTGGACAATGAATATAACACTGTTGTTAGCCCTTGGACACCACATGGATGTCCAAATATATTGGGAAATCATCATCACAATAGCAAGAGTGGCTGATAAATTCTGCCTCCCAGCTCAGGACATTCAAGGTCAAATCTACAAGATGAGATGAATTAGCCCGAATTAAGTGACAATCACTGTGAGTTTGGCAGGGTGAAATGATGCGGCCAATTACCATGGGTGGCTGAAGAGATACCTCCAGTCTCCATGTCCATCTGGGACCTTCAGTGTTCAGGAGAACTCTCAAGGGGATGTTCAAACAAAAACAGCTTGCACCCTTTAGCATAACTGTATGGCAATGATGAAAAATTTCGAAAGAAAAAAAACCCTCAAAATCTTGCCGCCCTGTTTACATTTTTCATCCACAACTGGGCTCAAGATGATGTTTTTAACCTGCCACTAGGAACAAGACTCAGAAAGGTTTTCGCACAGCTGGATGTCTTCAATCCAAAGGAGGGTGTTTGGGAGGAAAACAAATGTCCTCCCCCCCACCCCCGCTGAGACGCACTCCTCACCCTGCAGGGCTCGTCACTGTCATGCACATATCAAGGAAGGACACTGCCCAGCCTCACGTGGGCAGAGTGAAGGACAGAAGCTCAGGCTGCGGAAGGGAAGGGAGTTGCCCCCAAGACTGAATTTTAATTGCACTGCCTGAGCTGACAGACATCAGATCACACTCTGAGAGGCAGCAGTGCGGTTGATAAAGCATCTTTATCATTTTGGTAAATTCTCTAGTTCTTTGTCATCCATTTTATTAGCCGATCTCAAATTCCCCATAGCTAGTAGATGCTCAGACGAACACTGGACACTCCAAAATTACATTCCTCCTCCTGAATTTGCCCTTCCAGTCAATGGTACCTGGCAAAATCCCCATCGGTACCTACTCTTCTCTCTGTCTGACTTGCTGCTGAGTCCGTGATTCTCCCTGTGCAATGGTTCCTGAATCCATCCTTACCTCTCTGTGCCACTTCAGGTCTTTGACATCTTATCTTGACTCTCCTAAGACTTTCCTCAGTGGCCTCCAGGTTTCCAAGGCCATGTTCCTTCAGACCACAAGCACAGCTGCAGAGAAGATTATGTCCTCCCCTTAGTCAGAGAGTAATGCTGGCTTCCCACTTCCCGTCTAAAGCCCTCCCAACTCCTGTCCATGCCCACTGCGGTCTAGCTTCCTTCTCTTGCCCCTGTACTTCCTCTGCCTGTACCTCCCATAACATGCATGCAAATTCCCACCTTAATACCTTCGATCTTACTTCTCCTTCACTTGGAATACTTTCCATGCTCCCCTGGCTTTATTTCCCTCCTTAATAAATGCCAATCAATATTTCAGCGCTCAGCTTTAAAAACTACCTGCTCCATAAACTCCTGTATCATTTCAGTTAAAATGAATCCCCCTTGTTCTATGATTCCAAAGGCCCTTTGTTGGTACTCTTTATTCACAATTAGTAACTTCTGTATAAATAGAACTTTGGAGCTTATGAGATACTTCCAAATAACTCATCTCATTTGATTGTAACACAGTGAGGCACATGTTTTATAAATGAGGAAACTGAACAGTGGTGAGGACTAGGAGTAGAGTGATGGTAAAAAAAAATATATGGCAGACATTGCTATTCATGCATTTCTCCCTTCTATGATGATAGAATGCCTTATGTGGGAACGTGAATACCCAGCTAAAAACTAATTTACCAGACTCCCTTGCAGTCAAGTGTGTCCATATGATTAAGTTATACCCTATGGAGTATGAATAGGGGTGACGAGTATGACTTCTGAGTCCAGCTCTTGAAAGAAGGGTCTGGCCCTCTTCTTCCTCATTTCTCCTCTTTGCTGTCTGAAATGTAGACACTAGAGGAAGCAGAGCACTTTTCTGGGGCCATAAGGTGGAAGCCCCAGTTGAAGATGGCAGAGCAACAAGATGGAAGGAGCTTGGGTCTCTCATGATGGTGGAGCTACCACGCCAGCCCCAGATCTCCTTGGACGTCTAAGTGAGAATAACAAATGATTTCATTGTTTAAGTTGTTACTATTGTGGCCTTTTGCAGAGCAGCTAAACTGATAATGTTACCTATTACAAATAACTTGTCCAAAGTTATAGGGTAGTGAATGAGTCTAGAATCTGAATTCTTTCTGGTAGATGACACTGCACACCTTTATCACTGTGGTTTTTAAAAATATATTTTATTGATTTTTTACAGAGAGGAAGGGAGAGGGATAGAAAGTCAGAAATATCGATGAGAGAGAAATATCGATCAACTGCCTCCTGCACACCCCCTACTGGGGATTTGCCCGCAACCAAAGTACATGCCCTTGACCGGAATTGAACCTGGGACCTTTCAATCTGTAGGCCGACTCTCTATCCACTGAGCCAAACCTGTTTTGGCACCACTGTGATTTTTGATGCACACCTTTTCTTTCTCTTCATTCCTTCCTCCTTGCCTCATCCTCAGCACTTTGCTTATGTATTAAAAGAATATACTCAGTGCCTACAATGTACTAGGCACTGTTTTAGGAGCTGTGGATACCAAAGTGAATAAAACATGATTGTAGACCGCATATTTTGGTGGGGTTATACTTTATCCTGCAGGTAAAAACGCCCCTGGAATACCAGGATGAAAGGAACGCTTGGGAAAGATTAATCTGTGTGCACACTGTGCTGAGTGGTAAGATTAAGGCAAGCTAAATTTTCCCAGTGGGAGGAGAGAGAACAAATAGAGTAATGAGCCTAGACATTAAGTGTTCCAGCCACATAGATTAAGTCACAAACTGTCCTCAAATTGACTCTCAGAGAATCCTCAAAGAAGCCATTAAGCGTAAGACACATTTATTTACACAAATATGCAGAGAAGGAGGTGTTTTCATTAGGCACAATGATCCTTCCCTTCAGCCCATCACCATCACTGCCTCATGGGAGCTGAGCAGCTTAGAGTCTGCACCCTAAAAACGGACTCAGCACGCACAGGCTGCCTCTTTGCAGGTCTTCGGAGAAACTGGCCAATGTGGACTCCTTACCTGAAAGGAAAGTTGGATTTTCCTATTACCACTTTTTTCCCCAAGGGCTTCAAAACCCATCTCGTATTAGTTGATCCGTTTCTTATAACTTTACTGGAATGTGAGAGGACCGGAAAGGTATCTTCCTTTCTCATTTGGTGAAACCAAGGTGTGGTGCTTTAGCATGGCCCAGATTAAAATCCAGGCCTCCTGAGCCTCTCTGATCATTGTATGATGACGAGTTCTTCCCAGGCCCCAACAATTCAGCTTCACCCAGGTGGTAGAGTCCCAGGTGCCAGGAGGGCTCCAGCTGGGTTTTGCCTCCTTATCCCCTCAGCTCCCCACTGCTTGTAGATAAAGCTTGTCCTCTTCCTCAGGCCTTCTGGAGATTCAAAAAAAAAAACATTGTGAATGATAATAGATTATTCAGCATATTGAATTAATGTCATTTGTTTTGTTTTTAAAAAGTTGGGGAAACACCTGAGATTATAAGTATGAGCTTTGGCATCAGACCAATCTGACAAGTCAGCCCGGTGACTCCCCGTGCCTCAGATTCCTCACTTACGAAATGGGCACAATAATGCTGCCTGTGTCATATAGGCCAGGGGTCGGCAAACTCATCAGTCAACAGAGCAGCAAAACACAGTTTGCCAACCACTGTCATAGGTTGCTTCAAGGGTGGACAGTGAGCAGCATATGCATACCAAGCAGTTAGCACGGCACTAGGCAAAGTCAGTGTTCAATAAATATTAGCTAAGGGAGAGGGAAGGGGACAAAAAGGCAGTCTTCCAATATTTAAATGGCTGTAGACGCAAGTGAGACAAATCTGTGTGTCAGTCTTCAGCAAAGTGAGCAGAGGTGTCCTCCAAATAAAGCAGAGCGTGGTAACTCCTGGAGAGGATCCGCGGCAGCAGGCCCAAGGATGAGCCCCCATCCCCTAAGGTATGTAAGCTGAAATTTCAGTGACCTCTTGATGACCGGGCAGGGACTCCAGTGGGCAGGGACTCCAGTCTGCAGCGGGGAAATGGACCAGGCAACTCTAACAGGCTTCCTACCAGAAACTGTAAAACACAGGTAAGAAGCTTTCAAGGCCCAAAGACTCGATGTTCTTTCAAGTTTTTATAACTGCAGCAGGCAGCGATAAACAAGGGCTGTGTCCCTTAAAAACAAGCTTCCAGAGGTTTTCCCCCTCCCTCCTCCAGTGTAGAGCCCATCAAATCCCCGGGCAGGGAGAGGGGAGAAAACCCAACGAGGAAAGGTTCTCTTGGGAGCTTCCAAAAGGCCGAAGGGGAGAACCACCGGGCTGTCCGAGCCTTGGATTAGACATTCTCGCCGAGGCTGGGCCAGCGCGGCCTCATTGCCGAGGACCGCAGGGTGTGGGGGAGACAGGCCTGGCCACGGCGGCAGGTCTCTGAGGGCCGGCCCGTGGGGCCACTGCCTCCTCCTCGTGTCTATCAGCTCCTGTCCCAGGAGCCGCAGCCACTGCCATCCTCCCGTGAGGCAAGACTCTCTTCGGCCCTTTTGCCAGCACCAAACCCTGAAGATGCAGAGGCTGAAGGAACTTTCCCCACCGGTTGTCATAGCAGGCAGGGCTGTCAGACAGAGGAAAGGGTGGAGACAGGGGACCCACAGGACAACTCGATTTGAAATAGTTTCAGTTCGAACGTCTGGGGAGGATTTGTGTTTGGTTGCTCTGGCCCAGACCCCTCTGCCCATGGGAAAGCCAGTCCCCTATTTCATATGGTTCTGATGGGACTTCCAATCACAGGCCTTCCTCCTCCTGGTCACATGACCAGTGCCTGGCCAATCACAGAACTCCATTCACCTGCTTCCAGTGATTGATTCAAGACAAGGGGTGTGACCCAGGCAGGACCAATCAGAGCCTTCCCTGAATGCTATGCTAATGTGATCCTGAGAGAAAGGTGAACTCTTCACTGGGAGAGTGGACCGTGAGGGTCTGGTAAGGCCGGCACTGGCAGGGCTCTCCTTCCTACCCCATGAAGACAAGAACCTGCCAGAAGAGCTGAAACCGGTTTGGCTCAGTGGACAGAGCGTCGGTCTTCGGACTGAAGAGTCCCAGGTTTGATTCTGGTCAAGGACATGTGCCTTGGCTGTGGGCACATCCCCAGTGGGGGGTGTGCAAGAGGCAGCTGATCGATGTTTCTGACTTTCTATCCTTTTCCCTTCCTTTCTGTAAAAAAATCAATAAGATATATTTTAAAATATTTTTTAAAAAAGAACCTTCAAGAAGGAAGGCAGAAATGAAAGCTGGAAATAGAAGGACAAAGTCCTGTCCAAATCCAGCCATGACTTCAAGCAGCTCAACTCTTGGACTTCTAACTTCCACAAACAACGAAGTAACAATTTGATTTCTGTCACTTGCAACCAAAGCATGAATGTTGAGGGGACACAAACAGTCAGACCACAGCCGTCTTTTTCATCATGCTATTGCAGGGGGATGTCAGGTCACCCCAGGGGTGAGGACACCTTTGGTGAAAGGGAAATAAACGCAGGAAGTTGCTTGCTTTTCGCTCCCTGTCATTCTTGCTGGTTACCTGGGGAGTGACAGGCAATCCTGCGTATATCACATTCTAGCCCATGTTGGGTGCAAACTAGGGCTCTGGCTTCAGATAACTGAGCTACTTTTGAAAGCACAGGCTCTCCTCAATTCTTAAAATAAAAGCCCCCCCCCCCCCCCACACACACACACACTGTCAATCACACAGCCCATTAAAGGCCTGGAAATGACAAACCACCGGATTGTCAAGGTGGATTAAAGGCACAGACGGGGTTTCTGACGGTGTGATAATTATGCTGTCATCTGGGGCTGGTCCACTTCCCTGGCAGGGGATGCGGAGGAGCTCAGGGTTATCCTAACAGGTGGCGGAGGCAGCAAACTCCCCTAGTAACTCGCACCTGAGCAGGAACTGGTAAAACCAGGCCCAAGAGACTGAGTAGGTAGAGGGAGGAATGGGGGAGGGATGTTCTTGACATCTAACGTGGCCAAGATAGCCCTAGCTGTTTGACTCAGTGGATAGAGCCTGAGGACTGAAGAAGGGTCCCAGGTTTGATTCCGGTCAAGGGCACACACATGCTTGGGTTGTGGGCTCCATCCCCAGTGACAGGGAAGGGGGTCGTGCAGGAGGCAGCCAATCAATGATTCTCTCATCATTGATGTTTCTCTCTCTCTCCCCCTGTAGCTTCCCCTCTGAAATCAATAAAAACAGATTTAAAAAAATAAAATAAAATGGCCAAGATGAATAATAAAGAAAAAAGAAAAATGGCTACAGTGGACTTTAATTAAGCAAACCTTCCACAACTCATTTGCCCCAAAGGGCTCTGTTTGAGATGGAGTTTATTTATTTGCTCAGCAATTTACTTCCTCCCCTTTCCCCAGGGAGCCCCCGCAGCCAGATCTGAACCTTATGATAATACAGAGCCTCAAAGGAAACATAATGGGCACCCTTGGGGAGTGATTTAACTTGGCTAGATGAATTCATCTATGATATTTTCACTAAAAAATTTTTGAAAGCAAAGTTTCACAAACCTAGCTCAAGAACGAATTGCACAGCCCAGCCAGTGCGGCTCGTGGTTGAGCACTGACCTGTGAAGCAGGTCACGGTTCGATTCCCGGTCAGGGCCCAGGCCCAGGGTGCAGACTCGATCCCCAGTGTGGGGCCTGCAGGAGGCAGCCGATCAATGATTCTCTCTCATCCTTGATGTTTCCATCTCTCTTCCCCTCTCCCTTCCACTCTGAAATCAATACAAATATATTTTTTAAAAGAGTTGCGTTTCATGATAATCAAATCAGAGTCTTCCTTTGTCCTATAAATGGGAACATGAGAAATTGCTTTTTTTCTTTCACTTTGACCAGACCTTAATTTTTGCTCATGGGCTTTTGAACATGGGCATAAGATATACTCTGAACTCAACTGTTCTGCAAGTTTTGCGTAGGTCTCTGCTTCGCTCATGCAGTTGGGCAGTGCCCTCTTTGAGGGCAGAGACCAAGCCTTGCATTTTTCCTTGAAACTTTCCCAGAACCAGGTAACATGTTAGTCACGGAGCACAGACTTGCTCAACACAGTTTACTGGTTAGCCTCTGCCGTTCAGCAACACTGTCCGGTGTGACCGTCAGCCTGTCCCCCGTCACATTCCCAGGTGTGTGGGATGCTGAGCCACGGAGAGGAGGCTGACGCCACCCTCAGAGCAGAGGAGAGGCGGAGCCCCCGAGCCCCAGGGTCCCTGAGCTGCTGGGCTCGGCGGTCCTGTGGCTCTCCAGCGTCCTGTCCACATCACCACAGCAGGGCTTATACGAAGGAAGGGAATGTGGGCTCGAAAGAGGAGACACAGAGCCATGCCAACAGTCTTTCGAACTCCCGAGAAAAGCGAGGTCAGTAAAGGAGACTCCTTTGTTATCTAATGTCACAACGCAGATGACTCTACGCAGGATTGCCTGTCACTCCCCAATGCAGTTTGAGGAGAGATATTAACAAGCATGGCATGATGGCATCACTAAATGGCACTGCCCCACATGCCCCCAGGAGGTGTCAAATGCCACCGAGATGACAAATGCCACCCATGGCCCAGAGCAGCCGCACAGCTGGGCGGACGTCTTGTTGCTGGAGAAGATAACAAGCCTCAGTTTTGAGTGAAGACATCTCCTCCTTTCCCCTAAAAAGTTCCCCTTCGAATTCCGATTTGAGCCGTCACTCACATGGAAAACAGAGCACGCTGCTGACAGAACAAAGAAAAGCCACCGTTCATTGTATTTCCGAAAGTTAGATCTCTGTCTATGACCTAGCACAGACCCAGGGACAGGCTAACTGTCCCATACACCTTCATTCTTGCTCTATTCTTCTTCTTGGGGAGTTGTCAGGGACCAGTCTGTGAATTTACGTTCCCCAGATGGGCAGTCCTTTGGGCTGGCCTTCTCCAGGAAAGATGGGCAGGGATTTCTTTTTGTTTTTTCGTCTTAGAGAAATAGCTAGGATGGCGGTGAGCCACTTTGCACAAACTGTGCCCTGTGCACACAGGTGAGATGAGATGCTCAGCAGAGTTCATGGGCATGTGTGTAGCTCAGGGACAGGGCAAGGCAGGTGCTAATCAATATTCACTTCCGGAAAGATGGGTGCCCATGACGCATCAGGTGCTGCTGTCGGTGCTGAGAATACAGACGTGCCTAGGCCAGCCTCTGCTTTTGAGGAGCTCACCGGCCAGCCGTGAGGAGAAGGCTGCATGTAAACAGCCTTCCAGGGTGGACGGCTCTGGGGAGGGAGCAGCCAGAGCAGAGCTTCCCACCGGGGTGATACTCCAGTGCACCCAGAAGGCTGAATAATTCATCAGGCAGGCAGGGAGAGAAACACTCTCAGAACCTGTTCTTTGTGAGCTGAGAATAAAAAAAAACAGCATCCGCCCAGGAGGCCAGACTCATGGTGACCACGGTGTGAACTCTGAGCAGGTCTGGCCTTAAAATAACAATAGTAAGGAAGGCTTGAAGGAAATTTTATTGTCTGCAAAGAAGGATAATAATAACCAAAGCTACTTTAAAAAGAAGACCCATGTAAAGCATTTGACACTATGCTTAGCATATAAGGCCCCCAGGAAATGGCTCTGTTATTGCCTCACAGAAAGCTGGTGAAGGTTGAATGGGACATGAGGTGTTAGAATGATTCCTGAAACTACATCTCTGGAATTATTGTTCCGACTCCTGAAACTACATCTCTGGAATTATTGTTCCAGGCCCTGGGCCCAGCTCGGGTAAAGGCAGGAAAGCTAAAAGGGGTGCTGGCTATCTCTTAAAGTGGGAGCCCTGGACCGTGGTCAGGATAAAGGGGGTGTGGCAGGGAGGGTGTGGTATCTCAATTGAATAATAAGCCGATCAAGGCCAAAGGTCTTGCTTTGATCAGTTTTGTGATCAAACATATAAAATAGAAAATTACAAGGGACAAAATCACCATAATTTTATCTTAAACTGAGATTTTTTTTTACACATTTCAATTAATGAAAGAGTTACATAAGTAATTATAAATACCATCACATCAATATATAACATCTGTAAGAAATATAAAGGAAATTTTACAATAATACCCGTATAGCCCCACATACAGACTTAACAGATGTCAACATTGTAGTACTTGCTTCAGACCTTCAATTGTTTTTTAAAAAAAATAAAACATAGTGCTAATGCTCATTTACACTGAATGGCCAGATTATTATGATCTCTGAACCCATAATAATCTGTTCACTCAGTATATATCTTATATAATAAAAGGCTAATATGCAAATTGTCCCCTCAACCAGGAGTTCGACCAGCAGGCAGGCCAGCCAACTACCCATGTCCCCTCCTCCTGGCCAGGCTGGCCAGAACCCACCCATATACGAATTCATGCACCAGGCCACAATAATCTGGCTACTCAGTATATATGTATCACTCTCATATGTTTTCACTTTTAATACATGTATAGATCCACGAACAAAATATAGCCTTGTTCTAAGTGTCCTTAGACTTTACATAAGTGAAACCATACTGTATTATTTCCCAAAATGAGTGTTTCACTTGACATTGTTTTCAAGATAGCCCCAAGAAGTTAGGTGTAGATACAGTTGGTTCATTTCACTGCTTCATAGTATTCGCTTTGAGGTTTATACTTTGGCCCAGCCTGCTGCTTCTAGATGTCCCCCTAGGGAAACCTTCTGGTATAGGTATAAAGTGATGGGCCTAAAGCAAGCATGTCAAACTCGTGGCCCACCGGCTGCATGTGGCCCACAACGAATATTTTTGCAGCCCAGCCATTACAGTATGTAAGAAATGTTTTAATAAAAATTATGTGACTTAATTTTTACAATATCCTGTTATACATAATTATTAATAATGAACTACAATGCTCGCTAATCACTGATTACTACAATCGTGTTGTATTCATTTCCCTTCTGCACCTTACACGCAGATGCACCATTTCTCTCCACTGACACCAGCAGCGAATATTTTAGCAGTCGATGGCCATGTCATTGGTCTTGGACTGACTTGTTTGGTGTGTACAACAGGAAATGTTTCACTTTTGAAGAACAAGAAAAATAGGTTTATTTGCATTACACTTACTAATTTGTGCAGTTATTCAGTGTCTGATAAGTTAATGTTCAAGAAGAAATATTAACTTTATTAAAATGTTCTATTATTTTGTTAATGATGACTCATTTATTTCAGCCCTTTGTATTCAGCATGCCTCTATCGAAATAGGCCTATGTTTCTATCGAAGCGTTTGTTTTGTTGTGGCCCACATACACTTAAGCCTTGTTTATTTGGCCCGGGTTAGCCTTTGAGTTTGACATGCTTGGCCTAAAGGATTTCACTGCACCTCAGGGAAGAGGTGTGGTCCTGTTATCTATTGCTGTAACAAACCTCCCAAACTGAGTGGCTTAAAACAATAATGATCTCTCTCTCTCTTTTTAAATATATTTTGTTGATTTTTTACAGAGAGGAAGGGAAAGGGACCGAAAGTCAGAAACATCGATCAGCTGCCTCTTGCACACCCCCTACTGGCGATGCGCCCACAACCAAGGTACATGCCCTTGACCAGAATCAAACCTGGAACCTTTCAGTCCACAGGCTGACACTCTATCCACTGAGCCAAACCGGTTTCAGCACAACAATGATCTTTTTTCTGTTCATGATTTGGGCAGAGTTTGGCAGGGTCAGCACATGTGGCATCAGCTGGGGTGGCTGGAAAGCTGGGGGCTAGACGCATCTGGAGACTTACTCGCTCACTCACACATCTGGAGATCTCAGCTGGAGCGACCAGCAGGAGCACCACATGCGGCCTCTCGCAGCATGGCGGCCAACTTCCAGGAGCAGCTGTCCCAAGAGAGCATAGCAATGTGATGGTCACCCTGGAAGATGTCTACCATCACTTCTGCCAGGAAAAGTCCACCCCAGTTCAAGGAGAGAGGACATAGAGAAGTGAGCCCTGGTCTGCCCAGTTCAAGAGGAGTGTCACAGTTATATCTTAAGAGCATATAGGATGGGATGTATTGGGGTGGCTACTTTTGGAAATTATAATCTGCCACCCAACCTAACTGTCTGTGGTATAGTGTGCATCAATACACAAACACTTAGTTTATCTGCTGTTGGTTTTAAGAGCTATAAAAAGGTGGGAATTTTTTTTTCTCAAGACCCCAGTATAACTCATGCAGAATAAAAACAATGAAGTGGCCCTAGCTGGTTTAGCTCAGTGGCTAGAGCGTCGGCCTGCATACGGAAGGGTCCTGGGTTCGATTCTGGCCAAGGGCACAGGCCCGGGTTGCAGGCTCGATCCCTAGCAGGGGGCATGCAGGAGGCAGCCGATCAATGATTCTCTCTCATCATCGATGTTTCTCTCTCCCTCTCCCTTCCTCTCTGAAATCAATGAAAACTAGAAAGTTAAAAATCATTACAGATGAAGTGTTTGGGAGGAATAATAGGGATTTTGCTGTGGCCCCTGTGCAGGATGAAAACATATTGCTGTGGGCACAGAGAATGGCTGTCCTCCCAGAGATCATTCTCAGCCAAGGGCACAAGGGAGAACTCGTTTCTGAGGCTCCTTTTCTCTTGAGTGATGTGAACAAAACTCCCGGCTGTACATGCAGAGGGCTTGGAGAGAACAGGTGAACAGACAGTATCCTCCAAGGACGGCTTTGTTTTCCTGCGACAGAAAAGCCCTGCCTGGAGCGGCTCTGGGGCTGCTGCGGCCGCACAGCCAGTGGAGCCGGAGCCCAGGAGCTTGGGTTCAAACCCTGACTCTGCGGCTTGCCCTCTTTGTGACTCTAGGCAAAATATTTAACGCCTCTGTGCCTCCATTTCCTTGTGTGGACATGGAAGCTGCTGGTGCCACTTACACCTAAATTAACACTAATGGTTAATTCCGATTCGGCTTAGACCTGACAGGCGCTGTCAGGCAATCGCTGTGGTTAGCAGTCCCGAGGGAAAGTGGATTCAGACGCTTGGAAGCCACGTGCACCAAGTCCGGATTTAACCACAATCACTATCCCCAAGATTGGCCCCCAAAACCCTCCCTCCGAAGCAGGCCAGATGACTAACCTTGGCTCTTGATGGACACCCCTCTCTGCCTGTTTGCCTTCGCGTGTGAGAGTTGAAACAGGATGGAAAGCTGTGGGCAGGAAGGAGGTGTGGCAGGACAGGTGGAGGGCGCCCTCTGCGTGCCCATTTCACAGAGGAGGGAGTGCCAGGGGGCTCCTCCAGGGGCCTGGGGCTAAGGGAGCCGAAGGGAGGCCCATCCTCCTAACAATGTGAGTTCTCTTCCCAAACCCCAGGCTTCCCTGGCCTGGCTCCATAAAGGGCTCCTCTCCTCCTCTACCTACACCACACCCCCAAGACTGGGGGTGGAAGAGCAAAAGGGGTCCCCTTCTCAGGGTGGTGGGCTTGGGAGACTGGCCCACCAACCTGAATCTCCCCCGCTGTTGTTTATTAACGGAGTGACCTTGGGCAAATTGTTTAGTCTTTCCTTGGCCTCATTCTCCTTCCTTTCTTCGGGGAATTTGGCACAATGACTGACCTAGGCAGGGTGAGCCCCAATAAGTAAGAGCTTTACAATGGGTTGGGGAGAGGGAGCGTTCCCATGGTGATGAGAGGTGGTCCGGGCCCGTGGAATCCTCCTCCTCTTGCATCATCCCTGAGCTCCCAGGCGGAGCGCGGAAAACTCCCTGGTCGGGGTGCTAGGCTGGGGCAGAACGCCCTGGATGATGCTCGGAATCACAGGCTGGGACTAGGTGCCACTTGGGTACCTGCCTGTCTGCCGTTCCCCTCTCACCACGCCCACGGCACGCTCCTTCCCCTGCAGGATCCGAGAGCAAACGTAGAACGTGGGCCCGGGAGGGGGCGCTGTGCTCGCCAGGGATGGAGGAGAGCAAATGTGGGCGGGGCCCCGCGAGATGGGAACCCGTGAACCCGCTAACCGGACCAGTGCGCTCCAACCCTGAGATCCGGAGCTGGGCGCCGGCCTGCGATGCCGGCACCCCGATCTTCTCCAGGTGCCCTCCGTCGGGCTCGGGAGTGAGGGGACCATGCCTGCCCGAAGTGCCCTCTGCACCAGCGCCCGCCCGCCCTGCAAGCGCAGGGAGGGGGCACCGCCCTGCTTCGTCCACTCTGTACCTGGGGGTGCACACAGCTCCGCGAGGGAGGATGTGCAAGAGTGCTGGAGTGGGGGTGCTCATCGAGGTGCCCTGCCCCGCGCCCTCCCTCCCGGCCGGGCTCTGGCGGGGCTCTGCTGGATGGACCCAGGAGCCCTCGAGTGGCGGCGCTTTGATGTCGCGCGGCCACACGGTGGCGCTGCCGCACCGCCCGCTGGCAGAGGTGCGGGAAGAGGGGCGTCCGGGGAGCCTGTCCTGGCCAAGGGCGCTTTCCCCTGACCTTGCCTGGCCCAAGACCTGGGAGTCTGCAGGGTCCGAGGCAAACTGCGGGCCACTTCACCATCTCCTCACCTCCCCCACCCTCAGTTCCTCCTGCACATGCTGTCTGGACACAGACCCCAGGGCCGAGCCCCTTCCAGGCAAACTGTGCCTTCCTTTTCAGCAGGGAAACTGAGGCCCAGGAAGGCGGAATTCTGGCTTTTGTCTCAACCGCGAAGCCTCAGGCAAGCCCCTTTCCTGCCCTAAAAGGCAAAGGGATACTGATAAGCGGCAGGAAAGGACCCACAGGGGCTTACCCCCTTCCCTGTCCTGGTGACAGCTGCAATAACCCGATTGGTTGAATTAACCCGTTTTACATGAGAGAAAATGGGGCTCCGTGTTGGCCAAAGCCACACCGCTCAGAGGAGGTGTTCAGACCCAGGACGGGTTGCTGCCTGGCATGCGAACGTCCTGCCTCCTGCACCCCCGGGGCTCACACCTGTTTTGTTTTGACTGGGAGACACACACACACACACACACACACACACACACACACACACACACACAGCTGTAACTGAAAACAGCACTCATCCTTAGTGTGACCCAGCCTTCTTCTGTTTTCATTCTACACCGAGTCTTTTCTCTCTGCCTTTCTTTCTCTGCGTGCTGGGTACGAGCTGCTAGTGGCCAATAGTCTCAATTTGGAAAACACAGTCCTGGTGCGGGCTGGACTCTCCCAGCAGTAAAATCAGTGGAGAGCTGTCTGTGCACCGGGCCAAGGTCAAGGCAAAGGTGCAGGAGGACGGTGCTTCTCCGTGAGCCACCTGGCGAGGCGGTTACAGGGCAGGTCTGAGATGGGGCCCGAGTCCCCTGGGGTGGTCGCTGTGGACCCCACCCTGGCTGGAGCCAGGTCTCCTCCACGGCCTCACCATCAAGCAAGTTATAAGGAGAGCAAGCCTGAGACCAAATACCGCCACGCGCACACGTGCTCTTTGATAGACTAGAGGCCCGCTGCACCAAATTCATGCAAGGGGCTTGGTCCTCACGGCCCAGCTGCCTTGTGCCCTGCAGCCCCGCCCACTGGTCCTTCCGGACGGCTGTTCCAGAAGGTCATTTCAGAAGGTCGGTCTGCCATCTGGTCTAATTAGCATATTCACTCTTTGTTATATAGGATAGGCATGTGAAGTAGACGCAGCCTGTTCTTGTGAGGGTCCAACTCTCTGTTCTTCTGAGCCCTTGAACAAGAGCCGTCACGAAGGGTACCGTGGCCCAGAGGCCAAAATGCACCCTCGCTTTTCTCATGGTAACAGAATTGAAGGTAGGTGATGCTGTTGAGTCAGGGACCTCATTTCTTGTTCCTCCTCTTCTCCCACCAGCGTGCATCTGTGAGGAGGTCTGAGCCAATGGGGTGTGCACCTCCCAGTCTATCTCCTTTCTCCTTCTAGCCTCCATCTCTTATCTTCTAGCCCTTTCTCTCACCTCCTAGCTCCCTTCTCTCTCCTCCTCGCCCCTTCTCTCTCCTCCTAGCCCCCTTTTCTCTCCTCCTAGCCCCCTTCTCTCTCCTCCTCGCCCCTTCTCTCTCCTCCTAGCCCCCTTCTCTCTCCTCCTAGCCCCCTTCTCTCACGTCCTAGCCTCTCTCTCCTCCTAGCCCCCTTCTCTCTCCTCCTAGCCCCTTCTCTCCCCTCCTCGCCCCTTCTCTCATCTCCTAGCCCCTTCTCTCTCCTCCTAGCCCTCTTCTTTCACCTCCCAGCCCCTTCTCTCTCCTCCCAGCCCTCTTCTCTCTCCTCCTCGCCCCCTTCTCTCTCCTCCTCGCCCCCTTCTCTCATCTTCTAGCCCCTCCTCTCTCCTCCTAGCCCCCTTCTCTCTCATCCTCGCCCCCTCCTCTCTCATCCTTGCCCCCTCCTCTCACCTCCTAGCCCCCTTTTCTCTCCTCCTAGCCCCCTTCTCTCACCTCCTAGCCCCCTTCTCTCATCTCCTAGCCCCCTTCTCTCTCCTCCTAGCCCCTTCTCTCTCCTCCTAGCTCCTTCTCTCATCTCCTAGCCCCCTTCTCTCATCTCCTAGCCCCCTTCTCTCTCATCTCCTAGCCCCTTCTCTCACCTCCTAGCCCCCTTCTCTCATCTCCTAGCCCCCTTCTCTCATCTCCTATCCCCCTTCTCTCTCATCTCCTAGCCCCTCCTCTCACCTCCTAGCCCCCTTCTCTCTCCTCCTAGCCCCCTTCTCACTCCTCCTAACCCTCTTCTTTCACCTCCTAGCCCCCTTCTCTCTCCTCCTCGCCCCCTTCTCTCTCCTCCTAGCCCCCTTCTCTCTCCTCCTAGCCCCCTTCTCTCTCCTCCTAGCCCCCTTCTCTCTCCTCCTAGCCCCCTTCTCTTTCCTCCTAGCCCCCTTCTCTCTCCTCCTCGCCCCTTTCTCTCTCCTCCTAGCCCCCTTCTCTTTCCTCCTAGCCCCCTTATCTCCCCTCCTCGCCCCCTTCTCTCTCCTCCTAGCCCCCTTCTCTCTCCTCCTAGCCCCCTTCTCTCTCCTCCTAGCCTCCTTCTCTCTCCTCCTAGCCCCCTTCTCTCCCCTCCTCGCCCCTTCTCTCGCCTCCTAGCCCCGTCTCTCTCCTCCTCGCCCCTTCTCTCACCTCCTAGCCCCTTCTCTCTCCTCCTAGCCCCTTCTCTCACCTCCTAGCCCCCTTCTCTCTCCTCCTAGCCCCCTTCTCTCTCCTCCTAGCCCCCTTCTCTCTCCTCCTGACTGACTTCTCTGAGCTTGGCTTCCCCATATCCTCTGGTGTGTCTGTCTTCACCATTCCACTCCTCCCATTGCTCCATGGTCTCTCATCCAGAATTAAAACCAAGTGCTGAGATTCGTTAAAAAAAAAAAATTCTGTCATCCCACTGCCCTGCTCCCTCCTTCTGTCCCTTGTCCCATGTTCTGTCTTCATATCACCTGTGCGAGGGGGCAGTTTTGCTCCACACAAATAAACACAACACCACTCAAATAAAACCCTCAAAAAAGGCCTTTCCCTGCCTGGCCAGCTCACAAAATCACTTCTTTGTCCTCCTGACCACATACAAATCCGATCAAGGTCTTCCTTGGCTTAAATCTCTGCAGCATCTCTTTGCTAGCCTGCGCTCATCCCATCCCCATCGCCATGGTTACCAGGCCCTTGGTGCCTGGGTCCTGGCCTCTCCATGTGAGTCTGATATCTCTCTGCTGGCCCACAGCACCCCGGGGCAGCCCCTGCCCAGCCACTTAGCCTTCCCGGAATGGGCCTGCTTGTCTCGCCTTCACTCCTGCGCTCCTCACTGTCTGAGCCTGGGCTGCCTCTCCCTTCACGCTGCCCATGGTTGCTGCCTCGCCCCCCCTATCCCCAAGCTCTCCCTGACTTCTCAGGCTGAGGGCGAGGCTCCTCCTCTTCGGTAATCAACTCCGGAATGCCAATCTTAGCTCTCAAAACCTCACCACTTTGAGCCTTACTTGTCTCTCTCCCCCACAGGATGGAACTCATAAGGGCAGGTCTGCAGCCAGCGCGGGTTTATATCCTAAGTTTCGCACAGAGGAGCCCTTAAGAGCTGTTTGTTAGGTGACTGACCCACTGCTCCCCAGGGAGTGAAATCGACTGAAGGGCCGTCTGCAAGGACGGCTTGGCAGGCAGGGCTGTGAGGAAGGCGTGCTCCGGGCAGCGGGTCCAGCTCAACCAAGACTCCCATTCACTCCGAGCCCGTAGTTTTCCTCCACACCCGTGGGCCAGATCCTGTCCTCTTCCCCTATCTCCTCCTCCGGGACCCACCATGGTGTCCCCCCACCTCCACCCGCTTCCACTGCCACCGTGAGCGCTGACCGTGCCTGTCTTCATGGAGGGGGTGGACCATGGCCTGGACCTGGAGGTGGGTTTGTCCTGACTGAGGAGGCTCCTACATTGTAGGTGACCATGGAGGGGGGTCCCTTCAGCAGAAGGGGCAGGGCATCCCAAGGGGTTCTCTTGGCCCCTTTTTCAAACCCACCCACCCCAAGAAGGCTGAGCTCCCTCTCCCTGGAGGGACTGTATCACTCCGGGATAGGCTAGGCCAATCATGGCAACAGAATCTATGGAATGGGGTTTAAAGCCACGCGATGCATCACTCTCTCCCGTGATGTGCTCGCTGTATGTCGGCAGAACGGCTCCAAGGATGAGAGGTACCCACAGAGCCAGGTCTTCAGAGAGAGCCTGGAGCGTGGCCTGGAGTGACCCACTGCCGCCACTCACAGCTCCCCAGCTAGGCTGGACACATGCCCCCCCCCCAACCCCGGACCACAGGGGCCAGTGCACCCACAGGGCACTAAGGACTGGTGAGGGAGGAGGAGAGGGAAATCCAGAAGGGGCAAAGGGGAAACAGAGGCTTTAGATAACGAAGCAAAGCTGGTGGCCCCTGAATCAAAGCAGCTTCACCTGTTGGTGGCAAGGCAGCTGCAGGCTTGAATCTGGGCTTCATGGGGACAGGGTGGGGAGATTGGAGGGAAGGAGGGTGTGCTCACTGGGCCGCACTGTGCCTTTCCCTCCCCCAGCCTTTCCTCTGGGCCTGCTGGAACCCAGCCAGCCCTGGGACCCCGCCAATCCCTGAAATTATCCCCGTAAATACAGCCAGCATTGACTTCTCTCCTCCCCCCACCATGCACTCTGCCATTTAATCCGGCTTAACCTGCATAAACCTCTACGCTGTTGGGTGGTGTTCGCTCATCACTGTGTCCTGATGCGGTCTCTTCTTCCCCATGGCAAATTCCTTGAGTTCAGAGTCCATTTCTATTCATTTTCTGTACACTTCCTCCATCCCACGGGGCTAGGCATTCACTCCACATTTCTGGCTCCTCACCATGTGCTCTGCCCAGATAAATGGGCACAGAGATGAGTGTGAAGGGGAGGCTGAAGGATGAGGAAGATGCGACCCCTACAGCAGTCTGTCAAGGGGCCCACCAGCTGCCTCAGCGGAAGCAGCTCATCTTTCGACACCCAAACCAGCGTTGTCTATTTTCTTTAATGCAACATCATCGCTTCTGTATGGCGATGGCTTCGCAGAGGTGAGTCTGTCTGGCATCCCTCCCTCTTTGCTGGGCAACAGAGGCCTCTGGTCACCAGTAGCTGCTGGGCATTGGAGCTGTGGCTGTGAGGCTGAGAAGCGGAATTGAGAGACGTTGTACATGTAAAAGAATACGTCCGATTTCAAAGGATGTAGATGATGAGGAAATATAAGATATCCTACTAATATTTTTTTCCATTGCTTATATTTTAAAATAATAGCATTGCAGATCTAGGGCATTAGGTATCTTTTTTAATTTTTAAAAAAATTTATTGATTTTTCACAGAGAGGAAGGAAGAGGGATAGAGAGTTAGAAACATCAATGAGAGAGAAACATCCATCAGCTGCATCGTGCACACTCCCCACTGGGGATATGCCCAAAACCAAGGTACATGCCCTTGACCGGAATCAAACCTGGGACCCTTCAGTCCGCAGGCCGATGCTCCATCCACTGAGCCAAACCTGCCAGGGCTAAGTATCGTTTATTGTTAAAAATAACCCCATTGCCCTAGCTGGTTTGGCTCAGTGGATGAAGCATCGGCCTGAGGACTGGAGGGTCCCAGGTTTGATTCCAGTTGAGGGCTCATGCCTGGATTGTGAGCTTGATCCCCAGTAAGGGCGTGCAGGAGGAAGCCAATCAATGATTTTCTGTCATCATAGATGTTTCTGTCTCTCTCTTCCTTTCCCTTCCTCTCTGAATTCAATAAAAATATTTTAAAAAGTAACTTCACTGCCTCGTACTTTGTAAAAATGCGGCTGTTAGAACGTTGAAGGTTATATGTGTGGCTTCGGTGTGTTTCCTCCGGGCAGCTGGGCTTGACAAGCCCAGAGAACCCGCTTTTGGGTTGCCCGTTCCTAAGCTGTGAGTGGTGACGTGTGATCCCGCCCCGCTGTGGGAAAGTTCTCACAAGATTGGCATTCAAGGCTTGGAGCATGTCATTTTGTCTCTCTTTCTTCACCTTGCTGTTTTTCTCCCAAACCTATGGCTACAAAGCAAACTAAAAGCATCCTATGTATTCCACTGACTGATCTGCAAATCCTAACTGAATAGCAACTGCACACACACACACACACACATACACACACACACGCACACACACACACACGCACACTCCTACAGGGACCAACATTTCCCATGTGTAAAGTGACATGCCTGATCGCTGGATTAAGCGGCGGAAATTAATTATTACAGCAATTACTCGCCCACTAATTATTCGAACGCCAGACCTGACATCGTCCTCCTGGGAGCCACCTTCTGCTTCCTGGATGCGTCAGTCTGGACAGGGCAGCTCAGGCCGATGCATTTTAAAAACGCTTTCTTCCGCCCTGACCAGTTTGGCTCAGTGGATAGAGCATCGGCCTGTGGACTCAAGGGTCCCAGGTTCAAGTCCGATCAAGGGAATGTACCTTGGTTTCGGGCACATCTCCAGTAGGAAATGTGCAGGAGGCAATTGATGGACGTTTCTCTCTCATTGATGTTTCCTACTCTCTCTCCCTCTCCCTTCCTCTCTGTAAAAGATCAACAAAATATATTTAAAAAATAAATAAATAAAACGCTTTCTTCAGCTGCACAGTTGCCGAGGAGAGCAAGGTGCATTTGCTTGGGGCAATAGATAGGAGGCGGTACACCTTATGCCACAGAAAATAACAAGGCGGGTGGATTCCGGCACCCATCTCTCCAGGCCGGGAGGACACCGAGTGCCTGAAAATGAAACCGCCTGGTCTTCAGGTGGCCGGTCGGTGCAGCGTGGAGACACCAGCGGGGCAGTGGGAGACACCGCCGTGTCCCTGCTGGGACAGGCTCACGCCCAAGCCACCGTCCCTGTCCCCAGGGGAAGGGCTCTGTCACCTGAGAATCCTGAAGCTGTGTCTGTGGGTGGTCCCTTTGAATTCCTTCCCAACCACCTTTTTGTTTCCTCTCCATTGTACCCCTGGCTGCCCAGGCGGCATCACTGGCTCTGCTCTCTGCAGCAGAGTCCGCGGGGTGTAGGAGAGATTCCCTTGAGCGAACACATCCAGATCAAGACTGAGGGTTTCCAAAGCAGCGCCACACAATGGGCCTGCTCCCCCAAGAGCGCGAGGGGGCCGGCCTGCTGGGCACTTGTCTCTCCGTTTCTCTCTGCCGAGGGGTTCTGCCCTCATTCAGGAGGCGTGTGAGGGTGGACGCCGCTGAAGCTGGGCCAGACGCTGTTCTGAGGATGAACATCATCTCAGTCACTTATTCTTTTTGCACATCGGGGAAAGGTTTGAGCTCAATGGCACGGTGTCAGCGCAACATTTTGCATTTTTACTCCCTGTAAGTCATCTAGGTAAAGCTCCATTTAGGAGCACAAGGGGCCACCAGGTCAAATGCCCCTGACATAATCCTATTGTTCCTGCTTTAAATCTGGCAGTTTAACTCAGAAAATTATTAAGCCGGGTGTCAGGGAGTGTCAGAGGCTGTGGCTTCACTAAAAGCCAGAAGAGAAAGTCCAGTGTGTCCCGTGTCAGTGAGGCTGGCCCAACTCATCCAGAACCTTCACTCTGGAGGTCAAGGCCAAACCTGTGTTAATCTCTTCCAAAACGGTGAGTCCTCCAAGCAAATACACAAGCCCCAAAGTGACAAGGTTACCCCAGATGATTCCTGTTTCTCTTAGAAAGTGTCACTGTCTATTGGTAAAAGGAAATTAATAATAATAATAATAATAATAACAACAACAACAACAACAATAATAATAATAGCAGCTGTCCACGGCACTTTATCTTCAGACACTGTGTTACACCTTTTAGAATATTATTTTATTTAATCCTTATAATATATGTTCATTCAAAATATATTCATTAAATGGCCGTGGCCTTGAATACTCCCTCCCTCAGAAGGCCCTCATTCCATAACCATGGGAATATTGGAGGCGGGCCCAGGACAGTGCCCTGTGCCACACCCCCTCCGCCTCCTCTGACTGCAGCTGTGGTGGATGGACAGCTCCCACCTCCAGTGGCCTCTGATCTGGGGAAGGAGGGAGGGAGGGGCCTCATCCCACGAGCAGGTGCAGCTTGGAAGAACAGGGCAGTTTGCCTCAAAGGAAGAGATGTAAGATGTAGAGTTGTCAGGCCTTTCGCCCTTCAGAGAAATACTCTCCACAGAATTCCTCCAATACTCCTCACTAGGAGAGACCCCCCTTCCCGGTAGGGCTCAATTGGCCCCCTGGATGGACTTTTCCTCCTTCTCTGTCCCCCCTCTCACGGCTGCTTCCCGCCTGCCTCCTGGACCGCCTCACACGTACACTACCTGCCTTTACATCCTAGTCTCAACTCTTCTTCAAGGATTGGTACCCCCATTTAACAGATGCAGACTTTGGGGCAGACTTTGGTACCCCCATTTAACAGATGCAGACATTGGGGCAGACTTTGGTACCCCCATTTAACAGATGCAGACATTGGGGCAGATTGTCTTAAAGTCTCACAACCGTAAGTAGCAGAACCAGGACTCACACTAGCTTTGTCTGACCTTAGAGCCCATGAACCCAACACCTATGTGCCACTATCTCCCACCACCCACTTAACCAGAATGTATACTGAGGAAATACTGGCCTGACCAGTCCTTTTCAAGGCAGCCCATTCCATCACTGGGCAGTTCTAAAGATCAGGAAGTTCTGATTGATATTCACCCCATATCTACATCCATGATGCGTCATTCTTGTATGTATTCCTCATCAGCAAACATCGACTCATTAGTATCCAGGGGCCAGGCACTGGGCATGGCTCAAAGGAGGCAGACCCGTTTCCTTTGCTTGCAGACCTTCCTGCCTATGAGTGGTGAACACTGTGCAAGGAAAGGGGCCTTCAGGGGATTAGGGGAGCACAGTGTGACATCACCCATCCAAGCTCCCCTCTGCAGCACCCTAGAAAAGGATGCTCCCTCGTCCACACAACAGTCCTGCAGGAAATGGCTACAGAGATCACCTCCCCTGAGACTTCTGTTGTTCATGCCCATCAGCCCAGCTTTGGATGGGCCACGATGGCAGGATGAAGCCCACACGCAGGTACAGTCCAGTGAAAACCAATGCAGTGTGCATTGCCATAGCAGGAGGAGAGACCCAGTCCTGGGCAAGGAGGGTGGAAACCGTGGCCAAATCCTTGAACTTGTCCCCAAGTTCAGTGTCTAACAGACCACTTGGGGTTTTTCCTAATGCTGAGTCATTCAAACCCTGCTCCCTAATTCTCCTTCCACTCAAAACGTTGGCTGCACAGACCCAGGATGCCCAATTAGATCCTAGAGAGCCCCAAACAATCTTATACTCCATTTCTCCTGTGTTTCAGCTGATAGGTGAGGTAGTAATTGACTTGGCCAATTAGTGGGCAGAAGTCTTTGGATTCTGTCTTCTGAAAAACAGAAGTCCTGAAGCTGCTAGACTGGTATGCTTTCTTAGATTTCAGAAGGTCCCAGGGCAAAGCAGCATAATGTTTGGCAGTTAGGTTGCTGCGGAAGGCAGGGATGGCTCAAGAGCCGCCACGGAAGTGACTTGTTTTCACCTGGTTCCCCTGCGACATAAATCGGTGCTCCAAGTTTGATTTCCTTTCCTCGGATCTAGCAAGTTCTCATGTGGGTTTTTCCTTTATGGGTGCCATTGAGATGAATGGAATTCTAGACACTCATCCCTGTAAGTCTTGAAAAGGTAATGCTCAGATTTCTGGGACATGAAGCTGCAATCTTGAAGCAGCCATCCATCCATCCACGCAGTCCATCCTCCCTCCCACCCTCTGCCTTTCCTGATGGTTCTACAGGCTTTGTCTCCTCCACTACAATTGCCAAGGGGTAGAAATCAACTGCAACCCCAGGAAGTCCCGTCTATCTGCCTATGTCGCTTTCAACTTATGAATGTATTCAATAATTATCAAGCGTGTACTACATGCCAGGAGCTATGTCTGTGACTGTGTAAGCCCTTGAGACACTGCGGCAAATAGATCTCTGCCCATGGGGCTTGAAGCCTAGACACGAATAGACATTATGCAAACACGTTTACAAATAACTGGTACCCCTGCAATCGACATCCTTAAGGAGAGTAGAAGGTGCTATGTGAGTCTATAACAAGAAGGACCTAACCTAACTGGGTGCCCCCAGAAGGTGACATTTAAGCTGAGAGATGGAGGAGTAGGAAGTGGCTGCTAGCAAAGTAAAAAGAAGGAAAGGAGAGAAAGGGCAAGCGATTTAGGCAAGAAGGGCCTACCTAAGGGCAGAGGTATTGGAGTCTAAAGGCCATGGCTAAAGGGTAAGAACAAAGGGGCGAGGGATAAAGGGAATGTGGGTTGGAGAGAAGGTTGTGGCCCCATAGTGTAGTATTTAGGGGGGAAAAAGGAAGCCCCAAGGGAGAATTAAGCATGTGATGGTAGAGTCAGATTTGTGTTAGAATGCTGCTAACTGTTGTCTGGAGGATGGGCTGAGGGGAGAGGAGAGAAGCAGAGAGAGCTGTTAGGAGGCCAATGCATGGTCCAGGGAGGTGTGGCCACGCTAGGATGGGAATGAGAGCAGCAGGGATGAAGAGAAGTGGGAAGTTCAAGGCACATTTTTGAAGGAGCTCACCAGGACTGCTTGGTGCCCTGTGGCAGCCTGAGGGGGCCTCTGGACACAGCGCACAGCTTCAGACTGAGCCAGACTCTCAGCAGCTCTCCTTTCGATCCAGAGCTGCACGAGGGTCTCCAGGGTTAGAGGGGATGGCTGGCTGCCTTGCTTCCTGCCCATCCCTCCCTCTCCTGTTTTTTCTGAGATTGCAATGTGCAGGCAACAAACTGGTCTCTAATGGCTTCTTGTGGATCAAGTGTGTTTACACTCAGGAGAGTGTAAATTTAGGATTTTGTGCCTCCCTTTTTTCTTCTGGCCTCGTTGGCATATATACCACCTCTCTTTGTCCTGTGCTCATGGCAGACATCACTAATCAATCATGATGCTTTTCCTCAAACTGAACCTTCAGGAATACTCTCAATATAGTATTTCAGGCTCTTCAGTTGTTGAAAGTTGGCATGTAATATTATACCGATTTGCCATCCTTGTTCTTGAATTTTCAATTAAAATAACCAACCTGGAGAGAATCTTTAAGTAACTATTTGGTGGAGGTCCCAAGCTTTTCGGTAGGTAAGCCTTTTAGTGATCCTAGGTAGTTAGTCATCAATTCTTCTTTGAAAGATGTCCATGGTTCTTGATGCCCCACCTCATACTCTGGTACTCACCCTGCATTGGTTCATCTGGACAACAGTTTCCTTTTCACATCTATCGAAACCCTCTCCTGCCTTCTTTCCAGAGAAAGATCTCCAGGGAGTTCGAGGATACAAGGGACTTGGTGTTCTGAGTTTCTTACCCTTCCACAGCTTGTCAATTGCTTGGCACTCATTGCCCGTGTGTGTCTCTGTACCCAACAGAAGCGAGCACACATTTTAACAAGAGCAAAAAAAACAACAACGTTGGACTTTCAGAGTTTTTCAGTTCACAACGATTGGGCTTATGCACTCATCAACCATAAGACAGGGCTATTCTATCTACGTTGAAGTATTTTGAATACTTGATCCTCACTTCCCCTCAGTAATGGGGCCACAAGCAGCCTCTTGCGTCATAGCCCGTTAGTTGGAAGAAAGCCTGGGAGAAAACGCTCCAGAACAGCTTTCTGGGCCGTGAACTGAGTCAGGAGTGTAAGCGTGGTTCCCTCCTCCGGACCCTTGGAATCAGACCTTCCTGCCCCAATCACCTTAATAAATATTTGCAATCCCAGTTGCCTGCCTGGCTTCACCCAGACACCACGATGAATGGTGTGGGGCTCCTTGTACACTAGGGGGTGCAAGCAGGCTTGTTATCTAGTTCGGCCCTAAAAAAAATAAAATTGAAAAATAAAGATCTCCCCAGCCAAGGAGAGAAAAGACGATGACGAGGTCTGGAAAGTGCTGAGAGTGGAAGGCTGTTTTGGAAGCGGGTCTAGAAAGGAGAGCAACGTCCTCAGTAATTGCTTTAAGCTGTTCTCTGGTTTGCATTTTCGGAGCAGACCTAGCTCCCAAGAACCGGGGCTCACGCCCCCCCAAGCCGGGCCCGGCGGCCTCTCAGCCGCCTGCCCAGCCAGTCAACACCTGGAAAATGGCATCCAAGGGCGGCTCTTTCAAGCTGGCTGGACTTCCTCCTGTCACACTGAGGCCACTGACCCCCATGTCTAGGCCAGGAAGGCGGGAGCTGATCCCGTCCCTGGGCAGTGCCCCCTCTGGCCCCGGGCCGTGCATAGAGGCTCAGAGGGCTCTTTTCCAACTTGGGCGCTGGCCGGGCTGGCATGGGGTAGGGGGCAGTGAGCACTCCCCTCCCTGGCTGGGCTCACAGGATGGAATTCTGCCCCACTGGCCTACTTTCAGCAAGGAATGGAAGGAGGCCAGCTCAGAGACACAGAGCCTCTTCCCTTCGCCCAGCTGCCCACCCGGCTCTTCCAGAAACTTCCACAGAGCCCTTGTTCTCCAGGGCGAGAGCCCTGAGGATGGTGACCCTTAGCTTCCCCGCCCATGCAGGGGAAATGAGTTGAGGAAACCAGCCCAGGGTTTTTATTGCCAAAGAGTTTTCCCTGGGACAACGCTTTCAAACCGCCCAGCAAACCGCCCAGCAGAGGCTGGAGTGGGTCCAGCCATAAACCAACTTAATGAACCCTAATAGACAACCGCAATTACTGTTGACTTCGAAATGCAAACAAGAACTTTAGACACTGATCCCTATCAGCCCGTGGGGCAGGGTGCAGATGCTGTGCGCTGCCATCGCCGTTGCTTAGCGATGGAAAATGAACTGTCCCTGTCTCTTATTGCTGGAGGTAGAGACAGAGCGATGAGCCTGATTGGACGGAATAGGGATGGAATTAGTTTCTTCTCTCGCACGTGGAGGAGGCAACTGGCGGCCAAGAGAGTCCCTCGGATGCCGGGCTGGTTAGATGTTCAGAGGTGCTCCTCCTCCCTGTGTTCGCAGTAAGTCCTAACCTTCGTGTGTTTGTTTGACAGAGAAAGCTTGCACTTTTGCTTGGAGTGTCCAGAGCTACGTTAGAGAAAAGAGCTACAAACACAGACTCACAGGCCAGAGTGGGAGCTAAGGTGAGGAGAGTGGAATCTAGGGTAAAAAAGTTAAGGGGGTGCCCTAAAATATCAGTCATTAAGATGAGTAACATGTTAATGTAATATTTTTCAAAATCTAAATGAATGCCCAAAGGATCGATGGCAAATAAGATGTCAAACATGCAAACAGCCTGGCCTGCGGGGCTCAGGGGCTGAGCATCGACCTATGAACCAGGAGGTCAGGGTTTGATCCCAAGTCGGGGCACATGCCCGGGTTGTGGGCTCGATCCCCAGTGTGGGGCATGCAGGAGGCAGCCAAACAATGATTCTCTCTCTTCATGGATGTTTCTATCCCTCTCTCTGAAACACTGATGCAATGTTTCTATCCTTCCTTTCGGAAATAAATTTTAAAAAATATTTTTTAATGTAAGCAAAATGGGATCAGTACCGCTGACTTCTTTCCCATGGCCTCGGGTGCCACAGACTCTACACCTGCCTCACACACACTTACAACATGGGAGTCGTTTGGAGCTGCTTTGTCCTCAAAAGAAGGCTTATGCTGTGGGGTAGAGGATCTTACAGCTGGACAGAGGGATCCCCTACTCTGTGGGAAGCAGGCCTCCTCCAAAATCACGAGGAGGCAGTGGCCTTATGGAAGGAGGATTACCTGTGCTTCTGAGGCAGTGGCCCAGGAAGGACTAAAGATCGGGCTCTGCTGCAAGTTGCCCAATTATTCCTGAGACAACAGGACAGGCCTGGAGCCACTATTTAGGGTGAAATAATCCCCCCTTTTATTTTTAGTCTTAACAGTAACTCCTATTTATTGAGACTCTTTAAGTTGAATCACATAGAATTGCCAATATTCAACTTTTAAACATTAGATACATGCCAAGATTGGTAAGCTAAACAAAGAACCCCAAAGATGTGCCTATCCCAATCCTTGGAACCTGCAACTATTATCTTCTATGGCAAAAGGGTCTTTGCTGGCGTCATTCCGTTAAGGATTTTGAGATGGAGAGTTTACCCTGTTTTGCCAGGGTGGGCCAGTCATTGACAAGAAGGATCCTTCTAGAGAAGAAAGACAATGACAGCAGAGAGAGATTTGAAGATGTTATGGCACTGGCTTTGAAGATGGATGAAGGGGCCACAGGCCAAGGATGGCTGGCAGACACTGAAAGAAAGTTGGAGAGTAAGAAGCAGATTCTCCATGGCACCTCCAGAAGGAACACAACCCTGCTGACACCACGACTTTAGGCAAGTGAAAGTGATTTCAGGTTCTGAGCTATAAGAGAATAAATGTGTGCTGTTTTATTATTTATTTACTAGAGGCCTGGTGCATGAAATTCGTGCATCAGGGGTTGTGTCCCCCAGCTCAGCCTGTACTCTCTCCAATCTGGGACCCCTGGAGGGATGTCTGACTGCTCGTTTAAGCCCAATCCTGGGATCGGGCCTAAATGGGCAGTCAGACATCCCTCTCACAATCCAGGACTGCTGGCTCCCAACTGCTCACTTGCCTGCCTTCCTGATTGCCCCTAACTGCTTCTGCCTGCAAGTCTGATCATCCCCTAACCACTCCCCTGCCATCCTGATCAATGCCTAACTGCTTCCCTGCTAGCCCAATTGCCCCTAAGTGCCCTCCCTTGCAGGCCCAGTTCTCCCCAACTGCCCTTCCCTGCAGGACTGGTCCCCCCGCAACTGTCCTCCCATGCAGACCTGGTCACCCCAACTGCCCTCCTCTGCTGGCCATCTTGTGGTGGCCATCTTGTGTCCACATGGGGTGGTCATCTTTGACCACATGGGGGCAGCCATCTTGTGTGTTGAAGTGAGAGTCAATTTGCATATTACCTCTTTATTATATAGGATTTATTTATTTATTATTGATTTTAGAGAGGGAAGAAGGGAGAGAAAGAGAAACATTGATGCAAGAGAGGAACATCTATCAGTTGTGTCCCCAATGCACCCCAACCAGAGGTAGAACCCACAACCCAGTTATGTGTCCTGATCCAGAAATCAAACACACGACCGCCTAGTGCATGGGACCACAGCCCCAACCAACTGAGCAACACTGGCCAGGCATGTGTGTTGATTTAAGTCACCAATTTTGTGGTGTTCGTTGTAGCTGCAATAGGAAGCTAATAGACCAGACATTATATTAAGAACTTCATAAACATAAAAAGTATATATGTATATATAAAAATCAGTGGGCCTTTTCCATTGAATACACAAGCATTCTAGTATCTGTTGCCTTAAAAAAAAATAAAACCAGCCCTAGCTGGTTTGACCCAGTGGATAGAGTATTGGCCTACAGACTGAAAGATCATGGGTTAGATTTCAGTTAAGAGCATGTACCTTGGTTGCAGGCTCAATCCCTGACCCCAGTCGGGGCCCATGTGGGAGGTAACCAATCAGTGTGTCTCTCTTACATCAATGTTTCTCTCCTTTGTCTCTCCCCTCCCTTCCACTCTCTCTAAAAGTCAAATATCCTCCAGTGAGGATCAACAAAAAATAAAACCAAACAAAACCAAAACAATATCTACTTATGCTTTTAAAATAAAATTGAAGAATTATTTTTAACAAAGAACTTTCTCTAACCTAAAGAACATATACCAAAAGCCCATAGTAAATATCGCCCTTAAAGGTTAAAGTTAAGAAATACCATTGCTTTTATTTAATACTGTACTGAAGATACTAGCAAATTTAATTTAAAAAAGAAATAAAAGATATGAGGTTTGGAATAAAGAAACAAAACAGACATTAATTGAAGGTAATATGATTATTTTCATAGAAAACTCAAAATTCTATAAATTATTAAATTTAATAGACAGGTTTAATAAGGTGGGCTTAAAAGAGCAATATTCAAGAGCAATTGATTTTCTATGCATCAGCAACAGAGAAAATAATTAATAAACAAAATTTTAAAGCTGCAACACCAGCAGACACAGAGAGCAATGCCCAAGTCTTTCAGGAGAAAAATATTAAATGTTATTCAAGGTTCCGAACAAATGTTCTGTAGACTCAATGAAGCTCTAATAAACATCTCAATAATGGAATTTGTCAAGTTGTTTCTAAAATTTACATAGAAAAGCAAAGGACTGAGAGAAACTAACACATACATGGGGAAATTTGCCTTACTAATTTCAAACTTAGTTCAGGGTGATAGTAATTATGACAATGTAATGTTTACATAGATCAATAACTAGATCAGTAGAACAGAATCAAGGATCTAGAAAAGATGGACCTATTATAAGGAAACTTGATTTAAGGAAGCATTGATATTATAGAACAAAGGAGAATAATCAATCAGTTAATTACATAATCACTAAATTAATAGATTAATCAATGAAAAAGGAAAAATTATGTACAATATTTTAAAAATTCTAATTGATAAAAAACATGAAAGATAAAACTGACATTTCTAGAAAATACTATACAGAGCTTCTTACCCAGGTCCAACAGACCCTCAATGGGTTGGTGGGTAGAATCCAGCTGGTTCATGAACATGGATGGGAAAAAATTTAATATTTATTTGCCTTAACCTCTAACTAAAATTTAGAGATTAAAATTTGGACATAAACAATTTTGAAGATAAACAACAGATTTTGTAGTACCATTGACTTTGTCATTAATAAGAATATTATTTTAATATTATAATTGTTGCAGGTATCCCAAAATATTATTTAGGCTCATCAGTACTTGGAAATTTACAGCAGCTATTGATTTTCTGCTCACTCTTCCTACTTAATGTATTAGAAAGAAGCATGTTTATTATAAACTAGAGGCTCGGTGCATGAAATTCATGCAAGGGACTTGGCCCTCGCAGCCCCAGCTTCATCCAGAAGGTTGTTCAGCTGTCTGGTCTAATTAGCATATCATGCCTTTATTATTATAGATCATAATTGTAACTATTTTGATACCTGTATTTCAGTATACTTGTGGGTGTGATTTTTATAATCCTCTAAGTTTTGTTTGATACATTTGAAACCATGCAAAGGGCCCATAATATAAAAATTGTAAATATCCATACTATGTACAGATATCTACATATCTGCATAACCTCAGTGTAGAGAAGGATTTCTTAAACAAGACAAAAGTAAACATAAAGGAAAAGAATGATAAATTTGACTAGATTAGAATGATAAACTTCTCCAATCAAATATATTATAAAGAAACTAGAAGATATTCCACGAACTGGGAGAAGATATCTGCCTCATTTATTTAACAAAGTATTAATATCCAGCGTATATAAAATCTCCTACAAATCCTATTTAATAAAAGAGTAATATGCAAATTGACCATCACTCCAACACACAATATGGCTGCCCCTATGTGGACACAAGATGGCCACCACAAAATGGCCATCAAGGGAGAGCAGTTGGTAGGGACCAGACCTGCAAAGAAGGGCAGATGGGGTGACCAGGCCAGCAGAGGAAGGCAGTGGGGTGACCAGGCCTGCAGGGGAGAGCAGGTAGGGGCAAACAGGCTAGCAGGGAAGTGGTTAGGGGGTGATCAGGGTGGCAGGTGGAAGGGGTTAGGGGCAATCAGGAAGGCAGGCAGGCGAGCACCTAGGAGCCAGCAATCCTGGATTGTGAGAGGGATGGCCAACTGCCCATTTAGGCCTGATGTAGGATCGGGCCTAAATGGACAGTCGGACATCCCTGAATGGTCCCAGATTGGAGAGTGTGCAGCCTGGGCTGAGGGACACCCCACTCCTCCCATGCATGAATTTCATGCACTGGATCTCTAGTCAATATATAAAAGGCAAACACTTTAATTTTTCCATGGACAAGAAAATAAAAGACATTTCACAGAAGACAATACAATGGCCAAAAAAAAAGTGTGAAAAGAAGGTCAACCTCAGTAAATGGGAAAATGCTAAAATAAGGAGCTACCATGTAATGCCCAAAGTGACCCAAGTGAATAAAAAAATAACTGACAATACCAAGTATTGGCAAAGATGTGAACCCCAGGGCACTTCATGTGCCTCTAGTGAAAATATCAATTGTTTCAGTGACTTTGGGAAAACGGTTTGGCAATATCTTTATACTAGATGCATATTCCTTACTAGCCAGTCATCCTATATCTAGATAAATGTCTTGGGAGAACTCTTACACTTGTGCACCAAGAGTCACAGGCAACCTAAATTGCCGCCAGAGGGAGAATACATGTGTCAATGGCAGAATTGTCACTCAGGATAATACTAGGCACCAGGAGAATGAACTACAGCCACCTCCACAGCATGGATGCATCTCCTCAACTTGATGTCGATTGAAGGAAGCAAATTTCTAAAGAAAGCATACAACGTGATTCCATTTACAGGAATTCAAAAATAAGCCAAAGTAGTCCATCTATTACTCAGGTGTACATAGACATGTGTAAACTTATAAATGAAGACAAAGGTATCATAAATACAGTTTTCAGGGAGTGGCCGTCCCCAGCCCTCCCAGAATCAGGAGGCAGAGTCTTTGATATGTAAGAGGGGCCTACAAGGGGTATCCATGGTTGGTACATGCTTATCTTATTTATCTTCAATGAATTAGTTCATCACCAAAAACAAAAATTAAAACACAATAAACAAAACCCAGAAAACAGAACTGTCCCTTAATGTGAAAGAAGTCTGAGTTAATAATAATCCTATATAATAAAGAGATAATATGTAAATGGACCATCACTCCAACACACAAGATGGCCACCCTGCTGTGGTCAAAGATGGCTGCCCCCATGTGGACGCAAGAAGGCTGGAACAAGATGGCTGGCCCCCACAAGATGGGATGGCAGTTGGGGAGGACCAGGCCAGCAGGGAAGAGCAGATGGGGAGGGGGGGACAGGCCACCAGGAGAGGGCAGTTAGGGGCAATCAGGCCAGCAGGGGAATGGCTAGGGGGTGATCAGGCTGGCAGGCAGAAGCAGTTAGGGGCAATCAGGCAGGCGAGTGGTTGGGAGCCAGTAGTTCTGGACTGTGAGAAGCATGTCCAACATCCTTCGAAGAGTACCAAATTGGAGAGGGTGCAGGATGGGTTGAGGGTCACGGATACACACACACACACACACACACACACATACCCCTGCATGAATTTCATGCTTTAGGCCTCTAGTAATAATAATAAAACCTTGTCCTATACTTGGCTAGAAAAAAAACTAATATTATAAAGATGTCAACTGTGCCTCCATTAACTTGCATATTTAATGGATTCCCATTAAAAGTGTCAAAAGTTGGCCCTTTCTCATCGTTCAGTTCAGGACCCACAGGTGGGTAGTGACAAATATCCTCACATCCCCCATAGCAGCCTCCACCCCACTCAAGCTCACCCAGCATATGCTGAGGTTCAAGCAGACATGGATTTTGGGAGAGCACTGCTCACCCCAATACAGACAGTAAGGTCATGGAGTGATGGAGGGCCTGGGATTCCAGCACAGGTCTGTCCTGCTCTGAGCCAACCTCTCTATTACCGCCCTCCCTGCCTCTCAGTTGTCTCCATTTGTGGAATTGAATCAGAGTCTGATTGCCTTCAAATTGCTGGGCACAAGCTTCCTAACAGCATTTCAGGGACCGGGCCCTGGAAATCTCATTCCGATGCGGCCCGCCCTCCAGGGATGAGTGTTTAATGGCGCTCTCCTCTGGATCCTGAGGACCGGCCTGCCTGGGATTGATCGCTGGCCTGGATGGAGTCTTTCCTGGTCACACTCCGCACTTTCCCAGTTAAACTCCCAGTGCCCGTGTCTGTCTTAAACCCCTAGATATGAGTCATTACTCTTGCACACAGTCCTGAGGCTCAGTTACAAAATACTGAAAGCAAACACAATAAAAGTCCAACAAAACATTCAACCAACTCCATCCCATGTCTGTTTTATTTTTCATTTTCCTCCCTATACCCTCTATTTATCCCCCCTATACCCTCTCCCATCCCGCCACCTTCCTGTTCCCACAATCACCACACAGTTGTGTCCATGAATGCTTCCTCTCTTTTTCTTTCTTTTTTTTGCTCCACCCCACTTCTTTCATTGGGTCAATTCATTATTCCTTCACATTTGCCTAAAAACCAAGTCCCATCTTGCCTTCCGGATTGTTCATTGGTTTAGTCAGCACAGCCTATCCGTGTTGGTTTGTTTCTTCCTTCTTCGGAAAGAATTCGCAACCATCCACAGAGCTCTGTCTTCCGCTGGGACAAGTCACCCTTTAGTGAGCGTCCCTGAGGTGGAATGTCACTCAGAAAAAAATTCTTCCTTTGAATGGTTGTCCTCTGGTTACTGCTGGACTGGCTACCAGCTAAACTTCCCGTGTGGTTTACTCAGTTTGCCTCCTGGCTGTTCGCCAAGCCAGTCCTTTAACTGGCCTTTCCCTCTCCTGGAACTCCCTTCCCTGTAGATTTTTAAAATATATATATATTTTATTTATTTTTCAGAGGTAGAAGAAGGAAGAGGGATAGAACGATAGATACCTTGATGAGAGAGAAACACCATCAACAGCTGCCTCCTGCACACCCCCAACAGGGGAGCGAGCATGTGCCCTGACCTGAAATTGAACTGTGGCCTTTTGGTTCCTGGCTCAAAGCTCAACCACTGAGCTACACCAGCTGCACCCTGTAGATGTTTATGGCTTAACCCCTAACCTCCCTCAGGTCTCTGCTCTTATGTCACCTTCACAGAGTACCTCCCCTGACTACCTCTAAATGCAGCCTGCCCCAACACCAGCCTCTAGCCCTCAGTTCCCACTCACTGTCACCTGAGGCATTGTATGAGGAGTGGATTTTTCTGTCTGCTCCCCTCAACCAGAATGCCAGCTCCATGAGACTGGAGCTGGGTTGGTCTGATTGGTACCCCGCCGTATCCCCAGGGCTTAGAAGAGCAGCTGGCACATAGCAGGTGCTCTGTAAATATTTGCACGAATAAATAATCCCTAAATGTTAATGGGAACAGTAAGATTCCATATTTAAATTCCTAACTTTTTTCTCTCTATTCTTCCAAAGGAGGCAAAGAATGCACCTTTGGTTTATTTGTTTGTTTGTTTCTGGTTCTCAGGTTGGGAATATCAGGGGAGTCACTCAGCCAAGGAAGGAACGTTGGCCATCAACCTTGACATCAAAGGTTTTTTATGTTGGGGAGAGCATGAACACTTTGCAGAGCCTCACACAGAGGATAAACTTCTCTTTTTTAAAAAAGAGAACCCTTTTGGAGCATTTTGCATGATTGGTGTGGGGAGGAATGGAACCAGAAACATCCCCCAGCTCTCTCCTTCTGGCCTCCCTGGTCCATATGTGCCTGCACCACAGGGAATATTTGTTGAATGCGTGAATAATGTATATTTTTAGTTCTTGGGTATTCGTTTCCTAAGACTATAACAAATTACCTAGAATTTGGTGGCTCAAAACACAGAAATGTATTCTCTTACACTTCTGCAGGGCAGAATCACTGGGCTGAAATCAAGGTATCAGATGTGACCCTTCTTGGGGTCCTAGGAGAGCATCCATTCCTTGCCTCTTCTGGTTTCCGGGGGCTCCCAGCATTCTATGGCTTGTGGCCGCATTGCCTCAATCTCTGCCTTCATGGCTACATGTCCTTCTCTTCTGTGGCTGTCAGCTCTCCCTTGGCCTCCTCCTTATTACAAGAATACATGCTACTGCATTTAAGGTTCACCCTGGAAATGTGGGGTGATAACCTCCCACCCTCAAGACCCTTAACTTAATCACTTCTGCAAAGCTCTTTCTTATTTTTAACCATACAAGGTAACATGTGCAGGTTCTAGGGATTGTTACCCGACAGCCGTTATTATTAGCCATTAGGGTCTACTATTCCATCTCCTACACCAAAGAGAGAATAATGGCATAAGTGAACACACACACACACACACACACACACACACACACACACACACAAGCTATTTGGGGATTTTCCCTGTGTTTTGAATGTGGATGTGACTAAATTTCCAGCATTCACAGTATTTATAATAAGGAAGCCATACTCCATCCCCATGCACCAAGCCATGCTCCCCACCCCCCTCACCCGCCACGGCATGGTTTAAAAGTCCCAGGAGGATTTCAGGTTGCCTGGGGACCCAGCATAAATAAGAGGCAACATTCAGAGTGGTTTCCATGGCTCTGTCACTGAGTGTGTCCACCACTGTCCACAGCAGGGTGACAGCCTGTTGGCTTTAATGCACCGATGCCCATTCCATTGTGAGTTAACAGTATGCAGAGTGTCCCCACCTTCCCAGTGCCCCAAAGGCAGCTCTGAAAATTACCCTCCTGCAGTGAAGTGTGCAGTTAAGAGGAGAAATAGGATTTAAAGCCGTAGTTCTGAGGCAGTACCAGCAGCCCAGCAGACTGGTCAGGACCGTGACCCCAGCTCTTCTGCCAAAGGAGGCTAGCACACCACCGGGTTCTCTCCCACACTGACCTGCTAATTAAAGTAACCGAGAGGATCACCCACCCACAGGGTCACACGCCCCTTTCCATCTTGGCAAGTGTCTAAAGTCACCTACTCTTTTTTGTTTGTTAATCCTCATCCAAAGATATGCTTTCCATTGATTGAGAGAGAGAGAGAGAGAGAGAGAGAGAGAGAGAGAGAGAGAGGAGAGAGAGAGATGAAACCAGTTTGGCTCAGTGGATAGAGCATCGGCCTGCTGACTGAAGGATCCCAGGTTCGATTCCGGTCAAGGGCATGCACCTTGGTTGTGGGCATATCCCCCGGGGGCGGGGGGGGGGGAGCAGTGTGCAGGAGGCAGCTGATTTATGTTTCTCTCTCATCAATGTTTCTCTTTATCCCTCTCCCTTTCTCCCTGTAAAAAATCAATAAAATATTTAAAGAGTGAGAGCGAGAGAGAGAGAGGAACATCAGTGTGAGACACATGAATCAAACCAGCGCCCCTTTGGTCCGGCACTCTAACCACTGCTTAGGGCTCCGCCTGCTCTTTTAAATAATCACATTACACCATTCTGCCCAGCAGAGTTTTGACAACTGTCATACATCTTTAACTCCTCTAAGCCACAAAGCAAATAATTCCACCAATTCTGTTGAATACACAACAAACTTTTCCAGAAGGCTCGCTGCCTTTTGGCTCGCTGGCTGTAGGTACTGTGCCTGGCACCAAGATCTGATGATAAAGGAGAAACAGACCTGCCCTCGGGGATCTCACAGCCTGGAGCAGGAGGGGCCTGTTGCACAGCTGGCTTGTAGAACGTGACCCTTCCCGATGCTTGGAACCCAATTAGAGCCTTAAAGCTGAGGGCAACAGGCAACAAGCATCCCATATTATTGAAAAGTAGCCGTCACCTGCAGGAATTACTGAACTATGGCTGAGCCCAGCCTCTAACCACAACCCCGTCACCTCCTCCAGCCTAGATAAGACAAGACTAGAGATTTGAAGGAGGGGTGGAGTAGAATAATGTTCCCCCAAGGGTATCCACGTCCTAACTCCTGGAACCTGAGCATAGGCGACCTGACCTGGCAGGCATGATTCAGGTAAAAGACGTTGTTCTGGGTCATCCAGATGGGCCCAGTCTAATCACACAAGTCCCTGACATCGGAGCATGTGGTCAGAGAGGGAGACGTGACTATGGAAGGATGGCCGGAGAGACACTGGCCTGGGAGATACAAAGGGCTGGTGACCACAGTCGGGAAATGTGTGTGGCCTCCAACAGCTGGAAAAGGCCAGGAGATGGATTCTCCCCGGAGCCTCCAGAAAGGGAAGCGGCCTGGCCAACACCTTGACTTGAAGCCCAGTGAGGCCCTTGTCAGACTCCACCCCTCAGAACTATATGAGAATAGGTCTGTTCTCACTGCAAGTGATGGAAAAGCTACGGATCAGCATGAGATGTAATGAAGGGCCACAAAAGGGAGAAAACACAGAGCATGTCGGAGGCAGTGAGGGGAGAAAGGAAAGCTGTTTCCTCTTGTACCTCACGGAGCTAAGCCTGCTGGATAGCCTGTTTTGCTGCATCCTAACATGCTGAGCATCATAACAGATGGATCTTGACTTCTCCAGGTGATGTGAGAATAAACAAGTCATCTTTTCTGTCAAAGAACAGTTCAGACAGCCGCCATTTTGGACTGTGTGACTTGGCAGGCACCATCTTGGCCGCAGGGCTTAAAATCGCAAAGGCCAACCCCTCCCTTTGAATTAGCCAATCGAGAAAGACTGTGCACCTGAGCTCCAGTTAAGAGCAAAGGACAGGTCACATGACTCAGGGATCATAAAGCCGAGCAGCCTGCCTGCTCGGTGTGCATGCAGTTCCAGACCATGTATATGCACCCTTCTACGTAGAAGTAAATATGTTTGCCTTGCTGCCTGGCTCCCGAGTGTTCTGTATTCTATCAGAACCCCTGACTTGGGGGCTCGCCTTATTTCTAACAGTGATAAAGGGCTTTCGGAGACACAGCGTTGGCTCTGCAAAGACGGAAGGTGGAGAGAGCCCAGCATGTTTGAGAAGAGCAGCTGGCACATTGGCGGGGCTGTATGGAGCAGCAGCAGGCAGTGAGAGTGAAGTGAGGAAGAACTAAATGGCGCTTAATTGTAAAGGGCCTTGACCGTAGCGCTCAGGACTTGGGCTTGATCCTGGCACCACAGGAAGCCAAGGCAAGCTTGCAAGCAGGGAAGACGCAGCATCAGGTAGTTCAGTGCTGGAAGGAAACTCTGAGAGAGGGGTGGAAGGTGACGGTGGACAGGTGAAGCCTGGCCTGGAACAGTGTTGGCAGCCTGGAGAGGAGCAGCCAGACAGGAAAGAGGCATCTGAGGTGGAATCAGTCGGGGCACGGTGGCCAGACTCTGCATAGGGACAAAGAAGGGTCAGGTGTAACCATGAGCTTTCTTTTAGGAGCCTGAGAAACACCCCTGAGCAAGACCTAGACTAAGGGGGAGACAATGACTTCGACTGTGGGTGTCTTAGATGTCCATATTCAGTGTGAGTTACCTGCAGGGAACATTCATCGAGGTCCCTGTGCTCTGGTTTCTTCTGTGCCTTGAAATTCCCCAGCATCAGGAGCTGGTGGGAGGTCAGCTGTCTCTTTTCCACTGGGTCCTGTTGAAGGTCAGTTGGAGCTGGAGAGGAGGGAGGAAAGAGAAAAAAGCTGAGACTGTTTTTCTTCCAAAGCATCTAGAATAAATTTTTATTTTCAAAGGCCACCAGTTAAATCTGTAAGAGAAAAGCATTGTTCTGGGATATCGTGGATAGCATGGCAGCAAAAGTTAATGATACTCCCTACTTGAAAGTTGCCAAGAGAGCAGATCGTAAAAGCTGTGATCACAAGAAAAATATTTGTGCCCTAGTCGACAAACTCATTAGTCAACAGAGCCAAATATCAACAGTACAATGATTGACATTTCTTTTGAGAACCGTAAACCAATTTCTGCGCACTGGCCATGAAGTTTCAGTCACACTGTACATGCGTGCCCACATGAGGTATTTTGTGGAAGGGGCCAAAGAGCCGCCTGTGGCTCGTGAGCTGCAATTTGCTGACCATTGCCCTAGCCAGTTTGGCTCAGTGGACAAAGTGTTGGCTGCAGACTGAAGGGTCTCGGATTTGATTCCAGTCAAGGGCACATGCTCGGGTTGTGGGCTCAATCCCCAGTGTGAGGAATGCAGAAGGCAGTCGATCAATGACTCTTTCATCATTGATGTTTCTAACTCTCTCCTCCTCTCCCTTCATCTCTGAAACCAATAAAAATATTAAAAAAGAAAAAGAAAAAAAAAACCATTTGTAACTATATGTGGTGATGGATGTTGACTAAACTTACTGTGGTAGTGATGTATAATGTTGTCCCACTAAAACTAACTCAATGTTCTATGTCAATTATATCTCCAAGAAAAAGAAAAATACTATGCATGCATATTTATTGTACTTGTATGTATGTACTGGTATATATTTATTCTAAAATGACTATATTCTTAGTTCTTTACAAATAATCATGATAAGCTTGGTGCCAGGCTAAAGGCACCGCGGTGGGTCAGGGGAGGGTGGTGGACTGGGAGGAGGAGATATCAGTCCATCATAGTACCTGCATGTCCATCATACTACCTGATGTTAGGCCTGAGATAGTGGGACAATAACATGCTAAGGATGATTATGATGGTAGAACTTCAGGCTTAACTTTCTCCTGGATATTTTATATACAATTAAGATTTTTCTAATGAACAGATTTTTCTAAAAAAAAAAAGAAAGAAAAGAAAAGTGGCGTTGTAAAGGTAGCAAGGCTAGGGAGCAGCAAGCTCACTCCTCCTACAGCGGGCTTCTTATCGGGCAGCTTAGCAGTACCAGAAGCTGTGAGATACAACACCCATTGGAACCAACCATTTTAGTCCCAAGATCGCATCCTAAGGAAATCCTTTCCATCCAACACAATCACATTGTTGAGTCTACAAATATTGTGTTATCAAAGAAGTTGTTTCAATGGTTTAAAAGAAAAAGGAGGTGGGTGGGTACTAAATTTACATTCATAGTAAAAAGTTGTTTTTCCCTGTAGGAATTTTGGGAGTAAAGTATGTTTTAACTCTACAGCATGTGCATTTATATTATTGTAAAATGAAGCAGTTGATCTGAATTGACCAAAAAAAAATCGTAAATCACTGAGAAAATCTGAACAGAACACAGGTGATCACAATAACCCCCTTTCAAGACCACTTCTGCTCAAACCGGGCAGCACTGGAATCACTGAGGAGCCCCAGCCCCACATGTTCTGATTTAGTGCATCTGGAGCCAGGCCGGTCAGCAGTATTTTGAAAACACATCCCAGATTATTTTAATGTGCAGCCAGAGTTCAGAATCACCAGACCATTAAAATAAATTGCCACACAGCAGATGATTCATAGCTCTCTTAAAAAAATGCAATGCCAATAGAGCAGCAGTACTCAGCATTCTTCTACGCCCAGCTCATCAGGTTCTCTCTCTTTTAATCTTTATTGAAAAATACTGTTAATGGAGAAAAATGCATATATCTTAAGTGCATAGCTCAATGCATTTTCACCAGCCAGCCATAGCCATGTCACCAGCACCAATATCAAGCACTCCCATAACTCCCTGGCTCATTCCAGAGTCTTCCATGATGTTTCCTCTTCACATTAATACTACTTCTCACAATGTGTTTGAATTGTACCCAACAGAGATCCCTATGATGCAAATATTTTCCCTTACTCTATCTACCATGTTCTATCAATTTTGAATTATGAAAACTTTCATTGGAGGAAATAATTATGATCATGTATTTAGCCACAAGAAATTGATCAGACTGTAATAGAAAAAAAAACTAGGGGGAAAAGGACAACTATATATGTCATCACAGGATCCAATTAAACAAATTAGCTAACATCCATATGAGACTGTCTGGTTGTCTGCTATGACATAAATAGGATCGGATACAAAGAGTCCTTCCTCAAAAAAGAATTGCTTTTCCCCAGCAGAATCCTGCAGTAGCAGTGTTATAAACTAAACTTCTCACCACCCCCCCGCGCCTAACCTCCAGTGCCTCAGAATGTGATGTTATTTGGGAATTGAGCCTTTAAAAAGGTGATAAATTAAAATGGGTTTTTTAGGATGGTATTCAAACATCCCAGGACCAGCTGAGGCATCAAGGTGTGAGCAAACTTCCAGGAAAGAAGGGAGACTTAGACCCAAACTTGAACCCAGGCCTACCTACATCCAAAGCCGTGACCTTAATGCTACCACCCTGCATGGCTTGTAGCTTTTCTCAAGTCCTGGTTTCCATGTTCTCCCTGATATGGAAGAGGAGGCAGTGGTAGATGGGGTGGGGACACCCCTGTTTCCATGCCCGTTGTCCGCTGCCCTAGATCACATGGATGCATTCCATGGAGAAGAACAAACTTCTTATAGAGCAATGACTCATAAAGCTGAAATTTCCCACATTCACAGCCTTATTATTTCCACATACCTTTTTTACCCTTTCACCTATGATTTAATTTTCTGTCTAGCGACTCTACAACAAGCTCCCTTTAGCACCGAAAGCCATCTACCCACTCAGCTGAGCTTGACTCATGCACCATATGTGCCCCAGTTTGCCCACGTGGCTCCAGGCTCTCGCACTTTCTCACGGTCTCATCCGCAGGCCCGCAATGGCATCCTGAACCTGCACCCCCATCAGCGGCACCACCGCCCCCTTCCCGGCTCACAGCGCTCTGGATGCTATAATTAAACAAACAGGGTTATTTGTGACATCCTGGTTTACACATCAACAAGTTATTTTCTCTGATTTTGCTATGGATGCATTTGCTCTGCTTACATTAAACAAAAACGTCTCACCCAAAAACGCAGAATAAGCATGGCAGAGGCAACGTGGCCCAGCAGCTGCCTCCATCCCCATGAGGTAGGAAAGGCTCCCTTTCCCAGACTCCCCGCTTCAGAGAGGCCAAGCCAGGCCGCCGGGGAGCAAGCGGCCATCGGGGATCAGACTTCCGAATGGAAAGAGAGGGCTCCAGAAACATGGAAAGGTCAGATGGGAGTTTATTTGGAGGGCTGCAGCCTAAACAGCTTAGTAGACAGATACATGTGGGATCCCCTAAGCAAATGCATCCTGGGGAGGACCCTTTGGTCTTGGTTTCCAGCAAATTAATTGCCTTGTAGGCTGCTTTGTGGAGGCGGTGTCAGCGGGCAGGATTGGGAGGTGAGGCTCAGTCCACCACCTCCTCCCTGGTCAAACACAATCCTGCCTGTCCATCTGCCTCCAGGTGAGCCTCTTTTCACCCACCCCTCATGACAGGGGGCGGGGCTTCTCAAAGGTGAAGTAGTTGACACCAATTTTCTGTTTAGATGGAACCTTTTTGTCATTAAGAAATGTCCCAGCTGAGGATAGGAGAAAAAGGAACCCTCATGCACTGCTGGTGGTAATGCAGACTGGGGCAGCCATTGTGGAGAACAGTGTGGAGTTTCCTCAAAAGACTAAAAATGGAACTCCCATTTGACCCAGTAATCCCACTTCGAGGAATGTATCCCAAGAAACTAGAAACACCAATCAGAAAGGATATGTGCACCCCCTATGTTCATAGTAGCACAATTTACAATAGCTAAGATTTAGAAACAGCCTAGATGCCCATCAGCAGATGACTGGATCAGAAAACTATGATACATCTACACAATGGAATACTACGCTGCTATAAAAAAGAAGGAATTCTTACCATTTGCAGCAACCTGGATGGAATTGGAGAGCATTATGCTAAGTGAAATGAGCCAGTCAATGAAAGAAAAATACCACATGATCTCACTCATTTATGGATAATAAAGAACATCATGAACTGATTAACAAAAAGATAGATACAGAAGCAGTAAAGCACCAAACAGACTGTCAAATTACAGTGAGAAGGTTAAGGAGAGGTGGGGGAAATAAGAGATCAACCAAAAGACTTGCATGCATGCATATAAGCATAACCAATGGACGCAAGACACTGGGGCATGAGGGCATGTACGGGAGTGGGGTGGTTGTGATGGGGGGGGTGTAATGGGAAGATATGTACACATGTAATACCTTAATTAAAAAATATGTCCCGGCTCTTTACAATGGCTCCCAGCCCTTCAGATCCAGCCCCAAAGTAACTGCACTTAGAGTTGAATCTACTCTCCAAAAGGATCTTCCTGTTTGGAGAGCATTGTGTTTGTTCTCCTGAAACCAGGACACATTTGTGAACCCCAAAGCCCAGCCTCACCATGAAGACAGAGGATGTAACGGTTGTGTGAAAGGTAACCACTTTGCAAGCACTGCTCAGGCCTGTGGGGCAGAGGACAGTGTGAATATCTGCACCTCCTTTCTCCCCCTTCTCCCCCTCTTGTTGGCCTCAATTCACAGGCTGTATAATTCAAGTCATTAATTTTTTCCATTCAGCGCGCTGCCAATTTCTTCTCACTTTGTTCCTGAAAATCTCTTGTGTGTGTCTTCTAAATTTAAAATAAACACACTGCACATGATTAGACAACCAGACAACACTGAGCAATCACACGTCCTCATTGGTTCTGTGGATTATTCTCCTCGAACATGAGTGGGGAAAGGTCTCTGCATGTTCCGGATGAAATGCTAACTGGGACACAATGGCCTCCTGTTCTCCATATAAGTATTGGCCTTCAGAATGTTTCCCCTTAAGATCTTACTTGAACAATGAGAGGTTCTTGCACCAAAAATAGACATCCCAATTGTTCTAGTTATAACCATTTTCTGCTCGCAGGGTGGAGTGGAAAGAGCTTAAGTATAGTTCTCAAGAGACGAGAGATCTGGCTGCAGATCCACCTTTCAGAGGATGTGTAATAGCAGATAAATGCTCACATTGTGGCCTTCCGTTATGTAATTCAGAGGATGGCCCAGATCTTTTTTTCTCTCCAAAATATGGGGTGCATCCTTGAGATACACTCGAGATAATTTTTTAAGGACAGAAATAGGATATTAAATAGCATCAGAAGTTGTGGAAGGGACAGAAACACACCCTAAAGAATCTATTTGTTTGCTTACATTTCCCGATCCTCTTATTATTAGATGGGGCCACGTGACTAGCCCTGACCAGTGACATGTGAGCAGAAATGATGTCACTTCCGGTCTGAGTTGTGGGAAGCCCATTCACAAGTCTCCAGATTCTTCCCACACGTGATGACAGAGGGCGCCAGGTGATGCTGCTCCAAGGCAGGGGTGCCTTCTTTAGCCTAGAGCCCTGAGTGACTGGGTGGAGGAGAGCCGGGTCAACCTGTGGGGGGCACAGCACGAGTGAGAAATGTGTTTCTGAGCAGAGGCTACTTTTAATACAGCACATTTCAGCCAGACTGACAGAAATCACATAGTGAAAAGGACGTTTCCTTTTCTCTTCTACTTCATACTTCTGATTTTGTCAAGAAGAACGGCTGTCGACGGTAGTAGGTTTTTAACACTTCTCTTACTCTTATCATCTCAGTGTTCAACTAAATGAGAGCAGATTTTGGGCTCCAAACCTTTAGCAGGCAATAATCCCCAGTGCATTAGTCTGTCAGTGCTGCCATAACAAAATACCACAGGCGAGGGGATTTGCACATAGAAATTTATTTTCCCATAGTTCTGGGGTCTAGAAGTTCAAGATCACAGTGATGGTTGGCTTGGTGTCTTCTGAGCCCTCTCTCCTTGGCTTGTCTTCTTTCCATGGGTTCAATTGACCATTTCTCTGTGTGTGCATATGTCTGGTTTCTCATACCTTCTTCAGATAAAGACACTAGTCATATTGATTTAGGGTTCACCCTAAGAACCTGAATTTAACTTAATTACCTCTAAGGTCCTTCTTAACATATAGACGCATTTTAAGGTCTGGAGGTTAAGACTTCAACATAGGAATGTGGGGAGGGGATCACAATGCAGCCAATAATACCGAGCTGGATTTTAAGGACATTATTTAGTTTTAAGGACATATGTGAGCTTCCAATAGTTGTTGAGGTTTGCTTTCTACTTGTGGTAAGTAAACTACGCCAGCTTATGATTATGATGCAAAATTTTCTTAGTATTTGGGTATTAAAAAATGTATGTAGGTAGTAGAAAAACTGATTTGAAGAAATGCCCAAAATTGTGATGGGAGACACAAATGACTGAATTTTGGGAAACACTGCCCAGGTGATTTCTAAAGCCTGCCCCAGGTCTTTGTGTTTTTTTTCTTCTTATATAGTTTTAACTTTATTCATTTATGCATCCTTTAATTGAGTGCCTGTTAAATGTCTCCTGGGTGTTGGACACTAGGGTGATTACAGAGTCAAATGAATAGTGTTATGAGAGCAGAAAAAGTTCAATTCTACCTGAGAGATTCAGCAAAGGTTTCCCAAAGATACGAACCCAAACCCACTGGTGGGGCACAACCACTCCTCAGCCTTGAATCACTATTTTCTGACTTTTGAATGTGCGCATAGCCTTATGGTAGGCACTACCAAGAGGATGCTATAACTTTAAGCAGAGGGAGGAGGCTAATTAGTGGAGAAGACCTTGCATAAAATTCGTGACTTGCATTTAGGGTTATACTTCCTCCAGAGAGAATTTTAAACATGTTTGGGTTTTCTTCCCATTGACTAGGAACCTTACATTTTTCCTAGAGTCTAGTTGTCTGATAGGAAATACAAATTGGAAAACTTCAGTCATAATTGGGAAAATATATTTCTTATTTTTATTTTTTAAAATATATTTTATTGATTTTTCACAGAGAGGAAGGGAAAGGGATAGAAAGTCAGAAACATCGATGAGAGAGAAACATCGATCAGCTGCCTCTTGCACACCCCCTGCTAGGGATGTGCCTGCAGCCACGGTACATGCCCTTGACCGGAATCGAACCTGGGACCTTTCAGTCCGAAGGCCGGCGCTCTATCCACTGAGCCAAACCAGTTTCGGCAAGGGAAAATATATTTCTTAACCACAGTGAGAATCGGGGAGAACCTTTCATTGAATATGCTCCTCTGAGGACAGAGTTTATCTGAGGCGGTAATTTATGAAGGGTTTTCATCGCTGGTCCCTGGCTTGGCGACTCAGTGAAGAACAAATGTTTATTGTGTTCCTCGTAAATGTGTGGAAACAGGCTGGGGAGGGGCTTACGTTCTAGCAGTAAGGACTGTCACCAAACAAACAAGGAGATAAGTGAGAGGATGGCAAGTAGAAATAAAGGTTTGGAGAGAATTAGAATAAGGAGGCCTGAGAGGGGTAGGGGCAGGGGGAGGTGGCTGCATTCGCTTGGGAAAGCTGGAAAGACTCTCCGGGGTGCCGTTTAAGGTGAATTGTAACAGCAATAAGAAGCCAGTGGGAAGAGCTTTGCAGACATAGTGGAGAGCTGGGTGAGGACCCTGAGGTGCGGATGAGTTATGTTTTTGGGGAACAGAGAGTGGACCTGTTCCTGCCGCCCTGTGGGCAGGGGAGAGAGGTGGGAGCGGAGGTCAGGGAAGAGGGCAGAGCCAGGACTCAGCCCTGGCATTTGGACCTTTCCTCCAGCCAAGCACACATAGAAGAACACTCCAGCGCTTTAAAAAACAAAAACAAACCAAAAAATTTGTTCAGACCTTCTCTTTCCTTTCATGCTAGTCTCTCCGAGCCTTTGGTTTATCTTGTTTTTCCAGAATAAAAACGTGTTTAAGGAGTATGTCTCCCCAGCTAAGATGTGCAATCCTCTCTTCTCTAGAGAGTAGACAGCTACTAGAAATGATTTTGGAAAATAGTTCGTTTGCCTCATTTCTAATTAGTGAAGCAATTACCCCTCCCTTTTTTTCCTTACGAACATTCCTTTAAAGAAAACAATACCATCCCTTTAATAATCCTGTATGTGTTCTTATTTTTATAGGGAAGACGGTGCCGGTGGGGCCATAGAAGTCAACTGGTACAGGGGACCTTTGGCATTTGGTAAGAGCAGCTGATGAGCTGGGGACAATTGCTCTTTCATTTCTGCAGCCTTACCTACTAGTCACCTGTTTCCCTCCATGCCCACGGGCTCCATCCCAGACCAGGCCCCTCAAGGTCACCACTGGATTGTTGCAACAGTTGGCCCCTGTGCCTCTGAGCTACTCCCCCCCCCCCTTTCTTCGGTGCGCTGCTCTCAGATCCCTCTTCCCCCAAACACCGCTTCAGGCCTATCATCCTTGCTGGAGAGCTTGCAACGGCTCCCCAGCGCCTCCCAAACCGGGCTGCTGGGTCTGGCATCCACCCCCGAAACGTGGCCTTTTAGATTCGTGCGGGCAAAGACGGCATTTCTTCCCAGGCAGTGTGTTTCAGTCCAGCAGAGCCCCTCTGATTTGTGGGAAACAGTCTTCATGCTGCAAATGTCAGCACTGCCCGTAAGAGTTCATGGAAGGGGAGAAGCAAATCCAATTAAGAGTGTATGAAAGCAAGCAGCTCCCCCAAACTCGCCCATCAGTTGTGACACGCAAGACCCACACAGCAAAGGTCCGACCAGATCGGGGGGGAAGAAAATGGAGCCTAAAGTTCATGTCTCACAAAACAAATATTCCACCCAGTTAAAAGGCTGGCTGTGTGCATGTGTGAATCAGGAAAACACAGACTCCGTTTATAAAATATATGTTCTATTAATCAGTCTAACACAGCTGCTGTAACAAATAGCGCCCCCCACCCCCAATTTCAGCAGCTTGACATATAGTTTATTTCTTGCTCACGCGACAGTGAGTGAGTGTTCTGTGGCAGGTGTTTCCGGTTGGTGGGCAGCGTTCTTTTCAGCGATCATTCACATTGTTGTCAGCCTCATCTTCTGGGGGAAGAGCAAAGGGCCAATGTGGAGAAGGCACATGTGCCCCTTAACTGTCGGGACTCAGAAATGAGGCTCATCATTGGGGCTCAATTCCACGGGCAAGAACAATGGCACCTGAACACAAAGCGGGGGGAGGGAGGAGGTGTCTAGGGAATGAGTCACTTCCCAATAACAACCCTACACTATGAGAGGGGGACTGTGGAGATTGATGGACAGCTGGGTGCCTGCCCGTGCTACATGCAGAGGCTCTTGCTAGTGAGCTCAATGGTAATTTGGTCCTCAGGCGAAATATTACCTGTTAATATTATGGCAGTCAGGCAGAACCTGGGAAAATAAAACTGAGCTATTTTCCTAAAAGCTATTTTTTAAAATCACACCACTTCATCTGGTTAATTCCCGGTCATTCTTTACACCTCAGCTCAGTTGTCACATCCTCAGTGAAACCCTGGCTGGTACTTCTGCCTCAGGCACATTTCTGTCCTCTACCGGCCTCCAGCCCCATACACGCTTCCGGTTTGGGGCACCTGTCACGGTTGCCGTTTCACAGTTGTGTGTGTGGTGATAGGACAAGTGCCTGGCTCCCCAAGAGAACCCACGTTCCATGAGGGCAGGTATATCAATTGTGGGGTTTTTTCCCACCCCTTTATTCTCAATGTCTGGCTCAGGGACAGGCATACCATAGGTGCTCCATATGTAACTAGCAACTGAATAAACTAAATAACTTTTGTTCATTGTTGAGAAATTAAAAATACATAAAAATGAAATACATTTTAAAAATCATCAGAGAACTCTGCCAATAGTCAACAGTGGCTGAGTTAATGCTGTGTAACAAACAACCCCCAAAGTCTTAGGCTTCAAACAGCAAGTATTTACCGCTCACTCAGCAGTTTGTGAGTTGGCTGTCATGGCTTGACTTCAGGCTTCAGGTCAAATCCAAGTCTACGTCTTATATATCTTTTTCCAGAACCTAGACTACAAGATCAGCCGCTACCTGCGACATGTTCTTTTCCAAGAACTATGAAAAAAACAGAGCAGTCTACCACATCCATATCTAGACTTTTTCTTCATTGTGTCCAAAGTTATTATGATGATGATGATTATCTTTAGGGACTGAAATATGAGATGACTGTAATGAGGACTGAGTGCCAGGTGACAGGGAAGTTACCTCAGTCAGTCATCTGGCCAGGTATTCCAGGGCAGAAAGCATCCCTAACAGTCCTGGATTCTGGCTCCCTCTCTGCCTGAGGCTGCCATCATGCCAGGGAGCACCCCTCCTGCCTGATTCCAGGTGAGGCTCTACTTACAGTGTCCTCAGGGGCCACTGGGCCTCATCCCACCCTTGGTTATGGTCCCTGACAGCATGAGCCTCAGAAAGAGGTGCTTGTCCTGGGTGGGGGATGCTTTCTCACCCTCATTAGCCCCCCCCCCCCACCATGGACAATCAGTGGCAGTCAGTCAATATACACTGAGTAGCCAGATTATTATGATTTCTGAATGCATAGTAATCTGGCCACTCCGTGTGTGTGTGTGTGTGTGTGTGTGTGTGTGTGTGTGTGTGTGTGTTAGAGGCCCAGTGCATGAATTTGTGCACAGGTGAGGTCCGGGCAGCCTGGCCAGGGAGAAGGGACTTGGGCGGTTGGTCAGCCTGTCTGTTGGTCAAACTCTTGGTTGAGAGGACAATTTGCATATTAGCCTTTTATTATATAGGATATACACTGAGTGGCCAGATTAGTATGTGTTCAGAAATCATAATAATCTGGCTACTCAGTGTGTATATTTCATACCAACCATATTGGTTTCTAAAGATAGATTATTTAAAGTTAGAGAGATCCTGAGCTGAGGGGCATTCTGATTGATATATGGACTCTATTTAATATAAAATATTTTATTAATTGCCATAGTAATTGCAAATTAATCTTTCAATCTAAACAGTGCTGGAAGCATGCCCTGGTTTTATTTATAGCTCCCTTTAAAAATAAATGAATTGTGACTCATTAATAAGTGCAGCAGAAATAACAAAGCTGTAAGTGACTTCCTGCTTCAAACGTCGCCGTTCTCACACCATTCTAGAAAACCTGTCATCACCCCTTGAGCTGGTTCTGGAGCTGAACAGTTCTCAGTGATGAGAAGTCCTCTCATCTCTCATTAGCTTAGGTCTTTGTCAGTAGACACAGAAAACAACAGGTCATTCCTACCATGAACTCTTCCTTCGAATCACCTTTATGTATCTCGTAAGTGACAGGAGCCGATTATTTCTGTAGATCAACAGTAACCAAGTACTTAAAAGCCTCTCTCTATCTCCCTCCCCCCTCCTTCCCCCCCCCCCCAAGCTTTTGGTGTATTCAAATATAATTGATGCCTTAAACCCAGCTTATTAAATACGGAGGAAATGGTTTACTGTGATCTTACGGTAAAACTTCCAGATGTCAGGGTGAAATGTGAATCGGAAAATCAAGGGGGAGAGGACATTTTAAAGGTCTCTCGGTGCATTTCTATTTGAAGATGGAAAAGGCACTGCTCAAACATTTATGTTGCTACATTTCCACTTCGATCAAAGTAACAAATACTACAAGTGAATTTTTCTACTGTTTCCCTTGTACTACTTTTGCCATATTCTTTTGATCCTGAATTGAAAAGGGACTAACTTAAAATAAATATAACATGAGACTCAAGGCTCAAGTTGGTAACTATAAATAGATCGGAAAGCTTTTAAGAAACCGAGAGCCAGCCGGGGTGACCCAGTCCCTGGAGCGTGGAGGAGACAGCGTATGGCAAAGTGCCTGGCCCAATGCTTGGCACACAGGTCCCTGCCCCAAATGTCAGTCCAAACCATTCTCCTTTCCCTGCAAAGAGGAGCTGAGATTCTGGTCACATAATTCTGTTTTGAGACAGTCGAACAACCATCTGTGTTCCCAAACGCTCCAGGCCTGTTTGATTAGGATCTGGCTCCATCGTTTCCCCTGCCTGACAAAGACCCCCTTTTGCCTTTTTTAAAAAAAAATCAGGACTCCTGTGTTTTGCCTACCTGCCCGCCACTACATTTGATGGCTGCCCACATCGATGGCCTGCGGGCCTCCCTTCAGATGAACAGATGTGCCACCCATTAACCTGAAGAGACGGCAATTTTGAAAAAGAGGCCTCTCCTCCTGGGCCTGACACCTGTCTCACTGCGGCTAATTCCGTTAACTGAGAAGAGGTAACGCCTAGAAAACCAAGGACGGCGTAGCCGACATCAGAGCAGCAGTGACTGGACCATGGCTGGAAACCGTCCCTTAGCACGGGGACCCAATGGGTTGGCTTGGGCAGGGATTTGATGAGCTCTTTCTAGGTAATGAACCACCCCAACATCAGCAGCTTAGAACAATAACAATCATTTTTATCTCTCTCAGTTCTGTGGGTTGACCAGGTGGCCCTTCTGCTGCTCGCGTGTTTTATGTGCATGTGTTTACAATCCCAGTCTAGAGTCACTGGTGGAACACTGGGCACCTCTCCCTCTCCCTCTCCATGGAGTCTCAGAGCCCTTCCTTCCCATCTAGCCTCTCCAGCAAGGCAGCCAGACTTCTCACCTGACAGTTCAGGGCTCCCAAGAAGCACAAAGGAGGAGCTTCTGGACCAGCTGAGGACTCAGATGTGAAACAGAGATTCACTTGACTAAAGCAGCCCTATGGCCAGCCAGAGGGGAAATAAACTCCACCTCTCAACGGGAGGGCGGGAGGGAGACAGGGAATTCCCTGCCATCTTTCATCCTTTTTAGGTAGGTTCAGATGGCCTTGCTTTTCAATCCACATATGCACAGATTTCACCTGATCCTGCTCCTTTTTGCTCGGTGACAGTTTTCTTGGGTTGCAATACTATATAATAAAATGTTAATATGCAAATTGTCCCCTCTACTGGGAGTTTGACCATGAGTTCAACAGGAAGTTCCACCAAGGGGCTGGACTGGCCAGCCAACCCTCCCCACCCAGCCGGATTGGCCACAATAGGGGCAGGCCAGCTGGACCCCACCTAGGCATGGATTTGTGCACTGGGCCTCTAATATATATATATATATATATATATATATATATATATATATATATATATATATATAAAATTTCAGAGAGGAAGGCAGAGGGAGAGATAGAAACATCAGTGATGAGAGAGAATCATGTCTGCCTCCTGGACGCCTCACAATGGGGATTGAGCCCATAGCCCGGGCATGTGGCCTGACTGGGAATCGAACCATGACCTCCTGGTTCGTAGTTCGGCACTCAGCCACTGAGCCACGCTGGCCAGGCTTGGGTTGCACTCTTATTCTTGGCTTGGTCTTCTTTAGCAGGTAGCCGTCATTGAGCACTTGGCCTCGCTACCTTTCTTCCCGCCTCCATGTGTTCAGGGTCATGAGCTGACATTTCTTTTCCTTTGAAAACGGCAAAATACATTTGTGTGTGTGTTTGTGTGTGTGTGTGTGTGTGTGTGTGTGTGTGTGTGTGTGTGTACGTGGGCATGTATGCATGCATAGACGCAGTAAACAAAACAAATGATAAATAAATCAGGAAAGTTAGGTGACCTTTAGTCCTATTGATGCTGCAAATTCTGGGACTTTAAGCTGTTTTCAGAGGAAATGTTTGTTAGATCTATAAAAAAAGAAAATAAAAAAAGACAGCTTGAGAGATATTGGGGCATTCCAGTCAATAATTAACTTAGCCCACTGGTTTCAGGGACTGTTTTGAGTAGAGAACATATTGCAAGAGGAAATTCCCATCTCACCACCTTTTTCATCAAGCCTATTAAGCTAATGATTTTATTTTAACAATGGCTTTCCCACAGCCAGCCTGCCTTGGGTACAGACTGCCAGACATGGTTACTAAACACCCAGAGACTCAAGCAATTATAGGAGATGCTATTTTTAAGTTCCCTGGTATAATCTCCTGGGCAATAAGCCTGGTCACATGAGGCCCACAGGTTCTGGAAGCTTCTGCTCTTGCCAGTGTGAGCCCTACTCGTTGCCCTCAAACTGCCCCCTCTCCCTCACCCTCCATTTTAGTATGAAGTTGCACGTCCCTCCGATGCTGCCCGATGTGTTTCATCAAAGTGCCCACCAATCCCAAGACAGCTCAGGCATCTGCGTCTCTGCTGCCCATCCTCCCGCTCAGCAGGCATTTGAATTTGCAATCGGAGTTCAAAGCTATAGCCAACCCTTAAAGGCCACGAGGGGCAGACTTATAGGGTGAACATTCAAACAGGGACAGGGTGGGAGGAGAGAATGGCCCGCCTTCTTCCCTAGCTCAGACTAGCCCCACCTGCCTCCTACCCCAAAAACAGTGACTATAATTCCAACAGGAAATAATGATCCAATTCGGCTCCATTCTCGCAAATTGTGATGGGGAAATTCCCTGAGGGAGGGACCTGGATCTGTCATTCATATATATATATATATATATATATATATATATATATATATATATTGATTTCAGAGAGGAAGGGAGAGGGAGAGAGAGATGGAAACATCAATGATGAGAAAGAAGCACTGATTGGCTGCCTCCTGCACGCTCCCCACTGGGGATCAGCCGGCAATCTGGGAATGTGCCCTGATGGGGAATCCAACCGTGACCTTCAGGTTTATAGGTTGGGCTGGATGCATGTTTTGCCACTTGGGCCTACACACAAGCTTTATTTAGCAAGTCAAGTGCTCCTCTAATAACCAGGAAGAAGTACTCTGGCATGCTCTGGAATCTATTTCTTATAGCATTCTAATTCTCCACCTCCAGCTTGCTGCCCCTTACAAATAGAGTGTCTGTCGGGGCAGCTGGTAGTCCAAAGGGTGTCGCGGAGACAGGACTCGTTTAGGGCAGACTCGGCCCACACTCAGGAGCCTGATGGGATTCAGGAGCCTTCATCCCTCCGGGGACCTCTCCTGCAGAGACTATTCTCCCAACCGAAATGGCATAGGGCGGCGCTGCTTGTCATGTGGCTTCAACACAAGTTAATCATTTTTGTCTACATTTTATCTTGTTCCACAGAGGACTGGAGGCTATTTACAAAAATATACAAAATTAAATTGAAAAATTACACAGAAATAAAAATCAGATCCAAGGAAAATGTAAACAAAGGAGAGCAACTTTTTTTCTTTTCTTTTCTTTTCTTTTTTAACAAAGGAAAGTCAGAATTCAGACACAGACTGGAGCAGTAGTCTTAACCCCAACTGCACATTAAATTCACTCAGGGACCTTCACAAACAGGCTGCCTGGGTCCCCCCCCAGCTCCTGAGATTCTGGTCAGGATTTATGAAAGCTACCCAAGAGATTCTAACCTGTAGCCGAGGGGTTGAGAATCACTATTCCCAGGTGGAGCCTACCATTATTAAAATGAGGATACAAATTGAAATTGGAGCTTCCCAGGCGCCGAAGCAAAAAGGGAAAGCTGATGAGTTTTGTAACACGCATGGTCTCAAGATTTAAAAAAAAAGCTTTTTTTGCCTCTGAAGTCTGAAGGAAAAGTGGTAAAGTGTGTATTCTTCCAACAATTCCTGTACAGTTGAGTGTGTACACATCTTCCTGTGAGATTGACATTCATTTGTATAAACCTTCCTTTTATGCCAATGGAAACACACTTTACTTGCTATTCTGGAACTTGCTTTTTACTAGCATGCCAGCAAACAAAGATTTTAAGGCAACTTTTGGCAGACTTGACCTCAGAGTAACCCAGACAAACATAGATGGCACCTATTCTCCCCTTGGGTGATTTTGGAGAATAATCAGACCGCTGAGTCAGTCTCTCTCTGTAGATGGTAAAGGGCATCGTCTGTGCCCTGCTGTCTTTTTCTTGGCATTTCTGCTGAGTCAGTGAATTAGCAATCTTCAGAGCAGAGGGTGGCCAGCAAGCCAGAGTGGATGAGTGAATGGTGGCTCTGCAAAATGCCTGCGGGTCCCCTTTTCTGGACAAGAGATGTCACCATGGTAGAGCTCTTCCTTTCCGTGAGCCAAACTGGACTCCCAATCTGTGGCCATCGCTCCAACGTGAGGAACCCTGTGGCTCTATGTCCAGTAGAGAGAGCCAGCTCCTATGTGGCAAATGGCATCAGAAGTGGTGGTTGGCCCAGCTGGCGTAGCTCAATGGTTGAGCATTGACTTCTGAACCAGAATGTCAAGGTTCAATTCCCGATCAGGGCACATGCCTGGGTTGCAAGCTTGATCCCCGGTGAGGGACATACAAGAGGAGCTTATCAATGATTCTCTCTCATCATTGGTGTTTCCATCTCTCTCTCCTCCTCTCCCTTCCTCTCAGAAATCAATAAAAGAAATGGTAGCTCAATGTCACCCTGGCCCATCATCTGGGTCCTGAGAGAGGCAACGAGAGAAAACAGAACATGTGTTTCTCTGGAAGCCGTTGTCCTGTGAACCTAGATATGTGGGTGGATCCTCCGCACTCACTTCTGTGGGGCGGCAGACGGGCCTGGGGATGGCTGTCTCGGGCACCGCCAGCAGAAACAGCGAGGACACACTTCACGGTCATTCCATCAGGCCTGCAACCGACACCAGAGCATTCGCCCGAGCAGCTCTTGGGCCTTGGGGGCCTGAAACTTCTGGGTCATCGTTTTGGAGAGCCGACCTAGGCCCAGCACAGAAGATGGAACTGGCCACACTCCTTGGCAAGATTTTAAAACAACATCCTTACAACAAGCCTGGAAAAGACAAGCTGGCTGCAAGCAAGCAAACTCCATATGGGAGCGATCGCGTGTTTTCAGCGGGCACAGACAGCAAGCAGGACCAGGGCAACGGGCAAGACCGTGAAATACATCCAAAGCAGTGTGTTCCCCCACATGTCCACGCATCTCTACATCTCCAGGCTGAGCTGAGGATGAGCTAACAACCACACACATGCTGACAGCAAAGCCCCATCCCATTAAAGTTCCCTCTGGGAACACTGCCATTGGCCAGCAGAAAGGAAGAACTCCTGTCCACCCCCCAGCCCCCAACCACACCCTCTCTTTCCTCTTCTTTGTCTTTTCTAAAACACATCCCGAAGTGTTTAATGGCCGTTGAAGGCAATGACTGCTGTGGCAATCACCGCTCTCTGTGTGAAACGCCTTCAACAGTCCCAGCCTCCTCGTGCGGGTGGGGGCGACTTCAGGATATGAAGATGCCACGGAGTTGCAGCTGCCGACAAGCAGCCACTAATCATCTCCGAAGGCAGCAGGGGATGTACCCCAGGCCCTCATCTCACCAATCCCTCCCGTAGGCAGGCTGCGGCCAGATGGTGGCTTCTTAGGCAAGGACAGCGGAGAAGGAGGAATAAGGGAGTGCAAGAGGGTCTGGCAGGAGGCCAGCGGGAAAGAACTGCTGCTCATCTTCTCTGCTCCAGGTGAGACCAGCCCTGCCCGCTGGCGTCGGGAGTCCACTTTCCAGTTAAGTGGTGCCTCGGAGGAAGCACACGGTCTTCTCATTTGCAGTTACATCCAGAAATGATCAATGCTGTTTTTTTAATGTGCTCCTGTAGTCGGGCAGTTTCCATCTGCTGTGTCAAGGCCAGGGGAGGGGCAGGAAGACATAGTCTTTGGACCCAGCTTCTCCTTGTTCCTCTGAGCCTGGGGCAGTGGGGCACTGGCATCGAGGGCCCCCTTTGCCTGTGCTTTCCAGGGCAGTGTGGCCAGTGGGAGCCAGAGGCAGGAGTTAGGAGAGTGGGAAGAGAGGAAGGTCAGGATGTCTATTCCCCAGCTTGCTCCCCCTAGAGACTCCACCCGGTTGGGGTTGGTGGCCTGGGCCTCAGCGGGCCACCTTTCCTGGTGAAGCTCGCTCTCCCTCAAGTCACCAGGTGTAGCATGGCTTCTGGCCTCTGCTCCTGCTCCCTCCTCTCCCTTTCAGGCCACAGCATGGCTAACCAGGTTCTCGCTACCCCTTGTTAGTATCCCCATCCCTGCCACACGCCTGTAAATTGCCTCTTTATGACACTCTCTCCCATCGCCCAGCTGGACTGAGCCATCTGTCTCCTGCCAGGCCCTGGCTGGCTTACAGGTGCACTCGAGGTTCTATGGACCTTCTCTCAGACTGCCCCACATGTTCTGCAATGTCATCAGGGCCACCCTCCCTCCTCGAGAGGATGGGCAGCCGGTACTCAAGGCTCTAGGCATCCAGAGCATCCCACCTCCCAGCCCAGGCCCCGCTCACTGCCTTGTAGGGTATCTCTGATCTGACCTCCGGCAGCTCCCAGAACCTCTCTCATCTCCAGATGGTCTCCCATCTCCAGCTGCTTTAGGAACTGAAAGTGGCTTGTCATCCTGGTTTTGAAGCACTTCAGCACCAGTGGTTTCATTTGAGCCTCAGAACACGATGCACTTGGGTCCCAGTTACTCCACGGCGCACTGAGGACTTAAGGGTTATTCGGCATCTGGCACAGGGGCTGCTGGTGGGAGACTGGTGACCCTTGGACCATCCTTCAGTGGGTGCTCAGGAGTGTCCTGGGGAGCGTGGCGCTGTCCCAGCAAGTGGAGCTCACACATTGACAGCATGGGCTTTCGCTGGGGCCACCTTACCTGGTTTGGAAGCCCACTCTTCCTTTTAGTAGGTGGGGGTGACCCGTCTTATTAAGGGGAGGCACACCTCCCTAAGAAAGCAATCGTAAGATGCAGTGGCTGAAGAATATGGATTTTTTTAATGGCCTCTCTGCCATCAGGAACCCAGTACCCTCCCTCTCGTCTCTGCCTCCCAGGGCTGTGGTACTTTCAGTGGGGGCTTCAGACAGGTTCAGTCCATGGCACAACCGGGAGCAGTATTAGGAACTGAGTCCTGACAGTGAGAGCAAACTTGCAAAAACTTTCGCTGCACGTTGGCGTCTCCATGAAGCCCCAGTGTATGAGCAGTGAGTTCATCTCATGGAAGAGGATGTAGGACAAAAGTTGGGTTGATGATGGATTGATTGGAGGGTTGGGGATAGAAACCCAGTTCTTCAGCACAGGCAGCGTGAGAAGGCAGTGGCCTCCTAGCCCACGGCTCCGGTCAGTTCTGTAGCCGGCAAAGAAAGAGGAAAGACTGGGATGAGGGCGTGTGCCAGGGGGTAGGGTAGGCTGGAGGAAGGTCAATGGGGGGAAAAAGAGACATATGTACTACTACTTATAATAATCTAAACAATGAAATAAAGTTTTAAAAAGAAAGAAAGAGGAAAGAGACATGGAAGAGGCCACACGGTTTATCTTAAGGCTCCAGCCTGGAAGGCTATCACTTTCTTCTACTCACATGACACTGGGGAGAACTCTTCTAAAGGGCACCATCCCTAACCGCAGGGCAAGATGGGAAATGTAGTTCCTACCTGGGCAGTTGTGTCCGGCTACACTGATCACAGTGGCAGAGGAAGAGAACGGATTCTGGTGGGCAACTAGTTGTTTTAATCACGTCATCCTTTCTTAACATTTCTGAATAAGATCAACTCCATCCCAAATCAGCGCCTCCTTTTCCACAATCCTGCCTAGCAGTCTGTCCTGCACTCTCCCCTCTCAGGTGGGACATACTGGGGCCACTACCAGACCAACATCCAAAGACCCGCATTCTGTTCTTGCCTCTGCCAAAAATGGCTCCGTGACATGGAGAAGGTCACATCTGTGCTTCAATTTCTGCCCCCGTCAACAGGGGCTGGTGATTTTTATCAAGTAACACAATTGGCCATTTCCAAACACGTCGCCATACATTATTTAATAACAATAGCTCGCATTTATTGCTTGCTATGTACCAGGCACTGTTCTAAATATATTTCGTGGATTGACCCACTTAACCATCTAAGTCTATAAAGGAGGTGGTACTAATAATGTCTTGATTTTACAGCTGAAGAAGAAAGTGAGGTACAGAGCAAGTAAGTCTCTTGCAAGGGGCTCATGATTAACCTCACAATCACTGCTATCCTGCTTCTTTAATAGACAAGAAGAGGCTTTTTGAGTATTTTATCCTGTTTTCCTTGAACTTCCTGAATTTTACCTTTAACGTGTGCCATTTGGCCTATCTCCCAGTGAGATGAAGAATCCCTGTTGTGAGGGGACCACTTACTTCTCACCCAAAACAACCTTCCCACCCTGGTGCTTTCACATAGGAAACACTCCATGAATGTGCGTGGATGGATCTAGGGGGACTTAACATGCACTTTTCATTGAATTCCTGATGCGGTGATGGAAATGGCATGAATCTGCCATTGTCATACCTAGATTCAGATCCCCTTTCTCCTGGGTACTAGGCTGTGCGAGAATGCGCAAGTCACTTATCTACCTGACTTCACAGAGATCCACTTTTTCATCATGAAAATGAGTGTCGTAAAGAGAATGAGCTCCCCTGGCTGGCTGCGATAGCTTCTCCTGCCCTTTGCCAGTGACAGACTCATTCATAACCAATACTGGGAAATGGGTCGCTAATCCATACCTTCCCAGCGGGGATCACGGTGGCTTCGAGAAGGAGGTCCAAAGAGGGACCCAGAGTGACTGACTCACAGATGTGCAGACTTGCTGATGAGTCTTTGGATGAGGCCAGAGCTTAGTAAGGGCAGAGGACTAATTTCTCTTCTTTGCAAAAGTGACTGGGGATTGAGTTGGAAAAGGAAGAGAAAGAACGAGGGGGGATGGTAGGAAGGGGATTGAGCCTGGAAAAATGAGGAATGGGGTGTTTGGAGGAAGAGGGAGGGCTTAGCAACATGGCTGGGATGAGAACGGGCATAAGAGAAAGAGTCTTCTTGTTGGAAATGGCCAAATAAGTAAAGCAGGGGGGTACACAATGCTGAGTTTCTTACCTGACACTGTGATGTAACCCTCCCTCTCCCTCCCCATCACTCTAAACCTTCAGTGAAGTCTTTTACACACACACACCTTGTGTTAATAATCCGTGTTGTTAATAACGTGGTTGGTCCGCATGTGGGCCATATGGTTAGTAATTCAGAAGAAGATGAGAAACTGTAAGCCACCACCTCCACTCCCCACAAAAACCCTCGAGAGATTGGAGAAACCATGATTGCTGTGGCCACACACAGAACAGTGTTTGAATCAACTTGATTTCAGTCTCAAAGGGCAGGGAGCCTTTGCTAACATCTGAGATACAAGGAGACCATAACATCCAGGAGTCAAATCTAAAAACCTTCATAGCCTACGGGCACGGGCACTGGCCACCAGAGCTGGATGCTGACCTGAATGCCATCGTGGTCATGTTAGGTGAATATCAGAGCGCCTAGAGATGTAAAAAAGAAAATCAGAAATAGGATAACTTGTAAGTTCTGGCACATAGCAGGTCCTTAATTAATGCTAATCATCTCTCTTCAACTTCAGGTAGGTAGGAAAGGGCCAAAAGCATCAAACAATATGGGGGGAGGGAGGTGTGGATAATGTGAGAGGGAGCAAAATGGAATTGGAAAGGAGTTTGGGGTTCTGCCACCCCCATCTCTGCTAGCCCAGTGCTTTCTCGAGGCAGAAAGGGGGAAAGGAAGGGAGAAGGGCAAGGCCCAAGGGTAGAGGGTGTCCTCCCTTACTCCCATTGAAGTGAAGCACAGAGGACCTTCCTACCACTGAGGAGAGAGGAGAGCCGGACCGTACCCTCGGCGTGATGCAGAGAAATGGATGCTCTGCCTCTGGCGCTAGTTTCAAGAGGTGGGATTCTTAGGGTAGAGATTTATTTAGAAAGACAATTCAAATGGTTTAGGCCAGTGGTCAGCAAACTCATTAGTCAACAGAGCCAAATATCAACAGTACAACCATTGAAATTTCGTTTGAGAGCCAAATTTTTTTAAACTTAAATTTCTTCTAACACCACTTCTTTAAAAAAGACTCACCCAGGCCGTGGTATTTTGTGGAAGAGCCACACTCAAGGGGCCGAAGAGCCGCATGAGGCTCACGAGCTGCAGTTTGCCAACCAGAGGTTTAAGCAAAAAAAGAAGAAGAATAAGAATAAGAATAAGAATAAGAATGAGGAGGAGGAGGAGGAGGAGGAGGAGGAGGAGGAGGAGGAGAGGAGGAGGAGAAGGAGAAGGAGAAGAAGAAGGAGAAGGAGAAGAGAGAAGGAGAAGGAGAAGGAGAAGGAGAAGAAGAAGAGAAGGAGAAGAAGAAGAAGAAGAAGAAGAAGAAGAAGAAGATTTACTGGCTCCCACACATTTCAAAAAGCCAAGTTTTGTGGAATTTCCAGAAATTCAAACAATGTCACCCATCTCTGGGCCTCACTATCCTCCATGTCGGCTTCATGCTCAGGCTGCATGTGGGGATGAGATAGCAGCTGATGACTCAGCCCCTGTCCCTCATGGTTTATGTCACTGGTCCATCCCTAAACCAACCTCTGTGGCCAAGAGAAGTAAATACATAGTTGGCTTTGGCCTCCATCTGGCCTTTGTCTCACCACTGACTTCATGTCATACTTTTCCTCTTGCCTGCTCTGTCCCGGCCAATTGGCCTCCTGGTTGGCCCTCAAATACGTCAGACTCGCTCCACCTCGGGGCCTTTGCACATGCTCTTCCCCCTGCCTGGAGCACCCTTCCCCAGAAGTTTAGGGTGTCTCCCGCCCACACCACCTTCAGGTCCGCTCATATGTCACCTTGCCAATGAGGACCACCGATTTTAAAACTGAACTCACACCGACACCACCACCCACACACACCTGCACAGTCCCTATCCCTGGCTCCGGTCTTATTTTCTCCATCGTCGAATGAGTAAGGTAAAAAGACAGCGTGCTGGTCTTCCCATCGCACCCCAGGGGAAGGGGGTTCCAGGAGGCCAAGGATTTCTCTCTCTCCTGTTCTCTGCTGGATCCCCGGGACCTACAGTAATGCCTGGCGCATAGCAAGTTCTCAGTAAACGAAAGACAAGGTCGCAGGCCTCCAGACCCAGATCCGGGGACTGGGTGGAGCTCCACTCAAAAGCCAGGACTGGCGTCAGGGAGAAGCGGTCCCCTGACTAAGCTGGTGGGAAGAGGTATCACCTGGCAGGAGGGAGATGGCAGCTTGGCCCCCAGAAACTAGATGTCCAGTTTCCCTGCCACACACACACACACACACACACACCCCATCGACTTCCACTCAGAATCACAGTTGGAGCACCTGTTACTGTAGTGCCTCTGCCCCTCCCCAACCCCAGCCCCAAAACTAGCCCTGGGGGTGGGGTGGAGCCAGCAGTAGACAGTGATGTTTCAGTCTCACTCAATCCAACCCAATCCCTTTGTCCCCTCCTCCCCTGCACCCTCCTTCCCTTTGTGTCTTTTCATATGACAATCAATAGAGGCCGGGGTTTGGGGAATATTATCAGAGCCCCCATGGCAACCTCTAACATTCTAATCCACAGGGTTGCGGGGAGCATTAGTACATCCCAGAGACATTCAGTGTAAGTAAGCGCTTTGAAGCCGGGCACATCGCTCGGCTTTTGAAGCTTAAGCCCTGTTTAGATTACTTGATTAAAGTGGGTCCGAAGCTTCAGCGATCAATATATTTTGCTTAAGAGCAGTGTTGCTACAGAAGCAGATTTAATTGCCTGCCTCACGGACGGCTCTTTAGAATATAATGATATATCACAGAGCCAAAAATAAGGGCCGGAGGGAGTGGGAGGGACAGTCATTCACATTGCAGCCCTGGGACGAAGGCAGGGGACACGCGTTTGCAGGATGTGCATACATCATCCCTGAAAAGGAGAAGCTGGAGAAAATAAAGATGACAATCACGCTGATAAAACCCTGGTGAACCAGACAGAACTCTCAGTCAGCTGGCTGTTCCGAGGGAGGTTTCCTGGATTGGGGCTGGGGATTCTATTAGGTCCCTACAAGGTGACATGTGTAGGATGGCAGGCTGGCACTTAAGCCAAGGAATTGTGGCTAAGGAGGAGGCTGGGCAGCCTGTCCCCCACAAGGCAGAGACCGGCAGTGTCTCTAATATCGGGGACAACGATGTTGAGTCAGCAGCAGGAGCACTGGATGAGGAGTCCAGATGGGAGAGGACGAGAGGAAGGGATGTGTGTTGTATGCCTACTGTGTGCTAGCTGCGGCTCTAGCTTAACTGTTAAAGCAATGCTATGAAACACTGACATGCAGAGCAATGTGGCTGCCCATCTCTCAGGGTGGGGCTGGTTGGGAGTGAGGCAAAGGCAGAATCTGAACCCGGGTTTGTTTGGCCATACTCTGTGCCAGTTCTGGTCCCCATTCAGCCACTACCTGTGCCATCGTTTGCCAAGTCATTTAATCAGCCTGGGCCACAGTTTTCTACATTGTAAAGCGAGGGGGATCCCAACACTGCTTCCTACTCAAAATCTGTCCCCCCGAGCAGTGGTTCTCAGCCTTCCTAATGCCACGACCCTTGAATACAGTTCCTCATGTTGTGGTGACCCCCAACCATAAATTTTTTTCGTGGCTACTTCATAACTGTAATGTGGCTACTGTTATGAGTCGTAATGTGAATGTCTGTGTTTTCCGATGGTCTCAGGCGACCCTGCTAGCGGTTCTCAACCTGTGGGTCGCGACAGGTTGAGAACCGCTGGTACGTGGAAGGAACCCTGGATCCCTGAACAAGCATGGCTTTCTCCCTGCTGGGGCTCTTTCCTCCCAGATCCCCAGCAAATACGTGCCTCAGACCCAGGGGCCTCTGCCTTTTCCTCTGGAAGCCACGCCCAGTTGCAGTGGGGTCCGGGATGGGGAAGAGGAGAAAGACCCAAACAAGCTGCCATTCCTCGGCCAGCTTCCCACCAGGCGGTGTGGACACCAGACATCTTTCCCTTCACAGCTTGAGGCTGCTGATAGGATTTGGGCCTCCAGAGCTGCCATCCCTTACGTTTCTATGTAAAATATTGTTATTTATGTTACAACAATGTGACTCAGCGCCATATGCCCAGGAATCAGACCCAGCGGAGAGGCTGCCAGGCAGAGGCTGCAGTTCGCCTCGAGAGGAGCTGACAGCTACAGGCTTCAGCAAACTCTGGGGAGGGCTCGTGTCTCAACTCCCGGGAAGCAGGGAAAGGAACTGATGGCATTTTGCTTTTTGGCTCCTAGGGTGAGGGCTTGGGGACTAGACCAGCATCTCCTGACACCCCGTTTGCTCTCATTCAGAGATTCAAGAACACTGGTTTTTGGCCGTCAAATATTCAAATCTCCTTTTGAAGTCTGAGATACTCAGCGCTTTCATGAGTATTGGTGGATGGTACTGATGCATCTTACCCTAAAAGCTAAAATGGCCAGACACTTGCTTTCCAGCCTCCCTTGCAGCTAGGTTCATGGGCACATGCTATAGGCTCCAGCCATCACATGTACCTGACTAGACTTTGAATCCCAGGTTAGCAAAATAAGAAAGCCAGAAAAGTAAAACATGCAGAAAGATGGCATTATAAGGAAGAGAGGGGCAAGGGGTTACATCGGTCAGAGGCCAGGGGTGGTGTTCAGTGCTGGTAGTTTTTTTAAAAAACATGTTTTATTGATTTTTTACAGAGAGGAAGGGAGAAGGATAGAGAATTAGAAACATGGATGAGAGAGAAACATCGATCAGCTGCCTCCTGCACACCCCCTACTGGGGATATGCCTGCAATCAAGGTACATGCCCTTGACTGGAATCGAACCTGGGCCTCTTCCATCACAGGCTGATGCTCTATCCACTGAGTCAAACTTATTACGACTAGTGCTGGTAGTTTGGGTGCAACCAACTGCAATGTGTGATGCAGGACAGTGGTGGAGGAGGTGTCCTGAAGGCATGACATTAGCCTGGTTCTCCAATTTCTCCAGCCAAATTCTGTAAGCTCTTCCTCAACGCGCTTCTTCGGTTTGCATTTTGTGGTTTCTTCTTAGAAGCTCTGGCAGATGCAGAATGGAAATGAGAAAGCCGGGGCTAAGCTCTGGCTCCACTGAGCCTCCGTGAGATGGGACATTGGGATCCTCCATCCCTGAGCCCCATCCAGCACTAACATGCCATGGCAGGCAAGGAGACCCTCAAGAAAAGATGGAACAGTCCCAAGTGACATATGCTGGATCCTCCATCAGACCTGAGTCTTAGTTTCCCGCCTCTGTGACCTACTGTTATGTTCCTTGGCAGCCTTCCTTACAGGCATAAAGCCTCAGTTTCCTCATGTTTCAGATAGAACTAGTAATAGCAGTGGCTACCACACTGAGTTAGGTGAGGATTAAATGAGATAATCCATGTAAAGTACTCCATAAATACAAGGTCAAAATCAGCACTGAAATAGACTTACATACAGAGATGTCCTGAACACACTTCCAAAGTGAATTCCCGCAAAGGAAATTAGGCTTTCACGCTTACTTAAACCAACAATATACATGCCACCTGTCTTGCATTTAAATTACATCTTCAGGCTGGTAGACACGTTTCACATTCTCACCTCTTTTGAACTCTCTGTCACTCCATGCAAAGCAAATATTGTTATGCCCATGTTAGAGAGTCAGAAACCAGGACTTAGAAAAAAAAAAAAGCGACTCACCCAAGGTCAAGTACCTTGGAAAGGGCAGGGTGCGATGAGAAATCCAGGTGCTTTTGATACTGAAACTTGACCTCTTTCCACCCCTGCAGAAGTGTGGGCTTCAAACAAGCACTTTCTTCTTTTTTTTTTGCTCCAATGGTTTGTGCTCTCATGGCTTCCTAGAGTCATGGCTGAAACCAACTCTGCCAGCACACCTCCTGGCTATGTGAGATGGAAACTCTTTGTGTTTGCTTAAGCTAGTTTGAGTTGGTTTCTGTCATTTGACACCAAGAATTTCAACTGGTAGGGACATATCACGCTAATGTTTGTTTCTTTTATCTATTCCATTTGAGAGCTATTCACTAAATTTTTGTGATGTGACAGGGACGTATTGGGCTCTGAGGATGCAATGAATAGGGTACAAAATACAATCACCCCATGAGCTACGGGTTGTCAGATGCCCCCACTTTTGTTTTCTAGAGACTGAAGGGCTTTGCTCAGGGTCATAGCTGTTTAGAGCCAAGGAAAGACAATTTCCTGCAGAACACATTACCTCGAGATGGCTGTTCACAGCTGATGGATGGGGCCAGGACTCAACCACAAGTCTCAGGGCTTGCCTCCATCATTTGGAATCCAACAAACGCTGGAATAATAAGTAAGTTCCAGAAGGGCCTAGAAGAGCTCTCAAGAATGATAGAGCCAGAATGAATTATTAAGGGGCAAGTCAAAGAGGCTCACAGCCCTCACCTTTAGAAATTGATTTCACCAAAGTCTCTTCCATAAAGCATCTCTTTCTACTACTGTCAAAGTCAGAGCCAAAGGACACACAAAACTTTATTCTGTTACTAGAGGTCTGGTGAGAAATTTGTGCACTGGAGGGTCCCTCAGCCCACCCTGCACCTTCTCCAATCTGGGACCCCTCGGGCAGTCGAACATCCCTCTCACAATCTGGGACTGCTGGCTCCCAACCGCTCGCCAACTGGCTCCCAACTGCTGCCTGCCTGATTGTCTCTAACTGCTTCTCCTGCCAGCCACCCCGTAACCACTCCCCTCAAGGCCTGGTCACCTCCAACTGCCCTCCCCTGCAGGCCTGGTTGCCCCTAACTGCCCTCCCCTGCAGGCTATCTTGTGGTGGCCATCTTGTGTGAGGGCATGGCGGTCAATTTGCATATAACCGCTTTATTATATAGGTTTATTTAGTGGGTTTTGAGTTTAGATTATCATACTCTGCCTCCCTTGAAAAGTAGAACCTGAGCACCTCAGAACCCCTAAGGAGTCTGAGTGAGTTGCTTGGAGGCTAGAAGCCATGGCAGGAGAGGAAGAGATTTGCTCCTGGGGTGAGTCAAAAAAGCTCAGAAATTCCATACTTGGGTCCCTTTTTACAACCCCAGAGGCAGTACCTACAGATGGGATGAGAACAAAGAAATAAATAATCACAGCATGAAGCCACACATTACAACACCTAGCCATCACCTGGCCATCCACCATGATAACAGTAAGTTCCCCAGATGCTGGGAAGAGGGAGCTGGTCCCACTGCCATTTTCTGCCTCACTCTTTGAGTGGCAGCCTCCAGGTCAGAGGGAAAACTGGGGACACAGATTCCCAAGCACCCAGGCTCACTTCTGTCCTGAGAGCCCCTTGTCTCCTTAAGTGTCCCCCAACCTCCTCTGTTCCTTCTCCAAACCCTCCTGAACATTATTCCCTCAATAGATGTCTTCTTTCTCCTCCCTCCTAGCAGCCAGTCAGTGGCCTACTTTTCAAGCTTATTATCTCCCAGAATATCTGAACTGGATGGAGCCTCAGGTGTCATCTACTTCAGACCCTTTCTCATTTTTCAGAGGAGGACATGATATCCCAAGGCTCTACTGTCTTGGCCCCAGAGACATGACCAGAACACACTTATGGCCTCTGCCACCCTGGGATCAGGATGTGTAACATACACACCTCCCATTTTTCATATTCCTGTTACATCCCTGTCTGCAGAGTTTACCTTTCCCTCCTTCTTTCCCCCGTAGCTTTCCCTAATGACCTTTGCCTTAGGGGGAACTCCTTAGCCATCACTAAACCATCACTGAGTCTCCTTTAAAATCCAAGAAAAACATAGGTGAAATGGAGTCCTGGATTCCCTTCTCCATCATTTCCCCAAACTGGAGGTTCCCCCAGAGCAGGGACCAAATCCTACTCACCTTTACATTTCCTAAAACAAAGATTTATTGAACCAAATTAGGGTTCTTATTTTCTTTAAAAAGTGAGGAACTTGAAAGCAATATGGAAAGGCAAGATGAGTGAGGAAGCAAAGAAAGAATTTAAGATTGGGGAGGAGTATTAGAAACACCTGGTCCACGCATGTCAACTGTGTTGCCCAAATGAGAGGATTTCTGGGTGCTTGAGGCTGGCCATAAGGAGGGAAGTCCAGGTCCTAGGTGCCTGCGACTGGCCAGAGGAGGGAATCCTGGGTCCTGAGTGTGGGGTGAGGCAGAGGCAGAGGCAGTTAAAGAGGATCAGGCAGGCAGGCAGAGGTGGTTAGAGGTGATCAGGCAGGCAGGCAAGCAGTTAGAAGCCAGCCATCCCAGATTGCAAGAGGCAGTTGGACATCCCCTGAGGGGTCCCAGATTGGAGAGGGCGCAGGTTGGACTGAGGGACTTCCCTTCCACTCCCCCCACCCCACATCATGCACGACTTTGATGCACTGAGCCTCTAGTGTGTGTGTGTGTGTGTGTGTGTGTGTGTGTGTGTGTGTGTGTGTGTGTATAAACACATACTTTTTAAAAATTTGGGCATGTTTATATACGTGCATATGTGTACACAAACATGTCTATCTCTTTGTTATGCAAACACATTTGCCGTTTGCCCAGCGTCCCGCTGCTCATATAGTGGTCCAGTGAGATGTAGGATGGAGACCCAGCTTTAAGCATTAGGGAGCGAGACGGATGCATGCTCCTGCTTTGTACATGGATGGTGTTCTAATGTTGTGTTCTAGACTGCTGAAACAGAATCATGTCTTAATGTATCCGTGTGTGCTTTAGACCGTTAACCAAATCAATTTAAAAATACTGGCATACCCAGTATTGACTGTAGTTCTGGGTGTGTTGGAGGGGATCCAATGTTCTCACATTTAGCTTGAAGAAGTGTACATTAGGACAACTTGCCAAGAGGAGTGTTTTTTTAATAAGAATTTTTAAAAATCTTTAAAATACACATTTCCTTTGCTTTATTTATAGGAAATAGTCAAGGAACACACCACAAAAATGTACACTAAAGCAGAGATGATAGCAAAGAATTAGAAAAAAATTCAACTCTAACAATGCAGCTGTTAAAAAGATGTTAACTAAGAGCCCTGGCCAGTGGCTCAGTTGTTTAGAGTGTCATTGGTGCATCGAAGGGTCATGGGCTCAATTCCCAGTCTGGGCATGTACCCAGGTTGCAGGTTCAATTCCTGGTCAGCACAAGTACGGGAGGCAACCTCTCAATGTTTCTCTCTCCCTCTCCATTCCTTTATCTCTCCCTTCCCCCTCTCCCTCTCTCTGTCTCTCTCTTGAATCAATGGGGAAAAAAATATCCTCAGGTGAGAATTAAAAAAAATGTTAACTAAGAATATCTAAAGATATGTTTATAACATACTGCAGATTATAAAGTAGTGTGCTCAGGACAATCCTGTTATTATATATACGTGTGCTTACATGTAGGCATACCTGTATTTGTGTGTGTGTGTGAGGAGTATGTGTGTCTTATATATGTTTTTTTGTGTGTATATGTATGTTTGCATATATGTGTATGAGTGTATGAGGTGGGAAGAAAATGCCACGAAATGAGCCACTTTTTCATGGGCTGCACTGTGAGACTATGTGTGATTATTTTTCTTTGCGGTCTTTATATTTATTATTTACTAGAGGCCCAGTGCGTGAAATTTGTGCATTTGGGGGGTGGTCCCTCAGCCTGGTCTGCACCCTGTTGCAGTCTGGGATCCCTCAGGGGATGTCTGACTGCCAGCTTAGGCCCAATCCCCCTGGACATCCTTCTTACAGTCTGGTACTCTTGTAGTCCAGGACCCCTCACTCCCTACTGCCCACCTGCAGCGGAGGCAGGAGAGGCTTCTGCCACCGCCTCTGTGCTCGCCAGCATGAGTCTGGCTTCTGGCTGAGCAGCGCTCCTTCTGTGGGAGCGCACTGACCACCAGGGGCAACTCCTGTGTTGAGCATCTGCCCCCTGGTGCTCATTGCACGTCATAGAGACCAGTTGTTAAGCTGGTCATTACACCATTTGGTCGATTTGCGTGTTAGGGTTTCATTATATAGGATCATATTTCCATCAATGAGTTTGTACAACTTTGGTAATTTGAAATAAAAAATCCCTTTGAAAAGCATCAGCCCATTTGCCACCTGACAGATGGAAAACTGCTTAAGCAATTGCTTTAAAAATAATCTTTTTTTAAAAAAAAATCAAATTTGAGTCCAAAAAGTGAGCTACTGACAAGATAATCAAGGTGCCCCTGTGGTTTTACGGCTCATTGCATCGTGTTAAGTAAATATCACTAATTTCCACTCCCTCTTTGCTGAAATGGATGTTTTTAAAACAAACTCTTCCGATTCCGAATCACAGTGATTTGAACGAATACCTTCCTATGGGTCTGCTCTTCCCCTGGACTCCCCTGTGCTCACACAGGCCGTCCACGCCATGCGTCCGGCCAGCGCACGGACAGGTGCCTCTAAAACTTGCCAAACACCTAATGCAATGGGAGCAGCTGAAAACGGCCATTCACCACACAGTGGGGCTTTGTTTTTCAGGAAAAAGCACCAAGTGAAGAGAAAATAAAGTATTCGGGGCTTAAAACCAACAGAAACCTAAAAAGTGTAGCTTTGCGTGTTGGCTCATCTTAAAACTCAAACTAAAAGAAACGCCCCCCAAACAAAAAGAAATTAATATTGTCCACAATCTATTCACTTTAATTTACTAGTAGCCACCATTTGGGATTTTGTACATGTGCTACTGGTCTTTAACAGATACACAGAACACACGTGTGCGCATTTACACCACACACGCACACACACATGCACACACACACACACACATGCACATCCCCCCCTCCCCCCGGTAGCTCTTTTCCTCGTGGCCGTCTGTAAAGTGAGTATGAACATTTGAAATATGGTGACAATTGCTTTGTTTCTGGTGGTGGAGACCTTATTTCTCCTTTGGAGCAAATTTTTAGAGTTCTTTAGAAAAAGGCCCAGTCTGGGCTCTTTAGGGACACACACGCGAATGGCTTCCCTGGGATATTGAAAATGGCAGAGTCACCATAAATATGAGGGCAGCTGTGCGGTGTGTCCTGGTTACTAAGGGAAACGCGGTGCTTCTGCAGCCGACGCTGCCCTTAATGAGCTGGAGAAACGATGATCTAAATGAAAATCGGGGTTGGCTTGCCGGTGCTCCCTGTACTGTGTCGTTTCTGGTTATGTAACTGCCTTAGGGAACGGTGCTGACAATTGTTTTGGCTTTTTCACAGAGGTTAGGAAAACCCGGTGTGCCTATAAGCATGTGTGTCTGTGGATGGGGCATTCACCTGGAGATCCGGGGCGGGCAGGAGAGCCAGCTCTGGCACCAGGGAGGGGCCGCCTGAGCTCATTAGGGCTGTGGGAGGGATGGGTTGGTGCCTGCCCCATGGGGGCCTCCCAGGCTCTCAGCCTCCCAGGCTCCCTGAGGGTGGCTTGGGGCCTGTGAGTCCCAAAGGGATGGAAAGCACTAGCTGCCAAGACATCAGATGCTTTTGACTCTGGGTTTTCCCCGAAGCCTTTAGCAAAGATATGCCAAACACCTGAACTTGAACGTGGGCAGTTGAGGCAGCTAAAGAAAGGCTCTGCTAGGAGCCAGAAAGAGAGCTACTCCCCAAAACAGCTGCTGGAGGGACCAGCAGGCTTCCGGAGCTGCAGGTGGAATTTGAGAAAGCAGCAAGTATTCCCCAGCCCTTCCCGGAATGACCTTGGACAGGAATGGGTTTCCTGTGATCTTTGGGGTGGGGAGTCAGGAAGCATGATAATTTGGATATAAAAGAAAATATAAACTTGTTTTGTGCTCCAGCTGGGAAGTGGGATGCATGTACTAATAATATGCATACTGCTACATTAAAAAAAAAGAGGGAAATAGAATACATTGTGTTTTATAAACTGATTGTTTCACTTAAGAATATGTTATGGAAAATTTCCCGTAACATTAAATCTTTTTAGGCAACAATTTTAAAGAGGCTGCCACATATTCAAATGCATAGATGTGCTGTGATTTATTCAACCAATTTATTTCCAGTGTCATGATTATACCCAGGACTGTGATGAATAGTTTTTACTGCTGAATCTTTAAATACACCCGTGCTCTAGTTAGACTAAAATCCTTGAAGCACAATTTCTAGGTCAAAGGACATTTTGCCATATTTTCCTGCCTCAAAATTGTGTTTCCATTGGCAGCCCTGAACCCTTGGTAATACTATTATTACAATTACTAGAGGCCCAGTGCATGAAATTCGTGTGTGTGTGTGTGGGGGGGGGTATGTCCCTCAAGCCCAGCCTGCACCCTCTCTGATCTGGGACCCCTCGAGGGATGTCAGACTGCCTGTTTAGGCCCAATCCCACTGCTGGCTCCCAACTACTCACCTGCCTTCCTGATTGCCCCTAACCGCTTCTGCCTGCCAGCCTGATCACCCCCTAACCATTCCCCTATCAGCCTGATTGATGTCTAACTGCTCCCCTGCCAACCTGTTTGCCCCCAGCTTTCCTACTCTCCTGGCCTGGTCACCCCTAACTGCCCTCCTCTGCAGACTTGATCACCCCCAACTGCCTTCCCTTGCAGGCCTGGTCCTTCCCAACTGCCCTCTCCTGCTGGCATTCTTGTGGTGGCCATCTTGTGTCCACATGGGGGCAGGATCTTTGACCACATGGGGGCAGCCCTCTTATGTGTTGGAGTGATGGTCAATCTGCATATTACTCTTTTATTAGATAGGGTTTTTAAAAGTTTGTCCCTGTCGATGGCAAAATAAGCAGGGCATTTCCTGGCAGACAGTACAGCTCAGGTGCGACAGTCAGGAGGTCCTCTGCAGAGAACATAAACATCACCAAGTGTGCTTAGGATGGGCTGCTTTTGGTCAGCACCATGTGTCAACAACACTAAACACTATGGGTGATAAATACTCCTGAAAGACTGTCCTTTTTTGGTCTAATTTCTAAACAATTGCAGTTCATGCTGCGTTTCATAAGCTATATGTGACCTTCACATTGGGGCATTTTTAAAACTCACCCTTTGACAGAAATTGTGTTCTGCATGGGCGTTAGTTTAGAGAACTCTCCGTCGTGCAGGTGACCCCCGTTTGGAACACAGGTGGGGCAGCTCCTCAGATGCGTTTCATTATTAAATTCACAATGGCTGGCCCGGCTGGCGCGGCTCAGTGGTTGAGCAGCGCCCTATGAATTAGGAGGTCATGGTTCCATTTTCGGTCAGGGCACAGGTGTGGTTGCGGGCTCGATCCCCAGTGTGGGGCATTGAGGAGGCAGCCAATCTATGAGTCTCTCTCATCATTGATACTTCTCTCTCTCTCTCTCTCCCTTTCTCTCTGAAATCAATAAAAATATATTTAAAAAATTAATCCAATGTCTGCATTTCTCTTCTGGCCATTATTCATTTCCTGTCATGAGAAGAATTTCGTCCTACAGAGGAAGAGGGGTTCAGCAATGATCTGCTCCAGGCAGGACTGACAACATAATTTCCTGGGTCCCTTGTTCAAAAATGATAAAGAATTTTAAGGCAGCGGGGGTGGAGCATGAAGCCAAGGTGAGACTGCACAGGCCACTTACCCGTGACCCTGGCCTTGGGCCTTTGCAAAATATCATCATTTTTACCAAATGAATAGCCCTTACTCCACTGGATCTATTGAGGTTGGATTTTATGCCCAATTTGTACAGGGTAAGAAGAGGTGAAATTTGGCTTGCCTACTTCCCTGCACACCATTGGCTGCCATATTTGGCCTTCTAATCTGCATACTCACTCTGATTGGCTGTGGGTATAGCAGAGGTACGATCAATTTACATGTTTGTCTATTATTAGGTAAGAAGGTATATATTTATATCAGGCCCGTTGCATGAATTTGTGCATGGGTAGGGTCTGGCCAGCCTGGCCAGGGAGAGGGGACATGGGCAGTTGGCTGGCCTGCAAACAGGTGTAGGAGTGGGCAGATTTGGGAACTCACTTCTCTGAGGAAATGAGGACATTTTCCTCAGCACATTGGTTGGCGCTGGGGGTGCAGGGTGAGCTGCCGACACCTGTGGAGCTGATGGGGAAGGTGAGGGGTGGGAGCCTTCGCTCTGAGGGCATCTCTCCTCCGATGGTCAGGGTGAGGCGACAGCAAATATGGCAGCCACACCTGCAGCCAGGGAAGGGAAGCAACCTGGAGACAGTGGCATTCCAGCACACTGTACCCCAAGACCAAGGCCAGGGTCACGGGTAAGTGGCCTGTGCGGTCTCACAGGGTCCCCATTCAGAAGGGGGTAGAAATACTAACTGTGGTTTGGATGCTACAAAACAAACTGTTGGAAGATGAAACAGTGGTGATAAAGGCCGCGCGTTTTTATTTCTGAGAGTGTTTGGTTCCATGTCCCAGACAGGAGGGACACCAAGACAAGGAAGCAATCTGGCCCTCAAGGGCTGAGGGGGCTCCTCACAGTGTGAGGGGCAGCCGACTCAGGTGCGAGCAGAGGCTCATGGGAAAACTTCTGGGGGGAGGTGCGTGGCCTCCAAAGTGGAGGCTGGGGTGGAAGAGGCTGAGAGAGTGAACGTCCCGTGGCCTTGACACTCCCATCGGTAAAACACTCGTCTACAAAACGCTCCAGGCATTTATATGTTGCTAGTGAGAAATAACTAATAAAAACTGGCTTGCAATTCTTAAAGCGCATTTGACACAAATTGAAACCATACAGAGGAATGCGCTTCTAGGGTTTTCTTGAGAAAGGCCGGGAGTGAATGACCCTTTGCAAAGAGGCCACCAGAGTATTCCCGAGACAAGAGCCTCGTTTTCATTCACGTACACAAAGCAATGGCCTCTGTGCAGACAAGAAGCCCTGATGTGCTGGATCGATGGCTGGTAACTCGCCCGTTTGGAGCTAGTAAGAAGTTAGCCGGGGATTTCGGGAGATTTGTAATTGTAATTTAAGATAAGCCACTGATGTAAATGAAGCTGGTATGGGGCTCCAAGTGGCTGACTGTGCATTGTGGTCTGGGGTCCCATCAACACCACACACATTCAGACTCCGGGTACACTCTTGCTGTGTAGTCTCTCAAGGATGGAGCCTCTCTCTGAGTCTGTCCTGGCTCAGAAGTGACAGAGACTCTGTCACTCATAGACGGGTCTGGCCCCGAGCCCCGGGGTCCTCTGGTATGTAGGAGAATAGGCTCCTGCACCCATGGATTGGAGTTGATTTCTAAATGTCTGGCTGCAGGCCAAGAAATAGTCTTCCAACAGAATTCCTTCCAGAAAGCCATGTGATCTGAGATTCTGCCTCAATGAAGCTTACGCCTAGCTCTGTGAGACTTAATCCTGACTGTCGCACCAATTACCCCGAGACCCTGGGCAACTTACACTCTAAACTTCACATTTCTTGTCTTGACAATGGTGTGACCATAATATTTGCGTCAACACCTAGCACTTAGGGTTTAATAATTATTAGGAGAAAAAGCATTGTTTCCACTTAAAACCAAGTTAGAGGGAATTTACTTAATGTCACTGAATTATACACTTAAAAATGGACAAAAATGGGAACTATTATGTGTGTGTTACCACAATGGACACATTTTAATTGACATATGCTTTCAGTTCTGATAGACTAACAGGGTTGAATTTACCCTCCTGCCTATAAAAAACTAGACGAAACATATGAAACAATGCTTTTCCAGATGTTAAACAATAGTCAGTGCAGAAGGTGGTGCCTGAGAAGAGAGAAGCAAAAAAGGGGAAAGAATTTCCAGGCCAGCCACAGCACAGGGAGGGAAACCCAGAGTCTGATGGTCTGAGTCTCATGGTCTGAGTTGAGAAGACAGAGTTGAGGACCAAGAAAGCAGCTAGAATTCTCAGTGCAAAATAAGCAAGCTAAGAGAGCTGCACGGAGAGGAGAGAGCTACAAAGAGGGATAGTGCTAATGATCTACAGGGGATTCTTCCTGATTGACTATTGATCGGAGCATGCATGCCAGCGAACCACCTAAGGCTGGAAAAAGAATGAACAAAAGAGTGGGCTGAGCAATCCGTGGGGCTCACCCAGAGCTTGGAGCATGTTCCCACCAGCTAGAATGAAAGTAAATAAATAAATAAAAGCCATAACACAAAGACAGAGTCTTCAGAAGGGTATTGTTTCAGTAGTGGGTTAAAAATTAGCCCCAGATTAAAGTCCGCTCTGGTACAAACCAACAACGCTTAAAAGCAAGTCTCAAAAGGATTAAAACTGGCCCAGCTGGTGTGACTCAGGGGTTGAGCCATCAACCTGTGAACCAGGAGGTCATGATTCAGTTCTCAGTCAGGGCACATGCCCAGGTTGCAGCCTCGATCCTCAGTAGGGGGCGTGCAGGAGGCAGCCAGCCAATCAATGAATCTCTCTTGTCATTGATATTTCTATCTCTCTCTCTTCCTTTCCTCTCTGAATAATTTTTAAAAAGATTAAAACGGTTTAACTACATCTCAGAATCCAATTCAAGTATATTTAAATGGATTAAAAAATATTCAGCACCCAACAACATAGCATCCAATAAGAAGAACTACTAGATACCCAGATGCAGGAAAATACAAACCAAAAGAAGGTGAAAAACCAGTCAACAGAAACAGACCAAGGCCTGAAACAAATGATATACTCAGTAAACAAGGATGACAAAACAGTCATTTAAACTGTATTCCGTATTTTCAAGATGGTAGAGGAAAGAATGAACATGCTAAAAAGAGACACTGAAGATATACAAGCAGAGCCAAAGTGAACTACTAGAGATGAAAATTTCAATGTCTGCAATAAAAAGTACACTGGATGAGATTAACAGCAGATTAAACTTGCAGAGTAAAATATTAATCAACTTGAAGACATAATAGTCAAAAACATCCAAAGTGAAACAGAGAAATATGACTCGGGAAATAAGTGAGCAGAGTTGTGGAACAACATTAAGCAGTCTAATTTAGGTGTAATTGGAGTCCCTGAAGGATGGTGGGGAAGAACAGAAAAAAGATTTGAAAAAAATATTTCTAAATTTAAAGAAAAGAAGCTCTATGATCCAAGAAGCTCTATGAATCCCAAGCACAAGAAACATGAAAAAATGACACCAAAACAAATGAAAATTGAATTATATAAAACCAGTGATAAAGAGAAAACCTTAAGAACAGCCAGAGAAAAACATACACATTATGCAGAGATGAGCAAAAGAATGACAGCACATTTCTCATTAGAAATCATGTAAGTTAGGAGATGGTGGAGATGTGTCTTTAAAATAGTGAGAAAAACCCATCAACCTGGAAGTCTATACCCAGCTGAAAGATGCTTTAATAAGCCATAGCTGACATAATAAATCCAAGAGAATTCATCTGCAGAAGGCCTGAACTATAAGAAATGTCAAAGAAAAACCTTTGGGCAGAAGAAAAGTGATACTAGATAGAAAGATGTATTTATACAAAAGGAATGAAGAACACTGGAAATGGTACCTGTGTGAGAGAATATAAAAGACTTCTCTCCTTGCTTTTAAAATGCCTCTAAAAATTAGAAGCTCTCCTTCTGCTGCTTAAATTGTCCATTTTCTGGAGTGGATAAGTCACAGGACTGGAGCCCACAATATACACTGAGTGGTGAAATTATTATTATCTCTGAATGCATAATAATCTGGCCACTCAGTGTATATCCTCCTCCTCCTCCTATATAATAAAAGGCTAATATGCAAATTGTCCCCTCAACCAGGAGTTCAACCAGCAGGCAGGCTAGCCAACTGCCCATGTCTCCTCTCCCTGGCCAGGCTGGCCAGACCCTACCCATGTACAAATTCATGCAACCGGCCTGATATAAATATATACCTTCTTACCTAATAATAGACAAACATGTAAATTGATCGTACCTCTGCTATACCCACAGCCAATCAGAGTGAGTATGCAGATTAGAAGGCCAAATATGGCAGCCACCCAGCTGCTCCAGGCACAGAGTGGCCACGTGGGGCAGGGTGCCTGCTATGAGAGGGTGGGCAGGGGAAGAAGGGATCTACAGGAGCCAAATGCCACAGCCAAGAAGGACTGCTGACGCTGGAGTGGGCAATGGAGACGAAGATGGCAGACTCCAGCCAGAGTGAAGGCCTGGGTACCGGGTGCGGGAGGAAAACTGGTGCTGGCAGCCAAGGGAAGGAAGGCCTATTGCACGAATCTCTTTGTGCAACGGGCCTCTAGTGTGTGTGTGTGTGTGTGTGTGTGTGACACACACACACACACACACACACACACACATATACACTGAGTGGCCAGATTATTATGCGTTCAGAAATCATAATAATTCCCCACTTAGTGTAGGACTCCTCTGTTCAGCCTCTAGCAAATGACTAAAATCAATTACTTGCCTTTCTGGACCTCAGTTTCTTGCACCTATCAAACAGGGATCCTATGTCCCAGGCAGTTTCATGGGCTGTTTTACAGGATAAAATAAGCTTATAAATAACAAACCCATAGTAAAATTAAAGCAGCCATCCAACATAACTGGTCTAGTTTAAATTTTGCAGCCCCTTCCAAGAATACAGCTTCTCGTGGGGAGTCAGGCCTGCCCGGCTGATGGTAAGGTTGAAGTTTATTTCTGAGGCAGCCAGTCTGTCTCTTCTCTCTCTCTCTCTCTCTCTCTCTCTCTCTCTCTCTCTCTCTCTCTCTCTCTCTCTCTCTGGAAAATCTCCTTCTAGTCTTTAGGGTGGGAGAAATCCCTGGAGAACACACCTTCATGTACAAAACAATCCCTCGTTCTGGTCAACCCGGTAGTTCTGCCCAGCCTCCCACAAAGAAAACAGTGCCCCAAGCTTCTTGCTGGCTTGGCCCTGTGAAAAATCTGGGCTCATGGAATAGTACTGATTCCTGGCTGGGCATGAAATAAGGAGCTGAGCCTCATTCAGAGTGGCATAAGGCCCGTCGCCTTTCCTCCTGTTGACTCTTCCTGTTTGCTCAGACCTAGGTGGCCCTGGTGTGACCCCTGCAGGGGGCTGTGCCAATGGGCCAGACTCAAGTTTGAGGTTTAACGGTGATGAGTCATGCTGGAATGGTGTCCACGGCAGGGAGAGGTGCCACAGCCCCAGCAGATTGTTCCAAACTCTGTCCCTCTTGAATTGCTTCAACAAATATTTGCTGAGCACCCACTGCATACAGGTTTATTGCCAGGTAGTCTACAGATTAGTTTCTTTTGTACGACAGCCATGAAGGACTGGTGTTTATATTCCCATTTCACAGTTAAGAAAACTAAAGTTCAGTGTCCTTGGTTGGTGGCAAAGCTGAATCCAAGCCCTTCTCTTTCCCTTCAAATACGGAGTCCATGCTGAAGATTTGTGCCACCATTCCTGCATGACCTAGGTCAGTGGTTGGCAAACTCATTAGCCAAATATCAACAGTACAACAATTGAAATTTCGAGAGCCAAATTTTTTTAAACTTAAACTTCTTCTAATACAACTTCTTCAAAATGGACTCGCCCAGGCTGTGGTATTTTGTGGAAGAGCCACACTCAAGGGGCCAAAGAGCTGCATGTGGCTCGCAAGCCACAGTTTGCCAACCATGGACCTAGGTGTTTGGAGACTCACAGGGCACAGGACTGAGGGGTATTGGGAAGAAACAGAAGGGGAATAACAGCTAACATTCATGCAAGTGCTGCTCTGTGCCAGCCACTGTGCAAACTCTTCACAGAACTATCTCATTTAATCCTCAAAGAAATTCTAAGAAAGAAACTCTAGTTTTCTACCCATTTCAATAGCCCAGAATTGCATGGTGTGTGCGTGTGTGTGTGTGTGTGTGTGTGTGTGTGTGTGTGTGGGGGGGGAGGATAGGGGGCTGGACTTGCAGCAGATCTAAATCAGGTCACATACTGAACCACTGGGGGTTAGGACTTCGGTGGATGAATTTTGGGGGAACGCTATTCAACCCACAACTGTGACCAAGGACATGGGTGAACCCTGAAGTCTGGCTGTACTCTGAGAAGGAAAAACTGACATGTCACTGAGCTGAAACCCATCAAATGTCTTGTGTCCAAGACAGAGGGAACCCTTATCATCCGAACAGTAAGATGCCCCCTTGAGCCTGGAGAAGGAGAACAAGAATTTGTGGTGTTTGTCCAGCTCTGGCCCAGAGCAGAGTCCGTGAACCTGGGGACGCGGGCATTCTGGCCTCCATGTAGTTCCACTCCACTTTTCCATGGCTCTGATGAACTCTCCCTCGAGACCTTTCTGGTCCTAATATCGAGCTCACCAAACTGACTCATCCACTGTCTCAGGGACCCTACTCCTGGCAACCTCCAGGTTGCACATGTCACCTCCTAACAGACTGTGTAAATGCTGTGCCCTCGTGTTGTTCTATTCACACCCCACATGTCCTACAATATGGACCAGGGCCAGGATTCCCCAACCACAGAGAGAGCTTACAGTCCCTGAAAAGGACCGTCTGGTTTATGAACGAACCTGTTAACCACCTGGTTTATCCATCAGTCTTTTGTGACTTGGGTTAACGGGAGTCTGTCTGCTCTGCCCCGCTGAAGTCTCTTTGGGAGCAGCTGCCAAATCCAGAGACAAGTTCCTCAGAGATGCTAATTCAGAGAACAGATAGGAGAAGACAAGGCCTGAGAGGATGGAGAGGAGAGGAATACAGAGAGGGCGATAGTGAAGCTGGTGAAGAGGTGGACAGAGAAAAGGTCCTGTGGGAGGATGAGGAGTCCGTTTGTCTGTACTTGGCTGGGGGTGTAGAAGTGACAAATTAAGGGCTTGAGAATAGCACACAGAGGAGAAAAATTAGGAGAGAAAAGGCAATATGAGAAGCATTAACAATGCATGTATTTTGCTTGTTTGTGTTTTTTTTTAAAGAGCTACACATTAAAAGTTGGAATTCCTGAGGGTTTGTCTTTTGCTTGCTTTCTGTTGTTACTGTTGATAGGACTTCTATGGAAGTCTTGTCTAGTTGATAGGACTTCTATGGAAGCGACTCATATAAAAAAGTGCTGAGCAAGAGAAAGAGAAATTGAGCCACATATATCATAAAGAATTTTCTAGGAGTAGGCACTTTTAAAAAAAAGGAAAAAGAAATTTAATAATATATTTTGTTTAACCCAATATGTCTACACTAATAAATCTACACTAATAAAAGTAAGATACAAATTGACCATACCTTTGTGATGCCCACCAGCCAATCAGGAGTGAGTATGCAAATTAACCAACCAAAGATGGTGGGTTAATTTGCATGTGCAGGCACCAAGTAGCTGGGGACAGGGTGGGATGCTTGCATCATCACCATGGCAATGACACAGGTGTTCCGCACCACCCCAACTGCTCTGGGCTCTGGGAAGCATGGGAAGGCTGCAAAGCAGCTATGGGGCCGGAGTGAAGGCGGCTGGCAGCCAGGGGAAGGAAGGCCTATTCTTGTACGAATCTTTGTGCATCAGCCTGCTAGTATTATTATAACACTAGAGGCCCAATGCACAAAATTCGTGCGAGGGGCTTGGCCCTCGAAGCCCTGGCTTCAACCACAAGGTCATCCAGAAGGACATCCAGAAAGTTGTTTGGGAACAGTGCCAAATTAGCATATTACGCTTTTATTTAATCAATATTTTAAAGTATTTGTTAAAAGTGTATTAATGAGATACTTTACACTTTCTTTTTCAAATTAAATCTTTGAAATCCAGGTTACTTAGAGCACATCTTCATTTGGATTTTACATAGCAACCACTCTCCAGCGACCACATATGATGAGTGGCTCCTGGAGTGATCAGTGTCAGCACAGGTAGATAGTTTGGACTATGCAGTTCTGGGACTCTGAAGGATAAAAGAATAACAATAGCAATAATGATAATTCATTGAGCTTCTTAGATGGGACACGTTATATTAACCCTCTTTCTCATGCATCATCTCATTTATCCCTCTTACCAATCCTACATGGTCAGTACTGTTATTATCCCAGTAGATAAATGCTGAAACAGAGCTTCAGAGACGGTGAGTGATTTGCTCAAGGTCACACAGCTGGTAAGCAGCAGAGCTGAAACTGGAAATCTAGTCTGTGAGACCTCAGCCCCTCTGCCTCATTTACTCAGGGTCAGACCTCTCCCAGCCGTCCCCAGCCCGCCCCTGAGAGCCCACACCGTGGGTGGACTTTCTTTTCTGATGAATGGAGCTGCCAGGTTGACTGGAAAAACAGACCAGAAAGAACATGAATCGTCCAGCTGAGCACACCGTGTGACTGACTGGGAACAGGCAGGGACAAGATGTTCCGAGTCTCATCAGCTGGAGGAAGCAGCAAATGCAAGGCTGGCCATCAGGTTCACAAAAAGCAATTGTTCTCAATGACACTTGCTTAGCAAAGAGCCAGAGAGAGAATTGATTGTCATTAGAAGCCGGACAAGAGCATCGATTGTCCCCAGTGATGATGTGAGGATCTGACTTAGTCTTGCCGAGCGCGACGGTGTGGAGACGCTGTGATGTGATTTTTCATGTAGAAATGGGCTCTAGTGGGGCCTGTCAGCACCAAGGAAGCAGGAAGCCAAGGCCTGGCCAAGGGGCGGGGTGGCACGGGCTGTGCCCACCTCCTTTTCTCTGTGCCCACTCCCAGGTCACAGGAGAGGAGGCTGGGCTGCAGGTGGGAGAGCCCTTGGGGTCCTGGGGACAGAGGCGGGGGGCTCTCCTCCCCATGGGTTTTGTTTGGCCAGATGCTTTAGGAGACCTTGGAGCTGTGACATTCTGGTGTCTGGGGCTCTGGGGGGAAGGGGGAGGAGGTGGTCCCTCGCCCGACTGGCCACAGCTGCAGCGTCATCTGAAGATGGAGAGCCTAGCCATGAATGTGGCCTGGACAGGCCAAGCTGAACACCCTGCCACCCACACAGGAGTGAGTGAGGCCTAGCCCGGGCCAGCCTAGGTGGAGGGTGGCACCGTTCCCGGGCTCCTGGGTACGTCTGCAGCTCCACCCTCATCCTGCCTCTGCCAGGGCTGGACAGAAGTGTACAGGCCCGCCCGCAGGCAGGCTGGGACCAGGCACAACTGTGTGCCTCCAGCCATCCATCCGTCTGTCCGCCCATCCATTCATCCATCCTGGTCCTGCCCTTCTCTTGTCTGTCTCCATTCAAGTAACGCCACCCAAGTGAGCATGGCCCAGGGAGAGGGAAGCGTACAGAACCAAGGCCTGCCCTTTAGGAGAACATGACACGGACAGCCAGGGAAATCAAGAGCTACAAGAAAACTCAGAAAGTGATGGGATACGGGAATTTTAACACATTATCTTGGTGGCAGAGAGTACGGAAGCTGAACACAGGGGGGAGACACCGGGACTGAGCTCTGCAGGATGAGAGGACATTCCAGAAAGGTGGTGAGGATGGTCTGTGCAGAGGGACAGGGGCCACAGGGAACACCCCAGACACTGCCGCTCACCACGCAGCTGGAGCTCAGGGGGGTAGAGGGGCACGGGAGGTTGCAGGAGAACCGGCAGGGGCTGGGGGCGGGGGGAGGGACAGGTGACGAGCTCATGTGTCATGGTGAGGATCCAGGAACTTAGCCAGAGCTCATGGAGCGGAGCGTGGGAGGGTTCTAGGCTGGGAGAGTGTCAGGTGGAGGATTGAAATGGCCACCGGTAGTGGAGGGGGAGGACAGACCAGAGCAGGGCAGGACCAGGGTGCTGGCCCAGGGCCTGCAGCTCTCAGCCCAGCTGGGCATTGCAGTGGGATGGCCCGGAGACTGCATGCCCTGCTCTCATGCAGCGGCTTTCGCTGGGTTTGTCCAGTGGGAAGCCAGGTGAGGCGGGTTGGAAGGAGGGAGGAGGAGAGGGCGTTTCTCCCACCTTGCCTGCCCAGGCGGTGTCTGTCCAGGCTCCAGTCCCTGCTGGGAGGCCTGTGCGCTGCACTTTCTCGCAACCTTGCCTCCCCCTTGGCGCCTGTCCCCCAGGGCTGGTGGGGCTTTCTGCCCTCACTCCTCTCTGGGCGGCCTCCTGTCCCTGTGCTTGGCTTCTCAACTCCTTTACCCCCACGTAGGCAGTTCCCTGAGAGTCTCCTCTCCTTGGTTGAACTTGACTGTGACTCAGGTAGAGAAAGGGGAAGCAACTGGACAAGTTCTCTAACTGCCTGAACCTGAGGGGCAGAGATAATGGTCTGAGCAGAGGTTGCTATGGCAGCAGGGATGGAAACTCAGACACCTAAGAGGGGATGAGGAGTCAAAGAAACTGTGGCCCTAGCTGGTTTGGCTCAATAGATAGAGCCTGGACTCTTGGACTAAAGGGTCCCAGGTTCGATTCCAGTCAAGGACCCATACCCGGGTTGCAGACTCCATTCCTGGCCCTGGGCCGGGGGGGTGGGGGGAGCCTCATGGGGAAAGCAACCAATTGATGTGCCTCTCACACATGGTTTTTTTTGGGGTTTTTTTTTTGTCTCTCCCACTCCCTCCCACTCTCTTTAATAATCAGTGGGAAATATCCTTGGGTGAGGAGGAAGGAAGGAAGGAAGGAAGGAAGGAAGGAAGGAAGGAAGGAAGGAAGGAAAGAAAGAAGGAAGGAAGGAAGGAAGGACGGGAGGGAGGGAGGGAGGAAGGAAGGAAGGACGGGAGGGAGGGAGGGAGGGAGGGAGGAAGGAAGGAAAGAAGGAAGGAAGAAAAAAGCTGTGGATGATTTTAGGGCATGGGTGGGGACTTCCTGTTTTCTGCAAAGGGCCATTTGGATATTTATAACATCACTCGAGGACCATACAAAATTATCAACTTAAAAATGAGCCTGTTCTATTTGATCAAATATTTCATTAATTCACCCCTAATGCCTTGGCAGGGCCAGAACAAATGATTTCGCGGGCTTTACACCTCGACTTTAGGGTAACACAGGGGACAGCAAACTTTTTCTGTGAAAGGACAGTCAGTAAATATTTTAGACTGTGAGTCATAGGGTCTCTGTCGCAAATGCTCAACTTTGCTGCTATGGTTCAAACGTAGGCCTAGACGACATTATAAAGGAATGAGTATGGCTATGTCCCCAAAACATCATTTACCCAAACTGAGGCTGGCACTGGCCCGTGGGCTGGCCCCTGAGAGCCTGGGAGGAATGCAGTGATGTGAACAAAATAGGAACTCCAGGAAGAAGTGATTTTGTTTAGTCTGGGTAAGGAGAAAGCAGGGAGGGTTCGACAGGGCAGAGTGGAGGGGGTGGAAATAAAGGCTTGTTTATAAGTTGAGAACCTCAAACATCGTGCAGAAGAGAAAGAAACAACGATTTGTCCAGTAAGAAATCCTTCACTCCTGGGAGGGAGGCTGGTGCGTGTCCGCAGGCACACAGGTGAGAAGACAGACAGAGGAGAGAAGAGGAGAGGAGGGAGAGGCAGATCTTTGTCACCAGTGTTTTATGTCCTAGGAAGGACTACCCGCTGCTGCCATTTATACCAGTCACCCATTAACCACCACAGCTGGATGGCAGAGGTGATCCAGATTTCTCATCTGTGTCCCCAGCACTTACCAGCTTGGCATGAGGCTGATGCTCAAAAACAAGTGCAGATTGACAGGAGTATGAAGGAGAGAATCTATTTGTAAACTTGTGACATCCATTTGTTCTTTCATTTCTCCTCGATTCTTTCATGTTTTGGGATAGGCTTTCACACTATCAAAATTCTGGAAAATATAGTATATGCCCTGTTGGGTAAGGTGTCAAATATTTCAAAGTACGTAACCAAACTCAACTTCTGAGGTGTGTTTTTTTCCAGGAATCCCATTATTTTAAATGCATTGACTATATTTAGAGACTAACTCCATGCTGGACCTGGAGTTAGCCATGCACACAGAGCGAAGAAGAACCACTAAGTGTTACGCTGGATCTTCCTGGCTGCAAACAGAACAAACTAGAGCCAGGCTCCATGCCACTCTGCGCGAAGCTCCTGCCTGGATTATTACAAGAATGGTTTGTAAGCTCCTGGCAAGGAAGCCAGCGTGGGCACACCAAGATATAGTGAGTGAATATACCTAAAACCCGTACAATTTTATTAACCAAAGTCAATAAAAAATAAATAAAAGATATAGTAAGTGAATGGATAAATGGAATAGTTGAATAAATTGTGGCTGTTTTTTTTTTATATGAAGGATATGTTTCTTAAGACCTCCCATAGGAATAAAGTAGGATTTACATTATTTTTAAGTTTTGTACATTGAGTGAAACTTTATTCTTTTCCATTGCTTTATTTCAAATTTGCATGATTCATATTAGCATCAAGTATGTCTCTATTTTTTTTAATAAGGGAAGGCTATGGACTTATACCTGAAGATCGAGGATATATTTGACAAGCTTTGATAGGATGGAGAAATGCAGGCTCCATCTTCATAAAGCCAGGTGCACGTGTAACGAGTCGAGTGATTCCTCTCAAAGGATGTGGGGCCTACAAAAAGGTCTCCAGAACCACGCTGCCTGCTCCAGGTTTGTCTTAATCAATGTTCAGATTTGTGGTCCCATGATACCTGGAGGGGAAGAAAGGGTTTTGGATGACAAAATCAGGACCCTCCTACCCTTTCCCCTCTCCTAATTTCAGCTGGTCTTGAACAGTGAGCCGCATCTAAGGAGGTGACTTTAATAGCGATAAATATAATGTCCTTCACTTTGATCCAAAATGAATATCTGGAATATCATCAACAGCTGTGGCTTAGTCATGGTGGTTAATGGCAAGTTCAATGTGAATCGGTGGTGTGACGAGACTTCCATAAAAATGGATTTAGTTTTTGGTTACGTGAGTAGAAACAGGGGATCTAGAAAGGAGGAAGTGAGAGTTGTCCACTGTCAGACTGTACCTATTTCCAACTCTCAACGCTGAGCACAAACTGGAACGCACCCAGAAGAGGAACATGTCCGTAGACAGAGCTTGGCATCCGTGTTCTAGAAAAGACTTAGGCAGGAAATTATTCTTGGTTTCAAACATGTCAACGGTTGCCACATGCAAGAGGCTTTAGACTTGCACTTTGGTGGTTTTCCGTGAATCTGCAGGTAAAAGCTTTAGGAACTGGGATTTTGTCTCCATATAAGGACAATTAGAGAGTCTGAAGACGCAAGGACTGTGAGTTCGGGTGATGTGTTGGCTCATCCTGGCACCATTTCAGGAACCGTGTAGAGGGGAGACGGACAAATCTCATTCCTTCTCTTGTGAACTCTTGGAGAGCCAGTTACAGCTGATTCGGGAAAGGGAAAAGTAAATGGCCAGTAAGTACATGGGGGAAATGTACCTATGCCAGTCATTAAATAAAAATTCAAACAGCAACAGAGCACTAGTGCTTGCCTGCTAGCAAAAATTAAAGAGGAGAATAAGTTCCCACACTGGGAAGGGTGCCACGACATGGGTGATTCCATGCGTCGCTGTTGGCACGGATACCTTTGGGAAGTCTGAGTGTGAAGAACTGTAACACTGATGATGCTTTCGTTCCAATAGTCAAAGAGGCTATTGAACCAGCAGAGAGTGGAAAATATGCAAATGTCCACATGATTGATGTTCAGCGTGGGATTACGTAACAGAGAGAAACGGGAAACAATTCAAACCATGGAACGGTAACTGCGGAAGAGGACAGGCCACCACTCAGTGGAAAGTTATGTGTCATCTTAAAAGATAGTCACCTTCCCTGTCGCTATAGAAAATGCATAGAACGTAAGGCTAAGTGTGTAGAATGAGGGATTGCCAACGACAAAAGTCTGTAGCTGTGATGACCACAATTCCACACAAAAGAAGGACAATTCCCTCTTTTTACATCCAGACCTGGGTCATGCTGGGAAGATCTCTTCAGCTTTGAGATTCAATGGTCCCTACTGTCCCTTCCGGTTTTAGGATGCGAATAGAATGACCCAATTTAATAAACTGTATCCCACAGGATTAGGAATCACACTGCAATTCTTCTACACGATGGACCAGTTTTGAAATGAGTAATAAATAAAAAGAAGTATCATTCCTCGATCCCTCTCAATACACGGCTGTAGGTCGCAGCGGGTTTAGCCATATGCTCCGTAAGCGCTTTGCTATGGAGTGACGTAAGACAGTTCCCGAGTCATTTGGGTACTTTATCCCCAGGTGTGCAGGAATGACCTCAAGTCAAGGTACTCCTGCTAGCAGCCTTATTTAAAGGCACCGTTCTGAGAAGGCTCATGCAGGCACACAAAACAAAGGGAAGAGAGGAATATTTAGTAAGTGGATTCATTCCCTTAGATATGAGTTAAAAAACACACAACACAACAATTTGACTGTACCCCTGGCTTTGTATCCCAATGGGAAGAAAGTGGTCAGAACAGGTCGTTTGTGTATCTATCTGTAGGACCGCTAATTCCCAGGGCATCTGAGAAGCAGGGTGAGACCTGAGCTTTCAGCTTGTAAACAAAAGCTCACGCCAGACTCCCTCCGAAACTGCAGTCGTTTGCTCAGAGGAGTGTTCCTGCATCAGGCAGAGCAGTCAAGAGGAGAAACTGGTCAGGGGTAGGTAGTGGCACCTTCACCTCCATCCGTCCCACCAGCACAGCATCCACATGCACCTGAGCTACCTGGTGGGGGCGGGGCTCACCGCCCTGAGAATTCATTCAACTTCTGAAGACAGTGTTGTCTGCTCCTTTCAGAAAGAAACTCATTTAGAATCATCCAGGAGAAAATTTAAAACTACAGGGATAGCCTACATCTAGATGACCTTACAGAGCATGAAGATCATTTAAATATGCAAATGAGGCATCTCTCCAGCCAATAATTACATCTTCAAGGCAGAGTCCAGAGCTTGAGTTTGGCTGGAAGGAAACATAGGACTTCAGAGAGGGGTTCCCCACCTAATGCATCCCACAGGCTCTCACGTGTTGGAACAAAAACCATGGCAGCTGATGAGCGTCAGCTTATTAGTACCTTGGATTTCTCTTTTTTTTTTCCTCTTTGCATTTATACCCAGCTGTTTTTAATAAAATGAAGACACTGGTCATTGCTGTTTTCTTCTTTTCGGGGAAAGAATTGGAGTGTGACGTGAGGGAGGAGGCAGTGGCTGGGGTGCCTTTGGATGAGGGCCGAGGACCTAATAGGGGAGGCCCATGAATACAGTGACTGAACATGCACAGAAACAGCTAGAGACGCACCAAGTGCTGTCCTTTCCAGTCACCTGGCCAAACCCGGAACTTACTGCTATTGCTCAGCCCTTGGGAAGCTCTGCTCCGGAAAGCCTGGCCCCACCCATTCCGGGCTGCCAGTTAGACACCTAAACACATGCCTCCCAGGGTAACTCCAGGCTCCTCTCCCATCAGCTCTCCAGGCCCTTGAAGGCTGGTCCAGTGTCACCATCACCCAGCAATCCCTGGGAGGGGGCTGCTGCTAGATGATTGCTTCTTGAATTAAACCAGTGAACTGCCTCATGAGGGTAGCATGGGAACCATTCATGGAAATCATCTGCAACAGCTAACACAACGGACTTGACCTTGGTGGCAGTGTTCTCTCTTGTCATGCAATGTTATTTCAGTTCTCTCTCTCTCACCTGCCTCCTTCCCCGCAGAAGCTGCCTTTCCCTCCCTTAGGGCCTTCCCTGCAGGTAACAGCCGGGACCAGACGTCTGCTCCTTTCGGTGGGATGGTCCATGTGCCCAAGAGGTCAGATCAGAGTTTTGGAGGTGTTGCATTTCGACTGAGATCCCTTAGATGTATCTGATGATCCTCTAGCTGGTGCCTCCTGTCCAGCCACTGAGATTTTACAGGGGTGGAGAACGTCTGGCCCGCAGGCCATAGAAGGCCCACGAAATCATTGGGTCTGGCCTGCCAAAGCATTAGGGGCGAGTTAATCAAATGTTTGACCAAATACAGCAGGCTGAGAATTTTGTGTGGCCTTCGAGTGATGTTTTAAATATCCACATGGCTCTTGGCAGAAAAAAGGTTCCCCACCCCCGATCTAGGAGGACACACCACTGTTTTGAAGGTGATTCCAGCAGAGGAAATGGAAATGGAATTGGCAGGATTGCTGGCAGACAGGGGGTCCCCAGGTGGCCACTGACCTCACAGTAACATCCTGACCACAGGAGCTCTGCCTGGGCAGCCTGCACACCCGTGAATGGGGCCCAGCAGATGGGTTGTGGCCGAGCCTGGCTCCCCTGGACTTCCTGCAGATCCACCGAGTGCACAGGCACCCAGAACGACCACACCAGGAACCAGCGGAGCTCTGGGAGACGTCTCCGTGCTGCTCTAGCTGGCGACAGTGCGCCGTGACGAAGCACTTGTCCCAGCCACTCCCCTTCCCCTTCAGCTCCTTGCTGGCTCTTGGCATGTGCATGTTGTGCGGGGAGGGCATTTCAGTGGTGCTGGGGAGGTCCTGGAAGGTGAGAATCTAAGGCTTAGAAAAGTCATCACAAGAAACCCTCAGCCTTGGCATAGGCCAGCAGACTCCAGTCCTGAAGTCTAGTTTATCCTTTGACAGCTTCCAAATGGAAGGCTCGATCTGGCCCAGTGGCTTGTTTCGTTGGGAGGGTCACACTGTGCCGTAGATTGTGGGTTTGATTTTGGTCAGGGCATGTACAGGAGTAGCGGATGTCTGTCTGTCTATCTCAGGGGATGACTGAAGGGGGAAAAAAACCAGAGGTGGATCTGTCTTACCCACAAGCTCACAGCCTTCGATGGAAAGCCTGCTGCCCAGTAACTGCAGACGAGCGCTGGGATTCCCGGGACCCACCGGGGAGCCGTTTCGAGCTGCCCACGTGTGTACTTGCAGACGGGTGTGTGATTTCCCACCCAAAGGAAAGTATGCATGAAGATGGGCACCACTCGTGCAGCTGAGACCCCCAACATCGGGCTCAGGAAACAGCGCCCCACCCTCCCAAGTGCAGGTCAGCAGCAGGCGTGCACTGGCTCCTCAGCATCACTTGCACGTGGAGACGCAGCGCACACAACACCACGAGGCCGTTACTCGTCAATTGATGCAACTCAGTAATTTTTATTGCAACTGGAAGACAATACATCACAGAAACTTTATGGTAGGTCCGGGGGAAAGTGTTATTTACAATAAATGATGAAATAGTTTGTCTTTGGCAATATGATTACATATGAAGAATGCGAAACGCAAGGATGGATACCTCCAAAGCAACACCATCGGGTCCCTCAAGTTCGGCCGGTCGTGCCTGCCTCCTCACCGCTGTGGACCGCGAACGCAACTGAATGCCACCTTCCTTCTCCTCTAGGTTCTCCCTTCCCAGTCATGATATTGGCAGTTTCATACAGAAAATACAGAACAGAAAATTGGCTTCTGAACAAGTATGACTCTAATACATTAATTTGGCCATGTAGGTCTGTTGGCCAGCAAAGGTCAGAAGGTCGACCCTCAGCCTGGAGAGTAAGCCTCTGGGTCTCCCGATTGCTTTATCACTGTGATTTCTCTGCAGAACAGAAACACACCTTGGAAGTGGTACAGAATCAAGAGTATACATACTTTTGGGGGAAAAAAATGGTACAAGTGTAGAATGCTTCCCAGACACACACGGATGCTGTTTCCTCCACATTGTCACCATGGCAGTGTAAGCAGTGAGCATGAATGACACGGCATGGCACCGGTTACTGAACCGGCGAAGAGCTTGGACAGCCTCAACGTACATTTGCAGGAGAAGCTGAGTGTTTACAGAACTGAAATGGTGCTAAGTTTCATCTTAAAATAAAAGGAGGCAGGGGCGGGGGGCGGGGGGCGCTGGGGAACTCAGGTCAGTCAGGAGAGGATGAAATACAATGTCTAGGTTTGATAGGTTCACCATATCGAAGTCGTGGAGAATCCAATATGGAATATTAATTATTTGCAAAAGCAGGGAAGGTTGTTCTCCGCTTTTGCAAATGAAACACAGTGGAAAACACTGTTGTGCATCTCCCCAATAAATACTCTTGATTTCAACGCTAACGAAACGCACGGGACGGGGACTTGTGAGCACATCACAGTTTAGTCAGAAGTGATCTTTCGCCTAGGTCTGATTTCAGAAGTACGACAGACAGCAGGATACAGCACCATACACACATCGGTTTCGGCTGTGAAGAGATGGTTTTTTTAAAAATCGGATTTTCCTTCAAAAATTGTTTTTTTTTTTTGGTCGGCGAAGCTAGCACTTGTTTGTAAAACTGTGGAAGAATGGCAAGGTCACACGCATTTTTTTTTCATGATAAAGCAACTGAGCTGATGAGTCTGTGCTTAATTCAAGGATGACCAGTAGGAGAGAGAGGAAACCGGGAGTGAACCCCCAGGGCGGGCGGGCGGGCGCTCCCTCGAAGGGAGAGGGGCTGACAGGTGAATTTCACAAAGGTGGGCGGGTCTATACAGAACACTGAATGCCGTGTGTAAATCCTCGTGAAACTCCGGAAACAGGAACATCACACAATGTATACACTTTGATTTACACATTCCGTTACAAAGGGGAAAAGGAGGACACCTGTTACAACTGTGTGACTGCATTAACTGCAATAGAAACCGAAGTCCCGAGTTTGGCAGGTAACTAAGAGAGGGTTATCCACTTAGGTTATATAGCAAAAGTGTGGATGTATATTATATATAGTAGTATAAATAATAAAAAAGTATTATTTAAATTAGATCACAGTGCTGCATTATGTGCATAACAGTGTTTGATATAGTACTGGAGGGCCGGGACCTATGACACTAAGGATTTAACTGTCAACACTGGTAAGTCACAATGGGGGGGGGGGGCACGACAACACAGAGTTCATATGTGTTCTTTTGGTGGCAAAAAAAAAAAAAAAAAAATCCCGAAGATGAAAGAAAAAACACTTCTCTACAGAAACAGGAAACTAAATTGCAACATCTGGGCAGCTGTGATCCACCAGAAAGGACTCCCAACCTGAATCAAGTTTAAAGGGAAAGAGAAGTCACATCGAACCCATCCAGTCCCGTCGGGAAGACCCTCCCGTGTAGGTCACTTGCACGCAACCCTGACTTCTTCTCCAATGGCCCGACCGCCAGAGGCCCAGGGCTGGCACCCGCGGGCGCAGCGCTTGGCGCCGAGCAGTCCTGGGCTGTGCCAGGGAGGAGCCGGGCCCAGGCGGCACCCACTCTGCAGAGCCCACTGCCACACGCCGCCCCGCGGGCAGGGGCAGCGCTGAGGAGCGGCCTCTTGCAGGACGCCCCCCGGCAGGAGCGGCCTGGGTGCTTCTCCAGGGAAAACCAGGCGTCGGGACAGGCCTCCGCCACGGGCCGAAGCGGTCTCGGCCGGGCTGTCTGCACCCAGCTTCTCAACGTGGGTTCGGGCCCCCTTCCGGTGCGACACCCGGACCGGGGAGCTCTCAAGAGTATCCCTCCCGACGCGAGTGGGGGGGGGGGGGGGTGGGAGCGGACGTAGGAGCTTATGGTAGATTATAAGGCTGGGGGAAATCTACGATGCAGACAAACCCTTTCCACAGAGTATACTAGTAGGCAAAGATAAAAGACCACTGTCGTAGCATAAAAATAACTGTCTATGTGTATGTCATTTAAGGAAAAAGAGCTACGGCCTCCTTCTCTTAAATGTGTCCAAAGGGCCAACAGCAAGTCACGGCAGACGTCGCGGCGCTGAAGTGTCCACTGCTTTCCCAAGCATCTGGAGATATTGCTATAGTTCCCCGCACCCCCCCCCCCCCCCGCACCCCGTGAGTCGGTGAGATACTGGAATGAATGACACGTGAAACGCCACTTCTCCCGCGGGAGACACGCACGCCAAACCGCCGCGCCCCTCGAACGGAGCTCGGGCGACCGGTCGCACTCATGGATACACAGGCTGGTGTGGAAGCTACGGAACACCTGACGTTTGGGAAGGAATTCCAAGACTAAAGTGAAGGACACGCAAGCAAAATACTTTTTTCACAAATAAACTTGTGCTTAAATTCTCTGCTGCTCCTGGAGGAGAGGCGGGGAGGGGTGCTCCCCCCCTAACCTCCCCCCCCACCCCGAGGCATGGTGAGGGCTGGGACAGCCTCCTTCGGCAATGAACTCACTACAAACGGCCACATACACATTGATTTCCCCCCTAAACAATCGAAATACAAAGTTCAAACACAATTGAGCCATTGTTTTGGTTATGCATAATGTGTATGCCCCCCAAAACTGAAGGAAAATAGAAAAAAGTACCCTCACTAAAGTCTTCCCCGCAAGTCCTCCCCCGCTCCCCCCGCAGCCCCCGCGAAGGGGCCGAGGGAACTCGGGGGGGAAATAACACTTAGAAAGCTGCCCAATGAGGTATTTATGCAAAAAGAGTGGTTCTGGAGTTAAGAACACACTTTTCATAAGATAGTTATCTAATTCTCAAAAGAGATCAGAAAAGTAAATCACACACATTGCATTTTATTATTCTCTAAAAGAGGTCTTGGCTCCTTTAGAAAAACGAAAGGAGGGGAGACAGCCCCCCGCGGGGGGCGGGGGTCGAAATGGAAGAGCCCCCGCTCTCTTGCCAGAAACAGTCCCGGTCCTGTCACTGCCTTTCCGGAGAGAAGTCACACGTTAACCTGGGGTGTGGGGGCGTTTCCTGGGCTCGATCTGGTGACAACACAAATCTGTGTCCCTTGGGTCTCAGAGCTGTGCATGGCTTTTGGGGTGTCGAATGTTGGGGGAGATACTACAGCCTCACTCCCTTCTGCCCCTTGACCGAATATGCTGGAAGCGTTCAGGTTCAGACAGGCGACCTTTTCAGGGTCTCCCACCAGCAGCCACGGGAAGCTGAGCCCGAGGCACAAAGCAGTTCCCTGCCCCGCACCCCGGGGACGGAGGTCCTGCCTGCCTGGTGCTGGCCCCCGGGCCCCACACTGGCCCCGTTTCTAAAAAATCAACATGACCCACTTTGTCCCTCTCCCTCCTACCCTGAGCCATAGTGGTGGGTGGTTTTTTTTTTTTTACAATTCCCTCCATTTGGATGGAAGATTGCGTTCTTCTAGAGGTTTCTCTTTGGGGCTCCCCCGTCATTTTTAGGCCAAGAGAACAGGCGTTTCTGGGCTGCGGGGCATCGTCCTGTGGTCTAAATGGCTCTCAAGACCTAGATGGGCTTAATTCCAGCTGGTTCCTGTGCAGAGCTGTTAGATGGCTGGTCCTTGGAACACCTGTCGCTTCCCCCTTCGCATGACCCCTAACTCACACCCCTCATCTAATAAGGCCCGTTTCCCTTCTCCTGGCGAACTTGCCTAACGATCCTCTGCCCTTTTCCTACGACCAGATTGCGGCGACGGTTCCCCCCCGTCAGCGGCCCCTCGTTCTCTCGAGGCTCTCAGACACGCTCACTGCCAAGTTTGCCCCCCAATTATTGCGTCGGGATAGACATGTCCAGACAGGAGAGAAAGGACACTTTCCACAGGGGATCAGAGGGGGCGGGCGGAAGTGCAGACGAGGGCGGGCCCTACCGGAACGTGAGGAAGTTTGATATTGCAGAGTGAGTTCCCCGACAGTCAGAATTTGTCCCTGAAGAAGGTTAAACCTTAAACACCTGCTTCAAAAAACCAAAACGAAATAATTGGGGGGGAGGGGGGGGGACCAAAACAAAACAAAAGGAAAAACGAAACAAAAGAAAACCCAAAGAACCTCTAAGCCTAGGGGCTTAAACACGAGGCAGAGCCTTTTCTCTAGTTCCTATAGTTATATGAAAATAATTCATGCTTCATGCTAAATACGTTATTTACCTTACAAGAACTTTATTTCTGAATAAAAAAAAAGTTTGTGTTTTTATGATTTTTTTTTCCTTTTTCTTTTAGAAGGAATCCATGCACTGTGGGTCGGAAACTTCTGCTGGCTACAACGGGCTGACTGCGGAAATCACTGATTTTTGCAACAATGGATCCTGACATTATTTGCAAAATCCATTTTGAGGGCCGTATAGGAGTTTTCTTTTGCCTTTTTTTTTTTTTTTTGCCACATTTTCCTTTTGTGTGTGTGTGTGTGTGTGTGTGTCCATCAATGAGCCTTCCGTCTTTTAAAAACAGATTCACTTGGATCAAATAGTTTTGACAGAAAAAGAGTTGTATCATTATTTCCTTCCTTGATGGCTACTATAATTTCTTGGACTTGATTTTCAATGTGGGCAGTTAAGAAAATCAACCTGTTTGTGGCTTTTCTCTCTCTCGTGTGTGTGTATGTGTGTGTGTGGTGTGTGTGTGTGTGTGTGTGTGTGTGTGTATGTGTGTGTGTGTGTGTGCAGGGCCAACTCTTCAGGCTTATGGCTTGTGGAACATTCTCATAATTTAAGATAGAACAGAATTCAATGATTAGGAACATCACTAAAAACTGACCCCATTTCCTTTCCTTTGTCATTGACACCAGTGTCCCCGAATGGTCCAGTGTCCACCACGGGACACCAGGAGGCCTCAGGGGGAAGCAGCTCTGAGGCCCGGTGACCCGCCCCCACCCTGCACGAGTGGCAGTGCCCAGGGTTTCCTGGCACAACGCGCTGCGGGTGCCACCAGCTTGGGCCTCCTCCTGGGGGGGGGGGGGGACGAAGGGCTCTTCCTTCTCCCCAGTTGCCTCACGCACATCCACTCAGTGAGCCCCACTGGGGGGGGGCACATCCTGACCTTGCAAACCTAACGGCTGGGCCTGACCGATGACGCCTTTGCCTTGGGGGTGCCAAACACGGGCTTTCCTTGGCATCCTCCTCGACACCCCGGCGACCCGGCCGTGGCTTTGGGCCTCGGGCCGGCGGGAGGAAGCAGTGATAGGATTTTGGCTTTTTTCGGTTTTGTCTTCAGATAATGAGAAGCGTTTGTAAAAACAGCTGAATGTCAATGAGTCTATGGCTTCAATCTCCTTTAAACGTAAAATTCTCAAGGGTCCAAAACAAAGGGGGGGGGGGGGGGCCGCGGGCAAATTAAAGAAAAGAAAGCCAAAAAAGGAAAGAAAACCAAACCCAAAACAAAGGAAAAAAAAAAAAAAGAAAGAAATTGCTGATATTGCCACAAATCATTAGAAATCTCCTGACATGCTGAAACCAAATGGCCGTTCAGTTCAGAACAAATCGGTGACTTGTTTTTAATTTTTAGTGGTCTCCTTCTGCTCTTTCTGCCCCTTTGCCGTCCGATTGGTGATGTTGTTCAAACAGGACCGGATCCCCGCCAAGTGCAGCAGCGACCCCGCCGCCTCCTTCATCTCCTCGTCGTCGCTCTCGGGGGGCTTCTCCGTGCGTCTCTTTTTGAGGGGCAGCGTGTCGCTGGGGACCCTGCGGGCCTTGGCGAGGTGCTGGCGCTTCTTGTGCGGGGCCGGGCAGCCGCCCTCGGCCGGGGCCTCCCGGGGGCCGGGCCTGCGCTCCTCCTCCTCCGCCTCCGGCTCGCTGTGGCTCCCGCGGCTCTGCGCGCTGCCCTCGCTGCCCTCCGGGCCCCCCTTGGCGGCCAGCTCCGAGTGGTCCTCGGCCGAGGAGCAGGACACCGAGTCGCTGGCGGGCGAGGCGCTCCTGGCGGCGGCGGCCTTGGCACTGCTGTAGTTGTGATCCTCCTTGGGGTCCCCGCTGACCACCGGGGAGCCGCACGACGGCTCGCTCTCTGTCCGCGTCCTGCCGCTGCCCAGGCCGTTCCTGCGGGCGGGGAGACAGAGAGGACACGGTGAGACCGGGGATGAGGTCCCGCAGCCCCTGCTCCCCCTGCGCTCACACTTCAAGCCCTTGGGGTGTAAGCTAGCCATGTGCCAACGCGCCTTAAAGCCAGCGCCCGAAATCCTGCCCTACCGTCACCGGCACCGTCACCGGCCCGTTCCGTGTGGCCGCTGAGACACCACACCCGCGCGCCCAGCGGCGAGAGCGGGTCCCGTCTGAAGCCGGAAGGATGTGACACAGAATGCTCAGGCCTTCCCAGCGCCTTAACTCCTTCCGAAAGGGGTTAATTCCTTTCCTGTCCTTTGTTAACTTGCTGCCAAACACTCAAAGAATTAGTTTGTAAGTTTCTTTGGGATAAGTGTACGATATGCCTGTTGTCAAATATCAAAAATTATAATGGCGCTGTAGAATGATATCACGCGGGGACATTATGGATGGACTGTGCTGGGCTTCGCAGACCGCCAGCACGGAGGGACAGACCCCCGGACGGAGGCCAGGACTTCCACGGAGACCCCGCGCCGCGACACCGCTGTCAGGAAGACTGAGCCCCGCGGGCGGGGAGGGGAGGGGCCTGCCGCGTGGGGCCGGTTACCGCTCAGGCTTCCCTCCTGCCCCCGTTCACCTACAGGCATTCACCGAGCCCCCGAATGAACGCATGGCGCGGGGAGGGTCCTAGGTGGGATCAGACGCCGACAGGCCAGCAGGTCATGGTCACGCCAGGCCCCTGAGAATCTGTATAGATGACGGCGTTGGACTCCAGAGCGGATGTGAGCATCCGAACTGTACCGCTGCCACAAGGAGGTCTGGAGAAGTGTAGGGATTTACTCTTAAGCCCCACAGCTCATAAGCAGCAGAGCCACATCGAGCTCTTAGCTACTCCATCAGACCCGCTCCGCTCCTTTCTGATGTCCCCGTGACTCGGTTCCCCGTCATACATCCCCATCAGAGCCCGCCAGCACCTGCCACGCCTGATCGTTTTATCGCCTCGTCATGTCTAGCAATGAACAGACCTCCCCTGTGCTTCCTCACGAGCCAAGTGGGCAGAGGCTGCACCCACCGCACAGGGTCGGGGCCCCGGGACGAGTGAACGCCGCCCGGAGTCCGGCCCAGCGCCTGCTGTCAGCGCCAGGGCTGGGCGCCAAGTCCCGGTGAGGCCGCGCGCTCCGGGGTGCACACCGACCCCGTTCAGATGGCCACGGTGACAGAACGGTGTCTGGCACAGCAGGCAGCCAGGAGGCTGGGTGATCAGAGAGGCGAACCTCGAGGGAGGGCAGGGCTACTTGAGAGTGAAGGGGGCAGCCGAAACCAGTTTGGCTCAGTGGAGAGAGCGTCGGGCTTCGGACTAAAGGGTCCCAGGTTCGATTCCAGTCAAGGGCATGTACCTTGGTTGCAGGTACATCTCCAGTAGTGGGTGTGCAAGAGGCAGCCGATCGATGTTTCTCTCTCATCGATGTTTCTGACTTTCCATCCCTCTCTCTTCCACTCCGTAAAAACCCAGTAAAATATATTGAAAAAAAAGAGTGGAGGGGGCAGAGGAGGCCGCAAGCAAAAGGTCTGTGGCAGAAATGGCTTGTGAGGCTGGAGGTGAGGGCTGAGGGCTTGGGACCGGGAGGAGATACTATATGGCACCACCAGGCACTGTTTTTTGTAAGCTCATCCACCGGATGATACGTTTTTAGGCGATCTGGGCAACATGAGCACACTTCTCCTTCCTGCAGAACTCCAAGTCCAGGTCCTCCACAGAGAGGAGTCCCCATGTCATCACGTGGTGCCAGGTCTGTGCGTCCCACTGCAGCGTCAGCTCCGTAAGGCAGGGCCAGTCACTTGTACCTCCCAGGGGCTAGCGCTGTGTCGACTGCAGAGTGGACACACAGCAGAGAGAAGGGCAGGAGCAGACAGAATTGTGTGGCAGAGCAGGAAGTCTGGGAAGATGACTGTGGACCTTCATCAACTCGCCTTATCGGATACTCCCTAAGGCAGTGGTCGGCAAACTCATTAGTCAACAGAGCAGCAAACCAAGGCCCTAAGGATATGGTCCTGAAAAGGCGATGGGGTCAGGCCCACCGATGAGCTGTGAGCCCTGCCCCTTTCTCTCCTGCCAACCCTGGGGGCCTATGGGCTCAGCAAGGCTCTGGTTGCAGCCCCGACAGCAGCTGAGAAGGAGGCGATCCCTCTGTAAATGGTGTAGCAGGTGGTGAGGTCAAGGGTCTCCCTCCCTTCGGTGCCCTACTAATTTAAGCTGGTGGGAACATGCGCCAGCACAGTAATGCGCACCAAGAAACACACGAGGGCCAGTATTGGAACTCAACCTCTGCCAGATGCCTCAAGACCCCCGTGACCAGCCCCACCAATCACAATGTGTGCATTTTGCACAATGACGTCCTAGCACAGCGGTCGGCAAACTCATGAGTCAACAGAGCCAGATATCAACAGTCCAACGATTGAAATTTCTTTTGAGAGCCAAATTTTTAAAACTTAAACTTCTTCTCACGCCACTTCTTCACAATAGACCCGCCCAGGCCGTGGTATTTTGTGGAAGAGCCACACTCAAGAGGCCAAAGAGCCGCATGTGGCTCGCGAGCCGCAGTTTGCCAACCACTGTCCTAGCAGGTTCCAGAAGGGTCCCAGGTTGTCCTGCTCTCTAGGATCCCAGATCCATGAGACCCTTCCCCTCCAAGTACTTATAGAAAGAACCTGACTTGTAAGACAGACAGACAGACAGACAGGCACCCAGCAAGTTTATTTGTGACCTTCAGCGTGCCCCAAGACAGTGTGACAAATTGAAAAGCCCGATCACAGAGGGCAGCTCTCAGCAGGCAGGGGAGAGTTCTGACTTGGTCTCCGCTCTTGTCCGATTACTCGCTGCTGCACCATGCTTCCCCCGAGGGGTGCCATTCCTTTCTGTTCTGCCTCAGGAGACCGTGGGAATGCAGCAGAAAGTAGGAGAGAGAGGCCTGAGGGAAGAGATGCTTCAGGGATTTGCCAGTCAACACAGCCCAGAGCGGTGGGGAATGGCAGCCCCGATATCTACATTCTGCAGACTTCCTGCTTCTTGGCTGCCTCGGGGAACATGAAAGTGGCCAGAAGATGCCTGTGAGGTGCCACCAAATGGGAAACTCTGTTAATGTAACGAATTGCACAGGTAGCTATTAAGAGTCATAATGGCAAGTGAAAACGGAATCTCCTAGAATGGCTCTCTTGATCTTTGTTGTTTCAGGTAACTACTGTTGAATCTAAAAGTTAATTCAGTAATGAGTCCGCCAAACTAGCCAGAAACAGTTTCAGGGTGAACTCAACTATACCTGGGTGAGTGAACGGGGCTTTTAGAAAAGTCAATTCAATTCTGAATCCTTACCTTTTAATAACATGGGGCTTATGACTCACTTTGCTACCTCATTTAAGCAGACTATGATACCTCCCTGAGCACATGTGGAGAGGGGAGGCAAATGTGAGTGCAGGAGAGTAGGAAATAAGGCAAGTGCTGCAAAAATCTAATTCTCAGGGAATCTAGAGGGAAGGCATATGGTGTTTATCATGCTTTTCCCTTCTCTTTGCACAGGTTTAAAAAAATTTTTTTTTAAATGTTTTTATTGATTTTAGAGAGAGTGGAAGGGAGAAGGAAAGAGAGAAACATTGATGTGAGGAACATCCATCACCTGCCCCTGCATGCCCCCTACTGGGGATCAGGCTCACAATCTGGGCACATGCCCTGACGGGGAATCCCATTGTGACCTGGTTCACTGGTCGATGCTCAACCACTGAGCCACGGCGGCCAGGCCCAGCCCAAGTTTTAAAAAGCAAATCCTCTCTTGGAGAAAGGAACCCAAATCACCAGGATTTCCAGAGATTAAGTTCAAGCAGATATTGGAAAAGCAGCTCATAACCTAAAATCACCAAACATGTCAGCAAACAGGCCCCCGGGGACATACCGATGTAAAAATACTCGTATAAGCAGCCAGGGCACGAGAATGATGGCGGCATCGATGGGTTTCCAGGGAGAAGTGACCGCCTGCACAGGCAGCCGGTGCAGATAAAGTCAGCCCCAGCCCCGGATGGGACCAGAGTCAAGAAGTGCCCCCTCCCCCCCCAATAATTCTGAAACACAAGCCTGAAGTCTTGTGGGTATGAAGCCAGAATTCTACTGTGTGGACCAAGACCGCAAGCTAAATTTAGTTTAAAGTGCCCAACGGTGCCTACTGTTGAAAAAAAACACACAGAAACCCTTTCTGGAAGAACCTAACTTGAAACCCAGGCCACAGAGAATTCCCATGGATTTTAAGAAACATAGGTTCATAATCCAAAACCCATTAAACATAAAAGAAAGAAGCCACTGTAAGCAAGAGACAACAGGAATGCACACACAAAATTATAGATTCTGAACTGAGAGAAAACAGATATTGAAATAACTAGGTACAGAATGTAAAGTATGCATAATGAAATAAAAGAGAGGGAATTTAAACACATTGGAAAGAAAGAATAGATGATTAAAGCCAGGCAGACAGATTTTGGGAGGCACCAGGTAGAATTTCTGAAGCTGAAAAATAGAGTCCCTGAAATGAAAGAACTCTGTGGGAACCAGAAGAGAAAAATTAGTGAACCAGAAGATGGATCTGAAGATAATATATACATATAATGTAGCACAGAGAGACAAAGGGATGAAAAATATAAAAGAAAGACCGGGCAACATGGACTATAATAAGCTACCCCTGTAGCCTGGAGTTCCAGAGTGGAAAGGAAAAAAATGGAGAAGATCCAATATCTGAATAAAAAATGGCTGAGCATTTTCTAGTTTCGATGAGGATTCAGAAAGCCAACAAACTCCAGGGAGAATAAATAAAAAGAAATCCATGTCTAGACACATCACAGACTGTACAGCATCAAAAAAGTCACAGAAATAAAACATACACCTAATGAGGTGTACAGTCAGATGAAGCAGTGAAACAGGTGAAAGGAGAACATTACTTCCAAAAATGCGAGACAGAAAAATAACCGTCAATCTAGAATGTGCATCTGGTAACACCATCCTCTAAGAATGAGGGCAAAATGAATGCATTTTCAGGGTTTTAACGGAGTGCCGATACTCACTAGGGGAAGTTTAAAAAATGTATTTCAGGAGAAAAGGAAAATGCTCCAAAAAAGGAGGTTGAGATGCAACAAGAGCAGATAAACAAAGAAACTGTAATGAAGTATCGACTGAACACCACAATAAAACAGAAAGCAACTGGAACAGAGCTGATGTATCGGGCAAATGTAGCGTTTCATTTGGGAGGTAGAGAACGGAAGTGAAAACATCCTCAGGGCCCCGTATTGATCAGGAGGTTAGAGATATTGATTAACTTTAAACATTTAAAAATATTCATGTTAAAAGTCCCAGGATCAACACCTTTTGAAAGAAGAGAAACAAAATGTACAACTTCCAAACCATTAGAAAGGGAAAGATAAAGAGAAAGGGATTGAGGAGGAAGAGAATCTTAATCAATTTCAAGTAATGCTAGAAAGAAAGAATCTGGGAAAAGTGAGCAAACAGAAATGCAGAATAAATGGGAGAGAAAAATCCAAATATGTCATTAAAAATCTTTGTTAAAAGATAAAGATCATTAACACAAATCCAAAAAACTCCCTCCCCTCAAAGCCATATGCTGTTTACAAGAGACAAACCTAACCCATACAAAGGTCAGCATAAAATAATGGAAAACACTGTGTCATACCATGTCCTATAGCTATATTAACATAAATAACATAGGATTTTAAGGTTAAAAATAATCTGTACTACATATAAACAGAGTCATTAAACATTCATAAAGATTCGACTTACCAAGAAGATAACAGTTCTTAACATGAATACTCCAATAAGGTAGCTTGAAAATGTACGCATCCCAAATTGAAAGCGTTACAAGGAGAAACAGTCAAATCCACAGTAGACTTTAACACATTATTTTCTCTTTCCAATTAATTAGCACCCCCCCACACACACACAGTTAGTACTAGTATATAGAAGACTTGCTCTAATGAATGACATAGAGCATGTGCTAATAATGGAGAAAGCACATTAATTTTGAAGCACCCAGAACTTATAAATACTGACCATCACTCCAAAACTTTCAAAGCAGCAGTATCTTACAGATCAATTCTCTGACCACAGTGCACTGTAGTTAGTGATCAATGTTGAAGAGCTAACTAAAAACCAAAAAAGACCACCTCTAGGGTTTGAAAACTTAAAAACACACTTCTGATGGAAAGAGACTTGACTTTGGGGGGGACATGCACAATACAGTGTACAGATGATGTGCTGTGGAATTGTGGACCTGAAACCTGTGTAATTTTGTTAATAAGTGTCACCCCAATAAATAGAAACAAAACACACACTTAAAAAAAAAACCTATGGGTCAAAGAAATGAAAATATTTTGAGCTGAAATAATAACATGAAAGGCATCAAAACTTATAGGATACCACTAAGTAGTAGTAGTTTGAAGTAAATTATAACTTCAAACTTTTGCAGAAAAAGAAAGGTTTAAAATAAAGGATTCAATCCAGACGAACAAAAAAAAATCTAAAGAAAGAAAGGAAATTATAAAGAAAACAGCAGAAATGAGTGAAACAAAGAACAGATACAAAATACAGGTAATTAATAAGACACAAAAGTTGATTCTTTGAGAAAAAAAACAAAACTATGGCAAGATTAAGTAAAATGAGAGATGACGAAATAAATATAAAAGGGATATTAAGAAGATACTTTAAGAGATGACAGCATTAGTATACCTTTATGGAAATATATTTGAAAAGTTAGGCGAAATGGAAATTCTGTAGTGACCAAAAGGAATTAAAAAAAAGACAAGTCATACTACAATCATTAAAAATTAAATCAAGTTAATAATCATCCCACAAAGAAAACATCAGACCAGGACATTTTGTAAGCAAGTTCCATCAAACATGGAAAGATAACTCCTATCTTACTCTTTCAAAGAATCTAAGAGTGAATACTACTCAACTCATTTTATGAAAATAATGTTATTTTGACACTAAAACTAGAAAAAGATAGCACCAGAGAAACATGAGGCATAAAAAAGAAAACAAAATTCATATATAAAATATTACCTACTCTAGCAATATGTAAAAAATATAATGTATCATAAAGCAGGCATATTAAAAAACGCACGCTTATTCAAAACTGAAAAATTTATAATGTAATTCACCATAGTAAAACAATGAAAAACAATAACATCAACAACTTTATAGGTATCTTAAGTGAGGTAAACTTTTTAAACATGAAATTCAACAACCATTCATAATAAAATATCATAGCAAACTAGGAATAGAATTGTTATGATAAAGTATATTTCCTAAAAGATCTATAACAAACATTGTATGAATTGTGAATTAATAACATAGCTCCTTTTAAAATAAGAACCAATATAAAGATATCTAAAATCATTACTTTACTCAGAAACCCTGAACTGTGCAATAGGACAGGAAAAATAAAAGAATTAGGAAGAAAAAACCCATTATTTTTTACAGCAGAAAAATTATTAGAATTACCAAGGCAGTTTATTTTCCAAGAATGCTGGAAAAAACAACAACAATTAACTATCTCCAGGTAAATTATACTTAAGAGTGAAAGTAAAAACTTTTAAAACCTTTTTGAAAAGAACTATAGAAGACTGCATATCAGAGAAGGGATATTTTTAAGATACCAGATTTCATAAAAAAATAAAGATTAATAGAAAATGAAGAATTTCTGTTCATCAAAAGATACTATTTTGGTGAAATGACCATCAACAAACTTAGAAAAGTTATTTGTAACATATACAGTCAACTAAGGATTAATATTCAAGTATACAAAGAACTAGAAAGATAAGAAAAAGAGAAATAACCCAATAGAAAAATGAGCAAAATGACAAACAGGCAAGCCATCAAGAGCACATTAAAAAAGCCAATTAAATATATGGAGAACGGCAACATCTTTAGTAACAAGGGAAAAGGGAAATGTAAGATACAAGAAGTCATTACATATTCACTAAATTGGCATCCGAATGTCTGTGAAGATGCAGGGGATGGGAGCCATCGTGGTCTGCCAGTGGACGTATAACTGCATTCTAACATTTACGAAACCATTTTGTTATCTTGTGAAGCTACCAACCAACAATTAATCCTGCACCTGGATGTGCATCTGAAACGAAACTGAGGACAGGTGGAAGAATCTCCAGAGCACCATTGTTTTTGTGATCACAAGGACTGTAAATGAGTCAAATATCTAAGTGGGTTATAGCTGAAGAAGGGAATATTATACAGCTACAAAAATGATTCAATTACAACTACATACAGCAGAACAAATTCAGTAACGAGTAAAAAAAAAAGCAAGTTAGAAAGGAAGAATATTGTTCCAGTTACATAAAACTCAAAACCAAGCAAAACTAAACAATATATAGTCTATGAATATCACACATGCATTGAAACACATGGACACAGTATACAGAGTGGGGCAAATGCAGGTTTACTTCATGCTCCATGTTCTTATGAAATGATATAATAATCCTATCTAATAAAAGAGTAATATGTAAATTTGACCACACCTTTGCCACACCCACCAGCCAATCAGGAGCAGATTATGCAAATAAACCCCAACCAAGATGGCTGCTGCCACTGAGAGCAGGAGGAAGGCTTGGGTTTCCCTGGCAACAGAGGAAGCCAAACTCTCCGCCTGCCATTGCTGGCCTAGGCCTCCTCTCAATGCCACAAAGTTTCAATTATAAAAGATATAGAAATGGCGGCAGCCACTGAGCTGGAGAGAACAGAGGCTTGGGTTTCCCTAGCAACAGAGGAAGCCAAGCTTTCAGCCTGCCGTTGCCAGCCTAAGCCTCTGCTCCAGGCAACAAAGTTTCAATTGAAGACATAAATTAATCCCAGATCCCAGGGCCTCCACTTGGGTCACTGGGGGGCGTGGCTGGCCTGCAAACCTCCACAGGCCCCTTGCCCAGGCCACCCCTCGCCCCAAGAGAACCTCCACCCTGATCTGGGACACCCTTCAAGACAAACCAGTTGGCCCCCACCCATGCACCAGGCCTCTTTCCTATCTAATAAGAGTAATTTGCAGATTGACAGTCATTCCCCATGTGGTCAAAGATCCTGCCCCCATGTGAACACAAGATGGCCACCACAAGATGGCCAGCAGGGGAAGACAGTGGGAGGTTCCAGGCCCTGCGAGGGCAGTTGTGGGCGATCAGGCCAACAGGGGAGGGCAGTTGGGAAGGATCAGGCCTGCAAGGGAAGGCAGTTGGGGGCAATCAAGCCTTTAGGGGAGGGCAGTTAGGGGTGACCAGGCCGGCAGAGGAAGGAAGTTGGGGGCAAACAGGTTGGCAGGGGAGCAGTTAGACATCAATTAGGCTGGCAGGATAGTGGTTAGGGGGTGATCAGGCTGGCAGGCAGAAGCGGTTAGGGGCAATCAGGGAGGCAGGCAGGTGAGCAGTTTGGAGCCAGCAGTCCTGGATTGTGAGGATGTTCGATCCTACTGGGATCGGGCCTAAACGGGCAGTCGGACATCCCTCAAGGGGTCCCAGATTGGAGAGGGTGCAGGCTGGGCTAAGGGACATCCCCCGCCCCCGTGCACGAAATTCACCTCTAGTTAATAATAATACAAGAATTCTACTCTTTCGCATACTAACGTTTGCCCCACCCTGTACAAAATTTGGAATTGTAACTACCTTTCAGGGGAGACAAAGGTATCAGTAATGCTTTCGCTTTTCCGTTGGGTGGTGAGTTCATGAGTGTTTTATAATTACATTAGTAGCCCGGCGCACAAATCTGTGTGCCAGTAGCTCTCTGCCCGCTGTCCCACCCTCCTGCAGCTCTCTTGCCCGCCGGCCTCCCCCCGCCCTCATAGCTTGCTGGCCCGCCCCCTCCTGTAGCTCTCCACTGCCCGCTTATAGCTCGCTGCCCCACTCTCCTGCTGATCCGGGATCCAGGCGTTACGGTGTAACGACCATTTGCACATTACGTATTTATTGTATCGGATAAATAATGTAGTTTGAGCAGGTCCAGGGGCTATGCTGCTGGTTAGCACTTCCAGAGGAAATACAAGTTCCGTAACCCCAGTTCTACTTCAGTGGCCATGTCCAGGTTAGGGCTCGGGGCACAATTTTCTCCCTTGAGCTGCATATTGTCCCCCTAAACCACTGAGATAATTGTGACCCGCCTCTCTGCATTGGATCATAGAACACAAAGAAAAATAATTCTAAAACTCTCCTCCATCCGTTGTTTTGCACGTGGCACTGCCTGGAATCACCAGGGGCTCTGAGCCGTTTCAGATACAACAGAAAAAGCCAGCAGGACGCTTTAACCAATGCCACTGATCTAAAATATGAAAAGCAACCCTAGAATGATCAAATTTCACATGTTTAGATTTCTGGCCCAGAGGAGCTGAACGCAGAGACAAGAAGCAGAGACAGGGGGTTCAGTGAGAACTCAAGCGCATGCTCTGTCCTCCTGGGGTTTCTTTTCCCGTTGCCTTTAATCTCTATCCCTTTGGTATTTCCTCCTCTCCCTCCCAGCGCAAACTCAGCATAATCTAATGCCGAGGTTCAGACTTGGCTTCAAAGACCATGATTTCAGAAGACAAAAGCTGACAGATGCTTGATCTGTAAAAACACAACACAACAACACAACAACACAACACAAGCTGTGTAGTCAGACCACATCCCGTCTTCATACGGAAGACTGCAGGCTTCCCAAACCTGATACAAACATCTTCTCAAGGGAAAAGACCAAGACAGTAGCCTGGGAGCAGATCTTAGGCTGACAGATGGCTTTTCCTGACGACTGTTTGACAGGACCTTAAATGTTAGTATTTTGTATTATAATAGGACCATCAATTCCTGACTTGCTTCATGGTCCATGGAAATTAAAGTTTCAACTAAGGTCCTAAGCGATTCAAATAAAATGAAGCCCCTTACAGAGCCCTTACATGGAACTTCCTTCGAATTTTATAACATGCTATGGTCTAGACTTGTAGTCCTGCCTGCTGCCACCATTCATTCCTCAAAACCGATGGTTTCTCCTCTAATGTGCAGTTCTGAAGGTAGCACATGCTTAATCCGGGCCTTCTCCTGGAGTTTGGGGTACTCAGAAAAGTGACCTGGGAAAGCCTATGGAGGGCTGGCGAGATAAATCTATGAACCTCTCCACATTAATTTTACTTTCCCTCTCAAACTTCAATACACTCACAATACTATGCTACCATCACCACCATCCATCTCCAGAACTTTTCTTCTTGTAAATTTCTAACCCTATACCCACTAAAACAATAACTCCCTATTTCTCTCTCCTCCCAGTCCCTGGCAACCACCATCCCACTTTCTATAATTTTGACTACTCACTATTTGCCTTGTTGTGACTGGCTTCCCTCAACATAATATCCTCAATGTACATCCATGTTGTAGCCTATGTCAGAACTTCTCTCCTAAAAAGGTTGAATAATATTCCACGTGTGGATATACCATATTTTGCTTATTTATCTGTTGATGGACGCATGGGTCGCATGTCACTTTAGCTATTGTGAATAATGCTGCTATGAACATGGATGTACAAACATCTCCCTAAAACCCTGCTTTCAATTTTTTGGGTCTGTACCCAGAAGTGGAATTGCTGGATCGTGTGGCCATTCTATTTTAAGGGACTTCCACCCCATCTGCCACAGTGGCTGCACCATTTTACATTCCCACCAATAGTGCATAAGGGTTCCCGTTTTCCACATCCCTGAAAACACTTGTTATTTTCTGGTTGTTTTTGATGGGAACCACTCTAATGGGTGTGAAATGGTATCTCACTGGAGTTTTGATTTGCATTTCCCTGGTGAGCAGAGATGTTGAGCATCTTCTCATGTATCTTCTTTGGAGAAATGTCTATTCAAGTTCTTTGCCCATTTCTGAATCGGGCTATTTTTCCACCTTATTTATCAAGCACCTGCATAATGCAGACTCCGTGCCAGGCACATCAGCGTTAACCCTGAGGCAGGTGCTGATTCTTCCAGGTCCACTTGCCCCCGGTCACAGGATATGAACCCAGGAAACTGGTTTCCCAAGCTCACGTGTGCAATTTCTGGGCTTTGTAGTCCTACGAAGAACCCCACTCCCGTCAGGTGTCCCCGATTCCTCTGACAAGCCCCGGACATTCAAATCCTCTCTGTCTCCTGAGTGGTTACTTGGGACCAAAAAGAACCCTAATAGTTGAAAGCATGGTGGCCCAGATCCAGGGCTCCTACCTGGGAAGCAGCCCATAATGCTATGAATGGAAGAAATCTGGGGTTCCCATCTCTCAAGAGGGCCAGAAACAGTTCCTCCAGGGCGGTTAGCTGTTTCTTGCATTCAATGCATTCTCTGTAAGAAACCCCACCGGGAAAGCACCAGAAGACACAGGCATAAAACTTTAAGACGTGTGAGCGGTTATTTTGAGGCTCATGTGTCTTGAGGACTCTACACCCAGGCAGATTTAAAAATAAGCAGGATTCCAACGTGTACGGATGGGCCAATCTCTGAGGTTATTGAGTAAAAAGTCAACACTGTAAAGTCAATTACACTATTGACAGATACTCTTACAAGGAGATTTCACATCATAATTATATGCAAGGGAACCCAGCAAATACAAGCTGTGTAATGATCAGCTAATAAAAGTAACACTTCATCTCAGTCAATAATGGTTTCAAAGTTAAGACAAACAAACATGGCCTTTGCCACTCGGTGGAGGAAAAAATCCCTGAAAGACAAATATTTTCACTTAAGGAGAAGTCGTTTAGACTCACACAGAAGACCTGTCACAGGAAGCAGAGGGAGAAAATCGGTCTTTAGTGGGTGCTAATGACGCCCTGGCCTCCTTCCAGCCGCAGCTGAACCGACAGGGACAGTGGCCCATGACCCGTGCAAACACTGTGCCCTCCCCCCTCCCCCCCAGCCTCCTTGGTCACTGCCACGTGGGGTGGCAGAGGACATCTGCTGCTGTTTGACACCCTCTCAGCTGGGTCTGGTTCTAGGGAGACATGGCCAAACCAAAAAGAAATTTAAATTATAACGAATGTGAAAGAACAAAACAAGATTTTCTCCCTCGGCACACTTTTTCTTTCTTTTTAAAGAATAGTTTACTGGCTGAAACCAGTTTGGCTCAGTGGATAGAGCATCGGCCTGCAGATTGAAGGTCCCCAGGTTCGACTCCGGTCAAGGGCATGTACCTTGGTTGTGGGCACATCCCCAGTAGGAGGTGTGCAAGAGGCAGCTGATCGATGCTTCTCTCTCATTGATGTTTCTAACTATCTCTTTCCCTTCCTATCTGTAAAAAATCAATAAAAAAATATGTATTTTAAAAGAATAGTCTACTGAGTTTTTGTAGAGAGAGAAGAAGGGAGACAGAGAGAGAAACATCGATGTGAGAATGCACGGCAGCCTCTGGCACCCTCCTATTAGGGGTCAGGCCCACAGCATGGGCTTCTGCCCTGATGGGAATGGAACCAGCAATCCCCTAGAGGACAGGACGATGCGGCCACCAATTAAGCCACATGGGCGAGGACTCCCCCAAACACTTAATGAGTTTCACCCAGACACTGGTTCTGGGTAAATATCTATGTATATTTATGTGTGTGTTCCCACCCCCCCCCAAAGCATCTCAGGGCCTATTTGCCAGGCAATGGGGACATAAAGAGGGCAAAGGTGTAATTAGCAAGGTCCTTGACTTTATAGAGCTTGCAGCACATCTCTGCCCGGTTTCTCTTAAAACTGGGCTGGGACGTTCGGAATTTGGATGGTGCATGATGGTTTTCTTTAGCTGCTCATCTCCACGGCAATGGTAACTTGTCCAGTGTCTGCAAATTGTGGTTGGATGCAGAAACGATTCTGCTCCAAACTCCTATGAGTTCAGGAAAGGGCACTCTTAGGCAACGGTGCTTTGGTTGTGGGCCAGCTTTGAGCAAGCTGTGCTGTTCGGAAGCCACTGTCACTCGGCCCGGAAGCCACCTTCCACGGTGTTTTCTGCAGAGGGCCGAGGGCTGGGCTGTGGCAGCCACATTTCTGCTGTGCCACCTGGCTCATATGAGGCTCGTTCAAGAGGGGGTGCCCCAGAGATGCTGGGACGGGGTGGAAGAAGAAGGGACATGCCCTCCCTGTGCGTCTGCTGTCACTCTGTCACCCTACCGCCTCCTCACCTCTGGTGGATGCCGTGTTTAGAGAAGGTTTGTGACAGGATCCTGTTCGTGATGGGCCTGAAGGACGGACTGCCCTGTGTGTGGAGGCAGAGGGAAATCTACACAGAGGACACGGCTTGAATAAGATGGGCAAATCCTGCACACATCTGGGGATCAAATCTGGCTCCAGGAGTGGGCGGACGGGGGTGGGTGTTGGGTGGTATATGGTGGGAGACCTGGAAGGTTCTGCAGATGGCTGGTGGTGGCTGGGCGGATGGGAGTGGGCAGGGAGGCAGCAGAGCCGATCGGGGCAGACATCCACAGCCAGGCCCGTCAGCCAGGACTTCGAACCAATTGCTCACCGTTTCCCTCTACCCACCTTACCTGCTTTCTTAGCATAAGAACCCACTTAATTTGACCTGTCCTCATCTCATCTGCACGGAGACCAGGACGATCTGACGGGCGGTGCAGGAGAAGCTGGCGTTCGGACGGGAGTTGCTGGGAGTCACTTTAAGTTACTTTTTAAACACCAAACCAGGTTTCTTCCTTCACTACTTAGGGGCTGTTTCTCTCCGCCCCACTAAGTGGCCCCGGCAGGACCCACGATGCCTTCCCTCCCCCCGCCCCCGCCCCCGGCCCCGGCAGGCTGCACCCAGCCAGCGCCCCCTTACCTCACGGCGGCCGTCATTCCGATGGGAGTGATTGGCAGTGGCCGGACTCCGGGGAACAGCCCTCGGCTCAGGACCCGCGCTCCGTTCTGTATCACTCCTGGCGGAACTGCAAAAGAGCGACAAGAAGACACCACAGGTGAGTTCAACTGGGGGGATTTCATTCTGAGTCAGAAGTTTTGGATGGAGAGGAAGAGAGAGAGAGAGGGCAGTTAGTCAAAAGCATAGAGGGCAAGAAAAAAACAGAGACAGAGACACACAAAGACGCCAAGAGAGTGCGCGACAGAAAGACAGAAAGAAAGACAGCACGCCTTGAGAAGACTCGGTCAGCCAGGTGAGCCAGCAGCTTACGCCCAAATTCCTGACGCCTGTTAGGAGAGGCGTTTGGAGAGGGGGCTTCAGACATCATTTCCTTGCTTTTACTAAATATAAGCTTCACCCCCAGCTAGGCCCTGACAAGGTCTCAGGACACGGAATGCAGGTGCCCAACAAGAGCCTCTCCCCGCGACCTGCTCAGAGGCTGAGAACCCCTTCCTGTCCTCAGTCCAACAAGGGGACAGACAGACACAACAGCAAAGCAGATTCTCCCGGGCCCTGGCACCGAGGCGCTCACAACACAGTTCCTCCCGCTGCCCGGCGCTGTCACTGGAACGCAGGGCTCAGGGCCCCACCTGGTCCTTCCCGAAGCTTCTTCCCCCAGGCAAACCTCCTGGGTCCTCTCAACAGTCCACCTTCCCCAACCAAGCCAGCCAACCTTCTCGCAGCAGCCACCGGATCCTGTCCGTTTCCCACACACATTCCAGTGGCTGCCCACCCACCTGATTCTGCCTGAGGGCTTACCCAACAGGGTAACCACAGGACACCCCGACACCTGACTTTTTTCCTGACCACCAACAGCGGGTTCATCTGGCTCAAGCTGATACTCTCACCGCACCTACCAGCACCCTTCCATGTAACTGCGGTGCACAAGGCAGGACACTGGCACACCTGGGACTCATTTAGCTCTTCCTGGGGGACCACGTGCATGTCCCAGTCCCTTCCCTCTCTCAACAGTGCTCACTCGGAGCCCTTCCGCTGTCAGCGTCCATCCGAAGAGCCCCTGGGGCTCCCGGCGCAGCCTCATGCCGAGGCACGGTGAGTGATGCCTTCTCAAAGACCCCCCTTCCCCCGAAGACCCTGAAAAATCATACATCCCCAAACGGGAACCACTCTGGATATTAAGTCGCTAAAGCCGATAATACTTTCTACAAACCACATACATACTTTTCACTTATTTAAATTTTAGGTTTCTAAGAACAGGTTTACATAATATTTTAAACCTCTAACCACATAGGATGAATTTCCACTCTTAAATACGGGGTAACATTATAGATCGATTCCCTGGGCATTCTGGAGGTCTTCTAGTATTTCTGCCATTTGTCTTACAGGTATAAGGCTTTTTTTCTAAAAATTGTCTTTTTTTATTTTTAGAGGGAGAGAGAAAAACATTGATGTGAGAGTAAAACATCGATCTGCTGCCTCCTGCATGCCGCCCCCCACCCCCCCACCTCCACTGGGGAATGAGCCTGCAACCTGGGCATGCCCCGAGCGTAAGGCTTTACAAAAGGCGGGGCGGGAGATAGCATTAAAGCCAGTGCTGTCTCTTACCATATTTAATTGTGACATTAGGCTTAACCAGATCAAGAACTCCTACCTGTCCCTTTCTATTAGCCAGATTTCAGATAACAGATCATCTGAAGCAGGAGACTCACCAAGTATTTTCAAAGCATGAAACCGGTTACAATGTGATACTACAGTGAATTATCATAAATTGCTTAGTTGATGAGTCCTCTATAAGAAAGAGTGGTTAAAATTTTTATTACTTGATTTATATGATCTGATTTCACGACTTCCTATAAAGCTACAAGGCAGTGTGGTATTGACCTATGTATAGACATTGAGAGCAATGCAACCAACTAGATTCCACAACTAGACCCACATACATGTGGTGAACTGGTGTTTCTTTGTTTTCTAAATGTGATTTTATTGATTTCAGAGAGGAAGGGAGAGGAAGAGAGGATAGAAACATCAATGATGACAGATAATCATCAATTGGCTGCCACATGCACACCCCCTCCTGGGGGTCAAGCCCACAGCCTGGCCGTATGTCCTGACCAGGAAGGCCACAGCCTGGCCGTATGTCCTGACCAGGAAGGCCACAGCCTGGCCGTATGTCCTGACCAGGAAGGCCACAGCCTGGCCGTATGTCCTGACCAGGACGCCCACAGCCTGGCCGTGTGTCCTGACCAGGAAGGCCACAGCCTGGCCGTGTGTCCTGACCAGGAAGGCCACAGCCTGGCCGTATGTCCTGACCAGGAAGGCCACAGCCTGGCCGTGTGTCCTGACCAGGAAGGCCACAGCCTGGCCGTATGTCCTGACCAGGAATCGAACCATGACCTCTTGGTTCACAGGCTGACACTGAACCTCTGAGCCAGGCTGGTCAACTAGTGTTTGACAAAAACATCAAGACAACACCACGGGGGAAAGGAGAATTAGAACAACTGAAGGGCCTTTTGGGGAAAAAGTTAACCTTCATCTTAACCTCTTACCATACACGGAAGTTAATTAGAAACGGACCATAAACCTAAATGTAAAAACTACATCCTATGACTTCGAGAAGAAGATATAGGGAGAAATACTAAGAGTTCTCAAGGAAAGACATGCAAAGCCAGCAGAACTCTGGGATTTGCAGACGGAGGGGAAGGGTTTCGTACTTATTTTGCTGTACAGTACGGATAACCACAGACGCAGTCCAATTCTGATAATACTGCCTAATACCTCTGTCCCCAGGGACCTCATCAAGAGCAGGAGTCTGACATAACAGACCACCCAATAAATATTTTTAATGCCTGCATAGTTAGCATTATTGACAGTAAAAATTATTCCAATGCCATATACAGATCATAGCAATCAATACATTCAATCTTTTACAAGTACCTGCATATGCAGTATTAGATCAGTAGTCGGCAAACCGCAGCTCTTGAGCCACACGCGGCTCTTTGGCCCCTTGAGTGTGGCTCTTTCACAAAATACCATGGCCTGGGCGAGTCTATTTTGAAGAAGTGGTGTTAGAAGAAGTTTAAGTTTTAAAAATTTGGCTCTCGAAAGAAATTTCAATCGTTGCACTGTTGACATTTGGCTCTGTTGGCTAATGAGTTTGCCGATCACTGTTTAGGTGGAGGGGACACAGTGGCACCACAGTTTAAGTGGGAAGGAAAGAGAATTAGAGATAATGAAAATATGCTAAGACATGAAAGAAGGAGACCCCTAACCCAGAGAAAGGGGTATCTGGGAAGACTTCCTGTAGGCAGAGGAACAACACACACAAGGCCTGGGAGTGATAAAGAGCATACTGTGCGCAGGAATGAAAAAGTAATTTTGCTAAAGCAGCCAGTTCTGGCAGGAATGAGTGAGATGCATTTGGATTTTATCCCCCAGACGCTGTGAAAACCATCACAGGATCCTGAGGAGGAGTGTGGTCTTACACACTGACCGAGAGACAGATTCTGGTGTCGGATGACCTGGGTATGCACCCCATCTCTGTCATTTACTGCCTGTGTCCCTGAAAAAGCTACTTAAAATGGGTCCAAAATTTGGTATTTATCTCACAGAGCATTTGGAGATTTAACTGAGTCAATACAGGCACCGTTATTCAGAAAATCGCACGTTAGTTATCAGTAGCATTGGCATCACCGACACAACCAACACCCGCTGAGTGACCCTGAAGTGACCATAAGCCGAAAGCCCGTTAAGAACGAAATGAGCCTTGGACGATGGATGGCTCACTTGGTTGGAGCATCATTCCGTACACCAAAAGGTTGTGGGTTCAATTCCTGATCAGGGACATACCTGGGTTGTGGGTCCCCTCCTTGGCTGGGGCACATATGGGAGACAATCAATTGTTGTTTCTCCCTCACATTAATGTCTTTCTCTCTCTCAAATCAATTCAATAAAAACGTATCTTCGGGTGGGGATTACAAAAAAACAAACACCCACGACAATACACACACACAAAAATCCCTAAAATGAAAGAGCAACAACTGCGCTTATGTGGCTTCTGTTCCCTTGTCCATGTCCTGTCACCTTGGGACAAGGACTGGGGAACCTGTAACCGAGGGCAGATGGGAGTCACAGAGCACGCGCTCTCAGGCATAACCTCTGAATCGCCTGCCAGTCGGAGGAGAGAACGGGGCCCGTGCCCAGAATCCTCCACCCGAGTGCCCAGACCAGGGCACCAGGGGCACGCCCAACAGGGAGGGACCGGAGGAAGCGGGCCCTCTGTTCCCCCTCATTGCTGCCTTCCTGGATGAAGGACCCCGCATCAGCAGGCGGACACTCGGGGCAGCAGGGCCTCCACCCAAAGTCTCGCCCCACCACGAGCTCTGGGGCCTTGGGCAAGTGCCTCAACCTTTCCGCGCCTCAGTTTCCCCACCTGTAAACATGCCTCACGGGACTGTTCTGAGGATGAAGTAAGACAAGTTACATAAATGGCTTTGCTCAGAGCCTGGCCCAATCCTGAAAGTGCCTTGTCCCGCCAGCCCGCCTCACCTCTCTCGCATCCTCTTGTCAATGATCCGTAAGACACAGGGCGTGACCGGGTCAGGACAGGGGACATCCGTTCAGCCTCTCATGCTGTTTGTAGTCACCCCCATCTCTGCATTCACCCCTTAAAACATACTCCTGTTTAATGAACCTCATTCACTTCAAAGAGAATCTCGGGACACAGCTATCCCGAAGCATCAAAGGGCTTCCCTTCAGCTACTTCCTGACCCTCCCAAGACTCCTGGCACGGGAGCCAGGCTCTCCTGAATCCTGAGCTCATTCGCAAATGAGCTGCGATGGATCGTGGCCCCTGCCAGCCCCAGCATCGCTCAGTCCTCGTCCCTGGCAGGCTCCTGGCGGCGGGATGGCGGATGTGCTCCCATCTGCTCTGACGGCCAACGGCCCGCTGTGACGCGGAACTGTTCCCCATCTCTTCTCCTTTCCGTCCCCATCCCAGTTGTCAGGAACACGGCTTCTGAAGACAGGTTAAGGTCAAGGTGAGAGAAAGGCGTCCTGAGGTCCGTTTTGGATTCTGGGATCCTAAAGGAGCACCCCTAGCTTTCTGCACCTTTTACTCTGTTCCCCTCCAAGTCCATCAAAACAAGTAAAGCCCTTTACAGCTGGTGCACCGCCCAGTGACCTGGGTGATGCCGAGGCTGCAGCTAGAGAAGATGAAATAGAAACTGGACGTTTAAAATCAACGGGAAGGGCTAGCTCGGATCCGTGGTTCTCGCTGGAAAAGACGGGGCTCCAGCACATCCCTTTCGCTACATCATTCGGCGCTCCCGGCTGAGAAGACACACACTTGAGACACTCAACCTGCTGGAACCAGGTGCCAAGGACATCAGCACCTGGGCCGGTCCACCCCTTTCTCTTAGTCAACAGATTCGCTCTGACCTTTCTTACTTCCAACCAGCAAGAAAGCAACACTCACACCTAAACGAGGGGACATCAAGCAGCAAATGTGACCATCTTAATAAAAAAACAAAAGTCTGTGGCACAAGACAAATTCCCTCCAAGCTGCCCCCTTACCCCTCACACTTCCTTGTCCCCCTGATGCTTAGCTTCCTTGGCTTTCACAGCTTCTAAAATTAACCTGAGCTCCCGCTGCTGCCTGTGGAGGGCAGCCCTGGCGAACACTGCCCGAGGCCACACGCCGAGCAGCCAGGTGATCAACAGTCCTCCCTTTTCCTGAAGTCTCCACCTGCTCATTTGGAAGGAAGGATGCTGGGAGGAACCTGCAAGGGGAGCTGACTTCCTGGCTGACGCCCCGTGGGTCTGGTTCCAGGCAGGGAGCGGAATGCCCCCGCTTTGCTGTCGTGTTTATTCTCTGGACTTCCTCTCCAGGAACGTTCCCACCAGGGATCAGATAAGTCTTTGAAGATGAGTAATAGTGATCTGATTCCTGGCTTCAAACAGTTCCCCAAGTGGGGTTCCAGATGACTCACAGGGCTTGTCAAGGAGACGGCCAGTCGGGGGCTCAGCAGACTCTAGAAGCTGGAATTAGTCCGCAGGGCCATTTTGGGGTGGGGGTGGGGTAGGGTTGGATGGATTTGCCTGGAAGCATAACCCAGAGTGGAAGAGATGGGGCTGCAGCAATGTTCTGCCCTGATTTTTGTGGAAGGCGGGTCCCCTCGAGTGTCCCACCCAGCATGGGAGACAGCGTGGCTTCCCTGCAGAATGTTACCCAGGCTGCAAACTGGCAACGTATGAAAAAGACAGCGTCCGCGCCGGTGTTGCTGGCGGGAACGGCCCACGACGCAATGTTGGAGCCTGAGGTTTTAATGAGAGGCGTGGCTGTCTCCTTGGAGGTGAATGAAGCACCCGGCTGCAATGAGAGGCCGAGGGACCCACCTGGGGTCCGGCGCAAGGAGTGGCTGGCGCGCGGAACTCCCCGGGGCAGCGAGGGACTCCCCAAAGATCAAGGGGCTTGCTGACTGGGGCTCTCACCAGCTTCTTGAGTCATTTCCTTTCTATGACCTACCCCGTTCAGGCGATGGGCCGCGGCCTGTCTGCCTGCCCCGGGCTGGCTCTGCAGATGCCGAGCCAGGGCCGGAGGAAAGGAAACGCTCTAAAGGGCTGCTGTCTGGTGACCCGAGTGAGGTGGCTGCGAAGGGCAGTGAGAAGGGGGAGGCCTTTCAGGCCGCCCAGGCCGGTGGCCGTGTTCGCACAGGAGCAGCGGACAGCTGGGAGGTGAAAACAACGGGCTGTAAATGGTGGCACACGAGGAGGCTCCATAAACAGAGCGGGGCCCAGACCAGCCCGGGGGGACTGCAGGCAGGTGATGTGCAGGCAGGAGCCCGCACTCCCCAACGGGGGCAGTGGCAGGACCCGAGGCTGGATGATCACGCACACATCCACACGCGCACACCGCGAGGCGGGCTGCCCGCACTCCGGCCGGCCGGCTGCCGCCTCTGGCCCGTTCTGCCAGGGAATCCCTTCTCGCTTTTCGAGGCCTTGGACGCAGCTGGCCGGGCGGGGGACGGAGGCATCATCATGACGTGTCTCTAACGCTTCTCCCTCTGGGAGGCAGGGCAGCGTATGTACCACATCCCAGGGAAGAAACATTATGCAACGCAGCATGAACAATAAGGGAGGCAGAGGAAGAGTGAGGCAGAGAGAAGCTACCTGAGCGGAGGTGGAGACATGGACACCTGTGACTGTGGGTACAGGAGGCGGAGGAGCCGCCAGCCTGGCTCCCCAGTGCCCGGGGCAGACAAGACCCCAATCTCTGGGGCTTCCCAGCCCGCTCACACTGCTCTACCCTGACCACCTGGGGACACTGCGGGGCTCGGGGCCAGAAGGGAAGGTGAGGACACAGCTGGTGGCCCCACCCTCTGCCCAGACTTTGGATTGTTCCTCCGCTGCTCCTCCCACGGCTCCTGTGGGCGTCGCGGCTCCTCCTTCCGGGACCTGGAGCCCCTGCGCGGTGTGAGGCCTTCGCGAAGGTGCGCTGGGCCCGCGGCGGAGAGAGTGAGGCCGGAAAGCCTTCTGAAATGAGCCGAGAGCCGACACGTGGACACCGAACTTTGAAAACTCAAATTCAGCATTTCAAGGTAAAGGAGGCTATGGATACCTTGGGGGAAAAATAACTATTTATAGCTTGAGTGTTACAGTGGAAGAGAGGGGACAAGTTCATTTAGTCGTGAAAATATTAAAAGCCATTCACTTGCTAACTAATAAAAAAAAGAAACCTTTCTCCTGCTCTTCCTGTGGCCAGGAACCCGATGATGGACGCACCGATGGCCAATCCCGCGCCTTTTCCCTCTTGACCTCATTCCTCCAGTTCATCCAACGTTATTTGTTTTAAACCGATGGCCAGTGGCGGGATGCTCAGGAAGGTGATGGAATTTCCCAGCTCCCATGACATCAGTATGTGTCCCCCACGATGAGTCATGTGACTTGCTCTGAGAAACCATTTCAGACAGTATGTAACTCAATTGCAAGGTGGTCTGTGCTCCTTCTGCAACGTCAGCCGAGAATGGAGGTGTTCTGTGTTAATCCTCTCCTGTAACTTCACCCATCGTTCAAAAACCACACTTGACAGGTCAACTGCCAGGTATAGGACTATGCCAGTCACATCCCCCTCCCCCCCCGGGGGGGGGGCAGGGTGTGTGCTGCTGGAGCAGGGGCAGCCTGGCTGACAATCCGAGTTTAGCAAATGGAGATGGAGAATTCTGTGCCCTCAGCGGCAGGGAAGGGCAGCCCCTGATGGAGGACAAGTCCCTCCAGAGAAAGCTGGGCTATCTATTTTGGATCGTTTTTAAAAAGCAGGAACAAGTAAGAAAGGATGGAGTCCAACTTCCTCACGCGGGGGGCAGGCTGTGGACGGTGCAGGGCGGGGAAGGACGGCCCGGGGCGCCACGTCGGCCCACCAGTGACAGAGGCAGCGCCTGCTGCAGGTCTGAGGCTGGAGGCTTTTCTGTGGGAATCCATACTGACCCCAAAAGTGGGGGAGTCCCTTTGCTCAGGAGGCCGCGCAATCCCTCTCGAGCCAGAGCCCCAACAGAGGTGAGGGCCCTGCCGTAAGGACGCGCCAGGTGGGAGCCAGCTCCTGGTGTCCTGGCCGGGTCTGCGCGTCACGCTGTCATCTCCTCGCCTGCGCGTCTCAACAGGAGGCTGCGGCCAGCAATGTCCTGCCCACAAGCTGAGCAGACCCTGGCGGATAAGCCCTAGCAGAAGAGTTGGCTGTCCGCTCAGCTGGTGTCTGGCTGGGCGTGGAACGTGGGCAGAGGAACTCATCTCACGCCAGAAGGAAGAGGGTACAGATATCCCTGAGCAAGGCCGTTTCTCATCCTTTGGTAAGATCTTTGTAAAACCATGGCAGTCTAGCTCCAGACATGGGTGGGGGGGATACATAAGGGGATGGATAGAAAAGGAGCTCAAAGAAGAAGAGTGGTCTCAAGCCTAATATTGCTCCGCGGCCAACAGAAGGCGAGGACGGGAGCTCTGCCTGGCTAATAGCCCTGCCCGCCTGCCCTCGGCAGCTGGGAAGGCTGGTGCGGGTGACCCTGGGGCGCCAGGGGGGGGGGGGGGCATTTCAAGGCTCATCCAAACTCCTGCATAACACCCACCTCAGCCAGACGACCCTCTCCTCTGCCTCCACCTATACGATGGCAGCCTGCTATTAATGAGATCCCAAAGGGAGACGGAGTTTCTAAAAACGGGCACTGCTCGGCGGCAGGGCTGCTCGGCCGGCCCCACGTGGCGTCTCCGGCAGAAACCACGGGCTGGCGGGAGCGGTCCCTGCGGGCGCAGAGGCCTCTCCGCTGGGACTCATTACAGGCCCTGCTTCCCTGCCCCCAAGCCCGAAGCTCTGAAACGCCACGAGAACTCCGCCACTGTGGAGACACGCCTGAGCCTCCATTCACACATATGCACGGCCGCGTGTCATCACGCAGGAAGGTCGTCTTAGAGCGACTCTACAGGGAGGTTTCTCCTGGAGCATTAGTTCTCCCTGTGGCCTGGTGTGTACGAGAAGGTTAAGTTCACAAACTATGGTGCTGAAGGCTGTAGAAATTAGCTACTCACAACCTGCTTGTATCTCAGGGGGAGTATTCAAAAGCATCATGGCACTGGCAGCATCAATGTCAGGATCTGGAAAAGTCAACCAATAAATAACATTATTTACAACGGGGCCGGTGTGTGTGCGTGGCTCTTCCCCCTGCGCGTCAATTTATGAATGCAACAGAGGAAAGAAAAAAAAAAAAAAAAAAAAAAAGCCCAGAAACTCGATGAGCTAGATCCCCAAGGTGACTTGCTTCCCACTCGGATTTGAGGGAAAAAGGTATTCTAGAAAGAGATGGAAGGGGGCAGGTTCACATGTTTTTAACACAGAGCATGGTCTCTTTTCCTTTTGCTACTTTCATGATTTGCACTGTATGTTCCCGATCAGGGGGTTGATCCACGCACCCCGACAGCTTGTTCCCTGGGTGCAGGCGCAGGAGAGTGGGGCGACAGACAATAGGGAGTTCAGCCACAGGAATCTCGAATGACACGGGGAAGCTCACAGCACCAGGAAGAGAACGCATTACCTACACCTGCATCTAGTGCGGTACGCGCAAGACGGCTGGTCATTTCCATTTGCCAACAGAATGTAAGTTGCATGTTATGAGACTGTGTGTGTGTGTGTGTACAGCAGTAGTGAAGGCATTACAAATCCACACACTTAAAACATATATATATATATATATAAAAATCAAAGTTATGATGTTGAGGCACAATGTTTGCTCCCACCATCTATGATTGTTTTTAATATGGGACCAAAAAAAAAAAAAAAAATCCTCATCACTTCATTGCTGTAATTCTTAATAGGTTTCCGAATCCTTACTGATCCACCGGTCGACAGATGGCAGGTTATACAGAGACAGAGAAAAATATTATCCTTTTATAACTAAATGCATTTTCCTCTGAGAAACAGCGGTGCGGCTGCTATGGAAATGAAAGTCACCATGGCAACAGTAAACAACCCCCAAGAACGGTCACTGAATAGGCTGAAAAGAACATCTGCCCCGGCCCAGCGTCCCAGCTGCCCTGGGGCGAGACTCGTGAACAGTGCGGAGGCACCGCGTGACAGAAGCCTCCGCCGCCTGTGACCTGCCCGAGGTAATGAAGTGTGCGACGGGAGATGACATCAGAACGCCTGTCCTTGCAGATCGCCGCCTCCGTGTCCGCGAACCCAACGAGGAACGGTGGGGGAGAGTGGGGATCGCACCTGTCAGTTTTCGTACAAATCACACGCCAAAAAATCCAGTTTACTACTAATGGCTCCGTGGCACTTTATTTGGGGTATTATGCTAGAAAATGACTTTTTTTTTTTTACTGTCTAAAAAGTACATTTTTCATATTTTATAGGTGCAGTTCAATTCCAAGGGAGCAATGGGAAGCAGCAGAAAGCCCCACAAAGTGATTAATAACATGGATGAGGCTGGTTCCAGAAGACAATGTCTCAAAAGAAAAAAAGCTGAAGGAGCTTTTACTCTGCAAGCCCTTTTCTATCCTGCCTGCAGGAGGCCGGTTACTTACTCTCCATAATGGAGTAAAGTTTATTTTAATAGGTACACTGCATGAGCATCAGGTAATTTAACTTGTTTAGCAATTCCTGGGGTGAAATTCCTAAAACAGTCACGGGTCCCACTGATATTTAAACATGTATCAGTTGAAGGATGAACTGAAAAACTTAACAGTTCCACTCCCAGCTCCCAGGGTTCCCCCTGCCCAGCCCTCTTGATTTCCCACAGGGCCAGTTGCCAAGGCTCATCCAAGCTTCTGCATGACACCCACCTCAGCCAGACGACCCTCTCCTAGGTCTCCACCGACACCGAGAATTTGTAGTTTTGGGGTATTGTTGGCACCCCACAAACCTCGGGGAGCAAGCAGGTCCCAGGAGGTGTCAGGGGGGCTGGCGCTTCCCCTTTGGAAAGGGCCCTTTCCTATATCAGGGCTGAGAAAACACACCTGTTTTCAGCAAGGCAGGCTCTTTGCCGTCTTTGAGAATGCAAATGCCGCAGCAAGCCACGGCTGGCCTGGCCCTGTGTCCCCGTCTCCCCAGGTGACTCTTACCCGGAGTTTTCCTGAACCACCAGCAGTTTCGAAGGGGGCAGAACAAGAGAAAAATACAGGTAAGGAGTCAGGACTTATATCTTTGCCAGAAAATTAAAGAAAGTACTTCATATTCGTCAACATCACAGTGGACCTCAAGGAGGAAGGTGTAAAAAGCATCCTATCAAATAAAAGAATAATATGCAAATTGACCTTACCTTCGCTACACCCAATAAACCACGCCCACAAGCCAATCAGGAGTGATATGCAAATTAACATGCAAACAAGATGGCTGCTGCCCATGGCAGGGTGAGAGGCCAGGAAGGCAGGCTGGGGCTGGGACAGAGCCAGCCAGCAATCAGCTGGATCTCAGGGCGATTGCTGGCTGTGGTCCCCTGGCCAAGGTCCCCTGCCCAAGGACAAAAGCCTCGTCCTTGGACAGGCCAGGGGTGAGCCATCAGTAGGACACCCCCTGAGGGTTCCCAGTATGTGAGAGGAGGCAGGTTGCGCTGAGGGACCACTACCCCCCGTGCACGAATTTCGTGTACTGGGCCCCTAGTAATGAAATAAACGAGGAAGAAGGAAGAGAAAGAGGCCTTAAACAAAAAGAATATAATTAACACTCCCACAAATTTTTCAGAACCTAAAGGACAACTTGGGGAGTATTTTTGACCCACGTAACACCCACTCACGACCCCACCCAAGCCAAATGAACACACACACTAAGCAAAAACGACGCTGTAGGACAAGCCCCCCAATCCTTCCTTCCACCCAGATTGGCCACACCTGTGGCCCCCAGGCCCACTGCCCAGTCTCCTCAGGAGCTCATTCATAATCAACTCCCACAGCCCCACTCCATCCTGAACGGCTTAGTTCCTGGGGAAACGTAAGCTTTGATACGAAATGCTCTGCACAGAATGCAATGGCGGGCAAGGCACAGGATGCTCAGCCCCCCAACATGTTGGCAGGCGGATTGGCAAACATGAGAACTGCACGCGGTCTGAGGAAACATGCTTATGTATGTACACAAGTGTGTGTACACTGCCACCGCAACACCGGCCTTGGTGTCCAGCTTATTGAGTTCTGACCAATGTCGCTCCAGTGCCAGCACTGCCACAACCAAGACGCAGCGCACCACAGATAGATTTCCTCACCCTAAAGTTCCCCGAGGCCCTGTGCAGGCACCCCTCCCCTGGCCCCAGGCAACGCCTGGATTGGCGTTGTTATTCACAACAAAGAGACAGATTCTGTCTTGTGTACGTGGATGAATTCCTCATTACTGCTATGACTGAGTGATATTCCACTGTGTGGCTATGCTCCAATTTGTTTATCTGTCCACCTGCAGGTGGACATTTGTATTGCTTCCAGTTGGGGATTTAGGAAAAAAAAAACCTGCTATGAACTTTTGTACCAATCGTTTAGGAACACATGTTTTCGTTTCCCTTGCGTAATTGCTGGTAAGTCAATGTTTAACTTTTTAGGGCAGTGATTTTCAACCAGAGTGCTGCAGAATTTTTAAAACACGCAATACCTGACTATTTAGTCAGGGGCACTGACCTCTTTTCCCTTAGATTGTCAAATAAAAATTAAAAAAGTCGTCCAGTGTGAATGCCCTGTCTTGAACCATATGTGTATGTATGTATGTATGTATATATACATACACATACACACACACACACACACACACACACACACACTAGTGGCCTGGTGCATGAAATTAGTGCACTGGGGGTGGGGTGTGTGTGTGTGTGTGTGTCCCTTAGCTTGGCCTGCATCCTTTCTAATCTGGGACCCTGTGGGATCAGGCCTAAACTGGCAGTCGGACAACCCCCTCACAATCCAGGACTACAGGCTCCTAACTGCTCATCTGCCTGCCTGCTTGATCTCCTCTAACCACTCTGCCTGCTGGCCTGCTTGCCCCCAACTGTACCCCCCTGCCAACCTCATAACCCCCAACTGCCCTCCCCTCCTGGCCTGATCACCCATAACTGCCTCTGCCCCACCACCATGATTTTGTCTGGAAGGACATCTGGAATGTCTCATGGTCTAATTAGCATATTTTATATATGTATAATTAGCATATTACATATATATATACACATACATATATGTCACATAATAGAGTAGCATCTTATTGGGCACATCGAATAATAAAGTTGCAGCCTATTGGTTAATTCTTAAAACCAGAAGTCCTTGTATACAAGTACTAGAGGCCTGGTGCATGAAATTAATGTACCGGTTGGGTCCGCAGGCCTGGCCAGCGATCAGAGACATCTGCAGGGAGACTCCCCCGCCTCCCCAAGCTGGAACCCGCCTTGGCTGGTCCGGTGCCGGCCCCCGCTGCCACCGTTCGGTTGATTTGCATATGAGGCTTTCATTATACAGGATAGGCACCTGATTTTTTAAAAAGCCACTTTGGAGCAAAAAGAGTAGGTAATTACTATCATCATCTTTTTAGAAGTAAGTCATCAAACTTATGCCTAATTTTGTCAAGTTGGCAAAAAATATTATTTTTTGGGGTGTGATGCAGAATTTCAGTAATTAGTTTATGTGTGCCCTGGGACGGAAAGGGTTGAAAATCACTGCTCTGGGGACTGCCAGGCTTTTTCCTAAGAGGCACCGTGTGTGAGCGCTCCAATTGCTCCACATTCTTGTCAGCAGATGAAATGGCCAATGTTTTTAGTTTTAGCCCTCCCTGTCGATCTATTTCACTGTGGTTTTAACTCGTAGTTCCCTAATGACAAAGAGGATGTCGAGCACCCTTTCGTGTACTTATTAGCGGTGGTCATTTGTGTGCGAGCATCTTTTGAGGAAAGCTTTGCACGGAGCTGCTCCACTCCTCACCATCAGGAGGCCTCTCTGAACCTTCCAGGGAGAAGCCCTCTGCGAGGCAGCTTTCCTCAGTCCACGTCTTGTGTGCTCAGTTTCTTATTCGTGCCTCTTAATAAGCAGACGTTTTAAATTACTATGTAGTCCAATCTGTCAATTTTTTAATGTGTCCCAACTAAGAAAACTTGGCTTACTCCCAAGTTGCGGTATCTTTTATTCTCTTTGTTTACATGTCAAATAGGATGTTATCCGGGGTCAACACCCAGATTTACAGGCAAATGAAGGGAAGTAACCAACCGGATCCCGGCCTCTATCCAGTGAAAATGGGCTAGGCACAGAAGCGCCAGAATTGTGCAGACCGACACCAGAGGATCCCTACAGGCTGCAGGACGGTGGGGGACACCAGGCAACCCCCGCCCCCCCCCACGGAAAAAAGTCTCAGCCCACCTGACACTCCTTTATGCTGGTCACACCCTCCATCCTGTGTGTGTGCTTCCGTGCCAACCCCCCCCCCCCATCTCTCTGCTCCCATCTCTCCCCCGCCCCCCGTCTCTCTGTTCCAAGGCTTAGTCTTATCTATTATCACAATGCCTTAAGTGTTTTTTCCCTTTTGTAAAGGCCTGAAAGTAGTATGTGCGCACTGTAAAAAACATACACTAGGTGGAATTAATTTGAAAAACAAATGCCTTCCTCACAGACCCACTCTCAGACTCATTCTCTTTATGTACGCCCAGAAACTGTCTATATAAATATAGGCATTTACATATATTCATTGAAGTACCAACTCACATATTTATATGCATGCACGTGTCCATTCCTTAAAAGTGGGTTCATAGAGAAAATGCTTTTCTGAAAATAATTTTTCTCTCCTATTTTTCATGAATGACACATCTTGTACCTTTTTATATCAGCGTACATGATCTGAAGTTCTCCAAGGGTGAGTTTCTGTGCATGGAAACATAACAACCATTCTCTTTTTAAAATATATTTTTATTGATTTCAGAGAGGAAGGGAGAGGGACAGAGAGAGAATCACTGATTCTCTGCCTCCCGCGTGCCCCCTACTGTGGGTCGAGCCCACAACCCGGGCATGTGCCCTTGACCGGAATCGAACCCGGGATCGTTCAGTCTGCAGGCTGATGTCCTATTCACTGAGCCAAACCCGCCGGCACCCATTTCTCTCTAAGACGGCAGAGTCTGGGAAGGCGGAAACAGCGCTTGTATCCTGTAACCTGCTTCTCCTCTCGGATCCCAGGCCTCTACACTCCTCCATCCTCCGAGGAGTCAGCATGGCCCCTCTCCCCCCCCCAACCCCTCGCCCTCTTTCTGAGGTCACTGCCTCCGGCTGCCTCGGGGCACATGCAATTTTCCACGCACGCGCTCTGGGTCTCCCTAAATGCCTCTCGGTCCTCTGGGGCCAGGACAGACGGGAGGTGGTTTGCACCTTAGACAGCAGGATGTTCCGATGGGGGCATCCCTTTGGCAGGACCCTTCTGATTGAGGACACTGGCTTCAGAGCTTTGTGGAGATCGGGGAGCTGCTTGGGGCAGAGAACGCTTCTCTGCTTTGGAGGCTCCGCAGGGGCTGAAGGATAAGAGGTCCGGGGCTCGATCTGGGCGAGGGGGACGGCTGTAGAGTATTTCCCCTGGCTTTAAACAGTCTTACCCCAGATGGATCAATCCAACTTATCAACAGGAGTCAAGAGAAACATTTTGGCCAGGAACTCTTTTAAGGAAAAAAGATCCACTTGGCAGGAGTATCCTTCACGGTGCATCCCTGGGGGACAGGGGGTGAGGCAGAGGGGTGCAGGGGAATAAAGAAGCACAATCTCTGTATCTGTGCAGTGGCGAAGGGGTCTCCCAACAGGCCCTAACTCAGCGTCCTAATGCAGGAGCCTCCGCCACCCCCGCTGGGAGGTTAGCACACCACCCAGCACTCATTCCCGAAGTCACGGCCATCCTCAAAACGCAGCCGGTCCCAAACCCCCCATTCAAACCATCCCTCCTTCCTCCTGCCTCAGTAACAAGTGCTCCTTCTCCCCCGGGCCCATTCCCAGCGGCCCATTTCAATTTTCATCTTTAATGAAAATTCATCTTGAACGCGGCTGTCTTACCCCACCGCCTCTTCCCTGCAGTGCGAGGGCAGCGGACGGTCACGTGTCGTACAGATGTTTTCAAATCCTTTTTTTCTGGAAGGTACAGACGCAATTACATTATGCTCCGGTGAGAGAAATGGGCAAGGAAGTTCCTAAAACTAATGGCTTAGCTTTTGTGGACTTAAAATACCACTGCTCTTCATTTCTCCAAAATGTGGAGGGTGTCTTTTTAAAAAATATATTTTTTAATTGATTTTTTACAGAGAGGGAGGGAGAGAGAGAGAAAGTCAGCAACATCGATGAGAGAGAAACATCGATCAGCTGCCTCTTGCACACCCCCAACTGGGAATGTGCCCGCTACCAAGATACATGCCCTTGACCGGAATCAAACCTGGGACCTTTCAGTCCACAGGCTGACGCTCTATCCACTGAGCCAAACCGGTTTTGGCTGGAGGGTGTCTTTTGAGCACAGGCGGACACCTTTGCTCTGTGGGTTTGATGGGAAAACACTAGGCCAGGCTTGAGGATTCCTGGGTTCGGGCCCTGGGTCTGCTCCTAGGGAAGACATGATTTCCATTTGGGGTCTGATTCATTGTTTTTAAAATGGTTGTGGGTCAACATCCCTCCCCCAAAAGGAAGCAACATAAAATGGCAGTGGGTGAACGCAGCCATGGGAGGGGCCAGGTTGGTTTTTCCATCTCATTCCACACAGTTCCTGGCTCTGTCCGTGATGTCCTCACTCCCTCTCCCTTTCTGGCTCCTGGCTGCCCGAATGAGGCGGTTCTGGAGCCCCTACCGCGTGGGGCATCTGCTCTAACCCCTTGGGAAGCAGCTCACCCTCTTAGTGAGGCCGGGAGAATATCCTTGTACCCCTGGAAAGACTGCCCTGTCATTCTGGGCGTTCGTGGGGTCCAAGTCAGAGCACTCCACCCAGCGGGCACGGCTCCTTCATGGGTTTCCTGGATGGCTACTGTCTGTGTTCACGTCCCTTCCTCCAGCGTCTGGCACCACAGGGCAGTGACCGCTGAGGCCGTCCGCTGCAACAAATGCAGACTAGGAAGGGCGACTGAATCCTCACGGTGGGATAAGTGAGGGCACCATCCCTCACGTCTCTGACCTGGAGACACTTCTGACTTCATGAGTGGGTGGGAGGAGAGGGTGCCCCCCGCATCTAGTGGGCAGAGCCCAGAGGTGCTGCTCCACTTTCTCGAGTCTCCAGGCTAGCCCCCCGCCACAAAGAATTTCCCGAAATCTGAACAGCGCTGAGGTCGAGAAACTCTTTACTGAGCTTACATATACATGTGTTGTGATCAGAAAAAGCGGTTCTTCACACCAAATGATCCCCAAAAGAATACACAGAAATTAAACAAATAGGTATGAGATACACTTTGTTGTTGACATTTTCCTTTGCCGTTTTGCAAAATCCCTAAGTGCAGATTAAAAGAGAGGCCACGTTATGTCTGTGGCTTTGAAACCACTGAAGTAGGAGTCTTAAACTTGGGCTGCTATTGCAATCAATCAAGATCCCCACACTGGCTGTCTGTGATGTGGAGGGCGGCCGGGCAGCCAAGGGCTGTCAGGTCTCCCCAGGTCACCTGCCACCTCCCTTCCGGCCCAGGAGGTCGTTTCGGTGGCATGAACCATCGCTGTGAACTGCACACATCTGGGGGGTTCTCACAGCCGGATGGGGGACACAGGGATACTGCTGAGCCCAGCGGACAGTCTTCGAGATGGATGGGATTTTAAGGAATAAAAGCCTCATCCAAAGACTGATTCTAAGTTGTGACTTCAAAAATCGTCTTCATGACGGGAGTTGGAGTGAGAGAGGAGCTGCCCTTCTCCCCAAAACTGACTCTGAAGAAGAACTCCAACCTCGTGCTGCCCTGGAGAAGCGAGGTGAGTTATAGTGAACTATTAAGCAAGTTGAAGCCAAGAGCGGTTTGTTGCAACCAAAAATCATCTAAATCAACCTGGGGTTGGGGGGCATGGGCAGAGAGGGGGCGTGGTGTGGGATCTACACATGCATTTTAGGGCTTATTGGCTCCCGTCCATTCGTCTTCAGAGACTTTCAAACAGTGACTGGCGAACCCTAAGCGAGGGATGTGTGTTGGTCTGAGGAGCAGCGTCACCATCAACTCTGCAAATCAGGAAGGAAGGCATTTATCCCGTCAGCTCCGCCATGGAGCAGCTCTCTCGCTGGTATAAACTGCCCATTTATTATCTCCAACCCCGTTTCCCAGTTCATGCAGAATGGGGCTGAGGAAGAGGTTCTGGAAGATAAACACACAGCTCAGAGTGCACCTTGGGCTGGGAGTCAGGCTCTAAGGGTTGCCTTCGCTCTGTCTCAGACACCCCATGTCTCTAAGTGATGTTAGGGTGGCTGAGCTGGGGGTCCCCCCAAGGACACTAACTCTCTGAGTCCACCAGTCACTGCTGCTTCCCTGCTGGAGGAATAAAAGAAAGCTCGCCCTGGCCAGTGGCTCAGCTGGTTGGAGCACTGTCCCCTACACCAAAAGGTTGAGGGTTCGATCCCTGGTCATATTACATAGCTAGGTTGTGGGTTGGATCCCCAGTTGAAGTGTGTGTCGGGGTGGAGAGAGGGTGTGTGTGTGTGTGTGGGGGGGGGGGGACTGATCATGTTTCTCTCTCATCAATAAAAAGCACAGCCCGGGGTGAGGATCAAAAAGGAGAGCAAGCAAGCTCACTGACACTCTCCAAGCAGATGGCTCCCAACTTCTGTCTCCTCTGGGCAACAAGGAACGCTTTAACTTCGCTGTCTTCAGAGTTCCTTAATTCTCTCTCATTTGCTTCGGCAAAGGGGCCTGCATTACATCTCCTACTTTTCCAAATCTGTGCTCCCCATGAACACACCCGAGTCCTTTCTTGAGCTGTGATAGGGCCCATCCCCTTCCTCTCACGCTCACCTGCCCTCACCTGCCCACACCCGTTACCTGGCGCTCCCCATTTTCCTAATGACAAAGACCTATCCAGCCCCTGGGAGCAGTCGGGAAGGAGCCGAGTGGACTGAGGCTGACAATGCAAAAGGGTCTCAAGACCTAGAACCTGAAGAACAGGGGGGAGAACAGGGCTAAGGTGACAGGAGACGCAGAGCAGGTTATGGTTTGCAGCCATTACTTAGAACGCAAGGCATTCTGGGTTGGCTGTTTGCTTCGTTGAGCTGTGCTCGCAACTGCTGCCTGTAGTGGCTAAAAAAATAATTCTCTTTAACTTCTTGCAGGTGCCTGAGAAACTGTCCATTCCTCAGAATGTCTTCCCCTTCCCACCTCTTTCAACTGTGAATTTATTTACCGCTTTCTCTCATTTTTGTCTCTTTGGGGTACCTGGGAGACCCTGTAAGGGGTTTCTGACACTGGGAGGAAAGAAGGGAGGGAGTAAATGCTGGAGCCTTCTAGACTCTGCTTGCTCCTGGCTTCTTCAACCATCGATGCATCAACCAAGGCCACCACCCACCTAGCTAGCTGGGAGCCGAAAGCTGGACCTGGGTGCGAGGTGCTCGCATGGGGCAGGAACAGGAAATGGGGATGCCCAGGAGAGCCCAGAGAGCTGGAGGGCCTGGCCACGCCGATGTCTCAGAAGAAGGATGTGCCAAGTCCAGAAGCCAGAGGTAGAACCAGACCGGGAGACGTCGGATAGAGGAGCTCAAGGCCACTGGGCCAGAGCACCAGACAGCTGGGCTCACAGCTATGTCTGTCCTTTCCCTGCCCACACTGTTAGCATCTTCCCCAACGCCCACTTCTCCCCTCCACGGGGAGATCAGCTCCCCCGGCCTCGTCCCCACCCGGGAAGCCACTCCCTCCTCTAGCAAAGCGGCCAGGGCAGCTGCCCCGCCCCACCAGACTCCCCCACTCCAGCTGTCCTCTGCGTGGCCCAGCCCCACCAGGCAATGCAATCCTCCTGGGTGCTGACAATTGAATATTTCCATTTGCTTGGCATCTTCAATTAGCTCTGTCTTCAGCTGGGTAGACGTGCAAAGCCTCTTTGCCAGAAGCGAAGATTCCGTCTCGGAGTGACACTGGCAGGTGTGTCAGGGAGGGACAGTCAACATCGCTCGGAGCCTTGACACCGGCGCTCCCAGGCACCAACTGCTGCCTGCCGGCTCCCAAGAGTCTTCCTTTTGCCCACTCAGGTCACGAAGAACCGAACACTCGGGAACGGAGGATTACACATGGACTCGCGAGAGTGCTAAAGGGACCACAGAACCGCCGACCCCCGCAGATCGGACAGCCAAGTGACATCAGACAGACGCATCAGAACTAGGCCCACTCTGTGCTTTCTGCGACTTCAGTGCGCTCTGCCCAACCCAGCTAGTGCCCGCCAGACTGACTCCCATGCTGGTCCTCTCTACGGTCCGGTCCCAGGAAGACGATCCCGTTGAAATGATCTCTTCCCTGAAGAGGGGTTTTCCTGCACTGAAATCAACTTCCTTACTCGAGAGCTGCTCCTCAAACACCTGGAAGGGGCAACTACTCAACTCCGGGCCAGAGCCTCCATCTCCCCGGGCGCAGGCCGCAGCGGCGAGACGCCCAAGCATGGGCAGCACACGCTTCTCCAACTGGAGGGGCGCCCGGCATGTTCCTTCGGTTCTTCCAGGCCTGTCAGAGGGTATTTTAAGAACCTATCTCAAGTCAGAGGATGAGGGTGGAGTGAGGACAAATTAAAGTAATTCATCTGTGGGCAGACCACCAGGGAACCCGTCAGCATCTCCAGAGAGGGGCACCCGAGCACCCAGTAGGTAGGGATTACCACCAGACAAGGTGTGGAGGGGAAGGGACGTCAGAGGAATGAGACCGTGACCCCTGGTGCCTGCTCCACTGGGGTGTGAGGTCAGGTTCACGTCACAGACTCCCCTTACTTTGCCACCACCGACTTCTGAATGCAAGTGGAGTGTGTTCTCTGGGGCGATGCCTGTCTGTCTTACCAAGACCCAGATCGGCTCTCCCTCCACTGTGCCTGTGTCTGCGGCAACTGAGGAGGCCAGCCTGCGGGCCCAGGTGTGCAGGAGCACCTCCCCTCCTCTAGGGGAGGATGGAGGGCAGGAGGACCAGCACCAGCCTAGAGCTGTGTGTGTGTGTGAGAGAGAGAGTGAGTGTGTGTAAGCTGGGATGACAAAGCACACCCCCAGAGGATTTGCACAGAGGGTGAGTGTGATCGGGAAGGGCTATTGTGGGATCCCGATATTCAGTTCATACCATGGGAGGGACAGGCAGACACACTGACAGCGTCAGAGCTGGGCTGTGGGGGCGGGACAGGCAGGTGAAGGGCGAGGCAGAATCCCCGAAGGCCCGCGTGCTCTCCAGTTTTCCTCTGGCTGGTCAGAGGTCCCCGTCCACTCAGGGAAGCTGACTGGCGGTGTGCCAGCAAAATGGCTTTCGCTCCAAGAAAGCAAAGGCCTGAAGGAAACCCAGAACAACCAGGGCCCACTCAGACACCATACGGGTCATGCGTCTGTCGGCACGCAGGCCTTTGGACAGCCCACCTTTTCCCCAGGGAGGCATCTGAGCTGAGCTACAAAGAGGAACACCTTTCCCACCAGAGACCTGGAGATCTATCCGATTCTGCATCAGTCCACAGGCCCCACGCTGCTCTTGGGCGCCTGGGACCAATTCTTCATGGCAAATCAGGGCAGCAACTCTTGCAACAGCATCACTGGCCACTGAGGTCTCTCTGGCCCTTCAGTTTTAATGCGTAGCTTTTTATGTTTTCTGGGCTAATCCTTCCCCCACAGAAATACATTAGGAGAAAAAAAATATAAATCTGTCGCTTGATACATTTTTATAACCTTTGCGCAGCTCCCTGAAACAACAGGTACCATGAAATATTCCATTAGAAAAGAAAATAATGCACCCACAGAGCATCTGTCTTCCTTGATCAGACCCAGACCCATCCCCTTGTGTCGGTCTGCACCCTGCCCCTGGGCCGCCCCGCAACCGTGCTGGGGCTGCAGGGTTCGCGGTTCGAGGAGGAGGCTAGCACGGTGCACACTCACTGGCGAGTGCACACACAGAGATGTACAGAGACGTCGGCACCCGCTGAACATAAAAAAACAGCGTTAAACTGTTCATGAGTAATTCATTTCAGACACAAATATGGACATATGTGGAAGCAGAGATTCAAGATTAAGACTAAACATAAAGATACCGTGGAAATAACAGGATTACGGTTTCCACCCAACAGAGCGAAGCGTAAGCCTGAGCCACAGGGAGGGGAGGGAGGAGGTGCTCACTGCCAGATTCTGAAGGAGATCCCCGTGGAGAAGGTGGGTCTCTGAGGGCAGGAGACCCCCCGCGTGCGAGAGCCCACAACCACCCCCCGCCCCACCGGGAGGCAGGAAGGGCTGGTTTGGGTGTAAAGCTCAGTCTGGCCACAAAGCAACGAGCTGATCTGGTGGACGAACGGGAAACCGGTTCTGAAGACCTTTCCAGACAGCTGGTGGGAAGGGCAGCAGCCCCACAACAAATCTTCCGGTTGTAGAGTCTACCTTGAAGGGTCCCTCTTGTTGACATGTGCTTGATTTAAGAATAAAAAATAAAATCCCAGCTCTCTCCTGTCCAGCCAGGTGGCACCCGGGGTAAAGCACCCGGCACACAGCACGGTGAGCGCGCTGTGGGCCCCGGCGGCCCCGCCCCGGGCAGCCTGCTTTCAAAGATGCTGGCAGCTCACGCCGCAACTGGACGTGCTGAGCCCCACAGAAGTTTCCAGTTTGTGCCTGGCATATCTGGTTTTGGGGAAAAACCCACGAGGGATGGCAATAGCCAGATAAGGTGACCAACAGACCCGGGTAGACTCTAAAGGCAAAGTGGACGAAAGGCGATGGTGTGGGAGGCAGGTCTGTCCCTGCCGGACCCCGGTGAGGACACAGCCACCCGGAGCCGGCTCTGCAGGCCGGCCCGGCACCCCGGGGCTCGGTCACTCTGACAGCACAAGCGCATTCTCTCACCAGCAAAGGCAGATTTCCGTGTTCAGCAGGAAAGAAATTGCAGCGAGTTATTCCACAAGCAAAACCCAACACAGTCATCGGGAGACGGAAGGGAGACCCGCCAGCCACCGCGAGGGCACCTGCGGCGTCCTCTCCCCTCCAGACTCTCCCAGGAGGGGTGTCGGCGTATTTCTCACCAAACGGGAGCCCTGCCCGGAGGCTTTCTGACGCCGCTGTGCCAGATGTCAGTGTGGCCACTGGACTTTAGGGTACGGCGAGGGGAGCGAGGGGGAAATCAAAATAAATACATTTTTAAAGCGGATTCAGCGTTTCCCAGTGTGTAATCTGAAGAAACGCCAAAAGCCTGTTTCCGTAAGCTCTGTCCATACATAGGGCAGGCAGAGCTGACCCTACTGCTGCCAGCCCGCTGCTCCCCCAAATGACTATGGCTCCAGAGCATGTGAGGGTGGGATGAGACAGTGAGAAACAGAGAGAGAGAGAGAGAGAGAGAGAGAGAGAGAGAGAGAGAGAGAGAGAGAGAAACGAAACATGGACTCTGCAGATCTGGACTCTGGCTTGAATGACGATGGAGAGAAGAGGCTGAGAGGCCTCACACGCCACACCCCTCCCGCATCACGCACACACCACCTCCCCACCGTTCTGCGACTTGGCGTTTTTCTCCGTTTCTCCGAGGTAAGAAAAAGGCTCTTGCTTTTTATTTTCCCTCCCAATTTTTCTCCACAGAGCCGGCCTCATCTAAAATTGAACCCGCATACTCAACACAACATTCCCTGAAAGTTCCTTTCCCTGCATCCTGTTGCACTCTGCAATGCAGACCGCTGGAATTGACGGCGAAAACATGAATGAGCCCTGATCGTGGCGGATCCCCCCTTCTGAGCATTGGTCCTCTGGGCATCCCTACCTGTCACCTCCAAATCACCTTTAGAATCTGTCATCTGGTGCTGTTAACCCCAGGGGAGGCTCATGGAGGCCAGTAGTACACGGAGCTGCCCAATGCCTCCACCCACGATGGCCTCTCCCTTCCCAGACACCCTGAGCCCTCCCTATCTGCAATCTGCCTTGAGTTACCTTCTAACCGCTCTGGTGCACACACAGGGCCTTCCCAGAGAGGTGACCTGCCCTGTCCGGAGGGACACTCAGGCCTCCTCTCCACAGGCCCCGCGGGAGCCAGTGAGCATTCGTCTGCTGGAACAGTAGCTCATGTCGAACAAGCCCGCCTGGTGTGCACTCTGGGAAAAAGAGGGAATTCCTGGGCTGGGAAGGGTGCTTAGAGGGAGCACCAAGAGCCACAGGTGGGCACAGCTGACGGAGGGAGTCACAACCTCAGGTGCCTGAGCGCATGAAGAGGAACCAGAAAACACGCTTTTGGTTTGCTGAACTGCCACTGGGGGGGGGGGGGGGGCACATAACAGAGACCATGGCCCTACTTGGTTGCCAAGATCTGATCAAGAGGCTTGCTTTCATTGAGGGTCTTTTGGTCCCAGAAGACCTCAGAGAAGGGCTTTTAAGGATGTCCCATCCATTCCTGATCTGTTTCTAGGTTCGGTTACTTCTAGAACCTATCACATGACTCATATAACCCCAGGGCTTCCTTGGGGTTAGGTCAGGTCAGGCTTGACACTTCCATACACTGTGGTCTAGCTTGTAACATTGACTTCGAAGGCAAAGGAACACTGGTCTCACCCGTTGCCAGAGGGGCCTAGGGCGTCACACACAGGACATACCTGCGAGCAGTTTCTGAACGCCTCTGCAATACGAATTTCAACGTGCTCTGGCTTATCCGACCGAGAGTCCGAGACCCATCACGAAGAGAAGACCCGTGTGGTTAACATTCCTGATGGCAACTAGCTGCAGTTTCCACCACTTCCCAGGAAAGAAAGGAGGGCTTCAAGGAGAAAGGACTAACAACACTTGGTCTGCGGAGAAAATACACACACTGAGCCCAGAGCACCTTTCCACACCAGAAGGGGAGGAGCCTACGAGCTCCCCGTCAAAAGGACTCCCTCCTGCTGGCCCAAGATGGGACATTAAGTTGAAACATATCACATGTGCTTGGACCAAATAGTTCTAGTGATATTTTAAAAAATATTGAAACTTACTGGTCAACACTGGGAAGGGCTAGGGAACTCACTTTTTGAAAAATGACAAAAGCAAAAGGCAAGTGTTTTTTATGTGATGCAGTCAAGTGACTGATGAAACATTTCTCTTTACTCGAGACAGTACGTGAGCCCCTAATGAATGAATTTATCTGAACAGTGATCGCCAATAGGCCTAGTATCAGAAAAAGGAACAACCAAAGTGATACCTGATGGTGGTGGTACTCTACTTAGTAACCTACCCCCCAAACCAGTTAGAATCCTGTCAGGCCTCCACAGTAGTGTTTCTCAACCAGGGAGCTACTGTGGTCCCTGGGGACACCTGGCAACATCTGGAGACATTTTTGTGGTGGTGACTGGGTGGTGTGCGTGCATGTGTGTGTACATGTGCATAAGTGCATACGCTACAGCCATCTGATGTGTAGAGCCAGAGATACTGCAAAACATCCTGTGATGCACACACAGCAAAGAATTTCCTGGCCCAAAGCATTAAGTGCCAAGGATGAAAAACCCTGCTGTTGATGTAACCACCAGTTTACAGAAAATCCAGGGGGACACAGGCACATGTTAAATGATCACACAAGATGAACCAGAATTCAGACTGTGGGGAAAACTGCAGAAAAAACAACTCAACCTCAGCAGCAGCAGCAAGAAGAAAAGACAGATGGCCAGATAATTATGGAAGGAAACCTATAGATTAAAGGCTATGTCAATTTCAATGTATAGAGCTTGCTTCCTGGTTCAAAAAAAAATCATTAAAAAATAAACACAATAAGCAATTGGAGAAAAATAAAAACTGACAAATTACTAAGAAATTATGTTTTTTAAGGTGTTACTGGCTGCATTAAAAAAAAGCATTCTATATTTTTGAGATACAGAAGAAATTCTATGAAATCTGGGGATTTACTCCAAAACCCTCATTACTGGAGGGTGGAATGTGGTGGCAAGAGAGAGGGCTATGGATGAAACAGACTGGCCAGCATTGGATGAAGATTGGATGAAAGGTAATAGGACTTTATTATACTACTAGAGGCCTGGTGCACAAAATTTGTGCATAGGTAGGGTCCTTATGCCAGGCTGGAGATCATGGCCGATCAAGGTCCCCATCTCCTCCTTCCTTCGCTCCCTCAGCACACCACTGCTGCTGCTACCACCACCACTAAGGCTGGTCGCCCGCCATGTTCTGTGCTGCCCCCTGGTGGTCAGTGCACATCATAGTGAGCTACTGAACACCTGAGGAGACACTGCATATTAGCCATCCTATCTAATAAAAGAGCAGTATGCAAATTGACCATACCTTTGCTACACCCACGAGCCACACCCACCAGCAATCAGGAGTGGGGGCAGAGCCAAGGTGGCCCCAGGCCACGGGGGGTGGGGCTGAGGTAGTTGGGGCTGGGGCCAAGGCAGCCAGGGCCATGGGGGGGTCAAGGCGGCCAGGGTGAAGGCCCAGGTCGAGAAAGGGGAAGTTGGGGGGAGGGGGCTTGGCTGGGACTGAGCCAGCCATCGGCCCCATTTCAGGGCGATGGCTGGGTGCTCAAGGCCTAATGCCTTGGCTAGAGGCTTTAGGCGTTGGGCCTTGGGCAGGCTTGGGTGAGTGGTTAGTAGGACATCCCCTGAGGGCTCCCAGTATGTGTGACAGGGCAGGTTGGGCTGAGGGATCAACCCCCCCCTCCTCAGTGCACAAATTTCGTGCACCGGACCTTTAGTATGTGTGTGTGAGTGTGTGTATGATTCTTTGCAGTGTACTGAAATGTTCTATAATACGAAGTTTCACTAATTAGAAAAAAATGGTGGCAAAATACACCAGACTAACTGTACCAGATACAGAATATGCTCTTTATTCATAAAAACAGGGCCCATGTCCTAGAACTCCACATGATCCTGGTCCAGAGAAGGCCATCTGGGGACACGCGCTAGACCTGGGCTCACTGAGGTTGCATTTCCCTCTTGAATACGAATTATGTTTGGCTTTCCTTTGGAATAAGGGCTGAACAAGGGTTAAACCTGAGGCTTAAGCAACAGGAGAAAGCACAGCAGGCCCAGTTTAGTTTGTCTTATGGGGCCTGTCTGGTTTGGGTTGGGGGAGTGTATGCAGGGAGGCAAAGAGGGGTCACCACCCTCCTGACCCTGGTAGGCAATTAACTTATACTTCTAGGCAGGAGGCGCCATTATCTTTAACTCAGCGGGCCTAACTGTGCATAATTAGAGGTCATAATTACGGTTCTCTTTTTAAAACGTGACCACACTGGCCAAACTGACCTCTTGTGGCCATGTTGCCTACACGCCGGGAAGGACATGAAAGGTGAGGCCAGGCCCTCCCCGCCAACGTCACAGTAGCGGGCAGCCCGAGCGCCCCCTAGTTTCTGAGGTCAGGAGCCCGTGCTTATTCCCCAAAGAACTTCGATCTGTTCGGGGTGGAGTAATTATCACTCTTCACCGAGAAACGTTTTGCTTCTTTAAACAGACACAGCTTACCAGTCGTCTGACCGTGGAAAAGGGCAAAAGCACCCTTCCCATGAACATGCCAGCGGCCGTGTGAATCCGCTGCCACGTGGCCATGCAGTGAGAACGCTGGGAAGAAGAATTCCTGATCCCTGTTCCACTTCAGTGTTTCGGAACGTTGTGACGGAGCCTCCACATCACTTGTAAAATTCTGATCCATTGTTATTTTATTACACCCCATTCACAACTGGCCTCAACCTGCAGTCTTTCTTTTTTTTAAATGCAATCCTTTATTGTTTAAAGTATTGCATATATCTCCTTTTCTCCCCATTGACCTCTTCCTGCAATATCTCTTTTTGTAAAATGTTTTTATTGATTTTGAGAGAGAGAGAGAGAGAGAGAGAGAGAGAGAGAGAGAGGGGAACATCATTCAGCTGCCTTCTGCATGCCCCTACAGGGGAACTGATCCTGTAACCGGGCATGTGCCCTCACTGGGAATGGAACCAGTGACCTCTCGGTGCACGGGACAAGGGTCAACTACTGAGCCGCACAGGCCAGCAATATTTCCATCTTATATAGTCTAAGTCATTATACGGAATGAATGAATCTGCCAGGAAATAAAGCCCACCCGGATTTTCAGACAGCCCGACTGCTTTCAGCTCTAAGCACGAATAATAGACTGTTCGAGCTGAGACCTTGTGAAATCATCCGACAGAGGCGATGCCTGAGGCAGGCCCAGACCGAGGGGGACACAGAGGCAGCGGCAGAAATGATGGGCGAGGCGCTCACAGCAGCAGTTGACGATCAGCTGAGGCCAGCGCCGTCCTTGGTGGCCACGTCAGTTCTAGCTCCGATTCCAACACCAAGCCCAGCAGCTCATTCGTCTCTCTCGTTCCTTCACTTCGGAGCATCTGCCTCCGCAGCTTTCCCCAGCAGCCATTACACAGCCCTGACGGAGGGCCAGCTTCTTTCAACAGAGTTTCAGACCCTCCGCCCATGCCGGCGACACCGGAAACAGAGATGTCTGCGGCACAAGCTCGTCTCTTCCTGGCTGAGAAGAGGGACTGAAATCTCCCCAGTTTGACATCAGTAGTTTCAAACGGATCAGACAATGTCAAGTCCCAACACTTACATTCCGCCGGAGGCTTGAAAGAATGGCCCCAAGGAACACACCACCTTCTCTTTCTTAACCAGGACACTCCTCCAAGAGAGCAGCCTGGGAGGGAACGGTTCTCTAGATTTGCGAAAGCTCCTCTATCCAGAAAAGAAAAACTTTACTACTATTCAGGGGTGTCCAAAACGAGAGTTTACATAAAAGAATAACTGCCTTCCTGCTTTCACAGACAGGTCACTACTAAGAAATACTACCGTACTATTACTTCCGTCCGGTCCAGTAAAAGAAGTCAAAGGACCAAGTCCAAATACATCACAGCAAAGGTATTTAACGGAGACCAGGCCATTTGCATATCAAAGGGAAGTCACGAAGGCATTTGATACACGAATGCAAATGTCTTCCTCCAGTCCCTGGGTCAGTGGTGAATGGAACACTTCATGTACCTGCTCGGCCCAGAACCCCGATTCCACGTGTCACGAGGGTTTCTGCAAAGTGCATGTCCGAAAGTCCCAGTTCCGGAACTGAAGCCTGACACGGCACCTCGCTGGGGTACTGCCATCGGGCATCCTGTGGAAACCAGGGCCTGTCTACCTTACTGATCTCCGAGTGCTGCAGCCATTTACACAAACCAGCCACAGATTAAATACCGTCGTTTCCTGTCGCATTTAACTTCTGCTTCTGGCCTTCGCTATTTGTTGGCCATGGCAGCGGGGCAGTCTGGACACCTGGTGACTGAAAGGGTTAAAATCGGGGTGGGGGTGGGGAGCTATGCGGTCAGCCCCTTCCTGTGGGGGGTTCATCAGACTGAACAGGTTTAAAAGTAAAACATGCCTTCCCCGTTGGAAAATCCTGGCATCTCTTTGAACAGCAAATCTGCTCACTCTATTTTGCTTCGTTTTATCCTCAAAAGAAACTCCACAGTTTGGATGACAGACCACAATTTTCACATTTCTTCACATTCTCTAGCTGCCCACCTTCTCCATCTAAGCATTTTGAAGAAAACACCACACACACACACACACACACACACACACACACACACACACACAAATGCACTCACAGAAACCCAAACAGAGAGCTAATGAATCCAAAGTAGACCATATTTACTGATCCCATTTCCCACAAAACTGTTAAATTATCCAATTCTTTCCTTGATTACCTTTAACCGGGACTAGACACGTCCGTCCCACCCGGCCAGCCGAGGTCACTCCACATCCCTCTCTCTGCTGTTTTCAGAACTGCAGAGATGAACATCCAAACTTAAAGCTATTTTGGAGATTAAGCTTCCCAAGTAAATTTATTTTTTATCACAACCTTCATTTTCCAAAGTGGCCCCGTCCTCTCAGTCGTGTTTATTAAGTACAGGCAATAGGAAAGATGCGAACCGTGGATGCGGCTGCCCGAACCAATTCGCTCTCAGCGCGGACGGACGGCGCTCACCTCCAGCCACTGCATCTTGTTAGTGCCCGGGGACCTGACCGACGGTATCTCCGATTCCCGATGGCCATCCAACAAAGGCAGTTAGTGAGGAAGGAAAGAGCTGCTCACGCTGAAGACAGAGCAGGAAACCACCCCGAAAGGGGGTGGCTGTAGATGACCAGTCTGTGGGGTGACTGACACGGAGCCTGCAGAGAACCTGCCCACCAACACTGGGACCTTGTGCACATCTGCAGAACGCCCATCGCTTTTACTGCCAGCCCTCTAGGGGTGGACTGTACAAAAAAGGGTGAGAATCACTGGCTTTACCCTCACCTATCAGAGATTGAGTCTTATCTGACACCTCATCATTAGAACAGGACTATACGCCCGCCCTGTTGCTGAAACAAAGCTCTATGCTTCCTTGGTCTGAAATGAGCTGGAAATCTTTGCAATGCCAAGAAAGCCAATTTCCGTTAGAACCGAATGTCTGTATGGCTCCATGATTCATATGTTGCAGCCCTAACCCCCAATGTGAAGGTATTGGAGACAGGGCCTTAGGGAGGGAATTAGAATTAGACTGTGATATGTGGGTGGGGTCCTCAGGAGGGAATTAGTGGCTTCATAAGAATTGGAAGAGAGAGAAATCTCCTTCTTTCTCCCTCCCCTTCCCCCCTGTGAGCATAAAGGCCATGGAAGGACACAGGGAAAAGGTAGCCAGGAAGCAAGCTCTCCTAGAAACCAGACACAACTGAACCTTGACCTTTAACTTTCCAGCCTCCGGACTGAGAAAACGTGTTTCTGTGGAAGCCACCCAGGCTGTGCTATCGTGTTGCGCAGCCAGAGCACACTAAGACACATATGTGCTTGGGGGATGCTGTGTTCTCAGAATCAAATAATTCACAAAGATGGTGTGTGGTGGACACTGCAGATCAAGCCCGTCAAACTCAAAGGCTAACATGGGCCAAAGAAACGAGGCATTCGGGCCGAGGTCTGCGTGCGGCCCACAACGGCTATTTTTGTGGCTCAGCCAACATAATGGCGTGAACAGTTACTTACCATTATGAAAGGAAATCAGTCTCCTGTCAGATCCAGAATGACTGACATTCACCTCGGGTCAGTTTTGAAAGTGACCCCTGCGAACAGGATTTCCCCCGAAGTAGGAAAGATGGTAGCAGAGAAGAGATGCTAGTGTCAGGAAGAGAACATTAATGTTATCATCGCTCTTGTTCTTTTTTTATACTATACTTTCCGAAACAAAGTTACATTTCTATAAAAATTGAAGCTTTTGTGTGTGTGTGTGTGTGTGTGTGTGTGTGTGTTTGGTGACCCACATAAACTTAAACCTTGTTTATTGGCCCGTGTTAGCCTCTGAGTTTGACACGCCTGCTGTCGATGCTCAGCCTCCCCTCCATGAGCCTCCTAGTTGGAGAGGTTGGGACGCTAAAAATCCTTCATTTGGCAGCCTCTCTTGCAGCTAGGCTTCTGTGTGTGAATTCATTCTGCCAGTAAGATGCATGCAGGCTGACTAAAGGTGCAGGTGAGGCGAGGCCCCCTTGGGCTGTGTGAGTGAGCACGCGGGCACTCAGGGACGGTGGGTTTTCCAGCCCGTGGCAGTCCCGTGTCCATTCCCCAGCGCCCTCCGCGGGTGAGAGTGGCAGTTGCAGGAGAGCAAGTCTCCCGGTGACAGACAGGAAGCATATTCCGGACCTCACAGTTCCAATAATGGCGGCCTCTCTGGTAGTGGGTTCTATAGAATTTTGGAAATCATTCCTTTGAAGCACCAAACTGGATTCCTCTCCTTTGAGCCGTCCAACATTTTTGTTAAGTGTTGGCCTCTCTTTCCATTTCAACCACCTTAGAACACTTGCCAGTCCCTGCCATGTATCCCAGGCCAGTGGTCGGCAAACTCATTCGTCAACAGAGCCAAATATCAACAGTACAACGATTGAAATTTCTTTGGAGAGCCAAATTTTTTAAACTTAAACTTCTTCTAACGCCACTTCTTCAAAATAGACTCGCCCGGGCCGTGGTATTTTGTGGAAGAGCCGCACTCAAGGGGCCAAAGAGCCGCAGGTGGCTCGCGAGCCGCAGTGTGCAGCCGACCATGGTCCCAGGCCATAGAGGTGCAGTTATGTTCTATAGCTCTCTGTTTTTAAACCGATACACCGAGAAGCGTGGGCATTTTTAACTAACACCTTTTCAAGAAGATACTCATGCGGACCAAACTTCCAGTTTTGGGAGTCTGGCAGAGGGAGGGGAGACCACCTTACTTTTGTCCATCTAAGTGCCCCCTGGCCACCGAGCTAATCCACTCAGCACCCTCCACACCCTGAGTTTCATCAGAGGCACAGGCCAGTGTCAGATCAACGGAATATGACCACACACCCGTCACCCCATCTCTCCCCTCCCGCCACACGGCACGGCCTTTAGGGGGCCTCCGCCAGCACCAAATCCCTGCTTTCCACCTTGTAAGAAAGGGGTAAGCATGGAACCTTTGGTCTGTCATGAAATTCTGCTAAAGGCATTCTTTCGTACCCCTCTCCTCCAAGGCCCTTTCCCGAGAGTCGGAAATGAGAGCGGTGAGCGCCAGCGCATTTCTCTCTTTGCTTTTGCTGCTAGGAAACTCGGCACTGGGTTTAGAATCAATCGCTCCCATTCTTCTTAGCCTGCAAGCTAAGAGTGCCCCTCTCTCCCTTTCCTCTCACATGGCTGCTATTGAATTCCCACATGGAGGAGGACTGTGAATATTGCTGCTTTTTGGGCTTTTATCATCGTAAGTCAACTCCCTTTCTTTTCTCTTTTCTTTTCTTTTCTTCCTTCCTTCCTTCCTCCCCCCCCCCACTCCCTCCCTCCCTCCCTTTCTTCCTTTTTTTGAGAGGGAGGTATACGGAAAAGTAAAATAAACCCTTTGCCTAGAGCAGGGCACTCGTTTGAGGATGTGACCCTCCCAGCTCACCTAAGTGGAGACAACTGAAGAGGAATAATAGCTAAGACCCCTCCAGAGGAAATCTGACCACCATGTTTCTAGGAAAAAGCGTGTGATACCAGCCGAAACCGGTTTGGCTCAGTGGATAGAGCGTTGGCCTGCGGACTGAAAGGTTCCGGGTTCGATTCTGGTCAAAGGCATGTGCCTTGTCTGTGGGCACATCCCCAGTAGGGGGTGTGCTAGAGGCGGCTGATCGATGTCTCTCTCTCATCGATGTTTCTGACTTTCCATCCCTCTCCCTTCCTCTCTGTAAAAAATCAATGAAATATATTTTTGAAAAAAGCATGTGATACCAAGATTGTGGTGCAGTCAGTCGCTAACGGCGGAACTCATCATTTGTTAGGCTCTTGCGTCCTCTAAATGTTACACCCACGCTGACGGTATCAAAGAGGACCGCACTCTCACGGCGCTTTGTTAACTTAGGGGTCTTGACTCAATAAGCCTTCTCCGGGATCCCAGAAAACCGAAACACCAAGTCTCTCGGCGCCACGTGCAAGCACAAAAGCAGCAAGACACTGGCTACGAAATCAGAAACGTCCCAGAGATGAACAAATAAGTCAGGGGACACTCGCAACCTCGATGCTCTGTCTTCTTTCTAGCCACCAACTAGTGTCAGGCCGGTTACCCGGCACAAATGGCCTCTGTCTCCGTCTCTCTCAAACCTGGGAGTTTCTTTACCTGTAAAATAAGGGCATTGCACTCGGTTGCTAAAAATCCATTCTGTCCCCTATGAAGCCAGCCCCATCCCAGGCGCCCATCCAAAGTTGCAGCAGGTGGCGGTTTGGTTTGTCCCTGAAAGTCCTGCCCAGGCCCAGGGCCCCGCCGTGTCCACCCTGCGGCTGCTGGCTGCCGGCTGCTGGCCGCACTTCCCGGCAGGACAGAGCCGGCCGCCTGGGCCGGGCTTCTTGTTTGGTTAATCTCTGCACTTCTGTTTGCTCTGCTGCCCTGGACGACTCCGCAGCAAACAAAGGCCTGGGCGTCATGCCCTCGGCTCCAAATTGGGAACCTGCCCATTTTGTTTGCTTTGGGGCACAAGCGGGGAGCAAACAGCAGCTTTTGTAAAAGTCAAGTCGGCGCTATTCTTCACTCAATTATGGCTGTGAAGAGAGGGAGCGGAGCCAAGGACCCCCCTCTCCAGGGCGGGCACTTGCGCTGACCCACCTGCCACGGCCCCTTTCATGGAATCCACTGTCCCCCCCCTCCCCCCAGGCGCTTCAACTTTGAGGGAATCGAACCATATTTTCCGCATTTCATCAGATTTTTTTTTCTCTCTCTCAGCCCAGCGGGGACCCGATCATGTGGACACCCTCTTTCTGAGCAGAGTACTTTCAAAGAAAAAACCGCAGGCGACTACCAGCACATCGGGAGCACACAATTCCATTTTCTGATGGGATCAGAGGGCCAGCCGCCGCCGCCTCTGACTGTAAAACTGTTTACCGGGGGGAGGTGAGGCAAGGCAAGCCCTTTAACAAAGCAAGAATTATTGGAAGAATTTACCGCCAGATGGTTTCCCAAGAAACGAGGGAGGATGTGAGCGAGGCAGAGCAGAGGCAGTGTCTCTCACGGAATATTCTGCAAGTTATCGTAAAGCAGATAAGAACAGGATGGGTGGGTTAATTACGTAATTAAACTGCAGTCAGCAATGGGCAGGGGTTTATGTCTTTCAAAATCCAAACTAGTTATTCAGGCTCTCGCTGCGTACAGTGCACAGATCCTGCTTAGGGATGGCGTCCAATTTTTCTTGTCCGGATTAGAGTTAAAAAAAAAAAAAAAAAGTGCTGCTCTGCAAATCAGGTTTCTTGTCTGGGGGATAGGATAATCACGCTCCCCTCTTCCTGCCTCACATACCTTCTGGCTTCATTTCTTCAGGGTCAGAAGGATAAATAATTTTATTTTATTTTTTTGGCAGAGAGCCAAAGCAATACCGCAGCTATCTGACTCCTCTTCAGACACACACACTGTTTTCGCGTTGGATTCTGATGTTCCAAAGCAGAGCGATTTTCACATCATTATATAAAAGGCTCCCATTATTTAAAATGCCGTTTCTAAATTAATATTATGCCCCCGAGGCAGCATGCATCTGACCGCACTGAATTCCATCCGTTTAATAAGGTGGAAAAAGTTCTTGCTCGAGCACTTACTGAAAGCGACAGCAGAACCTTCCAGGCTAGACGGAGACGGGACGGAGACGGGACGGCCAGCCGGGTCTGGAAGTCGGTTTTGTTTCTCCGCAGGACGTGCCCCCAGCTGCTCATCCCCACGGGCCCGAAAGCAGAAGTAAAGTGGCTTCTCTGAGCAGCTTCTGCCCCACGGCCGTCAAGAGAATTTTCTGGACGGGGCACCTCTAGCGACATTCGATACATGTGTCTGGTGGCGGCGGCGACACGGCTGAAACATCTGACGACTTTGCTGCCTCAGAACTTTAACAGCTGGGCAGATGCTGACGGAGTAAGAACAGGCCTTCCTGTACCTAAAACTTCACTGCACCTGAGACACAGACCACATCTTCTTACTCAGGTAACCCGAGGGCCCTGGGCAGAACAGAACGGATGCCTACCTCTTCCCGTCAAAAGTCAGAAGTGGGACGTGGGACATTTTTAAAAAAATCATGATATTTTCATAATTTCTTTAAGGTATTACGTATGTGTCCTTATTCCCCCAATACCTTCCCAAATCCCCCCGCCCCCCGTCCCCGCCCATTCATGCCCTTACATCCCTGTTGTCTGTGTCCATTGGTCAGACTTATAAGCATGCATACAAGTCTTTTGGTTGATCTCTCTCCCTTACCCCCACCCTCCCCTACGTTCCCAGAGATTTGACGTTCTGATCGATGTTTCTCTGTCTCTGGATCTGCTTCTGTTCATCAGTTTATGTTGTTCATTATATTCCACTAATGAGTGAGATCATGTGATATTTATCTCTCTCTGCTGGGGCAAGAATGTCAAGAGCAAGGAGTGAGCAAGCAGCGCGAAGGCCTGGCTGGGCTGGGCCACAGGCAGCAAGTCTAGTTCAAATCACACAGGCACTGGGGCTGACAGTCAGTTTTTTTAAAAAATATATATATTTTCCTTATTAATTTTTAGACAGAGAGGAAGGGAGAGAAACATTGGTGTGGGAGAGAAACATGGATGGAATCTGCAACCCTGGCAGCATGAGCCCTGACCGGGAATTGAACCAGCAACCTTTTGGTGCCTGGGATGATTCCCAAGCAACGGAGACACACTGGCAGGGAGACCAAGTCTGTTGATTGGAGAGTAGGCAGGTTCACGGGCAATTACAGGACTCAGTGTGAACAGATAGTAGAGTTTGTACGGGTGGAGGTGGTAGGGTAGGGAGGAGAACAATCGAGTAAAAGGTATTTGCCCTCATCAGATATAAACTTTCTGACATCACCGATGGATTCAAAAACAACCACCACCAAAAAAACATCTTTAAGCCTCCCCTCCCCTCCACACCGTTTCACCTAAGGCAGAATATTGTACAGGGAGAGGTCAAGGGGGAAAACATCCTGGCAGAGAAGGAGTTTCGAACAATCACACCACGAAGGCGATAGAATCCACACAGGCCACCAGCTACCCTCCTGACCTCAGAGCTCACCCCGGAGCCAGAGCCCCCGAAACCACAGGAAGCCCTTGCTTAATGAACACCGTCAATAGGTTCTGTGACTTTAAGTCAAACGATGTATAACAAACACTTATGGTATAATGTTCCCACAGGCCGAATGGCCTGAGCAAGGGTTAAGTTCCTATGGCATTTTTCATCAGTGCTACCCACAACATGTTACTGGACGACCTACTGTCTCTTTAAACAGGTCTCCCTGCTACACGGCTGTCCGTTCCTGGGAACAGCCTCAAGAACCCCTTTCCCCTCAAGCCTCTGGCAGCTCTTCTCCACCCCACAAGCCAAGGTCCGACCTCCCCGTCTGGCATTCCAATCTCTGGAGCCATCCTGCCCCTCCAGCCAGCCTCGCTCTGACTCTCCTGGGGGCATTTTCCTCTCCATCACCCACAACCTGGAACTCCTCCCCCATCCCTTCCTCCTTAAAAAAACGCACCCGTCCCTCATGGAAATCCAGCGTCCGCACATGGCCCTCAGGGTGTGGCACTGCCATCAGAACCTTTCACAGCTGCCCAGCCAGTGGGCCTTGGCGGTTGAGCATTGACCCAGGAGTCAGAAGGTCACAGTTCGATTCCAGGTCAGGGCACACGCCAGGAGCAGGTGACTCAGGAAAAGGATGACAGAGTGAACTCTCAAAATACTTTGAGGTATTGGCTGCCACCCTGACCCGCATTCCTCTGGAGAAGGGCACCAGTTGCTGGGTGACTTTGGGCAAGTCACTTCACCTTTCTGAGCCTCAAGCTTCCTTTCCACAGAGAACCGGTTCTCTGTGGTGCTTATTAAAATAGGGTGCTTATTAAATACTTGTAAAATAAAACTACATTAAAGGAAAAAAATTAGCCCTAACTGATTTGGCTCAGTGGACAGAGCGTCGGCCTGCAGACTCAAGGGTCTCAGGTTTGATTCTGGTCAAGGGCATGTACCTTGGCTGCGGGCACATCCCCAGTGGGGAGTGTGCAGGAGGCAGCTGATCGATGGTTCTCTCTCATCGATGTTTCTAGCTCTCTATCCCTCTCCCTTCCTCTCTGTAAAAAGTCAATAAAATATATTTTTAAAGAAAAATTTAGTCAGTTGCTTTAGAAACAGGAATGTCCCACTCCCACCAATCAGTTCCCACAAACTAGCAGAGGAAATGGACAAAGTCCAGCCCCGTAAGCATTGGGGGTGGAAGGTGGGGGGCACGCTGTGTCCCCTTCCCTTTGCAGAGCCCAACCTGTGCAGAGCCCGCAGCCTAGCTGCTGGGCCTGGCTCACTCCTCTGGCGGCTCCCCACGGTGCCAACGCACTCAGGCGAAATGAAGCTAACATCTGTATTCTATTTGCTAACGAGCAATCATCATTTGTACCTTTCTCCAGCCTGGGATTCAGCTGCTTGGAATACTAATGCCATTAGAAGCCGGAGTCTTTTTTTGAAAAACGCACGCTCATTTAGCAAAACCCTATTTAACTCATTGACATTTGTATGGTTCCAGGGACTCCTTGGCCATAAGTGCATGGCTGGTTACGAAGCCCTCGAGTCCCCTCTACCCCGCCCCTCCATGCTGGAATATTTGGGAGCTTGAGTGGGGATCGGGAGCCAGGTGGCTCGACTGGCCTAGATTTGCCTTTTCAACTCACTCAAGATGCACAACCGGACAAATCAATGGATCTTTCTTCTTTAACTTAATTTTTAACCATCCGACTAGTACAAGGATACAGTAGCTCATTTTAAAATTTACGCTGTTACAGAAAGATCACCAGATCCGACTGCCCTGCCCCTTCTGTGAAGGTAACCTTCCCTACAAGCTTCATGTGTATCTGTCCAGAGCCGTTTCTCTGCAGATAAGCACCTGTATCTTTCAACATTAGATGGTGCTACGGTCTCCCATGATGAAGACAGACTTATGCTCTTAAACAAGTTTAAGAAACTTAAACTTGTTTCTCTCCCCACCACCCCAATTCCACAGTAAGTCCTGGCCTCTCTACCTTTTCACCGTGTCCAGTTTATTCCAACATTTCCCTGGCCGTAGAGATATATTTAGGGCGTTCCCAATTTTGGCTTTTATGAGGAAAGCTAATGCAAACAAATGCACGTGGGGCTGCTCTTCCAGCAAAACGTCTCAAAGAAACCTTCTGAGCCCCGCTTTCCACAAAACGAGAGGAGGGAACGGACCAATGCACTGTGCTGGCAGGGGCCGTGTGCGAAGGCTGCGTCTCGACATACAAACCTATTCCCAGTCCAGCCCGCAGCCGAGCCCCTCCTTATGCTCCCCAGGTCTGCCTCAGCCTGAGCTCCTGTATGTATTTCTTCGTTTACCTAACACATTATCACTCCGGATCCTGGATCTCTGTAAATGTGCTTCCTCTTCCTTTAATACTCGGCAGAGATGCTCAGGGCTTATAACCTGCGGGCAGGTGCACCTCCGTATGAATGTCGGCCTCGTGGATAGAGGGCTGTGTTTCGTGCTCAGCACCAATCTCAGGAGCCGGAGGCAGTGTCCCGCACACGGTGGGTTCTCGGCAAACACCTGGTGAATGCAGGACTGCTGCCCTGGCCAAACGCTGGGCGTGCAGCCTGGGGCAAGGTGACTTTTTAGCCTCTCCGTGCCTCAGTTTCCTCAAGTGGAAAATGCAACAGCAGCACCTCCCTCCCTTCCAGGGTTGCTGTGGGGGTCACACCAGGTATGCATGCCACGCCCTTAGGACAACGCCTCGTGTGTAGAAATGGACAGCTAAGGTTAGCTGCTATTAGTTATTACCATGCTCACTTGTGTGAGTCTGCTATTCCTATGATCAATGGGGGTAATGAACTGAGGGGCACCCCTTACACTGCCGGGGTGCAGTGCTGGGATCACATGGCGCCAGATACGCTGGAAGCGGGAAGCCAGAAAAATGGCAGGGCCTTGCCACTCAGCACTAACAATCGCTTGAGGTTTACCATCTTTTTTATTGTGAGGAGGCACAATTCCACATTGACAACGTGTGAGCGGGATTTTTTGTTCCTCTTAGTCTGCTTTACTCTGCTTTTTGCAAGTAAGCCTTTCTTGTTTAGTTCCGAAGTCCCTTCCTCCTTTCTGTCCACCACATCTCTCTTCTTCCCTTTGCACCACGGACGCCAGCGGCTCTCCCAGGAGCCACGTTCTCCGATGCACCCGGGACCTCCCTTGGTTCTGATTCAGATCTCAGGACACGGCAGCGCAGCTGGGGACACGGCTCTGGAGGCAGCTCCAGCCCTTACCGGCGTGACCTCCGTGCAGACACTCACCCCTGTGTGCCTCAGTTTCCTCATCTGTAGAACGGGCTGGGGAGGATCACACAAGCCCGGCTGTATAAAGTGCGTGGGAAAGTACCTGACAATCGGTAAGTGCTCTGTCATCATCAGACCAAGATGGTGCCATCGAAGTGTCGTGAGGACCTGCAGCGCGAGCTGCGCTTTCAGATGCTGCGATGGACATGCCGACCCTTTCCACACCGCCTGCCCCACCGCGTAGGGTCCGGAATGGTTATTCACGGGCCGGAGGAGGGCTGCTGCCATGACTGTGGCAGAGACAACCAATCGGGACCCAGTGCGACTTCTGACCTGGGCCCCTAGAGCCCTCTGGAGCTAACCCGCCACGGAACTGAACCTCAGAGGAGGTTCCAGCCACTGTACGCAAGCCCAGGTGTGGATTTTTAAAAAATTATTTTTGTTGATTTCAGAGAGAAAGGAGGTGTGTGTGTGTGTGGGGGGGGGGGGGGGGGAAACATCAATGAGAGGAGAGAATCATTCACCGGCTGCTTCTTGCATCCCTCTCCCCCATCCTCCACTGGCGATCGAGCCTGCAACCCGGGCATGTGCCCTGACCGGGCATCGAACCATGACCTCCTGGTTCATAGGTCACTGCCCCACCACTGAGCACGCTGGCTGGACAGGATTTTAAAACTGGACTGACACATTGGAGGCTCCCCCGGAAGAAGACTGCCCTGAGAACCCTCAGCAGAGGGGAGCTGCAGTTTAGATGGCTCTACAGGAAGAGCTGTTCCCTCAGGCCTAACCTGATCCCGCAATGGCTGGGGAAGGACGGAGGGGAGGCGGCCCCGATGGCCAGGAGAAACACAGACATTACTTGCAGAGATCTACGGGGAAGGTGTCCAAGCTCTGCAGCTTAGGAAGCTAGGCCAGGGGCTGACGGTGAGCTCATGGAGGCATTAAAGCCGTAGCCAGCTTCTACAGGGACGCGTAGCAGAAGCGATAGGTAGAGAATTCTCACACGGCGGCAGAAGACTGTGGGCGTGACACTTGTCCTAGGCTGGTGTCAGGGCCACTCAGAAGGATCGCCAAGAGGAAAAAAAATGTAGTGTGGATTTTACTATTTGACAATAAAGACGGTGCTAACAATGATCACTTTGTTATAACCGTGGTTCCATTCTAGCGAAGCGAAGCGTCGGATGCTATAGCCTTTCCTCTTTTCTTGGGGATGGTGTTCCATTGCTATGACAACCGGTAACATTTTGCACACCACAAAGCACTATATCATATATCACCATGGCAGGGAGGAAATGCCATACAGTACTTAAAAGCCACCTTGCCTCTCTCTCTCTTAGTCTGTTATCACTCCCCATGCATTATTCACCACACTGTGTTATACTGTATATTCAACCTTTGGTTACAGTCAGATTCATAATATGTAGCAAAAGCCAGGAAGCCTTGCAAATGCCTTAACATTTCAGAACAAATAAATGATAACCAAACTGTATTATCCCTTTTTTTTTTTCCTTCAGCACTGTTACAGAGAACTTGCTTTTAGCCGACTCCCTCGTTGGATCAAGACTTCTACGAATGTTTGTCTCACGCAGTAAGAACTCAGCCGCATAGTTGAGAAATAAAGCATTGGTGCAACAGAAGTTGCCAGTACACGAAGCACTGCCTCTTGAAATATCTTTTGTTTTCCTTTTTTAATATTTTAAGGAGACTTAAAAATCGTGTCCTATATGTCCCTGTTACACCATCTCTTCCCGAGGACTCAGCCGTCACCATGGAAACCCATTACTGGGCATTACGGTAATGCATGATCCTCTCCGGAGCTGATGGCACTTGCAGAGTAGCTGGCTGGGGGGTCGGGAGCCTGGCCGGTCAAAGGGGAGGTTCCCTGGGCCCCTTTCAGCATTTAGCATTAGATGGAGATCATGCACAATCCACAGAGGTTCAAGGTCTTTGGAAAGACATCTACATATATTAAAGCTAGAATACTCCAAAGCCATTCTAGGAACGGCCAGAGGGTCGGGAGATACATGAGTAGACAGAAGGATGTCTTGGAAGACATCCGGGCACTGGCAGCTGATGCTCCCCAGCAGTGTGTGTGTGTGTGTGTGTGTGTGTGTGTGTGTGTGTGTGTGAGAGAGAGAGAGAGAGAGAGAGAGAGAGAGAGAGAGAGAGAGAGAGAGTCTGTCCCTTTTGTGAACTTCTTTAGGGTAAGGGAAGTTCAGAAAGCCTGGCCACTGAGCTGTGCTTCTGGTAGCTTCCAGAGGCCTCAAATTGTTCGGACAACGTCAAAGCTGCCAGAAACACCTGCCAGTGCCTTGGAAGAGCACCTGGCAGGGGATGGCAGCTGTCCCGTTCGGCAGTCCTGGGGAGGATGGGGGTGGGCACTGCTGGATGCAGGTGGACAGGAGTCGCCGATGAGAAGGCAAAGGGGAGGGTGTTTTTCGTTCCCTTTTGGACGACGTACTGGAGCACCTTTCAACCCAAAGAAGATTTAGATAAAGCACAGAAATGTTTAGCAAAATCAAATCTGTACCAGCAATTTTCTAAAGAAATCAATGCAGGTCTAATATTTTGCTAGTAAACATTTGTTGCAATTGAGAAAATCAGCCTCTAAAAATAATAACCAGCTTTTTAAACACCAACTGAAAATGTTAAACTAAGTAAGTAATTTAGATGGACTTGAAGCCAAAATGTCACTAAAATCATATACAGTAGAAGAAAACTTAAGAGACCGTAGGGTGTAATGTTCTTATAAGCTTAATTAGATTTATAAGAATTGCTTAAGTGCTTGGGGAGGCTTGTTTGTTGAGTCAGGCAATTGAGTACTTATAAATTTAATATGTTCGATTTCCTTTACAAATGCAGTTTAAAATGTTTAAGGGAGTTTAATTAAATAAGTTTGCAAATCAGACCAACCATTAATAAAAGGCCCCCTTAAAAGTAATTGTTAAAAATCGTTTGGGCTTATAAATAAAATAATGAACTCTTGGAATAGCTCTTAAACGCCTAAAGGCAGGCACTGTTTTAAGATGTTTTAACCTTAATAAAAATTAATTTAAAAAAGTATCAAGATCATCTTTTCTGCTCAAAGTATTTTGAAACTCCACCCTGGCCGGAATTATCTTTTTAGTTATTCCGTTTTTAAGAACATTTAACAAATGCACCTACCACATGTCAGGCATTGAGCTGGGCATAGCGGAGTATGTCCTGGTGCTCCTAATTAATTATCTGGCGGGGGAGGTTAAAATACGCTTAGAAATAAATATTATATTAGAAAACAGATGACAACTGACTAATGAAGGTATACGTGATGCTAGAACGCAGGGAAAGAGAGCAAGAAGGCATCAAAAATGGAAATCGTATTAGAACTGGATTGAGTCTGCAATTTTCTTTTTAAGGTTTGTAAGATTCCCTTTAAACACCCTGCGGCCCCGAGTTTGCCCGATACACATACTCATGCCTCTACTGCCCTGTGAATTGGAAACGCAGTTTAAAAGTCTGCTAGAACTGTGTGGAAAGATAATAGGATAGGAGTAAAAGTTCTTAGGGCTCTCCTAGAAAAGGGTTGTTTTATGAAGGTTGCAACATCCTTGCTCAAAATTCTTCCCATTTTCTTTGTAGAGTGGATTCTTCATTCTCCGCCCAACTGGTAGGTGAAGTTGCCAGGTAACTGGCCTCTCCTGAGACCAGAAACAGGTCTATGACTAAGCAGTTTTAGGTGTCTACTGAGAGCAGCTTTACTTCCAAAATTAAGTCCAAAGGCAAGGATGCCATTCTAATGAGAAGGTAGCAAATTCCCGAACGGGGAGGAGGCAGTTTTGTTAAATCTGATTGTCCATCTATCCAGTGACGTTTATTTACTTGCTACAATAGTAGGACTACCAAGAAAATGTTAAGTTATTCCTCATTAAGTGTTACGGGTTGAATTGTGTTCACTCCCCAAGCCCAAACTTGCATGTTGCAATCCTACCAGGGATTGGAAATAGCGTCATGACAGATAAAATCAGCTAAAATGAGGTCATACTAGAATAAGGTGGGCCCCTAATCCAAAAGGTGGACGTCCTCATAAACAAAGGACAGACAGAGGCACGCGCACAGGGGAGGTGCCCCAGGAAGACAGGCTTCCCTGAGCTTCCCCTGGAGCATGGCCCGGCAGACCCTGGACCTCAGCTTCCCGCCTCCGGGACTGCGGGAGCATCAAGGCCTGCTGCTTAAGCCGCCCGGTCTGTGGTTCTTTTAAGGCAGCCCTAGAAATCTAATATACTAAAGTCAACAGCCAGAAGGAAAAGCAACTTTGGGAATACCCCATTCAATTCTGCCACAGACCAGCTCACATTCAATGCCCAGCGTTTTTTTGTGTGTGTGTTTTTGTTTTAACCCTGACTTAGACGCCAAGTAAAACAAGAAGGAGCTCAGTCAACATGCCGCCACCCCTCCGCACCCAGGAACCAGGCGTTTTAAGCTGTTCTGGGGTCTGGCTGCCTCCCCCTGGTCCAAACCGCGGTTTTCTGTCTCAGAAAAATAGAGCTAATGTGGCTGCGATACTGACATGAACCGTACAACGGTGTTTGCTGCTGTGGCTCTTCCTCGCTGTCCAGAATAAGCTCTTTTCTCTTATTTAACTCGTCACCAGCTGTGCTCCCTTCCCGGCCCGCACTCGGTCTAGATCAGGGGTGGGGAACGTCCAGCCCACGGGCCGTATAATCGTTGGGCCTGGCCCTGCCGAGGCATTGCGGGCGAGTTAATTAACTGTTTGACCAAATGTAGCAGGCTAATTTTTCAGTTGATAATTTTGTACGGCCCACAAATGATATTATAAATATCCAAATGGCCCTTGGCGGGAAAAAGGTTCCCCATCTCTGGTCTAGATAAATAAGACTGATGGATTCTTCCCACTCGGTCACATCAGGTTTCTAACCAGTCAATGAACTAACAAAATGTCTGTAGGGTGTCAGTCACGTAGTTGCTCAAAGGTCCCAGAACGGTGGCTCTCCTGAGCTCTCAGGAGGTGACTGTGGCAGATAAACACCAAGGGGACCCCGTTTCTCCCCCTCCCCCCGCCGTGGGTCATGACCTTGTGTAACCGCCCTTCCTCTGAGTACAGACAGAATCTGCTACTCGCTTCCAGTAAGGAAATCAGGCGATGGCGATGGGCAGTCACTCCCGGGGTGACGTCACGTCATATAAGACTGGCGCAGCAGACCAGAACAAGAGGTGCCCTAGCTGGCCTAGAAGTCAGCAGCCATGATTGTGAGGGTACGGGAGGGGGCCATGTGGCAAGGACTATGGGGGTCTTGAGCAGCTGAGCGTGGACCCCACCTGACAGCCATCCTTTAACCACAAGGATCTGAATTCTGGCAACAACCGTATGAGCCTGAATGAGGACCCAGGCTCCAGAAAGGACTGCAGCCCCCCTCCCCCCCCCCACATTTGTCTTCTGCCAGGGGAGAGCCTGGGCAGGGGACCCGGCTGAGCCGTGAACGCCTGACCCAAGGCAGCTGTGACACAGTAAGTAGGTTTTATGCCGCCGTTTGTGGCAATTTGTTATAGAACAGAAGACATTAATACAGTGAGGATGTCCTTTGAGGGTCTGAGGAAAAAGAAGGAGTCTCTAATTAGGAGAGCTTAGCAAGGCACATGTTTTGAATATAATTTCAGGGGTTTGTCTGGGCCTCTACAACTCATCAGTGAGCCCCCAGGTGTTCTTGGACACCCGGTCAGAAACGCTTCTTTTTGTCTAGTCAATAAAACCTACCGCAAAGCGTGGTAACGTCTGGAAACCAACAAGGCCACAGTACGTAAGGAGGGCCTGCCAACCCATTTCTGTAGTTGGAATGTGAATTTAAATAACTCCTGTTTCATTCTTCATCTGTACGAGTCGTTATTTTAATATTATGTCCTCTTGCTTAGAGAAACAGGAAAACACAGACTCGAAGAAAAGACAATTTCTTATTTTACTAGGAGAAAGTCCTCAAACTCGCCTTTTTGAGATTAAATTACAGGGATGACCCCCCCTCCCCCCCCAAATACCCACACACGTGGCTTTAGGAACCTACAGTGTTTTAAAACATATATATTTTTATTGATTTCAAAGAAGGGAGTGGGAAAGATAGAAACACCAGCGATGACAGAGAATCGCTGACCCGCTGCCACCCGGGAGTGAACCAGAGCGTCCGGGGTTCATAGGCTGACACTAATCACTGGGCCACACTGGCCAGGGGGTTTAAGTGTTTTGAAAAGGACGCGCTTCAGAAGACCCTCGCAGTTCATTTCCCCACAAAAGAGAACTTGTTCCGAACTAACATGGTCACACCTGCAAGGAACTTGGCTTTGTAATACAAACGACCTATTGGAAAGAAAACAACTGAAAACTTTAAAACCTCAATTTAGTTCCTTGTTGAACTACTTGCTAGCTGTGTGCCTGGGAGGAAGTCACTTTATTTTTGAACCTGAGTTTTCTCAACCGTAAAGTGGGCTATTTTGAGAACTGGATGCAGTCACTGTCGGAAACAGCGCTGCACCGGGCCAGGCCTTACAGTAAGTCTGGCCCAGCGAAGGGAATTCCTTCAACTGCCCCGAAAGGGGGACGAGGTTCTGAGCTGTGATGGATGCTAAACCTGACAGTCACCTGCACAAATGTCGATGGGAAAACAGGTAAGAAGGGTCACCTTGGGGATGAAGAGGTAAGGGGGTGGGCATGTCTCGGGGGAGGGGGAAGAGGTGGCATGAGAAGAGATAAAGTAGAGAACTTAAATATTTACATGCATATTTCATGGACGGACACAGACAATAGCGTGGTCGTAAAGGCCTGGGGGGAGGGAGGCGGTAGGGACTGGGTGGAGAGGGGGAATGGGGGACCATCTATAATACTATCAACAATAAAATATACATTTATTTATTTATTTAAAGTATACTTTATTGATTTTTTACAGAGAGAAAGGGAGAGGGATAGAAAGTCAGAAACATCGATCAGCTGCCTCTTGCACACCCCCTACTGGGTACATGCCCTGTGACCGGAATCGAACCTGGGACCTTTCAGTCCGCAGGCCGACGCTCTATCCACTGAGCCACAGTTTTGGCATATATATATATATATATATATATATAGAGAGAGAGAGAGAGAGAGAGAGAGAGAGAGAGAGAGAGAGAGAGAGAGAGGGAGATAAGGGGGAACGTCCCCTCTGACAACACTAACCTCAGGAAGCCTGAGCCACAGCAAAGACAATTCGGACTCAGTCCAGGACTTTGTCAGACAAAAGCAGTAGAGAAATAAACAAAACCCCCCGCAGCACACGAGTATTTATTAAGCTCAGTGACTCTCAGTGCTGAGCACAGGATTATGGGGCTCAGCAGGCAGAAGGCTCTGGAGGCTGTGGGATCGCAGAAGAGGGAGAGAAAGGGGCATGGACCCAGCCCTGCCCAGGCACACGCCGTAACGCCGCCCGCGCTGCAGAGGGAAGCCGGGCCCTGGGAGCAAACACGCTGCGACCACTGACCGCTCGGCGGCAGGAAAGAAACCCCAGGGCTTTCTTCAGGAGGCACACGCTCTCCCCCGGGGGTCCGGGCAGCCCAGGGAAGGAGGACCATGCGCAGGGCAGGGTGCAAGCAGGAGGATGCCAAAGGCTGTGCCTCTGTGACACTTGCGGGGGCCAATGAGATGAAAGGAGGCAGCAGGGGGACCGAAGGAGCGCACAGCAGCCCCACACAGGTACGGCTCGGAAGGAGGTCAAAGGGGACTGACCCGGCCCTCCGGATGCAGATGGGAAACTGGCCCTTGGGCTTTGTGGCCCGGAATCTAATCAGAGTAGCTACTGACTTGATCAGCCTCCTGCCCCCAGAAGCTCTGCAGAGAGAGAGGGAAGACCGCCACCGATCAACGGGAAAAGCTGAGGCAGCCGAAGCCAAGAATTTCCTCGTCCAGTGGTCGGCAAACTCATTAGTCAACAGGGCCAAATAGCAACAGTACAACGATTGATATTTCTTTTGAGAGCCAAGTTTTTTAAACTTAAACTTCTTCTAACGCCACTTCTTCAAAATAGACTCTCCCAGGCCGTGGTATTTTGTGGAAGAGTCACGCTCAAGGGGCCAAAGAGCCACAGTTTGCCGACCACACCACTAGTCCGAACAAAAGTGTCACGGAAACCAGTGATTTTCCACACGGCCTCTGCTGGCCTAGGAAACCAAGGCACATCCTGCCATGCCATCACCAGGTCTGCTAACCTGTCTGCGCGCCCCTCCGCCTCCTCCAGGGGATGAGCCCCTCACGATAACGCCCCGCTTTCCGTATCCCAGGCCCCCAACACCATGCCAGGCACAGAGCACTCAGAGAATCTGCCGAGTGGATGGATGGTGCCTTCTGCTCTGCTGCTTTTCCACCTGCTCGTCGCCTGCTGACATCCTCCGGGTGAAGGCGGGGCCGCTGAGATTACAGTCCAGCTCCAGCGTCTCCACCCTGTGGCCCTGCAGAGGCCACTCCCTCCGTACGGGTGGCCGTCTTCCCGGTGGGGTGAATAACACAGGTGGTCTCCAACTGATGTTGGTTCAACTTGTGACTTTTTGACTTTATGATGATGAGAAAGTGATATGCACTCAGTTAGAAATCAGGAACCAGATTTCAGATTTTAAATTTCATCTGTTCCCACGCTAGTGATATGAGGTCCAGGACTCGATTGTGATGCTGGCAGTGGTAAGATGGTTTTGCCCAACAGTAGGCTAGCGCAAACGTTCTGAGCGCTCTCAAGGCAATCTAAACTTGAAAATCGTTATGTTCAGTAGGCTAGGTCAGTGGTCGGCAAACTGCGGCTCGCGAGCCACATGCGGCTCTTTGGCCCCTTGAGTGTGGCTCTTCCACAAAATACCACGGCCTGGGCGAGTCTATTTTGAAGAAGTGGCGTTAGAAGAAGTTTTAAGCTTTAAAAATTTGGCTCTCAAAAGAAATTTCTATTGTTGTACTGTGGATATTTGGTTCTGTTGACTAATGAGTTTGCCGACCACTGGGTTAGGTGCATCAAATGCATTTCTAATGTATGATATTTCTAACTTATGAGGGATTTATTGGGAAGTCGCCCTATCATATGTTGAGGATCTACTTTACAGAGTGTTTGGAACTAAATATATGTAAAATCACACCTGGTACAAGTATGCCCTCTTTAAGTGTTAGCTACTACTATTATTTTGATGAGCACTTCTTTTTGATTTATTACATTTACTGTTTCTCACCTGCCTCCTTCACAAGGCTCCCTCCACAAGGTAAGGATTTAGGCCTGTTTTCGTCACTGATGAATCCCAGGTGCCCGGTCAGCCCCATACATATGTGTTAAATGAACAGGAAAACCTGAGTTTCTTAGGTGGCGGAGGTCTCTCTCTCTGTCTCAGTTGCATAAACATCCTCACCATGTTCTGTCTTGTCTCCCAGTGTAGATGCAAGCTCTCCATTTCTGGTTGAAAATAACAGCTTCCATTTATAAAGTGCTTTCACATCAATTTTCTCATTTGAGCCTCCGGAGCACCCTGCCCTCAGTCCCCGGGGGGTCGGTGTCTCCAAGCAGCACTCCCGGCAGCTCTGCAAAAATGCGGGGACTGAGGCCGAAGGTAATGATGCCGGTCCCACCCCACCTCACCTGGGAAAGGCCATTGACTACCTGATGAGGAGGAGCGAGCCCACCTCACACGCCTGCACCCATTTACCTCGGGTGTTTTTGTTGCTGTGTTTTCTCCACTAAACAAGAAAGATGGTTTGTTTTCATTTCCTGTCTCCCAAAGTGGCGTTTTAAAATAATTTTTTTTCCTTCCGAGTTAAAAAGGGAGTGTGTGTTCATTATAGAAAATCTAATAAAAAGACAAGAAGAGTATAGAGAAGAAAACTGAAATTACCCACGGCCCCGTTTCCTATCAGAACTGGCCTCGTTTGCAGCAAAATAGTTACTGTTTTGCAGAAAGATGTTTGCATGACTTCCTGGCCTCACCGGCCACAGGGAATTCTGGGAGTCAGAAACAGTCCAGGCCTGGAGGGAGGGCGGCTGGGGATGAAGGAGAGGGCAGTTGGCCACGCTGTAAAGGGGCAGAGGGAAGAGGGTGCCCCTTTGCCGTCCTGCTGACTCGAGTTTTGGCAGAGCGGGGCGTGGACACCTGAGCACAGTGGCCCTCAGGTCGCAGCCACACAGGTGGGGTAGCGGGCCCTGGAAGAGACAGACAGAACCCCGGCATCTGGGGACAGAAGGCCAAGTAATAGCATGGCTGCCCTGCGTGATGGGGTTTTTCTGGACCCTCCTTGCCTATTCTACAATCCTTCCAGACTAGGCAGATGGGGTGGCAAAGGGACAAATGAAGAATGCAGTTCCAGGTCTGCTCAGGCTGACTGAGGAAACAGTGAGCTATGGCTTCTGAGTTTACACCTGAAGGAGCCGGGAGGGGCCGGGATGCAAGCAGGAGGCTTCAGAGGGAAGTAGGCTCACCAGTGCGGGAAGGTGTAGGTCTGAGTCAAGAATCCCACCTGCCCTTAGGTCGTAATGTGTCCTTACTGGACAAAGTCATAGGAGCCAGCTCATGGTGGCCACCATGCTCACCACTTCAAGTTTCTTAGCAGCTGGAGACACGAGCAGACACCGGGAGGTTCCTATAGACCAGAGTATGGAGGTCGGTGTTTTCAAGCTGCTCGTCTGTAAGATGATGTACGCGTCTGCAGCTCATTGCCATTCCTCAAACCACAAGCTCTTCCCCTAGACACAGTGCACCTGCTATGGCATCACCGACCACCGAGAGACCCTGGTGCGCTTTACCCCTAAAATCCCTGCCGTGGCGATGACAGGGGATGACGGAGCGCTGTTCGCGTCCATCCCCGTGTCAGGTGATGCAAACCGGGGCAAGAAACACCAGGACCGTTAATGATATAAGCGGGAAGGCTTACATAACAAAGGTCCCGATGGGGAGGGCCCAACGCTTACATCTCAGAAACGAGCCGCCCCGAGTTGTGCAAACCGTTTTCAATATTGGCTTTAACTGATCCCACTTACCCACCCGCCGACAAAAGCCTCTGCTCTTCTGACCCTGGTTTTCCCTGCCACCGGCGGAGGCAACCCCCTAGGAGGGTGATAGTTTGTTAAAGTGACGGCGCACCAGTACTGACAAGCGCACGGGAGGGAAGAAAACAAGGTCGTCCATTTCTCCAGGCCAGCTGTGTAAGGGCCGCTAAAACCACTTCCTCCGTCGTGTCAAATGGCAGGACACCGATCGCTTGTGACAGGAAGCATTTGCACGGAGAGACTTTTGAAAGCCACCCGGCATCTCTTTGTTGGAGGAACCCAAGAAACCATATCAGTACCAACAACAAATAACACCCCCACCGCCCCTTCCTTTGACTGCGTGCGGCCAAGCAAAAGAATCCCTCTCGTCTCCTTTATGTCGGATGGACAGAAATTTCGTTCGAGGGCACCCCAAACAAAGGCTGCCCAGGCGAGCCAGGCACCCCGTCTATGCCATTCCTCGGCACCTTCGGGAGACTGACCGACAGCCATTGAGATGTGGGTGTGTACTGCGGCTGCCGCCGGCATCCCGGCACTCGGCGCTCCGGGGTTACAGCGAGCCTGGGACGCTGAGATCTACGGGAACCACATTAGTGGCTGTACGTCACCCTGCAGGACAGGAACGCCGGAACAAGGCCAGAAGGGCCACCTGGTGGAGTCTGGGGTCACATAATAGCTGCTGACTTTATCAGCCCACACCCTGCAGTACCTGGTGGGAGGGGTCAATGGGTAGGTACAGCTGTGAGCTGGGCTTTCCCAGCCCCTGGAGGCTGGGGCAGAGGGTGGGTATTTTAATTTTATTTTGTAATGACACATAATAAAACTAAATAGTCATGGGACTTTTTTTTTTTTTGAAGCCACATAAGCGTACTCTTTCAGATCTCTTTCCTGAAGGTCAACATGTTCCCCTTTTTGCTTTTTCTCTTTTAAAATCCCTCTGCTCCGTACCCCTGCCCCCAACCCTAGTAAATACAGGAGAGCTGAAAGGCATAAATTAAAATTCTGTGCCCCATACAGAAAACTCTCCGAAATCACAACCACAGACTTTAAATATCTTTTATTGATTTCAGAGAGGAAGGGAGAGGGAGAAACATCAATGACGACAGTGAATCACTGATCAGCTGCCTCCAGCACGTCCCACACTAGGAATTGAGCCTACAGCTTGGGTATGCGCCCTGACCAGGAATCCAACTGGCGACCACTTGGTCCATGGGATGATTCTCAACCAACTGAGCTACCCGGCCAGGGCAATCCTACTCCCTCCTGAAGCTCCAGCTCAAACATCAGAAGTGCAAGACATGTCGAAACCGGTTTGGCTCAGTGGATAGAGCGTCGGCCTGCTGATTGAAAGATCCCAGGTTCGATTCCAGTCAAGGGTATGTACCTTGGTTGCAGGTACATCCCCAGGAGGAGGTGTGCAAGAGGCAGCTGATCGATGTTTCTTTCTCATTGATGTTTCTAACTTTCTATCCCCCTCCCTTCCTCTCTGTAGAATATCAATAAAATGTATTAAAAAAAAAAAAAAACAAACATGCAAGCCACCTGCCTCTGCCCTTTGGCGGCACCTGGTCCACTCCTTGGTAACACCTGAATTCTGGTCTCTCTACTCTCTCTGCCTATCACACCTGAGAGCACAGGTTATTTCTCCCTCTTCACTGCCCCCGCAGTAGGTGCTACACACCTCTGCTAAACTAAACCAGCAGGAAGATATGAGGAGGAAAATGAGGAAAGAAATATCTGTTGTTTTGAAAACTTCACCATGGAGAGAGACCTTTGAAACCAGGGGCTGTTGGAACCTGTGGCCTATTGATTCTCTCACCAAATCCCCGTGACATCTACTCCCATGATAGATTTCTTGGAAAACATAAGCAAGCCCGAAAGATAAGCTAACCATTTAAAGAAAGAGAGCGTGTGTGCTCACGCAAGGGGCGGTGACGACAGCACCGGTCGCTCTTGGGCCTTTCAGCTGCCATGACCTTGGAAGTTTCTGGAAGGGGCCAACACTTGGAACTGCAGCATGCTGAGCTGGAAGGGGGCTTAGAGAGCACCATTAGCAGAATAATGCCTTCCCCCATTCCCCCCTGCCCTGCAAGGTGGTCACATCCTCATCTCAGAACCTCGAGCATGTTCCGTTTATCACAAGGAACGGAGGGTGCAGGATGCAGGTCAAGGTCGTGGAGAGGGGGCAGCTTCTGGATCTCCTTGTGTGCCCCAGGGGATCACCAAGGGCCTTAGAAGCGGAAGAGGCAGGACAGAGGGACCCCGCATGAGAAGCGCTGGACCTCATGCTGCTAGCGTGGCAGGTGGAGGAACGTGGGTGACCCCGAGGAGCTGGGAAAGAGGATGGACACAGACTCTCCCCTGGAGGCTCCAAAGGAACCCCCAGGAAAGCCCTTGGTTCCAGCCCCAGGAGACCCCGTGGACTTCTGGCCTTCCTCACTGTCAGATAAGACATGTGTAGGGCTGAAGCTGCCAAGTGTGTGGTTCTTTGTGACAGCAGCCACAGAAACGAGACAGAGGCCACTACTCCCTCCGATGGAGACACTGGAGCCCCCGCAGGCGAGGAAGTCTTTGGTCTGAGGGTCTGTCTCCTTGGTAAGAAAATGAAGAGGCTCGAGATTGACAAATGCTGGGGAAATGGAGCCATGGGCAGACATTATCGAAGGTGTTACACTGGGATTCCATTACAAGGTGGGTCCGTGTATGCTCACTTCCCCATCAATGCGGTCATTCGGGAGAACGGACGGGTCTCTCGGTGAAAGCCTAAGTTTCTTGGGCAAAAATTACCGCCAGCGGGTTCAGGCGCGGCCAGGTGCTGCTTGCTCAGGAACTCAAGTCCAGAAAGATGCATTACGCCTTGATCGTGCATCAAACTCAACTGCTTTCTATTACCCCGCTCTGTAATTATTTATTATAACTAACCGCATCCCATCTGTCCATCGGTCTGTCCTGTCTGTCTTGCTCCCCGAGGGAAATGTGAGGTCCACAGGGCAGGACTGCCAGTACATTATATAGACACTAAGAAAAACTGCTAAATGAATAAGAGGAACTCAATCACATGGCTCATTAGCGAGAACATGTCCAACGGCCTAACTTCCCTGAGACCCTTTCTCCGGCAGGAGCTGCTCTTCAGCAGTCCCCGCCCACAAACCCCTCTGACTCCATTTTTTGCTGAACCCTTCGCCCTCGGCACCAGAACAGCCCAGCCCCGGGAATCGTTCCCAGGGATCGATTTCAAGCGAGGGTACTGGAACCTTCCTCTGAGGACTGTGGCCAGGCGGTATCCCCAGTTGTTTACCTGTTCACAGGGCAAGAACACGCCTCCTCCCGCCCGGACCTGTGACTTCTCTGAAACAAGCTGATGTCCCTCTGATTCAATTTGCACACAGCTCCTGGGGATGGCTGGAACTAATCTGATCATCTTCAAATTACTGTGTTTCCCAAGTATGTCTCAGCTGCCAATATCCTATAGGGGGACTTGAATGTGAAATAATAACTCTAATGAGGTCAGTGGCTTCTAATTTCTTCCCCGAGTCCTCATTATTACAGGGCTGGAAATGGACACGTGTTCGGCGGCCGAGAGGACACAGGCTCAGTGTCCCCAGTGGGACAGTGGCATGGGGTCACCTGGGCAGTTCCGGCAGTTCCACACAGAAAGCAGAATTATTTTACTTTTGTCTGTTCTATTCAGAGCTCTCCCAAGCACCTGATACACGCCAGATGCTAAGTGGTTGCAGGATAAATGAAAAAAAGAAAAATTTTAAGTGAGAGTATTCCGAGCTTAAAACCTGATAATGAACATCAATAACACGGCATTTACTGAACTGCATCAAGGATGCAAGAGAAACGTATCCATTTCTAAATGGTTTGGGGGAGATTCATGAATTAAAATTCTGGCTACTGGAACACTTCTACCTTACCACCCTGGCGGCCCCAGCAATGACAGACAACATAATTACAGACTGCCAGTAATTAACACACACCAGCGCTAGCAAACATGAACATTCAAAATGAACAGTTACATACTGAAAAAGAGACGGCAAAGCATCAACAGGGGGAAAGGGCAGAAAGCTATGAATGAGATGGTGATAAACAGTCAGATGGAACTCACTCTGCTTCCCTCCTCCCCGAGCGCGGGTCCAGGCGCGCGCAGTCAGGGCTCCCCATCAGCCCCTGGAACCAGAGAGCTGGACTGGTGTCCCCGGGCGGGCGGGCAGCGCTCCTGGCTGTCAACAGCCCGCAGCTTTGTGGGAACAGTTAGGGGGCGCCCACCTCTTCTCCCGGAGGCTTATTCCAGCCCACCCCTCTTCCTTTGTTAATTTCAAAAACTGGGTTTAAGAAGAGAGAGATATCTACCTTGTTTTTTCTTTTTTTCTGTCCCTCAATTTCTTGGGGGTGGGGATGAGGAGAAGAGTTTTAACATCTTTCCCACTTAGGATGCAAGTAGAATACTTGCAAGCCACTCTCCCTCTTCAGGGCCAGCACACCGGATGGGCATTTATTTATGTACTGTGTCTAGCAACAGAAGCACAAGGCCCGCAGATGCGGGAGAGAGTCACCAGACAAGTGAAATAGACGTCGGTGCAAATGAAGTTTTACTGGAGAGGAGAGGAGAGGGGAGGGGAGGGGAGGGGAGGGGAGGAGCTGATGGTGATAACACTAACGGGGGGGGGGAGGGGAGGGGAGGGGAGGGGAGGGGCTGACGGTGATGACAGTAACCGTGACGGTGATGAACTAATGCCGGGAGCCATCAGTTACTGAAAACTTGCCATGTGCCTGGTACTTCAATAGGTTCCTTCTGTCGCTCAAAAACAACTTTGCAGCAACGGTATTATTATTGTTATTCTTCTTGTTCTCATTTGAGAGGTGAGGAAACTAAAGTCCAAAGAAGGTCACGGGGCTCATCATTCTACAGCGAAGAGAATCTGAGCCCAGGTCAAAGTCTAAAACACTAGGTGACCCCCAGACAACCTTGTCTTAGAACGCCGAGTTCTTTGTTGTCCAACCAGGGAAAACTGGTCGGTCCTGGCCTGTGTGATCTGGCCATCCCCCTTCGCTAAGAATGCAAAGGCCAAGTCCAGGCTTGCTGAGGAACTCGGCGTGACTCGCCCTCAGCCGGGCATGAGGACAGAACCGGGTAAACCGAGCTGGGGCGGGGTGTTTCCCAGGTACCCCGACTTCTCTGCAAATACCACCGATCAGATCACTCTCTCTAAACAAAAATATTCCTAACCGCCAAACTGCAGGCACCTGGGTCAGTATCTCCTTGGAAAATGAGGTGAAGAAAGAAAGAGAACAATTCAGTGGGGAGCGGAAAATGAGCAGTGGGCCTGAGCAGGAAATACACAGAAAAAGCAATCCGAATGGCCTTGGTGCTCACTCAATTAAGGAATAACAAATGTCACTTTGCAACTCTGTAGAATGCCAAGTACCCGGGGCCGCGTCCACACAGTGAATAATACTCTGGAGCCCACAGAAAGGAGGGCAGGTCTACATGCACCAACACAGAATACCCTCATGATCCGAACTCAGCTGGCATGGCCCAATGGTAGAGTGTCGACCTATGAACTAGGAGGTCATGGTTCGATTCCTGGGCAGGGCACATGCCTGGTTCTGGGCCGGATCCTCACTGTGGGGCATGCAGGAGGCAGCCAATCAATGATTCTCTCTCATCACTGATGTCTCTCTCTCTCTGTCTCTCTCTCTCTCTCTCTCTCTCTCTCTCTCTCTCTCTGTCTCTCTCTCTCTCTCTCCCCCACCCTGTCCCTTCCTCTGTGGAAAAAAATAACGCACATGGAATGTATCTGTTTGCACAAATATGCACACACACTCGGGCATGCAAAGGCATCAGCTCTCCAACGGCACATCAGAAACTGGCCATGCTGGGTACTTCTGTGGGGAGCACTAGGGGGCTTCTTTGACAGGAGGGTGACTTTCTTTTCATTGCATGTTTCTGTACTTTTTGATTTTTTTCCACGACATAAATAGAAAGGAAAAAGGAACCTGAGGGGTGCAGGAGCAGTGACCTGCCTGGGGCCCTGGGAGGGTCAGTGCAGGGCTGGCCTGGCTCCCAGGACCCTGGCTCCCAGCCCCCGTGCCCCCATACAGTGCCTCGCCACCGACAGCTTGATTCTCTCGCCTCACTAACACTTGCCTCCAATAATCCCTCCCGGAGAAACTGCAGCGACCTTCCTGGCTCCGAGACTTAATTCGTTAGCTCTGACTCGGAGCCTCAATTTCCCAATTAGTGCCACCCCCGTACCACTAACAGTGGGGTCCCTTTGAGTGACAAGTAGGGAAGGACAGTGGCTGGGCCAGCCAGAACTCTATCCCTGTGACACTCCACGCAGAGTGAAACAACCACATTTACTCCTCGATGCCCCGCCAAAACACGTGGGTGGACATTAGGTCTCTGTGCCGAGAGCTCATGCCAAGGTCAAGTCCTCATCGTGCGCAGACACTACTCAATATGTGACTGTCCCCAGGAGTTTTCTACTTTGGGCCACACATCTACCCGTCCATGTCCTTATCAACCATCTGCTGCTCTCCATGCACCCCCCCGGGGGGGGGGGGGGGGGCTGTGGGCCTGTGAAAATGTGAGACTGACAACCCCCCCCCCCCCTCAGGACAGCCAGGGATCTGCACTTCGGAGTCAATCAGAACAGGTGGGCTGGCTTTCTGCCTGCATGACATCAGCTAATAAATGTATTTACCTTCCACCCTCAGGTTCCTCACCTGCACTGAGGAGACTTCGGTACCTAAAGGAAAGAACCAGAAAGTCTGCTGGGCCTGTGGACACAGAAATTGGAGCTATTCCTAGCACTGCTCCCTCCACCCAGCTAAGCAGTAGGCAGGGGGCCATCATCAACTCTAGAGACCCCATGCTCTTGCCCTCAGAATGAATGTCCTGGAATCGGCGTTTAGGCTCCTAGAGGAGAGCGGGGCCATGGCTGAAGGCTGGATGGGGCCGGGGGTGCTGTCCTTCTCACGGGAGAATACAGGCAGAGCGCTAACGGGCATGCGGGTCTTCCGCTGGGCGCTTCCTTCTCTAGGCGCTGCCTCTCTGCTCGGTCATCGTGTTTGCACTTCCTGACACTGGGCTCCCGGACCAGCCGGCTGGACCAGAGTGGACACGTGAGTTCCGTTCCACCAGTCGGATTCCAGCTGCTCCTGGGGATGACAGGTGGCCAGTCCACCCAGGCCACTCTCGTCCACAGAGGACACTTAGCTTGAAAGCTACAGCTGGCCGCGGACCATGGGCAGTGTTCGGAAAACAGAGGACACAGGAAAGGAGCAGAGGAGGCACGGTGCTGCCCGCATCCCGGCAGCCTTCCGTCTCCCGGTCCGATGACTCCCGGGCTACACGCCGGGCCCTGGGTCCTGCGAGACCCCAAGTTGTGCCTCTAACAGGTCTCTCCCCGCCTCTGTTTCTTATTTTTACAATTTATCTTTCTTATTGAAAGTGTCATGGATGTCACCTTCCCCCACAGTGACCTCCTCTACCCTGCACCCACCCTCCCCGAGACCTACTGTCTGTGTCCATGGGTGACACATACATACATAAGACGTTCTTTGGTGAATCTCTTCCCACCCCCCTTTCCCTCTGAGATTTGTTAGTCTGCTCCATGCTCAAGCTCGCTGCTTTCTGATGCTTGCGACCAAAGAAGTCGAAGATATTCCCGATCCCGTCGTCACCGATCCCAATCAGCAGCCGAGAATGGCCCGTAGATGGCACTTTCCATTCTGAGACAAAGACTGACTCTAAAAACACTGAATTGGTGACATTACCTTTATTTTGCCTGATTGCATTACTCAAACAGAAAGAGCTATGAATAATAATAATAAAGATACCATCAAAGCAAAATATTTGACACTCACAAGATTAAAAGCTGAATACAGTAATCTTCTCATAATCATCACGGGATATGCAACACTTCATCAACAATTACACTGGGGAACGCGGGAGGCTCGGTGCCGCAGCGCCAGGGAGAAGCCAAGGAGAAAGCCAGGAAATCAGTGTGTGTGTGTGAGGGGGGGGGAGGGGGGGGAGCCCAATCTAAACACTGTGTGTATTATTGCAGTAGTGTCTGCATTTTCCTATCAATGCTGTGCACAAAAAAATTATAAAAACAATCCAAGAGTACACCCCCCAAACCAAAACAGTCTAGCAAATAGCTATTTTTAAAAACCACTTAGAGTATTTACACCATGGTGGCATAGTCCATTAATCAGGGTGTGCGTGTGTGTGTGTGTGTGTGTGTGTGTGTGTTTTGCTATCAGCATTATTGAAGTATAATTTATATTTTCTTTACATATGCGTTTCTTCATTCAGTTTTTCCTCCTGATGGGGAAAAGACCCGACAAGGCTAGAATGGCCCAAGCTGGGAGCCAGACCCGATGGGGCCACAGGTCGGGGCAAGGTCAGCCGAGAAAGGGAAGGAGACAAACCCCTCCTAGGAGCCCGGGCTCGCGTCACGAGAGCCTGCCAAGTGGTTGTTAGGCAGTATGGATGCTTTTTCAAATCCAGAACAACAAAATGAAGAAAGCCCAGGTGCCAGGCCGACATATCTCACAACCAAGAGGAAGCAGCTGAGCAGCCGTAGGAAATGAGCAGCTTTTACAACTCTTCTGGCCGCCAAGTCCGATTCCTACCACATGGGTTTTATTTCCAACCCTCTTTTTCGGGAGCCGATTCTTCGTTGAGGCTGCATGCAAGGCAAGCAGTGCAAACATCGGCTGTGTTATAAACAGCCTCTGCTCAGCAGGGCTGGGAGTACGGCGACATGTTTTAACCCAGGTGTCATTCTGACAATCCCGCCCCTGTGCGCTCTCTTCCGGAACCTCTGCGCACCAGCCGGGCTGTGGCATTTTGTGAGGACGCAACTCGACGGCTGCGACGCCAGACGACAAGGCCATGGGTGACCTCACGAACACACAGGAAAACGCCCCTTTCTTTGCCGAAAGGGTCTGTTTCCTTCTGCAGGTAGATGTTAGGAAATCTGATATCGTGGCCTTCAGTGGGAGTGACAAATGATCAGTGTCAGCCACAATAATCGTGTCTGAAAAAATTAGCTCGACAATCCCATTTTTTTAATCTTTATTGTTCAGTTTATTAATTACATTGTTTCCCCCTTTTTTATGCCCCTATATCTCCCCTCCACCCTCCACCTTCACCTCCCCCTCCGGAATGTCCTCTCCCATTGTTGCAAGATTTTTGTCCAATCTCTTGCTGTACTTCCCACAACCCTTTTCTCCCCAAGAATTGTCAGTCCATTCCCTCTCTATGTCCATGTTTCTGTTATAGTCACCAGTTGATCTTGTTCATCAGCCTATCAATTCACTTGATTTTTATGTTCATTTGTTGATAGATGTGTATTTGTTGTTCCTAATTTATATTTTTACCTTTTTCTTCTTCCTCTTCTTAAAGAATATCTTTCAGCATTTCATATAATATTGGTTTGGTGGTGATGAACTCCTTTAGCTTTTTCTTATCTGCGAAGCACTTTATCTGACCTTCAATTCTGCATGATAGCTTTGCTGGATAGAGTAATCTTGGTTGTAGATTCTTGCTGTTCATCACCTTGAATATTTCTTGCCACTCCCGTCTGGCCTGCATCGTTTCTGTTGAGAAATCCGCTGACAATCGTATGGGTGCTCCCCTGTAGGTAGCCAACTGTTTTTCTCTTGCTGCTTTTAATATTCTCTTTGTCTTTTGCTCTTGGCATTTTAATTATGATATGTATTGGTGTGGTCCTCTTTAGATTTCTATATTTTGGGGTTCTGTGTACTTCTTGAGCTTTTAAGTCAGTTTCTTTCACCAGGTAGGGGAAGTTTTCAGTCACTATTTCTTCAAGTAGGTTTTCATTAACTTGCTCTCTCTCTTTTTCTGGCACCCCAATAATTCGGATGTTGGCATGCTTGAGGTTGTCCCAGAGGCCCCTTACACTATCTTCAATTATCTGGATTCTTTTTGTTTCATGCTTTTCCAGCCGAGTGGATTTTGCTTCTTTGTATTTCAAATCTTTGACTTGGTTCTTGTGGCCCTCTGGACTGCTTTTAGGACTTTGTGTAATATTTTTTTATTTCAGTCTGTGTATGCTTGACTTCTAGTTGGTCCTTTTTCATATCTGTGAGGGTCTGGTCGATATCCTCCGAGGTCTTGTTCATTTCCTTGAGGGTCTCATTCATTTCCTTGTAAGTCTCATTCATTTCCTGGTTGGTCTTGTTTATTTCCTCGTAGTTCTCATTAAGTTCATCGGCCTTTTCTAGGAGCCTCTTGAAAAGTCTTTTTTTTTTTTAAATATGTTTTATTGATTTTTTACGGAGAGGAAGGGAGAGGGATAGAAAGTCAGAAACATCGATGAGATAGACATCGATCAGCTGCCTCCTGCACGCCCCCTACTGGGGATGTGCCCGCAGCCAAGGTACATGCCCTTGCCAGAATCGAACCCGGGACCTTTCAGTCCACAGGCCGACGCTCTATCCACTGAGCCAAACCGGTCTCGGCTTGAAAAGTCTTATAACCGTGGTTTTGAACTCTATGTCTAGTCGTCTTTTCCCCTCCATTTCTTTCACACCTGATTTCTTTCCATATCTCTGCATGGTGGCTGCTTTATGTGGTGGATGTCTTCTAAGGGTCAGTGGCACAGCCTCCCCAGTTATTTGAGATGGGTACTCTTACTGCAATCCTTTATGGGTTGTACAGTATTTTTAAATTTAAACCCAGCTTGTTGTTGTTAGCCCTAGGAGGGTTTGACCTCCAGGCCAATTGGCTGTGAAGGGAGACTGTGTTCAGGTTGGATGGGCGGGGTCTCTGAGCTGCGCAGGCAGCCTCAGTGTCAGCTACGTCCTATGCGGCGCTCGCGTGCGGGATTCTGTTGGATGGGGATGGCTGCAGACACCTCCAAGAGAAAGCCGCCAGTCTCTTCCCCTTGCCAGACAACTCTGCCTCTCCCCAAATGAGTCTGCACACCCAAAGTCTAGCCCAGGGTTATAAAATAGGTGGTTTCCGGGGCCAGGAGACAAGTTTCCAGGGAGCCAGTCGCGAGTTTGTGCGACACTTGCGCGCAAACTTCTTTTCCCAGCTACCTGGTTTCTCCTCAGACTAGGAGACCTCTGCTGCGCCCCGCTTCCAGGGTGCATCCCCCGGACCTCGCCTGGCACTGGGGAATTTGTGCAGTGGGACGTCTCCACGTACCCCGGATCTTGGACCTCGCCTGGCACTGGGGAATCCGTGTAGTAGGACGTCTCCGCCCTCCCCGTTGGCGAAATCCAGTCAGGGTTGCTGCTCCAGCCCCAGCCCGCGCGCAACCAGGGCAGTTCCTAACCTGTTTCCGTCTTCAAGGCTGTGCTCCCGCCGCTCTTCTGAGTCTCAGTGTCCCACCTTTACTTTTATTTGTGGAGTTTTCACTCAGCCAGCTTTCTGGCGATTCTGGGTGATGTCTGTTTTGTTGTTATGTTGTAGTTTCTGAATCGTTGTGCAGGGCAGAACAATAGGTGTTTACCTATGCCGCCATCTTGGTTCTCTATGTGACAATCCCATTTTTTGCCGTTTTTCCGTGACCATGGAGGTGAGGGAGTGCCAGGAATGAGCACCTGGCAACTCCGAGGCAAGACTCTGACCGCAGCCCCGTCTGCATGGTGTCCGCCCGCCAGTGGAACCACGTGAGCGTTCTCTCCGGGACACATCAGTTCACGTAGGGGCTTCCCCAAGCTCCATCTTGCAGGAGAGTGAAAACAGTAAGCTATATTCAGCCCTGACTATGCCAGACATTCTGCACAGATGCCAAGAGACACCCCAAGGAAACAGTTACCACAAACCAACCTGCAGAACCTAACTCACAGTCAACTAGCAGAGACACACAGTTCATCTTAACTGTAGGTGACTAGAAATCCTTTTTACACAGAATTGAGGCAAAATCACCCTGAGAAACCAAGTCAATGTGGAATCAAGTTTTTGCCAAAGACAAACTATTTTCATAGGCACAAATGCAGTCTGTTGCTAATGGCCTTTCCTAACCTTAAACTTGACCTTATAATATAAATGCAATCTAATACATGCTTCCAAAATAACCCAGGAGCTTTCAAGTATTTTTCCTCATCTAAACTTCACCTCTAAACGTCATCTCCAAGTCCTTTTCTTGTATCTTCTGCAAGCAAAGAGACACAGGAATCTGCCAATGGCCAAATGTGTCTGTCCATCTACAAACTATCGAGAAGGGTATGAAAAGGCAAAGCTAACAGACTTCTTTTAGGTCCACTATCTGACTTTCCATGGGCTCTGGATACGTGTTAATATGTAAGCTGGGGCGTGTGTGTGTGTGTGTGTGTGTATGTTTGCCCTTCAGGTAAGATGTGAATAAGAATTTCACTTCAAAGAAAACAACAACAAAAGACACCACACAGAACCCTCTTACCTAGCCTTCTTATAGCTACAAGAATGAATGTGCCCAGACTTAATTTTCTTCCACAGATTACAGAGAAAGGAAACACACCAAAAGGTAAGTAAGATCGGCGGATGTGAAAACCCAGTTATCCTGTCTACGCCAACAAAAATGAGCCAGAATACTTTCCAGAGACAGCTTCCGGGGTGGGGGATCAAATGTTAAAGCATGAGAGGCCCTTCCAAATCACCCAAAGCCCCGATTCCCAACTTCACTTAGCACCGTGTCTGTTCATTTCCTTCAGCTCCTATGAACCAAGCCACATGCCAAGCACGGCTCCCAGTGCCGGGCACGCGGTGATGCAGGGAGAGGAGAGCCCCCTCCTTTAAGGGCTAATACTCTGGGGCACGATGAGGAGAAGGAACGAGCAGAGACCTGTATTGTCAGGTGGATGGATGTGCGATGGGACGCAGGGCCGGTGCTGCTCACTGACTCTTACAGACGAGCAAATGGAAGGCGGTGGCAGAAATGGAGTTTCGGGCTTTAAGTCTTTGTGCAGCAAAGGACTACTAAGGCGCTAACAAAGGCAAGAAAACCTGAGAATAATGAGCAGGCATCCTACCTCCAGAAGCACGTGTGACAGAAAGGTGGGCACTGGGGTGGGTTCTTCCCATCTCAACAACCTGTGCTGTCTATCGGCCACAGGCTGGAAACCCCATCCTGAAACCTCAAAACAGTGTTTCTGGGCACAGAATACCCTCCAGCAAGAGATGTTTTCAACGTGAGAAACAACATTCACAGTAGGTTTCTCATTTCAAAACTTCCTGGTCTTACAGCCCTTCCAAACAGCATGGGGAGGAAAACAAGACTGACAGACACAGGCGCGTGGCTTCTCACTGTTGTGTGTGTGTGTGTGTGTGTGTGTGTGTGTGTGTGTGTGTGTGTGTTAATGTGGAGCCCCTCGGCCTTAGGGTTATAGACTCCACTGTGAAATAAAGTTGAAGGTTGTCCCATTCACCAGGGCCTTCATTTGAGAAAGAAGAAAACTCCAGGTAAAAAGGGAGATGGCAGAATGCTTCAATATTTGCATTTTTTGTGTGTTCTCTAAGTAGCCGGATCAAACAAACACACTCTTGAGGACACTGGCAGAGATGGCAACCCCCATGGGACACACTGCAAGCATTAAGGGGACCAAGCCCCACCGCCCTACCCCCCCATCACCTGTCCTACTCCCCCCATCACCTGTCCTACCCTCTCCATCACCTATCCTACCCCCCATTACCTATTCTATCTCCATCACCTGCCCTATCCCCTATCTCAGTGGTCGGCAAATTCATTAGTCAACAGAGCCAAGTATCAACAGTACAATAATTAAAATTTCTTTTGAGAGCCAAATTTTTTAAACTTCAACTTCTTCTAACGCCACTTCTTCAAAATAGACTCGCCCAGGCAGTGGTCTTTTGTGGAAGAGCCACACTCAAGGGGCCAAAGAGCTGCATGTGGCTCGCAAGCCGCAATTTGCTGACTACTGCCCTATCCCACTTGCTCACAAGGTACTTTCTCTCAAGGTTCAGAATCAGAGCTCAAACGCCAGCCGGTGATGAGGAAATTCTGAAATGGACTGTGGTGATGGTTGCACCACTCTGACTATACTCAACAAGGAGTTGTATGTTTTAGGAGGATATGTGAGTTATAAACTGAATCCTCCCCACCCCCAAGTCAACATCTCCATCAATCCCAAAATGTCAATGGTCTTTCTCAATACACATCCTCACAGTAATGCGCTAAGGCTGGGAATCACTGTTCCCATTTTAACTGACCCAATCTTTAAGTTAAAAGCTACGCTCTCCCAGGTTTGCTCCCGCTGTGGGGCCTCTGTCCTTGCACTCCACCTAGAAAGCTCTTCCCTGATGGCAACGTGACTGATACCTTCTCATCGTCCTGGTCCTGACATCGATTCTTCAGAAAAGCTTCTTCTGGCCACATTACCTACAACAGGACGCTCCGGCCACCACTCTGCCTCACCTGGTCTTATCCTTCTATGGCACTTACTCCCCTCAGAGCACATTACATCTTTGTTCCTCTGCCTGTTTGCTCCTCTTCCCACTAAGACACAAATGCCAGAGGGCCGAGAAGCGCAGAGATCTCATTCCTTATTCATTGCTGTTCGCACCTTATTCACCGCTGTTTCCTCAGGGCTCAATGTAGGGACTGATGGATACAGTCGTTTTACACAAATAGATGACTTTGATTTTACTTCCACCCTCCATACTTTTGCATTTTAGTGCTATTTTGCTTTCCGTCAACAAAGCAAATGCTCTATGATAAATGTCTGGCAGGACAACTTCGTAGCTTCATTATAATATTTTCCCAACCCCATCTTCTCTCTCTTGCCTGATGCCTGGGTTAGGCAAAGACAGTTTTGAGCTGATACGGGCCTGAAACCCTGAAAACGAGGCAACGTTGTGTCTACAGATAGGATGGGGGGAGGCGCTGAGTAGAGATCCTAAGTTCGTGTGTAGGCATGGTGCACACTACACCAGGTTTGTGGCAAAACTGCCTGATGTCACCTGTTGGGAAGAGACTGAAGAAATCACACCCGCATGGAATAAAATGGAAACTTCCTTAACTATAGAAATCATTTTCTTTTGAAGGAAAATGAAAAGGCAACAACTTCAATTAAGTAAATCTCAAGAGCAAATGATCCAAGAAGCGGGTGGATTTTTGAAAAAGCCGTTCTAATGGTTTAAGCAGCTTATTCAAGTGGTCTACTTTCAAATGCCAGACATTCAACCTCTTGATTTAAGAGCTCTGGAATTCAAGTGCCTCAAATTGAGAAAGTAACACACAAGACACAAGTAAATGGCCGTAATTTCTTCTTTGTGCATCCCGGCATCGTATCGCCCAGATATACAGCCCGCATACAGCTCTCTTCCCTGCGTGTCCCCCATTTCTCACGGGAGCGGGACGCCAGCACGCGCGCACACACACACACACACACACACACACACACACACACACCCATACCTAAATACCGACCATCATTCCTAGCTGAAACGATAAAGCACTTATACTTTAAAATGCCAAACAAGGGATAAAATAAATATTTCAGGGGCTCATTCAAATAAGCCTCTGGAAAGACTGGCTCCAGAGATAGCCTGTACTCCTGAAAGCTTGCCAACAGGAGAGGAAGGATTCTAGACATCCTGTGGACCACGTGGCATATTCACGGAGCATCTAGGCAGTCAAGGCGGCTGTCTCCCCTGTCTCTTCTCCATCCTCCTCTCCCAAGCCCGTTCCCCTGCCACCTGACAGCAACGCCACTTACTCAGAGTCACAGACGCAGGGCTCCTCAGCTGAGTAACTCTTCGAACGGAGGTGACAGATAAGGAGAGGTGATTTACAAGCATGGCAGCCTTAGACATGCTGGGAGGGCAACTCCACTAAGCAGGCAGCACTGGGAAAGCACTGCATCCATCTCAGAGGGATCTAGCCGCACGGTGTTCCCTTCTAGAAACGAAACCAGAGCTTCCCAATGTTTCACGCACACACAGTTGTCCCACACGTGGCAGAATGGCTACTCCATTCATTTGGAAAGCACTCAGCAAGCACCTACTGTGCGCACCAGGGACTGCGGCTGGGGAGGAAGGTCTCAGTCCCCGCTGCTCATAAGATGCTTGGGACAAATAGACACAATCCAATGATGGTACAGGGCCACGAAAGACACAGTGGCGGTCCTGACCCCAAGGGGAACGTGGAGAAACTCTTATGGCCACAGAGGAACAGACTGATTCAAAAGTCAGCAATGGCCCAGATTTGCCTGTTTTGGCATGGAAGGCTCGTCAGCCAACAATCTTTTGTATGTTTTCTAATTATTTTTTAAAAAGTAATGTCTTGTGACTTGAATATTATGTGAGATTCAAATTCCACTGTCCATAAGGAACCCTGCATTGCACACAGTCACAGGGGAGGCGGGAAGCCGAGGCTGAGCGGGGTGACCATGGCGTCCACGGAACTGACCACCCGCCCTGTGCCCGGTGCGGACAGAGTGGCGGCTCCTGGAGCCATGCACCTGAGCAGGACTCAGGGTGTCGGCTTTGTTCGGTAAGGAAAGACACAGAAGCAAGCCTCTACCTCCAGTTCGCTGGGTGGCGGTCAGCAATGGGACAGTTTGGAGAGAATCCATTACAACACCTGTCAGTTTTAATGGAAAGCAGGCTCTGTCTCCTCGACCAACTCCCACACTGTACAGAGGAGGAAATGGACCCCGAGAAACCAAGTTTCTCTGTGAAACCACGGGGAACACACCATCAAGAAAAAATGCCTCTGCTGCCCCAAACTCATTTATATTCCATCCAGTGGGCTGGGGGCGGGGGAATCTTTACCGAGAACTATCTAAAGAAAAAGGATCTGAAAGTGCTAGATTTACAGTTTCCCCCCAACAAAACAACCCTAATCATGAACCATGCTGGTGCCTTAGAACTCAACATTTCCTCCTCATCAGCCCTCAGTCCCTCTACCTACATCTCTCTTAGGCACCTCCTACAGGCCGGCCGCCCGAAGGAGCCAGGTCCCAGAACATATCCTGGGCTACTGAGTTCTTTCCCCACGCCCCCCTCTCCCTGCCCTTCCACCCAGCAGGCCCGCATTCCAGTGCTTTAGGGTCTCGGAGATTTCAGAGGCCTATGAAGTCACAAGTTCTGAAAAACAAACGCGCTCCAGGAGCACCTTACCAATCTGAAATAAATGCTAATAGAAATGCCATCGTTAACCGGTCAAAAACTCAACTCCAACCTCACTTACACACAACGATGTTTAATAACTCCAGCTCATCGCCTTCAGATATTCCAAGTGCTCAGAGCTAACCAAGTACCTAAGATGCCCTGTCTTCCTTGTCTGTAAAGATCCCACTCAGCGGCTACGCTCTGTAGGAAATACTTCTTTATTTTTAAGTTATTTTCTTTGTACTCTGATAGAGCATGCTGCTTTAAGTCCATGAAACCACTTCCTTACACAAACGACATACAGAATACCAGCGATGTGCTATGAGAAATGAAGACCAATCCCAGTACCTGGCCCTTGACCTCGAAGCATTTACAAACACGGGGACAAAAGTAATCTATGTAAAAATGCAAAATCAAACAATTCAAAGGCATAAAGGAGTTGTGCAGCAGACTAGCTAAAAATGAAGGCTATGTGATTTGGTTGAAACTGTCTTACTCATTTAAATAATCATCTTTAATCCTTATAACAACCCTACAAAGTAGCGATTCTTATGCCCATTTAAGAGATGAGAAAAGAGAGGTTAAGGACAAACCAAAGCCAGGCTATGGAGCTTGGAATCACACTTTATTACATGCGCCTCTACAGAAGGCTGTGAAGATATCTGGGAAGGAGAAATGGACAAGATACATCGAATCTGAGCCTCGATGTTGTATGGCAATTTGGTGATAGTTAAAAGTAAGTGATCACATCATCATATTAACAGACACTCTGATAAAGTATAAAATAGAACGTGAAACCTGCAGAGGTTTTTCCCATTTAAGATTATGGAGAACACAGCAGAGAAGGTGCTGTCCCACAGTGTAGGTGGGCGTAGGACTGTGGGACCACCCGAGAGACAGGCCACAAGGTCAGACAGAGCTTGGAAGGGGGTAGTCAAGGGCACTGGGTGCCCGGTGTCTGGTCTCCGTGTGAACTGTGCCATGGAGAAGCGTGTGCCACGCTGAATCGGTCAGCCGCGGCCATGGCCAGCACAGCTCAGCTGTAACTGGCACTCTGCGCCCCCGGCTGTCAGTGCTCATCTAGGAGTAATGCGAGAGGGTCTGGCCTGGGGGGACAGGAAGCAGAGGGAGCATGTGTGTGGAGACATCCCCTTGCCTTCGTCACAGGAGGGTGGAAAGGGGGCCTGTGCAGGAGCCTGGAATTCGCGCCGGGACCGGAAGGCTCTAGAAGCAGGAATTCCCGGAGGTCCCCTGGGAAAACGGCTCCGGCCGGCATCTCTGCACAGCTTTGAAGCGGGGATTCCATTCAAGTTTTCATGGCTCCGTTACGCGTGGTCCCTCCAGTTTGCCCTGAAATGCTGTCCACGAGGGAGATCAAAGGCCTTTTTTCCCATGAAAGAAACTGGGCCGCACAGCACAGACAAGATCAGACCTTACCTCATCCCCAGAGCCGTTACTTAAGGCAAAAGTTTGGCTGGTGGGAGCAAATTCCTTTGGGCTGGAGCAGCAGGAATCGTAAGCCAAGTACGCAGGAGAGAACCGCAATGCGATGCTGTTTCCAAAGCCAGGAATGACAGGCATGTCTGCCTGGGTCCTTTTAATAACCGTTTTTGCGTCCTCCCTCCTTCCCCGAGTCTCTCTGTACCCCTGTCACTTGCCATCACTGTGCTTTCTGAGCCCCCGATCTCCTTCTTGAAACCCCCCGGGACTGTCTGGTTCTGCGCCCTCATTCAGGACTCCAGCTGTGTCCCTGAGGACACCCCATCCTTTCCCGGTCCCCATCCATGTCCTCATCCGCACAGAGCAGGTGCCCCAACGGCACACACACAGCGCCCAGAGCCAGCTCTAGGCCACACCAGCGCTCAGTGACGGCTCTTGTTCATCACTGGTCAAGTGCCCGGACCCTGGAGCCAGTGGCCTGGCCAGAAATCCTCCTTCTCCACTTACAAGCGGCACGCCCTAGGGCAGGGCAGTTAGTTCTAACAACGAAACTGAACTGTGCCCCGGTTTCCCAGTGTGTGCGCAACACAGGGGTCACAGAGCACCTGCCTGCACGGGGTGCCGTGGGGGTGAATTGAAATGAAGCAAGCAGAGCCTTCAGAGCAGGGGGTGCACGCAGCGAGCATTCCCATGCTTTAGCCGCCGGCACCCCGATCCCCGTGCCCACGGCCACCATCCTATGCACCTTCTGCAGGGCTGCTGTAACTGCCCAAACCTCCCAACAGAGCAGGAAGCTGGCTCTCTAACCAAGGCTCTAAGTCAAGTGCCTGATGAAGTGGGAAGGAGCGGGGGAGGGGGGGGGGCACATGGTGGTCAGAACCTGCACCTGCGCAGTGCGGAGTGAGACCGCTCCTGTCCAGCCAGCTGCTGCCCCTGCGTGGCGAGGCAAGCCTGTCTCCCAGTTGTCTAGAGAAGCCAGAAATCAAGATATTGATGTCAAATGCCCTGATTTAAAGCATTGGCAATGGCTTCAAGTTTTCAACATCACCCTGCCTGACAAATAAAACCCACGTGTGCCACGTTCCAGCCCTGCCTCCCTCCACCTCCCCGTCATCAGCGTGGGCCTCCGCTAGGTGGGGTGGGTGGGGTCACTTACAAACTGTGCTTCCACAGGGCCTGGGGGAGGGGGGGGGCAGAAGAACTGTTTGACCTCATCTCCTGTGACCCAGAGCCCTCAAGGCCTCCTCCTCGGCCACACCCTCCTGGCTGCCGCCCCAAACCCTGGCCTCTGTTGACTCTCCCCTCTCCCCAACGATGCATTAGAGGCACTTAGTGATGATCCACAGGAGAGCTAAGTGCTCTAATGACACCCCCATATCGATTTAGAGCTTTTCTTATTCCTCCGCTTGGATTTCCTGAGCACAGCACAGCTGCGGCAGCGCCAAGGATCCTAGAGGCCAAGTTCCCCGAGGCCAGGGGCTGTCCCTGACTCCTCCGGGCCCACAGGGAGTGTGGAGCTGGGCGCCGGCACACAGCACATTGTGCAATGCCTTTCCTGGGGCATTCACAGTCATGCCATCACTTCCAGTGGCACCGGCCATGAGCCCATGCCGCCCCGATCTCCAGCTCTGTAGACTGGAGTCACACACAAGGAATCCAAGCTCTCCATACTGAACTCAGGCACAGGCTGCCTGCCTGCTAAGACAAGTTACTGTTGGTCTGTATTCCCTCCCTCCCCCTCCTTCGTCCTCATTCACCATGCAGTGACCGGTTCCCTCCATGTCAGACACAGTCCTAGGCTCGGGGAATCGTAAGAACATGTATGAGCGACGTGGAGAGAGTCTATTCCTGCAAGCACAGCATGTCAAAGGCCCCACGGGACCTCAAGAAAGGATCCCACCCAACACGCCCATCCCGATGATAAGAGACAGGGAGAAATGATCCCCCCAACACGTCCATGCCGATGATAAGAGACGGAGAAATGATCCCCCCAACACGTCCATGCCGATGATGAGAGACAGGGAGAAATGATCCCCCCAACACGTCCATGCCGATGATGAGAGACAGGGGTTGAGCACAGCCTTGTCCGTCTGGCTGTGACAGAGGGGGACAAAGACTGAACCGGAAGTCCCCATGCACCTTCTATAAACAGGACTCCAACCAAAACGTCAACAAGGCCTGAGCTCAGGCTCGGGCGTCAGCACAGGGTGACCTTCAGGGAAACCTGATACTCAAGGTCCTCAAGGAGAAAGCGCTCCTGAGAATCTGCACAGGGGCCCCTCCCGCCCCTTCCAGAACCGTTCCCAATGGTTCTCATGCCTTTTCTCGGTACTGTCCCGCTGCCCGTCAGGGACGGGGCCCCTCCCCCTGGTGATGGAGATTCACAGGAGTCTGGAGGGCAGGGTGGAGGTGGCCTGACCACTCACCCAAGGGACACACATAGACCAAGAATCAGTGTGTGGCACCGCCCTGCCCTTCCCGTCTCGTCTCCCACCCCACACTACTCTGCTTTCCTAAAGATGCCTGTTGTTGTTAACAAAGGAAGATGAGTAGTTTGGCTTTAAAAAACAATCTCCCTCAAACTAAAAAAAAAAAAAAAAAAAAAAGATCAATCAATCAATCAATCAGTTATATGTTGTCTCCAATGATCAATGCCAGGGAGCTGGGGGGTGGGGGACACATAGAACTTTAGACCTGAGCAGATGGTTGCTGGGAAGCTTAGCGCTGAGGGACACGGGACAGGGTGGCTTCTGGGACCTCCTGGTCCTCCACGTTCCTCGAAGCCAGGACGAACAGACCGTGTGTGCGTCTCTTCCTGCCACAGCGGCAGACACAGGAGTCACGAGGATGTCTGGGACCTGGCCAAAGGCGACCTGGGCACTAAGCGGCTGCTCTTCTGCCTGGAAGAGGCTGAACCTGGACGGACTGCCCGTCCCTCCTCATTCCCACCGAGGGAGGCAGATCCTCAACTTCCCATCGCTTACGACTCCTCCCAAGTCACAGACTCTCTCCTCTTCTTTCCCTAACGCATGAGCGTTTAAGGATGTGTGTCATTGTGTTTGGAACCCACCGGCCTCCACGCTCTCAATCACCCCGCTGCTTCTTGCGGGTGGAATTTAGCTTTATGGATTTCTATTTCTGACTTCCGTGACACTGGCTCATTCATTATTCAGGGAAAACCTGGTGATGAGGCCGGGTTTGATATCCTGCCAACAGGCGCCCGAGCAGGTGGGACCTCTGTGAGCTCTTCTTTTCAAAAAGAATCAGAACCGATGAAGAGCGGCGTCATTTAGACTCCTCGTGTTATTCATGTAAGACCCGCTCTTCCGTAAACAGGCCCTTTTCTGTGCGATCGCCAGGTGAGCTCCGTCAAAGAGCACATGGAGATAACGACTTCAAGGCCACAGATTGGATCTCTGTATACATCGGTTAGTTATCTTTGATCAGGGAAAAACTCCATGGCTGAGTTGGAAAAGGAAGCGTCCACCCTGCAGGAACGGGGCGCGGGTCTGCGGGGCAGGCAGGAGAAGGTGGCCTCTGGTCACCACCACTGCCCACGCCTCTGCGGACCGGCATGGGCCCACGGACACAGATCCATGCCCCTCCAGAGGCCGAGTCCCACCATCGTTCCATGTGCCACATGGGTGTGTGTGTGTTCGATGGTGAGGGTGGCATTTCCAAGGTGTTGTTTGTTTTTCCTCCACACAGCATGGAAGGAAAGGAAATTATATTGAAACCGTAAGAAGAGAGGTTCAAATGGAAGTGGGGGAAGACGTTCCTCCCGGAAAGTCAGGCTGAAACCTACTATTGAACAAAGTGGTAACATTATCCTCCACAGAAATCTTTTAAGAACAGAACTAATTACCACCTGTGAGTACCAATTTGTGCATAATCCGGTCTTGGGGGAGGAGGCTGGATGGGAAAATCTCTCAAAATCCCTCTGGCTTCCCCACCAGGTTGAGTTTTCACCATAAAACGTTTGGAACACTTTGGCTGGTTTCTGGCGGAGGCTCTGGTGTGAGGCGCCATTGGTCCCAGATCTTTGGCTGACCTTGAACCTCAGCATCAGGCACAGTGAACACTCAGGGTGCACGTGGGCGCTTTGGAGGGCAGGATTTCTTCAGAATACACAGATAGAAGGACAACAGAGTAGGTATTTTTGCCCAAACTTGGGCATCATATCCTAACAGCATAACCGAAACTTCCTTATTTGTTTTTCTAATTTGTAAAAGTAAATGAGGTATCCTGAACAATGAAATAGGAAACAACCATCCAACTGTTAGAAATAAAAGTCAATGGTGGTTCATTTTCAAGGCAGAATCACCTTTAGTTTGCTTGCATAGCAGCCTACAGATGTCACAAAGCTCATCCAGTCCCTGGGCAGATAGGATGTTGGGGAGAAGCCAACTGACAAAGAAACTTAAATTGGGAAGGGGAAAGAAAGAATACCCTAAGGAAAGAATGGAACTTAGGTGACGTGTGGGAAGATAGTTCTCAGCCAATGAGGAGCGGTGGGAGGGACAGGCACGTCAGGGGAATAAAATGCCGGTTGTAACTGTCTGGGGAGTGCCTGCCCACCAGACACCCCATCTTGCAAGACTGACATGAAAGGCCTGGCTTTTCCTGTACGTTGTCTCTCCATGACCATTCTTTAAAAACTTCTGGACTGGTGAGTGTGTTTCTCGAACGTTTGGGGGCTTGTCCGGGATCTCTGTGACTGTGCAAGCCACGGTTGGCCTGCTCTGCCTGGGGGCCCCGCTTCTCCACGAACGCCATAGAGACAAGCCCGAGGCTTATTCCGAAGACGGAGAGGGCAACGCGGGAGAAAAAGCATGCACCGCAGCAACCGAGCAACCTCTTGCACTGGCCAAGGTAGGAAAACGGGACTATCAGTACTGCCTTGGTGTTCAGGTATTTTCTTAGGTCGAGTGTGTGTGACTGAGCTGTGTCCTAGACACGAAGTGAGTGCGGAGTCCCGGTCCACAGTCTTGCTCTCTCTCGAGGAAAATGGCCAGAGACGGATGAAGTGAGTCTTGGAGTGAGTGTGCAATAGACCTCCAGTATAGGCGGCTGAGAGCACAGGACAGCCACGGGGACCTGCCAAAAACGGGGAGCAAGAATTCTAGGCCTAGGGAAACCAAGGAGGCTCCCTTAGACACCCCCCGAGATAATCCACTGGGGAAAAAGCTGAGTTTCTGGGGAGACAGCCCCCAAATCAAAGGCAAGAAGAAACAAAAGGTGATCAAATACTGTTGTTTTACATGGCCTAAAAACCCAGTTCGTAGACCTTCTGTCTTCTGGTCCAAGTTTGGCTCAGTTGAAGACTGGGGGTGCCAAACTCTAGTTATTTTCGCTAATGAAAAGACCGCATCCACACAGGAGGAGAACGATTCCGCCCTTTGCTGGTTACAGGGACAGGCCCATATGTTTCCTCTTAAAGAAGAAGGGGGGCTTCAAGGAGAAAACCCTGGGACCCCTTATCACGTTGTATTCCTGAGACTGGGGAGCAGGAGGAGCAGAGGGCGACCAGGGAGCCAGAAGAGACAGGGGTCAGAGATTGTGGGGGAGCTCAGCCAACTGCTCCTGACCCGAATCTAAGAAAAGAATTAGAGCAATATGGGAAAGACATCGAAAACTTCCAGTCCCTTCTAAGCAACCTACGTTTCCTCTCCCAGAGGTCTCCAGGGGATGGGGGAACCTGGATTTGTGACTGGCCCTTCACAAGTACAGAGCTTAGGAATTTTAAGAAAGAGACGAAACCCCTTTTAGAAGATCCCTGGACTTGGCAGAACAGATGGACCAGTTCTTAGGACCCAATTTCTATAACTAGGTTGAGATACTGCCCATCATGAAAATCTTATTTAAAGGTGAAGAGAGAGGAATGATCAGAAGGGCAGCCATGGCCATTTGGGAGAGACAACATCCTCCTGGGCAGGGGGTCTTGCCAGTGGGACAGAGTTCCCGAATGTCAACCCCAACTGGGATAACAATGACCGCAGGGGCCAAGCGCAAATGCTGGGACCTCAGGGAACTTACAATTAATTAAGACCTGCTCCCAGGTCTCAAAATGTGTCTGAAGCATTTGAGGTCCAACAAAGGACGCAGGAAACTCCTTTGGCCTTCTTAAAGACGCAGAGATCAGAAATCAGAGATCAGATGAGGAGATACTCTGGCCTGGACCCTGCAGGGCCTTTTAGAAGGTCACTTTGTGACAAGAGCTGGCCGGACATTACCGGAACATTGCAAAAGACCGAGGGTTGGAATGAAAAGCCAACAGGAGAATTACTAAGAGAAGCTCAGAGAGTCTTTGCAGGAAGGAAGGCTCACCCAGACCTGGGAGGAAAGAGACAACCCGTGGCCTTTGTTTCCAAACTCCCCGACCCGTTTCCAGAGGACGGCCCCGAGGTGCGCAGGCTGTGGCGGCTCCTGCCTTACTGGTAGGGGAGAGCAAGGAATTAACTTCTGGAGAAGCCTTAATAGTGAGCACTCCAGCCCTAGCCTGTTTGGCTCAGCAGATAGAGCATCAATCAGATTGCAGACCGAAGGGTCCTGGGTTGGATTCCGGTCAAGGGCATGTACCTCGGCTGCAGGCTCCTCCCTGGCCGGGCCCTAATCGATGTCTCTCTCTCACATCGATGTTTCTCTCTGTCTTTCCCTCTCTCTCCCACTCTCCCTAAAAATCAATGGAAAAATATCTGTGGATGAGGATTAAAAAAAGCAAGCACTCCATATTCGGTCAGGAGCACGCTAAATCAAAGAGCCGAGAGATGGCTGATAGACTCCCGAATTCTGAAGTATGAGGCCATATTATTAGAAAGGCATGACTTGGTGTTGACCACGGATACCTGCCTAAGCCCCGCCAATTTTCCATAGAAGGGAGAGGAGAACCAGGAAGTATCCGAACACAACTGCCTGGACATTATAGAATATCAAACTGAGGTCAGGCCAGTCCTGTGTGAGGTCCCTCTGCGTGATGGGACCAACCTGGTGGCTGATGGTCATCCCGGGGAAAGAAGGAGACATAATGGCTACGCTATCACTGATGGAACCAAACATTCCTTGTGTGAGGGAGGTAGGCTACCTAAGTAGCTGATCAGCCCAAATGAGAATTATAGGCTCTTAACCAAGCCTTAACACCACCCATGTATATATATATGTAAGGCACTACATACATGGACTCTAAATATGTATATGGAATATGTGTTTGGAAAAAAATTTCGGCAGAATAGAGTCTCATAAACAGCAAGGGAAAGGAAGTTATCCAGAAAGAACAAATCAGGCCAGTCTTAGAAAGTCTTTCACTCCTGACAGAGGTGGCTGTGGATGCCAAAAGGGAGGCTCTGTGGAGGCTGTGGGTAACGGACTCGCAGATGAGGCAGCCAACGAGCCTCTCTTTAGCTTGGTCCCAAGTATTCCAAAGGCAACTTTAAGGCCCCTGTTTACTAAGAGGAAGAAAAGGAAGTTGATAAAGGAGGAGCAGTTAAAACAGGAGATAAAAGATGGGCGCTCCCTGATGGGAGAGAAACGCTAAGCAAGCCCATGATGAGGGAGCTGACGTCCATACTGCATGGGGGGGTGGGAGGGGGGGGTCACTGGGGTCCCCAAGCCATGTGCGGTGCCATGCTTAGGAATTATGGGTGTGTGGTTATCTATCACATTTGCTAAACATGTGTGTGGGGGATGTGTGACTTGCCAACGAAGAAACAAAAAGGTGGTAGGAGACAGATGAGAGGGGGGCAGACTGCTCAGGGTAAGACCACTTCAGAGCAGTCAGGTGGACTTCACAGAGATGCCTAGGGTGGCAGGACGAAGACACCTACTGGAGATAGTGGGTCTCTTCTCTGGGCGGGTGGAGGCCTGTCCCCTGTGGCCGCCATCACAGGGCATGTCATTAACATAACCTTGGAGCAAATCAGACCCAGGGCGCTGAGGGGAATAACGGGAGGATTAGACATTAATTGGGACTATCACATCCCTTCGCATCTTCCATATTCAGGAGGGGTGCAAGGAATGAAATAGACCCTTCAGAGGCCAATTACCAAAATACTCTTAGAAACCAAACTATCTTGGACAAAACGTCTTCCTACATACAGCATTCCTCAGGGTTAGGACAGCTACAAGGAAAGATGTGGGACTGTCCCCTTATGAGATGGCATATGGGCTCCCATACCTGGGCAGGGCTTCAGATCTCCCTACCACGGAAACCAAAGATCAGTTTTTGAGAAATTACATACTGACCACATTCTCCACCCTGTCATCCCTCAGGTCGAAAGGACTCCTCGCCCAGACCCTGCCTCCCGGCGCCTCATTTCCAGCCTGGGGACCTGGCCCTGATCCAGCCCAGGGAAGAAGACAACTCCAGTGGAGTTGGGCGGGTTCCCATCCGGGCTCCTGACTATCCAAACGGCCATACAAACGGCTGAAAAGGGGTGGACTTGTTACACTCAAGCCAAGGGACTGACAAGAGAGACCAGAAAAACCCTTTAAAGGTGGTTGGGAAAAGAAAGACACATTAATCCTGCTCCCCAGCATGGCCTGGCTTGCTCTCTCCAGACTACTTTGGCTTGGATGTGTTGCTATGCAAAGCGCCAACACTAGGTACCCGGTCAAACTAGTGATCAACGTAACTAAGACTTCGGTACCCCAAACTATTAAGTTTGACGCCTGCCAAGTTATATCTTGTGGAAATTTAAGAAGCCAGAGAGCCTTAAGCAGGTCTGAAAAATATTTATGCCCTGAACGGCAAACCCCCTCCAGTCCTCGATACATGGAACCCCCATGCCCAGATTGGAGCAATGTCTGGTGGACTATGCAATATCGAGGCTGGACTGTCCCCAATTCGAAGAGACAGCCTCTGAAGTCAAAATTACATATGTTTAAAGGGGCCCCAGACCCAAACTGTCAAAACCTAGGATGTAACCCTATCCTTCTGACTATGAAGGTTCCAGACAGTGAGGTTAACAGAACTTACGGGTTTGGGGTAGATCTTACTGGGAGAGATCCAACGGGAAGGTTTAGGATAGGAATTAAAAACCCTCCCAAAGGAGGAAAGAATGTAATTTCTGAACCGGAACTAACGGCTGGTCATGACCCCAAAAGGGTGGAGGTAGTTGAGGTAAAAGACCTGAGGCAGACTCTGGAAATAGAAACTGGGTATGGTGATACGAATGCCTGGGTTGAGTGGGTCAAGTTCACGTGCATGCTCTTAACAAGAGCGACTGCTTCGCGTGTGCCGCCGGACGGCCGCAAGCCCAGGTGGTTCCGTTTCCCCTCGGGCGGGATACGGACCCCCGGGGGATGTACTGCATGCTGGCCCTGTACCAAGACAAGGATGCATTAGGAAACGAGACCTGTCGGAGTCTGTCTTTGCTCTTTCCCGCTTTGCCAACATCAGGCCCCCAGGCCGTCCCCTCTTTCTCTGTGGGGAAGGTGAACTATTCCTCTTGCCTCTGCAGGCAGGGGGCAGAATTCGCTAAACCCATAGGAGAACTGACGACCTGCACCAACGTCTTAAACGTCACGGCGGGCCAGGCGTTGGCAATTACTCAGCTCTCCGCGTAGCCCGGGCGGACGTCTGGTGGTACTGTGGGAAAAGGAACCTCCATAACTTCTTACCGTCCAACTGGACCGGCACCTGCGCCCTCGTTCAGCTGGTCGTTCCGTTCACCCTGGCGTTGCACAGGGGACCCAAGCAGGATGAACGCAATCGCCGGGCACGAAGAGCAATCGAAGGGTCTTTTGACTCCAATGTCTATACTGACGCAATAGAGGTCCCCAGGGGAGTCCCTGATGAATTTAAGGCCCGCAGCGAGGTAGCGGCTGGATTTGAGTCTTTATTCCATTGGGTCACTATCAATAAAAATGTGGCCTGGATTAACTACATCTATTATAATCAGCAGAGGTTTATCAATTATACCCGAGATGCTCTGCAGGGGGTGGCTAGTCAGTTGGAGGCCACAAGCCAGATGACCTGGGAAAACAGGATAGCGCTAGACATGATCCTGGCAGAGAAAGGGGGCGTTTGTGTTATGGTGGGGAAGAAGTGTTGCACCTTCATCCCCAATAACACAGCTCCCGACGGCACCATCACAAAGGCACTCCAAGGCTTGATGACTTTGGCTAATGAACTGTCCGAAAATGCCGGCACCGACGAACCCCTCACTGGATGGTTGGGAGGATGGTTTGGAAAATGGAAAGGCTTACTGGGCTCGATTCTTTCCTCTCTCGTGGTTATTGCAGGGGTCCTGGTAGCGGTAGGGTGCTGTGTTGTCCCCTGCGTAAGAGACTGGCACAGAGACTAATGGAGGCAGGTTTTAAGTAGCAGAGGCCCAGGACCTATCAGCAGAATAATTTGCTATTATTAGAAACCAAATGAGACTCACTCCCCTATGAGGAGACATGTCAACAGGTTCTAGAGAAATCTGAAAAGCAGAAGACACAAGAGTGAAAACAAGACCAGTAAAAGGAAAAGAGGGGCCAATTTGTTAGGAATAAAGTCAGTGGGGGTCCATTTTCAAGGCAAGGCATTTAACCCTGAATGGAAAATTACTGGTAGTCTGCTCAAACGCGACCAAGTTCATACACACACCTGGAGAGTCCGGGGGCAAACTAGATGTTGGGGAGGGGGAAACTGACAAAGGAGCTTAAACTGGGGAGGGGAAAGAAAGAATACCTTAATACTGAAACTCAGCTGACGTCCGGGAAGACTGTACACCCCACAGTACTCAGCCAATGAGGACCTGGGGGAGGGACCTGCGCACTAGGGAATAAAATGCCGATTAACCGCTATGGGTGTGCCTGCCCACCGGACGCCTGATCTTGCAGGTCCAGCATTAAAGGCCTCGCTTTCACTGTACTTTGTGTCTCCATGTCCATTTTTAAAAAAAATCTTGCACCCGTGAGTGTATTTCTTATACAACCATCCGTCCCTTGATTGAGAACTGGAACACACACACACACACACACACACACACACACACACACACGGACGGGAGCCACAAGGAAAGGGGGTCAGAGTCACATTACCAACGCGCTGTGGGCACTGCCTAGGGAGGCAGTGACATCTTGGTGCAGTGGTATTCCCATGACTCTTCTGTGGGGGTGACAATGGGGTTGGCAGTGGGGGATGTGGGCTGAGCCAGAGGACTCTTGGTCCCCAAACCCCATGGTCTCCACATCCCTTAATTCAACCAGAAGTGTTCTGATTTCATATTTTACCTTAGTTCATCTTGGCGGAAGGTTTCGGTGAAGAAGAATGGGTGGGGCGGGGCTGGGATGGAGCCAGTCATCTGCCCCATTGCAGGGCGAAGGCTGGGTGCCCAAGACCTAAAGCCTAGGCCAGAGGGCTCCCAGTATGTATAAGGGGGCAGGTTGGGTTAAGGGATCACCCACCCCCAGTGCACAAATTTCGTGCACTGGGCCCCTAGTGAATATCATAATTATCATGATGACGCTACGTGTTTTTTGTTTTAATTACAACGCATTCTTACAAGATTTGAAAACTTCAGAGGTAGCGTTAGCCACTTAGCACTTACAAAGGACTGATACGGAGAGACTAAGACAACCAACGCTTCAGGGTTCAGGCTTTCCTGAACACCTTACCCTTTGGACAAACACAGCAGAAGACGATGCTCTTTTTAAAGCCAGCCTTCCGGGTCGGTTACAAACCCCCTCCTCAGTTATTCCATATTCCACTGGGACTTACAAACCTCAGTGAACGGCTGTGTTTTTACTTAACTTTTCATTTTTGTTTCTATGAGGTCTCACGAACATGTAACATTATACTAATTTCAGGTGTCTAACATAACGACTTGACATTTGTATATACTTGGAGATGATCACCACAGTTGAGTCTAACCTTACATAGTTACAACTAGAGGTCCGGTGCATGAATTCATGCACAGGCGGGGGCCGGCCTGGCACCATCAGGGCAGCAGGTGTCTGGCTGGCCCCGCCCCCAATCAGGGTGGAGGGGGTTGATGGGGTTGGGGTGGGCCAAGGTAAGGGGCCACAGGCAGTTGGCTGGCCAGCCCCAGTTCCTGGTTGAACGCCCAGTCAAGGGGACAATTTGCATATTAGCCTTTTATTACATAGGATTTTTATGTGTGATGAGAATTTTAAGATCCATTCTCTCCACAACTTTCAAATATGCTACATGGTACTGTGGATTAGTCACCATGATGTACTTTATATCCACAGGCCTATTTATTTTATCCCTGGAAGTCTACTTCTTGACCTCCCTCCTTTTGCCTTTTCCCCCAGACCCCACCCAGGCCTGCTTTTTTTGTGAAATCACAAAAATTTCCAAACACACTGTTTACAGTAACAAAATGCTTCCTATGAAGTTTCAAGGTTTAAATAATGATTTCTAAATCAATTACTTCACCAATACATCAATTCATCAAGATATGATAACGGAATAAGAAAATATTTTTATTTAGGTAAAAATTTGAAGTCTGTACAAGTTTCCTATATATTTTGGCAAAAAAAAAAAAAAACAAGAGACCTCATAGTTTTATTAAAAATGTTTCATTTCCCCCTCCCCTCCAATTGTACTTACAGTCACATACATTCATCTGAACGTACGAGAACAAATATGAACCGAACTCCCTGGTTATGAATGTTACAAAAGAAGACAACAAACCCGCTCTCAGGAGAGACTGCCGTCTCAGCCGCCTTTGCCAGCAGCACGCTGCACACGGAATCCAGTGCTGCACTAACAACACCAGTCACAAGCGTGTTCCGCGGGCCTGCACACAGCACGCTCCAATTGTGGGAGAAACTCCTGCTGTCTGGTGTTTCCCCCCAGCACTGATTTAATGAAGTCGATGACAATCTCCTTTTCAATCATGTAAGAACTCTGAGGTTCCGTACATGTGCACAAAGGAAATATGAAATCACGTAGGTGTAATGAAATTTGTGTTGCCCGATCATTTCTGAAACTTTTGACTGAGGTGACATAAAGCCAGGAAAGCCCACATCCATGTACAGTCAGCCAGTTCTCACAATTCAGTCAGCTCCTCAGGAGCCCCCTGTCTCTCCTCCAGTCACTACCTGACACCCCAAGGGTAACCACAACCTTGATTTCTCCTGGCACACACACTGTCCCTCTGCACTCTGGCTGGGGGCAACGCAATGCCATGGTGGCCACCCCGTCAGAGCCACAGAGCGCTGGCCCGCATGTGACTTCATTTACTTCTCGAGAGGCAGGTGGCTTCCTGGTCTTATAGATGAAGGCACAAAAGACAGGGTCTAGCATCTGACCAAGCCATGAGGCATAAATGTGTGAATGAATGTGGAGAGAGGGAGAGAGGAGAGAAGGAGAGAGGGGGAGAGAGTGAGGGAGAGAGAGAAGAGAGGGAGAGAGGGAGAGAGGGAGAGAGGAGGGGAGGGGAGAGGGGAGGAGGGGACAGGAGGGGAGAGAAGAGAAGGGGAGAGAAGAGAAGGGGAGAGAAGAGAAGGGGAGAGAGGAGAAGGGGAGAGAAGAGAAGAGGGAGAGAGGAGAGAGGGGAGAGAGAGAGAGAGAGAGGGAGAGAGAGAGGGAGGGAAGGAGAGAGGGAGAGAGGGAGAGAGGGAGAGAGGGAGGGAGGGAGGGAGAATGCATGCATGTTAGAGTCAGGATTCAAAGCCAGGTCCCTCTAATGCCAAACTCATTTCTATAGCACAAAAGCTATTTTCAGCAATGCCATTTTCCTCCAAGTTCATTGACTCACATGTCTAACCAACTCCATTTATAGTTAAATGACCTTAAACAGAAAAGAACTACCCACCTCCTGACCTCCCCAACACACACACACACACACACACACACACACACACACACTGATCGTTTTTGAAATAGAACCCATTTTCTCATTTAGCATCTTATCTCCATCCCTCAGTACATTTTGGATTGTGAACAATTTTGACTCTCCTTTAAAATTAAGAGGTGTCTTAATTTTTGGGTAGCTTACCTTATTCCTGCCAGTTAAAATTAAGAAACCTCTTAATTTTAAAAATTAAGTTGGGAACTAGCAAGTGAGATTGAAGAGGCTGCAACTTTGGTTCTGAAAGGGATGTTCATTTCTCTTTAAATTACACTGATTTAAGATGTGATTTCTCCTCCCCCTCCTCCCCCAATAAACGGGGTAACAGAGCAATGCAAAGGCATCCTGGACTAATGTTACCTGCCACCCCCGACACCCTCACCTCCACCCAAAGCGAAGTCCTGCTCTCCCCCTCTCGGCACCCCTGGTCAGTTCAGCTGCTCACACCTCCGTCCAGGTTCAGCCCGGCCATGACCACTACCGCTCACATCTAAGCACCACGCACTGTGCCCATGTGAGACGAGGCCCTCCTTCTCCACCTGTGGCAGTTACCTGTGCTCATGACCGCCAGCTCTTCATTCTTCAGCCGTCCTTACATGCCAACTTCACCGTAAGAGTTTTTAAAAATATTTTTATTGATTTCAGAGATGAAGGGGGGGGGGAGACAGAAACATCAATGATGAGAGAGAATCATCGATCAGCAGCCTCCTGCACGCCCCACACGGAGGATCGAGCCCACAACCTGGCATGTGCCCTGTCCAAGAATCAAACCGTGACCTCCTGGGTTACAGGTGGACACTCAACCACCGAGTCACGCTGGCAACGTTCACGTAAGAGTTGAATCGTGCCACTCACCCCAAGTCCCCATTATCTAGCCATCCTGGCCTTTTCAGAGTCAACCTTTATCAGCATCTCCCCACAATTCTGGCTGGAATACTTTCCTTTCATCTTCTCGTCTTCTTAACTGGCAGGAATAAGGTAAGCTACCCAAAAGGGACATGCATGGCGACTTGTCCCCTCTCCACCCTGCCTCTCCACATTCCTCCTTTGCTTTCGAATATACACACATATCACAACCAACAGCACTGTGTGTGTGCTTGTTTGTGGCCTGTGCCTCTGGCGAGGGCTTTATTATTTTGTGGGCTTGGCTAAATGATTGTTTTTGCCATTGCTGCAAACATAATGGCTCCTCTTTTGTATCAGTGCCTGGAACAACCCTGTGACTGAGGATCACACAGCTGACCATGCTGAACAGTTGGGGGCGGGGGGGTGAGTGAAGGGAGAGCAGGTTTATAAGCCACAGGGCCAGCAACAAGCAACAACCTCCTCCCTCACCCCAAGTCTAAGCCCTTCTGCAATGGCGCGAACCATCAAGGCTCATTTGTGATTCTGTCCTCCAGCTGGACTCTGACTCCTTGAGGCTGGTGTCTTCTGGCCTCCATCCCAGCGCCTGAAGGGTACCTAGCACGCTGCAGAAAAGCAAGGGCTATTTGTGAAATACATGCATGTAATTCATTGCTATGGACAGAACTGTGTCCCTCCGCAAATGCGCATGTTGAAACGCTAACCCCCACTTTGACTGGAGTTGGATACAGAGCATTTAAAGAGGCAGTTCAGGCTGAATGAGGGCATAAGGGTGGAGCTCTCCCCCAACAGGACTGGTGTCCTCTAAGGAGAGACCAGAGGAAGCGCACTCACACGCTCACACAGAAAAAGCCATGAGTGGACGTGGTAAGAAGGTGGCCGCCTGCAAGCCAAGAAGAGAGGCTCAGGAGAAACGAAAATTGCCAACTCCTTGAACTTGGACTTCCAGCCTCCGGAGAAATAACTGTCTGGGGCACTGTGTTATGCAGCCCCAGTGATCCTAGATGCATTCCAAAGTTGAGGCTCTGGCGATGGAGTCTGGCTGCTAAGGGAAGTTCACAGAGACCCCAAGGTTGGTTGCTCAAAGCTAATCCTCAGTAAAGGGAGGTGGTATCCCATTTCCCTCTCTTTTTTTTTATCAACAATGAGGCAAGTCTAGTTAAGGCAATCATTTCAGCAACCCCCCCCCCCCGTCCCCCGTCATCATTAACTCAACTTCCGGGCCTCTGGGAAATTACATCGACTGACACCGCCATGTGCCCTGAAACCTCCAAAGTCCTGCACACCCATGGGTGATGGTCATTATCACGAAAAGGAAGCTGGAAGAGTCTCAAATGGGGAGATCCGCATTCTGGCCCTAGACCTCCCACTTACCAGCTACATATACTTGCACACAGGACCTAATGGGTTTGCACCACTGTTTATGTTTTTCAAATGACTGGGCTGTTGTAATACACGTTTCCTTTTCCCTTCTTTGAAAATGACCTTGACTTGCATGTGGAGAACATTCCACCTCCAACCCGCCCCCCCCATGCTTCCAGGTGGCCCCCGACCACCGCTCCTATCCCTCTGGTCAGAGCCATGGCTCCGGGTGGCCACATGATCTGGGTGGTCATGCCAGGGACGCTGGGAATGCTTTCTGGGAACACTGGGGACACGCCCGATTCACGGCTGGCGTCTGCAGCACAAGAGGTTACAGCCACCCTGCCAATTCAACGTGAGCCTCTCCCCGCCTGTTTCCACCAGAGGCACAGCCTAAGTCAAGCCACCATCTCTGAAAAGCTCTGCCAGCTCATCTTACATTCATGCAAGTGGCAGCCAGACCACAAAGTGGGCCTCTTAGACAACAGCGAGACTGGAATTCGCTGACACGCTGAAATCAGTGATGTGTATTTAGTTCAACTGATGCTATTCGTTTAGAGAGTCCTTATTAGTCAGGATGCTTGGATATACACCCCCCCCCCCCCACATACAAACACAGATGGAGCTGAGTTCAGTGAAAGGGGGTTTCTGAGCTCATCCAGTGCAACCACGGGAGGGCCGTGGTGGCTCCTCCTGGCTGCCTCTTTGTCTTGGTGACACTGGCTGGTTCGACACCGCAGGCCCGTGGCTGCCAGCACATTCTCTAGCTCAGGGGTGGGGAATGTCTGGCTGGGGGGGCCCACAAAATCATTTGGTCTGGTCCTGCCAAGGCATTAGGAGTAAGTTAATTAAAAGCTTGACCAAATATAGCAGACTAATTTTTAAGGTGATAATTTTGTATGGCCCATGAATAATGTTACAAATATCCGAATGGCCGTTGGCAGGAAAAGGTTCCCCACCCCTGGGTTAGAGCCTCCAGAGCCGCGGTTGAGCGGCACCAGGTGGCACTCTCCTGGATGGGGTCCCACAGCCAATCATTGAGGCCCAGGAGCACCTGTATGAGGCTGGCACCTCCCACTGGAATAGATGTTGGAAGGTGAGGGTGAGAGGTGGAGAAAGATGCCCTGATACAGCTCTCGGCACCCATCTCATCCCTGTAAGCACCCCAACTTGGACCTACTACAGCTGCAAACGTTTAAAAATGAAAACGTCCTTACCTATTTCAATTCCTACCAATGACAAAGCTTAAAGAAGGAAGTCTCCTGGAGTCTGAGAAACACTACATGCAAAGGACAAGCTCAGAACTGGCCTTTCTACATGGCACCGGCTTCTTGTCAGGATGCCCTCCCAGTCCTTCTTCAAGGGTAGGACACGAGGCAGTCACTGAGCCTGAGACACTGCAAGGTATCTTAGGCTCAGCACTGGGTTCTAACCCCTCACCGCCACGTAGTGTGTCGAATAAACAGAATGAGCCTGCACACAGGCGCGCACACACGTATATAAAATCACAGCCCAAAGAGGGAACAATCCAGGGTGCTATGGTGACCATGAGCTGGGGCAAGTTCAGCATGATCCTTTTCACTGTTCTCTGAAGTCCTTTCTCACTGCAAGCAGGTCTGTCCTTCTTCCTCCCCTCCCTCCCATCTCGGTCTAGAACCTTTGCAAATAGTTTGTATTCTGACTCAGAGACACTAAGAGGAGGAAGAAATGGCGAAGCGGATCAAAAGCCATTCCACCCGGCCCCCAAGGAAGCCTCTTTTCCCGCGTCACGTTTCTGCCAGATCTTCGTCAAAGTGTCAGCGAGAACAGCTGGCAAAGACTCGCCTTCTCCGCGTGTCTCGTGGGCATTTGCCTTAATGCAGACGGAGCTTCGGAGACTGCAAACAGTCTTAAACACTCCTGAAGGCATAACTTCAGTTCGGCTGGGGAAGGATTTTTACCTTATTGCTGCATAGGGATGGGAGGTATTAAAAACTGTAGGAAAGGGCAGGAATGCTATCATAAATGTAATGAATTCTGTTTTTCGAACACTCAGCCATCACCAGGCACTGTGCCCGCCCCGGTACATACGCTCTCCCCCTTCTCACAGAATGCCATGAAGTGCCACTATCTGATTGGCTGGGGAGGAGTGGCTCCAGCACATCAGGTTTGCTGGGGGCAGAGATTGGCCTCTGCACCCAAGACTGGCCAGCTCCAAGGTCTACACTCCTCTCTTCCGGTCACACGATGACACCTGCACGTGGGACACCTACTAAGTGTCATGAACGCCAAACAGGTTATCATCTGATCCTCGCAATGATTACACGATTCTTGTGATTCTGGTATTTTTAAATTTTAAAGTAGTTCACAATATTTTGCATAACTCTTCCCAAGTCGACAGCAATTAGGTAGCAAGGCAGGGAACGGATCCAGGTAGGTCTGATTTGAAAAAACTGGGGTCTTTTATCTTCATGCCATTGTTCGGAAAGGCCAACAGGACAACTGGGTATGGAGATACCAGAGAAAGAGAAGCAAGAGGGTGGAAGGAAGAGATTTATTCAAGCAGTGATAAATGCCTGAGTGCATGGGCCACACACACACACACGCATGCATCCACTCCTAACATATCACACACCGTGGCACGCACTACCCAGTTCTCAGCCACACCTTTCAGTCATCAAGGGAACCAAACAAGAACACAAACTTGACCTCTTGCCATTTACAGGTGGAGCTTTTCAAGTTCACTTCTGAAGCTGTAAGGTGAACAGCTCGATCAGAGTATAGTCTAAAAAACTCTTCTTCATCATAATCTTTTGGCGATGATATGAAAGTACTTCCAGACTTCCATGTAAGCACGGCTAACCAGGACTCCCGGGGGAATGGTTGTCCAGTTGTATCTGAAGATGGAGCACTTTGATAAAAGTGGGCTTTCCGGTACATCATCCAAGGTTGCACAATCTTTTCATTGTAATCTAACTTAAACAACTTCATAGACAATGACACGTTTTACATGCTCAAGAATAAAACTATAAGGAAATATTCCTGTTAATGAATGATAATTGGTATAAAATATCTTTATCTATGTCTATCTAATAGTATAAAATTCAGATAGACTAAAATAAAATATCCGTTCTGGTAAGGGGTGATTCCTCTCTTGGTATTAATCTCTGAATGATGAATTTCAGGATTCCCCCTTTTCTTTATCTAGTCTCTAATGCACCTCACAGTTAGCTGTTCACAAAAGTCTGTGTGGAGACAAAAAGGGAAATGAAGCACTTTAAATACTTGAGTGAAAGAAGACAACGTAACACCCATTCCCATCTTTTTGTCTTGTCATTTCATTACAAAGTGCTTTTAAGCAACGTCACAGGATGCTCCTCAAAACACTGTAGAACATCTAAACATTGAAAGTGGAAAACTGTTGAAAACTATTTATGCCCTTTTGAACCAACAATCAGTCCAGGTTTTCAACCTTAAGCAGGAAAATTGCTTCAGGCCTTTTCCCCATCTACAAAATGGGAGTAATGATGCCTTATGCATAAGGCTAATAAGAGAACAATGTAAAGAATATATACAGCCACACCTATGAAAAACACACATGGTGTCAAAATAAGCCAAAGGAAAATCATTTGGGCAAAAATAGAAAGAATCCCAAGTCTGATTTATAGAAAAGATCCCTTTATTAACTTTTGGTCGAGAATATGTTTGTATATTTTCAGAAAACAACTCCAAGACCACATGGGTTCCTGCAACAAAGAGGAACTGACAGGTCTGTTCCAACAGCGAAGACAGTCCAGAGATGGAAAACGCTGACAACACCTTGCCATGCTAGCAGTCAGCATCGCTGTAGGTGGCCCCGGACCAAACCAGAGAGGGTGGAAACTGCATTGCCACCATTTGTCCACCATCCAGATACGATTGCTGACATGTACACATAAGGAACTATTTGACATTGAAACTGGGACTCAGAACAGTTGGACATTGAAACTGAGACTCAAACGTTTTTTGTTCTTATACATTTATTTCCAGTATGCAGATGCAAGAGCTTTTTAAAGAAAAGATTGATAGAGAAGCGTTGAACAAACTGTCAAACTGCTGGGGGAAGGCTGGGGAGGGTGGGGGGAGGAGGCTGTGGGTGATCAACTGAAGAAGGACTTGTGTGCTTGTGTGTGTGCATGTAGGCATAGCCGGTGGATACAGGACACTGGGGCAGATGAGGACGTGTGCTAGGGGGTGGGAGAGGAAAATGGGGGAAGAGGGGAAGACGTATGTACTGCTAGTTGTAGTACTTTAAAGAATTTTTTAAAAGAATAATTTAAAAAAAAAGAATATATACAGCCACACACTGGGTCACATTCTGTATGATTCCTCTTACATGAAATGTCCAGAGTGGGCGGGTCCACAGAGACGGACAGACTGGCGGTCGCACACTGAAGGCCCTGGTTCCACTTTAATCATCAGTGTCTGGTGATGGCTTTTCAGGGCCCCACCCCCCTGGCTTCTCTGCACAGCACGGCTTCCTGCCCTTCCCGCCTGAAAGTCTGTGCCCTCCATTCAGTTATCTCACTTCTGACTAAGCGGTTTCTTTGCTGTTCTGACTAAGCTCTTTCTATCATAAATCTGGGTCTTCAATGTGGATCTTTTCCCTCTATCCCCCGAGAGCCTCATCCAGGCACATAATTTCAATGGCCATTTCTGGATGCATACCTTCTAAAGCTCCCCCTCCCCCTCCCTGACTTCCCTCTCCTGAACCCAGACCTCAGTGTCCACCTCCTACTGAACATCACCCCGAACAGCAGGCGTCAGGCCACCCACACCTGCCGGCAGGTGCCCGGCTTTAGGGTAGGGAGGACTTCTTGGACAATCCAGTGTGGAGTCCTGTCAGCCACAACAGTTATGTCAAGTGCTGTGCCAAGCCTGAGGTAATGGGGCGTAACGGGAACACCCTTAGAAAGAGCCTGGGACACCCAAAACCACAAGTGTGGACACTGGCCTAAGGACTCCACCTGGACATGAATCTGAGGCTGTAAGAACTCGGACCTCTGACCACCCAACGCTGGAGATGGGCTGTCTTCCAGGTCACGCTCAGAGCCCGCCGACTTCCTCTCCACCTGACACCTGCCGCCACTGCAGGCACCTGGCCTGAGACCGAAGCCCGTGTCTCCACCTACAGACACGGCCAGTGACCAGGACTTCACGCCAGACACTTGCTCTGCTTGCTTCTATTGCATAAGCCGCTCTCTCTGTGTGCACCTGCGTGGGACTCGACGGCTTATTGGGAAGTCTCCCCGAATAAAGCTGGCACTGTGGCAAGACTCAGGTGAGTGACTCATTTCGGGGATGCTCCCTTGCTCAGCACACTGGCCCAGAGGAAGCTCTCAGAGCCATGTCCCCAGTGGAACCAGCAACTCCTTGACTCCCCACCTCTGTTCACAGGACTGCTGTTGTTTCAGGTGCAGCGCTGGCTGTTCATGGAAACGGCGGGTAGAGGTAGAGGAGGTAGGGGTAGGGGTAGAGGGTAGAGGTAGGAGGTAGAAAGAGAGAGAGAGGTAGGAGGTAGAAAGAGAGACCAGCTGACATTAAGGAAAACATGGGCGACTGGCTAGCCCACGCCAGGCGGCAGACACAGGCAGCCGGTCCTGCAGATGGGCCAGACCTGCATTCCCAGGGGACGGCAAAGGTCAGAACTGACCAGCCGCTTCTTTTAAAATTGCATTTCCTCATATTTTTTAAACAAACATAAAAACACGCTCTCCGTGACCGCCTAGCGCTTGGAGATTAGAAGAGCTGACCGGCACCCCTTTAGATGGCGCACAGCACCGGCCAGCCGACGCTCCTCTCTGCAGCTACGGAGAGACAGGTACCGCTGACTCAGTGCAGAACAACGGGACCAACGATACCAAGAGAAAGGCCCCTCCTAAAATCCAAAGGGCTTTAGGCTGAGGAAGACAGAAGGCAATTAGGTCGGGATAATGTAGAGGGCTCTTTTCCCTTTTCTATTATTAGTTTTTGTTGCTGTTGTGTTTTGTGGTTTTTTTTTTTAAACTGGTGTGCCCCACGGCAAGAATCTGGAGACTTGTGCATTAGGTAGATGCCCTCATTTTCAAAACGCACAAAAGAGGCAGCTTGTGGAGCAGATTACACAGAAGAGGCCAAAGAGCCCAGGGCTGCGACCAAATGTGAAGGCAGAAGAGGGGGCGGGGGGGGGGGGGTAGCCTGACAGAAGCTGGGTCCATGGGTCCGCATGGAGAAAAGTGCCTGAGACCAGAGACCGGAGACCGGAGACCGGAGACCAGAGACCCGAGCGACCTTGGCAGACCCAGAGGTCCCCAGCGTTGTCCAGGTTCAACCGGAAAGACCCGCGGGTGGAGCAGGCAGAGAAGGCAACCGTGTAGCGGAGTTTGGCAAAGCCCTTCCTCTGAGAGGCTTTGGGATTTCCACTTTGAATCTACCGGCCAGAATTCATGACCAGAAACCTCAGGCAAGAAACAGCGTCAAAGCTGCTAGAACCTTCACTCTTCTTACCAAGCATTTTGGAGGTGCCCGGCCGTGGGCCGCATGGCTGTTTCTGCACTCACACTCTCCTTTAGCCCCCACAAGGATTCGGGGAGACGCGTGCCAAAGCCCCATTTCACAGGTGATCAGACCGGAGGCCCAGGCCAGACAGCGGGTGCCCGGAGCTGGGGGCGTCCAAACCCAGGTGGACGCGGCTGGGAAATCTCCGCTCTTCTGCCCGCTGCCCACACATCCGCTTTGACCTCTCAAAGAAGCAGTCCTACTTATGAGAAATCTGACAGAAAGAGATGCACAAATGGTTTTCAGATCTATGTTTAAATCCCACGGGATTGGGGCAAATCCGGACTCCGGGCCCGCCAGCTGGACCAACTGAAGCTTTCGCCGGACTCTGGCCCTGTTTTAGTCTCCCGAGGTCCACAGTGTTGGCAAATGTTACAATAACTAACTCTGGTTGGGAATTTGGCCCGTTCTGAATGGTTTACTAATACGATTGTCCAAATCCTCCCCAAACCCTTAAGACAGACAAGCGTTGTTATTATTATTATTATTATTATTATTCCCAGCGAGGGGCTAAGCCGGCTGCCCCAGAAGCCAAGGCAGGGTTTGCTTCCAGGTCGCCCACGTTGATAACTCACTGCCTCCAGAAGACCCGGGAGACCCAGGAAGCACCCTGTTGGAGGATGGGGACCCAGGCCAGCCTGCCCCCCCCCCCCCCCCCCCCCCGCTGCATTGCAGACGCAGCTGCCAGAGGGAGCCCTCTCTCCTCTGCACTAGCGCTGAGCCTCAAAATCCATTTTAACCTACTTTTAGGGAAGTTGCAGGAATGGGACAGAGCGGGCACTCCGCAGAAAACCTCTCTGCCAGCCTGTCACCCCTGAGCCCACTCCTCACTGCCCAAGGCAGTGAAGACTCGGGATATCACGTGGCTCACCCAAGGTCACACGTTTGCCATGCGGCGGTGTTGGAACCAGAGCCTCGGTCCCTTCCTGGACCTGCAACCAGGGCACTCTCCCACTCCGAGGTGTTCCTGCTTTACCAGCACTTGCTCTGGAGTTCATCGCACAGAATATAGCCGAAGGGAAGCATGGCATGCATGTCAGCAGGAAAGACGCCTGGCATGGCGATGGCAGAGGGCAAGGGCTGTGCCGAGTGGCGGCACACAACCCACCTCCCCAGACAGTCAGTACATGAAACTACCTAGAACTTGGGGAAAGGGCGTTCCCCAGAGCAAGTCCTCTCAGTCATCGTACCCAGCGCACGGGTCCCCAGCAGCAAGCACTCCCGTGCTCTCGGGACAACGTGCATCTCCAGCGGGAGAACCTGTCTCCTTCCTGCTCTGGGCGCCGGGCACGCCTCGGAGGTCCCCTTTCCGTCTCATTAGCTCATCCAGGGAGTTGTCAGAAACGAATGGGAGTAAAATTTGTGATATGTGCCCTAGCTGGCTTGGCTCAGTGGATAGAGCATCAGCCTGCAAACTGAAGGGTCCCAGGTTCAGTCCCGGTCAAGGGCACATGCCTGGGCTGCGGCTCGATTCCCAGGGGTGGGCTGTGCAGGAGGCAGCCGATCAATGATTCTCTCTCATCACTGATGTTTCTATCTCTCTCTCCTTCTCGCTTCCGCTCTGAAATCAATAAAGAAATATATTTTTTTTAAAAATTTTTAAAAATCTGTGATGATTCTCTCTCATCACTGATGTTTCTATCTCTCTCTCCTTCTCGCTTCCGCTCTGAAATCAATAAAGAAATATATTTTTTAAAAATTTTTTTAAAAATCTGTGATGTGTGATGGAATTTAATTCCACTACTGGATCCTAAAGAAATGGATTTAGTAACAATGAAGGGGCTAATCCTGGGGTGACAGGGAAAAGGAAGTGGAGGGAGAGCCAGGAAGGCTGGCGGGGTGTCACTGGCTGCATCAGCCCCTTTCTTTGAGGGGTGAGGCATGTGGTCTGACCCCAGCATGGGCTGTGAGCGGTGCAGGAGGCAGGCCCGGGGCTCCCCTGAACTCCAGCCTCACCCGTTGCCTGACACGCAGCGCTGGGCAGTCAAGAAGTGCTTTCGGGGGGGGGGAGAGGGGAGCGTGGGCGAGCAGGGACACCTGCTCAGGGGAAGAGCTGGAAGTAAGACAGGTGGGTCCAAGCGGCCAGCTGGCACAGAGCTGCAAGGGCGGCAGCTTGACTTGGAACAAAACTCCATGGGGGCCCGAGGCCCACAGGGCCGGTGAAGGCCGGCAGGAAAGAAGTGGACGATCAGATCGGGCAGTGTGTAGCCACTTCCAGCAGAAGCACGAATCCAACAAGGACAGCGATGTCATCTGCAGCTCTGAGACGAAACCTCTGGGGACCAGATGAAGGGTCAGACCAGGGTGAGAAATGTCTTTTTTTAAAAATATATTTTATTGATTTTTTTACAGAGAGGAAGGGAGAGGGACAGAAAGCCAGAAACATCAATGAGAAAGAAACATCGTTCAGCTGCCTCCTGCACACCCTCTACTGGGGATGTGCCTGCAACCAAGATAGATGCCCTTGACCGAATCAAACCCGGGACCCTTGAGTCCGAAGGCCGATGCTCTATTCACTGAGACATACCAGCTTCGGTGAGAAATGTCTTTTAACGAGGAGTCACTTATCATTAAAGTAATTCACCTGAGAGTGATGTGTAACACCACCTAATTTTAAGTGTGATGGGTGAATGAATTATGGGGGGGGCGAGGGGAGAAAGCTAGGGAGTTTGGAAAAACTACAAAACACGTTACTCTTTTAATGAGGAAGACAAGAAACAGCAATAATGAATAAAATTAATAAACACGTATTTCAAACACACAGAAACCAAAATAGAGACACATGGCGACACGCAGAGGGGACCCGGGTCAGCTGGCCGCCCCGAGGGGCTCAGATGAGCCACACTCCTCTCTGTGAGCCCGTCCTGGGTCGCCTCAAACAACGGTGTCCCCTCCGGCACTCTGCTGTCTCCATTGTACGAGAACTGAAGTGCTCTCCAGTCGAGGGGACTGCTCACATTTACAATTGTCTCTAGCAGCCTAAATGGCATTTAAAATAAGTGCTGTGAATTGATGAAATGACCAATTACGTTAACTACCCATGCCTGGTGTAATCCAAACCAAATCTTACCCCATTATCCTCCAAACTGCGAGGTGACACAGCAGGCCCTCCCGCCAGCGATTCTGCAAGAACCAAAACATACAGGCAGCCCTCGAGTAGGACCCCGAGTACTTCAGTTAATTCTTGCAATTGGTTTTTATGCTGGAAAAAAAACAACAACCGTACCACGTTTCTCCTCAACGGCGCACACCCCGCACAACCGCCAGACAACACTGCCACCGTTGTCACTCTGTCCCACTCATCCCATTATTCCCTCTTCTCCGTGTCCCATTATTCTCTTTAAACATCTCTCCGTGCGTGTGATGTCACCATCCCAAAGTGCCCGAGTCCCTCGTTATCCGCACCTGCCCCGCCACACCCCCCCTGGCTAAGCTCTCGGGATCCTCTGGTGCCCGAGGACTCTCGCTGTGGCCCCTTCTTCCGATGCCTTTTTCCATTTCCAAGGCCCCATCCACCCATTTTTTAAGACTTCACTCAAGTGTCAACACTCCCAAGAAGTGACAGCCCCTCTGCTCTGTCCCCCTGACAAAAACAAGTGGGTCCTCTACACCCTGGGTCCTATCTGCTTCCTTAGCTGCTCTGCTTTGCTGTAGCCTCAGCCCCAGGCCACTCCGCCCAGCGGACTCCCCTGCAGCTGGTTCGGGCAGCTCTGCTCCAATGGGGCCCACAGCCAGGCTGGGCTTCTGCTGGCTGGTCCCTGGGCCTGGGTCACCCCATAGAAGCTTCATCTTCTAACCCCACCTCCCAAAACGGGGCTCTTTAGGGAGCCTTGCTCGCCTGCAAGCCACTCCCTGTGGCTGGAACCGGTTACAGAGTTCTTGCCTATAGTCTGATGTCTAAAAAAATGGCCTCCTGCTTGTTCCAGGGAAAAAGAAGGTATGTGCGCATATTTTAAAAAATATATTTTATTGATTTTTTACAGAGAGGAAGGGAGAGGGATAGAAAGTCAGAAACATCGATGAGAAACATCCATCAGCTGCCTCTTGCACACACCCCCTACTGGGGATGTGCCTGCAACCAAGATACATGCCCTTGACCGGAATCGAACCTGGGACCTTTCAGTCCGCAGGCAGACGCTCTATCCAATGAGCCAACAGGTTCCGGCTGTGCGCATCTTTTTAAAATGTAAGGTACAAAGCTGAGAAAGCAGGCGTTAAGTCAGGGCGTTTTCGTCTACCTGGTAGGGCAGGGCGGCCCCCTCCTTCATACACCGTTACCTTTTTGCAAAACCTTTGCTTGTGGGCGTCAGCAAGTTCTTGATGAGCCAGTACCATCCACCAGAGAACATAGAAATATTAATTAGGATAGTTCAAACAACCTTGTCACAGTAAGTGTCTGGAGAACTCTACAGACAGATCTAGCAAATGAAAAAATAGCATAGAAAAACAAAGTTGACAAATCCCGGCCCACACTCCCAAAGTCTCTCCAAGATCCTTCTGATTTTCACTTGTACAAAGAAATAAATGGGCCGCACCGAATTGGATGTGGCTTCCGTGAGCATCTGACGTGTCACCATTTCACCCTCAATGCCTCCAGTAATTAGGAGGCCTGTGACCCCTTCAGGACGAGAAAAAAGGTCTCCCACCAGACAGACTCACAGCCAAACCGCTCAACCCCAGAAAACTTACCACTGTTTCCCCTCAGCTTTCGCCTGAAACAACCCAAAAGTAAGGTGCTTAGAGCAAATCTGACCGAATGTGAAACTCGATGAATAAAAATCCTGTAAGAAAGTGCTCTAAGTAAATAAAATCCCTTTTCGGAAAATAACGCAAACATCAGTGATATTCACTGCTACAGATCGAGAGGGAAAGTGAGGATCCACAGCCCTTTGAAATTCCCTGGAAGAAAGCCAAAGGCTCATCAAGGTCGATTTCCATATATACCATCTCTAAAGGGGGAACAGAGTAGGTCTTTTAAAATTTGTGTATTAATTTCTGAAAGCGGAGGGAGTTCCCTTTTTTTTTTCTTAAATAATCAGGATGTCTATGGTGGTCATTAAAATTAGCATTACTCAAACCTGCCTGCCTGAATTTCACCCTGCACCAAGCAAAAAGGCCAAGACAGTCTTAGGTTCCCAATTTCACAGGCAATTAGAACGACAATATGTGAGTGCAGGGCCCGTAACACAATGACGAACATGTGACATCATTCAAAACTGTTTGAGCTACTCCAGAAACCCGAAGATAAACTTTTCTTCGCCACGTTTACATTCACCCACATGGCCAGTCCTCGGTGTGTACGTTTAAGGAGAAGAGGCTTACAACCACCAAATAGGTCTAAACCAACCAGCATGCACTGGAATGCCTCACCGTAAGCCCAGTACGGTTCTAACCCTCTTGGTCCAACCAAATCCCCACCTGATTTTGGCCCATTGTACCACTCTGTCACCTGGCCAGTCAACAGAGGCTGGTGGCCTGAGGAGCCAGCCAACGCCAGCTGATGTACAGAGCAGATATCCAAACCGCAATCACCCAAAACTACTTCCGGAATGTTTTCAGCATGCATCTTATTGCTATTTTAAACCATTTGTTCTTCTTTAACTTTGGCTATTTCCAAAGAAACTTAATTGCAAAAGTAGAGGTGAAAGACAGTTTGAATTCCGCGAGCACGCTGCATAGGATCTTGGGCACGGCAGCTGACGTGGGCTGGACAGCAGGAAGGATGTCCCCCCCGCAAATGATGCTTGCAGGGCCAAGGGGGAGGCGTCTGACCTCTGAGCCTCAGAACTAACCACAGTCACCCATCCAGGCACATGTGGATGTTGGGGGTCAGCCAGGAAGACGTGGCCCTCCGTGGTGAACAAAGTGCCAACAGACACCCAAAACGTCCGGAGCAGTGGAAATCCGCAGCGGGGTTTGTTTTGGCGAGCCTGCTTGACGCTATTATCACATCCTAACGGCCGCGTGATTCCAAGTTCACCGAGGCAAGCCAAACCCGTCTAGAACGGGACCAGTAACAACAGACCCAAAGGAGCAGTCCTGGTTTCAGACTGGCGATTCACAGCGACCAGAGATGTGAGCAGGAAGAAATGACAGACCCGACCCGTAGCAGTCACGTCTCCAGTGCCCACGCCTCAGCAGGACAGAGCTCTGCTGGCTGGCACCAGAAGAGACGGAGGGGAAAGGGGAGGGGAATGGCTGCTTGTAGAGACTTACCTTGTAGAAGGGCTCCATTTCTCTTGAAGAAGGTGCTGCCCGGCCAAATGGGTGGACCTGATGTGCTGAAACAGAGAGAGGGCAGCGTAAGGATGGGCTCCTTTACACTCACTCAGCTATACTCTGAGCAACCCGTGCTCTGAACGTGTCACTCAAAACGCTTTCCCAATTACGTATTACTGGAGGCCTGGTGCATGAATTCGTGCTCGGGTTCGGTCATTCGGCCTGGCTGGCCTATCGGGGAGACTGCCCAGCCAGGGGCGGGGACCCCAGGAAGTTAGCCCGCTGGCCCCCCTGATCAAGGCTTATGGGGGGGGCAGTTGGCATGGGGGAGAGGGGGAAGGTGCTGTGGGAGGTTGGTCAGCCAGAGGGAGGGGCTGCAGGAGGTTGACTGGGGGAGTGCACTGACCACCAGGGGGCAGTTCCTGTGTTGAGGGGCAGTGCCCTCTGGTGGTCAGTGTACATCATAGCGACTGGTCGTTCCTGTCATTCGGTCTTAATGGTCGCTTAGGCTTTGATATAAATAAACGTATAACCTCTAAAAATGCAACTTTAAATACCATTACTTTTGTTTTATGATGAATGGGCTTCATCTCTCACAGTGCAGAAACAGTCCGTGTAGAACTGGGGTTCCCATCTGGACCCTAATCCCTTCTGGGCATTGGAATTATTTGCAGATAAACAAAATGGCAAATTCACACAGTTCAATGCCATAGCTTGTAACTTCTGCTTCCTTGTTCTTGGTTTTGTGATTGTACGTGGCAAAGAGCTTCTACCCCTGCCTGAGGCCAGGTGGGTTTTCCCAACACTTCCCGGTGCCACCTGCCTGTTTATAAATGCAAACCTGCCTCTCTTAGCTTTTCTACCGTCAAATCCTTAATATACAGACATGACCTTGATCGACTCTCTCCCTCCCCTACCTTCTTGCTTCGCATCCTGTTTTCAATTTCTTGGCTTAAAATGTTGCACTCCATCCCCTATAATACATTTTTCAAATGTCACCACCCACAGTCTGGTAACAAGAGAGGCAAGAAAATAAGGAAGATCAATATATCACAAAGACACTTTACTGCATTTATAGACAAGCATTTTCACTGTTTTAAAATACCCAGTGAAAAACTTTATAACCGAGCCTGCCTGAGTGAAATATCCTTGGAGAGGAAAGCAGGTTATTCTAAATCAAGCAATGAATGTTAGAAAGCACTTAGCAAAACACACACACACACACACACACACACACACACACACAGCCCAAGAGGCAGCATGAGCTACTTTCACCAAAATACTCCATGGCAAACGATACTGGTTTACACATCATCAATCACCTTTCAACACTGAAAAAATAAAAAAGTTGGTCCGAATAACACGTGTAAATTGGACAGATGGACGGATGCACGCAGGGACAGTAAGAAATCTGAAGGGCTCTACGACAGATGACGGCTCCACTGACATCCAGGGCCCCCAGTGACGTAATGCTGTTAACAAGAGGAGGAATGCCGGGGCACGTGCTGCTGGGGGACACGTCATTACCAAGGTACAAACAGCGTCACAGGTCCACGGACACGGTCCATAATGGGGAAGTAGAAGGAAGGAAAGACCGACGGTGCAAGAATACTGTTCAACAGCAGACGATGTCAGGTGTGCTGGAAAACACGCTGTGGCCTGCGATGTACGCAAACCTTTTGTTTTACTGTGTTTTGGATCCACTGAGTTCAGACTGAGCAGGAATAACCCATATCTGCAATGGCTTTTCCTGCAACCCTGATTCCCCCCCCCCCCCCCCTCCCGGCTCTGGCTCTGGTGGCCTCTGGGGGCCAGGGGTTGCCCAGGGCAACAGCAGATGTGGCTGGGGTCACAGGGCTGTGGGATGATGGCAGCAAGCTGATTTCTCTTCTGTCTCATTCCTGGCCTATTCCGTTCAGAGACTTTGCAGCTCAAAGTTGAATGAAGAATAATATGCACTAAAAGGCTTAAGATTATCTTTTAACAACCTCAGCCAGCTCCTGGGATTTCACCATCAGAAAGCAGGAAGCAGCAAGCTGGCTGTTGCCAATACTCAATCACCTGATTTCTAAAGATATTTAAAAACTGAGGACTTCATTATAGAGGAGCTGGTGCTTCAAGAGAATTCAGTAATTGAGTATTACTGCAGGAGCCTGAATATCTCGCTTACCGCCATCCAAATCTCCTCTGGATCCTGACCCGGATTTGGCTGAGAACCGAGTAGATGCCAGTGATGGGGTAAATGGGGAAGTGAGGGCGGGTAAACCCAGTGGTTTAGATAAGGAAAATTCTCTATACCATAGAAATCTACTTAAAGGTTTCTACAACATCCTTTTAACGTAGCTAAGTCTCCGATCACTATTCCTGCTGCCCGGCTGTGTGGTCAGTGAAATCTACAGCTGAGTAATAGAGAGAGATCAGACTGGCCATCCACCTGCTCTGGCCTGACCCCCACATGACTGATGAATTCACCTGTGGTCTTTCTAGCTCAAGGTAAACTGGTTCACATCACTCTCATTACAAAGCTTTGGGGTTCACTGGCCCCATATTCTATTCTATTCTATTCTTTTTTTTTTTTTTTAGATGGTCCCTCAAAACGACATAATTTTACTGTTAGCAGATTCAAGGATGTACTAACTGCTTACTGAGAACGGTGCCGGGTGTTAAAGATGCAGGAAGTGAAGGAGGAGGGTTTAAAGGCACCTTTTATGGCCTCCAGGAGTTTTACTGACATACTTACCTAGCTCCAACCTCCTAGGATTCGAAGGGACAGGAAATGCCCCTAGAAAGGTCAGTGGCTACAGTCCCTGTAGCTGCAGGTTGGAGAGGCTGCAAGCTGATATTTTTCCCCTGGTGTGGAGCTGTTTCTGGTTCTCTGGACTTCAAAGTTCAAAGTAAGCTTAACATGATATGAAATTCCTTAAAAGTGTGTGTCAACCCCAGTAATTCAGAGAAGGCGCTGCTGGTCAAGGTGTTTGTGGGAGAAGCTGAGTCACCCTGGAAACCACCCATTCATGTGGCACACCGAGAGAGGAGGTGGGGACTCTCCACTCGGTACTGGGTGCCGGTCCCTGCCGGGACTTCTCTAATCGACCTCTCCAATCTACCAAAGTGGGCGTTCATTACCATACAATGGTGCTCGTGTTACTTAAGCTGGGACAGCAAATTACTGTTCCCAGAGTAAGGCACCAACACTTTTCCGGGGAACCCTCCAAACCTGTGGGAGGGTGGGCAGGCAGGAAGCAGCTTCCTCCTATAGACAAGAAGATAGAGGGCCTGGGAGGGGAACGGAATCACCCAAGTCATCTAGTGAGCAGCCCACGACCAGTCCAGGGCCTGCGGGGCCAGCCCACTGTCCCGACACAAACGCACCCCCGGGCTGCCTTCATTCCTCACCCCCGGGCTTTCCTCTTCCGGTCTCCCCCGCCCCCCGGCCCCCCAACCCCTAGCCATCCCTCCGCCTGGAAGAAGGTTGGTTGTACACGGATTTCACTGAGACTCTCTCTAAGGCTGCCTAGGCAGTGTGGCTCAGTGGTCGAGCATCGACCCATACACCACGAGGTCAGGGTGCAACTCCCAGTCAGGGCACATGCCCGGGTTGTGGGATCGAGCCCCAGCAGGGGGCATGCAGGAGGTAGTGAGTGGATCAATGATTCTCTACCATCACTGAATCACTGATGTTTCTCGGTTTCTCTCTCTCCCCCCCCCCCTTCTTCCCTCCTTGAAATCAATAAAAACATTAAAAAAATCTCTCTGAGGCCACATCACACACTAGAAAAAGCAGTCGGGCTAACCATGTGTGAAATGTGGCACTGGGCTCCTCTTAGCACAAACAACACAACTCGGGCCACACATGTCTCATTTCAATGAGGTGCCAACAAAACTCCATGGCCTTTGGCAGCTATAAGCCAAACCTGCTTTGTGACAAAGGCAGCCAGCCACCAGGACCAGAGGGCCTCGGCTGCCGGGAAGGCATCTGTGAACTGGCATTGAGAGCATTGATCCACCGGGTCATTGAGACCAGAGCGAGGCCTGCAAATCCCAAGAGACGAGCGTATCAGCCTGAACAGTAAGCCCAGTGATGCCAGAGACTCACAGTCCACCATCGTGTCCTGGGCCCCACACTCTCGACTGCACGGCTTTGAACTCCCAATGGGACCCCTAAGGTGGCTCTTGGCATAATGATGGGATCGGTCACGTGTTTTCTCTACACCCGCGAGCTTTCTCACCATGGAGAGAACTGGCTGGCCTGTAACCAAGACCCTGGGTGGCTCTGGCACAACCCACATCTGTATACTCTCCAGCCTAGAGTTTCTCTAAGCCTAATGAAAAGCAAATTCAGGCCCTGGCCAGTTTGGCTCAGTGGACCGAGCATCGGCCTGGGTTCGATTCTGGTCAAGGGCTCAATCCCCAGTAGGGGACATGCAGGAGGCAGCCGGCCAACAATTCTTTCATATTGATGTTTCTATCTCTTTCTCTCTCTTCCTTCCTCTCTGAAATCAATTTAAAAAAATATTTTTTGAAAAAAAAGCAAATTAAGTACTTTTTTTCTTAAGCTGGCAAATGTGAACAGGTATATCTAAAAGGAAGAACAGGATACAACATGGATGGACCTCAAGGACACTGCGCTAAGTAAAATAAGCCAGGCACAAAAGGCCAAATCCTACATACATGTTTCCACTTCCATGAGGTCCCTGGAGGAGCCAGGCTCACAGAGACAGAAAGTAAAATGGTGGCTTCCAGAGACCGGAGGGAGGGGAAGTCACTGTTTAATGGGTTCAGCGCTTCAGTTTTGCGAGGAACTGGCTGCAAAGCGATGTGCATATGCTTAATGCTACTGATCCCTACAATGGTTAACTGTCAAATGGTTAAGATGATGTGTTTTTTATGGTGCATGTATTTACCACAACAAAACATTTTTTTAAATATGGTTATTTTCATTGATTTCAGAGAGAGGAAGGGAGAGGTAGAGAGAGAGAGAGAGAGAGAGAGAGAGAGAGAGAGAGAGAGAGAGAGAGAAATGAATACACCCTGTACTGAGGATGGAGGGCCCGGACTGGGAATCAAACCTTGACATCCTGGTTCACAGGTTGCCGCTCCACCACACGGGGCCACATCAGCTGGGCTAAACACTTGTTAAGCTATAAAATAAGGGAACAATTAATATAAGACAGATTCTAAAGAGTCGGGGCACTGAAGGACTGACCCCGGCGCCGTAGTTCGGAATGGCCCCTGCAGTCGGCCCTGCTGCTAGAATGGTCCAAAGCGCACACACACTGAGACACAGAAAGCCCAGCCTGACCGGGAAAGGGGACCCAGCGCGACCAGCCACCCTGACCTGGTGGGTACAGAGGCCAGAGCTTGCTCGCTAAGCTTCAGGCAACTGAGCACATTCCTGTCACGTACACTGAAAACTGTGAAGGCCATCCCCTTAGATATTGCGACTTCACCATCAGACGGTGTTTCCCCAAAGCAGCTGTAACGAAGGGGGAATTCCTCAGAAAGTATTAGGAATTCTCTTGCTTTGATCCTAACTGTGGATTAACGACCAGGAAATGAGAGAAAAACAAATAGGGCCTATGCCACCACACACCGACCCAGCCTCTTGGGGGGCGGGGTGGGAGCAGGGTGGGACGCAAGTCCTAGAAGTTTGGAATTTAGGAATCGGCAGTCTGATAGAGTTTCACAAAATATCATTCATAATGTGAGAAGCATCACTAAAGAGTTCAGAAGCTGAGAGGCATTCACAATTCTCAGGGACGTTTCATAAAACTTCTCAAGAACAAACCCGGAGTGCGTGCGGGCGCTGTTGAAGGCAGGCAGGCAGACTTGAGCAGAGCTGGGACGGGGGGCCAGGTACAGGAGGTCACCAGGACGGAAAGCCCCAGGTGCCAGCCAAGGACACTCAGATGTAGGGTGAGACCCCGCCCCCAGCATGTCGCTGGTCCTGAGGTTCGGACTCCTGACCTTTCCTCCCTAGAGACAGCATCCAGGCCTCAGTGGTAGCTGAGCTCCAGGCCCACAGAAGCCACCAAACCAGCCAGGGCTGCCGTCCGGACCAGCTGCCGGGAGCAGTGACCCCGGCCCTGGTGCCCCCAGTCAGTCCGAGGAGACCCCCCCCAAAGGACACCCTGGAAGGCTATTGACTATTCTATTAAGCTCTTCCCCTGGGACCGCCCCGAAAATCTCCGCCCAAAAAGCCTTAGGATGGAGGACCCAGTGGGCTCTCCCTCCGGGACCACGCCCGTGCCCCCCCCCCCGCCCCCCTCACCCCCCCCCCCAGGCAGAGAACCATTAGCTTCCTCACTCCCAAGCTCCAAGGCTATGCCCATTTCTCCTAGGAATTCCTTCTTCTCCCCTGCGGCTCACCCAGGAAATGTTCTCTTACAGTTTGGGTCTGAACTCTCAATTCTTTCCTGGCCGGAACCCAAGGACGGAGGTTACTGACCCCAGGTTTGGTCTGACCCACCGGTTAGACACCTGGGGCCCTTCCTGCCGCCTGCAACAGCCTTACAGTCCCCTCCCCACCTGGGCTCACACGCTTTTATCTTCTGATTACATGAAGTTTCTGTAACTTCAGACATTCTCTCTTTAAAATCCTTTCAAATTTTAGCCTCAAAATAGCCATCTAGACTGGTTCTCCCACTCCCACTCCCAATCTCTGTTCTGAACATTCTGCTAGCTCTTCGTCCAGCCTTGACCCCACAACTAGAGGCACTCCTAGAGCGTTAGCCTCTCTTCTTTTCTACTCGATACTCCTTTCCTAGGGGGGTTCGTGAACTCATGGAAAACCTAGCCTGAATTTTGTGTCTGGCTGACCTTGTCTCCAGACTCTGGGAGGTATCTGGCTGCATAATTATAAGAATAAACAAGTCATCTTTTCTGTCAAAGAACAGTTTAGACAGCCGCCATTTTGGATCGTGTGACTTGGTAGCCCCCTTGTTGGCCGCATGGCTTGTGGCTCCCCTGGGGGCCGCCATCTTGAAATCGCAAAGGCCAACCCCTACCTTTGAATTCGCCAATCGCCAAAGACTGTATGCCTGAGCTCCAATCAAGAGCAGAGGACAGGTCACCATCAGGGATCATAAAGCCAGCAGCCCGCCTGCTCGGTGTGCACTGGCTTCCAGACCATGTGCCTGCACCCTTTTACAGAGAAGTAAATATGTTTGCCTTGCTGCCTGGCTCCCGAGTGTTTTGTATTCTACCAGAACCCCTGACTTTGGGAGCTCACCTTATTTCTAACATCCTGACCTACCACATGACAGTCATACCCTGCACCCACCTTAAACTTGGCTGAGAGTTCGCAGCACACACGAGAGGGCTGACATTAATCGACTAAATCATTTTATGAAACAGCTATCTGCGTATCATAAGACAGAATTTTTTCAAACACTAAGGATTAGAAAAACACATCATAGAGATATATGTCTCTTAGAATGGAACTAGGCTATATAGACTAACAGTTCTTCACTATCATCAGCTGGGATAAAAAGTGGAAAATCTTTAAAACAGGAACCAAAATTATAAATCTCATCATTGATGGTAAGTAAGAGCTTAGGTAATTTGGATTACTCTCTTCTGTGATTTCTTGATTACTTAGGAATATATAAATAACTAGATAAGTACATGTATATTTTTGATAATATGGAATGCATGTTTGGGTGTGCTGAAAAAATCCTGCTGGAAGCCTCTGCTACAATTTTAGATGCATCCAGCTCACGCTACATCTTAAGCACAGATGCAAAGGTGTTTATCATTATCTTTGTGCTACAGTTTCTAATTTTACATATGAAAACCAAGGCATCATTCAGCATAAAGTACATTATTTGCATGATATATTTGCATTTGTAAAACACCCACATTTACTTTTACTGCCTAATGGGCCCGATTAAAATGGGCCACTCTCTATAAATGGAGCACACTGGTTCCCAACTCAATGGTGCTGATAAGAAAACGGCTCCTTTTAGATGCAAATGATGCAAATGAACCGACGAGTCACAATTAAAATGGTGGAATGGAGGAGAGCAGAGCAGCTGTTCCAGGAGCCATGCATCCAGGGCCAATCTGGTTCTGGGGGAATATCCCACCAGCCTGGGACTTCCCAGAGGACATCTGTCCAGAAGCCAAGGGGACTGAGTGAACTTTTCCAAAATATCATAAAACAGGATTATGGCTGGAAGAGGGCGGGAGAAAGCCAGAATCTGGGCTGACTGTGCAACTGTGGCCCATCAGCCTCCTCAAGGCCACAGGGCCAAACCTTGACTGGGCTGGTTCCAAAGACACAATTGGAGCAGAAGGGAGGATTGTGTTTGTAAAGCTCACAGAGGAAAGACACCTATATGAGGAGTGAAGCAGCTGAGACATTCCCTTGAAATAGTGCCTTTGCTATGGAAAACAGTAGGGTGATTCCTCAAAAAACTGCACGTAGGATTACCGTATGATCCAGTGGTTCCTATTCTGGGTGTACACCCAAAAGAACTAAAATCAGGAACTTCGAGATAACCTGGCCTGTGTGGCTTAGTTGGTTCAGCATCATCCAGGAGGTCCAGGTTGGATTCCCACTCAGGGAACATGCCCGGAGTTAAGGGCATGATCCCCAATAGGAGGCGTGCAGGAGACAGCTGATATTTTCTCTCTCTCCCCCCTCTCCTTTCTCTGAAATCAATACACACACACACACACTTTAGAGGCCCAGTGCACAAAATTCGTGCACAGGGGTGTGTGTACCTTCTCCAATCTTGGACATCCCTTTCACAATCCAGGACTGCTGGCTCCCAACTGCTTGCCTGCCTGCCCTCCTGATTGCCCCTAACCACTTCTGCCTGACAGCTTGATTGATGTCTAACTGCTCCCCTGCCAGCCTGTTTGCCCCCAACTTCCCTCCTCTGCTGGCCTGGTCACCCCTAACTGCTCTCCCCTGCAGGCTTAATGGCCCCCAACTGCCCTCCCTTGCAGGCCTGGCCCCTCCCAACTGCCTTCCCCTGCTAACCACATTGTGGTGATCATCTTGTGTCCACATGGGAGCAGCCATCTTGTGTGTTGGAGTGATGGTCAATCTGCATATTATTCTTTTATTAGATAGGATAAAGGCCTGGTGCATGGTTGGGGGCCAGCTGGTTTGCCCTGAAAGGTGTCCCGGATCAGAGTGGGGGTGCCCTTAGGGCATGGGGCAACCTGGGTGAGGAGCCTGTGGTGGTTTGCAGGCTGGCCACACCCCCAGCAACCCAAGCAGAGACCCTGATATCTGGGATTTATCTATCTTCTATAATTGAAAAACTTTGTAGCCTTCAGTGGAGGCCTGGGCCTGCCAGGGTATGAGGGAAGCTTGACTTCCTCCATTGCCAGGGAAACCTAAGCCTCCTGCTCACAGCCATCTCGGTTGGGTTAATTTGCATACTCCTGATTGATTGGCATAGCAGAGGTACGGTCAATTTGCATGTTTCTCTTTTATTAATGTAGATATTTAAAAACAGACAGCTTTAGAAGGAAACACCTTTTGAGTGAAAATATCATTTCGCCTTGGTCTCAATGGCAGGTTTCATAAATCTTTGGGCCATCCCCCATCACCAAGAGGCAGGTGTACGCCACACACGTACACCACCTCGTATCCCAAGATGGAACATCGTTTTGCGGCTGCGACAACAACCACACACCACCTGATACAGACAATGCCAAAACTGTCACCTCTCTCGATTTCGCTGAACTAATAGGACTTTCAGAGAAAAATTTCAGCAATGTAGACAAAGGTTATTATTTAGGACCTATTTATTTAGCCTTCAGGCTGGCAGAGATAAAGTTTTGACAAGTCCGTTTCCTGGTACTTCCTGTAAACTAAAAACCAGTCAGACAGGAAAAGGACCTATTTGCGGGAAAACTGCGAATTACCTGGGTGATTCATTTCCCCATTCTGAGCATCAGCCCCATCCCATACCCTAGCATGATGGCGAGAGAAATAAATGCTGATTCTGAAAAGCTGACACTGTAGAGCTGGACACCTGTCTAAACTTTACATCAAGGGCAGCAAATCCAGGCTCAAGTTGTATGCAACAGCACAGAAGTTGTTTATTTTTGTTTGTTTTTTTAATCCTCACTTGGTATATGTTTTATTGATTTTAGAGAGAAAAGGAGAAGGGAGAGAAAGGGGGATGAAGAAGGGGAGAGGAAGAGAGAAAAAGAGAGGGAGAGAGAGAAAAAGAGAGAGAGAGAGAGAGAGAGAGAGAGACAGAGAGAAACATTGATTGGTTGCCTTCCATACATACCCTGACCAAGATCAAACCCAAAACCTAGATATGTGCTCTGACTGGGACTCAAACTTGCAACCTTTTTCTTTCTTGGTGTAGGGCAGTGGTCAGCAAACTGCGGCTCTCAAGCCACATGCGGCTCTTCGGCCCCTTGAATGTGGCTCTTCCACAAAATATTACGGCCTGGATGAGTCTATTTTGAAGAAGTGGCATTAGAAGAAGTTCAAGTTTAAAAAATTTGGCTCTCAAAAGAAATTTCAATCGTTGTACTGTTGATATGTGGCTCTGTTGACTAATGAGTTTGCCGACCACTGCTGTAAGGGGTAATGCACCAACCACGGGAGCCTCCCAGCCAAGGCCCAACATTTACTTTTTTATGAGACGTGTTTCCTATGGTTTACCGGATCTATTTATGGTTGGTTTTGAAGTGACAAAAAAAGCAAATTTTCCATTTCCAGAAAGTAATCTCTGATGTCTGCCAAGGCAACAAATATTGTCACTGGCACCAGCACCTACATCATGTCTTTGTCCTGATACTTGGGACTGAACATAAAGAGCTGGCCCCACCCCCGATGACACTCCACCCCTTCCTCTCCCCACCACTCCCCTCATCACCTGTACCAAAGGCCGCTGCCTGCCTCTATCTTGCTCCTGGTCTCAAATGACCCCATATATACCCTGTGCCTGCTCAGGAGAAGCAAGGAGGAAATGGTGGGGAACACCAAACGTGCAGGAAAACGGTTAACTGTGAAACTGGGCCCAAGCCATGAACGGAGGACTCTGACATGCCTAAACTTCACAGCCGCTGGATTCTTCTAGAAGACTTACAGAAACAGTAGCTCCTATCCTGAAAGGAAAATGAAGCCAATAATGTTGCTAAACTTCCTGGACAGGATTAAATGCAAAGAGAAACGTCATAGCAATCAAGCAACATTATTTCTGAGCAGTGGTTTTTGACACGCGGTGTGCAAAAATTGTCTGGTCCGAGATGAGACATTTTAGAACACCTTCCCGGGTGTAAACGGTCAGGGTAGGTATGTGAGGCTGTTTGTTCTGCTTCGTTCTGTTCTCACGTCCGTTTCTAGGGCACATAGCTGAAGCTTTAAGCCCATCCAGGAAAACCTTAGCTTCCTGAGACTTCCGGGGGAACCTGCCTCCTGGGGCCCGGCTGTTCCACTCACACCCTCCGGGACAGGGCTGGCCAGCTAAGAGCTCCTAAAGGACAGTCCCCTCCCCTTGCCTGCAGGGCCCAACACTCAGGGGGGCTTGAGGAGGTCTTCCCAGCACACTGCCTCTGCTCCTTCCAGCCACCCCGCCCCTCCCCAAAGGCAACGCTGCCATCCAGGCCTGGGACTGCTGTCGGGCCTCGGCCTTTCCTGGGGAGACCGAGGTTTAGGGCTTTGCTTACTACGCTTGCATTAAACCGTGACCATTTCATATCTGACTAGGCACCGCCTTTCCCGAGCTCCTCTGTGATCTTTGTTCAGAACCACTCCCTGGCTTCCTGGGGCCTGTGCCATTTCCAAGTTCCTGCGCTCTAAGCAACAGCTCACCTGGCTTCAGCTTCACCCCCCGGCCACCCCTAGTCTCGTCTGGCCAACCCATGTTGTTCATGGGCCCCTAGACACAGCCTCTTCCTCTGTCTTCACTCGCTGGGCTGCCTCAGTGGGAACCCTTCCTTCCTCTCCTCTCTCCTCTCTTTGCAACCTCAAGCATTTTATTTTGTACAAGTCTGCTCCTTCTTCCCACCTCCTGCAGCGCCCACAGCAGAGCTTCCCTGTGCTGTGACCCTCATAGGCATCACTCTGTTCTGTGCTGACATGAGACACCCTGATTATGTGGCCAGACTGTCGGCTCTCAGAGGACCACAGTCAGTCCTATTGAAGCTCTCAGCGGCTGGCATGGAGCAGGCGGCCAGGAACAATCCACAGAAAACAACAACAGTGGCCTTATCAAGAGGTCACTCTCCTGCTGACCTGATGGCCCATAAAGAGCCGCATCAGGGTCCTCGCGTTGCAGCTCAGAACACCTCACTCCGAAAGGTGACATCACGGGGGTCCTGCACCAGCAGCGACTCAGGCCCCTCCCACTGCACCAGGAAGTTTATACAACCCACCTCTCACTTCCTGTTGTCTCTGGAGTTCGGTGGTCTACAGGAAAGGGAAGTTTCCTGGACGCTTCTGAGCCTCTGAACATTCCCTCCTTTTCACAACGGACACCCAAAGGCAGCCCTATGGCTCGCTATTATCCGTGATCGAGTTGATCCCGAGCGGTGCCGGGCTCGGAGCAGGCACGAGAGGCCCGCGTAACTTTGAAGAAGGGATTTACACGCCCCTTTGTCTCCCGCACAAATGGACCCGAAAGCGGCAGCCGGGCATAAATGATCCTTTCTTTCCACTGTTTACACTTGAAAGCGGCCGTGTTCGGCTCCTCGCGGTGATCGCTCCGCTAAAAATAGCTTTGATGCTGTCACATGCAAACTCGAGCAGAACCTGAAAGCGGCTCCCCTTTCAGTGCCGAGCCTGTTCGACTTGAAGAGAGAGCGGCAGCTGTTAACACACTCCAGCGTGCTCACACGAAGCCAAAGGAGCTCGGCGCGGAGTTTTAAAGAAAGGCGCTGAAAGGGGCAGAGATGGGTTTGCTGCCTCTGGTGACAATGCTTGCTGCCCGGGGAAGAACAGGGAGCCTGGCCGGGGGGGGGGGGGGGGGGGGGGGGGGGTGGCGGGGAGAAAAGAGGCAAAGAAAATGGTAATACAGAAAAGGGGATTTCGTTTTTTAACTTGTTCAGAACCATCTAAGAGCTGTCTTTAGAAATCAAAGAAACGAAGAATGAAATAGATGCAGCATCTTGGCCGTTCCCTTGGTGCCTTCTATCCGTTCACTGGGCAGATGGACCCCTGGGGTGTCTTCTGAGAACCAGACCTAATCCACGAAATCGCAGAGCCTGGGGCTTGGAAGACACAGGAAACCGGGACTTTCATCCCAGCTCCTTCTGGCCCAAGGGACCCGCCGGGTCTCTCTTGCGCACAAGGGATGCGGCTGAAGTGACCAAACGCGTGCGCAAGTGCCCGATGGCGTGTACGCCCCCTTCGTGAGCAACAGCGCCCTTCAGAAACGTGCAGCCGGGAGGGGCAGTGCCGACAGCGCTCTGGGTTCCAGTGCAGTTTCATTAAAAACAGCCAGCCAAATAAACAGTGGTTTTTCTTCTTAACTCTGTGTGTCCAAAGGATGGCTCACACCGCGTTTGCTGACGGGGTGAGAATGAATTGGATGAGGTTCTGTCCTAGAAAACTTGCACAGAGCCTGGCTGAGCAGGAGGAGGAGAGAGAGAGGAGGTGGTCGCGCGGCCTTGGGAGCATTCGGCCTCGGAGAGACGGAACCAGCATCCTCGCGCGGGGACAGTTCTGAGAGAGGTCTGCATACACTTCACAACCCGCCACTCAAAATCCTGTTTCTTTTCTTCGGACCTTGAGAAAAACGGTGCCTCCGTGACATCACCATCCCGTCCCCTGGGCTGCGCTGCCTCGAGCAGACGCATGTGACTCTCGCACAGGAACGCACAGGCACCCGAAAGCCCCCCGTAAACCTCACCCGCGCGGCGAGGTCAGATCAGTGCAGGGATGGACCGCCTAAGTTCTATCTATTCGAACAACAGACCAGACTTTATATACTGCGACACCTTTAACACTCATTTTTTTTTGTTAACAAGACAAAAGAATTTACAGTTACTGCCAAGGGCTTGCTGGCAGCTAATGCCGCGATTAGCCGTTGCCTGGCAACAGTCAAGCATGCTTCCTCCCGAATCAGGAAGAGTCACCGCTAAATCTAGACCAATTACAAAATGGGCCAAATATCCAAAGCTTCATATTTATTAAGGATTGGGGGGGGGGGGGGCATCCTAATAAGAGTGATTCCTATTCAACCGATTGAGCTGAATGCATATAGCGTCTCTGTTGCCGTTTCATTGTCACACATTATGCAGATCATTTGAGGAAAACTAGATGTTTGGGCAACTTTTGTCATTTCCCTAAATAGTGTACTGAACAAAACCAAGAGCTTACATTTTGTAGAAGTGTGTCTTTTGCCTCCTTCTCTGAAATAAGGATGAAGAGGAGCACCAGTGTCGCCTAAGCCTCTTAAGAGAGAGGTATTTGCAAAGAAATCCTGAGACCATCGCAACCATTTTCACAACTCTTACAGAAAAGCTCAACTGCTACATACACTCTCCAGCTTCTGCCTTGACTGCATTCCCAGCTGCCTCTATCTGAACAGTCACTCAGAATCCACTGGGTGGAGAATGAGTGCAGAATTTTCCAGCACCCATGAGGCTGACCTCCCTGCTACCAAGTGGTGGCGACAGTCCTGAGCACTCCAAGTTCTAAAAGTCTGAGGCCCACCCAGAGGGGAGGCTGAAGGAGCAGGGGACAACAGGAACACACACACACACACACACACACCCCATTTGGCCCCCTTTCATATGTCAAGTAGGAATATGCTCTCCCAAAAGACACTTTACACAGGTAGAGTAAGAACCTGGCCAAACTATACTGACCCCGCAGAGATAAGAACTTCTGTATTTTTAAGTGGTTGAAATAAAAAATTAAAAAAATCAAGAGAAAATATTTCAAGACGTGAAAATTATAGAAAATCTAATCCCAGGGTTCATAAATACAATCTTATTAGGATCCAAAAATGCTCCTTTGTTTATGGATATGTCTGTTTCATGCTAAATATTTAGTATTAGTGGCCTGGTGCACAGATTCGTGCACACTGAAAGGAAATTAATTAGAAGAAATATTTTAATATTGCTATTCCCCATTTCTCTATAATAGAAGTGTCAGATAGTAAAATATATATGAAAATAATATATAAATTAATAAATAAACAATAACAACATATAACTAACATGATATAACAAAAACATGACAAAAACAAAAACATATAAAAACAAAAACAAGATATAAAAATATTGATAAAAACAATGACTGATAAATTGATTAAACTTATTCTAATATCTCCTTGTATACCACATCAAGAGTAAAAACACTTTCAGGGTGCTTGACTAATTCCCCTTGTGAGGACGCATTTACAACTGTAACTGTAATATCACACACTCTTAGAACTTGAGAGAAAGCGACATATAACTGACCATGTCTGAAAACGGGTTCCGGCAGTACTGGCCAGCTGGACGGTGGGTCACTTAGCCTTTTATATATATATGTATGTGTGTGTGTGTGTGTGTGTGTGTGTGTGTGTGTGTGTATATATATATATATATATATATATATATATATATTGGCCCTTTACAACAAAAGTCTACAAATCTCTGGAGTGGAATAACGACCAGTGATGTTTTTGTTCTTGAAAAAGCAATGGATTTGGGATTAACTTTAAACATGGCCACAACAAAAGCAAAGGAGACACTTCCCACCAAACAACCTTGAGTCTGGGCTGTTTGGCGAACGCACTAGCAAAATCTCCAGAAAACAGTCCCCGTGGGATGCTAATTTAATTGGTATTCAATTTAATAATCAGTACTTGGAATCTTCCGGATTTCAGCTAAGCAATCCTTCCTCCCCCTGCGCGCACGCCTTTCTCCTCTCTCTCCCCTCTCTCTCTTCCCATCCTGGAACTGTTTCTATTAGATTGTTTCTCCTCTATCCTGTCATTAGCAGGACAATCTGAGAAACTTATCTCACCACTCTGTAAATCTGCAGCATTTTTTAAGGGAAGTGCCTTTATTATTAAAAGCAAACATGGGTATTGTTTTGGGTCCGATAGCAACATGGAATCAATTACACTGTGTGTGCACTGGTACATGAGCCCGCCCACCAGACACGCTGCCCGTCCACCGGCTTTCTCAGGAAAGGGCTGATCAGAGGAACATCTGGACGTGCTCTCGCTGAAGGTGGCACCAGCCTAGCATCTCTCTCTGCCTTTGCTCCCCTCGTCCCAGGGCTGGTTCTCCATTTACCAAGCCGGGGTACCTCCTGAAGCTCCCTGGCAGCCTACTTGTGTGCTTACGCCTTGGAGACACGTTTTGCATTGTCTCACAGCCCACCTTTTTGGGGTAACGATGGCCCTCAGCACCCTTCCCGACTCCACTGACAAGTGCCATTTTCCAAGCCTCCCAGGACACTTACAGTAAGCCCCAACGCCATCTCCACTCCTCAGACCTCAAGGGTGGCAGCTACAAGCAAGCAACTTTTAGACATTTGGCACCTGACACAAGACAGAGAATGACCTCTGAGTTTCTTCGGTATTTAAGGCTGTGGCAATTTTGGAAGAAGAGCAGTAAGAGCAACTGACATTAAAAATTTTAACAAGTGTATTTATCGCCCGGATTCTGCTGGCTAGAATTACCTCTCCAAAAAGGATCTGAAATCTCTGGGAATTACCTCCTGTTGGCCTAAATCTTTCTCCCCCGTAGCCCACGGTCTTCTCTGGAAATGACCGAGCATCTCAGGCTGGCATGGGAAAAGCAGCACCTGGTGATCCATGACACCCTGTGAACTCGATACCTGATGACCGGCTGCTCTGCTGGCCCCCCGGCTCCTCAGCAAAGTGCCCCCCACAGCAAGCTGGGCGCAGTGGTCAGGCTTCACACCACGCAAGCCCACGCTGGAGGCCACCACTGAAGGGGCCAGAGCAGAACAGTGGACAAGGGTGGACCCCAGGTCACCGGGCCCAGGGACCACTTAGCCTTGCTGAAGGGAGGAGCAGAGCCCTTTGGAGTTCTCAAGACTGGAATTACACGAACAAACCAAGAAGGTGGTCTCGGAAGCAGGTGGTCCCTAGGGCCTAAGCGGACTTCAAGGGCAGTTGAGAGGGATCTCAGGGGAGTGAGGGGGAAGGGGCAGCTGAGAGGGAGCTGGGGGGGGGGGGCAGCGGAGAGGGAGCTGGGGGGAGGGCAGCGGAGAGGGAGCCGGGGGGAGGGCAGTGGAGAGGAAATTGGGGGGGAGGGCAGTGGAGAGGGAGCTGGGGGGGCAGTGGAGAGGGAGCTGGGGGGGGAGGGCAGTGGAGAGGAAATTGGGGGGGAGGGCAGTGGAGAGGGAGCTGGGGGGAAGGCACCAGAGCCCGGCTTGCAGAGAGGGATTCGGAGGCGCTGGCAGAAGAGGACTGGGGAGCGGATACCTGGAACCCCTAAGAGAGCTCATCAGAGCATTGGGGACTCCCTGTTCAGGCACTAGTACTCTTAAAGCCTGCCACACTGGGGTCCCACGCATGCGGATGGAGTTTCCCTGATTGCTGCAGAAACTTTGTATTTCTTATGACAGTCCAGATGTGTGCGCGTGTGTGCGTGTGTGCATGCGTGTACGTACATGTACGTTTTTCCCTTAAGCCTGCTGATGAGATGTATCCCATTGCTTTCCAAATGTTGAAAAAGCCTAGCATACCTGGGATAATTTCCACTTGGCCACAGTGTATCATCATTTTTTATACATGTGTTAGATTCAGTGTGCTCATCTTTTGTGGAGGATTTCTGCATCTATTATTGGTAAGTAATACTGCTCTCTAGTGCTTGTAATGTCTAGCCCCAAATAAGAATAGGCAAAACTCTTTAACGAGCAGCTAACAGCCGTGAATATGACGTTTGCGTGCTGGTAGCAACTGGTCTTGAGTGAAGCCACCTTCTCTTTTCAGCCCTGTCTGTAATATATAAAGGTAGTGGGAGAGGTAACTTTGAGCTTCTCAGTCTTTATCTGAATTATCAGTCGATCAGTTAGTACTACATCGGCAATTGCGAGAAAACCAGACCCAGAGTGGCTAAGACACGAACAAAATCTGTTTCGCTTTACCTAACTGCAACACCCAAGAGTAGGTCTAACTCAGACAAATCTTGTCCCATGATTCAAACCAAGTCATTCGCTCCTACCTCCCCATCTATCGGGCACCTCTTTTCTCCGCTGGCTCCGTTCTTAGGCAAGCTTTCGCCTCAGGAAGGCACAGTGGCAGCCCATGCCAGCCTGTGAGTCACTGAAGGTCAAGTCTAGCGGTAAGAGAGAGGATCTCTTGCCCCCCACTGTGAGCCTGGCTTCCACTGGCCTGAAGACTAGTAGCTGTAACAGAACGGTGTGTGCTTTCTCACGGCTGCCCGCCTTGTACCTGGGGAGAGCGGCTCCCGAAGGAATACACGGGGAGCTGCTGCCGGAAGAGGGAATGGGCGCCGGCTGTCCGGAGCATCAGGGGATGCGCACTGCACTCTCATTGGTGGAGTGGGCCTCAGTGATGTTTAATGTTCACGATGTGAAGCTCAAAGGACGAACTGTTTTTAGAGAACAGGGCTTGACCTGAGTCTGGTGACTTGAGGACAAGGGGACCTCCCACTGCCCTCCCCACCCCGTGTTAACGCCATGACTGTGGGCCTTTTGGACATCGAGGCCACCAATGGCCTTTGGCAGAGGTTAGGGGGCTTCTCATCTATTTAACGAGTGAGGCGGTTTCGCTGCCATTCCAGCACTAAACCAAATGATTCCTCAGCATCACTACAGGGCTCCCTCTCCAGAGGGTGGAAAACGCCCAAATCCGGGGACATTCAACAGCACACACACGGGGCGGGAAGAGAAACCTGGATCTATGTGAATATCTAAAATGTCTATCCCTTTGGCCCAGCTGTTCTGCTTCTAGGAGTTCATCCTTAGGTTCTAAGCCTCCCAATAAGGAGTCTGGGATCCCGCACGGAACCGGCCCAAGTCTGCCTTCCGGCCTCACCCCCCGCGTACTAGCCAGGCAACACCAGGAGAGCTACTCACCTTCTCTCAGCGCCAGTTCCTCCCCTGTTAAGTGGAGATGTGCAAGCACCTACTATTAAGTGCATTAAGGTACTAAGCTTTGTTGCCGGCTGATAGAAGGCACCACAGAAGTTACTATCCCTAGTGATGTGGTCCCACCCACAGCCTTAGTACCAGAGGCTGCACTGCCAGCTCACAGCCAGCACATTCTCCAGAGCTGCCCTTGCGGAGGCCCCTGGGAGGCTGACAGGCCCCCTTGACCCAAGGGGGACCACCCTGCCAGTGAGATTTGCTCCATCAAGGCCAAGGCTAGACTTCAGGACTTCTCTGCTCCGCCTCTTCCCCACTCTGCCTCTCTCACACCTCTTCTCCTGAGAACACCCCCTCCGTAAATCACTCACACCCAAACCCCTAGCTCAGGCTCGGCTTCTGCAGAATCCAACCTAAGACCCAAATAGTATGGTTTGTATGACCAGGCAAGGGGACAAAGGTATGAGCCTCAGCATGTTTACTATGGCGCCGTTACAACAACCAGAAATGAAAAACAACCTAAATGTCCAACCGCAAACAGGTAAGTCCACAAGGGCACATACATCGGGAACAAAACAAGAAAGAGTGCTGATGTTAATATTAATTGACAAGAAAAGGTGGACCTGGCAGTGTTAAGTGAAGATGCACATTACAAAGCAGGACAGAATATGATGCCATTTATAAATAATGATGATCGTGTGACTAAAGGGTTCAATGACGTTCAACACCCACATCTAAAGCAGCATTATTCTCAATAGCCAAGAAGTGGAAGCAACGTAGGTGGTTCATAGAAGAATAATCCTATACAGTAAAAGGGTAATATGCAAATCGACCAAACGGTGGACCAACCGGTTGCTATGACACACACTGACCACTAGGGGGCAGACACTCAATGCAGGAGCTACGCCCTTGTGGTCAGTGCGCTCATACCTACATATATATATATATATATATATATATATATATATATATATATATGTGTATGGGAGAGCCCCTCAGCCACAAGCTGGGCTGACAGCTGGCAAGCTCAGCAGTGGTGGTGGGAGCCTCTCCCGCCTCCATCACAGCCCTAAGGATGGCCTAAGCCATCAGCCAGACATCCCCTGAGGGCTCCCAGACTGCTGAAGGGCACAGGCTGGGCTAAGGGAGCCCTCCCCCTACACCCAGTGCACAAATGTTGTGAACCAGGCCTCTAGTAGATAAATAATAGGTATATACAAATGGAGTATCATATAGAAGAAAACTCTGATTCATGCTACAACATGGGTAATACTCAAAGGCATGCTCTCCTCCCCTCCCCCCCTCTCTCTTTCACACACACACACACACACACACACACACGATATGATTCTATTTATATGAGGCACCTAGAGGAGTCCATTTTATACAAACAGAAAGTAGAGGGAGGTTGTCAGGGTCCCAGGGAGGATGAAACAGGTGCCGTTTAATGAGTCTACAGTGTCAGTTTTGCAAGATGAAAAAGTTCTGAGGGCTGACTGTACAACGATGTGAATGACTTATTGCCACTGAACTCTACACCTTAAAAACTGCTAAGACAATAAATTCTACGTTACATGTCTGTTACCACAATATAAAACTTTTTTCATGAATGTAAACAGCCTGGAAATAAGGGTATTTTTATGGAATTCTTTATATTGACTTCTTCTTTGCCTATTCTATATAAGTAATCAGGAAATACAATCAAGCTATTTTAATCCTAAAAACACAGAATACACTGAAAAAAACAAAACAAAACAGTGTGCTTCCTCCAACATGAGGCTGCTAATCTAAATAAGGTTTTGGGGTTTTCAGCAGCTCATGTGTTTGTTTTCAATGGTGTCTGAATTTAACTCTGGTCACTCGTTTTGTCAGCTTCCTTTCATTTCTTATCTCACTGCTACCAAAGCGCTGAAAAGACATCAACAGGCATTGTTCTGGGACTGATTAAAACGTCCAGGGTTAATTCTGTAAAAATTACCAAGTAAAGACGCTTTAAAAAAAAAAAAAATCCCCTTCCAGCTTTTCCTGATTCGTTTATTCAAAAAATGTTGCGTAAGTGCTTAATAGGTGCCTGGCCACACGCTAAACCTTGGAGACACAATGCTGGCCGGGGTGAGCTCAGTTCCTGGCTCCCCAGCTGAGACCACAACGGGGAAGGCGGACGTGAGGACACAGGTTGGTATGGTGTTCCACTTGTGTTTCCATACTAGGCTATGTGTGCGCATACACACACACACACACACACACACACACACACACACACAGCGTCACTCAAGACATCTCTCACATCCCAAGATAATGAAATTAGCCAAACTAGAGCCTTCACAGTTCCCACCAGGGAGGGCAATGTCAATGCAGCTGAGTTTGTTTCACCTGAAATAACATCACAATCTCAGACTAAAGGAACAGAAAATGCCCTCTTGCGCCAGTGAATTCTTCCCTGTTCGCAGCAGAAGTCATCCACCCAGTAACCATGCCTTAGAAGGCTACTATGCCCTTGGCAGTTCTCTGATACCTGACCAGCCCTCCGCAGGCCTCCGCTGACTCAGCCGAACAGGGAGAGAGGTGATGCATCTTTCGTTCCAGGACTCAGTCTCATTCCAGAACCCGAAGACCATCCATCCTCCCTATCCCTGCCCCCTCTCATTCCAGCTCTACACCAAAACACTGATCTCAAAATCCTTCCCCCGAATCTTGCCTCTGGGTGCATCACAGAGCAGTATTTCAATTATATTTGCTTAATACACCCCCTACCATGGTCAGCAAACTGCAGCTCTCGAGCCACATGCGGCTCTTTGGCCCTTGAGTGTGGCTCTTCCACAAAATACCACGGCCTGGGCGAGTCTATTTTGAAGACGTGGCGTTAGAAGAAGTTTAAGTTTTAAAAATTTGTCTCAAAAGAAATGTCAATCGCTGTCCTGTTCGTATTTGGCTCTGTTGACTAATGAGTTTGCCGACCACTGCCCTAACACATCAGCATGACCCTGGAAGTATACACATCTTAAAACCAGATGACAGGCCCGGCCAGAGCGGCTCATGGTGGAGCGTTGTTGGCCTATGAACCAGGACATCATGGTTTGATTCCCGATCCGGGCACAGGCCCAGGGTGTGAGCTTGATCCCCAGGGTGGGGATTGCAGGTGGCAGCCTGCAATGATTCTCTCATCACTGATGTTTCTATCTCTCCCTTCCTCTCTGAAATCAATAAAAACTTACTTAAAAAAAATCAGATTAGAATAGAGATGAAAGCAGATGCCATCTAGTCCCTCGAGCGCACCCCCTTCCATGCACCCAAGAGCAGTCACCTAGCAGCAAACCCCGCTAAAGAATCCATGTGCCCCGTGTCCCAGCCACGTCTCTCCTTATCCTGGCCCCCGACTCTCCCTCAGCACCTCCCTGTCCTTGGTGCCGTCCATGCACTGCCAGGCGCACAGCGGCTGGCACGTCCCCATAGACGCTCAAGAATGGAGGGCGGGCACAGCGGGTCAGGGCGGGGTGCAAATGCGGCGGGGGATTGCAGATGGCACGTTGTCAGAACTATGGGCATGGGCTGTATCCACTATCAGCTCGGAGTTCCTCCTGCAGCATTAGCAGCAGATTCGTGCTGATCCAGCCACACGCTCTCGGTGGGTCCTCCGGGACGGGGAGTGCCCATCAGTCTGTGGGCCAGATGGCGTCAGCCTCTGTGGAGCTGCCGGTCTCAGAGAGAAGGAGGCCCACGTGGACCGGGGAGCAGAGGGCCTAATCCCCTCGCTGCATCCGTCCCGGGCGACTGTGTGGAGGAGAAAGGCAGAGAGAGCCGGCAACACTGCAGCTTTCCTGGGAGATCACCGCCTCCAACGGTCATGCGCCCGTGCCCACACCCTCGGCGGGCGCTGCCAACAGTGACTCTGCCGGGCCTCCTCGCTGGCTGGGGCCGACGGGACGTTAGGAGACAGGACACTGGAAAAGGGCTTGCAAAACGGGGCTTGTTTTCTCTTGCTGCTGGACACCCTCTGCCACCACGGGAATGAGCTTGGATTCGTTCCCTAGGGGAAGAGACCCCCAGAGAGCTGTCCCAGCCCTCCCCGCCGGGGCCCCACACGCCACAAGCAACGCAGGTGGGCCACCCCGCTGAGCCCGGCCCGAACTGCCAACACAGAATGTTCACAAAGAGGTGATTCTTCTCTTCAGCCCCGAGTTCGGGGCACCTGCTAGGCAGCAGAAGCTAAATGATACGAAGAGCTGCCCAACAGAACCTGCTGGACAAACCGTGATTCCAAAACGCGACGGAGCTTCAAGGCGTAGCTTCCTGTGGTGACAGCAGTGGGTGCCTCCAGCACAAAACGTAAAGCAGGAACAGCCATTTTTGTTATCTTTACCCGAGGGTATTTTCCCCATTGATTTCTCAGAGAGAGTGGGAGGGAGGGAGGAGGGGGAGAGAGTGACTGAGAAAGAAACATCGGCGTGAAAAAGACACATGGATTGACCGCTTCCTGCTCGGGCCCAGATAGGGGCCGGGGCCCAGAAATCGAACCCGTGACCTTTCAGTCCTCGGGTCATCATCCTAACTACCGACCCTAACTGGCCAGGGCAGGAAGAGCCATTTCGATACCACTTTCTGGCCGCCAGCAGTTCCTGAGCAAGCTCTCGGGACACTGCTGCTCACGGCACAGTTGCGGGACACGGCACAGCAACTGACGCCCCCCCCCCTCTGCCCTGGCTCGGGCTGCAGGAGCCGTGACAGCCAGCCACGTCCTCACACAGGCTCCGGGCCAGCGGCCAGCGGCCAGGGGCCTGGGGCAGCGCTGGCAGGGACACACTTCCCTGTCTCCTCCACCTCGGAGAGCCCGGAGGAAGCCAGACACCCTGGAGAGAAGTGCTAGGGATCACGATGCAGCGACTGCGCTGTTGGAAGTGAGCACACCCCGTTAAGTAGCTCACAATGTCACCCCAGAGAAAGACAAGCTCCAGCAGGGGTAGCGTCTAAGGGTCCCGCAGGAAGGCTGCGCTTTTATGAGTGTTTCTTCAAAGCATACCAAATCCCGGGATGTCTCTCTCTCTCTCTCTCTCTCTCTCTCTCTCTCCCTCCCTCCCTCCCTCTCTCTCTCTCTCTCTCTCTCTCTCTCTCTCTCTCGGACCTGAAATGTTGCCAAAAGCATGAATTTGGTAACTTGCCTTAAACAATTTGGTTTGCCCTCTTTCCGACTCCACACAGACCCTTCCTTCTCTGAGTCCTTTATAACGAGCACCACAAATTGACCCCTCCGGTACCATCAGCATAATCTATGAGCGCACCTTTCCCCCTCAGCTAACTCATCAGCTTCTGAGAGCACAGACCATGTCTTTGTTGTTAATCCTCACCTGAGGATACATATTTTTTCCCATTTAGAGAGAGTGCAAGGGAGGGGGAGAGACAGAGAGAGAAACAATAGCATGAGACAGGCACGTCGACTGGTTGCCTCCCGCACCCTCCCCGTCAGGGGCCAGGGATCTATTGCAGCCGAGGTCTGCGCCCCAGAATCAGACCTGAAGCCCTTCAGTCCATGGGCCAACACTAGCTGCTGAACCAAACAGTTAGGACACAAATCATGTCTTAACCAACTTTCCCTCCTGCCTCCCTTTCTCATTCATTCATTCACTCAGCAACTGGTTATTAAAGAGTCATATTCATTCATTCATCAATTGATTATTAAAGAGCCATAGCCAGGCACAATGTCAGTGGGCAGCTCACAACCCGGAGGGGAGAATAAAATACACAGTAAGCACAGCTAACAGTCATTAACAAACAGCTCTTTTCGTGTCAGGCACTATCCTAAGGATTTTAAACATGAACTCGTTTACCCCTTGATCCAGTCGTGGAGACGGGATTGTTTTCATCCTCATAAACAGATGAGGACACTGCTGTACCCAGAGGCTATACCCCCCTGTGCAGAGCAGGCAAGTGGGGAGCTGGGCACGCTGGCAGCCACAGCCAGGCGAAGGGACCAGGGCCCTGAAGGCCAGCTGAGGCACTTGTGCTTCGTTTCCCGGGGAACAAACAACAGCTCGGCCGGGCTCGCAGGGAAGTGACGTAAGGACAGGCCCGTGTGGAGAATGAGGCAGAAAAGCAGGACGGGGAAGCTGCTGCGTGAATCCAGGCCCGGGGAGCCCCAGGACCAGGACTGTGGCAAGAGCCACAGGAAGGCTGGGGTCAAGGCACTTCCGTGGCAAAAACAGGATCTGGCGGTGGATTCGAAGGAAGAATCAAAGACGATTCTGAGGTTTCTGACTACGGACACGGGAGTGGAAGACCGGCCGGGAGGAAAGTCCCAGAGGCGCCGCAGGCTGGAAGGCGTGCGGAGGTCCCCGAGACAAGCCCCCGGCGGGCTGGCCCTCTCACTCACGGGCCTGAGCACAGAGCAGCAACGTGCTCACAGCTGTCATCGACTTCAGCGAGGACCCAGTGCCCCCGGCCGACGCGGGCGAGCCCTGGAGGAAAGCAGGCCCGGCTTCCAGAAGTCCTCCCCAGGGGGTGCTCATTCCTCCGGCAGGGAGTCGTGATGCTCTGCCAATTTGGCGACAAGACGGCCACGCAGCGCCCTCCGCCGAGGGCATTCCCAAACCCCAGATTTCTCCCGCAGACTGCCCCCTTTCTACAAGCGGTTCGGGCCCAGCGAGCCGTTCTTATCATCTGCTCCGAGAGTGGTGGGAGCCCTCTAAAACCCAAGTCTCCAGATCCGACTCGCCGAGGGCCAGGCTTGCAAACGGGACTCAGGCAGCAGTCGCCAACCGGTGCCCGTGGGGTCCGAAAGGTTGGCGACCGCTGCTCTGAGAACAGTCTCACGCCTGCTCTGCGGCCTCTTCTCTGCACAGGACAAGGACAGGCGATGTTTTGCTGTTTTTTAAAATCCTCACCTGAGTATATTTGAAAGGGAGAAGGGGAGGAGGAGGCAGAGGTGGAGGGGAGGAGGAGGAGAGAGAGAGAGAGATGGAAGGAAAGAGAGAAATCATTGAGAGACAGACACAGCAATTGGTTGCCTCCTGCATGTGCCCTGACCGGGCCCCGGGCTCGAACCTGCAACTCAGGACGTGCCCTGGAAAACGAACCCAAGACCTTTGGGTGTGCAGGCCAACACTCTAACCACTGACCCACACCGGCCAGGGCGATGTTTTATAGCTAACACACAGGGCTCACGTGTTGGACAGCAGCGCCTTGAGTAAGTAATATTCAGATGACAACGTCTAAATTGGCCCTTTTCTCAGCTATGAATATTATTACCCCCCCCCAAAAAAGCAAATGCAGACTACCAGGTGAGACTGGTGGGCTTTGAGCCTGCTTCTACTCTGCCTGCTGCCCGGAAGGCAGTGAGCCCAGAGGGCGGCACTTGCATTTCATCCTTTAGGTAAACAAACATTAGGTCCGCTGCAGATTCAAACACAATTAAAACCTTAATTAACTGAAACCCAACTAGCCCTCATCCTCCAATAAAATAGCCTGGCAGGCACCAGGGGAAGCGGGGATGGAGGTGATTTCCCTGGGAAAGGGGCAAGTCCGCAGCTCCTACCGGGGATTTATGCAAAACCACCCGTCCTGCGGCCCCCCCAGAGTGGACGCACATTGCACGTCAGCACAACCACAGACAGAGCGGCAGGGGCGAGGCACCGTGTCCTCCCACACTCAGAATGTGCTCACGGAGACAGGGGAGAACGCGGTCCCCCCCGATTCCGAATGCAGCGTTAACAGCAGCGGTTCAAACACAAGGTTTGGCAGTACGTTCTGCACCGGGGTACCCAGGTTTCCCAAAGTTCACCTGTGTCACCCGGGTTCCAAAGAACCCCTCCCATGTCTTCTTTAGAATCGCCCACCCACTGCTCCCCCGGGCCTCAGGGGTGCGTCTCAGAGGACCTGGCATTCTTTCGCATACCTCATATGCCGGTGAGTTAGCTCATCCCTACCACCACGCCAGGGTAGGACTCGGCTGTCATCGGCGAGAGAGAGGCCCCGTGGGCCTCCCTCATGGTACTCAGAGGACGAGGCAAGCTCCCTCTCCTGCCGGCAAAAAGCCCCTTCCCATCCATAAAAAACCCCGATAAGGCAGGGAGGCCGCCCGTGCCAGGAAGAGGACAAGAGGACAAGAGGAGGCTAACGAAGATTTAGGGTTCCAAGAGGCACCTGGGCCAGGAGCCAAACCAAACACACCTCCAGGAAGCACCCGAGGTGAACAGGACCTGAAAGCATTAGGAGACTGACGACAGCTATAAACCCTGCCCCAGTGGGAGAGGACGCGGCTGGAGTCCACTCGGCCCCACCACGCCAGCAGGGGGTAGGATGACGGTTTCACATGGAGGGGGCCGGGGCCCATGGGAAAAGTGGCCCCTCTGCTCTGAGGTCAAAATAAGGGAACTGCATGCTGGTCACAGTGCCCACTCATTTCCCAGACCTGGGCTGGAAGGGGCACAGAGGAAACAGACACTCTCCTAAGGGAGGCCGTGTTTGTCCACTCTTAACTGATTGCGGGTTCGATTTTCTCTGTTTGGAGAACTTTCATGAGCTCTTCTTGTTCCTTTCCATTCCTGTGTTTCCGCTTCCATTTTTTAAAACAGTATGCCCAATAAGTACAACTACAGATCAACTTACTTTTACTTTTTTAGTGTATTTTTACAGTTTTTTTTTAATGTATTTTTACTGATTTCAAGAAGGGAGAGGGAGCGAGAAACATTAATGATGAGAATCGTTGATCAGATGCCTCCTGCACATCCCCCATTGGCAACTGAGCCCCAACAGGGAATAGAACCAGGACCTCCTGGTTCCTAGGTTTACGCTCAACCACTAAGCCACACCCACCGGCTGGGCTCACCTTAACTTCGAAAAGTGTCTGAAGAGCCTCAGGACACTGACCCACCACTCCCAGCCCGAAACTGGATTGTCCTGCCGCCTTCCACAAAATTGGCACATTATCCTATCTCATAAAAGAGTAATATGCAAATTTGACCGTACCTTCGCTACGCCCACTAGCCCATCAGGAGCGTGGGGGCGTGGCCGAGGCGGCCTGGGTCTGGGGGGGTCCTGGGGGACATGGCCGAGGCGACCCAGGTCTGGGCGGGCGGGGCCGAGGCCCGTGCTAGCCGGGGGCGAGCTGGCTGGGGCTAAGGCCCTGGCTGGAGGGGGTGGGGGTGAGGTGCCCAAGGCCTAAATTTTCAGCCAGAGGGCTCCTAGTATGTGTGAGGGGGCAGGTTGGGTTGAGAGATCACCCACTCCCAGTGCATGAATTTCGTGCACCGGGCCCTTAGTTTCCTGGATAAAAAGCAAGGAGCTTGTAGGTCCTATAATCCCATTTCAAAGCCTTTTATCCACTCCCTACTCTTTTGGCCCCAAGACTGCAATCCTCGTTGGGTAATCTGAAGGCTCCTGGGTGCCAGGGCGGCGGCTGCCTCTGTGGTCGCTCCCCGCTCCAAGGCCCTGCTCGCGGCTGGACAGGGGCAGCCTGCCAGGGTTCAGGGTCCCATCGGGGTTCTGTTTCCCCAGGGCAATGGCTAATAATTAGCAGGTAGCACTTTGTCTTCAAACCTTACAGCTTGAATAGTAAGACCTCACGGTGCCAAAGAAACACTTAATTCTGGAGAAGTGAGACTTGCTTCCAACAAATTCGATGTGGATCTACCCACAGAATTACGTGGCCTCATTCACCCTCCAACACAAGGCTCTTAAGTGCCTACTCTACTGAGCCTGAAAGGGGGAGAGGAGGTGGAGGGAGCAAGGCAGAGACGGTTCCTGAACTCACTAAACGCACAGTCGACTGAGGAAGAGACAGCTGTGAAGTGTGAGAGCCGGCAGACGAGGCTCGAGCCACATGAGGGGTCCCGGAGCTGGAAGGACAGAGAGAAGAGGTGTGGTGCGGCAGAGTCAAGGTGGAGGCGATTCGGGAAGGCTGAGGAGAAGGGGACTAAGAGGCCGTCAGGAGCAATAGAAACAGGAAGCCTCTGGAAGGAATGTCAGGGGCAGGAAGGAGGGACAGAGGGATCCTCGGGCCTCTGTAGGGAGCACCCCAGGCAAGAAAGAGACCAAGAGAGAAGTGGCAGCAGCTATCCAGGTTAGACTCATTCATTCATTCATTCATTCATTGGTTCAGTCAAACATATATCTAGTGCTTTCATGGAAAAGTGTTCTGGACCTGGCGGATACAGCAGTGAACAACCTAGTCCCTGCTCTCAACAGCCATACAGACAGACCCCTATGGAAGATGCAGGTGATGAAAAGGGCTAAAGAGAAAGAGAAAGAAGGGCAATGGGAACAGAGAATGACATCAGAGAGTGTGTGTGTGTGTGTGTGTGTGTGTGTGTGTGTGTGTGTATGCGTGCGTGCACTATTCCGGATGGAGCAACTGGGAAAGGCGACATCTGTGAAGATCTGAAGGACGAGAGGGCCTGAAGCAATGGCGGTGACAGCCAGAAGGAGCGAGCACAGTGACTATTGAGCCTGCTCCAGGCGGAGAGCAGAGGCAGGTGCTGGCGCCGAAACACGCAGACTCGTGCAACCCCTAGAACTGAACGGCCAGGGGTCAGACCCCAGCTCCGCCAGGCACTGGCACTGTGACCTTGGGTTTGTTTGAGGGACGCAGCAGAGGGTCCAGAACCCCAGGGTGGAGTCCCTTTTAGCATGCTGCCCCCATTTCCTCCCGGTGCCCCAGGCAGATCCCCAGACGGACAAGGTCTGCAACCCACGATGGCAACATCTGGTACAAAGACATCATCACAGGATGTCTGTGAGCCGGGCAAGACTTAAAAGAGGTCCAAATGAAAAGTCTCCATGAAAATAAACAGAGTCAGATCCCCAGCGCTGCCTCACTGACATCAACAAGAACCACTCTGCGTGAGCCAAGGGATCGGCCGGCGGGGTCAGAGAGACTGGGCAACGTCTGTTGTTTCAATTGGTTAGAGAAGCACCGTCACAGGAGAGAGATTATAAGTGCTTTCAGAGTGGTGGGAGAGATTTCTCTAATTTCACTTGCAGAGCAAATGCTATCTACCCTGTTGAAATATTTATCACGAGCCAGAGTGAGAGCATTAAGATAACCACAACCTGAACTACCGACGTGGTTAGAAACCTCTAAAAAGTGTGTGTGTGTGTGTGTGTGTGTGTGTGTGTACGCACACCCACATCTCTACCAGTTTCAGACAAAGTTGTAGGAAAGAGAAAACAAAGCTACAGTGGAAGGAATGGGACAATAAAAGGAGAGTAATCTTTTGGGGAGAATACAGACATGAAGAAATTTATGAGGAGGAATAAGCAGAATAGCATTTAATTCTGAGCCCACCGCTACATAACTTGTTCTTTTTTTAAAATATATTTTATTGATTTTTTTACAGAAAGGAAGGGAGAGGGATAGAAAGTCAGAAACATCGATGGGGGAGAAACATCGATCAGCTGCCTCTTGCACACCCCCCACTAGGGATTTGCCCTCAACCAAGGTACATGCCCTTGACCAGAATCGAACCCGGGACCTTCCAGTCTACAGTCCGACATTCTATCCACTGAGCCAAACCGGTTTCGGCACATAACTTGTTCTTTTTTTATTCCTTTTGCTTGTTTGCCACAGGGCTGCACAGAGAGCCACACACGCGGTCCCCGGAAACCACAGCAGGCGCGCGAGCAGCCGGACGCCAGAGGCCTGCGCCCCCGGGCCCACGCCGCCAGCACCCCCTCTGCACAAGGTCCATGGAGAGAACTGACCGGTGTGGACGCCCAGCCAGCGTCTCTCAATCCCCGTGGGCACACCAACCGCCTGGGGATCTGGTTCAAAGGAGGTCCTGAGCAGCAGGCTGGGGGCATGTCCGGGACTCCGCACCCCTCAGCTCCCGGCGATGGGGGCCGCCGCCGCCCTGGAGCCAGCCCGCTGTCCACTGCGCTAGTCGCCGACAGAAGTAAAGGGAATTCAACTTCGGCTCCTCCGTCACCCTGGCCACAGAACGAGTGCTCCACGGCCTCAGGCGGTGCGTGGCCCTGCGCTGGACACACAGGCAGGGAGCATGTCCCACTGTCCTAGCAGATCCCACTGGACAGCACTGCTCCTGGAGCTCCAGTTCCCTCATTCACCCCAGCGCGCACACACACCCCAGCACACACACACCCTAGCACACACACTACACACACCCCAGTGCACACACTCCAACATACACACACACACCCCAGCACACACACTCCAGCATACACACACACACACGTGCACCCACACACACCCCAGCACACACACTCCAGCATACACACACACACACGTGCACCCACACACACCCCAGCACACACACTCCAGCATACACACACACACACACACACGTGCACCTACACACACCCCAGCACACACACTCCAGCATACACACACACACGTGCACCTACACACACCCCAGCATACACACACACACACGTGCACCTACACACACCCCAGCACACACACTCCAGCATACATACACACACGTGCACCCACACACCCCAGCACACATACACATACACACACACACACACACGTGCACCCACTCACACATGCACCCACACACTCCCCAGCACACACACACATACACATACACACACACGTGCACCCACTCACACATGCACGCACACACAATTAGTCCTTCCTGCACTCATGCTTCAGCCGCCAACTCAGCACTACATGCAAGATTCCTAAAGGCGTAAGCACCAAGGAACGGAAGCTACTGGGCCCTTTCTCCCATCTTCCCCATCTCACCAAGAGTAAGAGGCAACCCATTCCGCATGGATGAGAGTGAAGAACCCCCATATCCTTAAAAGTGACACCACCAGAGATAAAGGTACTATAAGTGGACACATTTCCTGTCTACCTCAGCACACAGGATACCACCTGCCACTACGTTTAATCCCCCCACCCACTCTGGGTGGCAGGTGTGACCTGCCCAGGTTTGTGAGGTCAGTGAGCAGACACCAGAGAGGTTATGCTCCTTGCCCCATGTCCCAGAGCCGGTGGCAGGTGGCTCTGTGCCAGGTGTGTGACCCTCATGCTCACAATCTGTCCTGTGACCCCCATGCTCACGCTCTTCCTTGGGGGCTGCTAGAACAGCACTGGCATTACCTGTGCTGTGCCTCTTCGGCACCAGGCCCAGCCCAGGCCCTGCCATGTCGGTATCACGGCTGCAGCTCGAGGACAGGTGTGGGATCACCTCCCAATACCAAAAAGCAGCCGCATCCAGATGTGATTTGTGGAGACTCAGAGATATGGTCACAGAGAGCCTTTAACCCAGGAAACACTGTAATCGATGATAAAACGCAAAACAGGCTATTTACCTCAAGGATTCTCAGTCAACAGATACTCATGGGCACCTACCATGTGCCAGGCGCTGAGTGGGCCCTGGACATAAAGAAAGACAAAACTAGCCCCGGCCGGTTTGGCTCAGTGGATAGAGCGTCGGCCTGCGGACTGGAGGGTCCCGGGTTCGATTCCAGTCAAGGGCATGTACCTTGGTTGCAGACACATCCCCACTAGGGGGTGTGCAGGAGGCAGCTGATCGATGTTTCTCTCTCATCGATGTTTCTGACTCCTCTATCCTTCTCCTTTCCTCTCTACAAAAAATTGATAAAATATATTTTTTTAAAAAGACAAAAAAATTACAGGTCCTGCCCTCTCGGATTGCACACCGCCTTTTATAGGTGCTGCCAAAAGACCACCTTCCCTAAGCCAGAACCCCAAGCACAGTCTACACTTGGGTTCAACTCTCTAGATCCTGGAGAGGAACGAGTAAGACAGGCGTACATTTCTAACCCCCAGAGCGGTACAGAACCGCATCTCTCTGCCTATGCTGCTCCGAGGAGGACAAGGAGCAAACCAAACCGCCTCCTGCGTCCACAGGATCCTCTCTCCACGCAGACACTCGACCGTCTCACAGCCCACCGTCCCGCCCGCCCGGACGTCACCGGGAGCCGCCCGCCCGCGCACTCGCCGACGCACTGGGCTTTAGTCAAAAGTAATGAATTCTGTGATAAAAAATTGATCTCTCTTGTTCTCATAATGTCGGCTCTGTCGAGAGAGCAAACAAACAGGGCTGCAGTGATTAATTAAAAGGAAAGGGTCTAATTAAATTTTTATGTTGGTGTACATAATGGGCAGGCAGAGTAAACACTGCTTTAAAAGAACAGGCTCAGAGCTATCCCACGGCTAAAATCTCCGTGGCACTCAGTAACCAGCAAGCCCTTGCGTTCCTTAGCGCATGCACACAATTCCAGCTCATTTTCTAACGCGCGGTCAATGGCGCTGAGTAGGCAGGCAGAGAATTGTGGAAAATTAAACACAATTCGCTCTGATTCGACAACTGTATATTGAGAGCTTCCCAGCGTCCGACACTGCGACCCAGCCATTCATTCCACCGGAAGTTACAGGGCACCCAACACGCAAGCACAGCCCGACCTGGGCCACGGGGTCTCCAGGTGATTCCATGCAATCACGGCTCTCGGGTGACCACAAAAAGCACGTGATCACATAGGACCCCACTGTCAGGCACCAGCTGCCAAGTTCCATCCAGGTGATTCAGGAAATTCATTCTCAGGCACAGGGAGCGATCACGTGATATTTTCCCAGAGAAGGTGAGATTGGCCTGAAGACGACAGCTGAAATATTAACTAACGAACAGGCTAAGTTTCTTGGAGAAACAGAGAGGAATGCTCTGAATATGTCTCGCCCGTTACTATATGGCATCCGTATGACCATAGATGGCATCCCGACTGGGCACTCCTCGCCATGGGCACAGCCACAGCCGTACCGGAGGGTTACCAGCCCCGGAACGCTGCGGCGGAGTGCACAGGACCCAGGAGGGACAGGAGCCCCAAGGTTTAAACTGGACAGCAAACTTACCTTCCACTTCAGGGGGAAGGAATGGGTAACCCGACCTGATAATGAGTTGATATAATCCTGTGAACGGACAGAGAGACACTGGTACGAGACCTGTGGAGAGAAGCCCCCGAGGCGGATGGGTCTGTTCAGAGGCGGTGCCTTTCTTACAGAGCTTCCAGGCCAGACAGCTGATTCAATCTTTCAAATGCCTGGTTCTCCACTCAAACGGGAACTTGAGGTCCTCTTGCCGGGGTTCTTTTCCCAGCCTTAGAAAGGGTTCAGTGTTCTGGAGACAGGGGCTGCGCGTAGATGATTAAGGAGTCCAAAGATGAAAGATATTTTTGAAAGGCACTGGGGATGAGGAGCTTCAGTAAAAGGAATGAAGACTCTCCTCCTTCACTCAGGACCCTGTGTTTATTAACATGGTTTATCCTAAGGCAAGGTGGAGGTGAAACACTTCAAAGGGTAAGGTATCAAAAGGTAGAATACAGAAGTATTATCAGTTTGGGGAATAGCTGTTCAGGTGTTTGGCCAACAGGAGGCAATAAAATGCCCTGAGCTGTCTGGCAGTTAACAATCCTATTCAGGTTTGGGGGAAGTGCTGGTTAGCCACTTTCAACAGGTAAACTATTTATGTGGCTCACCCTTGTTGAGCCCCCTACAAGTCCCATCAATCTTTTGATGGAACTCTTGTAATTATTGCTGGAATTGGTTTTCAGCACTCTAACCTTACCAAAGCCAGCCAAGTCTCCCCACCAGGCACCAGTGAGCAGGGAACCCATTTAAAAACATACAATAAGCCCGCCCACTGTAGCTCACTGGTTGAGTGTTGGCCTATGCACCAGGAGGTCATGGTTTGATTCCTGGTCAGGACACATGCCTGGTGTGTCTCCAGTAGGGGGCATGCAGGAGGCAGTCGATCTATGATTCTCATCACTGAAATTTCTATCTCCGTTCTTCTCTAAAATCAACAAAATTATATTTTTTAAAAGATGTATAATAACTCCTCTGTACAAAGACTGGCTAGCCCTGGGGTTTCTAGCTCTACCCATATTATAACTGTCTTTGATAATTATAATATAACCTTCTGTACTAATAAAAGGGTAATATGCTAATTAGACTGGGAGACCGGCGGGGAAGGGGGGAGGGAGTTGGGGGCAAGAAGGCCAGCAGGTACAGTGGTTAGGGGTGATTGGGCAGGCAGGCGAGCGGTTAGGGGCCAGCAGTCCAGGATTGGAGAGAGTGCAGGCTGGGCTGAGGGACTCCCCCATTCCCGCCCCCCCTCCACAAATTTCATGCACCAGGCCACTAATTATTATAATAAGACTGTAGAAATCAGAGGGATTCAGAGATGACCTAGCCCAGTGGTCGGCAAACTGCGGCTCTTTGGCCCCTTGAGTGTGGCTCTTCCACAAAATACCACGGCCTGGACGAGTCTATTTTGAAGAAGTGGCGGTAGAAGAAGTTTAAAAAATTTTACTCTCAAAAGAAATTTCAATCGTTGTACTGTTGCTATTTGGCTCTGCTGACTGAGTTTGCCAAGCACTAATCTAGCCCACACACATCTTCTTACAAACCTAGGAATGAGACCCAGGACGATGCAGTGACTTAGGCACACAGCTCACCAGGGCCAACGCCAACCTAAAAGCCCAGGCCTGCGGACTCCCAGGACAGTGCTCCCCAGACAGCAGCTACTATGCCTTCCAAACAGGCATCGCCATCCTCCAGTTCTTCCGCATTTACAGAGAGCTTCCAAATTGGCAGGAAGGTTAAAGGGCAGCACTTGGTGAAGGTGATGGAAGACAATTCTGAGAGCATGATATAAAAAGCCATCTTTCCAACTAGAGTGGGACAGGAAGCCCGGGCTGGCCATTGAAATATCCCAAGTGGTCTGCCTATTCGAAGCCTGGCACACGGGAGTTCTAGCAACAGTGGAGGCATGAGGAAAGAAACATTCTGGCTAACCCAGGCCAGGGGAAGAAAGTAGGAATTTTGCTCTTTAGAAACTGGAACTTGGGAATCCAATGGGGCGCTCTAGAACAGGCAATCAAACCACAAGAATTCCATGGTCTAAACCACAGCGTGGCCATCACCCCTACCTCCCCGCCCCCTGCCATGTCCGTGCGTTTCTTTTTTTCCCTTTGTTGGACAGTCGCTCCGTGCCCCTGCCCCACCCCCCAAGCTGTCAGCCTGCTATCTATGAGTCTGTCTCTGTTTCGCTTGGTGCTTCAATGTGTTCACTAGATTCCACATGTGAGTGAAACCATATATTTGTCTTTCTCTGACTGGCTTATTTCACTTAGCATAATGCTCTCCAGGTCCATCCATGTTGCTGCAAAGGGTAAAATTTTCTTCCTTTTTTTAAAAAAAAATATATATATTTTATTGATTTTTTACAGAGCGGAAGGGAGAGGGATAGAAAGTCAGAAATATCGATGAAAGAGAGACATCGATCAGCTGCCTCTTGCACGCCCCCTACTGGGGAGGTGCCCGCAGCCAAGGTACATGCCCTTGCCGGAATCGAACCCGGGACCCTTCAATCAGCAGTCCGACGCACTATCCACTGAGCCAAACCGGTCTTGGCTAAAATTTTCTTCTTTCTTACGGCTGAGTAGTATTCTACCGTGTAAATATCCCACAGTTGTTTTACCCACTCATCTGCTGATAGATAATAAGGATGAAGAACAGATCTCATCTTCCACTTATTCTATTTTTAAAGGCTATTTGTATTGAATTCAGAGAGGAGGGGAGAGGGAATGGAGCCCACAACCCAGACAAGGGTCCTGATGGGGAACTGAGCCCTGGCCACCCAGTTCATAGACTGCTGCTCAACCACTGAGCACCCCCGGCCGGGCTCACCCTCCATTTAGATGTGGGAGAGAGAGGTGCGAGGAGAGGAATTCAATAACTCACTCACATCACTCAGCTGATGCAGGCTCCAACCGCCCAGCTTGCTGGCTCCTGTTCTCTCCAGAGCCACCTAGAACCCCAATGTGCATCTGGGAGCAGCAGCTGGACAGAGAAATGAAGAGGCCCCAGACCTTCACCATAACGCAGACCTGCAGCCAACACCCTGCGCCCAAATCCCACCCCAACACCCACCACAGAACCAGCCGACTGTGTCTGTAACGAAGTCATCGGACACCAGCGCTCAGGCATTCATTCATCTTTCCCAGCCGACGACGCTTTACACAGACTTTAAAGATCTGAGTGTGTGCTAATAAAGCAGGATCCAGCTCAAACCAACCAGCCAAAAGTAAAGCCCAAGCCTTTCCCCCTTGTTTCCAGAATAACAACTGACAGAGTCCTCGATGCCTAGAGGACTGGAGCTCGCCCACCGCTCTCAGCCGGGGGGGGGGGGGGCCTTTTGCCCCTTCATGAAACATCTGACAATATCTGGAGACATTTATGGTCCTCACTGGTTTGGGGGTGCTGTTGGCACGTGGTGGGAAGAGGCCTTACAATGCACAGGACAGCCCCCACCCCCAACCCAATCGGAGAATTATCTGATCTCCAATGTCAACAGTGCCTGACAAATTCACAAGGTTACACTAAAAATGTTGAGGTCCTTGTTATGAGACGTTGCCCCAATTCAGGAAGATATTACCAGCTAACCTCCCCCCCCCTCCATTCATGGCAAATTTCCATGTAATCTAAAAATAAACTCTTTCTGAAGCACTCCCTTAGCTCCCAGGATAAACCAAGTTAAATGTCTTTCCTGGTTGAGCTCGTGGCATTTTCTCCTGGTTTCCTTCACTGCCAACTTGGAGCCCACAGAGATGCCAACGGGGTAGCTGCAGCCCCAGACCTGCTGGGTGTCGGTACTTGTGGAAGGATGGGAAGCAAAAAGAAACCCCCACTGTTCTCCAATGGGGCCCAAGGGCCGCTCCCATCGGCTGCAGCTTTTATGAGCAGAAACCGCCATGCGCTGGGAGCTTCAAACACCTCCCTCAGCTCCAACCAAACACGCCCCCGTTTTCCGCCTCCCGGACACCCCTGCCCTCATTTCTGGTCACCAGATTCCTGCCTCTCAGGCCCAAACATGGGAAGCCGGGGCGGGGAACGGAGACAGAGGACCCGCTCTAACCACCTTGTGGGTGGCAGCATTTCATTTAAATTGCTGTTTACATCCAGGCGGCCGCCTGGTGAAGAAAGAGGGAGCGTCGGGCGAGAAAAGGCTATTTGTCTTCAGGTCGGGGCTAAGGACCAACTGATGAAAGGGCGAAACCAAGAGAAAAACCATGAAATATGTCTCTGCTTGGCCTTTCAAAAAAAGCAAGCTGTTAGTTTACCCAAATGCTGCAAATGTTGGAAAATCGGAGCTATTAGCACAGAAAAGGTCATTCGCTGAGTGTGATTCGCGGCAGCGACACGCATCACCTGTGGCTATGCCGGCGGTGAGCGTCTGGAAGAAGACCACACCATGGCCGCGCTCTGCTCCACGGACCCCTAACAGCAGCTCGCCTCCGAATCCCCCTGCCTGGGCGCAGCCCCCACAAGGGTAGGTCCAAAGAAATGAATGATCTTAGAACGTAAAACAAAGTCTAATAGAAACACTGTTATAAACACACACACACACACTCTTACATAAATAAACAGGAAGAAAACAATGTGTTATAAATATAAAAGTAACACTGTTGCTTTTATTAAAACTTATTTCTCTTCTTCTGTGGCTGGATTTTTTAAAAAAATTATGTCATGAAACACACATAACCTAAATTTGCCATTTGGGCCTTTTGCTGTTGTCCATCCTCACCTGAGGCCATTTTTTCCACTGTTTTTTAGAGAAGGTGCAAGGAGGGAGGGAGAGAGAGAGAGAAACATCAATGTGAGAGAGACACATCGATCGGTTGCCTAGGGCTGGAAACCGAGCCTGCAACTGAAGTATGTGCCTTCGACCAGAATCAAACCTGGGACCCTGCAGTCCACATACCAACACTCTATCCACTGAGCTAAACTGGTTAGGGCTTGGCCATTTTTTTAAGTGCACAGTTCAGTGGCACTGAGTGCATTCATATGTTGGGTAACACCACTATCTATTTCCAGAACTTTTTCATCACTCCAAACAGAAACTCTGTACCCATTAAATAAACACTCCCAGTTCTCATCTCTTCTCAGCCTCTGGTGACCTTTAGCCTACTTTCCTTCGCTATGGGTTTGTCTAGTCAAGGAACTTCATGGTAAGGTGACTCATAGAATACCTGTCCCTTTTGGATCTGGCTTATGTCACCTGGCATAATGTCTTCAAGGCTTAGCCACGTTGCAACCTGTATCAGAATTTATTATTCCACTAGAGGTCCAGTGCGTGCACCAGTGGAATCCCTAGGCCTGGCCTATGAGAATTGGGCCGAAAACGGCTCTCCAACATGCCCCAAGGGGTCCCGGATTGTGGGAGGGTGCAGGCCAGGCTAAGGGACCCCATCTGTGCATGATCGGAGCCAGGGAAGGACTATGGGAAGATTCTAGGGCATGTCTGGCCTGTCTAGCTCAGTCCCAATCAGCCAGACCCCAGCAGCAAGCTAACCTACCAGTTGGAGCATCTACACCCTGGTGGTCAGTGCACATCACAGCGACTGGTCGACCAGTCAACTGTCTGCCCCCTGGTGGTCATAGCGAGTGGTCCTTAGCACATCATTAGATATTACACTTTGATTGGTTGAACAGCCTACTGGATGACCGGACACTTAGCATTTTAGGCTTTTATTATATAGGATTACTTTCTCCTTAACTGGTCTTTCTTTGAATACATTAAATGTCCTCCCTGCACCCCCCCCCCCCAAAAAAAAGTCTTTCATAAAGTGTGGGAAACATCTGAATTAGCTCACTACAAAAAAGTTAATGAGCTGCCTATCACAAAACTTACTGACCATGAAGTTAATGAGCTGCCTATCACAAAACTTACCGACCACGAAAAACTTCACACATACTCACAAGCAGTCTTAACATCTCTGGAAACTGCTCACTGTAGCACCCATTTGGGGAACACTACACAGGGTGCCTGTAGGCTCTTTGGCCCCTTGAGTGTGGCTCTTCCACAAAATACCACGACCTGGGCGAGTCTATTTTGAAGAAGTGGCGTTAGAATAAGTTCTAAGTTAAAAAATTTGGCTCTCCAAAGAAATTTCAATCGTTGTCCTGTTGATATTTGGCTCTGTTGACTAGTGAGTTTGCAGACCACTGCTCTAAGCTATAGGACAGTAATTCTCAACACTACAGAGAGGAGCAATACCCCCCACCCCCACCGCCATGGCTGTGGCTCAGCTAAGGCAGTGATTTAAACACTCTATCTACTGTATCTATGATAAAAACATATGTATGACAATATAAAAAAAACAAAGCTAATAAGAATTTAAAAGAAAACAACAGACTCTATTTTTTAAAAGTTAAGTTCACAGCAACTTGAATAGAAGTATCTCCAATAGACACAGCCTCTTCCCCCATCAACGTCCTTTATAATTGTTAAAAGCTCCTCAAAGTGATTCTGATACCCCACCCGTTGTCCCCTTAATGCTGATCTAGAGACTGCTAACAGCAAATTTTCCAAGACTAATTGCAAAATAGTTCACTGGTCCAGCATACCAATATCAGTCGATTCTCTCAAAGTTCGTAATCATTCCTACACCTTTTTAGATGACAGCAAACATCCTCACAGGTTGCATTGTGCCACCCAAGGGGTCTATCCAAAAGGGCACATACAAGCCAAAGCGGCCAGTGTGCCACCGTTTCCTCCGACCGAAATGCCACCCGAGTAAATGTGCCATTTCAGAGCACCATCTCGACAGCGATTAAGCGCTGAATTTTTATACACTCAAAGACAACCAGAATTAGGCATTTTCTGGACTCTTCATGGCTTATTCCTTAACAAACAGTTGTGTCTTTAATCCATTTTGTGACTTCAATGTCAAATAAAGGATGCTAATTACATTTATTCACTTTTTAAGTCACAAATACTTACCGAGTGTGTACATATTGGAGATTTCTTGGAGATTTCAGCCCATGGTTAGAAAGTTTTTTTTAAAAGAATGTAAACAAAATATGTTACTTTAACAATGACCACAAAGCACGCTCAAGCTTCAAAAGTTGGTAAAGCCCTGGTCAGTTTTCCCTGAAGACATCCTATATAATAAAGGGCTAATTTGCAAATCAACTGAACGGTAAAACGACCGGTTGCTATGACATGGGCTGACCACCATGGGGCAGTCACTCAATGCAGAAGCTGCCCCCTGGTGGTCAGGGCATGCACACAGGGGCAGCGCTGCTCAGCCAGAAGCCGGGCTCCCAGCAGTTGGACATCCTCCTAGGGCTCGCAGGCTGCAAGGGGGTGCAGGCCGGGCTGAGGGACTCCCCCTCCCAGTGCACAAATTTTGTGCACCAGGCCCCTAGTATTAACAAATAAATAAAAACTACACATAGAAATGATGAGAAAGTATGTGGAAATATGACCACAGATTCCCAAGAATGACAGTGTGTTCAAGCAGGCCGAGAAACAAACAAACAAAAAAACCCCACCAAAATCCTAATTAACTTTAAGAGTGAAATTCACGGACAAGGCAAACTCTTTAATACTACAAACTCTGAATTTGTTTTTCTTATGAAACAGTGAGTATAAATAATCTCCAAAATCATGAAACTCAAATCACAAGTTTGAGAAAATATTATGATTCTCCCCATCCCATATTTACTTTTCTATTTTGTCTAAAATAGAATGAGCCTTATTTGTGCATTCACACACACACACACACACACACACACACACACACACACACACGGCATGCTCTTCAGTCACTTCCCTCACGGTGCCTTCCTCTATCCGCACAAGTCCAACCCTCTCAGCTTCCTCTGCACCCCTCCCCCACCAAGTCCTAAGACCTCCCTCCACTCCATCCCCAGTTCCAGACCTTCATCTCTACCGACCTGATCTATTGTGGAGCCCCTAAATGGCCTCACCTCCATGAGGACCATCCTCACTACTCTACAAACCCTGCCTTTTCAAAAGTGATCAGCCATTCTTCCTTCTCCACGCTCACCTCTTCAGCTATTGGATACCTGAGAATAACTGTTTCCATAGAAGACAGTGACCCCAACGTGCCCAATTACGGTGGGAAGAGCTCAGTTTCTGGAGTCAGAAGAGTGAGACCATCTGGCCCAGGTCCCAGCTTAGCCATTTTCGAGCCACCAGACCTGCCATCGCAGGCACGTGATGGCCTCTCTTAGCCTCAGTTCCCTCAGATGTAAAACGGCGCTAAAATGCGTCTCATCAGACTCTTACAAGAACTAAACCACTGCCTATGCGATGTCTGTTAAACCAGTGGTCAGCAAACTGCGGCTCGAGAGCCACATGCGGCTCTTTGGCTCCTTGAGTGTGGCTCTTCCACAAAATACCCTGTGCAGGCGCATGTACAATGTGATGGAAACTTCATGGCTCATACGCAGAAGTCGATTTTCGGCTCTCAAAAGAAATGTCAATCGTTGTACTATTGATATTTGGCTCTGTTGACTAATAAGTTTGCCGACCACTGTGTTAACCAAGCCAAGCACAAAGTAGTTGTTCAATAAATGCTTGGCTTTCTGCCTCCCACCCCAGAACCTGCATGGCGTAGGGCCCGAAGTGAAGGGAAACTGAATTTACAATTCTTCACAACCCCCGCAGTGCTAAAGAGCTTGCGCTCGTAGTTTATTTCTTAGAAGTCTAGAATATCGGGTAAAAAAATGGATTTTTGTTTGACTCTGCATCAAAGAGCTATTTCACAGAAATACAGGTTGGTTTTCCTGTAACTGTGACTTCAACCATCCTGATGACAGAATACGCCACATCTGAGAGGCGAGGGTAGGAGGGGGTGGTGTCAGAAAGAGGGAACTTCAAAGGGCTTTAATCAGAATAAAATTCCACGGGAGTCACCCTGTGTCCAATCCTTCCTTTCTCAAGCACAGCCCCTTGAAGAGCTGGGGGGAGTGGGGGAGCCGCTGAGCGAGGGGTCCCTGGCCGGCCGGGCCTGGGCATGACCCCCAGCATCCTTTCTGCAGAGCCCGGGGCCTGGGCCCCGCCTGCTTGCGAGCCCTGCTCGCAGGTTCTAAGGGACAGAGAATGGAGATCTCCTTTCAGCAGGTAGGGGAGGGGAACACTGGGTGACTTCCTTCTTCAGGGATGAAAGGGAGCCGGTGGGATCTGGAACAGGGAGAGTGAGAAAGCAGCAAGATGCAGAGCAAGGAGGAGATGGGCTTTGTTCTCCTCAAAGGAAAGAAGGGGTGGGGTGGGGGCTAATGAGTGACTGCCAAGAGATTTAAGCTCGAATTATGTATCTGCTGCAGAAGGAGCACAATCGGCTGTGTGGCCAGCCCGCGGTGAAAACTTTTCCCGTTCCCGTAGGGGCAGGGAGAGCCGGCCGGACCTTTCAAGCGCTCCTCCTCGGTGCAGGGACAGATAGAGGAGGCTTCTTTTCAAAGGACGAGCGAGTGAGACACAGCGGAGTGGCCGGGCAGCACCACCCCGAGCACATCTGTGTTTCCTCCGGCAGCGGCAGAATGTTCAGTCCTCCGACAATCCTGGTGGCTTGTAATCAACAGCCTGGAATTGATAACTTTTCCACCCAGTGCAGCGGGTTGGGTCTCCGGGGCTTCGGGGATGACCCCGGCCAAATGTGCGATGCCCAGAGGTACCGCCAGGGCCTCGGCAGGCGGATGGGGAAGGAGCCGCAAGGCCAGAGGCACCAACACTGCAGAGTCACTCAGGGGCCTTCGGAGCAGAGCGTCTCCCGCCTCCACCGCCCCTGGTCTTGGGACAGTGAGGGGAGGAGGGGAGCCAGTGACTCTGGCGTTCCTGAGCAAGCAGAAGGAAACGTTTTGGCTCTCTTTTCTTAACCTGTGCTGCGCTTCCTAAGAGTTATTGATAAATATCACCTGCGTGCAGGCTCTGTTTAAAGCAGCGGTCGCCAACCTTCCGGACCACTGGTTGGCGGCCTCGGGTTTAAAAGCACAGGGGCCGAGACCTCAGTCCTGGCTTTCACTGATCTTAAACCTCATCGAAACTGCATAATATAAAGTATAAAAAGATACCTTCTAACGTAAACCCACATACACAAAGGTCAACCACGTCCCTCGGAGACAGCGCAGGAGAGAGCGCCTGAGCGACTTCAGGCCCACAGAAGGGCAGCACCTGACAGGCAGGGAGGCTGGGGAGGGCTGGGGAAGCCGGGGCCACGCTCTGAGAGCCGGGAGCTTCAGATCTTGTTTATTTTTCTGCATCCTGACTGTTTCCCCAGACTCGCCCCTTCCTCCTGAGGACGTCCCAGCTGCTGTGTGTATCCATCTGCCCAGCTGGGTCCACTCCACAGCGAGTGCAGGTGGACATGGGGCTGGACAGGGGCCCTGGGGGCCTAAGGAACTCCTCACAAGGCTAGAACACCCACCTGCAGGGGGCGCCTGTGCAGGAAAGTTTAAAGGGGTAAGGAGGATAACTCTATGCGCCTCAATTCCTCTATAGGCAAAATAGGGGTGTGCTCATTTTTAACTCAGAAGAATCCTAAGAAATTCTGCTCTTCTTATTATTTGAAAATAAATTATTTCACTCAGAAGCCCCAATTGCAGAGGGGAGAGAGAGGAGGAGGAGGCTGTGGAGAAAGAGGGGGAGGAGGAGGAGGGGGGGGGGGAGGAGGAGGAGGGAGGAGGAGGAGAGGGAAAAGGGGATAAAGCTAGCTGCGAAAGTTCTTTCAGTCTTTTCCTCTGAATGTTTTTTTCCCATTCACCTTTATTTTTGTCAAACCAGATGGGGAGTGTGCGTGTGCGTGTGCGTGTGCGTGTGCGTGTGCTTGTGTGTGTGTGTGTGTGTGTGTGTGTGTGTGTGTGTTGGGTGAGGGGTACTAAGTCTGTTAGAGATATGGATGGATTAAGCAAGCTAGTAAACAGACTTTGACCGAAACTTTCCATTTAAAAGTGGGTAAACACACAGTGAACATGTCTCAACTTGGACTCGATTGCGATTAAGCAACTCAAACTAAAAAAATAAAGATTAAAAAAATGTGTCTCGATGGCTTATGGGTGTTTTCTCCAGATGACTTAAGAATCAGGAGTTCGCAATTAATGGGGAATTTGAAGATTCTCACAGGCTTTCTCCTCTTTCACATTTAGGGCAGGATCTCAAAGATGGTTTAAACAAACAACGCCACGCGGCCCTCAGACAAAAAACAGCAAAAGGTTAAGAATGCGATCAAAGACTCTGGCCAGAAACATGTGATTCCACGGAGCAAGGACATCGGCTTGGCTCTCCCACGGAGATTTACACAAAGGAGGGGTGTTGCTCTCTAATTCAGCGGGTAAACAATAGGGGGAAGGTCTAGAGGGTTTGATGGACAGCTTTTGGAAATGATCTTCTGCCTGGCAAACCACTGCAGCGATAATTTTACTCACTCGGAGGAAATGCAAAGAAGTGTCACTAAAACAAGGGAGGTAATTACAGGGCATGAATCAAAAAGCTGGATGACACAGAGCGGAGAGTAACTAAATCAGTCCCATCTCGGTCTTGAAATCTGGACTTAGCAATTTCAAGAAAAGAACCTGACCTTTCATTTCTGAGTAACAAAACCACACATATTTTCCTTACGGTTTGTCTCCAGCCTGCACAGTGTGTGCTGAGAGGATGACAAACACCGGGCAGGGAGCGATAGATAGCCCATCCTCTACTGTCCTTGCAGCTCAACAGACTCAAACGCTCCAGCGCTGGGAAGGGATTATGAACCTGAAATTCTCCCCTGCAAACATGAAATCTCTTTGACCAGCATCCCCGTGGGTACCCAGCTCCTGTTAGGTGCCTGGCACAGTTCTTGATGCCATTCTCCTAGAGAGATCTTTCTTGAAGACCCAATATTTCTCCCGGCCGGTATGGCTCAGTGGTTGAGCTTGACCCATGAACTAAGAGGTCAAGGGTTCAATTCCTGGTCAGGGCACATACTTGGTTTGGGGCTCCATCCCAAGTAGGGGGCCTGCAGAAGGCAGCTGATGGATGTTTCTCTCTCATCAGTGTTTCTCTCGATCCCTCTCCCTTTCTCTCTCTCTAAAATCAACTTCAAAAAATGTAAAAAAAAAAAAAAAAAAAAGACCCAATCTTTTTTCCCAATAATGTGTACCCATTAGACCTAAACCCCTCCTCGCCGATGGCAGGCACGCTGACCCTCTGTTGCTCTCCAAGTCACACATTCCCAGCTCCTCGGCAGTAACACACCAACCCCCAGCCAGCTGACCACTTCCTTCAGCATCTCAAAGCGCTCCTCCCGTCTGGAGGGAAGCTTCCTGGTGAGGTCTGATCCTCACAGAAGTGGGAATTACTGGTCACCCTATCAACTTGTTCAAATACACATCATTTATTAATATTACCTAAGACTGCCTTTTGACCAATCGTATTCACTGCTGAGTAAACGAATCCTTCCCCCATTCTTTCTCCCTCAAATCTTTTATGAAGGATGGGTTCCACTGTCCGATCTAATTATATTACACCTCGATTTCTTACACCCCCTGACCCCCAAGCTATAAATCCAGACCCATTAGGTGTAATGAGAAGCTTAGGCACAGCAGCGGTAGGTTTCCATGTTCCGGTGAGATGAAAACTCTGCCTCTTTTACACCGCTGCCTCTTTTACACGCTGCCCTGCGATGCTCACGCCGCACACGGCTGATGCGGTGTGCTGACAGTTCTTTCACATTTCTAGCATGGAGATCACCCCCCTCCCACCTCCTACCCCCAACCTGGGAAGAACGCAGGCCAGCCCCACCTAGCAGACACAGTCCTGCCTCTAACAATAGCTAAGAGGCTCTGATCAGGAATCTGCCAGGTCCTTTGCTGGCTATTTGGAGAACCAACTAGACAGGAAACAAACTGGCAAAGACCCTAGACTCCTACTGATCCACCGACACTTCAACTTTCTAACCGGGAAAACCAGGGACACAGACCCTCTTTGTTATCCATCATCTCGGTATCCAACTCACAGGTGGTCAATCTGAAGAGAACACAGTACCTGCTGCTGCTAACAGTACAAACCGGGGCCCCTACAGTTCAGAGGAGGGAAAGGTCACTCCAAGTGGCTCTCTCGGAGGCCAGGAGTTTTACTCAGCACCTGAGCAAGAGAGATAAAATCAGCCCAGCTGTTTAAACACTCAACTGCCAAAGAGTGGATGAAAACAGAATAAACCTGGACGACTAGGCACAGTGTTCCTATGATATGCCTAGTACATAAGTGCTCGGAGATAGCAGGGGCAGTTTTCCATTAAAATAAAATAGGATTAAATGAGAACGGAATGTGCAATGGACAGCACACTGAAGGCAAAACGCTGAGATCAAAACTACTGAGACCAACTCAGAAAATATAATGGAATTCAATAGATAATTTATAATTTTAAAAAAAAGGGGAGGGGATAATATGATGCTAATTAGACCAGATGTCCTTCCGGACGTCATTCCTGACAAAACCGGGGCCAGAGGGAAGCCAGCCTGAGTCCCAGGTGCCGGAGGGAAGCCAGTGCCCACAGCCCGGGTCCTGGAGCCGGAGGGAAGCCGGTGCCCACAGCCCGGGTCCTGGAGCCGGAGGGAAGCCGGTGCCCACAGCCCGGGTCCTGGAGCCGGAGGGAAGCCGGTGCCCACAGCCCGGGTCCTGGTGCCGGAGGGTAGCCGGTGCCCACAGCCCGGGTCCTGGAGCCGGAGGGAAGCCGGTGCCCACAGCCCGGGTCCTGGAGCCGGAGGGAAGCCGGTGCCCACAGCCCGGGTCCTGGAGCCGGAGGGTAGCCGGTGCCCACAGCCCGGGTCCTGGAGCCGGAGGGAAGCCGGTGCCCACAGCCCGGGTCCTAGAGCCGGAGGGAAGCCGGTGCCCACAGCCCGGGTCCTGGTGCCGGAGGGAAGCCGGTGCCCACAGCCCGGGTCCTAGAGCCGGAGGGAAGCCGGTGAAGGCAGCTAGGGGAAGGAAGGCCTACTCTTGCACGAATTTTCATGCATCGGGCCTCTAGTATAATTTAAAATGTAAACAAAATTATAGCCAACTAATGAGCTTTTAAAGTTCACACTGTAAACGAGCATGGTTTGTTATATGAGGGACACCCCTCTAACAATTTTAAGCCATTTCTATTATCTGTCCCCTCCAATTTCTTTAACAAAATTAAGTTTATATTTGCAAGTACTTATTAGAAAATCTTGGCATTCAATCCCACATCCATTTTACTACATTAATTTAGCGTTCCCTCTCCATATTGAGTGTAACTGCAGCTTCATGATTTTTTTTAAAGTTAATATTCTTTAAAAAATTATTTGGAGCAAAATTATTCTAGCAGCTTAAGCATATTCATTCAAAATACCTCACCATTTTTAATGAATTAATTAGTTTATTTATTTAAAATACTCACCTGAGGATATGTTTTATTGATTTTTGAGTAAGAGGAAGGGAAAGAGAGAGAGAGAGAGAGAGAGAGAGAGAGAGAGAGAGAGAGAGAGAGAGATTTTGATCGGTTGCCTCCCCTACCTTCCCAGACAGAAGATAGAACCCCCGCAACCTTGGTCTGTGCTCTGACTGGGAATCGAACCTGCAACTTACCGTGTACAGGATGACACTCCAACCACCAAGCGTCCTGCCAGGGCTGCCTCACCCTTTTTAATTACACTGACACAAGTGAGTGTGTTGAACATGAGACTCATTTAAAAAACTATCGTTTCAATCAAATCTGTTGCTCCCAGGTAAATATAACTAGTGTAATAATGATGCCACTAGCCCAAATCCTCACAATCCTTATGCTTGACTGGACGAATGAATGAATGAATGAACGAATGAAAGCTTGCAATGACACAACAAGCCAACAGACTCCTCCACCGCACTGAACACCGACTTTCTTGTGGCTTTGCAGTTTTTCTGGCAACTATTAAACGCACGCCACTTTGACTAACTGAAATGACAGATGTCTTAAAAGGTAGGGAAAAAAAAAGTAAAATATTCATTGGATGTTACCCAAGCAACGGATTCCTTGCTGTGTGCAAATTCAGCATTTTAGTGAGGGGATTCTCAAGCTTAACATTCTGAGGACTTTCTAATCGTCTAATTGTCTAAAAGGATGAGCTCCCCACACACCCCACCTTCCCTACCTCCTCCCAATGCCCGTCCCCCACCCCTATCGCCATTATCAGTTCACTCTTCGGGCCAAAGCTTAGTTACCTGTGGAGGAATCTGCTGATGTCATTAATTCAACTGTATACTGACCACTCTACAATTTCTACCTTCTTAGGGGTATTTACTCTGCAACACAGGCACTGGAAGAGTTTTAACACTGTTTTGTCTTCCGGACGGAAGTGTAGTGTCAGTCACCGGTGACTGGCTGGGCACTGAATGTGTTAAAAGAATAAACTCACAGCACAGGGACAGGAAAGCACACGGGATGAAATCGGACCTTTTGCTGAGTCAGCACTAACACCAGCCCTTTCCCTGAAGGCCCTCAATATATGAAAGGCCGAATCTTTGGAGAGGTGGTGTTTAATTACTTACTTATTTCTTTATTTTTTTGTGGCCCACTGAATTGCTCAGAATAAGCAAAGAGAGGCATAAAGAGCTAAATGATAAGTTTAAATGTCCAAAATTTCTTTACCAAAAAGTAAATAAAATAAAAAAATGAGAGCATCTGAAACTTTCTTGAAATGTTTTGATTTGGCAAGCTTTAAGGTCATCTAAGAAGTAAAGTTTTATATTTAGATGATTAAATAACAATCGTCTGGACTTCTCTAACTTGGTACATTGTCAGGTCACTATACACCAGTGGTCGGCAAACTCATTAGTCAAAACAGAGCCAAGTATCAACAGTACAACGATTGAAATTTCTTTTGAGAGCCAAAATTTTTAAACTTAAACTTCTTCTAACACACCACTTCTTCAAAATAGACTCGCCCAGGCCGTGGTATTTTGTGGAAGAGCCACACTCAAGGGGCCAAAGAGCCGCATGTGGCTCTTGAGCCACAGTTTACCAACCACTGCTTTACACAAACTATAAAATTGTCTGTCATTATTAGGGGGAAGATATTGAAACAACAAATGGAAGGTTTAATGGGGCAGGGGGTCCTCAATCAGAGCTTCTGTTCATCTAGAGCCCCGTCACGGCCTACCCACCACAGACCTGTGGCTTCTGAGATGCTGAGCCGTCTCCCAAATGAGATGGATTTCATCAAATTTTCCTTCTCTGAAAACTGACCACCCACGAAACTACAAGCCCTGCTGTTTGATTAATCTGTAAAACCTGTTACCACCTGTGCCGAGAGATAATTAAAGTGCTTTTTCAGTAAACTAATTTTGGATCGGTGCGACACCAGAGAAGGTATCACATACGATGCACACACGTAACTTTTTAAAGCAGTCTGTTGTCATGAAGATTGGTATGGGATATCGGCTATTCACAGCGCGCTGATCTAATACTGTAATGGTAAAGCTCCAACTCCTGGAACGGGGGAGTGCCTAAATAACTCATCTGAAGTTTTCCTGTAGGGGAAATTTGTCTTCACATCCATTCATTCAGTCATTAATTGACAGCAGTGCACATCATAGCGAGCGATCAAACTCCCTGTCTCCCGGTCGAACTCCCGAGTGGACACTTTGCATATCAGCCTTTTATTATATAGGAGGATTTTGGGTTACAACCCAATGCCATGTTATTTGTTTTCTTGTCCCAGTTATGGCCATTGGGTATCCCTCTGACATGCCCCACCCTTTTGTTTTTGAACATTTCATTACTTTCTTCTCCTCCATGTTTTTCATCAACAAAAAATGACTTGCTTAAAAAAGGGACTTGTTATGGGTTGAATTATGTCCCATCCTCCCCCAATTCATGTTCAAGTTCTGGACACCAGCACCTGAGAATGTGACCTGATTTGAAACAGAGTCATTGCAGATGTCATTACTAAAATGAGGTCATACTGGGGTAGGGTGAGCCCCTTGTTCAATACCAACAGTGTCCTTATAAAGGGTTCAGATTTGGGCACCCGACAGCACACCAGCAGAGCACCACGTGAAATCCAGGCAATGATGCTTCTTCGGGCCAACGAACGACAAAAAATGCCAGCAAAACAGCAGATGTGCGGTGAGAGCCAGGTGACAGCCCTCAGGAGTCAACCCTGCTGACACCTTGATCTTGACCTTCTAGCCTCCAAGTGGGGAAGAAAATGAATTCCTGTGGTTACTCAGCTGTTACTTTGCCATGGCAGCCTTTGCAAACCAATAAGGAGCCAATGTCTTTGAACTCTGCATTCCCACGACAAACAATTCATAAATGTGGTATCAGAAGCAGCAGGAACGTCCTCACCAACACCTAAGCGTACACTGGCAATCGGGGCACGCACGTCGGCACGAACGGAGTGTGGGGGCAGCGTTTTCAGATCCCTCCTTCTCCCTGCAGAATGTTCGGCCACCTGCAGCTCGGCTCCGCATGCTCCCTGCCAAGCACACCTGCGAGTACCGGCAATAACCACCCATCCAGCGTAATCACCATCTTCAACATGCTAAGTACCAGCTCCGTGAAAGCTGAGCGCTCCCCAGGTGCCTGCACAGAGCAGACACAGGGGACCCAGCCATGTCATGTCAAGGTGGCGTTTCTGGTCCCTGTTTAATGACCCACTCTGCCCCATTTCCATCTCCCCTCGGTCACGTCAACAGGTGGCCGAGGCTTAGATTGGGGCTGAATACCACATCGTCGGAAGCCATACAAATATCGGACAGTCATCTGGTATTCAGCACCCTCGGCTCTCTGACGAAAGGCGTCCGTCCAGTCCCCAGGAAAGAGAAAGTGACTTGCTCTTACAGAGTTAAGACATGGAAGAGGCCGGCTAGAATCTGATCTGTCACCTCACACCACATCCAGGGACCTTCATGGAGATGAAGTCCAAGCACCCGGGTGGGTCAATATGGGAACTTTTTTCTCTCCTCAGTCAACCGGGGGACAAGGCACTGGCGGTGGAGGCACAAGATCTGGAGTAATTGTTTGGAAGTCACTTTCATTACCCAAGCTCTGGTTGTCTGCATTTCTATGCCTGCGTTACAAATCTAATGAAGTCATTAGGCTCGGGCCAGCTCGGGAAGCCTCGGCTGAGTGTGCATCTCTCCCGCAGCCCCCAGAGCTCGGCTATAATCCTTCAAATTATTAAATAATTACGTTTCCCTTGGGTCATGCTTGGCAACAAGACACTGGTCTAAATGAACCAACGATATGACCTAGTGAATAACACTTAACGTTCTTAACCTCCCCCAGCAGCAGAAGGATGTGAGATACTTCCGAGGTCCAAGGTGGGGGATAAATGAAGGCGAATTCTGCGGGGGTCTGGGGGGTAGGGGGTCAGTAGAATGACAAAGGAACAAGAGAATCTGGGAAACATTCCCATAACTGGTGTCATCTCCTCCCCAACCAACCCTGTCTGTTGGCCACTCTCCACTCTGATCCTAGTTCCCTTCCAGATTTCAGGGGTGGCTACAGCCGGCAGAAGACAACCAGGCATATGGCTCAGACCTTCTGGACGCCTCTACAACGCGGACTGGGTTGCTCTGGAAAATCCCATTCCACCTCCCGACAGCTCTGTGACCTCAAGTTGTCATTTCCAATCAAGTATGCTCCCAGGGATTTTGATGAACATAGACAAAAGCTGCTACAACCATTTCTTCCCCTCCCCAAATCTTTCAGACCTACTGTAGTTGCTATGTTAGGTTATTTGTTTCTAAGGCAACAGCGTATATCTAAGTACTAATGGCCTGTCCTTTTGCCAGGCAACAAACAGCCTTGTGATGCAACTGCACCTGTCTCGGCTACGCGTTGCCATGGAGACGCTCTGGTTGCTATGGCTACCATCACGCTAATCGCCTAGCAAAGGCAGACATACAGCAGTCTTCTCAGAGAGCCCAGCTGTTCCTCCCCGTCTCTTGCTGAAGACGGATTGTGTGCCCCTGTGATGGAATGTTCCCAGCTGAGATGCGCAGGGACTTCATTAAGGTCGCTTCCGAGTGTCACTCCGCTGCTTTCGGCAGAGCACGGGGCTGGAGAAAGGATCTGCAGAGCCAGGGACCCCAGAACTGCAGCGATCTATGAAGTCACACCATTTCTCATGGACATAAGCCTGCAGCCCAAGGACAACGGCTCTTCCCTGGGTGGTCACAACAGAAACAGTACCAGACATTAAAAATTATCCTTTTACCCGAGCTGGTTTGGCTCAGCGGACAGAGCGTCCGCCTGCAGACCGAAGGGTCCCGGGTTCGATTTCAGTTAAGGCTCCTCTCCGCCCCGGACCCTGGTCAGGGCTCACGTGGAAGGCGGCAGCCGATCGGTGTGTTTCTCTCCCATCGACACTTCTCTCTGTCTTTCCCTCTCTCCTCCACTCTCTAAGTGTCCATGGGAAAATATCCTCGGGTGAGAATAAAAATAATTAGTTTTTGTAGGCCTGAGGGGTCTATTTCAAAGCCAAGCGCTCTATAAGGTAAAACCAATTTTAAACGTTGGTTCTGTTCTATGTGGCTTAAAAAAAAAAAAAACCAACCCAACACAAATAACACTTTCTTTAAAAAAAGAAAACAAGCGACACACCCTCCCCTGACATCTCTGTAAGGATGGCACAGAGGCCTCTGTGCCACCACACCAACGGGCACGTGACGGGGAGCAGCCGTCTCCATGGCTCTCTGCGCCTGGCTTTGAAGAGGCAAACACCAAGTAACCACAACACAACGGTCACTCGGGAGCCCATCCACATGGCGACCAGGACGACAACAGCGGGGCGAGTCCTGCCGTGGACACTGTCGGCGCTCCGGGTCGGAGGGCAGGAGGCAGACTCCCTTTCGTGGCTCATCCTGTACTTTTATTCCAGCCAGCGGTGGCACGCGGAGAAGTCAGAGCTGCCCGCTTTGCCCGGGACACGTTTCTATCTACCCTGGAAGGCAGTCTCTGGCCCGCCCTGCGGCCTCCGGAAAACCCGTCCCGCCGAAGCAGCAAAAGCGGTAAGGTTTGCAAGAAACGCAGCGGCGGAGGTCCCTCTGATAAGACTTTCTTCCTTTCTTCCTCATTTACCTATCTTACAAGGCATGCAGCCTATTAAATTAGTCTCAGCGCCGGTCTCTGCCAATATAAGGCAACTTCAGTAGACCAAAAAAAAAAAAAAAAAGGTGACTGTGAACTGCTTACCTTTGATATGCCTGAGGAGAGGCGGGAGGTGTGTTGAACACGTGAGGGTGTGGATGATAAGGTGTCTTTTTCAAAGCCTGAATGAGATTTTGTCTATACTCCGGGTCTATGCACCACAATGACCCTTTCCCAATACTCTGCAGAGAAAATAAAAACACAACAGTGATTAGTACAGAAGGTATTGTTTTGCATGAAGTAGATGTGCAGCTGTCATCACGGGTACCTATTGAAGAAAATTAAAATGCAAAAGTGAGCAGTACAGAAAATATTTTGAAGTAGATGTATAGCTACCATTTTTGTTTTTGAAAGCCTCTCACTTATTTGTCAACTGCTTGCCGGCTGTAAATACCGGAATATTATGCGCGGACAACAGAAACCAGAACCTGCGTTTCAGTTTAACTCGTGGGAAGTCTGACAGACAAAACGAACGCGTTATTACCGGGCGAGGCTGAGGCAAGGACATGTCATGTTCATATCCCAGCGGCCAAAACACTTAGATTCCTTTACTGTTTTTCAGGGTCAACTTAGAAGAACATGTATTCCCTTCTAAGAATGAGTCTTAAATGTCAGATTTGAAGCAGAGCAGGAAAATGTGGGCTAAGGCGTCCTGTCAACTCCATCTCCACCTTAGAAAAACAGGAATTGTTGTTGTTTTTAAAGCCCGTTACAGTGGTATTACTTTGCAAACCCAGGAAAGTAATCTGCTTCTTTTTCCTACTAACTCGCAAAAGCATGACATGTGAGCTGGAAGTGGAATTCTGTAATTCTCCCCCGAGGACAGAAGAGCCGGCTGGTGAACCTCCGCCGGCCCGCGCTCATCCCCGGTTCCCGTCCCCGCGCTCTGCCCAGGCCGACCCGGGCTGTCTCTAGGGGGCCACCGTTAAAACGCAAATTTTACAAAACTGGGTCCGTGGAACGAGAAAGACGTGCTGAGGCCCACTTTCTGGGGGAAGCTTTTGGTCTGTGGGCAGCGTTTTATATAAAAAAAGAAAAAGTCTTTCCCGCAAGGCCCATGGGACTGGCAGCTGGCCGATGGGCAGTCCCTGCTCCGACTGCTTTCCAATGACCGAATGTACCCGGGCTGTTTGATAAGGTCATCTGTAAACATTTACTGATTTGGAGAGAAAAGAAGTCAAATTACATAAACCTCTGCCCACCCCATGTTTCCAGCCAACGGACTCTCTTATTTTCAGAACTATTGCGCTCCAGGGAGATTTAGAGAGCAAACAAGAAAACTGCTTAACTCTTACTGGGGAGTGGGGAGGGGAGCCCAAGAAAATCTCTTAGTAAAATAAGTGAGTCTGAAAATCTTTAAAGAAGCTTAAAAATATGTTTCTTTCAGTCAGTTCACCAAGTCATTTACTGACGAACTTATTCACAGGAAGCATTGGGGTTCTCTCCTAGCAGCGCCATCAGCAAGCAGGGGGACTGCCATTAACTCTTGTTGGTGCACTGAGGACAGAGAACTGCTCAAGGCCAAGGTCAGAGGTGGGAGCCCCTCACCCCAGTCACAGGCTCCCTGGCGCAGTCCTGACCCCAAACACAGGTCCGTCAGACCAAAGTTCCCAGCTTAACTACCCCGCTGTTTAAAGATTCCAAAGATTTCCACTTGGGAAAACCCAACATCTCTTCGTGGCCTTTTCTTTCCTGTGTCCATTCCCGAGCCCAGAGCATGCATGTCAAACTCAGGGCCAGAGGGCCACAAACAAGGCATGTGGCCTGCCAGTCGGGGGTCTGATATCTTGAGTGCAGGGAACTGAGAAGTTGGGGGTAAAGCAGTTAGGCCACCAAGTAATCTACCGTGGACCCTCTGTTCTTTTCTTTGGAAAAGATGCACTCAACTCACTTTTTAGAAGAAAGCGAAAAAACTAAGGGACGGGGAGGAAGGGGAAGGGGCACAGTAGACCAGACCTACAGAATGTGGATAATGTCAAACAAAGCACAAAAGCCCCAAGAGCCAGCAACTCCTGCGCAGTGGGGTCCTGCCCTGACCACATCCAAGACCCAGTAGGACCTGCCTTTCTTTTCTTTTCTTTTTTTAATATAGTTTATTGATTTTTTTACAGAGAGGAAGGGAGAGAGATAGAAAGTCAGAAACATCAATGAGAGAGAAACATCGATCAGCCGCCTCCTGCACACCCCCTTACTGGGGATGTGCCCGCAACCAAGGTACATGCCCTTGACTGGAATCAAACCTGAGACCTTTCAGTCCGCAGGCTGAAGCTCTATCCACTGAGCCACACCGGTTTCGGCAAGGACCTGCCTTTCTGATCCACTTGAACACAAGGATCCAAACCAGCTACTTGGAGGGAGGGCCGGGGCTCACATAGCAGCCCACCCACTTCTGCAGAGACACCCGAGCCCTGGGAACCTAGTGGCTTTTGTTTTCATCAAGGTAGCTTTGGGGGGAGGCGGCGGGGGAGTTAGGCCTTTAATCTTACAGGGAAGAAACATGGCCAAGGAAGGAGGGACAATGGACCCTCCCAGGGAAATAACAATAGGCCAAGAATGCGGTGTCTCCTAATCCTGGCGGAAGCAGCTGGTTTACTAGACTACCACACTATCAAACTAGATGGAAAGGCCACAGGGTGGGGGTGGGCTGGGGCGGGGGTGTTTCACAAGGTAACTGACCTAGGTGCAGGAAGCAGGCAGGGATACGATAAAAAACAGAAATTCTGGAGCCCGACATTCCCTGTGGGGTCCTGGGCAAGCCATGGTCCCACAGAAAATCTTGGCTTCCTTGTTGGCAAAATAAAGGCCCAAGAGACTGGTGGAGGCCAGTGGTGGCTTGTAAACACCTAGAACAGGGCAGCAGCACCTGCAGGTCCCAATAATTGGCGACCACGTCATGAACATCTCCTTTCTGACAGAAGGAAGAGAGCAGAGTTGCTGCGCAATGCCTTTCATTACATCACACCGATTCCCCCAAAACCGCCCATCACGAAAGCAGCACCAGACTGCTAGCGGCAGTGGTAGGGAAGGTCACGGTCTACTCCTGCGTGCAGGTAAACAGATTCAGGTAAACAGATTCACTTTGAGGAGTTTTCCTAGGCTCTCAGATCTGCTCCCCCCGCCCCCAATCATTCCATCAGCCCTCTCTGCATCCCTCACTCCACGTCTCCTCTGCTGCGCCTCCTCCCTTGCTCAGGAAGCCAACTCTGGCTCACAGTAACCTAGCTGCTCCAAGTGTTCCTGGGCCCAGTCTTTACACAGTGACCAGCAAAAGCTGAGATTCCACTGCGGACTTGGTCAGCACATAGTCACCGTTCATTCATTCAGGGCAGCCATCGGCCTGGGCTTTGGATCCTAACGGTGCCTACCTTGGTCAGCCCCGCATTTTACAGCGAGAGGGGCGGGAAACCTGTTTACAGACCAGACACTAACTTCAGTATCTCAGACCTTCCAAAGAGCCAAAAATAAACGAAAGCAGCACCTCTTCAGGCCACACCCACCACGACACCGTCAATCTCGTGAATCCCGACAATGACCTGACAGTGGAGAGCGCTGGGCAGAGAGCTCGGGAGCCGCAGGAATGACGGGGTCTTACTTGCAAGCCTTGTCCTTGGTTTCGTGTTAGGGTTCAAAACTGTAAAGTAGGTTGACTTGGGAACATCTCAGATGGAGACATGCAGGAGAGAATGCTCATTTCTTAGGTCAGGAGAAATTACATTTAATGGAGGGGAGAAGGCTGTAATTTTATTATAGTTGTGCAGTATGTTGGCGAGTAAGAGCTTTCAGAGGTATCTGCATCTTATCTAAATAATACGGGTGGTTGTTTTTGTTTTTTTTTACCATAATAACTGTGGGGGTCATGTTTCGTTGAATGTTAAGGAATTCAAAATTATAAGGGAAGAAAGATCTTCATTCATAGATACACTTTCACATTAAATATATATATGTATGTGTATATATACTTATGTGTGTGTGTATATGTGTATATATATATACATATATGTATGTGTGTGTGTGTGTGTGTGTGTATATATATATATATATATATAAAACATATATTACAGAGAGAGAGTTTGAAAAAAAAATAATGTAAAGAGTAAAGGGGGGAAATGAGTAAAAAGATATAAAGAAACCAACCTTTTTTTTTTTAATTAAAAATCACCTGGGGAATAGCAGACAACTCCGTTAGCAATAAAAACATCCTATCTAATAAAAAAGAAATATGCAGATTGACCATCACTCTACCACACAGGAGGGCTGCCCCCATGTGGTCCAAGATCCTGCTCCCATGTGGACACAAGATGGCCAGCAGGGGAGGGCCATTGGGAGGTTCCAGGCCATACAATGGAGGGCAGTTGTGGGTGATCAGGCCAGCAGGGTAGGGAAATTAGGAGGAACCAGGCCTGCAGGGGAGGGCAGTTAGGGGTGACCAGGCTGGCAGAGGAGGGAAGTTGGGGGCAAACAGGCTGGCAGGGGAGCAGTTAGACATCAATTAGGCTTGCAGGGTAGTGGTTAGCGGGTGATCAGGCTGGCAGGCAGAAGTGGTTAGGGGCAATCAGGGAGGCAGGCAGGGAGCAGTTTGGAGCCAGCAGTCCTGGATTGTGAGAAGGATCGGGCCTAAATGGGCAATCAGACATCCCTTGAGGGGTCCCAGATTGGAGAGGGTGCAGGCTGGGCTAAGGGACACCCCCGCCCCCACCTCTACCCCGTGCACGAATTTCATGCACTGGGCCTCTAGTCAGTACATAAGAGGGAAAACACACACACACACACACACACACACACACACACACACACGAAGAGCCTATATTGTAGAACTAATTAGTGAGAAATGGTTTAAAAAAAGAGAGAGTAAGAACAACAACTACATGAAATCCTCAACCTAACCTCTACAGAAACTTTTATTTTTCCCGAGAGCACAAGACCCAGGGGCCGTGTCCAGCCGCTCACAGACCTGCACAGCGGCACCTGGAGGTTTGCCCGGCACCGTCTTCGTGCGGGGTCTCCACCAGGTTGTGAGTTCTGACCCGGTTTAAACACCGTTCACACACTGAGGACTGTGACACATGAATGGGTCATGAAACCCATATAATGGGTGAACAGCCAGCATTGTTTTAATGGGACAGAACAGAACCGAACAGACCAGATTAGACCAGGAAATGCCTGGAGCAAGTGGTATTTTGTGAAACGTGTGGGTACACATGTACACAGGTGCATACAGATCACGAGGTAACAACCACTTGTAGGAATCTGAGTTCCAAAAGTGCGGTAAACACCGGCCGAGGCCAATGGCTCCCATGTTCTTTCCTCTTGTCACTTGTGGGGGATTCGGCCCACGTCCTGCAATAACGAAGGGCTCTCTGAATGTGACGCCCCATGCAAGGCGAGGCTGTGCTTGGGGAAGGCGGAAAAGGGGGCAGGAACCACATCAAAATGGAGCAGGGAGCTGGATACGTGTTCTTGGCAAATCTGAGAGCATCCCTTTTGACGTTTCTGATATGTCATTCCTGAGGGTGTTTCCCCCACCAACCACCTCATCCTTCCATCCACACAAGGACCCATAAGGTACCCAGGGTAAGCCAGGCAACACGGGGACACACTGGTGAATGCAGAAAGGGGCAAACAGGGTCCGCTGTCCTGAAGTCTGGATTCTAGAGCGGGAAGAGGAGAGCACGTAAGAAAAAAACGATGCAAGCCCACGACAGACCGTAACGGCTTCTGTGAAGAAAAAGAAGAGGGTGACGAGTGGAAAGACAGGGGCGTTAGGAGCCGAGGCCTCCGTCCAGCACCAGGGGCCGGGTCAGAGCAGTGGAGATGGAGAAGATGCTTCGGGGCGGCTCTGGAGAACCAGGGGGAGCTGGTGATGGATTAGAAGTTAAAGAAAAAGTGGCAGGTAAAGAAAAAGAAAAAAATAAGTCTTTGGTTTGAGCAACACAATCGATCAAAGATTGGGAAAGGGGGAAAGTGAGGGCTCATTGGAACATGTAAGCTCAGAGGCGCTCCTGTGTTAAGAATGACTGAGGGCTCTGGCCAGTTTGGCTCAGTGGATAGAGTGTCAGCCCGCAGACTGAAGGGTCTCAAGTTCAATTCTGGTCAAGGGCACATACCTCGGTTGTAGATGCCCCAAGGGAGGGAAGGAAGGAGGGAGGTCTGAGGCGTTCCGGCTTAAGAAGTTTACCATCAGCTGGTTGCTCTACAGTGGGAGTTGGTACACTTCTTCTTAAAGAGTCAGAGAAAATATTTTAGATTTTGTGGGCCACATGATCTCTGTCGGGCCTACTCAGCTCTGCCCTGGAGCACAAGAGCCGCCACAAACATAAATGAATAGGCTGTGTTTCCATACACTGCGCTTACAAAACTGCACTCCAGCCTTCCCCGCCCGTCCTACCGCTTCCACCCGAGAACCCGGAGTTCAGACTCAGAGCTCCTGCGTGCTGGGGCCCTGAAATGGTCAGGGGTCTGCAGGGGCTGGGAGAGTGGCGCTGGGTCCTGTGGGATTCGCAAGAGGGTGCAATGATGCTCTAAGTCAGTGGTCGGCAAACTCATTAGTCAACAGAGCCGCAGTTTGCCGACCACTGACCTAAGTCAAGAGCTCGAAGGCAGGAAAGGGGGACCGCCGGGGGTTGGGGTACACAGGAGGTAGAGACACAGAATAGAATAGGGAGCCCATCGGAAATAAGAGCGGACAATGAGCTGAGCTAACCTCCTGTCACTGCCTTCTGCAGTCACGGTGATGTGCAGTCCGTGGAGCTCGCTGGGTCTGCCTCCTCACCTATAAACTAGGCGATTAGACTACATCCTCCCACAGGCTCTGAACTCGGCTTTGCGCCTGTTACAATAGGTTAATTAGTATTCACGAGCCTGCATCTCTCCGGCGTCCTCTCAGCTGCCCCAACTGCTGTTTTCCGGTTCCTGGCCAGTTCCCCGCACCCGGACGAGTGAAGCAAATTACTGAGCTTTCCACGGAGAGCTCTTACTAGGTTGGCATGGACACTGGAGTCAGGGAGACCTGGGACGAAGCCTTGTTTCCATTTCCCAGCTGTGCAACCTTGGGCGAGTTACTTGCCTGCTCTGAGCCTCAGGTTCCTCATCGGTAAAGGGGTGGGGATACAAGGATATCAGCTTGGTAGGATTGTGGCGAGGATGAAATCAGATGATGCTATCCTCGGCACACACACGTCAGGAGCTCGACAAACACTGCTCGCTTTATGGTGATGATAAAAAAAATGGAAGAGCCAGCTTTCCTTGACACTGAGCTCCAGCAAGGCAGCCCTGCCCTGTAGCAGCAGCACTTGTCAAACTGTGAAATGATGCAGATTGCATGGGGGGTGGCGGGAGAGAACCACACACAACTTTTGTTTTCCGCTGTCTGACGCTACTTCCCCTGGTCCAAAGGAAGCACTGTGTATCTGATACACTGAGATGGAGGTGAAAGTGGAAGGTTGAGAATAAAAGAAAGCAACGCCTGGTCCCTGAGTGAAGCCAGGAGGGATGAGAGACTCTGAGGAAGCCGCACTTGGGGTCACTTCTGGCATCCAGGTCTCCTGGGTGCTCAGGGCCCTGTGGTCCCAGCCACCCCTTTCCTAGGCACAGAGGCTCGGCCTCACGCTGCCCTGGGGCAGGGCAGGAGAAGACATTCAGAGAGTGACGCTGGGTGGCAGCGCTGGGTGGCAGAGCTGGTCAGGCAGAAGGAGCAGCCTTAGAGAAGAAGGGTCCTGGAGGGAGAGGGCTGCTCTGAGGCCACCCTCCTGTTCCCTCTGGGATCCGTGGGCTCACGGGAAACCGGAATCACGTCCAGTCCCTCGGCACCAAGACACTTGTAGCTGTGTAGACAGGAGGCCCAGAGCTGCTGATTTTGCAGTTGCCTTTCTAGCCAGGACACAGGTTTCCCAGGATCTGGAAGGCAGGCTAAGTCTCCTGGAAACAGGTCTGTTCCGCTGTGGATACCTAGCTGGTCCCCGAGAGGTGCCCCGCTGCACCCCCCACACCCGGTCCTGCCTAGTTTCCGCTCCCAAGACTGCCCCACCCCCTGCAGCTGACTCCCCCTCTGCTGCGAGCTGGCCCCTCAGGCCCAAGCTGGCAAAGAGGAAGAGAGGAAGAGGAGGAGGAATGGGGGGATGGAAGAGGGGTGGTCCAGGCTGAGATGAGAGCGCAGGCCCCCAGGTTCTGCCATTCCCACAAAATTCAGAGTCAGCCCCCAGACAAGGCAAGAACCTAGACATTCACACGTCAGTGGACCCCACTCTGAAGCAAGCCGTTTAACAACCCCTGTGTAACACTTGCAGGGAGCTAAAGGGTAAGGGGTCTGGGCAGGCCATCAGGACACAAAGGACGGGTCTGTTTTTTAGGGTGCAGAACCTCCAGAGGAAGACAAGCAAAGAACAACTGTAAGTGAACGCACAGGCAAAAGGCCACAGGAGCACAGAGGAGGGAAGAGACGAGCTCTGCGAGACAGCAAGGAGTTCAGGCTACGCACGCATGCGAGTCCACACGCACCTCCTGCGGGCACACGCCATGCCCACACACCCCACCCCCGTTCAGGGCGCCAGCCAGCGCCCACCTGGGCATGCCCTGTGGGAATACACAGCCTCCCAGGGATGTTCCCACTGCACCTCCTCTTACCTTCCTACCAAACCCCACCTACAGTCCCGTTCCCTGAGGCTCCGTTCCCGGGGCCTCTCTGACGGCCCGAGGCCATGGTGCCCACCACAGGGGCCAGAAGCAATGCCAGGGCTCTCCCAAGGAGAGTTCCAGAATGCGTCCCTGAAACCCAGGATGTGGCTCCGAAGCAGCAAAGGGACCAAGGTGGGTGGCCCTTGTCTACCCAGCTGCCCAGCAGTCCCTTCACCTGTGTGCTGAGGTCACACTCCCGTGTCCACTCCTGCTGGGCTTCAGTGTGATCATGTACAGAAAGAAGGCTCTAGCACCACACCCAGCACCTAAAAGGCAGATCATCAATTTAATTCTCCTCGGTCAAAAGACATCCCATGAGAAGTTGGGTGATACTGTGGGGGGAGTCATAGGGGTGCAACATAGAACAAAAAATTTATCTCATGAATGACCAGGACATCCTATAACTACAAAATACTTAGCAGGTGAGTGATTCCTCAAGGCCCTTTTAGTCCCAACACCCTGTGATTTACAGTCTAAAGATATCAGGGGGAATTTCTAAATCTTAAAAATATTAAGAAAATGACCTAAAGAATAGCCAAGTACAGGAAAGAGTAGAAAAATATAAACTGAACACAAGGAATTTTTTTTCTAGATACGTCAATGTTCGTTTTCCAGAACAAAACAGGCAGTTACTCCAGAAAGAAAGATTTAGAAAGAAGTCACTCCGGATAGTTGGAAGTTCTTAACAACCATTGGCAGGGTTTTAAATAAATGTCCCACTCTGCTCTTATAGAACCTCCCCTCCCCCAAAAGTAGCAAGACGGATGGAAGAGAGAAATCCTACCCCTGGTGCAGGCAGGAATGTGTCTCGGACCCTGGTCCAGTGTGCCTCAGTCTACCGCCAGCTGTGTGTGTGGGGGGGGGGGGGGGGGGGGATTGCAGGCAGGAGGGCAGGCTGCAGCTCGCCGGGTACAGAGCCCCCAGAAACCGGCCGCTGAGGTTTCCAGCTCATTCCCAACAGGTCCTCAGCACATCAGACACGTCTTGCTATTCTTTTACAGCTGTGTTCTAACAGCGACCAAGATGGACAATATCCAGGTGCGGGAGCTCCGTGAAGGCGTTACAGCACCTGGGTTCTCTCTGAACACCCCTCCCTCCGCTGAGGTCAAGGGGAACGCAGGCGGGACAGTGGGGAAGGCACAGAGGTGTGGTAGCTGGACAGCTGGGGGGGAGGGGGGCGCGCGTGTGTGTGTGGGGGTGTTAATCAATGTGCAAAGAGTCAATCATTTCCTTATATTAATACCTAAATGAAACCAAAGTAGCCTCAACTTGATCTCTGGGGGGGGACCTGGCCTGGTGAGGTTGGGGGAGGGAAATGAGAGGGGAAAGTAGTTCATTAGTTACTATCCTGCCCCCATGCTATTTGCCCAGTGCTGCGATTTCCACGGGATCGGGGGTAGGGCCCCAAATCTGAATGAAGCATGTCACCTCGGGAGGTAGTAGGTATTTGTTGGGGCTGAAATGGGTTCTTTTCTGTATTCTCTAGACCGGCGGCCACCAACCTTTCAGGCCTCACGGACCGCCCGTGGTCCGCGGACCAGCAGTTGGCGACCGGACCAGCAGTTGGTGACGGCTGCTCTAGGCGACTGTTCTCCAACTGCCAGAGGCGGTCCAGGGCTAGTGCACTCCCAACGATCGGTAGTAAAATAATCAAACAATTAAAAGATATTTACTTATGAATCTTGTCAAGCTCTACACTCAGAAGTGCTAATAAAGCAGCGGAACTCACACAGACGCACCCGCGCCCTCATTCTCGAGTCTGAAGGCCGAAGAGCTGGCGGCTCTAAGATCACGGCACTTGGCCGACCGGGTTTCTCCCAGGTTGGGTGTGCAGGTGTTGAAAACGTTCCCAGCCCCTCACAGAGCGCACGGGAGGTGGACACACCTCTCCTACCGGCCACGGCCCGACACTGGCATCACTCAGGTGAATTCAAGCTGGGGCCCGGCGGCCCCACCCCCACCCCCACAGGGCATATGGAGAGAAAAATAAATCCTCCGTGACCATTTAACTGCCAATAACTTTATTACAGAAACAGAGATATGCAAATTTAAATGGTTTTATTTATCATCCATGAAAGAGCAATGTACAGTGATGTGATAAAGTTGTCTGAAATGTGGATATAATCCTTTTTTGAAATGTTTTAATAACAGCCTTCAAGTTGAAATGGCATTAAGCAAATTTCAAGGACACACGGTAGAATTAAAGACATATATTAAATCGCCTCTTACATGCGTTTTCTTTTTTTTTTTTTTTAAGTTCAAAAAGCAAACTGACTTCAAGCTCCTAGACATGAGAGGAGATAAAAAGTCAACATTCCTTACGTTGTCAGAAATAAAAAATAAAATTCAGTTATCTTATAAGTTCAAGACCCAGGAAAGGACTTTTACAAACACGGTAAAGAAAGCGAAGAGGGGAGCGGGGCCAGGCAGCTCTGGCTCTGGACTAAACCTCCCTCTCCCAGTCCCCCCACTTCCTTTAGAGGCAGATGCCTCCGTGATAATCAGCGCAGTAACGTTTTATGGGGGGTAATAAGCGCACGGGGTCTGAAGGCAGAGGCGGCCTTGGTGGGATTACCACTGGCCCACCTACTGCCACTGTATCTGCTGGCTGTCTGCAGGGACTCATCTATTTTTAAATGTCCCAACAGGATCTTATCTAAGGGGCACATATAATGTGATCACCTTATTTCCATAACTCAAAGTTGTTGGCCAGGTAAAAGTTACAGTTACAAGGTGTGAGCATACGGAGCCGGAGTTACGGCCATTTACTTAAAAGAAAAAAAAAATCACAAAGACCCTCTCTCTCAGGACACATGCACAGTGGGTTGTTGACTTGCTTGTTCTGTAAGGAGGGACCATTGGCCACGGGACCCACTCCCCCTGCAGGGCCTGGTGTGGGACTCCCCCAGGCTCTGGCTGTAACCAGCGGGAGTCGCCCTGCAGAGAGAAAGTGCCTTTATAGCACCTCCAAAGTCAGCATCAGTGTTCCAGCAGCAAAGGAGACCTTCCCAAAATGGGGTTTGAGCTCGGCCTGAACCCTGAGGCTGTGGCTTTTGCTACAAAGACGACCCTGAAACCATCCCTGATGCGCGCAGGAGGTGGGGGTGGGGGTGGGGGGTCACATGACCACATGGCATGGTAAGTGTGATGGATTCCTCTTCAGTTCTGGCAGATGCTGGCCAAGCTATGGCCGAGCCCATGGGGGCAGAGGGCGGGGCGAAGTTGTTGGGGGAGGGAGATGAGTGAAGAAAAGTCCAGAACTCACCACAGGCCTCATCACACTCCAGGCAAACAGAGAGAGAGAAGGGTGAGGGGGAAGGGAGGGGGATGAGCTGATCCTGTGACTAATGCCAAGGCCGAGGGAAAGTTCAAGTGAACAGTCTCCCCAAAAAGACTAGCTGACCCGAACCCTAGGACACATGCGAGCACAGGGAACCCCGGTGGAAGCCTGAGCACTCCAGCAGCTGCCTACAGCCTGGGCACCATGCAACTAAGCCCTCCCCTCCTGGCCCCACACCGGCCCTCCTGAGGCCCTTAAACACAAGGCAGTTGGGCCTGGCCAGTGCGGCTAGCGGACGAGCATGGCCCCGGCACTGACGGCTGCCAGCCTCATTCCTGGCAGGGCCATGCCGGGCTGTGGGCTTGATCCCTGGTAGGGGACATGCTAGCGGCAGCCAACTGATAGTTCCCTCTCACATCAATGGTTCTTTCCCTCTCCCTTCCTCTCCCTAAATTTTTTAAAAAGGCAATTTACTTAGTCTTCCATCTCATCGTTACAAATGGTTTCTGTGTGGTCCTGCAAACGTGGGGGAGGGGGGAGGGGGGCGGCTGCCAACCTCAGCAACTGCACATCCATCCAGCAGATTGCGGAGTGTGAGGGACAATGCGATGTGTGTCACCTGGGAAGGCCAGTGCCACCACGGAGCACTGGTCACTATGGGCATTCACCAGAGCCGCAAGCCCAGGGTCCTAGAAGACTGTTCCTGGGCCACAGGGCGCCTGAGCCAACACACCTGTGACCAGACACGTCTCCGCTCACCTGAGAACTCCCTGCAACCTGAGGCGCAGGACACAAAGCGCCTCCTCCAGGGAGTCAACCAGAAACTCCTCGGGCTGGTTAATAACTGACAATTTCGGCGACACGACAGCAAACAAGAGGACTGCCAGAGCGACCGTCTGCCAAGGGTTATGCGTTGCCTGATTACCCCGAGGAGGGGGTAATCTCCGGCTTAACAACACTTTACGCCGCGCATTCCGGCGGGCGTGCAGAAGCAGCCTGGCCAGCATTTCATTAGCCCTGAACCGGATCTGGGGTAGAACCGCTGTAGCCGGGATTCCGACCTCCCCTCAGCGGAGGGACACACAGGAAATTTGGGTGCGTTGTCCAGGAATGTGCGGGGGTACGTACCAACCACACTTGCAGACCCTGCCCCCATGATTAATTCAGGTTTCCTAGCACAGCCAGCCCTTAATGACCCATGGACATCTTACACCCAAGACACTTCAGCTCAGTACTCTCTAGTGCCGAGTCACCCGACCTAACAGTCAGCCCCACTTGGATCAAGGTGCACACAGACAGAGTAGTGTAGTAGAGCCGGTAACAGGAGCAACAGCAATAACCATTAGCATCAACTGAAACCATCCTTCGTGCATTGTTTCGCTTCATTCTTCCAACAAACTCACCACGTAGGTGGTATTCTGACCCTACAGATAAGGCAGTTAGCGTTCAGACAGGTTAAGGAACTTGACTAAGATCAGGAACCTCTAACCCTCACCATCAAAATGAGAGTCTGTGACAAGCACCATTATCAGCTAGGCAGCCAATGGCATAAAACCGCACCACACACCTCTCCAGGTCAAATCACAATGACTTCTGGATCACCTAGACCAGTGGTCGGCAAACTCATTAGTCAGCAGAGCCAAATATCAACAGTAACAACGATTGAACTTACTTTTGAGAGCCAAATTTTTAAACTTAAACTTCTTCTAACACCACTTCTTCCAAATAGACTCGCCTAGGCCGTGCCATGGTATTTTGTGGAAGAGCCACACTCAAGAGGCCAAAGAGCTGCATGTGGCTCGCGAGCCGCAGTCTGCCAACAACTGACTATACTAAGTAACGTACATCCTTACATGGGAGCATGCATGCTTTCTTACACACACACACACACACACACACACACACTTTCTTTAACCATTCATGTCCAATAAAAAAACAAAGTCAAAAGTTACTGTGATTATTACGAGTCTACTAGTATATTTGCGTTGCTGGCACCTGACCAACTGCAGACAAAACATCACTTTTCCGTTTGTATAGCAAATTTCAAAGGGCAATCAAAATACCTCAGGGCCCTGAACAACTTGGGGAAGGAATCCGGGAAGATTAAGTCCATTTACAGCCAAGAAAACAAGCTCCAACACGACAGGGGCTTGCCCTGGACTGAACCTCAGTCTTCTGAGCTGCCTGCACCTTCCCACCAAACCACGCTGCTTCCGTGAGAACGCCCAGCCTGCTGGAAATGTTGTTCCCCCAAGTCCAGGATAAGGATGGATTTAAAGTGCATATAAGACACTGCTATCTACCATCTAAGAGAACAGAAAGAAGTGTTGGACTTCAGGGTGTTTCAACAGTGCGGCTGTTCCTCAAAACGACAACGAAACGGTGCACGCATCTCAGTAGCACGTTCTTCCCCTGGTGGCAGCCCAAGGACAGCGTCCGGCCTGCGGGCACTCAGGAACGGTGGCTCACCCGGCCACTTAAGCCGTGGTGAATGTATGTGGAAACCCCAGGTCACCCACACGTGCAGAAGAGCCAGTGGAGCGGTGCACTCTGTGCTCCCAGAGGCCAGCCCCCCACGTCTGCACCCCCCTTCTGCAGGGAAGGAAGAAAACTCCCAGACTCTGTGCCTCTCCCAGTGGCGGGGATGTAATTATCAAATGCTTGAAAGTGAAGACCATCAGAACCTAACTGAAGAGTGTGGGGTTAGGGTTAGATATTTGAAATTAAGGGGAGATCCTTGGATATTAAAAACCAAAAACCTCCCATCATGACCCACCTGCCCACATGTACATGTGAGATGTGCAGGGCAGGGGACTCGCACCATCCTTGCTGGTTTCTTGTGTCCCTGCTGCTGAGCTGGGAGCCAACCCTTTCCGAAGTGTTCCTCGGTTACTCCGGTTCCTCCAGTTTGAGTGTGCCATCTGTCCTGCCACAACAGTGACTGGCAAAATAAACACCAAACTGATCACCCTAGAATTCCGCGGCTGGAATCCACATGCCACAATATGCACATCGTAATTCCCTTGCCATTTCTCCAAGTCACAGAGGACAGCCAACAGGGAGACGGGGAGGTGGAGGAGGATATATCACCATTACTTCCAAACCAATGAACTCGGCTGTATACTTTGTAAGAGAATTTGTCTTCTTAAAAGGTGAAGCTTTCAAACATGAACACTAGATTACAGTATTAGAAAGGTATAGTCACTAAAAATGTTCTCTGTAGAAGTCGTTTATAAGTGGATCATGATTACTATTATGTTTCAGACTCACAGTAACAGCATAAAAATCACAAACAGGACAAGTGTCAGTGAGGTCTCCCGTTTCAGAAGAGCTGATTCAAACAACCTCGTACCTCAAACACTTTATAGAGCAGATAATAGCAACATGGCGTGAATGCAATTACTGTAACAACACTGAATCTAATAAAGTTTCTAAGCATTTAAGACACACCAGTCAACCTCATCGTGAAGACAGGCCATTGGTGTTTGATACTAAGTCAGGCTGATCTCCAGGAAATTAAAACATAAACCAGTTTCAAATCTAAGTAAAAGCTATGAGCTGTCTCATGGGTGGAAGGGGCGGTGAGAAATCTCCCATCAAATTTATAAGATGTAATTTTTAAAAAGCCAAAACACTGGTAACATGCACTAACATTCTTTAATCACTGAGGAATGACTCAAATCTAGTGTATGCATAATGTTAAAATTTTAGAAAGGCAGTTGACACCATGGAGTGTAAACCACGTGCTGCCGGCACAGTTTTACAGACGCTGCAAGTGTGTTTCAGCCGGGGTTGTGGGGCTGAAGGAGTCGCTATCCGATTTCCTCTGAAGCCAAATGGTCAAGGGAAGCTCATCACGACGTATCCACAGCCTGGGTTCCAACCCGGGGTGCTGGTTACTTTCCCAGGCTTGAGCCTGTCACGACAGGCCCCAGAGTAACAGCGTTTTAGAAATTTTGCAATGCGTATTAAGAAAGGGAGCACGTAAGACGATTTATTTTTCTGGAGAAGCCATGATGAAACACAGATACAACAGCCCCAGCCCGCTCTTTCTTTGACTTGACATTTATTCATGAGCTGTCTCTTCTCTCTCTGATATGCAAGCTCCATGAAGGCAGGGACTGGGTCTATGTTGGTTCATGACCCAGTTGACAACATGCAGCTGGACAGACTGGGCCAGTGCTTGAAACCACACCTTTGAGAGTGGGATCGAGAAAAATATGTTTAAAACCTACAAACTATCCTCTTTCATAGAATGTTGATTTGGGAACTACAAAATTGTGCAACCAAAAGGAGAACAACACAATTAAAATCATGACATGTGCCCAAACTGGTTTGGCTCAGGGGATAGAGTGTCGGCCTGTGGACTGAAAGGTCTCAGGTTCAATTCCAGTCAAGGGCATGTACCTTGGTTGCGGGCACATCCCCAGCAAGAGACAGCTGATCGATGTTTCTCTCTCATCGATGTTTCTGACTTTCTATCCCTCTCCCTTCCTCTCTGTAAATATAAAATATGTTTTTAGCCGAAACCGGTTTGGCCAGTAGATAGAGCGTAGGCCTGTGGACTCAAGGGTCCCAGGTTCGATTCCGGTCAAGGGTATATACCTTGGTTGCGGGCACATCCCCAGTCGGGATGTGCAGGAGGCAGCTGAGTGATGCTTCGATGTGACCATATGCCCACTGGAATGGCTATACTAAGTGCTGGACAGGATGGGGAGCTACCATGACTGACTTGGAAAGCAGCTTGGCATTTTCTTACAAGATGTAACATACACTTACCATGGGGCCCAGCAATCCCACTCCTAGAAGTCCACCTGAGAGAAATGAGCTCATATATCTGCACAAAGACTGGTGTGAAACTATTCAGAGCAGCTTTATTCATCCCTGAAAACAGCAAGCAACCCACACTCTATCAGCTGGTGACAGGATAAACAAATTATGATTTCTCCACAAAATGGAACCCTGCTCCGCAATAAAAGGGAATGCATTATTGATACACACAATATTTATGGTTCTCAAAAACATTAAGTCGAGTAAAAGGAGCTAGAAATAAAAGTCTACTATCCTGTGATTTCAGTCACATGAAATTTTAGGAAAGGTAAAATGACTCTACTGAGAGAGTAAATATAATCAGTAGTTGCCTGAGGGTTTGGGTGGAGAGAGAGGAGACCCACTCAAAAGATCACAGGGCAACTTGTGGTGCTGAAATCATTCTGTTCTCCACTGTAGCTGTCGGTTACATAGGAACAGGCACATTCATCAAGGCACTTCCAATGGTGCATCTCTATACATGAAGCCCTAAGGGACCGGTCGACCATTTGACCATCACTATGACACACACTGACCACCAGGGGCAGATGGGAGCATCGCTTAGATGACCGAAGGGTGCAGACTCCGGGCTCACAGCTGGTGAGCGCAGCTGTGGCTGCATGAGCCTCTCCGATCCCGGGCTCTCCCCATCCCCAAAGTCCGACATTCCCCGAGGGGTCCCAGATTGCCAGAGGCTGAAGGCCAGGCTGAGGGACCCCACCAGTGCACATCTCCATGCACCGGGCCTCTAGTTTATTATAAATGTATTAAACTATGTCTCAATAAGGTTGATTTTTTTAAAAAGAGCAAGCCAGATCATTAAAAAAAAAAAAAAAAAAAAAAAAAAACACTTAAGGCAAACAAAATAACCTAGCTAGAGGATCAATTGGCTGCCTAACCTCACAGAGAAAGGAATGCTTCCACATAGCTTTTGAACTCAATACTGACTCAACCTACTGGGATGTGCATGCGAAGGACAAAATGATCTCCAAAAGAACGCTACATTGTAATCAGATTATCGTTAACAGTAACAATACTTTTGAAACAATTCTACGTATCTTGCAGAGTAAAAGCGAAAAGGGATGTGCTGAGAGCATTAGTAACACAATCAGGAGCCAAGCAAAGAGTACAAAATCAAAGATATATATAAAGCAACGCCCAGGGATGTTAAATGTGACGTGGGGAGATCAATAAACTCCCGAGTCTCCTTGTCCTTAGTTCTGTCAACTGCAAGCCCTGAAATGTTAGCACCCCAGCCACAACCAACACTCCCCGCACCCAGACTTGGTTTCTACAGACCTTCTTCTACTAAAAGGAATCGGGGATTTAAGCAGAAACAGATGCGTCCCAGGCAGCAAATGGGAAGTCTAAGAGGCGCCTAGGAGAGTTCTGTGCAGAAAAAGCAAGAAAGTATCAAAGACTAAAAGGGGAACATTAACATTCAAGGACATTAACAAAACAGCCGAAAGGGGACATCCAAACAATGGCTACAACTGATTACAAAACACTGAACACAGAAAATCCCAGGAGTCCACAGTGACACTCACGGAGACTTAGTTGCCACCATTAGAGATGATGATTAATCACACCCATCATTTTCTCTATAATACAGCCATTACAGTTGCAACTGTAACCCAGAACTAATGATAACATTTGAAGGGGGAAAAAATCACCATTTTGGAACTCTCCAGTGAAATAATTCAGGCAAGAATCATCAATGAGTATGCAGGCAGTGCCGAAAGATCCCCCACAGATTATGGGCTAATTGCAAAAGGGGAAAAAACAAATCATCATTGCAGAGAAGCGGCACTGCCACCTGAGGCCAGGGTCCAAACTTAGCATGGCTGGCAGGGAGACAGCCTGGTCAGACCCGATTTTAAGACGCGCCCAGCATCACCTGGCAACTGCTGAAACAGGCCTGGACCTGAGGCTCACTTCCAGGGACACAGAGACAAGCTGCGCAACATCACTAGGAAACCTTCAGCCAAATCCAGGATGGGAGGCATCCAGCCCCTAAACAACCTGCCTTGATCGTCTCAAAAAACTAAAAAAAAAAAAAAGGATGGGGTTTGGTATGATCATTCCAGACTAAAGAAACTAGAGATTAAAAATCCATATGCAATGCCTGTACCTTCGACAGAGCCTAGTTGTAACAAAACCAAAAGAGTTACAAAGGATTTGTAGGGACAACTGGAGAAATCTGAATGGAGACTACATATCTGATGCTGTAGGAATTGTTTTAAATTTTCCTGGTGCGATAATGGTGTGGAGGTTACACGGGAGAATGTCTTTATTCCTAAGGGACTCGTGCTGACATTTTAAAGGGTGAAAGTCGACAACTTTCTTTTAATTGGTTCAGATCTCTACATAAAGATGAAGCACATATAACATGGTAGCAATTACTGACTCCGGGGAGTAGGGTGATAGGTGGTTACTATACTATTCTTGCACTTTTTGTATAGGTCTGCCTGTTTTAATGAGAAGAATATGAAAAGGAGGGAAAAGGAAGCAGAGGTGACCTTAACACCAAGGGTCAAGTCTTATGCCAGAGAGAATCAGTACTCCACACATCCCCGCAGGTATACGGTGCTGAAGTGTGCCCCCTCCCACAGCTCGGCCCCAAAATCAACGTACTGACGCCCTAACCGTCGCAGAATGTGACTGTACTTGGACATGGGATCTTCACAGAAGTAATTAAGCTAAATGAGGTCGTCACGGCGGGCTCTGATCTAATCTATGGCGGGTGTCCTTGAAAGAAGAGGAAATCTGGGCAGGCACACACAGAGGGAAGACGGCCGTTACAAGCCAAGGACAGAGGCCTCAGAGAAAAACCACCCCTGCCAACACCTCCCTCTCAGACCTCCAGCCTCCAGCACGGTGAGACAGTACCCGTCTGTGGTGTAAGCCCCCAGGCGGTGCTCCTTGCTCCTGCTGACTAATACAATAGGGAAGGTTTCCGGAGGACAAAGCTCTTGCTACTTGTGCACATTATCTGTTCACTGGTACAAAAAATCAAGTGCTCCCAGGATGCTGCGTGTGCATGTGCATGCGTGTGCGTGTGTGTGCAGAAGGGTGGGAGCTGCGAGAGCTCTGCAGGATGACCTCATGTCTGCCGACTCTGCTAGGGAATACCCCGACACCTTGGAATCATGGACACACCTTCTCGCGGAGCCAAAGACTCTGGGGAGATGCCTGCTGCCAGGGTGTGCCCTGGGAGAGACGCTTAAACTGCACACACCCGTCTGTTACCGAATGGTCATCGCTGAGCAGAGGTGTGTCACACAGAGTCAAGCCAGGTCTTTTTTAAATAAAAGGAACATTCTCGCCCTGGCTGGTGTGGCTCGGTCGGCTGGAGTGTCATCCCATACGCCAGAAGGTGGCTGGGTTGGCTCCCCGTCAGGGCACATGCCCAAGTTGCAGGGTTAAGCCCTGGTCAGGGTGTGTTTGGGGGACAACCCAATTGATGCTTCTCTCTCGCATCAATATTTCCCCCTCTCTCTACCTTCCTCTCTCTAAATATCAACTTTTAAAAAGAAAAAATAATGGCGCAAAAGAAACATCGTCATGTTTAAAATGGTGCTCAAGTATTAAAATAAGAGAAGATTTAAAATATGTATTTAATATTATGCAACTGTTACCTTTTTGGAAACCAAAGAATGCAAATAAAAACTATTAAGAAAAGCAAAAAATTGAAATCTCTTTCCCCACGTTACGGGAATCATGCCTGGGCTTTGAGGACAGAGGGCCAGTTCTGGAATGGGCCACAAGATTGGGGGGGGTGGGGTCATGATCCTAACTAACTCCACACCGGAACCCCAGCCCTGCAGACCATCTGCCAAGTCTATGCCCAGTCAACATTTGCATAAATGAATAAAGCTGACCCCAGGCCTTTTGCTTGATCACCTCTCAACTATCTCCAGAGCTTTTCCACCTGGCCCAGGCAGGGTCCCACACATCTGGCCGGAGGCAGCCAATCCATGTTTTGCTCTCTCTCACTCTAAAAGGCAATAAAAATATTTTTTTAAAAGAAAGGGTAGTATTTGAGGCAGGGAAAACAGGGACAAACACTTGCAGGTAAAAGGACAGTGAAGCGTCTCCCCCCGCCTAGGGGGTCCAGGTGGGTGCAAGTGGGGGGCAGGCCCAGCCCAACACCATTCCCTGGACACCCTACTGCTCAGAGCACTTGAGCGGTTCTGTGTTTTGAACAGGAGGGCCTGTTCCCCCACCCCCCACCCCCCGTCTTTTTCTTTTTTGGCTACAGCTAGGACCATCTGTGAATTACACTGCAGAGGCCAGGTTTCCGATAATGTGAATAAGACCCCAGGGAGTCTGAACTGAGCATATGTCTCACAAAAATATAAAGCAATTCATATGCTTTCACCTATTAATTGAAAAATGGGGCTTTTATCAATGTCTAAATCATCCTGAATAGTCAGAAAAATGTCTGGTTCTTCCCACCACACACAACGTAACAGAAGACATCTTCTGACACGCTGGCCTGCTCCAGAGGTGAGGAGGGAAAGGGAGCAAACACAGAGGATGGTCCTTACAGGGCCACACACCTATCACGGTCCCAGCAGTGAATCCTAGAACACCTGGTCTCGCTGTAAGAGACCACATAAAAGCAGTACGGAGGTGGAGAGATAAAGATATACCCACAGTATTATGGTTCCACTGAGAGGGACTCAGCCCGGCCTGGACAGAGAGCAGCATGGAAGACTTCTTGGAGGAGGCAACTCCTTTTACAGTCTAAAGGATTTATAGGAGGTATCCAGGTGCAAAGAGTAAGAAGGTCATAAGCAACAGCATAAGCAAAAGCCCTGATCACTTCTTCCACTACAGCAAGGATTCCTGCACCTGTTGTACATTACGTGGTTTTCTATCCCTGGGAGAAAGAGCCCCACGATGCATTATTCTTTTTAGAAACCAGCATGTGAGAATTCGGACTCCCTCTGGAATTGGCGTTTTACCAGAGAAGCGGAATTATGTAATCTGCTCAGTTTCCATTGTCACCTTGGCTATCAGGTCAACCACCGCAAATACATCAGCCTAAAAATCTGAAATATTGGCTTTCTCTTTCTCTCTCTCTACAGCAGGGGTGGGGGGCATCTGGCCCTGCCAAGGCATTAGGGGTGAGTCAATTACATGTCTGACCAAAGACAGCAGGCTAATTTTTAAGGTGATCATTTTGTATGGCCCGCGAATGAGGTCATAAATATCCCAAATGGCCTTTGACAGGAAAAAGGTTCCCCATTGCTGCTCTGAAGGGTTCGTCCACATTCGAATTTCAGTTTAACGACCTTCTTGTAACACGTCATGTGTCTACGTAATCCTTACTAACGGCAAGTGGGGTACAGATGCTAAACGTGCTGATAAGGAATGTATGTCACTGTCTGTCACAGGGTCCTGTACAAGCTATAACCAACCCCGAGACTCCGAACCTATTAGACTCCACATGGCTCCTCTTTTCAGAAGCCCAAACTCATCAACTTTTGAGAAGAGATGGATGCATTAATTACCAGCAAAGACATCTGGGTCCTGAGGAATGAAGCACATTTATTTCTGAATAATAAAGACTAAGGGGGTGAGGGGGCGAGGGAGAGAGAGAGAGAGAGAGAGAGAGAGAGAGAGAGAGAGAGTGTGTTGGTGGACCTTCCTTCCCATCTCTTAAATTTACTTCAGACAAGAGGGAGAAGAAAACAAAGGAGAAAGAAAACAAGACAAATACCACTTTTAGAACCACTGTGCAAAGTCGCATCCATGAGGGCCGTTCTCACACTCATCTTCTTACAGAGAGAAGAACAGAACAGAGGGCTCCCACTTAACAAAGGTTTACTATCAGCTGCGGAAGCCTTGATCCTCTCCCTTCTTCTCCCTGGCTCAGCAAGTTCACGTGGGCTCTCTCCCCTCAGCACTCGAATGCCTGCACTGACAGCACACTGCTCAGGGCACACCCGGGGGGTCTGGGGTGGGAGGAAAATCTCACTCTTTTTAAAAATATATATATATTTAGTGATTTTACAGAGAGGAAGGGAGAGGGATAGAGCTAGAAACATCGATCAGCTGCCTCCTCCAGGCCCTCTACTGGGGATCAAGCCCCAACCAAGGTACATGCCCTTGACCAGAATCGAACCCAGGACCCTTCAGTCCAAGGGCAGATGCTCTATGCAGTGAGTCAAACTGGTTAAGGCGAAAATCTCCCTCTTTTCCCCACAAGCAGATCTGCTGGGGAAAAATTAGCCAACTGAAACTTATTTTTTAAACGCTTCCTGTGCACGTAACATGTCCTAAGTGCCCCTGGAGATATAAAATATAAGGCACTGCTCGACATCAAGGAACTCGTCGTCTGGAGTCAGAGATGCGGCCTCCCATCAGGGTCACCATGAAGGGTGACAGGGCATGCACTGCACACCTGCAGGAGGCACCGCCTCACGAAGGCCACACCTGCAGTAGCCGGTCTCATCCTGGTGCTGGCAGGCCGCGGGGCCCTCGGCAAGCTACTTAACCAGTCTGCCTCGGTGGCCATGAGCTCAGAGATTAGACACGTGAGGTTAAATGAGAAACTGCCTGACGCATAATAAGCGCTCAATTAACGTCAGCTCAACAAATCGTTATCTCATTAGAGGGAAAGCCAACTGTATTAGTCAGCTCAAGCTGTTTCCTCAAAACCCCGGAGCCTGGGTGGCTTCAATAGCAGACATTCATTTCTCACCGGTCCTGGTGAGGCCTCGCTTCCTGGCTGAGAGATGGCCGCCATCACACTGCATCCTCGCAGGGCCTGTCCCTAGTGGGCCAGTGTGTGGGTGGAGGGGAGATATCTTCGTCTCTTCTTCCTCTTATAAAACAACCAGTCCTACTGGTTAGAACCCCATGCGTATGATCTCATTTAAATCTGAATCACCTCCTAAAAACTGTATCTCCAAATACAACCGCACTGGGGTTAGAGCTTCAACATACAAGGTTTACGGGGACAGGACTCGGGCCACAGCACCAACAGAGGGACAACGACCACCAGTATAGTATTGACTGAGTGTTCTCGATCTCCCAGGAGTTGTACCATCCTCCTATCATTAGGTCTTTAAACATCCATGAGAGGAACGCATTATTCTTCTCACATCACAGCTGAGAACATGACGCTTGGTAACAGCAATGATCTTGCTGGAGGTCACTCAGCTGGCCAGCGGTGGGACTAGAATTCAGACCTAGGTCTCCGTGATTCCAACCAGAAATCACCAGAAATCGCCTGTGCTGCCCTGCAGTTCACGGGATGGCAGACTGTTACCAACTCCACCGACAGACCAGCCAGGCCAAGGGCCGGAGAAGAACAGATTCGTCTAAGCCAGTGATTCTCAACCTTTCCGATGCCGCGACCCTTTCATACAGTTCCTCATGTTGTGGTGACCCCCAACCATAAAATTATTTTCATTGCTACTTCACAACTGTAACTTTGCTACTGTTAATGACTGGTAATGTAAATACCTGTGTTTTCGGATGGTCTTAGGCTCTGCAGCAGGTTGAGAACAGCTAGCAGGGTCGCCTAAGACCAGATATTTACATTACGATTGATAACAGCAGCAAAATTAGTTATGAAGTAGCAACAAAAATAACTTTATGGTTGGGGGTCTCTGCAACATGAACTGTATTAAAGGGTCGCGGCATTAGGAAGGTCGAGAACCACTGCACTAGGGAGATGGGCTTTCAACACCGAGTCCTTAGGAAAGAACTGGGTTGGGGTAGACGGAAGGGAGAAGGAAGGGGGCCGAGGTGAAGACAGCATGAGCAGAGAACCAGGCCTGCAGGTTTCTGGGAAACAGACAAGAACCTGCCTGTCTCCAGAGGTGGGCACGTGGGGAGAGCAATATAAAATTGAGAGCTAAATGTGTGAAGACTCTGAAGGGTTCAGAAAGTCAGGGCAGAGATGGGAACTTACTTCCATGGGTGGCAGCAACCAAGGAGGACACCTGAGCAGAGGATACGGAGGTAACGCTACCTGGGCCACAGGGGACAGAACCTGGAGACAGGAAAAGCTGCACCATCAACTCACCCACGGAGGGTGGGGCCTCAGGCAAGGTGTGGAACCTGTTGGGCAAGGTCCAGAGGGCCAGGGGCCAGGCTCTGCTCTTTCTGGGTTCTCAGTAGACGGATGACCAAGAACAGAAAGAATCAAAGCCAAGTGCCAGGTTCAGCACCAAGGGGACTGGAGGATGGGGTGCCACTCACCCATTCAGCAGAACTTTGGGAGCTTCCTGTGCGAGGGGCTGTCCTCCGCTTGGAGCACACAGATGGCGAACAAGGACAAATGGATGTCTAGGTGACCTGGCTAAGGGCTGGGGAGGGAAGGCCCTGATGGAGCCCAGCAGGAGGGCTGAAGGAAGCCTCTGGGAAGAGACATCACTACAGATGGGAAGGTGGCAGGTCAGGTGAGAAGCAGGATGTGGCAGGTCAGGTGAGAAGCAGGATGACTAACACTGCGATGCCTCAGAGACTCTGGCAAAGCCTTTGAGGAGGAAGACAGGATGAAGCAGGATGGATTTCAGACATCAGACACAGGGCTCTCAGGGTGGCTCTGGGGCCACAGCGTGCTGGCCCGGGCCTGCTCACTGATGCCAGGGGGCATCCACAAAGGAGAGTCCAAAGTCAGGTGACCCAGAACGAGAAAATCCAGGGAAGCTGGGCATCAGACGCATGGGAGGGGACCGGGGTGACTCAAGGCAGACCTCAAGGACGCTGAGAAACTTATCCGGGAAGTTCCAGCGGGCAGGACAGCAGCAGAGGGGAAACTTCCAGATCTGCCGGGTTCCCATAGCAACCCCTTTCCCATCTGTGGCGCTTTCCTCCAAATGGGTTTGCAAGTAAAATGCAGAAAGTAAAAAACGTACGTGTTACAACACACACCTCGCAAGCATAAAGGCATGTTTCTTTTCAGAGGGCTTAAAATTAAAATTAAAATTAAAAAAATAAAACAAGAACAGGACGATTATGAAATCCCTAAATAGATAGACCTACCCTTTCTGATTCCAACAGCTCCCCCACGGCATTTGACACGCGCGCTTTCCTTTCCCTCTTTCCCTCCAGGACCCAGGACTCCCCAGTTACCCCACCAAGGCCCACGAGATACGCTCAAAGGTTCCGAGCTCTTTCTCAATGGGTGTGGTTAGGAGAATAATGCTCTTCCTATTAATCTTTTCAAGTTTTGATTTTTATAAAACAAGGGCAAAGTACACAAACAATCCAAATGATTACACACACACACACACACATACATACACACACACAACGCGCTATAGAGATAAAGCTGTTGAAACTGATGTACTGGCTGGCAGGCTGGGTGGGAGGGCTGGGAGCGTTCACTTGATGATGCGCCGGAAGGAGAATCCACATTCAGAGCGTGGTCTGCAGGTGTCAGCAAGCCCATCACAGAGGGCTCACAGGAATGACCTGGCTGGTCATGGCTACCCAGGGGACCCCTGACCTTTTGGCTTTTGGCACAGGGTTAGACCTAAGAAATGATAAGGTTTTTTCCAACTAGACAATTTTATGAAATACTTTTTTCAGTTTTGTAAACCATAACAAATTTTGCACAGGGAATGTTTCCAGCCATGTGTCTGAATAGCAAATACACACACACACACACACACACACACACAATGTTTTAAAAGTATTTAAAAACAAACAAACAAACCCTGTTACTTTAAGAAAATGTTAAAGCCGTGAAATCCACTAATATATTTTTCAATCAGGAGACCATGTTCAGGGATTTTCTCTAAGCTGCTTTTTTTTTTTTTTTAAAGAGGAAATCCCAACCCACACAGCAGACAATTTGCTTTTTCTTCAAACTGACAACACTATCATTTTGTATTGGATACTAGAGAATTCTTATTATTGAATGTGCCTTTATTCTAGGGGGGAAAGCCTAGCAAAATAATATACACAGTACTGCAGAAAATAAAAACGGCACAAAGAAGTTCCAAAGTAACTGAATCCACGCAGATGACCCCAATCTCCAGAAGCGCCCTAAAGTCCCCGCCATGCCCAGAGGTGCCCTGAGGGGCACCGCCCCCAAACTCCCCCCAAGTCCTGGCAGACGGAGGGATGGCCAGCTCGAACTTACATTTAGTTCAGTTTCTCGCCAGCTTCCCTGCCCTGAGCAGTTTTTCGGACGGGGGTGGGGGGTGAAGGGTGGGGTCCCTGATGAAAGAAAAGAAGCTCAAAGCTTCCAAACAGGTGAGATGACAGTGTCCCTACGCAGTATCTCCGGAAAGTTCGCTTTCTGGCTGCTAGGCGTAAGGGCAATTCATCCCCCCACAATCCAGAGGACGGGCGTGCAGGGAACTGCATTTACTTATTTACGTTTGGTCTCCCAGGGCCAATTAAGGAGGGTGAAGACTCTGGGGGCGAGAATCACCTTGAACCCGGGGAGCAGCCCAGACTGACCTCGGCTTTCAAGGGGGGCCGGCGAGTCCTCCTCCGCGAACAGCAGCCCGGCGAGAGGGCACGGCCGCTGCTCAGACACAAAATGCTGTCACAACAGACAAATGGAAGACACTGCCCTCAGATGCTCAGAAAGAAACTGAGGTTCTACAAACACCGAGTCCCTGGGAACGGAGGAGCCGGCGCGTTAATAATTCTAAAGGGACCCAGCCAGCCCGCCCGCTTCTGTAGCAGGAGCACATCTGACTGAGCACTCGCCGCTGTACAGACCGGGTCTCGGGATTTCAGGGTCCCATCAAAAGCTTAAGCACATGTTATTCCACACAGAGTCCCTCCAGGGCCAAGGTTTGGATCGGCTCAGAGTAGAAATGTTGGGCAGGTAGGGCACCTGGTTGTGCCAATTCAGACTGATCTCTAGGCGCTAAGAACCACCTGCGGGTCCAACACATCCAAGACCCTGCCGTGGGTACGAATGGCAGTGAGCGGCCCCTGGGACAGAGGCCTGGGGGAGGACGCAGCCCCGGGCGGTGAAGGACGAGGGAGATGACTGACAGGCCCGTGAACACCTCACACTCTGACCAGGGAGCGTGAGGCAGGAAAGGCAATCCTGCCAGGAAGAGCGCCTTCCAGAAGATACGGTAGGTTTTGAGAAGGTGCAATGAATGTCCTGAGTTTAAAAGAGGATTTTCAAATAAACCTAAGACGCTAAGCCTGCCTCCTGCTCCATCACCCATTCACCTTCTCCTGAGAGAAGCAACGAGAAGAGCCTTTTATAAAATGCCTTCGTTTAGAGCAAAGAGGGGAGGGGAGAGGAAGAAAGAAAAAGAACACCATTTCCAATAAAGAAAAGAAAGTTCGAGTGCATGACAGGTTAGCTACGGTCCCAGAATAAGGACCCTCACGGGTCTGTGCCACTGCGCACCCCGCCTGCAATTTATGTAGCAAATATACAACCAAAACGCTTTAAAATCTCCCCATTTTGTCATCAAGAGCCACGGTTTCATTCACCATCAACAACAGAAGAGGAGCCCAGCCAGTGTGACTCAGTGGTTGAGCATCAACCTATGAACCAGGAGGTCACAGCTTGATCCCGGTCGGGGCACATGCCTGGGGTTTGGGTTCGATCGCCACTAGGGGGCGGGCAAGAGGCAGCCGATCAATCATTCTCTCTCATCACCGATGTTTCTGTCTCCCTCTCCCTCTCCCTCTCCCTCTCCCTCTCCCTCTCCCTTCCTTTCTGAAATCAATCAATATACACGTATTTTTAGAAAACTGAAGAGGAAAACCAGCCATTTGCCCCCTAACTTGGTCAGGTTTCACATGGACTGGAACAGGGGAGTTAGGAGTGGGGAAGGTCTAACCCTGGGAGGCGAGGGTGCAGGATCCTTGTCCGTCACCAGCTCTCCGTGCGGCCACAGCGCCTGTCCGGGCTGAGCTCAGGCCCCTCCTGGGCAGAAGGACACAGTCCCCCTGCACATCCCATGTCCTTTTGGTGGGACTTTATCCTGAAGTCTCTTGTGGAGGCAGAAACTCATCGCTACTTCGTTCTGTTGCTGTGACAGGGTGTTAGGGTTCCAGTAAGAAAAAAAAGTGCCAAAAAAACCAGTGGCTTCAAACAACAGACATTGATTCTCTCACAGTTCTGGCTGGAAGTCCAAATTCCAGGTGTCCGAAGGGTCGGTTCCCTCTGGAAGGTCTGAAAGAGCAGGTGTTTCACGCCCTCTCCCAACTCTGAGCCGCCAGCAGTCCTGGAGCCTCCCGGCTTGTCGACCACCCCTCAGCCCTCTGCCTCCGCCTTCCCACAGCGTCCCTCCGGAAGCATCTTCTGTAAGGACACTGACCATGCCGAATCAAAGCGCCCGGGCCTGTATTCCTTCCTCACAACTCGATCCTATCTACAAAGACCCTATTTCCAAATAAGGCCACACCCACAGGTGCCAAGAGTTGGGACTTGCACATCTTTTGGGGAGACACAATTCAACCGCAGCGCATGCTTAGACAGACGGACACAGGGCGTCAGAAGGAACCCAACACCGACACTGTGTGAATAAAATGCCATCTCTGAACAGATTTATCTGAAAACCTCCCTGGCTGTCTCTGACTCGCCGAGGGTAACCGATACCTCAAGCAGCCGTGGCCAGGTGACAGGCATGAACACCCACCTAAGCGGCACACCTCCGCACCGGGGTAAACAGTGCCAAGTGTGCCAAGCAAACAGTTTGCACAGAGAAAAAAAACCAGACCAACTAGGATTACATGCCATAAAACTCAACCACTGCTAAGAAAATAACCAGCTGGCAATAAATCAGGTCCGCAAGGACGGCAGGCTGGTCTGGAATGGCGGGGACAGAGGAGCAGAAGTGAAGGGAAAGCCCAGGTGTGGCCTGCCTGTGGGAGGAGCCGGGGAGGAAAGAGGAGGAAAATCGCACCTGCCCTTCGTAGCCCCCCCTGGGCCGGGAATGTATTCAATGCTTTCTGGTAAAGGAACAGCATGGCCAAGAGACATGTCCAGAGAGAAGAAACCAATAGCCCAAGGTGGACAAGTCTTGCCTAAGCAATCCAGCCAGGTGCCCAGCTGTGCCAATGGTGCCCGCACAGACACGCACACACCTACAATCCCTCCCCCCAGGGACAGGATGCTTGGCGCTGCTGCTCTCTAAACCCAGGGTCCCGTGAGCACTCAGACTGCTCAGAAGAGCTGGGTCCCAACAGCTGTCTACAGGACACAGGTGAGAACGAGCCCCAAGATCCAATGTAGCATAGCTAGTGAGTCGCTACCTATGAGACCTCAGTTTTTTAAAACTATGTTCTCATTGATATTTTGCTGTTGTTGTTTTCATTGGTTTTTAAAGAAAGAGGAAGGGAAAGGGATAGAAGGATAGAGGGATAGAAACACTGATGAGAGAGAAATGTAATTGATAAGCTGCCTCTTGCCTGCCTCCTACTGAGGATCAAGCCCACAACCCGGGCATGTGCCCTGACTGGGCATCAAACCCCTGACCTGTTGGTTCCTAGGTTGCTGCTCAACCACTGAGCCACACCGGCCCAGTTCACAGTTTTAATCACAGCGCAGGTCACTTCCAACACAGTCCCGTGGTTCCCAGACGGAAAGGGTCTTCCGTAGAGTTAGCGTTCAGAGGATGGGTCTTCCTTCCCGCTCCTGCCCAAAGCCTTTTGCAAATCACAAATCACAGATCTTTGCACAACACCGCTGTGTGCGCTGCCACATCCAGTCCTGTGCATCCGGAAGAAATGTTCTCGCCACACCGGTTGTCTGAGGCTGATCTGGACCTGGACCGGGGGTCATCCCGTGTGTCCTACAAACGCACCGAGTGAGGAGAACAGTATCTCTGTGGTCAGGAGTTTGGGGACCGTGAATCGAGCGAGGCCAACTCTAGGCTAACTCAGTGTACAGATTAATGACCGAACAAACTCGGTGAATAAACATAAGGCGCCCACACAGAAAGTTTGCTGAACTGAGTGAAGAAATCAGAAGCTCAAAGAGATCCAGGAAGTTGCCCAAGGTCACAAAGCTGGTTGGCGACCAGGTTAGCTCTAGAACCCAGATTCCCTAACATCAACTTCAGCCCGAGGTGCACCACCCCAGCTTTCTCTAATAACCCTCTGTCAATCAACTCAATCAAAAACCAGGAGTCAGTCACCTCTCCCCTCCCACAGCACCTTGCACAGGTATGCTAAGTCATGCTGCATGTGTACTTAAGCCTCTCTCTTCCACCAGACCAGAATCATCCTTGTTTTCCTGTTGCCTAGCACAAAGTCTGCTTATAAGCATGCGATCAACATCTGCTGGGTGAATGAACGAGTTATGAGAAAGTCCCATGCACTGCGCAGGAGTGGCGAGGACGGGGAGAAAAACCTTTAAAACAAGTCAAAGAACCAGAGATAATGGATGTAGACTTACTCAAGACAGATCCTTAAGTAAGGAATCTCACAGCGGTGCTCCAATTACAGTAGATCCTCAGGTTATGTCGGAGATCAGAACCCACCTACAAAGCACCTATGTCACTCACATGAAGCATATACACAGAGATAATCAACTGAAAGACTAAAAAAAATTTTTTTTTAAGATAACAATTCTTGACCTTTACTTATGGTAAATAAATAAAAGTACATATGTACATATGTCGAAATGATGTAACTTTTTTAAATAAATAAATGGGAGATGGCAACATAACCATGAAATGACGTACATCAAATCCAATGTAATTCAAGGACTGTCTGTGTATGTACTTGTCACCACTTCTGGGTAATCTGCATTCTCTACACATAATATCCATATCGGGGCCTTTGCTCGCCAGGAAGAGCCGTGTGACATCATGGTTACAGTCCTAATTAGCAGGTAACTCAAAATAGTGTCCACAGACTCACTCAAAGTCTAAAATTCAAGAATATTGTGAGTACTTAATAAAACATATTTGATAGAGTTGAGCATATTTTCAAAGGTCACAAACAGAAATGATACATCGCTTATAAAAAAAATTTACTACCTTCAGTGACTCACAATAACACAGGTGAAGGAAAATGGATCCTATGTCAACGGCCGCACTCATTCTCTTCCTATGAATTCCAGGATGGTCAAGATGTTAACAGGAAGTAGTGATATCAACAAAGAAAAGCAATGGTCCGTGAAAACAGGATTATTTAAATAAAAACAACTAACTCCCCAAATCTCTCTCTTTCTCCCTCACGAACACTCTACTTCAACCAACAGGGTAAAGGAAAAACAAAGGCAGCTCAGATTTTGATTCAACATCTATCTGGCTGTGTCACCTTAGCAAGCCACGGAGTTTCTCTGAGCCTCAGTTTCCCCACATGCAAAAAGAACATGCTACCTGCTTCACTGTGGTTGGGAAGCCGTAAGATCAGATACAAAACGCCTCAACGGTTCCCATTTCCCCCAAAGGCATCTCCACCCCCGTGTCCAACCTAACCCTGTGACCCTGGTGACCTCCTCCTCTCTCCTGTCACCACCCGCTCCTGGCCACAGCTAATGGAATTCTCTCCTCTCTCCGGGGTTCCCAATTTCTGCTAACCTTTAGGGAGTCTTCTCCTTTGGAGTCCCAAACCATAGAATGGGGTCAGGGGACAATCCCCTGGCAACTGGCAAATGCCACCCTTAACCTGCCTGGTCTCCTTTTATCTTTGCCCCAACGACTCCAGCCAGAGTTCCATAATCTCTGTAGACCTCCAGTTCCCGGCACGGAGTAAGTACGTTTCCCCCATGTTGAAAATCCCAATGCAGGGACCCGGGCTGATACACAGTGGTTAACAAGACCATTACCCAATTCCTTGATCTTGAAAACCAGGACAGCGTGTACTGGATAGCTGGCATCTACGCTTGTCTACAACAGGGGGCTTGAGTTGGTAATTCTGGTGATCACTCAACCCTATGATTACGGGCAATTTGAGGGCAGCTTGCAGGAAGAAGTAGCCACCAAAGAAAAACTTTGCTAGTTTGGGAACCAGCAGCCCCAAATTGATGGATACGAAATGCAAGGAAGATGAGGTCATCACAGAGTCGATAAAGCAGCAGGAAAGGGGTTCGGGAGAGTCCAGAGCCCTCATCTGTCACCTGTGAGAGACATCCTGCAGGGACGCAGAGAGAAACGCTCCAAAGTGCCTTCCTATTTTTATTTTCATCATGGAAAACCGTGTTGGAAAGACCTGAGGCTTTCCAGGAAACATGTCAGTGCAGGCGTGTTTCAAGCCCAAGCCCCTCCCAGATGAAGGGACGGTCCTAAGAGCCGTCTTGATCCCGGGGGCCCTGCCCCTCGGTGACCAGGGCTGAACATCTAATCCACAAGTCGGTGTGTCTGTAACTACGACAAACGGTGAGGTCAGTCGCTGGGCACCGGAGTCATCGCGTTGCAGGGGGTGGCACCAACCCTCCATCACAGCAAGTCAGGCGCGTGAGGTAGCAGAAATGAGGAGCCACACGGGGAAAGCCAGGCTGCACAGAGACGGGACCAGGTGCCTAGAGACGGGACCAGGTGAGCATCCATGTGGCTGCAGAGGGATGGAGGCAGCAATTGCAATCACCGTGGACCCGAAGTGTGCTTTGCTCCTCACGGCTGGTCCCTGGCACTGGTTATTATGTGCTTGGGACCAGCACTCTTTCCCTGATGCCCACGTGGGGGATTTCTTTTCCTCGCAACCAAATATGTCCTGAAACTAAATAAATTCCACCAGGAGATCCCTCTTGTAATCTATTTCAACTGACAGCAGCTGCTTCTGTCTGATTTATTACCTCTGTGAGCCCTGCCTTCGGGGGAAAGGGAGGGCCTGCGATCTCTTCGAAAGCGGGGCTGATTTTACAAGGGCAGGGCCAGCGTGTGCAGCCCTACATCGTGGCGCCCTACGCGATGCATCTAAACTAGTTTGGTCAGCTTATCCATTCCCTGAAAGCAGGGAAGCCACCACATCAGCAACTCGGTTGCTAAGGCAACTGCTTACTTTCCATATCAACTGCAAGCCTGTTGCCATGGAGACACATATACAAGAAAAATTCCTCTCTCCAGCCAGGGACCAGATGGCAGGGAACTCGCAGAAGCCATGGGTGAGGCAGGGGCTGTGCTAACCAGGATGTTTCCTGGAGTGCGTTTCTCTCCTCACTGCGGAGATGCTGCCGGCCCTGAGCCCGTTTAGAAGTTACACCCTCATTCCCAAAAGCAAAGGTTTGTTCTCTTCCGTTTGCAAAACACTACGGGCAGAACTACAACAACTACAGGTAAGCTATTTTTTCAACGATTCTGAATCTCTTCCTCTAAACATAAACCTCTTTTGTTTTCATTTGCCATGTTAAAATACCCCAAAATGAATTCTCTAGTCCAGTGGTCGGCAAACTCATTAGTCAACAAAGCCAAATATCAACAGTACGATTGAAATTTTTGAGAGCCGAAAACCGGCTTCTGCGCATGGGCCACGAAGTTTCAATCGCACTGTCCGTGCGCGCCCGCACGTGGTGTTTTGTGGAAGAGCCACCCTCAAGGGGCCAAAGAGCCGCATGTGGCTCGTGAGCCGCAGTTTGCCGACCACTGCTCTAATCAAACACTAGTGGAAATATAAAAGAACTGAAATGGAAGTTTGATTTCACCTTTTTTTCTGAGGGAGGCGTAATCCAGAAATACTTTTTAGTTTTTACCCACTGAGCACTAATGCACCCCAGACTTGTCTACTGAGCTTGAAACTCACATATTAAACTTCCAACTTGAAAGTGCCACTTAAGATGTTCAAAAGCCATCTCAAACTTTATATGGTCTAAAGGGAACGTTTGCTCTAACCTCCACCCCACTTCCCACCCCACTTCTACCCATACACCTTCATCCACAAACCCTAATCCCGGGCAAAACCAGTGTCATTTCCATCACCTCTAGCCTATCACTGAAACAAACCCCCAAACATGTTTTTCCCTTGTGTCTCTTTAAACATCTCATTCTTCTCTCTCTAACTCACTTCCTACAGGTCCTTGGGCATTTCAAGCTATTGCCACCTCAGGGCCTTTGCACTTGCTGTTTCCTCTGGCCAAGGTCTTTGCATGGCTTCATCTCTTTTGTCATTAAAGATACAGCCAGTCACTACCTCTGGGAAACCTCCCCACACCCCCTGCCCCACCCACATGACCTTGTTTTACTTGCTCCATTCATGTGTCACCATCTGATACATATATGAATCTACTGTTCTCCATGTGCCTCCTCTCGCCCACCCTTTGCCCCCACGGATAGGGGAACAGGCAGGGAACGGTCACAGGTCAAACTGCACCCCCGGCCCAGCATTCCGCAAACGTGTGTGGTGAGGATGAGCCACTGCTGAAAACGCTTCTGGAACGACGGCAGCTATTTCGTTCTGTACGTGCAGAGTCTAATTTTTACTGTGCAAAACTAAGGCTTCTGCAGGGTCTCTCCGAATCATGGCGATGAACAGAGAATCCTAGTGGACATAACTGCATCTATGGAAGATTCTGGAAGGAACTCAGCATTCCGTGAAGTATTCCAGGAGCGCTGGGTGTGACTCGGCACCCCAGTTCTGCCATGCTGCCTGTGCTCTGGTTCCGGGAGACTCTGTGCGTTCCTCCCCTCCCCAACAGCCATGACTGCAGTCCGTGCGCAGGTGCCCTGGCCTCTCCTGTCCTTCTAAATACAAAGTACGGATAACGCGCTGCTAGCCCACCGTTTGCTGCCTGAAGACATGCGTTAGATCACCTGTGGGCCCTGTCCCTAGGGGACCACCTTCAGTCACAGCCTGACTGGTCTCCTGCTGGGTTCACAAGCAAAGGGCTCAAACAAGCGAGCCCAGCACCCCCCCCCCCGCCCCCGCCCAAGACTTCATTTTGTTCTTGGAACTGTGTCATCTCATACAGCAAACCACCGGGTTCTTATTAAAAGAACAACTTTACACCGCTCTCTATCTTCAACCATGTATTTCCTTGCTTTTCTTCTTATCATGCTTGGCACAGAATACATCATCACCTCTATCAAGCTATTGCTTTTGAAGATTTTTTTAAATGCAATTTAACCAAAATATCTTGAGGCAAAAACCTTAACTGAAATGTGTTTTGTTTTTTTTTAAAAAAATGGGTCTGGCCAAAACCGGTTTGGCTCAGTGGTAGAGTGTCAGCCTTCGGACTGAAAGGTCCCGGGTTCGATTCCGGTCAAGGGCATGTGCCTTGGCTGCGGGCACATCCCCAGTGGGGAGTGTGCAAGAGGCAGCTGATCGATGTTTCTCTCTCATCGATGTTTCCGACTTTCTATCCCTCTCCCTTTCTCTCCGGAAAAAAAAAGCAATAAGATATATTTAAAAAATAAAAAAATGGGTCTGCTTTAGTTAAGTTACTAGAGCAATTTTAAAGTTCTCCCCTTCCTATCTCAGTTCCCCCACCAACTCCGCACACTCATGCTTTACATGCCATCCCAGGCCACACGGCTCTCCCCTCCCCTTTTCCCGGATCCTGCTCCAGCACATCCCTTGAGTCCAGCCACATTCGTCTCTGAAGCACCTACACTCTGAAAATCCCAGGCATGCTTAGTAACAGAATCTGCAACATTGTATCTGGGATTGTTAGGGCCCAGTTAGAAGACTAGCTTTCCCAGACTTCCTTGAAGCTAAGAGAGAGTCATGTGACCAAACTCTAGCCGATGAGCTAAGAACAGAATGTTGGGTTTCTAGAAAAACTCCTTACAATTGCAAGAAATAAAAATAAAATAAAACCTTTTTTTGTGTGTATGTGTATGTCTTTTCCTGTGTTCTCTTTCTTGCTTCCTATAACGGGAACAAACTAGCTGACGCCACCTTGGACCGTGACAAGGCCTGAGTGAGCATCGAAGAACAATTGGGCAGAATGACAGATGGAACATGGTGGGTCTCTGTCGACCAAGACCTTCTTTATGTGACAGAGCGATGCCCTTGTATGTTTAACAATTATGTCGATTTTTCTACCATGGTCAAATTTCATCCTAACTAAGTCCATTCTTGAGCTCGAGCTCATTTCCCACAGCAGAAGAAATCTTTGCTGACAATTTACTCACGTGCTCCCCCAAAGGGAATATTCAAAACCTGCTCCTTGCTTCTTGCATCTCAGCTGCACATGGCCCTCTTAGGGGAAGGGAAACTTCCCTGACTAAACCTCAAATGACATCTTCACTTACTGATCTGCTTCCTGTACTTGTGGTGGTTTATGCTTTTATTTTTGTATCATGTCTCCTGTTTCCCTGAATGTAAGCTCCTAAAAAGGCAAGAACCAGGTCTCACATTTTATTTTAACCTTGGACATCACCAAATAATTCTACTGAACAGTAAGCAGAAGGTGCTCGAGGTCCCCCAAATGGTAAGTAATGAGATCCTGAAGGCCTGCTAATACGGAGGCATTCCACAGGAACAACCTAAGTAAACCCCTGCAGTCGAGAAGCTTCGAGTTGGTGTGGAAACAAATGTAGGCAAGGGATCGATAGTCACAGGGACGGTGAGATGTATTCATTGGGAAGCAGCAAGTAAGTGAAAAATGACAAAGGTGGGAATAAGAACAAGGTATTTTAAGGGTGCCTGAGACCACCCTGTAAACACAAGAGGCCTGCCTGGCTAATAAGCACAGTATTTTCAAAACAAATATTATATTAGGCTTTCAAATATATGTATCTTCTGTGTCAACTTAAAAAACACACAAAAACAACTCCATTGGGAAGGCCGTGGGATTTTCTATAAATTCTAAAACCTGCCCTCGCCTTGCCAAAGTCTAAGCAGAACATTAGGATGACCAAGGGCTCTGTGAGAGAGTATGGAATAATCCAAATAACCATCACTATTTGTGAAAGAAGCAAAACTCGGGACTTTCAAATAGGAGGTCAGTGTGCCAACTTCCTATGTTATTTACTGCAGAGAATTATCCTGCAGCTGAAGTGATTTCAAAGGGAAATCCCAAAGCCTCTTCAGCTCAACCGGGGAGGTGCTGAGAACAGTTTCTTGCTGGTCAGATGCGCAGGCAGTACATCAACGAAGAAGCATCTCATAGACTCACCCAGGTACTACCAAGCCCTGCCCAAGAGAATGCAACATTTTGTGAACCGTTAACGTGGGGAAAGGCTGGACAGATACATCGATGAGGGCCTTGGACCCAGAAGAACCAGTTCAGGGAAGAAACAGGATCAACACTTAACCCCAGGCACCAATCTTACACACCTCATCCCACTTTTGCATGTCCCGCCATGCAACGTTACCCTGAGTTTTAGGAATTTGCTCATCAACAGCGGATCGCACAGTCTTTCTCTTTCAAAAGAAAATGTATCTTTATTGATTTCAGGAAGGGAGATAGAAACATCAATGACGAGAGAGAATCATTTGATTGGCTGCCTCATCAAATATCAATGATGAGAGAGAATCATTGATTGGCTGCCTCCTGCGTGTCCCACACTGGGGTTGGAGCCTGCAACCTGGGGGTGTGCCCTGACCAGGAATCAAACCATGGTTCAAGCATGTCAAACACAGCTGGCAGATCGTGAGTTTGACATGCTTGTCCTGGTTCATAGGTCAGTGCTCAACCACGGAGCCATACTTGCCCGGCAGACTGCACAGTCTTTCAGAGAGCAATGTGTGTACGCCGTGTGTTTATTAAGGTGGCAAGAGGGAAGCTGAGGAAAAGCACAGATAAAAACACACATACCTGAACCATTCATTATTCAATTGATTAAAAAAAATAATAACTGCCCTTTATTCTCATTTATAAGTAGTCAGAGAGAGTAGTACTTGCTAATCTTACAATCCTAACGAAGGTCTTTTTTAAGGAGGTATGAGACTTAATCTCCAGCTCTGAAACTCTACCTGGATTGATTCGGGCAAAGGTCCTCAATTCCACGGTTAAAAAATAAAAAATAAAAAACTCTCTTAAGTTCCTTCAAGAGATAAAAACCAAAAAAAGGGAGAGACAGAGATAAAACAGAAGCAAAACCATTTATTCTCTCTGACTTGCTCATTCATGAGAATAAGTTCTTGATGGAATCTCAGCACTGGAAAGAACCCAAAAGCTTTTAGTTGAGTCAGTCTGAAATCTGGCTACAAGTCAGAAACACGCGTGAAAACAGTTTACTGGGACCCCGAATTTCCCCAGCCGCCTCACCCCCACCGAATCGCAATCGGGGGGGGGGGGGGGGGCTAAGAGACGGCCATGGATTTTAGGAGCCACAGGTGCTGCTGACGCAGTCTGGCTCGTTCCTGAGTGCCCAGGTCCCAGAGACACACTCGTCTGGAAGGGTCCATGTCCCAACCCTCAGGGACAAGGATCACGGCATTCTGTGTCCTCGCAGTTACGGCAAGGTTAAAACCGGGTTCCACACTTTCAAATGTTTGAGAAAGCGCAATGCCCAAGTCTGTGAATACAACGTGCAAGGCTTCCATTCTCCCCTTTGCCTACCCAATTTCCCCCCAATATTCGTGTGAGCTTAGCCACTGTCACGGTGCTGCTGCCGAACCTCAGTGCGGGAGCGCCGCCCAGGAAAACCCCCTGGGCAAAAACAAGTTCACCTGGAGAGGTGACAGAGGACTCACTGGGCAAACTGTCCAGGGGAATGCCTTCCGCTCTGTTCAGCTCACCAGGACAGGACGTCCCTGGCAGGCTAGGCACCCCACGGTGGCCCCCAGGGCAACCCCGGAAAAGAGGAGAAAAGGGGAAAGAAAACCCATACCCCTTGTTTTGTTCTCAGAGCACCACAAACCCTGGGAACAAACTCTCAAGGCGAAACTGATGGCATCTGATCAGATACATGTCAGTGCAGGTCAGCAGCGTGGCTAGGAAGCCAGATCTCAGCATTTCATAAGAGTCACAATCTTCGGGTCCTTCAAGCCATTCCCTTTCAACAGGCGGTATCTGCATGTATTCACAAGAACGACTGTCGCCCCTGGAGGGTGCATCGGGGAGAGGGCTATCCGGGACAGACCATCCTACACCTGCCGGAGAAGCACGCAACAGGCCCTGCTCACTCCGGAGCAGCTCCTGCACAGTTCGGCGTGTTTGCTGCGGAACCAGCAGGACGGCAAACAGCGAGACCCGGGCACGCGGCAACTTGCACAATCGTTTATCGCCAAACTAAATGCCGTTCCCAACCTAAACAGTGACATGTGGCTTTGGGGGACTGAATACCACTCTCTTCTCCACATTCTACCCTGAAACTGCTTTCTAGGACTTTCCCTTTCTCATCACCAGGACCCATCTAGGTGGGAGCTTTTAATACCAGACTTGGCTCTTTATAGGAAAGCAGCGAATTTTCTCCAAGTTCAAAGAATGGTCTTAAAACACTCAACAGAGTGCCCTAGCCCAGTAGTTGGCAAACTGTGGCTCGCGAGCCACGTGCAGCCCTTTGGCCCCTTGAGTAAGGCTCTTCCACAAAATACCACGGCCTGGTATTCCTAGCCATGCTGCTGACCTGGAGGGTTAGAAGAAGTTTAAGATTAAAAAATGTGGCTCTCAAAAGAAATTTCAATTGCTGCACTGTTGATCTTTGGCTCTGTTGACTAATGAGTTTGCCAACCACTGCCCACGCCGGTTTGGCTCAGTAGGTAAGAGCATCGATCGGCCTGTGGACTGAAGGGTCCTAGGTTTGATTCGGTCAAGGGCACATGCCCAGGTTGCAGGCTCAATGCCCAGTAGGGAGAGCTCAGAGGCAGCCAAGCCAATCAATGATTCTCTCTCAATCATTGATGTTTCTCTCTCCCTCTCCCTTCCTCTCTGAAATTAATTAAAAAAAAAAAAAAAAAAAAAAAAAACACTCAACAGAGCCAAGTGTAGAGTTTGGTCTCCAAATGCCCACCCTGAGATGGGGAGGGGAGGAGGGAGAGAAGTGGACACCATGGACACCAGGGGACACCGGCAGCATCCGACCACTGTTACAGGCAATGATGGGTGTGTCAAAATAAGGCCCTGGCGAAGGCCGGGCCCAGAACACAGGAATGCAGGAATGCTCCCACAACACTGCACTGAGCCCAGCAAAGCTCCCGGTGTCCACATCTGCCCCTTTCCAGGCAACGGCCCTCCTCACACCCTGCACGCTGCCCACTCCCCGCCTTGAACAAGGAGAAAAATGGCTCCACCCTCTCCTCCTTCGTCATCACCCATGCCCATAACAAGTAGAATTTCGTCAGGCTCAAGATTCTAATGGAAACGGCAACACGGTTCTGGAGAGAAAGAGAAGGTCCCAGCCCTGCACAGCGGTTGGCTGACCCCACACAATAGTGTCAGAACCTGAACTTCAGAACAGGGGGAATGCAGACCAGCAGCACTATTAATGAAGAACAAAGCTGGAAAGCACAGTTTCACGGTCACTGTGGAGAGAGCGCTTTCTGGCCACTCATTTTAATGGTGGCCGCAGGACCTTTCAGAACGCCCAGGCAGATGCCCGTGTTCTGTTCCAGCTCTACAGCTGGCCTGCTTTCTCTTGTACCTGCTGTATCGTCATGAGAAAGGCAAAGCAGATTATTAAAGCCGTTTCCTTCTCGTGGACCACAAAGCTCAAAAGCTTTAAAATCAAACTTCAACCTTTTCTTAAGTCAGTCTCCAGTGGGAACTTTTACCCTGCGCTAATTTTTCCTGTTCAGGGAGTTCCAAAGTTGCCAAACACTTAGGTAAACACCAGATATCAAAAGTCACCTGGGCCCCAGGGTTTGGTTCAGTAGATAGAGCATCAGCCCTTGGACAGAAGGGTCTTGGGTTCAATTCTGGTCAAGGGCACACCTTGATTGCAGGCTTGATCCCTGGCCCAGGAGGCAGCCAATCAATGTGAGAGATACATAGATGTCTCTCTCTCTCTCTCTCTCTCTCCTCTCCCCCCCCCCCCTCCACTCTCTCTAAAAATATCCTCTGGTGAGAATCAACTAAACAGAACAAAAGTCACCTGGGCAATTCACGTCTGTCTTTGCTGCAAGTATGATACCTCCCAATGTTGATTACTGTCCATGTGTTCCAGGACCCCACAGACTTCAAACTCAGAAAGAAAATCGACCCCATTTTTCTCTAGCACTTTCTGGCAATTGTCCTCAAAAAATATATCATACACCTCACAGTGCATGGCTGCCCCTCTGTACTGTAAACCCGGACTGACCCATCCCCATCAAGGGAAGAAGCAGGCAGCGTGCAGGCCACCGTTCTGTGATTTATGTTCAGACGCCACGGTGGGAAAACCTCAAGCCAGCACAAACACGGAAAACGGTATTTAACTGACATGCGTTAAGGAAGAGGAAGTTTACAACTAAATGAATGAAATCCAAGCACCCATTTATAAATGCCACTTCAGTGTGGGGACTTAACAATTTGTTAATGAAGGGAAACTAAAAATTGCAGAAAGAAAGAGGAAACACTCGAGTTCCGACACGGAGACTTACCTGACTCCTCTCTTTGTCCACCTTCTTAAAACACTTATTCAATGACAAATTGTGTCTCACCGAGTTTTTCCACCCAGTAGGTGCGTTTGCGAAATACGGGAAATGTTCCAAGATCCAGTTGTAGATATCCTTTACCGGCAGGCGCTTGGTCGGAGAGTCCTCGATGGCCATAAATATGAGGCAGCTGAAAGAGTAGGGGGGCTTGCAGTTGGGGTTCTGCCTGGCATCGTAGGGCATGTCAGAGTGGGCGGGGGACGGGGGCGTGTCATCGTCCGGGTCCTGGACGGGGCTGACGCTCCGCAGCACCGACTCCCCGAAGCTCTTCAGCAAATTCTTGCTCTCGTGCAGCCAGTTCAGGTTGGTCAGCTCCTCATCTTCCATGGCCCCCTCTTCTAAGCGGATGTCGGGCAGAGAGAAGTCGAGGTCATCGTCTTCCTGAAGGGCCTTGGAGAAGCCGCTGCCCCGGTAACACGGACTCAGCCCGCGGGAGACGCTAATTCCTGAGCTTTCTGGCTTCTTGCTGGGAGGCATGACTGGACCCATTTACGTGAAGGCTCCTGGGAAATACAGTCCACAGAGAAGAGTCAGTGAAACCCAAACCGGAGAGGCAGCGGAGTCCTCCCAGTGCTTTGGTTCGTCCCCGTGTCCGCCCCCCTCCCCTGCTATCCCCTCGTCCCCATGGACACCCTCCCACACAGGAACACACCTCATGGCTCCTACTCCAAGGAATGCAAACCCCCAATTCTGCCACAGAGATGCCCAGGAAGAAAAATCGGTCTATCGTGCATACAGCTCAGTGACTGTCACCCCTCAACACATCAATACTGGGAATATCGCCAAAACTGGTTTGGCTCAGTGGATAAAGCATCGGCCGGCAGACTGAGGGATCCCGGGTTCCATTCCGGTCAAGGGCATGTACCTTGGTTGCGGGCACATCCCCAGTGGGGGATGTGCAGGAGGCAGCTGATCGATGTTTCTCTCTCATCGATGTTTCTAACATTCTATCCCTCTCCCTTCCTCTCTGTAAAATATATTTTTAAAAATACTGGAAATATCTCCAGCACCTTTAATGTGCAAAGGTACCATAAAAAGAATAGGAAAGTCCACATGCCTTCTCCCTGGGTCTACAAACGCTCTCATTGTGACGCTGGGAAAATCAGTTATTCCTTGCCGTCTCAGTTCATCTATTACACGTGAACATGCATACATAAGCAAAAATATTTCAAGCCTCGTGATTAAACTTTACCTAATAAGCTCAATGCACAACCCCTCTCTGTCGTTTCAGGTCATTCTCAAAAAAAAATTTAAAAATGTTAAGTTTAAGGCCAGTGTTTTCAGAGTGTCCATACAAAGACTATCCATCACAATGACCCCCGAATTAAAACTGTGGTCACAAGCAGCAATTTGATAAGTTTTATTTGGACCCCCCCCCCCACACACACACACACAAGTCGTGATCAAACACTTAATTACATTTAACTTTAATTACATTTGAATTCTGGGGATTCAAACTAGAGCAATAAATGCGTTTAACTTTATTGGGACACTACATCCTGAACAAAAAAGCGAGGAGCGCAGACACCACGCAAACAGATGGGAACATGAAAGACAGGCCAGGAGCTGAACTGAGGATTGGTGAAGAGTCAGGAGAGCAAAAGGGCAGCTTCGAGAAAGGCAGCAAATTCAACAAAAGTTGCTCCAGGATTCTCTTCTGCTGCCGCCCCCATTGTTATCAATGACCTAGAACAGGGAGTAAAACAGCTGATGAGAAAAGAAGCCGAGGAGGTGGGTCCACAGACAGAACGGCCCGGTGGATACAAAGCTGTTGGACCTCCGGCACTCTATGTGAGACATGAAAACCAGTGACGACAATGAAGAGCGGTCTCCCACCCTCCTCCGGAGCGCCCAAACAACGTGCTTGGTGTAAGACGCGTGTCTGTTTTACGTGCTCCCCCCCACAAGTGAGAAGATCAAGCCATCTATCTAAAAAAAAAAAGAACAAATACATCAAAAGCAAAGAATCTGATTACTCTACCACTCGAAACATCCACTGACACTACGCCTAATGCAACTGCCACTTCAGTTGGGGACGTTCTAGAATGGGATTCTAGAAAGCACAGTGTGGGAGCGCTACACAGCCAACCCCAGGTGCACCCTCCCTCTTCCGGGAGGTGGACAAACAGAACCTGCTGACTGAAGGCCGAGGAAGAACCCTCCAGAACTGTTTGAGATGACCAATTCCAAAGAAACTTCTATGGGCATCGAAGTCACATGGAACAGGGCAGTTTGCATACCTCAGGTTCAGCCAAGTTAATATTTCTTTCTGTCGTGTACTAACCTGAATAGCACATGACACATTTTAAAGAATAAGCTAGTATCTTGAGGCTTGGAGGTTCACAGAGACCAGACTGATAATGCTTTTACCTTCTTTATAAAACAATCAAAACTAGGTTTGTCTCTTTCAAAGTTTCCTCAGATCCCAATTAAAAAAAAAAAAAAAAACACAACGCATTTTTAGATAACTAGGAATATCCACACGGCAGAGTACAAAAGAGAACTACCATCCAGTCACTGAAGTCAACGAGCTCTAGACGAAAGTTTTTCATCTCCTGAGCTTCCAAACAGGAAAATTATATCATGGCTGACAGTAATTTAATTGCATTGTTGCTATGACAACATGCTGCTCTCTTTCTTTTTAGTTTGTCAGTAGCTTCCCAGAGGAACTAACATGCCAGTCTCCATGTTCCCTTTTGTTTTAAACCAACATCGCCAGCAATATGGTTTTCTGAGAAAAACAGTGAAGAAAACAGGGTTGCGGGGTTCAGTTCCCTTGGATCATTTGAGATCATTTGCCTGTTTTTGTCTGTCCCCCACCCATGCCCTCCAACTCTTAAGGCGTCCCTATAGACCCGAGTTCTAAAGCAACAGTACCAAGAGCTGCTGATCACTCCAGTTCCATTTTTAAAAAGTTCCCTGAAACCACGTCTGAGTTTTCCATTATTATACTCAAACTACATAATTCGCCAAATCTTTCTTCCCCCAGTTTCAGGGGGGCAGTGGGGGAAATCCGGGATCATGTGAATCTGCAGTTAGACAAAAAACATCTGGAATCTGCTGCCAAAAAGGTTGCTGCATCATATTCCCAAATAGTTATTCACTAGTGGCCTCCTTACAATTTCCCAGTTTGCTATTGGTTGCATTCCCCACGCACACACACCCTCTTTGGCTTTTTGGTTTTTATGACTTGTGTTTCTTTATCTTTTTTGCTTTTCAATGGTGAAAAAGGCAGCAGGAAAGTAGTTTCTTGCCCGCTCTCAGAATGTCTCCAAATAACTGACAAAGCCATTACTGGCCCAGCTCTGAACAGATGTTCGAAGTGAACTTTAAAAAGTTGAGAAACCCTCCCCAAGCCTAACAGGGCAGTCGCGAGTTGGGAGGGGGATAGCCAATCCCCCTCCCCTTTCCCCGGCGCGCACGCGCGCACACGCACGCGCTCCACTCGCATCTACTGTACTTGTCAAAAACATTTCAAGGGGACCTGTGGGAGCGGCGATTGGCTGCGTGCTGCGTCAATCAGCGGCGTTGCCAAGCAACGAGAAAACTGCTCTTCTCCCCGCATACAGGGCAATTGGGAGCTCGCATACCTTCACTGCTGGTCAGATGTCATAAACCTTTTATTGGCTGCGCCGCTTCGAACCTTAAAAACACATCAATAAAAGCCCGCCGTCCCCCAACTTCTCCAGGACCCAAGGAGGGTTTCAAAGAGGGCCGGGGTGAGGAGGGGTCGGGTCTCGGGGAGTCTCGGGAGACGCTCACTGCCAGTGCCAAGCCTGCACAGTTTGTGGGGGAGGGTATCTTTGTTAGGAGCCTGCTTCTCCTCTTGGGGTGTCCCCTGGATCAGGACCCTCTTCTCTCGCCGGGAACGGCGGGGATCCTTCCTGTCCTCCGCGGACAATACCAACTCTGTTCCTTTTGGGCGTCTTTTTGGAAACCGAGGCAGCGGGAAAGAGCCCACACGTCGGGGCAGGAAACTCTTCGGACCCGGCAACTTCCCCGATCGGGGGCTCCCGTCTCCCCAACCCGCCCTGGCTCCCGCCCCGCGCTCTCCCCCAGGAACTGCGGAGTCCCTGGCCGGCCCAGAGCGGCGCGGGCGCCTCCGGGACCGCCTTGGACAAGCGCCTCCGCCCCGAGTCACCCAACCCCGCTCCGGCGCCGGCCCGAGCGCGGAGCCAACTCACCTGGCCGGAGCGGGGCGCGGGGGCGCGGGGGCGCCGCTGCCCTTTAGCGGGAGCCGACAAACTTTCGCGAGCGCCCAGCGGGCATCGCTTGGTGGCCCGGCTAAGGACGCGCGGGCGCGGCGCGGCGAGCCCGGGGCGGCGGGCGGCGGGGGGCGGCCGCGGGTGCGGACGGCAGGGGCGCGGGGGTCGCGGCGCGGCATGGGACCTGCGGCGTCCAGCCGGCGCGCGGCGCGTCCTCCCGCCGGCCCCGCCGCTCTCCCCGCCCCGTCCCGCCTCCCGCTCGCCTCCGCCGCGGCGCGTCGGGGCCGGGGCGCGTCGAGCGGCGAGAAATTGTTTCCACTGCAAACAAAAAAAGGCGACACATGACCAGGCAGGAGGAGGGGAAGCGCGGGGAGGGAGGGGAGCGAAGGGGAGGGACGGAGCGCTGGGGGCGGAGGGAGCGGGAGAGAGGGAAAACGTGGGCCGGGCCGCGGGCGGCTTGGGGCGCAGGGTGCGGACCCGCCAGGACCAGCCCTACCCGCTCCCCGCCCCGCACCGCGATCGGCCCCTCGCCTCGGCGCTCCCAGGTCGCAGCAGGGAACTAGGCCGGGCTGGGCCGCACGGATTCGTCTCCCGCGGCACCGCGGGGCGTGGGTGGCCGGCTCAGGGTTCCACGGCCCGGGGTAGCCCCGCGACCGTGGGCGGCGTGGCTGGTGGGGCCAGAGGCGCACGGCCTGTCTCTGCCCCGGGCTCAGGCCACGCAGGCGGGCGGGCCGGCTTTGCGCCGCTGGCTACGTGTCTCCGGAACGCTACTACCCCATCCGCATACCTTACATGGCTCGAAAGTAAAAATAAAAAGAATTACGATGCGGGCGAGGCTTGCAAGGGGGAGAAGAGATTCCACTTCTCCCCAACTAAGGCGTCCTGGCGGGACTCCCAGGGCCTTCCCCGGAGCTCCCCCAGCGCCCACCCCGTGCCCCAAGAGAAAAAGCACAAAAGCCCCGCAGTCTCAGGCCCAGGTGGCCGGCTCCCCTGGTCGAGTGCCGACGCCTTTCTGCCAAGGGAGGGTGGCCATTACGGATTACGGCGCAAGCGCCCCCATCCTAAAGGCCACGCCAGTGGGGCCTCGCCAGTGGGCTGTGCCCAACACCCGACCCACTTCTAAACCTCAAGCGCAAACCTTCCTCTCCTGCATCTTTTGAGCTCTCAAGAGCCCGACAATTCACGGGGGCACCCAGCCCATAGCTCAGCAACCACTCCAAGTCTTTAGGTTCCTCCCTAAAAGCATGGCCACCCGCTGCTAAAGTCACACCTAGTAGCAGCCTTGGGGAGGAGAGTCTTAACAGGACACCCTGGTGGCGACATAAATAAAAATATGTTTGCACAACTCTCCCACGCAGCCGAATCAGCAGGTTGCAACACAGAAGACAAGTCCAGGTCACTCCTGCCACCCCGACCTGAACCCGCAGGAGCGACCCAAAAGCTGCAGAACCGCGGTGAGAAGGCCCGGGGTGACCTCCCTCAGAAACCTCTCCACCTTGTGGTACTTGACAACCTAGCCAAAGGGGGAGACGAGTCCCACGGGGTGTCGGGAAGTAGGTTTCCTTATTTCAAAAAAGAAGGCACCCCCAATCAATCTAAGAGTCATTCCCCTTGAGATGGTGGGTGGCAAGTCTTCAGCAAGGACTCCCACCACAGGCCTCCTTACTTCCCAGTACCATGGCACATCTCAACCACAGGATGATTCAGAGGTGGAGGCCTAAGGGCAGCCCGAGTTCACCCAGCCCCACCCCCGTCATTCCTGAGCCCTGGATGTGACTTACCCTGAGCCAGAAGCAAAGGTATGAGGTCGAGAGAAACAAACTAGATCATCTCTTAAGTCAGAACTGGTGACCAAGCCAGGACAGGAGCTCAGCCTAGTACAGGTCCCACCCCTCATCAGCATATCAGTGGAGGGCTGAATCTCCCATCAAAGGAGCCCAGGAGAGAGACCTTTGTCCTCACACCTTACCAGCCAGGACTGGAAGAGTCAGTTATGAGGCCCACCCCAAGCCCCAACCACACTCACACCACAGCCAGAGGGCTCTCCATGGAGTAGAGGTGGCGTGTGATTTCCACCCCGGCACGTTCCTTCTTTCTCAGAGTTCAAACCCAGAGGATGTGATCTGAAGGTTACTGCACGTGTCATTCTTTCCGTGCGAGCTGTGAGCCTCCGGTGACTGAGCCGGCCGTCCCGGGTGAACAAGAACTTGAACAAGAACTTAAACGAGGAGCCAGCCTCGGGCCAGGGGAGGCCATGAGCGGGTGGAGTGTGGTCAGGTAAGCTGCCTTTTATTAGCTAGCCTTCTTCTGCTGTGTGGTGTTTGTTTTTTGTTTTGGGTTTGTTTCTAGCATTCTCGAGCATATTTCTTAAGTTCTCTCTCTGCTATTACAAATGTGGCCTGACTGCCCGTCGACCTGTCTGAAACGGGGGATCCAGCCCTTTGCGGAAAGCTGAAGGCAGGCGTAGTGTGGCTTTTTTTACCTTGAAATTCCATCGAATTCTGGCTCGGGGACATGCTCCCTGACAAAAGGGTGCAGGGGCCAAATTCATTTTAGGAATAACCTCCTTAATTCCCCCCTTGAACTTTCAGAAAGTACCCTTGTGCCTTAGATCCTTAGAAACCTCAAGAAACAAGTGGAACTGTTTAAAAACACACTTGACGGCAGAGTTATAGGCGTGCCCCAGAACGCACTGTGGGCAACACTTATTTCCTGACTGAGGACCGGATGGGACCATTTTGCAGCCCCATCTGGGCATGGGATGCAGAGTGAGCACCCAGATTCCGGCCGGGAGAGGAATTCCTCTCCCTCTCCTGTTTTGTGCCTTCTTCTCAGGAGACCCTCCCCCATCGCTGATCATGTGGCCAATATGGTTTTTGGAATGGTTCAGGGTAAAGCTGGGTGATTCTGCTCCGGGCAGTTACAACTGAATAGATGAGCAGTGAGAGCACTTGCCACTGGTGAAAAGACCTGAGGGACTTTCAAATGCGAGGAGGCATCTGAGGCAGGCCTGGGAAGTCGGTCTCCTGGCCGAGACCGGTACGTAAGAGGAGACTTGGGTCAGCCCGGGGCAAGCAGCACAGCTGGGCAGTGCAGAACTGAGAAGTCATCATCAGGTAATTTTTGTCTCCATCTCTCTTTCACCAGCTGCTCCACACTCCTCCTCCCTGCAGGCTGGCTTCCTCTGCTCCCTCACCAAGTCCTGAGGACCTTCTGACTTGAGCCCCCACCACCTTCAGACTGCCTGTCTTCCACCAGAGCGCAAATTCTCAGAGAAATCATCTGATTCGCTTAGCCTGAGTCAGGTGACTCCTCCCTTCTGCCCACCCCCTCCAGACAGCTGAGGCAGAGGGCCTGGTGGAGCCATCTGGTACAACAGGACTAGGGAGGGGAGAGGGGATATCTAATACAGGTGGGTGGAAATTGGGGGAGGAGCATTACAGACCTGAGGTTCTCTACTAGGGATACCCAGGGCTCCGCCCCAAAAGGTCAGACTCTTCTAGGATGGGTCCCAGGGATGTGCTTTCTGAATTGGCACCACACACAGCACAAACTGCTGTTCCAGGTAGGAGAAATGAATAGCACAAACAGATTTATCAAATATGACTTGACAGTATTAGAAGACACATTTGTTCACTGAACAAATATTTACTGAGTGCCTACCAAGTACATGGAACTGTGTCAGGTGCCAGAGATAGTTTCCTCATGGAGCATGCGTATTAGTGGGTAAGTGTGGAAATATCCTGTAGCAAAACTCTTTGAACTGCTAAGGTAAGCGGTTTAACCTTCTGACTAGAGCCCCACCACCTTCAGACTGCCTCAGTCTTAAGAGGCCCTGCACTGATTCACAGGACAAGGAGGAACCAAGGAACATTTCTGAGTCCGAGCAGTTTTACTATCAGAAATGTTTGAGCCGAACCGGTTTGGCTCAGTGGATAGAGCGTCAGCCTGAAAGGTCCCAGGTTCGATTCCGGTCAAGGGCATGTACCTTGGCTGCGGGCACATCCCCAGTTGGAGGTGTGCAAGAGGCAGCTGATCGATGTTTCTCTCCCATCGATGTTTCTGACTTTCTATCCCTCTCCCTTCCTCTCTGTGAAAAATCAATAAAATATATTTTTAAAAAAAGAAATGTCTGAAAGAATGGCTTGCAACTGGTAAATGAATAAGTCCTGGAGAACAGTGATTATAGACAGCAAAACTATGATAAACCGTAAACTTGCTCAATGACTAGCTCTTCATTGTTCCAAACACTAGAAAAAATGATGTGACATGATATTGCAGATAGCTAAGCTATGATGGCAATCATATTGCAATATAACTATACTACATCAATAGGCTATGCACCTTAAGCTTACACAGTGTCCTATGTCAAGTCTATGTCAATTTGGAGGAGGGGGATAGGGAAGAAAGTGGAAGGGACCATGGGCCCAGAGCGAATTTCGGAGAGGAAAGGAGGAAACAAAGACCCCAAAACAGGCAGAACCACTCAGAAAGCATTGCAGAACCCATACAAAAGGGAATAAAGATTATTTATTTTTAACTAGAAAAAATGCTAAAATATTAAAACAGTGGTTCCCTCTAAGTGGTAGAGTTCTGGGGCAAAATGTTTGCCTGCTTCATTCATCCCTATCTTGTTTCCAACTTTTCTACCATGAGCACCCATTATATTTATAACGTTTTAATTAAAAAAAGGAAGGTGTATTCGAGAGCAGGGATTCTCAAACTTGAGTGAGCATCAGAATTACCTGTAAGGCAACTAAAACGCAGCTTACTGGTCTCCACCCCCAGAGTTTCTGATTCAGTAGGTCTGGGCTGGGCCCTGAGGATTCATATCCCTGACAAGCTCCCGGGTGATGGCTGCCTCTGAGACCCACCGAAGTAGAGACTAGCCAGGGGGACTGGGAAGAATGAATGCACAACATTCAAAGGAAGCACCCAGAGGATCTGCCCAAAGACTGAACGTGAGAAGAAAGGGAGCGATGATGGCCAGAGATAACCCCTTCATCGTGGGTTGACTCAAGAGTCTCTGAGGTAACGTGAGAATGCACTTTGTAATGATTTAAAAGCTCTGGACCTTCCTTCCCTTCACGAGAGAGACCCAGCCCCGAGGCGGCTGGAAGCCCCTCCGCCTCGTGGTGAGTGCCAAGACTCGCCAGGCACCACTTGGGGTCTCTGGCCCTCCTCTCCGGGTTTTCCTCTTGGTGTTTGCGTGACAGGTCCTGAAGGGCGGCGCCTGGGAAAAGGCTTACCTGATTTCTCCAGCGGAACAGAGCCAGGAAGTTTATTTGAAGAGGGAAGGAGGGGTGTGTGGGAAGGGAAAGCACAGCTGAACCAGTGGAGTGGAGTGCATGCGCTCAGGTGCCCAGCCAAACCTGCGCTTATCAAGTCGCCTGCCGGAGGCAAAAGGGAAATATGGAACCTGTCAGCTCCTCTTTGAGCGTCACCATAAGGGCGAGCTGATGATCCAGATCCAGATTAAGTCAATTCATTCAATCAGCAAGTATTTATGAAGCAGCCAGGTACTCCCTGCCCAGCTTCTGTGTGGAGGGGACTGGGAAGGAACCCGGAGAAATGAAAGACATGGCACTTGTCCTGAAGGGTTGGGGAGACTCGGCATGTACGAAGCAACTACAAACATACACACGGAGCCTGATGCCACGGCCAGAGATGGCACAGCACAGTGGCTAGCGTCAGAACCTGGACTCGGTTCAGATTCTCTACCACTTACTAGCTGGTAACATGAGTCAAGGTACTTAACTTCTCTCTCTAACTAGTTTCTTTGTCCTAAAAAAAAAATGGGCAGGGGAGGAAGATTAAGAGCCACACCCATTTCATAAGGTTGTGATGAAGTTTAAATAATATTGTTTAAAAAAACATTATCACAACGCCCTGGCACTTAGCACTATTTTTGTTAAGTAAGTAAATCAAAGGAAAAATGGACATATTTGGCTGCACAACTATTGAAAATGTGTCTGTAGGTCCCGTGGTTCTTAGCCAGGTTAACCAAAAGTGAGGAAACAGTTGCCATACCTGTGAGGAGGGTGACTATTTTACATTTGTAACAGTTGCAGCTCAACAGGGGAGCGGGGGAGAATGATCACCGCAGGATAAAAGGGCAAATTCAAAAAAGAAGAAACAAAAATGGCAAGACACTCAGGAAAAGATGCTCCATTTAAGTAAAATCAAAAAGATGCAAATTGCAATTATGATGGCTCATTTCATCTCTCCGATTGGCACGGGCTTAAAAAGAAGAACCAAATGGTGATGTGGGCTGTCGGGGGCTCTGGGACTCGGTACAGCTCTCCAACAGGGTCCTCTGGCAACGGGAATCGGAACGTGAATGAGCACAGCCATTGACCCCACACTTCCAACTTGTAGGAATTTCTTCCAGCGAACTTCCCACCAGACTGCCCCCCAGGAGGCAGCGAGCTCCACAGAAGCAGGGCGCTCGCCTGTTCTACTCCGCAGTGCGCACGGTGCTGACCCAGAGCCTGGCCCTCCACGTGCGCTGGCTGAGTGCACTGAGAGGCGCAACAGTGTGTTCAGGAGGCTGTTTGCTGGGACATTGTTTAAAATGGTGAAAACCTGGAAATTGCAGAAATAAGAGGCTAGAGGCATATTGTTAGACGGCCACCATGATTTAGCATCCCTATGTCCCCTTCTGTCGCAGTTTCCAGCCATTTTAAGTGGAGCCTTCCCTTTTCTGAATCACTTCCACATTCTCCTAGACCAGGGATCGGTAAACCGCGGCTCGCGAGAGCCACATGCGGCTCTTTGGCCCCTTGAGTGTGGCTCTTCCACAAAAGACCACGGCCTGGGCGAGTCTATTTTGAAAAAGTGGCGTTAGAAGAAGTTTAAGTTTAAAAAATTTGGCTCTCCAAAGAAATTTCAATCGTTGTTACTGTTGATATTTGGCTCTGTTGACGAATGAGTTTGCCGACCACTGTGACCTAGACTGTGCGTGTGACACAATGTGCAAACATCTCACAAAGTAAAAGTCTGGGCGGAAATAAATATGTTATCAAACCCTTTCACCAAACTGAAGCATCTTTTCCATCTGAAGGGACAAAACGACCCCTTTCGGAAAAGGCTGGTGTTCCGAGCACATCGGAGTTGGTCCGCACGGCCAATGCTATATCCCCTGCGTGGGCTGGTTGTATGGTTGCAGGAAGGCTTCCGATTTATGCGTCCCGAGTACCAAACGTTCTCTACAGTCTGTAGGTACAGGGTGAGAGGAGAGCTCCTGAATTAAGAATCTGGGGGGAGGGGAGGGGGACATTTACTCTCTATTTCCAGATTGCTCTTCTGCAACAACGTATGCTTGTAAGAGACCAAGTATGGTTTCATCTTACCCCTTTCCAAATCTGACAGGGAAGTCTGTCCCAGCTGAGGCACTCCACATGGTCAGAATGATTTCTTTCTTTTTTGTTTTTTCTTTTATGTTAATCCCCATGGAGACTATTTTTCCATTGATTTTTAGGGAGAGTAGAAGAGAGAAAATTCGATGTGAGAGAAACACATCGATTGGTTGTCTCCTGGAGCTGGGGCCAGGGAAGAGCCTGCAACCACGGTAAGTGCCCTTGACCGGAATCGAACCTGGCACCCTTTGGTCCACAGGCTGACACTCTATCCATCGAGCCAAACCGGCTAGGGCTGGCCAGAGCTATTTCTGCTCCTCCTGCCTTCCCAAGGATACTCCCTGCCATTAGGAGCTTACCCCGGAAGAGGCTCCCACATCTACAGCCACGTCTCCTTATCCGCTGTGTTCCAGGGCTCCGTCCGGAAGCAATGATATAGCAAGGACTAAGCCATGGCTCCTGGAGGAAATACAAGGTTAGGTTCCCCAGCTGCAGTCACATTTCTGTGACCTGACCAATACACAACTGTATTGTCCATTTAAAGACACCTCATTTAACATAACACGTGGAGGCTTTAACACTGAACTTGAAGCTAGCAGCACTGTCACTCACACCCAAACAAAGCTCACCTAACACGTGTGCTTTCCCCACAAGGCAGTCCACCTGGACACGCTTACAACTCTGAACTACATTTCAGCGCTACGCCGGGGACCACTGTCAACAGTACCACCCCACCCCCACCACCAACACAAAGCACAAAACATGGACCGAACAGGCCACAGAAAGGACACCTGTTCCTGACGTGAGGGGCAGCAGGGTGGAGGGAAGGGGTCATGGTGGGGGAGGGGAACATCTATAATACGTCTAACAATAAAGATAAATTAAATCTAAAAAGGACAACTATTTACAGTGTGAGAGCTGAAACAAGAAGCCACGTCATCGCTTTGCTCAGCTTCAGCCGGGAATTGTATGAATGGGGCAACTCAAGTTTTGGTCCCTCTGCACATGTCCACGTGACCATGAAAGCGCCGTGAGCATTGATTTGGGGGTTGAAATAAGTTTCAGCAAGTTCGCAAATTTGCAAATGGGATCTGTGACGAGTAAGATCAGCAGGTTATTTAACGGCACTTAAAGAGCACTTGTTTGGTGTGGGAGTCTAAGGCTTCATTCGTTTCAGCCTGTGTTCACCGTGCGATGTGAGTGCGATGTCCGTGTTTTAAGTGGGGAACTGAGGGAGGCAGCCACCTGCCGGCGGGCACACAGTTGGTAAGAGATGGGCAGGGATCTGAATGCACACTGACTGGGTTTGGAGCCGCATCCCAGGCAGTGACCAGGGGAAGCTCAGGTCAATCCAGAGCATCTGGCCGCTCAGAGCACTTCCTGGAGCTCCCAGACTGGAGGGACAGGAGCAGGGGAGCTCCAGGGCGGAAAAACTGACCAGGAAATAAAGGAGGAGGAAGGAAAAGAGGACTTTTAAACTGAATGAAAGGGTACTACTTGCAAAAACAAAACACCAAGGTCAGCTTCTATGTCATAATCAATATGGTATAGTGTATCTTTCTAATAAAAAAATAAATCATCCAGATACTGAGTGTCAAACAGACTGTAAGTGCCTCGAGAGGCAAGGACCCCGTCTTATATTTCTCTTGTGCTCATGGCATGTGACACATTGGTAATAAAAAATACGAATTTTGCCCTGGCTGGTGTGGCTCAGTCGATGGGCACCGGCCTGTGCACCAAAAGGCTGCCAGTTCAATTCCTGGTCAGGGCCTATGCCCAGATGGTGAGCTCAATCCCTAGCGCGCGGCTTGCAGCAAGCAGCCTGTGCATGTTTCCTTAGCATATTGATGTTTCTCTCTCTCCTCCCTCGCTCTAAAAATTAATTTTAAAAAATATGGATCACTTAATGGGAAAATAAAATGTTTTGGGTTTTTTTTTTTTTTCATCCCTCTCCCAATCTGGTCTCTAGTAACGGTACAGATTGGTCAAAAGTAAAAGCTCCTCCGGAGTTTGTAGGAGCTTTTACTGTTGTCCTCCCTCAGTGAGCACACCCCGTACCACGGTCTCCTGGGTGTCAGCAGCCTGTCTTAACCAGGCCAAGGAATGACTTCCCAGCTCATTCTTTTCCAGAGAGATGGGAAAGAGAACAATCAGTTCTTCTCTTTAAGTCTCTCTCTCTTTTTTAAAATATATTTTATTAATTTTTTTCACAGAGGAAAAAGGGAGAGAGAGAGAGTCAGAAACATCGATGAGAGAGAAACATCAATCAGCTGCCTCCTGCCCAGCCCCCACCGGGGATGTGCCCACAACCAAGGCACATGCCCTTGACCAGAATCAAATCTGGGACCCTTGAGTCTGCAGGCCGACGCTCTGTCCACGGAGCCAAACCGGTTGGGGCGAAGTCTGTCTCTTTAAAAGAAGGTGAAAGCTCCCAATTTGATGAACTCTCTAGAGTAAAATATCACCACCTATTTCCCTACCGTAGGTACCAAGTTCTTTTGGGGACATTAGCCACTTGTCCACCTTCTACAACAGCCAAACCGGAAGGGCTTTTCTCCTCTGTTGGGTAGTGAGGTTCACCAACACTTAGTCTTGAAACCCCACTCCCCCCAAAACCAACATCTCTTGTGCCTAAACATAATGCCGTGACTCAGGTGTGAGCGCCGTGAGCACCTCCCCTCCCCCTGTCTCAGAGTGGGGAGGCTGGAAAGAAAGTAGCCGATTGGATTGCTGTCTTTCTATGGGTGCAAGCCACCACCTGGTTTCTCTGTACCCAGGCATGTGACTCTGCCTGGCTTCAACGTTTTGGCCCCCAAACAACCAGGCGTCCTTTTTAAGTTGGCATGCTTTCCACAGAGGAATACGGAGCATCTTTTCGGCAGGCCTCACACAGTGCTGGCCAGCTGTCTAACAATATGGATCCCGGAAGGGGGTGCTGCCCACGCCGGGGACAGCAGGCAGCCGCCAGTGCCTGTTGCTCACGGCAAACGTCAAAGAGCCCTCAGAACAGGGGGTCCAGGCGGTTTGGCTGAGACGCCCCCGGCAAGCATCCATGCACCAGGAGTGCCAGCAGAGGCTGCCCGAGGGCCAAGGTGGGCATCCCTGCGTCCTGGGGAGCGGATGGGAGAGGCTGCCCAGGCCCTGTGAGAAGGGAAGGATGAACCTCATGACATCACTTCCAAAGATATGCCACCTGCTAGTGTCATGCCCAAGCTCGTCTTCCCACCTACCGGCCTCCCAGGCAAGTCTCCAAGGGCCTGGTGAGCAGGCAGCTGCAACATTTTGTTGCCTCTGATTGATTTGGACTGGGAAGACCTAGAGGTGGGAAAGAAAGAATGGCCATCCTCAGGGATCTGGACCCCTGAGTCAGCCAGGGTCCTGAAGAGGCATCTTGTCAACCTCTCTGTGGCTTTTCTTGGGCCAGGAAATCTAGCCAGGCAGAGTGGCCAGGGTGAAATGTCCTTCACCCACACACACATACACACACACACACACACACACACACTCACATTACATGGATGTTTGGGACGGGTACAATGCAAGTCCACTCTGACACAGACTTCTCCCTCCAAACCCCAATGCCACCCCCTTGTCTGAAATGCCCGCCACCATGTGAGAGCCTGGCTCAGGGGCTCAGCCACACTCCCCAGCTCGCTGCTTTTGAATAAGTTGAACATCAAACAAAGGGCATAATACACAGCAGTTGCTGAAAAGCTCACTCCGTCCACTTTATTCTCTCTCTAGCAGACGTCACTGAAAGATTTTTTTTTTAATCCCCGAAAAACTTCCCATTTAAACTTGGGGTCCAAAAGGCATGTGCAATGTGAGCTTCCCTGGACCCACGGGGGGCGGGGGGGAGGAGACAGAGAAGGGGGGCAGGGTTGCTTCAATGAAATACAAAAGCCACGCAGACCTGGAGCGGAGCAGGCTGCCCACAACAAGGCAGCCAACTGCCAAACTGTCATTTTGCTCGGCGGCTGAACAGAAGGCTCGAGTAATGACAACCACAAAACTCATTTAAAGTCTGAAAAGGTGACTAATGAGCTCATTCATGCTGGCTATAAATTATTCACTACAACACTGATCCCACTCAAGACAAACAGCAAAGTAAACTTTAAACACAGACAACGGCGGCCTCCTCCAGAGAGGAGCGAGTTATGTCTGTAAAACTTTTCACAATGAGAGGGGTCTCTCTCCGGTCTATTGTCACAGTCACTCTTCTGTTTACTTTTTTTTTTTTTTTTTTACTGCCTTTAATCAAGTTTAAGCAGACACAGCTGTTACACATTTATTTCTCTGCGGAGGGTTTTTTTTTCTTTCTTCCCCCTCCTTTTCCATTAGTTATTACCAGCACTCATGATGCTCTAAAAATAGCAGCAAATTATATTCTCTCGAAATTGAAGGCTGACCTGAACACGAAGCCGGGGTCTCCGGCAAGAATATTCAGACGCACGTGGCGGCTGAGTGGCGGCGCCGGACAAAGGCGACACCGAAGTGCTAGGCATTTTCCTCTCTCGGGAGAGGTTTTCAAGTCGCTTCCAAATTTCCTTTCGGTTCCGGTGGAAAACGTGTTGCTTCCAAACCTTGCAATACAGGACCTGCTCCCCATGCTCACGTTTTCATGAAGATTTCCGCGAACACGCACGAGCGTAACAGAATAGGATGAGCAACGGCTCCGTTGGGCTTGTCGGCAGACGGGCCCAGCAGCAGGTTTGTTGAAAACCCACCACCATTTGCTGCCGACACTTGCAGCTTCCTGTTTAATATTAAATAAAGAAGCGCAGCTCTTCTGTTTCTGTACACGGTGCTATCTGCTGCGACTGCCACTCCTGAGAGCATTGGGGCTGTGGGGAACCGGTCCCCTGTTTTTCAAACCTTAATTTTATCTGTTCCAAGATAGAGTGAGAATTCAGACTTTCAAAAGCTGGTAGATTTTTTTTTCTTCTTCTTCTTCTTAAAAATAATCCCTGAATAAGTACTTACATTCGCTCTTGGTCGGATCGCTGAACATTATGTATTTTTAAACTGCTTTGAATACTTTGAAAAGGAGCCACAGAAAAGCCGCAGAAAACACTCATATTCAAAAACCGCCAAATGGAGGTTCTGAGTAACCAAAAGTGAAAGCAGAAAGGTCTCAGGCTGGGTTGTGCCCAGCACACACCTCGAGATTGGGGGGGTTTGGGAGGGGAGGGAGTTGGGGGTGTGAATGGTCTTGAGCCTGGGAATCATGCCCAACATATGAGAAAGCATGGAGGACTTGAACTTCAAAATGAGACCGGGCCAGGGCTGGCTCCATTTAAGGAAAACCTTCCACGTTGCTCTCAGTGTCTCGCACACACACGAGGGAAAGACTTGTCCAGCCCTTTCTGTTGTCTGAAATGCAAAGCAATTTTTCCTTTGAGCGGAGAAAGAGGAGTCCTGCAATATTTATAGTAAAGTGCTTTGCCACCTACCAACAGCAATCTGGTTGGTCTTCACCTGTTTAGCATGATTTTTTGTGGTGGTGTTGTTTTTTAATATATTTTTATTGATTTCAGAGATAGGAAAGCAGGGGAGAGAAATATCAATGATCCGAGAGAATCACTGAGCGGCTGCCTCCTGCACGCCCCCTACTAGAGATTGAGCCTGCAACCCGGGCGTGTGCCCTTGAACAGAATCGAACCCGGGATCCTTCGTTCTGCAGGCTGATGCTCTATCCACTGAGCCAAACCAGTGAGGGCTAGCATGGGTTTTGTTTTTTTAATACACATTTCTGTGTCTAGTAAGTAGCCATTCTTTCCATCCTCTGTGCAAGAGTCCTTGCAGAGGGGTGTGTGTGACCAATCAACATGCAAAACCAACACCAACCAAAGAAAGGGACAAGTCTAAAATGACATCCCATGTAAGTCTCAGCTGCTCGGCACTCCCACGAACCAGACCCCTGCTCCTTTCTGGGGAGGGTGTGGACAAAATACTGCTCTGAGACCAAGTCACATGGGGGTCCTTCCTGGTAATGTGCCTGACAGAGCCCGCCTCTCCCTTCAGGGGACACCTGGCTTGTCTTGAGATGGTCCTAATCCCATCCTTCTCCTCGTTTTCTTGAGGAGATGATCAAAGGTAATGTCAGTTTGGCCTGAAGAGGTTCAGCCCAAACAGCGGTCCCCGAGTACCCCATTTACTTCAATCCGAAGAATCACAAAGCATTCATAACAAAAGCTCTCCAGCTCTCCAAGGCTTCCTCCTTGCCGGGCACCACGCCAAGGGCTTTCCCTGCATTATTCATGTTATCCTCCAGGACACAGGTGCTGTCATCCTCTCTTACACATGAGGACACTAAGGCTTAAGGAGATGAAGTCATTGCCAGCGGGCGACAATTGGTGCTGGCCATGGTGAAATGAAAAGTTAAGACCCCACGTCTTTTCAGCCTGCAGAGCCCACCCTCTTAATCACTACACTCTATCTATTTACCAGAGGCGTGGTGCATGAATTTCTGCACATGTGGGGTCCCTCGGCCTGACCAGTGATCCAGGGGATCACACCCTCTCGCCCAGTCCCCATCAAGTTAATGGGGGCCGGTCGGCCAGAAAAAGACCAAAGAAGGGCTCCAGAGCGAGTCCGGCCCTTTGGCCCAGTCCCGGTTGGCCAGACCCCAGCAGCAAGCTAACCTATCAGTTGGAGCATCTGCCCCCTGGTGGTCAGTGCACATCATAGCGATTGGTTGAGAGATTGACTGAACAGTTGACCAATAATGGGTCAACTAGCATATTATGCTTTTATTATATAGAATGCTCCCCAAGATTCATTTCCAAAATCATAGATGGAACTTGCTGCTTACAATCTACCTCTTGGGCATCTTTGTCAGTTTTTTGGTTTTATTTTTGTGTTGTTTTTTACTTGATTTGAGAGAGAGAGAGAGAGAGAGAGAGAGAAGAGAAGGAGAAATTTGTTGTTCCACTTATATATGCATTCCTTAGTTTATTCTTGCATGTGCCCTGACTGGGGATCAAACCTGCAACCACGGTGTATCAGGACAATGTTCTAACCAACCAAGTTACCCAGCCAGGACTGCGTTTGGTTTTACTTAGCATGTTTCAAATGGGCTAATAACTGTAACACCCTCTCTGCTCCTCCAGGAGCTCACACAGAAATGGACACCATTCACTGAAGGTATATCTACAAAATACCCAATACCCAGGGCAATGTCACACTCCAGCACTCCACTCCTGTCTGAATGGTAAAACACAAAGATTTGGGGGGTGAGGGGAACTCGTGACAGTTGGCAACTCCAGAGGCCAGGCCTAAACTCCAAGCCTGGCCCCACCACCTCCCATCTGGCCAGACCCTCTGGAGGAACAGGCAGCTGCAATGGTGCCCACGGAACCATCTACTCTGTCTCCAATCCTCACCCCACTACCCACCCACCCACCCCGCCAACCCAACAAAGAAACCCTTTCTCAATCTTGTAACCACAGGGACAAAGATCTGTGGTTTTATTTCAAGTTAATGCCTCCAAAGCACCAACACTGGACTAGAAAACAATTTCAAACTACTAATATTTCTTTCACACTTTGCCCACAGAGTTAGCTGGTTGTCTGCCAGTTCGGAAACACCACTGACCATCACGCTAGAACTACTTTCCAAAAACTTTATTATAGAGAAGTAGGTCAGGGCCCAGATTAACCTTGACCAACTCGATAAATACGTTTAAAAATTTGCCACAGTGAAAATATAACGACTGTACTACTCATCCGATTAACTTTCCCCCCAAACATAGTGGACAGGAGGAGAAAACTCCCCTACGAAGGCAGCCCAGTGCGGTCCCCCAGCTGCTTCGGAGTCTTCCCACAGCCCGTGAGCTGGACATGGAGAGGAGACAGGCTCTCCCGGCTCTCCGCCACCTCCAGCACCCATGTCATCTTCATGCCCATGGCACCCATGTGAGTACCAAGGCCAAGAAGTCCGTTCCCTCGTGACCCACCCCCAGATGCTTCCTTGAAAGATTTCCTCGTCTTAGGAACTAGCCAAATGCTCCGTAAAAAGTGGACGAAGCAGAAAGCTGAGGTCTGTGGTTTCATTCCCCAGAAACCCTCAGCTGTCCACAGGGATCGGATTCCACTGCATTTCCGAGTCCCTCTCTGGCTTCTGCACAGCTCCCCGAGACACCAAATCAAACCTCTCTCGGCGTCTCGGTGACACCAGCAGCACAGCAGAACCTCTAATGGCTATGATAAGAAAAAGAAGCCCAGCTCAGACCTCCAGGCGACATGCGCTGTCAGAGCGGGTTTTATCCGCCAGTCCAGGGCTCCTCCCTCACCACCTCCATTGCTCGTTTTTCTAGATCAAAATCTACAGCTCACAGGCAGGCAGAAAGGCACGCAGGCTGACTGCCCTGGCATCATTTGATCTCCACAGAGCTATCTGTTCACTAATTCCATCCTTAGTTTGACAACACTAGCCAGCAAAGGTTTGTTTCTTCACTACAAAAACCAAATATTCTAGCCGAAACCAGTATGACTCAGTGGATAGAGCATCTGACTGTGGACTGAAGGGTCCCGAGTTCGATTCCGGTCAAGGGTATGTACCTTGGCTGCGGGAACATCCCCAGTAGGGGGCGTGCAAGAAGCAGCTGATTGATGTTTCTCTCTCATCCATGTTTCTGACTTTCTCTCTCCCTTCTGCTCTGTAAAAAATCAATAAAATATATTTAAAAAAACAAATACTCTGAAAAGGAAAAGAAAGCCCTAACTGGTTTGGCTCAGTGGATCGAGTGTCAACCTGTGGACTGAAAGGTCCTGGGTTCAATTCCGGTCAAGGGCATGTGCCTTGGTTGTGGGCACATCCCCAGTGGGGGGTGTGCAGGAGGCGGCTGGTTGATGTTTCTCTCTCATCGATGTTTCTAACTCACTATCCCTCTCCCTTCCGCTCTGTAAAAAGAAAAAAAATCAATAAAATATATTTTTTAAAAAAGAAAGAAAATCTTAAGGGTTACCCATAGGAAGGACTTGAGTGATGCGGTCAGACAAAGCCCTGATTTAAGAAGGTGGTTGAGGCCCAGGGAAGTGACTTAGGCCCCCATATCAGAATGTGTGTTGGTAGTTTCCTCTCCAGTGTCTACTCTTCTCCTCTCCCTTCCCAACACCCCTCCCCCTCCCGCCCCCTCAGCATTTCTCAGCCTTGTGGTGCGGGTGGAACTGACCCCAGTGCCAGCTCCAGAGGCCCTGGGCTGGTGCTGGTCCAGCTAGGACTTCGTGCACCAGCCGACACATTTCCTCTGTTGTTTAGACACTGGACTGGCTTTTCTGTCACTTGCAACCCAAAGCATCCCTACAGATGCCCACAAAGAGTTACTGGCAGATCTAACTTCTTGACCGCCTACCCAGGGGTGTGTGCCAGAGCAGCCTTTAACAGGACAAAACAGAGAAAACCGTGTTTCAGCAAATGTAGTGGCTGGACTTGATGAGAATAAAAAGATTTGGGTGAAAAATAGAAATTAAATATTATCATTGTGCACTTTAAAAAGTGTGGCTTAATGTGTCATGGTGGCCATAATAGCAGAGTATTCTTGCCCGGGCTGGGGGGGCTCGGCTGGCTGGAGCGCCATCCTGTACACCGGAGGTGGCAGGTTCGATTCCCTCAGGCACATACCCAGGCTGCGGGTTTGATCCCTGTTTGGGGTACCTGTGGAAAACAACTGATCATCGTCTCTCTCTCCCTTCCTCTCTCTCTCTCTCTCAAATCAATTTTTAAAATTTTAAGAGTCTTATTGATGAATAGGATTTAACTGTATAAAATTCATGGCTAATGGATCTGCTTAGAACAGGACTCACACTTAGGTCCCAGAGCTTGACCAGCAACTTGAAGAACAATGTCCCAGCTTTATGTCCCCAGGTGCCTCGGCCCCAGACTGGGGGGTGACAGGAGGTGAAGAGGGTCATAATGGCCACGTACTGACTGCGCTGTCCTGATAAAGAAACAGGCCACAGGAAGAGGCCTGTTGCCCCCAGGACAGCCCACCAAGACTGATTGGGAATGCAGCCCCTCCCAGGAATGTGACTAAACCAACCTGGACTCTGCTTATCACCACCGGTGAGGCAATCTGCCCTCTCCCAAAGGCGCCCTCGCCTGAAACAATCCCTCCTTTTCTTCTGCTAGTAACTGTCTGCCTACAAAAACCGTCCACTTTGTACAACTTCTGGGAGCTCCCTTCCGTTTGCCCGATTCAGGAATCGTTTAAAAAAGCCAATGAGACCAAGTGCACGCCTGGAGGTGGTTTGTTTAGTGGAGTTGTATTCAGCCACGTGAGCTAGTTTGACCAAAGGAGTTACAAAGGATATTGAATGACCCACACGCACAAATTTAACTAATTTAAGATGATATCTAGTGCCGATGAAAATACATTCTTTAGCAATTCTAAAAGTATAAAATTAAAAGAAAACGAGTGTCAATACATACAATAAAATAGGACCCAGTTAATGTTTATTGAGAACTCGCAGGAAAACGTGCCATGAAATACTGAAGCGTAAACCTCAGCCCCGTCCCTCACACAGGCCCTTTCCAAGGCCCCGGGAAGGACCCCAGAAATGAGTTGAATGGGCACCTTCAATATTTAAGATTAGACACTGGACACACACAAAAAAACACCTTAAAATGCCCTGAACCCTTGTATGAAAGAAACTTGAGAAAGCCTTCCCCAAATCTGACAAAGTTAAAAATGTACATGACATTATCGATAACCAGTTATGAAGCTAAAAATTTTTTTCCTAAACTATCAAAAATAAAGAAACAAATCCCAACCAATCATACTATTAGTGCATTATCTTGCTATTCTCTCGAGAGAAAATGGTATTCCACAATCACATGAAATGAGCAAGGAGTACACAGCCCAAAAACTTGTAGGAAAAAAGTAATGCAGACATACATGAAATGGCTGATTAATAATATTAGGTTATTTTGGGGGGGATTTTGGGATGCTTGGGATGCCAGCTTTTTAATGACACACTGTTTTCTTTCATCATTTCAAATAACTGCTTCCTGCTACACTTCGTTTTCTATTTGCAATTTCTTAAAGTCTCCCTCCCCCAAACTACACGGGCTTCAGGCCATACAAAGCTAGCGTCCCCCATCTGTGTGCCAGACTCATCGCTCTTTGTGGACTGTCTGCCAGCAGCAGTGTGAGGCGGGTCCCGCTGTCCCCATTGTACAGGTGTGGGGTCTGTCCTGAGACAACCTGCCAGAGGTCACCCAGCTAATGAGTGGCAGAGCTGGGCCCTGAGCTCAGCAGCTTGATCCAAAGGATTCCCAGCCAGGGTCCCTTCCTGCCTTACCAGCCCCGCTTCTTTGGACTGCCCACCGCGGCAAAGGAAAGGGCCACCTGCTCTCTGAGTGTGCCTTCCTGGTCTCTGGCCGCTGCACCAGCTTCCTTAAGGGGTATCTCAAACCCACCCACGGTGGGGATGGGGGTGGGGGAGGGGAGCCCTGTCTCAGTTCCTGCAGAGCTGAGGGTCCACCCATCAGTGGGCAGGTGGGGCTCTGCCGAGGCTCACCGTTTAGGTCCACATGTCCAAGCCTCGGTGAGGACTGGACACTGGCCGCTTTAGGGAGGAGCTTGGGGAGACAGGACTGGGCACCAGGCCTGACATCCAGTCTGACAGCAGAACAGGAAGCCTTGAATTCAGTGTGAGAACTCAACTCTCTCCCCTCCGCAATCCAGACCCACCCCAGGCTCAGCCATCCCTCCCTTCAGTTCAGAACAAGTGTGTCGCCCACTTGACGGCAGAAGGCTCCGTGTGTGGGAACTCTGTGGACTCAGTTTTGTGTCAGATGAAGTGGGCCCTCCTTGGGGGCCCTCCTGAACTCTCTCCCATCCGTCCTCCCGCCACACGGGACTGGACCTGCTCTATTCTGGTGCCGCTCATTTCATGTTGTAAACGATGGACTGTAAGGTGATGTGTGACTTACCTTTTCGGAGCAGGGAGCAGCCCAGCCAAGAGGAGCCTGGGGTACCGGTGGGACCAAGGCCTTTGAGTTCACCGAGAAAACAAGAGTCCCAGGTGGGCCACGCTCAGCCTCAGCCCGCAGCCTCCGCTCTGCCCCAGGCGACCCTCCGCCCAAGCAGAAAAGGCCTCCCATCCCGATGGGAGTATAGATATGCAAAGTTCCGGAGAGAGGCCGCCCAGTTCCCACTGAGTCGTAGACCTCCGTTAACATTTGTAAAGAACTAAAGCTTCCCATTGAGCAGGGGTGGAAGTGGGCAGGGCCCAGGATGCTGGAGGCTCCTACAATTCCACAAAGGTGAAACCTCTTCCAAGTGCACTGGCAGCATTGACCTTGGCCTTGAGGTTGGGGTTTCGGGAACAATGGCATGAGTTACACAGGGGGCTATGACCAGTTGACTTTTCCAATGGCACTCAACATTCAAACCATCCAACCTTCCCTCCCCCATTCCCAAGCTCACCAAACCACTTCCAGGCAGTCATAATCCTCACTGCAAATCAATGCATGCACTCTCTCACAGGTCTGCTCCTCTGAGCACAAAGTGATGTCCCACGGGGAGTTCTTCACCTCACTCAATACTGCTGTTGGCTATCAAGACCCACTGGGGCCGAAACCCGTTTGGCTCAGTGGATAGAGCATTAGCCTGCGGGCTGAATGGTCCCAGGTTCAATTTCGGTTAAGGGCTTGTACCTTGGTTGTGGGCACATCCCCAGTGGGGGGGGGGGTGGGGGGGGAGGGTGCAGGAGGCAGCTGATAGATGTTTCTAACTTTCTATCCCTATCCCTTTCTCTCTGTAATAAATCAATTAAAAAAAATTTTTTTTAAAGAGCAGAGTCCTGCCCAGCAGATGGTTAAGTGTTAGAAATCTTTGCCAAATAAGTAGATGAATGAGGGACCCATCGGTCTGCTATAAAAAACAATAAATGCATTAGAAAGAATACACTCACACGTTTGACTGCCACACCATCCATTGCAAAGATGAGAGGCTGGACGTCAGCAATGTTAACCCCACAGGCTGTGTACAGCCCCAGCCAAGCTGTGAGGGCATGGGCAAGTCATATGACCTGTCGGTGCCTTGCCGTCCTCACCTGTAAAATGGGGGGTGTAATCTACTTACTTCGTTGGGCTGCTAGGATGATTAAATAAATTGGCACATGTAGAGTACCACAGGTTAAGTGTTTACTATCGTTATATAAAATCTAGAGAGATTTATAGTAGAACAAGAGTTGAGAGCCAACTGAAAGAATTATGTACTCGTTATTTACAGTAATTCTGTCTAAAACTGGTCTGATTTATTCTAAGCAGAACAATTAAAGCTTTCTTTCCTTATATAATAGTTTAAACTATAATTTAAAAAAATAAACAAACACACACTGAAATTCTTTCCTGGAGTTAATTAGGATTTCCTGATAGTTTCCACAACTCCTTGAAGACCCTGAACATTGTCCTGGTCTTGATCCAGATCCCGACCCTGAGCTGTGTCCACTGAAAGGGCAAAGAGCTCTGGCTCTGGGACCGGGGAACTGGAAGAAACTTGCCCGACCTTAACAACAAGACCAAGACGCTCAGATTCCAGCCCCTTTCTAGGAAATGGCCCTGAAAGAATGTGACCATTCCTGGCAGGAGTGGGGGTTGGGGGTCAAATGCATGCATACTTTGTTTTGAGAGACATTTGGTTTTCAAACCTACCTGTTCCCTGGGGGACAAGTATTGGTCTCTCCTGTAACGCGTACCTAGGTCGCACCTTCACGCAGAGAAACCGCATCACTCCCAGCCCTCTGCCCCCATTAAACGCCCAGTGCTGTGGCCAAGGACACAACCAGGAAGCTCGATGGAATGCGCTGGTCACAGTTCTGACTGTTCCGGAGGTCCACATTCAGATGTAGGCAGCAGACTCTGGCCGTGATGGAACATTCTAGCTGTGCAGGGGTAACAATGCCACTCTGCCTTTCAACGGTGCAGGAGACACCAGGCTGGTTACTTCCTGAGCGCTCCGCGGCCTCCTTGGAGACCAATGCCCATATCCATGGGATAACTGTTGTCTACTGCAGCTTCCATACACAGCCAATTGCTTACGCATCCACAACCTCCCATAGTCATCCTGAACAGCCACTCTTCCCAGACCTGGATGCAATGGACACATTAGCCTATAGCCAACAGCAGGATGTGCTCAAACTGAAAATTCCTATGGCTCACATGGCCTTCCAACCCAACATCAGGAACAGAGAGAAAAAAACCTTCTAACATAGGGGATCAGCAAACTACAACCTACAGGCCAAGTCCAGCCTGCTGCCCGCCTGTTTTTATAAATAAAGTTTTATTGGAACATAGCCACTCTCAGTTTATGGACTGCTCCTGGCTGCTTTCCCACTATAGGGGTAGAGATGAGCAGTTGCAAAGAAACCATCAGAGCCCGAAAAGTTTAAAATATCTACTATCCGGCCCTTCAGAGAAAAGAAGAGGAACAGAAAAGACACCGGAATGTCTACGGAAGTTCCTGATGGCCTCTGATTCCTCGTTTAATAGCAGAAGGAAATGGGTCCAAGGGCTCTTTCTACCAGTGGCTCAGCTCTGCAAAGTCGGGCCAGTATTGTCACCTCTCTGCTTCCATTTCATTCATAAAACAGGATTAGTCATGGCTGGCGAATGCATGACAAATAATTAGCTAATACCCCATATGCATTTTGATCACAAGACAGGAAGAATTGGCTGTTTGTTTTTGCAGGGTAAGAGGTCCTCTCTCTGGTAGAGCAGTATTTTGTGGCTGGGACAGGAAGCACTCCTTTCTAAGACAGCTGTACAGTAAGTACTGTTTTCATTTGGTGTTTACCGAGCCCCTGTGACAAGCAATGCACTGATCTTGTCACAGCCCCACATGACCTGGGACTCCAACCGAAGACAGCATGTGTAAGGAAAGCCCCAAACTGCACTTTTCCAGTGGACGTTCTCCTACGAGGCCTGTAGGCCACCAGCATGGCGTCCAGCTGGAATGGCATGATCTTGAATCCCCACTTCTTCAAGGATTGAAAGTGGCACACGGTCACATGGTTTAACCAGCTGGCACGAAGGATCTGCAGACACAAGGCCTGGCAAACCAAAGTGCCACATCGCCACACACCCTGCATCTGGGCCCACCTTGGAGGAGTTAAGCGTGGCCAGCATCCAAATGGTGGCCCAAGCCACGGGGACCTCAGAGGACCTGCTGGTGGTGATGTCAGACCTCAGTCCTTGAGTTCAGCTAAGGAAGAATTCAGAGCCAAGAACTCCAGTGAAAGAGGTTTATCAGGCCCTTTTAGAAAGCGTCACAGAGGCAGAGACATGAGCCAGCTGGCGACGTGGACTCAGGAAACAAGTTATGGGGGGAAAGGAGGGTCCTTGGAACTTAGGAGAAAGAACAGAATATGCACCTCAGGAAAGGAGGGTAGAAAGGTGCGAGTGTGATCTAGAGAGAGAGCACGCAGAGTCCCTTACCTTAAGGATTTTTAATGTTTTCTAAAGGTGGGGATTTCAGGGAAGGTCTAGGGAGAGGATCCCAATGGAATATTCATCAGCTTTCCAGGTGTGTTCTTTCAGGATCTCGGTCTCTAGAGATTGGTCAGGTCAGCACTGGGGCAGGGGGTCAGTAGTCACTGCATCTGGTCCTTTTGTCAGCCAGAGCATCACTTCCTCTGCTTTTGCTGCTTTTCCGGGCCTGGACCTGAGACACAACTGAGGCCTAGATGTTATCTCTAGTTTGACCGAAAGTCTGTCTCTGTGGTCAGCAGACCCAAGGCTTTCTTCCTGAGATTATTTTATGCTGACCAGAACCTCGCTGTCCTGAGGGCTTAGTGCTGATGGGAGGATGGGAGTGGGGAGCGGTGGTGCCAGGGCTTGTCCGGGTCCTCTGGGGCTATTCTCCAGCCCCTTGTTCCTCCTCTAAGGGGGTCTAATCTACATGACTAAGGACATTCGAGGGGAAGAAAGGTCACCCTGGGGGTGAGTCCTCTCCTGTAACAGTTGTTTTCTCTAGTCTTTGCCCATTGCCAGTCACTCAGGACTTTCTGCCCTGATGACATTCCATACCTGGCCTATCGTCCCTGCTCTGCTCATACCTGTCTAACTGCCCATTCTATCAGATCTGAGGAGGAGGGACAAGTCCACCGAGTCCCTGAAGACCAATGTGCAGCGGCTGAGGAGCGCTGCTCTTTTCCAGGAAGCCCTCCAGCGCCCAAGAAGGGAGAGAGCCCTGCAGAACTCACGTGGGCCACCCCGCTGACAGGACCTGTCATGCCCATACAGCATGTCTGCAAGGAGAAGGCCGGGGTCACGGCAGAGGAGGAGGAGAACTGTGAGGCATTCGCTTAGTCTTCACATGGCCTTGGCCAATGCTCTGCTCTTTGGCATCCGAGCAAAAAGAGCCAAGGAAACTGCAGAAGACGATGTTGAAAAGAAAAAATAAAGCGCTTATTGGCGCTTTGTGATTTTAAAAAAGGAGAAGAAAAGAAATCCCAAAGTAGGATATGCAAAAATGTTTGGTTTAAAATAAAAAAAGGAAACACAAATAGCTGCCTGAATGAATGGTTAGGACTCAGAAAAAAAGGAAAATATTCCCAGTTGTTCTTTACAGAACAGTAAAACACAGTGAGAAAAGTCAAAGACAAATGCAAAGAGCCTTGGTATAGACCAGTTCACTGGACGGAAGACGCTGGAAAGGTAAAGCTGAAGCCAGGTTAAGAAGGGGTCTGAATTCCAAACCCACAAGTTTAGATTTTATCCTAGGCCCGTGGTCGGCAGACTGTGGCTCGCGAGCCACATGCGGGCGGCTCTTTGGCCCCTTGAGTGCAGCTCTTCCACAAAATACCACAGCCTGGGCGAGTCTATGTTGAAGAAGTGGCGTTAGAAGAAGTTGAAGTTTAAAAAAATTTGGCTCTCAAAAGAAATTTCATTGTACTGTTGACCTTCGGCTCTGTTGACTAATGAGTTTGCCGACCGCTGACCTAGACAATAGGGAGCCACTGGATATCCTAGGGAAGGTAGGTAGAAAGATTAACCTGGTCAGGGAAGATAAGATAAATCAGAAGAAGCTGAACTATAGAGGAACTGACAGTGAAGCCCAGGAAATAGCAGTTATCATACGGAGACAGACTTTGGGTGGAGAAAAGAAAATTCCTTGTCCTCATTTTAACTTCAATTGTCCTATCCATGTGTCCTGGTATCGCCTAAATGTTTTATAATCTTCTAAAACCTGCTAAGTAGGAAAAGCGGGAACCCAGCAAGGAAAGTATTCCAACGAAGAAAAGTCAAGTCCTGTTGTAAGCTATCACTCTTTGGGGAGCTATAGGTATGTAAGGTGGAAGAGTGGCCTTTGATTTGAAACCACCAGCAAGGAGTAAGGTTATTACAGTGAGCATGAGGGCGGCTGCTCCCCACCCCCACCGCCCATTTCATCATTTTTAACCTCCCAGGAAAGGTAGCTAAGAGTAGCTTTCTGTGTATCAGGTTTCATCAGAGATAAGATTCTGCCCATTCTAAGCTGCATTCCGAAGGTTCTCAATGATCAGCTACACCCTCACGCGCACCCCTGGCTGGAGACATCTGCTTTATGGTTCCAGCAGAGCTTGCCTTTGGAAGTGCGAGGCAGAACACAGCAGAGGTGAAAATGCTGCTTCAGAGCAGATGAGCTGGGGTTTGAATCCCAGCCTCCTCTACCCAGGGGGCCTGCTCAGGCTACCTGACTTTGAGCTCAAGGCGTCCCCTTCTGAGGTGTCCTGAGTGTGAACTAGGAGAAGCCTGCAAAGTGCTCTTTCACACTGTGCCTGGCACCCAGGTAAGGCTCAAATGATGGAGCTGCGGTCATTTGTTTCCCTGGGGTGCAGTGATGCTGGGCTACTAGGCTAGTTAGTCCAACTTCCTTTTTTTGGGGGGTGGGGGGGAGACAGGTGAGGGCACTCCCTTAATTTAATTAATTTCCATATGCCTAACATAGAAACTCCTTTCCCATTTGAGTCCATCACAGATTCCTAGGGGATCCGAGCCCCAGAGATCCAAAGCGCCCAGGGGCTGGGGCTTCAGCAGCCTGGCTGCTGTCCTGTCTCTGAGGACAGCATGCAGCCCACCAGCCCTGCAGCATCCTGCACCTCCATTAACACTACAGACTGTCTTCCAGGGTTTCTCCATGCCTCTAATGAAAATGAGGTCTCACACTGTAAACACACTTCGTACTTCCCAATGTAGGAGATCTGTTTCTACCACAAATTTTGACTGACTTTCAGGAGGATTGAGACCATGTCAGCCTTGATATCACACACCTACTATGTGCCAGGCACACAGTAGGTACTCAATAAATAGTTATGGAGTGATGTTATGTGATATAGCTAATGACTTAGCCTTCGTCATTCTGTTGGAATTTAAGCTGACCACAGCATTCTGCTAGTACAAAAACAATGTTAGACAAACAGCCTTATTCATACATCTTGAACATAGCTCTGTGTCCTTATGATGAACTCTTAAAAGAGTAATAACTGGGTCAGAGTACTCACACTGTAAGGCCTTGAATGCCTGCTACCAAATTGCTCTTCAGAATGGTAATTCTCGTTTACATCCTCCACCAGTGGTGCAGGAGAGCGAAAAGCACAGGTTTTCACCGTGAAGTGAGTATGTGAGTTAAGAGGAAATTGTAGAATCTCTCAGTGGGTGTTGCAATGAGGAAATGAGGGCTGGACTTGAAGGGCACTCAGTATCTAGCAACCCCACAGCACAGAGTGTTTCTGCACATTCACCTGCCTCATCTGACAGCCTCTCTATTGAACACTGACCGCGTCAACCTCACATTGCTACGAGAATTATCAATTCCCTACCATCCAAATAAATATGTGCCATCCTAGGAAACATACCCACTCCCCCAGGAGCCCTCGGTTTCCTAGGCCACAGTACAAAAGAGCCAACCTTTCCATACAAACAGTGGCCCACACCGAGTGTGGGTCCCTGGCACCAAGTCTGGTTTGCTTGAACTTGTTTATAAATATCTGCAGTTCAAAGTAAATGTCTGCAGTGGTTTCTAAATGTCTTCTTGCATGCACACATGTGTGAAAGACACCTGTGAACCTCAAAAATGCATTTCTAATATTAGTTCCTTAGAAAAAGTTTAGCTCTTCCTCATGTAAAATCAACAAAATAAATTCCAAATGAATATATCTATCAGTGGATTTTTCTCCCTCAAGGTCAAGGAGATCGTCTGTGAAAATGGAAAGAGCTGTGTAGGTCCTAATCCAGAAAGCCCCAAGCCCACACTCCCCAGGGCCAGCGGTCACTCGGAAGCATCTCCTCAAGGAAGAGGCTCCAACACCCACCTGTGCCTTCCCTCCTTACATCCCCATCGGTGTACCAAGAAAAACACTCCTAATAGGACATGGTGACCTTGATTCTTCAGCCCCACTGACTCTTCCTGTCCTTCTCATCTCTCTTCCCACAATGCTGAGTTGTCTGCTCAGGGTAATCTCTAGCTTACCTCCAAAACCTTTTTTCGACAGAGCAAAAGATGAACAATTATCTCTGTTTTCTACAAAGAAAACCTGGATTCAAATCCCAACCCTGTCCCAGAATTGCTGCATCCACATTACCTTCTGTGTCTTCACTTCTCCACCTTTAAAATGGGGTGATTTCTACATCTCTCTTGGGTGTTTCACAAGACATTTACAAGAAACTGCAGCATAAAAATCTTTCATGGGTTCTGAGAGGCAATGTATCTCTCTAAATTCAATGTATTCCTTTGTTAGGACTTCTGCTTTCTTGACTTTGTCAAACACTGCTCTTTCACCCAAATCTGTCCCCACACCATAGCGTTCTATGGCAATGTTATCAAGATATCTCCTTAAAAAAAATCCATATACCTCTTTACAACCAGCTAACATTAGCTACTTTTCCCCTTATAGCCTTTTCCTATAAACACACACACGCACACACACACTCACAAAATATGGAGTCCAAAGTCTTTTCTTGGACTCCAATTATAAGACTCCAGTCCTCCATTGATAAAAAAAAATCTCAAAGCCCGTGTTCACATTTACCTACGAAATAACTCTAATAGCTCAGCATGCCACACAGCAAGTTAATCAGAGGACTGTGAAATAAACACCCAAGTTCCGAATCCATGTTTTCAGTTTTCTCGTGATATGAACAGGAATGCATTTATCTGAGAAGAAAATGCCACGGTGATATTTGGAACTACCGCGTTCGTCAGGGCAGGAGACCAACATAGAGAACATTTTGCATTTTCTTCTGCAGCAGTAGCACTGCCAGGTCCACAACCCCACAGGCACACAATTCAGTCACCTCACCCTGGGGGTCTGGCATCCATGCCCACGGATATCTGCTTCCTTCAGCAACTACAAGGGAATTGGCCATCAGGAGGCCTCTCGGGCAGGTGGGCTCATGGGAAGAGCCAGAAAGCCTGCCTCTAGCGAAACCCATTTGACTATAGAGTAAGAGTTCTTGAGTTAAAGGGAAATAGACCAAGGGGGTCAGGTGTGAAAGTTGGGGGAGGGGGAGACCAACACAAGGGCACTCCTGCCACTATAGGCACACTGACCACATCCTCTTGTTCCTAAGCCACTGAAGTGCTACCTTCGCAGGAGGGTCTGCTTGTGGCATGGGGCAACGCCAATGGCGCCTGTCCACCCCATTTTTTAAAAATATTTTTAAAATTGATTTTGGAGAGGACGGGAGAGGGAGAGAGACAGAAACATCAATGAAGAGAGAGAATCCTTGACTGGCTGCCTCCTACACACTCCCTGATAGGGATCAAGCCTGCAACCCAGGCACGTGCTCCTGACTGGAATCGAACCGTGACCTCCTGGTTCATAGGTCAATGTTCAACCATTGGGCCACGCCAGCCGGGCTTCCACCCCATTGTCTACCCTTTAAGGACAATTGCTCTGGACCCAGAGCAGGGCAGAGGTGATGTCTAAATAACCTGCAGCTCCCGACACTCCCCACTCTTGCATGACTGAGCCAGGGGATGGCAGGAAAAGGACCCTGTGCCAACGAAGCAGCCTTCAACCGCCCTCACCTATGGGAGCTCCCTGACAGACCAAACCCCCAGAAGTGTGTCCAGGCCAGGACTTAATGAAACATGTGCAACGGGATCATTATTTGACTGAACTCCTAATACCACTGCTTCACGGAGGAGCACGCCAGGCTGAAAGCCTTAGAGGTACTTATTGCTCCGGTATCCAGCCGCTGAGCTGCAGACCTATCAAGGCCTCCTGTGGCCCACAGCTGCCACATACACCTTCTCCCGGCTGAGCCCAGGACACCACTAAAAGGATTCCCTCCTCTTCTCTTCTTTCCTCCGGGTCTTGCTTAGCACCCTTTGCTCAAACTTCTGCAATTCCTTGGAGCCCAACCCAACCCAACCCAACCCAACCCAACCCACCATAAGTGGGCCTAGGAGCTCTGCCCTCATGAATGAGTCCTGGAACCAATTGGACTTCAGGGTCTTCTTCCCATAACGAGAGACAACACCAGCTCTTTTCCAAAGTTTCTTCCAGCTGAGAAAATGAATATTCCCTATTTTATCTTCTTAAACCTCTGTCCCGGTGCCTTTGACAGAAATAACTCTGCAGGCTCGCCTGTTAAATGAATTTGGAACAGGGAGTGTGCCAAGGAAGTCCCCCAGGGGCAGCCTTTCCTCCCTGGCATCCCTGGGGCATCGCCTGGCATGCAGGCAACACCCTCCCACCGCTGGTTTAAAGACTGAGTCTCCGCTTCCCCATTTGCAGTTGGTGGGGCAGACCCATGGACCCTAAGGCCTCGTTCAGAGTGAAGAACGAAGGATTCTATAAGCAGAAATTTCAAGCAAACCAGGGCAGCAAGAGAGAAGAGCCAGGGTTGACCGAACACCCCAAAGCAGGCACGGACATCAGCTTCCTCTTATTTTGCTCCTGATGGATGCCAGGATGTTGATGATGTCCATGAGCCAGCCAGTTCTCCTCCTCCCACCCAGTCCTGGGGCACCGAATGGGGATTAGTTATAATCAGGGAAGGCGAAGATCACCCAGTCCCAGGATGCTCTCCATACCACACCTGGTTGCCAGGAAACGTAATTCTTCAAACCAGAGCCTGAGCCCCGAAAATGGCCACACACACACCACCCCTCCGCCAACAGCCTGGACAGGGGACTCTGGCCCTTGTTATCACTTAACAAGGCTTTCCTTGGCTGGCCTTCAGATTGATGTCTTCCGTTCTTCGAGTTACCTGTCAGTAGCTTGTCACTATGTAGATGTCAGCCCCAGAACCGGCCAGGATGTGTGGGATGCTGGCTGCCACGTCTCCGTTCATTCTGCAGGGCTCACTGGAGCCTGAGCATGACAGTCCCGCAGGTTAAATCTTCATCACTCCCGGCCTGCCTGTCTTAACACTTCCCATTCACTTTTTTTAAATTGTTGAGTATATTCACTCACTACCCGTTTGAAAAAAAAAAAAAAAGTGACACCTTGTGTGTGTATATTATTATACAGCTCCAATGAAAAGCGCTTTTAAAAGACACAAAGGGTATTTCTGGGAGTTGGCACTCCAGCACGGGCGGCTGGGGACTACGTAGCTTCCTCAGATTGCAGAGGAGAACACTATTCCCCGGCCTCCGCCTCGTCTAAACATCCCCCTCGCTGAACCCACCTCACACTCGGGAGAGGATCACCTCGATGGAGTAGGTTCGGAGAATAAGAGGAGCCACACACACCTTAAAAAAGCCCCTACAGGAAGCTCATTCCCCACTCCTGTTACCTAGTGTCTAAGGTCCAGCACCCTGCCTTCATACTAGTGTGTAAATAACTGATACTAGGGTCACTCTCTGGGGCAGACTGGAGAGAAAGTGGGGGTCCCTGAGCCCCAGGAGGTGTAGAGGTATAGTGCCAAGGTGTGTCCTAAGAGGCAAGGAGGACAGAAGACAGAAAGATCAGGCTGTGACACCCAGAAAACGAGGCCACGGCACTGTATTCCCGAGATGATCCTACCTCTCCCCAGTCTGGCTTTAAAAAGAGGAGCGAGCCATTGTCCAAAGAAGGGTCACCTGTCCGCTCTGGGCTTACCTGGTGCCTGAGCGGAGCTGGGGAAAGGCGCCCTGGCCACACTCACCTCCATCTCCCCGGCGTTTCTGGGGGACGGCGGGAAGGAACGCAGCTGAGACCATCGGCACCGTCACAGGAGCAGCACTAATGTGGACACAGGAGGTGCCAGCTCACTGCCCCATACAGGTGGCCAGGCTGGCCAGGCCATCTGGGGAAGGAAGTGTGTGCTCAGGCGTTTTGAAGGGGAGCCTAGCTTAAAAATCAGCCAGCTCCCAGAAGTTTCCTCAGCCCTGGTCCCCATGACAATGTGGGGCCTCAGCACTTGGCTCTTTCCCTCATGCAGCTCGGGGAAGACCGATGCGTCCCTAGCCAACAGCCTGTGGGCCGGGGTCCAGGAAACAAGTCAGCGCCAACCGGAAACGCTGGGGAAAATGCTGGGAAGGGACTAGACTTCAGTTTCAGGTTTCCAAAACTCTGGTATGGAAACCTTTTTTATTTTTTAAATATATTTTTATTGACTTCAGAGAGAAAGGGCAAGGGAGGGAGAGATAGGAACATCCATGATGAGAGAGAACCATGGATCGGCTGCCTCCTGCACGCCCCCACACTGGGGATGGAGCCTGCAACCCAGGCATGTGCCCTGACCAGGAATCAAACCGTGACCTCCCGGTATAGAAGTTAATGCTTAACCACTGAGCAACACCAGCCAGACTGAAAACCTTTTTGAAACTGCCTGTCTAAACCATAACTGCCATACCTTTAACGCTTTGTACCCTGATGCCAGGGATCAACATACAAAAATAAACTTAAATGGCACCAAAAGCTCACACTGTCTACTCAGAAATACTCCTAAGATTTAAAAGATCAGTTAAAAAAGAAAACCCACTGTGGGTGAAGATACATAGCAATAGGCACCCGTAGGGTTGAGGAGAGCCTTAGTGAGTCCTGTTCTTTTTAGAAGCAGATTTAACACTTTCTGTTAAGTTTAAACTGCACCGTGGCTTTGACCCAGCAATTCTCCTTCTAGGCACTCACTGCCCAGAAATACACAACTGTGCTAAAAAACATACATGCATGAGGATTATGTCAGCATCATTTTTAACAGTGGAAAACTGGAAAGAACGCCATGTTCATCCAAAAGGGATCAGTTAGCCAAATCCTTGGTTCGTCCATGTAATGGAAATTGGCAGCTTTTAAGAGAAAAAGGTAGAATGAGGCACCGGAGGAAAAAGGTCGAAGAGAGGAGCATGCTTCGGAATGCATGTCAAGTCTACTGTCGGCAGATTAGTATCTGTTATGTTAATAATGCCCAGAAAATCTTTGACAGGTGGGTCAGTAGGGACTTTAAACTTTCCATGATAAGCACTTCTAACTTGGTTAGGGTTTTAATGTTTTATTTTTCACACTCAATTGCAGTCATAAAAGAGAATTCCTCCAGCTTCAAGCTGCTAAAACTGTCCTTGCCCCATATCATGTCCTGGTAGGGGAATGAAGACTGTGCTTATATGATGGAGAGAACACTGGTCATGGGTTATGTATTTATTTATTTTTTAATATATTTTATTAATTTTTTACAGAGAGGAAGGAAGAGAGAGGGATAGAGAGTTAGAAACATTGATGAGAGAGAAACATCTATCAGCTGCCTCCTACACACCTCTCACTGGGGATGTGCCTGCAACCAAGGTTCGTGCCCTTGACGGAATCGAACCTAAGACCTTTCAAACTACAGGCTGACGCTCTATCCACTGAGCCAAACTGGTCAGGGCCATGGGCTATGTATTTAATCCCAGCAACTCCATGGATAAGTGGCTCTGAACTCCAGCTCTTCCGACACATTCCCTCTAAATACATTTTGTATTTGAGAAGTGGCCAAGTGGCCGGGGTGATGGACAGACGGCAGGACTGTGACTCAGGAGGATTCGGTTGGCAAGTTTCCTTCCCATGTTTCAGTTTTCTCATCAGCAAGACTAAGGGCTTGCAGGGCTCATCTGACATTCTCTCATCTGAGGACCTGGACTTCCCTGACCACGCCCTCACGGAAGGGGTGCTTAGGGGGCCTTTGCTGAGGTGCTGGAGGGCAGAGGCGGGGCCTGAAACCATGGGGAAAGGACCCATTGAGACAAGTCTCCCTCTCCCCTGTGTCAGTGGCTTTGGTGTAGTGTGAGCCCAGGGAAGAGGGCAGAAGGGTTTTAATGCAGAAAAAACACAAGCATGTCTTTGAGGTTCTCACCTGGAGAACTGAATGCTTAGAGAGGATTTGGGCTGTCACAAAAGGAGGAGAAAGGAGGCAGATGCCATCAGCATTTTGTGGGTGGGGCACAGGAGCTAACGTTGCCATAAGGAGGCCAGGTCCACACCAGTTCCATCTGCACAGCCCGGGAAGTGACACTGGGGGCACTGGCAGGACCAGCAGCTGTCAGCTTCCTTATCTGACAAAGGGCTGGGCAGGTAGCAAAGGAAAGCCAGGCAAAATTGCAAACTGCCTAACCCCAAAATGCCCATTCTGGATCTTCCACAATAATCATCATACTTTCCCTTTAACGAACACTGATAAATTATTAAACCTTATTAAAGGACCCACATTGCAACATTACTGATCAAGTTCTAACCAAAAACGGGGCTTTGGGCCCTGCAGACTCAAGGACTTCATATGACGTCCTGGGCCCTGTTCTCCCCATTGCCTAGTTTGATTGGGGTCCAGGCCCTGACAAGGCCACCGCTGTCTCGTGTGAACTCCCGGAAACAGAGATTCATCTACCATATCCCCCATAGAACCCCCCCGCACTGGGAACAATGACTGGCACATAGCACGTGTCAGTAAATGTTTTTAAGAATAGCCCTAACCGGTTTGGCTCAGTGGATAGAGCATTGGCCTACAAACTGAAAGGTCCCAGGATCAATTCCGGTCAAGGGCATGTACCTTGGCTGTGGGCACATCCCCAGTGGGGGGTGTGCAGGAGGCAGCTGATCAATGTTTCTCTCTCATCGATGTTTCTGGCTTTCTGTCCCTATCCCTTCCTCTCTGTAAAAAAATCAATAAAATATATATTTTTAAGAATGAGTCATCCTACCTAACAAGAGAGTAATATGCAAATTGACTGTACTGATCAAGCCATGCCCATAAGCCACGCCCACCAGCCAATCAGGAGCAAATAAACCCCAACCAAGATGGCTGTGGCCACTGAGAGCAGGAGGGAGGCTTGGGTTTCCGCCGCAATGGAGGAAGCCAAGCTTTCTGCCTGCCCTTGCCAGACTAGGCCTCCACTCAATGCTACAAAGTTTCAATTATAGAAGATATACCCCAACAGAAATGGCAGCAGCCACGGAGCTGGAGAGAGCAGAGGTTAGCGTTGCCTGGGCGATGGAAAATGCCAAGCTTTTAAAGTGTAGCACCTGGGCCTTCACTCTAGGCTACAAAGTTTCAATTATAGAATTCAAATAAACCCAAACAGAAATGGCTGTCACCATGGAGCAAGCAGAAGGCTTGGCTCCGCTCCAGGCTACAACGTTTCAATTGTAGAACATAAACTAATCCCATATCCCAGTGCCTTGGCTTGGGTCGCTGGGGGGGGGGGGGGTGGCCGGCCTGCAAACCACCACAGGCCCCTCGCCCAGGCAACCCCACACCCCAAGGAAACCCCCACCCTGATCCGGGACACCCTTCAGGGCAAACCAGCTGGCCCCCACCCATGCACCAGGCCTCTATCCTATCTAATAAAAGAGCAATTTGCAGATTGACCAACACTCCAACACACAAGAGGGCTGCCCCCATGTGGTCAAAGATTCTGCCCCCATATGGACACAAGATGGCCACCACAAGATGGCCAGCAGGGGAGGGCCGTTTGGAGGTTCCAGACCTGTAAGGGAGGACAGTTGTGGGCCATCAGGCCAGCAGGGGAGGGTAGTTGGGAGGGACCAGGCCTGCAAAGGGAGGGCAGTTGGGGACAATCAAACCTGCAGGGGAGGGAAGTTAGGGATGACCAGGCCAGCAGAGGAGGGAAGTTGGGGTCAAACAGGCTGGCAGGGGAGCAGTTTGGAGCCAGCAGTCCTGGATTGTGAGAAGGATGTCCGACTACCCGTTTAGGCCCGATCCTGGTAGGAGGCAGTCAGACATCCTTTGAGGAGTCCCAGATCGGAGAGGGTGCAGGCTGGGCTAAGGGACATCCCCTGCCTCCCGTGCACGAATTTCGTGCACTGGGCCTCTAGTATAGCCTAAAGGGCATAGTCTACATAGGCAGTCAGAGCTAGTTAACTCTAAGTTGTGTGGCCCAGGGCAGGTCACTTAACTCTGAGCCTGAGAAGCAGAATCACAAAAACCCCTTTCCAAGGCTCCAGGGAAGACGGGACCAACACGTGAAAGACTGAGGATGAGCTGCCCAGTGCACAGTAAGTTCTCAGAAAACGGGGACTAGTACACCTGAAACCAGTACAAAATAAAATTGAAAGGAAAAAAATAAGAACTAATATTGTATCACCTTTATTAATAGCTCCAACTCACACCGCAACCCAGGCCCCTCCTGCAACCACAAGTGTCACATAAAAGTTACACAATTCGGTCAACTTGCCCTTCGGGAGCTACTAGTTAATAACCAACACAGCAACGGCTCTTCTGCAGACACGATGCTCCTCCTGTCTCCTGCAAAGCCGCTTACTCAGAACACTTCCAGGTGACCCACGGTCTCCAGAACCTTCACAAAGCGCCCAGAAAGGCAGAGGCCGCGCAGATGAGCAAGGAGAACCAGCAAGTCTGTGGACAGGTCTGTGGGCACTTCCAGTTCAGCCGAGGCCCAAACTGTTGAGGTTTCATTCTGATCTGGCATCCCGATACCGGAACCTGTTCGTGTAGGAAAATCCCGTGCAGCAAGTGTAGACTCCAGAGCCAGGCACCAGGTTTAAATCCTGGCTCCGCCACTCTTACCTGTATGGCCTTGGGCAAGTTAGTAACCACTGGAAACCTCAGTTTTCTCATCTGACAAATGGGGAGCAACAACAGTGCCTACAAGGAGGAAGGGGTAAAGGAGCCAGAAGATTGTATTTTTCTTGACTTTGTGGAAAATCATGGAAATCAATCAGCCCATCAGCAGAAACACTCCCAGAAGCAATCCCTTCCGTGGAGACTATCCTATGTCTCTCATTTATGTTAATCCTACAAGCATCCTGAGTCCTCTCTGAGGTGTGCGGGGAGAATTTGCTGGTGAAGCAATGGCTGCCTCTATAGGAACATAAGCAGGGTGATAGACACGTCGAGGTCTTCAATAGATACCTGCTGAGTAACTGACTGAACTACGGATTCCAAAGTCAAAAGATTCTGAGTCCTTCACACTCGCTGGATCCAACTAAGTGCAAACCAAGGTCAGTGAAGTTCTTAGCATTTCTGAATCCAGGGCCTTGAATCTGTATTTATAGAAATCTCTGTTATGACCACCTTTTTTTTTCCAGTTGGGACACTTCTCAACTGAAGAGTCTGGACATTTCACTATGATTAAGTAACCCAGAGGAGGTATGAACCATTTATCCAACTAGCAAATATATAGTGATATCTCTTAGGTATAAAAATACACAAGTTGCCAAAACTGGTTTGGCTCTGCAGATAGAGCATCGGCCTGAGGACTGAAGGGTCCCGGGTTCGGTTCCAGTCAGGGGCATGTGCCTTGACTTCAGGCACGTCCCCAGTGAGGGGTGTGCAAGAGGCAGCTGATTGATGTTTCTCTCATCAGTTTCTGACTTCTTATCCTCCCTTCCTCTATGTAAAAAAAACACAATAAAACAAACAAACAAATAAACAAACAAACAAGTCCATGTGACCATCATTTGTCATGCTCACAGCCAGATCTTCAAGGCCTATAGTTCCCAGAATATAGTAAGTGCCAGTAAGAGCGCGTTGAATAAAAGACTGCATGCACAGACAAATGGAGACATGGAGAGAGTATTCAAGAGAGGGAGATGGTTGTTGCAGAGTCCAGACCTGAACCAAAATTTTCTGAAGCCCCATTCGGTGGCCTTCACCACTTCTCCAGACAGCTTTTAGAAGAGGTGGGAGATGGCGAATATACAGAACCCCGGGCAGAAATAAGAAATGGATGCAGGTGACTCATAAGTAAATGGGAAGGTCATTCAGGACATCTGTCTTGTCTGCAAGAGCACCACTCTGGATGTCAGAGTGCCTAGGAGATTTGGAGGAAGGGGGTGGCATGGTGAAACATCAGGTCAGAGGATGACTATGGCTCCTACTGCTTCTGGAACTCGGGCTGTCAAGGCTTCTTCCCTGTAAGAAACATCCATCATTCCCCGGCCAGTGCAGCTCTGTGGTTGAGCATCAACATAGGAACCAAGAGGTCACTGGCTGGATTGCCCGTCAAGGCACGTGCCCGGGTTGCAGGCTCGATTCCCAGTGAGGGATGTGCAGGAGGCAGCCAACTGATGGTGTTCCACCCTCACTGGTGTTTCTATCCCTTCCCCTTCCTCTCTCTCTAAAAATCAATGAAAACGTCCTTTTAAAAATGCCCATCATTTCCTATGTCGCTTACCATCTGCATCTTTTCCCTTTGCTCTTTGGGTCTTCCAGACTCAGCTCTACTTATCTCTATATTAGCAACACACCAGGTGCATTTCTGGAGACAGCCACTTGGGCCCTGTTGAGGGACTTCCTCTCTCTCCTCTGGGAATGAGTGTATTGCTCTCCCCAAAAACTCAGTATGCAGGTCAGCCACCCACACCAACGGCCTCTCTGATGCCCTTTTACAAAGTGTTTTCCCATGTACTTCTCAGAAAATTACCCTATTTTTTCTGTACTCAGCAGGGAGATACAACATAACTGTGAGCTTGGCTATTATGTTGGTGAATCATTTGAGGTTCAAGTGCAGCCTTGGCATGCCTGAAGGCAAATAATTACCAAAAAGTTTTCCAGTTGCACCCCCTCCAATCTGCCTGCTATTTAGTCTCGAGGGGGGAGCCCCTTAACGGGCTCTGTCTGAGCCTCAGAGCACAGAGACCTCCAGACCCCCTCTGGCTCCCAGTCAACAAGTACAGCAACAAGTTCTGGCCGATGGGGCCCTGGAGGAGATAAAGTTCTTAACCGGAGATTAGCCACGCTCACGCCAGCCCCCTCGCAGCCAAGAGTCAAAGTCGGTATTTGCCGAGTGGAAAAGCACAAAAGGAGACAAATTTCGTCTGCAAGCTCTCCAAATGGGCCAGAAAAGGTAATGATTCCCTACCTCTTAGCCCCATAGTCGGCAAACTGCGGCTCCAGAGCCACATGCGGTTCTTTGGCCCCTTGAGTGTGGCTCTTCCACAAAATACCATGGCCTGGGAGAGTCTATTTTGAAGAAGTGGTGTTAGAAGAAGTTTAAGTTTAAAAAATTTGGCTCTCCAAAGAAATTTCAATCGTTGTACTGTTGATATTTGGCTCTGTTGACTAATGAGTTTGCCGACCACTGTCTCAGCCCATCCTTCTCCTCTCATAAGAAGGCTAAGCGAATAGGTGCCGACTTGGAGGGAATCTCAACATTTTGGTCTCTGAATCACAAACTCTCTATATAGAGTTGTGCACAATGTGCCTTTTACAGAAGCACTAAGGCCATTTTTTAAAAAACCTACAGTCACTTATAGAGATAATGACGCCGTTGCCACTTTAGATCAGCAAAGGCTTGGGAAACCTTAGAAAGGGAACTAACTCCTAAAAGGTCGCACTATTTCTTGATAATTACTGAGGAAATGGGTTAAAAAAAAAAAGAAGAAGAAGAAGAAGCACCCTTGCCCTGACTGGTTTGGCTCAGTGGATAGAGCGTCGGCCTGCAGACTAAAAGGTCCCAGATTCAACTCCTGTCAAGGGCATGTACCTTGGTTACGGGCACATCTCTGGTAGGAGGTGTGCACGAGGCAGCTGATTGATGTTTCTCTCTCATTGATGTTTCTAACTCTCTAACCCTCTTCCTTCCTCTCTGTAAAAAAACAAAACAAAACACACAAAAAAACAATAAAACATATTTTTTTTAAAAAAGAAGAAGCACCCTTTCAATGAGAACTAATTGAAATCTGCACCCAAACCATTAGCCTGTGTTGGACGATGACAGCATATTTGTTTTGGAAGGTGTCTTAGGATTCTCTGGTGTGTAGCCGTCAATTTACAGATATGGAAAACAGGGAGGAAGGGGGGTGTCCAGCAAGGTTAAATGGCTTCGCCTAGAACTCGCAGTGGCTGGGCTGTGCGGAACCTGGATCACGAGTCACCCCTTCCAGCCCTTCCTCATGCCTCTCGCACCTGCGATGCGCGCTGTCCGCCACACCGCCCTGCCAGGCAGCAGCGCCCCGGGAGTGCTTTTGCTGATGGAAGTCACTGCTCACTCCAGCTCCTTCGCAGCGCAGAGCGGAAGGTCCCGTGCCAGAGGGCAGCAGCAGCACGCCCAACCTCATGCCCATCCTCACACTCATCCTCACACACTCACATGGCTCTCACTGCCCAGCCTGTCCCCGCAAGTGCGGGTGGATTTGGAAGGCGGGTCCATCACCTGCATCATGGGACCCAGAGCCCTTTGCCGGGAAGATAAATGCCCGCATTGTGTCAGATTCCTACTCAGGGCTCCACTCCACCACCCATGGCCGAGGGAACTGTGTGATGAGCCAGGGAGGCAGTATGCATGGAATGACGTCCGGCTCAGGGACTGTGAGCCTGACAGCTGGAGGGGAAGACGCTGTAAACTCCACCAGCTGCCAGGGAACATGGAGGCCACCAGGCAGCCGGGACCCGGCTGGAGTTCTCCGGAGAGCCCACGCACACTTACTCGGACCCACGACTCACTTTCCTTTCCCGGACAGCCAAGCTACTTCCCGATGGGGCAATGGGGAGAGGGAGGGGGTTTCTTTTTCTTGCACTTTGCTCGAAAAGACAGGGACATCCTCGTTACACCGTTTAGTTCTGCGTTCCGGTACAGCCCTACAGGCCATCGAACAGGAGGCCGGCCCGGAATGACACATTGGAAAGGTCAGAGCTAAATGCCAAGCGCTTCGATTAAACGGGAACATTCCTTTTTATGGTGGGTGCAGTCATTGTACATGGAGGATTTGTGTAATACGCGTGGGTCCGGTAGTTGACAGGTGTCTCTTTCCCTCCTCGGAAAACTCGAAGGAAACATCTACCTGGCATCCGACACCTAGTTTCCTCGTGTACGACACACGTCAATGATATGCACACACGGGCGCTGTGCCAGGGAACATGGTGTGTCGGAGTGGATGATGGGCTCACGCTCGCCTGGAGGGACCTTGTCAGGCTGCATGCAGGCGTCCCTCCCAGATCAGGTGTGCACACAGTAGGCGTTGCCTTTATTGCTCAAATGGACGGATCAGCGAGAACATAAATTAAGTAGTTTTCAGGCGATTGCAGTCATGCTCTGAGACCCTAACTTGCCTAGGCATTGAGGAATCTTCAAAGAAGCACCAAGTCCCAAACCCCCAGCCTAGCCCTCAGCCCCTCGCACACTAAACCTGCTCACCTGTCCTGGCCACCGCTATCCCCCTCTCTCCTTGGCATTTCCCGGATGGGCCAGCTTTCCTCACACCCGGACCGTCTCACCAGGATGCCCAACACCTCCCTGCACAGCTTTCTCAGAGCACCACCAAGCCCCCAACACCCTGCCTACATCTCAAATACCCAACACACACTGATACATAGTAAGTGTTCATTTGATGTTTAGTAAATAATCAGACATTTCTGAAACACTGAGCAAGTTTGTTTAAAAGAGATGAAAATGTACACTTTAAAAATGTACCACACACACACACAGACACAAATCCTCTATATACAACGAATATGTACAAATACTATCGAAGCCCTAGCCAGTTTGGCTCAGTGGCTAGAGCATCGGCCCAGATTTCAGGGAACAAGTGCCTTGCTTGTGGGCTCCTCCCCGGCCTGGGATAGTGTGGGAGGCAACCAATCGATGTGTTTCTCTCACATCGATATTTCTGTCTATCTTTCCCTCTCTCGTTCACTCTCCCTAAAAATCAATGAAAGAATATCCTCAGGTGAAAATTAAAATAAACAAGTTAATTAAATAAATAACTATTGAAGTCTTCTAATAAGGTCTGGAGTCTAGTTAACAGTATTGCACCAATGTCAATGTCCTGGTAGATATCATTGTGGGGGAAGCTGGAGGAAGGATGGGTGGAAGTCCTATCTATGCTCTTTGTTTTTTATTTGTTTGTTTGTGCAATTTCTGAGTGTATGATTATTTCAAAATAAAGAGTCGACAGCAAATATGCTACACACCAAAGGCACCAAATCGCAACTGAGGAGGGACCAGGACATCCTAGTTCCGCCCGCAGGGCCCCGTCATGTGACACACCTGCCACCCTCCTAGGTGAGGAACGGGTCCCACCCTTTCTTCTGCTCCCTCCTTCCCCCCAGGTCTCGGCTGAAATTTCCTTCTTTGGGAGACATCTCCCCAGACACCAGCACCCCCTTCCTGCAGGGCAGGGGTCCTCCTCGCCTGCTGGCTGTCAGACGCAGATGCAGAGGTCACGAGAACAGCGCGTTGGCCCACTGTGGCCCGGGGCCAGGCCACCTCCTGGCCCACCATACTGACGGAATAGCTTGTGAGTGAATAATAAACATATTAATGACAAAAGTGTATCAGAGCTGAAACTGGCTTGGCTCAGCGGATAGAGCCAGAACGGGGGTCCAGGGCTCAGCGGATAGAGCCAGACCGGAGGGCCCCGGGCTCAGCGGACAGAGCCAGACCGGAGGGTCCCGGGCTCAGTGGATAGAGCCAGACCGGAGGGTCCAGGGCTCAGCGGACAGAGCCAGACCGGAGGGCCCCGGGCTCAGCGGACAGAGCCAGACCGAAGGGTCCCTGCAGACCGAAGGGTCCCAGGTTCGATTCCGGTCAAGGGCATGTGCCTTAGTGGTGGGCACATCCCCAATGGGGGAGTGTGCAGGAGGCAGCTGATCGATGTTTCTCTCTCATCGATGTTTCTGACTTTCTATCCCTCTCCCTTCCTCTCTGTAAAAAAATCAATAAAATACATTAAAAAAACAGTGTATCAGAAACACATGCTGGCCTTAATGCCTTACTAATTAAAGATAACAATAAAAACCAAATCCTTTACAAAACACAGCCCTTCACCGGGATTCCCAGGAAAGGACTTGGGCGCACACACGGGATGTCCGGAGTCGGTGCCAGGGCAGCTCTCCGGACAGACACAGAAACGTGGGCTGTGTTTAAAGCGAGGTAAGTGGGGAAGGGGGAAGGCTGTTTCAGAACATGGGGACCAGCACGGAAGAACACCTCAGAGGCATCTGGGCTCACACCGGTCCTTTCAGGAAGCCGGTGACCCAGCGCGAGCAGCACCAGGGCTGCCGCAGAGGAGAGACAGGCCCTGCCACAGGGGCCTCTGCTCTGGATCATCAGCCTTCTGTCTAGTGAGATAACCTGTCAACATGGACGTTTCCATTCATGAACGCTCCCTGACACAGCAGCGCGCTGGGAGGCTGCGCCTCCATACTGCTGAGTGCTCGCTGGCTGGAGAGATGCCAGGGGCTACTTAACTTGGGGAAACCTCTCCACCGCAGGGTGGCCGCTTTGGTGAGCTCTCCTGGTCACGCACACAGTTCCTCCTTTTCTCCCTTACGGGGACCCCAATACTTGGAAAAGCATCCAAGGCAGAATGCATTAGACTGGGACATTAAGGAATACAGCGAATGCCGCCTAAAGCTATGTCACGGTTCCGGCCATCGTGGCCCAGTGACCAAGAGGTCACACTTGATGCCCAGTCAGGGCACATGCCCAGGTGTCAGGCTCGATCCCAGTAGTGGGTGTGCATGAGGCAGCTGGTCCATGATTCCCTGTCATCACTGATGTTTCTATCTGTCTCTCCCTTCCTCTCTCTGAAATCAATAAAAACATTTTTTTTAAAAAATATATTTTATTGATTTTTTACAGAGCGGAAGGGAGAGGGATAGAAAGTCAGAAACATCGATGAGAGAGAGACATCGATCAGCCGCCTCTTGCACGCCCCCTACTGGGGATGTGCCCGCAGCCATGGTACATGCCCTTGCTGGAATCGAACCTGGGACCCTTCAGTCCGCAGTCCAACGCTCTATCCACTGAGCCAAACCGGTCTCGGCAATAAAAACATTTTTAAACACCATCTCACGAGGCACCTTTGTTCCAGGGCCAGAAGAAGTGGGGGCTCCCCTGATGGTTTGGCGGTGGGCCCTGCAGGGGTGAGGCTCCCAGCCCACTGTCCCACAGTGGAGACGAAACAGATCCCAGTCTTCAGATCCCATCATCGGAGTGCACACGGGGGTACCAGCACATGAGGAAGTGCCATGGGTGGGAGGCACAGAGATGCCTCTGTCTTCCTCCTGCTTCCCGGCCTGCCCCTCGCCCAGACCTGGAGTATTCCTGCTCTACCTGCAGCTTAGAGGCAGCTCAGGTGTCTATTCACACAGCCTTCCTCAGGACCCTGACCCAGAGGCGCCATCCTCCCCGCCGACTAAGAAGCAGTCCTGGCGTCAAAAACACAGGGCCAGAATGTCCAGCACAAACTTATGTGTGATCCCTCTTCCCAGAAACCTTTGCTGAAGAGAGCTTCCATACAGTCTCCCAAGTGGCTCCTCCCCTCTGGCTCAACTCTTCAGCAACATCTGGCTGGACATTTTCAGAGGCCCACACAGCTGGGCTCTCCCCCACTGGCCACATGCAAAGCGGTTCCCTGGGACCCACAGACCCAAGGGTTCCCAGGAAGGTGCAGAGGGATCCAACCCTCCAACCTGAGTCCTTCATCGCCTCAGGGGCTGCGAGGCCACTTCCGGCCCGGCTGGCAGATGAAGACTGGCTGGTTGGTGCCCTCACCTGGGGCGAAGGACACTTTGGGCATTTTTTCCATTGAAATCTTCACTCTGGAGCTGTCCACATGCCTAGGCTTATAGGAAGTCATGTTGGATCATATTGGGGAAAAAAATACTTATTCCAGGATTTAGGTTTTCGTGCAGTGTTCTTTTTACAAGGCTGATTATTCGGGTAGGATATTGGGGTGGTCCTCATTGCATTAGCTTTATTCCTTTTTATAATAAGGAATGCTCCCCTGCGCGCCCCCCCCCCCATACACGCACACACAGAGTTTCTATCAAGACTGTGCCCACTACCAGCTGCCTCCAAAGGAGCCCCATTGTGGACACGGCTGAGCACAGGCGCAGGGAGAAGCCAGCCACAAACGCCCGGCCCGTCTCTCCAGGAGCCCCGGTGCTCCAGCCTCCAGTGGCTGGTCCATCACTTCCCCCGATTTTCCCTCCTTCTCATCTCTTTCCCTCTCACGCCTGCCCCTTCCTGAATCACGACTCAGCCACCGAGACACACAGGTACTCTGCTGAAAGCAAACTGAGACGAAGTGCACTCGGTGCCCCTCACCCCGCCACATCGGGCAGCTATTTTACTACCAAATACGCCTTTGCCAAACTAACACAAAAACAACTCCACTTACTTCTCCTCTTTTCCATCTCTCTTCCAATGGACAGCCAGCGTAGGGGACACGTGTTTTGTGTCACTCGCTAGTCCCCCTGGCCGCGCAGACAACTGCTTTGCCCACAAGCCCCTGCCCGTGTTGGAAAGGTTCTCGGGAGCCTCATTAAGAGCCGGTTGCAGGCACAGTGAGATGTGGATCGGCGAGATGAATCCAGACTGTGCCCACCAGGACGCCCCAGCCCAGTGCAGGACACACCCATAAGGCAGTTGCTACGCAGCGTGGTAAGCACTGTAATGAAGGTAGGAACCAACTACCCTAACGGTTTGCAAGGCACACGGCCTCTGGAGTTAAAGCAAACCCTTTTACATGAGCAAGAAAATTCAGAGGCTTGGGCAGCTGAGCAAGAACCTGAACCAGTCTGAGTTTTTCCTCTCTCTGGGGGCTTCCCCAGCTCAATGACTGTTCCAGTCACCACTCGGATGCCCTGAGCACACAGCCTCCGAGTAGGGAGCACAATGTTTCGTGACGGATGGTCACTTTGGTGAGCTTTCCTGATCACGCAGCAGCAAGGGGCACATCTGGAGCTTTAGCTAGAGAAGGTGAAGAAAAGCAGGAACGACAGCGCTCACGCAGAAAGAGATCGCCACAGCCCCCGGCACTGAACCTGTGCCGGTTCTCGCCCTTGGTACGGGTGGTGCTGATCATCAGGAAATTCGGAAGGATCCAGCCTAGGCTAGGACCGGCCCCGGGGCCCCTAAGCACAGACACTGCACAGCACTGGCCCCTTCTCTCCATGGCTCTTGCCTTCCCAGACTCAGACACAACCCTCTGCTGGGGAAGGAAATGAGCCCTGGCCCAGCAAGACCAACCAGCCTCTAGCAGAGAAGGGTGTGACCCGGGCATTTCACCTGCTCAGGTGTGTTTACTGCCGTCCACCATCACCTGCTCCAGCCCTAAGTGCCTCGTGGGCAGAGCGCATGGTCTCATTGCAGGCCACAGAGAGAGACAGGGCTGGGCACATGCTTAACCAATACAGTCAGGAAAGGTCTCATCTGGAAGGGGCTCTCGAAGATCCCAACTTTTCATTTAAAAAAAAAAGTAATCACACACTAAATAATTTTAAAATACAAAAAAATCTGTTTAAGCTACATGGTTAATAGACTCACCACCTAAACATATTAGTCCTATGTAAACATTAAACAATATAACAACACTGATAGATGCAATGTGCCCCCCGTCACATTGGGGGTAGGATATCAACATATGAATTTCGGGGGGAGGGACACAAGCATGCAGGCCATGCACCTTCTTAAGTGAAAAAAATCAAGTTGCAGGAAACTAGGGTCCTATGTATGTAAAAAAAATTTACATCATATATAATGTGTCTACATATATATATACATATACATATATATATGTGTGTATATACATATATATATATATATATACACACACACACACACACACACACACTGAGTGGCCAGATCTCTGCTTGACGGGTGCCCCTCTCTCTCTGCCTTGTTGATTTTGGTGTGGTTTTTTTTAAGAGAAAATGTAATGTGCAAAAAGTTGCCTTCGTGTTTACCTGGAACCTCTGTCCTCCCTACTTTTTTCTTGTGTGTCCTGCCAAAAATAGTTATGAAAATCTGAGCATATACACGCATGTATATATACACGGAGTGGCCAGATTATTATGATCTCTGAACACATAATAATCTGGCCGCTCAGTGTATCTGTATCTCAAATGGTACCAAAACCATTCTAGACTTTTGCTAGAGATCAACCACCTATTTGCCCTGAGCTTTCTATCAGCCAGTGCAAAGGGGAACACTGATCAGGGCACGATTTATAAGATCTCTGATATCAAATAAATGAGATCCTCAAGAGAAGGACACTGAGTGACCAGATTATTATGCATTCAGAGATCATAATAATCTGGGCACTCAGTGTGTATATATATATATATATATATATATATATACAGCCACATTATATATGATTTAAATTTTTTTACATACATAGGACCCTAGTTTCCTGCAACTTGATTTTTTTCACTTAAGAAGGTACATGTCCTGCATGTTTGTGTCTCCCCCCCAAAAAAATTCATATGTTGATATCCTACCCCCAATGTGACAGTGTGGGGAGGTGGGGCTGCGGGAGGGAATTAGGTCCTAGGGGCAGAGCCCTCTCAGGCATGGGATCAGTGCCCTCACTAAAGGGATCCCACAGAGCTTCCGCCCCTATGACCTGCAAGAGATTCCCCCAGCGAGCCCCAATGGTACCTTGTCCTTGGACTTCTAGCCTCCAGAGCTGTGACAAATACATTTCTGCTGCTGCTAAGCCACCCGGTGTGGGGCATTTTGCTATAGCTGCCCACACAGACTAAGACAGAAGGCAACAAAGTCCCAAAACCGGAATGCTTGCTCTGCTTCTGCACCATTATACACAACATTCACCAGTTTCTGCTGCTTCGGTGAGTAGGCGCACAACAGGCGTTTCTCAGGGTGAACTTGCTGGGTCAGTGCATGTAACTTTTTTTAAAAAATTATTTTTATTGATTTCAGAAAGAAAGGGAGCGAGAGATAGAAACATGAATGACGAGAATCACTGATTGGCTGCCTCCTGCATACCCCACCCTGGGGATCGAGCCCACAACCCAAGAAGCATGCACCCTGACCAGCATGCATCAGCTCCAGGTTCACAGGACAATGTTCAAGCACTGAGCCACACCAGCCAGGCATTGAACTTTTGATAGATGCTGTCAGTGCACCCTGCCGTGGAGGCTGACGGGGGCTGTCCGTCTCCCAACCTCTTTCCAGAACCGGAGAGTCTCAAATTCCTCCAGATTTGCCATGCAGACGAGTGACAAATGGTATCTTCTTGTTGTTTGATTTGAGCCTCTTTAAAGTTATGAGTGAGGATGTTGAAGTTACAGGTGAGAAAAAGAAAGACCTAACTGGCTAACAGTCGACCCTGAGCTATTTCTAGACTAGATATCGGGTCTAGAACCACCCCAAGGATGCCCTGACCCCCAAGACAAGAAGGAGAGTCTGATGGCCAGATCTGCTTCCTGCTTCCCGTTCAGGGCACACCCGGGCCAGGGAAGCCCTGGGAATGGTGAGTGCCCCTCGGGCCGGCCATCCCCGGGCTGGTTTCCTCTGCCCAACGCGGGAGCCTGGGCCCTGGGCCTGGCCCAGGAAGGCTGCTGCTCGCAGCCAGCAGATAAAGGAAGCATGGCCGCCACACTGCCCGAGGTCCCAGGGTTCCTCCTGCTCACATCCTCGCAACCTTCTCTTCTGCCTGAGAGCGAAGTGGTTCATGTTGGGACTGGCCCTTCGCATTCCTCCCTCCCTCCCTGCGGCACAGAACGCTGGTCCGAGCAGAGAAGGGATCTCCTTTGAGTCCCCTCTGGGCCCTTCCCAGGCAGGAACAGAGCAGGTGTTCCCCCACGTGCAGTGGGGGTGCGGGCACCTGGTCTAGGGGGACGGCTCGAAACCTGCTTCTCGCTGGCCCCGCGGCCTGGGGTGCCCTCCGATAAGCCTGGCTGTCCTCACCTGAAGGGTGGAAATGACACCGACATCTGCTTTGCCAAGCACACGGGACCGTGCTGGGCAGAGGACGGGACTGTGGTGGGCAGAGGACACGGTGTGCGTGCCGGTGCTTTGAGACCAAAGTGCCCACAGACGGAGGCTCTCAGGGAGTGTCCAGAGCTGGGGAGCCGCTGCTCGACGCGAAGGCTCAGGGTGAGCAGCCGCCCCCCCCCCTCCCCGGCCCTGCCCCTGCTCCGAGGTCCTCCTGCAGCCCCCACGGCCCACCGGAGCGTGCCCGGGCCGGGCTCCTCCTATGACACAGGCTGCGTCAAGGCTTCATCTGGATTGTGCAAAGCCCTCTTTCATAAGCGCCTATTTATAACCAGCCAAACGAGATGTGCAGCGGCGAGAGCTCCAGGAACTTCAGATTCGCTGGCAGGACCGGCGAGCACAGCTCCGCTTACTGATTTTCTCCGCCAACAAACGCTCCCCGCGCCTTAGAATGAAAAAGCAGAGTGGCCCATTTCGAAGGGAGTCGTCCTACAACTGCTACATATTTCTCTACTACTTTCTTTAAAAACAAAGATAGTTAAGTCCAGTTCCATCTTCTCCCTTATCGCTCGGCCACCGTCACAGACATCTGACTAAGTCTGGCCTCATGAGAACCTGTTCTGCCACCTACCACACTGAGACTGCAGGCAAATCACTTAACCATGTTGTGTCTCCGTTTTGGCACCTCTAAAAGCAAAAGAATCAGAACTCACAAGCAAAATAGGGGCTGTCTCATAGACAGACAGCAGGCAAGCAGCTCTGGTGGGGGTGGGGCTGGGGGACTGGCAAAAAGGGGACAGAACTCACAGACATGGGCTCCAGTGTGGGGACGAGGAGGGTGGGTGGAGGTGGAAGAGGATATGAGGGGATGGAAAAAATAAAATAAAAGAAAGGGGGGAAATAATTTTTTTTTAAGCGAAGAGAATCAGAAAACCAAGTTAATCAGGAGAGTGGCTGCTCTGAGAACACCACGGCCACGAGGACCTATCTGCTTCAAGGTCAGTGCCTGGGTTTGGAGAAAGCAGGCTTGTTCTCTGAGATATTTTTGGTTCTTCCTAACGCTTGGCTAGATGCCAGGTAGCCGAATTTGCTGGCTACGTGAGGCTCTCTGGCGTGGATATGAATTCTTGGGGGGGCCTTAAAGAACATCATTAAGGCCCCAACGGAACTCGTTACCCCAGCCACCCAAGCCCAGACCCAAGGATGAACAAGCAGAGTGGCCATTTCGAAGGGAGTCGTCCTACAACTGCTACATATTTCTCTACTACTTTCTTTAAAAACAAAGATAGTTAAGTCCAGTTCCATCTTCTCCCTTATCTCTCGGCCACCGTCACAGACATCTGACTAAGCAAGCACCCCGCAGCCGGGCCAAGGCTAAGAGCAGAGCAGAGAGAACGGAGGTGAAGACAACGGGGCGTTCCTGAGCCACCTGGCCAGTGAAGGCGCCGTCCCGCAGCCGCTGCACACACAGACCAATGCCCCCACCAACCAGGCCTTGTCTCTCCAGAAAGAAACCTTCAGGGGCACACTTCAGAAAATGAAAGCTAGCCTGGCTGGCAGGGCTCAGTGGTTGAGCATTGACCTATGAACCAGGGGGTCACAGTTCCATTCCCAGGCAGGGCACATGCCCAAGTTGTGGGCTCGATCCCCAGTGTGGGGTATGCAGGAGCCAGCCAATCAATGATTCTCTTTCATGATGTTGCTATTTCTCTCCCTCTCTCTCTCTCCTCCTCCCCTCTCTCTCCCTTTCTCCCTCTCTAAAATCAATTTAAAAAATCCTATACAATAAAAGGGTAATATGCAAATTGACCCTAACAGCAGAACAACCTGAACGACCGCTCAATCAGTCACTATGAGGCGCACTGACCACCTCTTGGTCTCTCCCCCCAGCCAGCAGGCTCCAATCACCTGATGGCAAACGGGGAACCAGGGGTGAATGGTGGGGGACGTGGGCAGCGCCAGGCCAAGGCTCCTGCCCCGCCGGTCCCACAGACAGGGTAATGGGGGTAGGGCCAGCTGCTAGCAGCTGGAGAATATGGTCCTGATTGCAGGCCAGACCTAGGGACCATACCCACGCACAAATTCCGTGTGCCAGGCCTCTAGCATATTATAAAGAAAAGGAAATTAAACCTAAAGGATGACTTCAGAGACTGGGCCATTCCAGAGAAAACACCCAGGAAGGGAAGCAAGGACTTGTGGCCATTCCCGAATGTCTGTGCAGGACATTCTTAGAGGTGGCAGTGGGTTGGGTTGAGTTGGCCCAGAATGGCTGGGGGACTCTGTGTACTGTTGCACCTGCATCCCAAGCACGCTGTTTTTGTGGCTTCTGATTGTGTAAAAGCTGGAGAGCGGGGAGTGGGGGGATGAGGTACAGTCCCCTCTAGACAAAACAATACTGAAGAGATGAGACAACCCCACTTCAGGTGACCTGTGCATTGTGCTGAAGGTTAGAGAGAATTCTCTCCTAAGTGCTCCTCACTGACTCCAGCTGTGCGAGGTCTCTTGAGCTCTGGCTCTAATATCGAAGGTGCATACTGTGGACAGCAAAGAGCTGTTTATAAGCATTTCAGCTCTCTCTCCTTTAATACAGCTGCTGGGAATTAGGGGTGGCCATGTGACTAGCCTTGGCCAATGAAATGTGAGTGGAAGTGACACGTGTCACAACTGGACAGTGTGTGCTCCGCCCCCTTCTCCTCTCTTTCAGCCACGGAGATGGGGACTCAGCCTCCACCTGAGAATAAGGATGAGTGGCCCCAGCCAGCCTCGATAGATAGGCAGAGTGAGCAAGAAATAAATCTTCATAGTTTTATACCTCATTGTTTTATGAGTTTTACGAGCGGTCTGTTAGATCAAGCCTGGTCTACCCAGAGTGACACATATGGGCCACATAGCTGCCAAAAGGTGACCTTCTTCTCCTAAATTGGTAACTTACTACTCAGTGTTTAAATGTATTAAAATAGTGTGTCCATGGAGTTCACAGTACTAGAAACTCCATTGCTTATTACAGATGTAAAGATAATTAAAACAATTTTTAAATTGATCTTAGAGATAAGGAGGGAAGGAGGGAGAAGGAAAGGAAGAAGGAGAGGGAGAGAGAGGGAGGGGGCGGGTGAAAGGGAGGAAAAGATAGATAGATAGATAGATAGACAGACAGATAGATAGGGAGAGAGAGAAGGTGATGTGAGAGAGAAACATCAATTGGTTGCCTCTGGCATGAGCCCAAATGGAAAAGGAACCTGCAACCTGAGCATGCGTCCTGACAAGAATCAAACCCACCACCTTTCGGTGTACGGGATGATCCTCCAAACAGCTAGGGTGAGACACAATTTTTAATTAAAGCAACCAAACTCCTTTCTAAAGGGAATTTTAAAACGATGCTCTCAAACAGCCTCCACCAACCCCCCATTCCTGCCTCGGCCCCAGTGACCCCGTTTCCAGGTAAGGGCCTGCTATTAAGACCTGCTCCAAATCTGCACCCACTGGTGGAGGAGGAGGCGTTAATTTTAATGAACTCCAGTTTCTGACATGGAAGATGTCCTTCCGGACACTCCTGATTGACACAGGCTCATGCTCCAGATGTCAGGCTGGTCTGCTCTGATGGGGGTCCTCTGTTGCCTTTATTTTCCCGGTTGAATCCAGAGTTTTAAAGGACAGTGGCTTGAACATCACTATGGGCTGATGCCCTGCGTTGGATTCAACCCCATCTGTCATGCCTCCAGAGGCGTATTTCAATGCATGATTTTATTTACCATTTACACTGTGAAGAGGACAAGATGGCATGCTCCTGCACTAAAAAACCCTCAAACTCAAGTTCTTCTGTAGAAGATGCATCAGATGCATGTCATCCACAGTTGCAAAGCAGTCTAGGAACATTGCTAAGCTGTGACCGATAAAAATCTGCCTTTTTCTTTTCTTTTAAATATGTTTTTTTGTTGATTTTTAGAGAGAGAGGAAGGGAGAGGATCAGACAGACAGAAACACCAATGAGAGAGAAACATCATCGATGGGCTGCCTCCTGCATGCTCCCCACTGGGGATCAAGCCTGAAACCCGGGCATGAGCCCCAACTGGGAAACCAAACCAGCGACTTCTTGGTTCATGGGTCGATGAGCCACACCGGCCAGGCTACATCCTCCCATTTCTAAAGAACAGACACAGACACAGACACAGACACAGACACAGACACAGACACAGACACAGACACAGACTGGGTTTACTTGAAGACACTGATGCAACCCTTCTGGGTCAGATGTGTTGTTTTAGCCATCGTTATCTTTTAACTTACAAACGAGTTTCAATCTAGTCATTTTAGTGACCCAAATAACTATACCATGACTGAGTTTCTTAGGTTGTTAAAGTGATCAGATCAGAGTTCCTGCTGATGAATCAGCAACATGTTTGGAAATAAATATGAGGGGAAATGGATAGCCAACCAATTGATGTCAAGGCCACAGCACCTGCCTGCCAACCAGCTCCTCGCCCCAAACCTCACAATTTATACCTAAATTCCCGATTTCCCAGGTGCCCAAGGCCAGTCTCTTGGAGACGCGTGTCACAGAACCACTTGAATGTAATTGCCAATTAAATTATTAATGAGAGAACTATACAAATAAAATCATCGTGCTCTTTTATGTGGTAATAATTATTATCATAAGCAATGCAAATTGAATAATAAGAATTATCGGGACAGTTCAGTGATAAGCTAACAATTTCCGGCAATCAGACCAAACATCCCTTCTGAAGCTGTTTAATAAAGTAAATAGCAGCTTGTTTACACTTTTGTTGAGTTCAGCACACATACATCCAGAGGCTATTTATGTGTCCTGGGTAGAAGAGCTAAAAAAAGAAGTGGAAAATGGGCAAAGGACCTGAATAGACACTTCTCCAAAAAGGACATGCAGATGGCCAATAGACAAATGAAAAGATGTTCAATGTCACTAATCATCAGAGAGATGCAAATTAAAATTGCAATGAGGTATCACCTCACATCTGCCAGAATGGCTACCGTCAATAAATCAACAAACAGCAAGCACTGGCGAGGATGTGGAGAAAAGGGAACCCTAGTACACAACTGGCAGGAATGCAGACTGATGGAGCCATTATGGAAAACAGCATGGAGTTCCCCCCCCAAATTAAATATGGAGCTGCCTTTTGTCCCAGCAATCCCAGCAATCCAAAAACACCAATCAGAAAGAATATATGCACCCCTATGTCCATGGCAGTATTATTTACAACAGTCAAGATCTGAAAACAGCCCAAGTGCCCATCTGCAGATGAGTGGATTAAAAAAAAACAAAAAACATGGTACATTTACTAAATAGTACTCAATAGAATACTACGTGGCTGTAAAAAAGAAGGAACTCTTACCCTTTGATGCAGCATGGATGGACCTGGAGAGCATTATATTAAGTGAAATAAGCCAGTCAGAGAAAGAGAAATATCATAATCTCTCACTAATATGTGAAATCTAAATAACAAAATAAACTGACAGACAAAATAGAACCAGAGGCATGAATATATGGAACAGAGGGACAGATCTTAGAAGGGTGGGGGACTGGATGACAGAAGATGAGGATATTAGCTAAGGAGCTTATACACATAGCCATGAACAGACAACAGTGTGGTCAAGGCCATGGGTGGGGGGTGGCAGGTGGCAGGGCTGGGTGGAGGTGGGCAAAGGAGGGAAAATAGAGGATGTCTATAATAGCATCAACAATAAAAATCTTAAAAAATAGAAGTGGAAGCCAAGTAATAAAAAAGTAGAATTAGTTACAATGGGAGTAATTTAGATATTTCCCCATTTTAAGAAAACAATGAACTCTATCAATTGTCCTAGAATCAAATAATTTATTTATCCATCCATACATATACACAGACACATATACCTGCCTACACATATCATCTATAATAATAAAAGCATAATATGCTAATTAGAGCAGACAGACAGACAATCTTCCGGGCATCCTTCCAGACATCTTTCCAGACAACCTTCCCAACGAAGCCAGGGCTGTGAGGACTGAGGCCCTTGCACAAAATGTGTGCACTGGGTGGGGCAGGGGGAGGGGGCGTATGGCAGGGGAGGGAGTGTGACGGGGAGGGGGCGGGGGGGGAGTCATCAGCCCAGCTTGTGCCCTCTCATAGTCAGGAAGCCCTCAGGGGATGTCTACCTGCCACGTAGGTGGGAGAGGCTCCTGGCACCGCTCCTGCAATCTCCAGCTGTGAGCCTGGCTTCTGGCTGAGTGGTGTTCCCCCTGTGGGAGCACACTGACCAGCAGGGGACAGCTCTTGCTTTGAGCGTCTGCCCCTTGGTGGTCAGTGAGTGTCATAGCGACCATTGATTTCACTATTCGGTTGATTTACATATCAGCCTTTTATTATCTACTAGAGGCCCGGTGCACGAAATTTGTGCATGGGGGAGGGGGCGAAGTGGGGGGGTGTCCCTCAGCCCAGCCTGCACCCTCTCCAACCTGGGACCCCTTAAGGGATGTCCGACTGCCCGTTTAGGCCCAATCCCGGCAGGACATCCTTCTCACAATCCAGGACTGCTGGCTCTAAACTGTTCGCATGCCTGCCTCCCTGATTGGCCCTAACCGCTACCATCCTGATTACCCCCTAACCACTACCCTGCCAGCCTAACTGATTTTTAACTGCTCCCCTGCCAGCCTGTTTGCCCCTAACTTCTCTTCTCTGCTGTCCTGGTCACCCCTAACTGCCCTCCCCTGCAGGCTTGATCACCCCCAACTGCCCTCCCTTGCAGGCCTGGTCCCTCCTAACTGCCCTCCCCTGCTGGCCTGATGGCCCACAACTGCCCTCCCTTACAGGCCTGGAACCTCCCAATGGCCCTCCCCTGCTGGCCATTTTGTGGTGGCCATCTTGTGTCTACATGGGAGCAGGATCTTTGACCACATGGGGGCAGCAGCCCTTTTGGTATTGGAATGATGGTCAATATGCAAATTGCTCTTTTATTAGATAGGATAGAGGCCTGGTGCATGGGTGGGGACCAGCTAGTTTGTTCTGAAGGGTGTCCTGGATCAGGGTGGGGGTTCCCTTGGGGTATGGGGTGGCCTGGGCAAGAGGCCTATGGTGGTTTGCAGGTCGTCCATGTCCCCAAGGGACCCAAGCAGAGGCCCTAGGATATGGGATTAATTTATGTTCTACAATTGAAACTTTGTAGCCTAGAGTGAAGCCAAGCCTTCTGCTCGCTGTGGGACAACCATTTCTGTTTGAAACTTTGTAGCCTAGAGTGGAGACCTAGGCTAGGGCTGCAGAAGTTTGCCTTCCTCCATCGCCCCAGCAACCCTAGCCTCTGCTCTTTCCAGCTCCATGGCTGCTGCCATTTCTCTTCAGATTATGTATCTTTTATAATTGAAACTTTGTAGCATTGAGTGGAGGCCTAGGCCAGCAATGATAGGTGGAAAGCTTGGCTTCCTCCATTGCCAGGGAAATCCAAGTCTCCCTTCTGCTCTCAGTGGTGGCAGCCATCTTGGTTGGGGCTTATTTGCATAATTTGCTCCTGATTGGCTGCTGGGCATGGCTGTGGGCGTGGCCTGATCAGAGGTATGGTCAATTTGCATATTACTCTTTTATTAGATAGGACTAGTGACATGGTACATGAAATTTGTGCACAGGGGTTGGGAGGGGTGCTCCTCAGCCTGGCCTGCACCTCTCCAATCTGGGACCCCTCAAAGGATGTCCTACTGCCAGTTTACCAGGATTGGGCCTAATCCAGCAGTCGGACATCCCTCTCATAATCCGGGATTGCTGGCTCCAGCCACTCACCTGCCTGCCTGCATGATTGCCCCTAACCACTCTGCCTGCCAGCCTGCTCACCCCCAAGTGCCCCCCGCTGCTGGCCTGCTCACCCCCAAATGCCCCCCAGCCAGCCTGCTCACCCCCAACTGCCCCCCTGCTGGCCTGCTCACTCCAAACTGCCTCTCCCCGCTGTCCTGATCACCTCCAACTGCCTCCCATTGACAGCCTGCTCACCCCCAACTGGCCCCCTTGCTGGTCTGCTTACCCTCAACACCCCCTGCTGTCCCATCCTGGCCTGATCACCCCCCCTCACCTGGCGACCCAAGGTCCCAGCCCTTCCTTTTTTTCTTTTCCTTTTTTTTTTTTTCAGCGCCTTCTTGAACGGAGGCCAGGGCCGGCTGGAAAGGCCCACTGCAGAGCCCTGGCTTGGTGAGAAGTACAGGCAGGGACTCCCTGTGGGTGGCAATCAATGGTGGAGCCCAGGATGTGTGAAAAGGGCCTCCTTCTGCTTTGCAATTGGTCCCAGAGCCCCAGCAGGGTGGGCAGGGCCTCCCTGTGGGTGGGGATCAATGGCAGAGCCCAGGCCGGGTGGCCCTGGACTGTGAGAGGTGCAGGCTGGGCTTAAGGAACACCTCTCCCCCCAGTGCATGAATTTTGTGCACTGGGCCTCTAGTATAGGATAACACTATAGATTCTTTTAACTACACCTAATGTTCCATTTGCATTCACGTGAGGGATAAGGTTAAATGCCATAGTAATAATAGGCTGTCACTATTTAGAAGCACTCATCAAGTACCTACCTACCTATCACTTAGCTACCCAGAGCTCTGTAAACGAGCAGGCCATTTTCTTGTTTATCTGTGAGGGCCTCGCTGGAACTCTCTGGAAATCATGCAGCCAGTGCTCAGTCAGAGCTCAGCACTGCCCACTTCTCTACTCATTCACCCAAGACTGATTCAGGAGAGGTATCCTTCACTGGATCAAACTAATCACAGGGACTGTCTGTTAACTCCCACTGTGAGCTATTGGGACCTTCCAGTAAACCATTTCCTGCCTCCTTTTGTTCATCTGAAAAAATATGTATGTGTGAGGTCATGACATGCTCTGGTACACAGGAAAAACGTCAAAGGTGGCGCGGCCTCCTCAGCTTCCAGCAAGAATAAAGGAATGGGGAACGGGGTGTGACGTACTTGCCGTCAGATGTGCTCACCGCCCAAACACACTCGCCTTCCATGAGGGTCTGAGGGTCAGGTACGAGCCCAGCTGTTCAGAGGCCACTGGACTGGGCTGGGGTAATACCATGCCTTTCACATATTTGTTAAAAATAAATTTTATTGAATTTTACAGAGAGGAAGGGAGAGGGATAGAGAGTTAGAAACATGGATGAGAGAGAAACATCGATCAGCTGCCTCCTGCACACCTCCTACTGGGTATGTGCTTGCAACCAAGGTACATGCCCTTGACTGGAATCGAACCTGGGACCCTTGAGCCCACAGACAGCTGCTCTAGTCACTGAGCCAAACCAAACCGGTCAGGTTGCCTTTTACATAATTACCAGGCCAGTTTGAATGCCATTCTCTCAAGGGCTAGGTACCAACTTCAACACAGCACTTCCTCTCCCATCTCCCTGTGGGGTGCCCCTGCTGAGTTCCAGTAGCCCAAAGCTATGCCCCTGAACAGAAAGCTCTCACCTGCGCTGCGTGGCTGCCATCTCTCCGAGCCGTGAGCTTTGAGCACAGTCATGAGTTGGAGCCTATAGGACTCCGTCCCTGGTTAATGCCAAAATATCCATTCAAGAGCTCCTGTGCCCACACCACACTCGGGAGTGAGGATGAAATAAAGGTGGACACATGAATAGATGCACTCCAGGGAGACGGGGACACAGGACAGCATCTTCCCTGGGAACGAGCCGTTCCCTCTCTGCCTTGCAGGGGCCAGGGCTGCCGAGTTTCTGCCCGGAGACCCATCCGTGACTGTGGATTCTTACCCAGAGTGCTGTGCACAGATGCCTGCTCATCTTTTCAAATGCTATTTCCCTTCTCCTTCAATCAGGAAAAAACGTCTTTAAAAATTTTTTATATGTTTTTGTTGACTTTTTTTTTTGAGAGAGAGAGAGAGGAAAGGAGAGGGATAGATAGAAACATCAATTGGCTGCCTCCTGCATGCTCCCTCCTGGGTACTGAGCCCACAGCCAGGGAATCCAGCCATGACCTGTTGGTCCATGGATCCTGAACCGCTGCGCCAGAATGGCTGGGCAGGGGAAAAAGTCTTCATTGCTGGTAGGTCTTAACACTTGCTAATCTCCTCTCTAATGAAGAGAACAGGCCACAGGCTGCGGACCTCCAGTGAACAGTAGTAGGAGCCCGTGAGGAAGACTGAGAGGGAGGTGAGACTCACCCAGGAGAAAGGGTAAAAGAACCCACTCCAGCAAGTGCCCAGATGATTCTGCACGGCAATAAAATTTCAAAAATAGTTTCGGGGACAAGCATAGGCTGCCAACTTTTTGTTTTGCCAAGTAAGGATACTGAACTCACTATCCCGTGCTTATTTTCCTCTTTGCCGTGGACTCGGGGAAAGGTCATGTTTGACCACCTGCTTGTGAGTAGAGGTCTGTTCCCCCCACCCGCACCCGCACCCCAACCTCAGCATTACACTGTGAGCTCAAGCCGCCCACCTCAGAACTCCCTCTGCCCTCCATGCAGGAGGCCCCTTGCAATAGACCGGACTGGATCCGGAATCTGAGAATTATTACTTATTTCCTCATTTCACTTGAGAATGTTTTGCATTTCCTTATCGTCCTTCAGAGAATTTCTGTGAAGCAGCCCTTCTAAGGTGACTTATCTATGGAGCCATCTCAAAAAAAAAAAAGCACCAAAAAACAAAACACACATTTTATACACTGGATTCACTTCAACCCTTGATTAGAAAGTAGTGTGTGTGTGTGTGTGTGTGTGTGTGTGAGTGTGTGTGTGCATTTCTAGTGGAAATGATTTCCAACAAAAGGGTGTATTCGCACTTTCAGCCTAGGGGCCTGACCTACAATGGCCAAGGATGTGTGTGCAAAGAATGTGACTGCCTTCTTTTGCAGAAGCAAATGACCAGAGACTTTCCAACCATCCATCTTGACAAGACGGCCGCTCTGAAGGACACCAACTGCAGACCCTGGACCAGAACCAGGACTTGCGGCAACAGCTAAGGATTTAGATGAGTTGAATTTATGACTTCTGGGGAGACAATGGCCATATCTATTAGCGTGTCCTGCACAATGCCCATTGGCCAGTGCAGAAATCTCCCTTATCCCTTCAGACCAGCACTCTCCCTCACAAACAGCTTGCAGAGGGCCTTCTGGACAAATGAAGGAATTCACAGTCACCGTGTTATCTTTCAGGACACAGAGACTGACTCGGAAATGTTTCAGATGGAGTCTCAATGAAATAAAAATGGGTTTTAATTTCACTTCCCATTATCGGGCAAGACCACACACTCTTAAGTAAGGACAATTATAGTCACTTTAAGAGCTACTCTAAAACAGAGTGTTTACTATCTGCCAAACACTCTGCCAAATACTGCATATGAATTATTTTATTTCGGCCAGGCTGGCATGGCTCAGTGACTGAGCATTGACCTATGGACCTGGAGGTCACGGTTTGATTCCCAATTGGGGCACATGCCCAGGTTGCAGGCTCCATCCCCAGTAGGGGGGTGTACAGGAGGCAGCCAATCAATGATTCTCACTCATCATTGATGTTTCTATCTCTCCCTCTCCCTTCCTCACTGAAATCAATAAAAATATATATTTTTAAAAGAATTATGTTATTTCAATTCCGCACTGTCTGGATAGATAAACATCGTCATCCCCATTTTACAGATGGGGAAATGGAGGCACAGGCGCTTACCTTATTGCCTAGGAATCCACAGTTCAGAAATTACACCCTGCCAAAACCGGTTTGGCTCAGTGGATAGAGCATCGGCCTGCAGACTGAAGGGTCCCAGGTTGATTCTGGTCAAGGGCATGTACCTTGGTTGTGGGTACATCCCCAGTAGGGGGTGTGCAGGAGGCAGCTGATCGATGTTTCTCTCTCATCGATGTTTCTAACTCTCTAGCCCTCTCCCTTCCTCTCTGTAAAAAAAAAAACAATAAAATATATTTTTTAAAAAAGAAAGAAATTACACCCAAAGTTGCTCAGCGAGAAAGGAGGAGGACTGGAACCTGAAAGCTACCCTAACATCCACTGTCTCTCCCCAGGGACCGGGGCCACTTCACTAAAACGGGTCCCGCACAGGCCACCGCTCCAATGGTGTGAGCCCTGGGCATGGCCGTGCTTTGAAAACCTGGGGTCCCCCCACCCTTTCCTTGAAGCCAGTGTTGCTGCCCTTGGTTTACAGTCCTGTTGGGGTTTTCTGCCCTCTCTCTTTCAAGGGCTCTAACTTTGGACCTCAGGGCTTGGCCCCCCCTGCAGCTAATCACCCAAAGTCATTCAATCCAATTAGACAAACCTATTCCTCTCAGGGCTGCCATTCCAAAATGGCTCATGATGGGCCAAAGCTCGGAACTTGTTTTTTTGTTTGTTTGTTTGTTTTAAATATATTTTATTGATTTTTTACAGAGAGAAAGGGAGAGGGATAGAAAGTCAGAAACATCGATGAGAGAGAAACATCGATCAGCTGCCTCTTGGACACCCCCTACTGGGGATGTGCCTGCAGCCAAGGTACATGCCCTTGCCCGGAATCGAACCTGCGACCCCTCAGTCCGCAGGCCGATGCTCTATCCACTGAGCCAAAACGGTTTCGGCCAAAGCTCTTTACTTGTACATAAAGTGAGCTCACCAGAACTCACATGTTTCTTTCACCTGCTTCAGTCTGTGAGGACAATGGGACCAACATCATCATGGGAGCTGCCCCGAATCTGTCGATGTCTCCCTTTGTCACTTTTGTGGCCCCCGGTCTCCCTGTATGGAGAATACCAACTCTCAGCCCACCTCAGGAGCGTGACTGCAGTGACCAAGTGAGACAGTAAAAATAGTTCGAGAAAAAATGGATGTCTTCCGCAACGGAAGTCTTTCCACCCCACCTGTTCCAAACAGCACAGGTTACGGCAAATACTGGGCACCGGCAAGGCAAAGCTTGGTTGGGTCCAGAAACTCTCTCTGTTACACAGATGGGAATTTCCACTTAATCAAATGCTTCCCAGAAACACCTAGAGCCCTGAGCAAATGTTCTCACGGACAGCCAATCGGAAAACCCCCTGTGGGCCTGTGAATCAGTCTTTGGGAGACTATTTCGTTTTGTGTTTAACTTTTGGGTTCCATGGATGACTCAAGCATATCTTCCTTGGCAATGAAGGAACTGGGAACTGAGATGCACTGCCTGGCATTTGGCCTCTGTGTTGCCCATGTTGTCAGCGCCCCTTCTGTTGGGGCCCCTTGAAAATGATGATCTGTCACTGGCTAGTCTGAAAGCCCAGCCCGCGAGGCTCAGTGGCTGAGTGTCGGCCTATGAAGCAGGAGGTCAGAGTTGGATTCCCAGTAAGGGCATGTGCCCCAGTTGTGGGCTCAATGTTTATATCTCTCTCTCCCTCTCCCTCTCCCTTCCTCTCTGAAATATATATATATATATATACACACACACACACACACACACACACACACACACACACATACACACACATACACACACACACATATATATTCTTTAAAAAAGAGCTTTGGTGTCTGAGTAGTTTAGGATCCCTAAGATAAAGGGTTCTAGTCTACTAAGAATCTCACATTCTCTCTCTCCCTCTCTCTCCCTCTCTCTCTTCTCTCCCCCTCTCCCCCACCCCCCGCTTTCAAAATGGCTTAAATAATGAGAGCATCATAGGGAAACATATGGAATTGCATTTGCTGACTACTTATATACCCTCTACCCTGTCCAGCTGACTGACTCTGCCTCTGGACGCATCAGACTCCATATTGAATGAACATGGATTTCCGCCCCCTTTCCTGGAGTCTCTTATTTTCTCCACTGCATTCATTCAGAGGACAAAGCAATTTGCTATAGGCAACTACACCATTACTTTGTACAAATACATTTACATAAATCATTATTACAGTGCTTTATCTTAGCAAGATTATTTGGTTCCCAGAGCACAAATTAAATGCATGCTTAAAGCAGAATATTTTAAAGTTATTCCTATATTGTTTATGAGATAAGAATTAGAAATTTCCTTTTTCTTTCATAATGGAATTTTTTTTTTTGTTTTCTTTGTACATTTAGAAACCACATCTATAATTTTCTGGGGAGGGGATGGGTTCTTGAAGCAAGCAATGCAATCGATGAGTCTGCCACATTTGGTTCATTTTGCAGAGACTGTTCCCTTTGATTCCATCGGTTCGGTTTTGAACACTGATTAGGAAGGGCAGGGCCCAGGGAAATTAATACCAGCTTGGGAGACGATGGGTTTTTGTTTCATATTATTCTGCAAGCAAAAACTGGTCTTTGGTTGTGGTGCCGTTTTTCTCTTTTTAAATAAACAAATTTGTACATAAACTTCCTGAAAACAGAGACTGGTTTTTCCTAGCTGTTTGTGTTGGGAAGGTGCCTATTTGAACCAACTGCATAGCACATGGCAAGACTTCACTGGCTGGAGTTCGACTCCACCCTGGATTTCAAAATGCAGTCTTTTCTCCCCATGCACAGCACATGCCCAGTTTTAAAGCCAGCCACACCGTGTATAGCAGGAGAGTGGGGACAGAAGGGAACTGGCGAGAAGTCAGGAGACATGCTCGTCAGTCCCAGTCATGCTCCTTTCCGACTCTGGAGGTGCCAGGGTGATCTGGTATCTTTGCTGCATGTCTGGGTCATAACAGGCTGAACTCACCGCTCAGGGCTGTAACCTTCCACCAGTTTGTGGTCTGGGAACAGATTCCCAAGCCTGTGTCAGGAAAGTGCAGGCCCCACGGGGCCAAGGGCTCAACCTTGTGCCTAAGAGCATGGCGTCAGTCAGGCCTGGAATCAGAACCAAGTGCTGTCCCTTGACAGCCGTGTGATCATGAACAATTCCACTCACTCTGCCTCTGTTACCTCATCCTATATAATAAAAGGCTAATATGCAAAGTGTCTCTCTGGAAGTTGGACCAAGAGACAGGAAGTTCAATGGCTCACTATGACGTGCACTGACCACCAGGGGGCAGCGCGGAACATGGTGGGCGACCAGTGGCGGTGACAGCAGGGTGCTGAGGGAGCGAGGGAAGGAGGGATCAGGGAGGCAGGGAACCTGATCAGCCCTGATTGCCAGTCAGCCTAGCCACCCTACCTATGCAGGCATTTTGTGCACGGGGCCTCTAGTCTGAAAATAAAAGAGATCACTGTACCTACCTCACAAGTTTGGGGATTGAATGAAGCAATAGAGGCAAAAGCTTAGGACAGTGTCTGACCCTTAGAAAAAGCTTAGTAAACAAGAGGTAATAATCTCAAAGAACGACCAGTGGGGTCAAACTGGGGTGATCACATACATAACTTACTGTTGACACCCAGATATTTCTGGGTGTGAAAGAGAGGACTGTATGATAATTATGTTGGGTTAACTGGCGAATGCTAGGAAAATCCTGGGAGTGTGTGACTAGCCAGACGTTAGCCCATCGCTATTCAAGATGTGATAAAGAAATTAAGTAACAATTATATCTTAAGATATTTTACAACTCATGATACCTTTCAAAGCGCCTTCATCATCTTATTTTCACCTTTAATAAACCTTGTAGCCTGGCCGATACGGCTCAACAGTTGAGCATTGACCTGGGAACCAGAAGGTAATGGTTCGGTTCCCGTTCAGGGCACGTGCCTGGGTTGTGTGCTTGATCCCCAGTTGGGAGCATGCAGGAGGCAGGCGAACAATGATTCCCTCTCATCATCCATGTTTTTATCTCCCCCTCTCCCTTCCTCTCTGAGATCAATAAGAACAATTTTAATAAAATAAACTATGTGAAAAAATTATAGGGCTAGGTTCGTGACCCCTGAATAATGAGCAAACGCATGGCGAGCATAGGAAAAGTATGGGTTTTCCCACAGTGACACAGTATTGCAGGGATCGTGGGGGCCCTAAGCATTCCTCTGCTCTGCCCTACCTCCCAGCCTCGGGGCAGCAAGACAGGGTCATGTGACTAATTCTGGCCAATCGGCTGTGGATGTAGAGCTACTCTGGGTCATTTCCAGGCTAAGGCAGTTAAGAACGAGTGTGTGTTCTCAACTTTTCCCCCCTTGCAGCAGCCAGGAAGCCATGTTTTAAGATGTAGGTGTCACAAGAGGGAGGAAGCTTGGAAGAACCTCAAAACACTGGCTACCAGCAGGCACACTGGCGGCTGGCGATCAAGGCTCTGCCTCCAGGGGCACCTGAGAGTACGGGACAGTGGAGTGTGGCCTGACAGAAAGAGCAGGTGCCTCAGAAGACAACTCTCAGCTCTACCTTCAAGACCCAAAAAGCTGCTTTATCCAAGAGCAACGCTGGAAAAGAGCAAAGTATGGGCAGCATGTACTTGGCCATCTCAGGGTTAATCAGGGCATGTGCTCCCCATCCCTGACTGTGGCCCCTCACGCAGCCCCGAGACCCACCCTGACTTCCGGCTTCCGGCATCAACTTATAAATATGTGTCCTTGGCTTATGCTCCCACCTGTCAATTCCACTCCTCAGCCCAGAACAGAATAGCACCTTGTGAATCACCAGGTACTGACCTCACACGGTCCCTGGTTCATGCCAAGGCCTTTTGGAGCCACACCTGCCAGGCGGAGCTTGGAGGGGAGGGGTGTAGGTGTGTAAGAGAAGAGTCAATAATCAGGTAGACAGGCAGAGGCCAGGCGTGGACAGACCCAAAGAAGCAGAAAAGGCCAGCAAAGTGGCAGCCAAAGCCACGGCTGGGGCAACAATGACCACTGTCTCTGAAGGAAGCTGCCAGCCACGGCCCCGCCGTAGCAGGACAGGGGGGTCAGGGTCCTGGTCCAGCAGCCAGGGCTGTTCCCAGGGCTCACTGCGGGCTCGCTCCCATCTTCCCACCCAGGAGCCAACCTGCTCCTCTCCCCGCCTCCCAGCCTAATGATCCAGTGACAAAGCCCAGCCGAGGCCCGCCCTCTTCCACGGATTCTTCCCTAGTTATTTCCGCTCCCGTCCTAAAAGTCTCTCAACTCCCTGAACCAGAGAGCTACCATCACTGCCCAGCCCCAGCCCAGCCCCACATGGCACCACCATCTGCCACCCTCTCATGACTGGGTGGGCCCTGGGTCTGTGGCTACGATGTGACCCCCACATCTGTCCCCATCTGACCCGAGAACACATAACCCACACTCAATAATACTTACAACCTCCATTAAAAGGTATAACATAAGAAAGACTAATGTGAGTGATACGTGGTCAGCTGAGAAAGAAAATGATTTAGAGGAACCACGGGAGAATCCTGCTTGCACACGAAAAATTCCCAGCAAAGTTCCCTTTGCTTTGTGTGCCTGTGACACGCACCCAAACTTCAGACGAAGATGTGATTTGATGTTTTCATTATTTTAATGCCTAAATTGGATTGACCACATTGCCAGTCTGATCAGCTGCATAAATTGATCATTAAGAAGATTGGGAGGAAGAGGGGCGGATACCAATTGATGGAGAAACAATCAATTTGGCATCTGCATTTGCATATGGGATAGCGCTGGCATTTCATTTATTCAGTGCAGTCGCAATTATGTGTAAGCAAGCTGGTGAAGACCGACGGTATGGTTACCTGAGTCAGAATGGGTCCAGGAAACCGAGGTCAGCATTGCTCCAGTCACGGGAAGGACAGAGAAGCCTCCATTGTCACCAGAACCGTGGTCTTCTGGGAGATGATGCTTCTGGTGGCTGGTGGAGAGGAGCAGAAGGAAGATGGGATTAGAGCAGAGCAGGAGAGAGGACCCTCTCAGCCACAGTGAATACCGTCTCTGGCAGCGCTTTAAAAGATGCCACACTTCAGTGACAGCGCCGATTGCAACAGCACCTCTTTGTTGCTTGGAAAGTTTATTGAAGCGCCCAGCCTTTCATGATGGAGTGTTCTTGAAACTGCCTCACAGAGATGTGAGAATGCATGCAATAGACCATCTTCTGTTACTACAACTGCTATCGACACATTTGTGATGTAGATAAAGGAGGGACATCAGAGCACCGACAGGCATTGCTGAACCACGTGGCCCGGCCTTCATCCGCTGGGTAGACCAGGTCCACAGGTGCAAACTCAAGGACTCTCCATCCTGCTGCTGTAACAGAAAATGACTCTGGCTCTCCTCCTGGGGGAAAAGGTCCCATCTAGCTAAAGCTCACTGCATGGGCCACAAGCTTCTGAGCCACAGTTAACCCATCATCTTGCAAAATAGAAAAGTTGGTACATTGGGTAGACTGCATCATAATTTGATGGAAGGTGTTTTTTTTGTTTTTGGTTTTTTTTGCCTTCGACTCAAGGAAGACAGATCAGTAGATTGTCTACTAAAAACAGCGGTATTACCCGATGAGGTTAGTGTCCGAATCCTAGGAAATAAACCCACTGAGTCAGTGGTTCTCAAATAACGGTCTCTGGAATAGCAGCAGCATGAACATCCCCGTGAGTTTGTTGGAAATGCAAATTCTCGGCCCCCACCCAAGACCCACCTGGATCTGAATATTTGGAGGTGGGGTCCAGCAATCTGTTTCAACAAGCCCTTCAAGTGATTCTGATACATGTTAGATCTTTCATTTATCCACCCATCCAAAGACATCTGATATGTCATTGTAAACCAAAATTATCCTCCCCTGATGCATGTTACATTTCAAAGTACAGTGAGCTGGGGATGGGAAGGAAGATGGAAGAAGGGTCACAGAGAGAAGATGATGAAATAGCCACCTTGGAGAAATGTACTGTCCACTGTGGAGATAAGGCATGTATGTAGGCAACTCAACTACAGATAGCATGCATTATTTCCTGAAGGTTTCGGAGGAGACATTTGTTTCTGGTGGAGGTGAGGAGCGGGGTAGGTAGGAGAAAGCATCAGTAACAATACTAATGGGCTTTGAGATGTGAACAGGATTTTGACCAGGAGGACCAAGCATTAGCTAAAGCAAAGGCCCAGAGAGGAGCAGGCATGGAGGCTATTCAGGGTGCCCGGGGGAGCCAGGGCTGGCTGACACTGGAGATGCGTGGAAAGTGATCCAGGTAAGACAGACAAACTTTCAAGTACAAACAGGTGAACGCTAGGGGCCTATAGCATCTGTTGTTTGTTTTGAGAAATTGGCATCTAATAAATCAGGGGACTCTAAGATTTCTGAACCCAGCCTGCTTTTCTGTCCTTTCTGTACTGCATTTTCTAGAAGGGAGCTTAAAGGAGCAACTGTGGAAGGTTTGCCCAGGACGAACACACAGAAGAACATTTTGAAGCAGGCATAGGGCTCCGGATGACACTGTAGCCTCAGGCCATTCTGCAAAGGGGCAGAATCTTACCAGACCTAAAAAGCCCCCGGGGACCTCTATGGTTTTAGCTTTATTAAACGACGCAAGGGAATGGTGGTGGGCCCCAGCCACAGGGAAAAGCTGAAGGGTTGGAGAGGAGAAATGGAGGAGGATAGTCAAAAGGCACAAAGTTATAAATAAGCCAAGGGAATGTAATGTCAGCTTGATGACGACAGTAATATTCTATCGCATATTTGAAAGTTGCTAAGAGGGTAGATCTTGAAAGTTCTCAGTACATACAAAAATATTGTAACAATGTAAGGTAATGAATGTTACCAGACTTATTATGATCATCTCACAATATATTCAAATATCAGGTCATTATATCGTACACCAGAAACTAATATATGTCATATGTCACTTATACCTCAATTTAAAAATATTGAAGTCATGTTAAAAAAATGTTAAACTGGCCAAAGCCAGTTTGGCTCAGAGGATAGAGCCTTGGCCTGCAGACTGAAAGGTCCTGGGTTCAATTCTGGTCAAGGGCATGTACCTTGGTTGCGGGTACATCCCCAGTAGAGGGTGTGCAAGAGGCAGCTGATCAATGTTTCTCTCTCATTGATGTTTCTGACTTTCTATCCCTCGCCTTTCCTCTCTATAAAAAAATCAATAAAATTTATTTTTATTTATTTTTATTTATTTTTAAAATATATTTTATTGATTTTTTACAGAGCAGAAGGGAGAGGGATAGAAAGTCAGAAACATCGATGAGAGAGACATCGATCAGCTGCCTCTTGCATGCCCCCTACTGGGGATGTGCCCGCAGCCACGGTACATGCCCTTGCCGGAATCGAACCCGGGACCCTTCAGTCCGCAGGCCGACGCTCTATCCACTGAGCCAAACCGGTCTCAGCAATAAAATTTATTTTTTAAAAAATGTTAAGCTGATACTCAAGATCTCCAATAGAGAAAAAATAATTTTCATGACACAGAAGGCATGGCCTGCCCAGCTGACATGACTCAGTGGCTGTGCACTGATCTATGAACCAGGAGGTCACAGTTCCAATCCCATTCAGGGTGGCAGGCTCCACCCCCAGTGTGGGGCGTGCAGGAGGCAGCCAATCGATGATTCTGTCTCATCATTGATGTTTCTATCCCTCTTTCCCTCTCATTTCCTCTCTGAAATCAATAAAAAAAAATTTTTTAAAGAAGGTATGGTATTTGCTTCTAGAAAACTAACATAAGTAGAATGCTTCCTATCCTGACGCTGCCAAATGAATGATGGGATACTGAAAATGTGTGTGATGTCACAGGCTCTGATGGAAACGGAGCTGGATTCAGTACTGCTCATACCTGGCCGCTCATCCCAGCTCCGCCATCTGGCCATCGAGTCACTATGGGCGAGGCATTCAGCCCCTAAACCGCAGTGTTGCCTCAGTCAAGACAGAGGCACTGGCTTGCCCCAACTTCTTTGAAATTTAAATAAGAAAACACAGATGAAGTTGCCGTGAAAATGATAAAGCTGCAATACTGTACAGAAGTATGGAATTATCCTACTCCTGGGGACATTCGGGTACTAATTAACACTTGTTACTGTGTCTGGCCTTTGAAAATATAGAAATAAAACGTTTCTTATGCCCTCGAGACTCCTTTTAAATATTTTAGATATAGCACTTCTAAGGAGCAAACTTGGCATCCACCAAAGCACTCTCCCATGAAGCCTTTCACCGCGGATTTTTTACTTGTGATTTTTGTTTTTAATTTCACTCCTCTGCCCACGATGGGGGATCCAGTTATCTTTCAGCCACGCCTGGGGAGCACAGCTCAGTCCTCAGCAACACAGACGTACACGACGGTGATGATTTATCATCTCTGCTGTAGTGTCGTCCCAGATGGGCCATTTACTGATTTATTTCCATATGTAACTGGCAGAGAGATTAATCAGGCTTCCAACTTGGAAACCCGAATTGCGCTTTATTTCCTTAACTGGCTGACTCCGTACGAGAGGAAGTACACAATCATACAGAAAACCAAGAGTTCCCCTTCCAAAGCCTGCTGACCTCCAAAGCCTTTACACACACACACACACACACACACACACACACACACAGTCACACACACACACACACACTCACACACACACACACTCACACACACACACACATGCACACACACACACTCACACACACTCACACTCACACACACTCACACAAACTCACACACACTCACACTCACACACACTCACACAAACTCACACACACACACACTCACACACACACACGCACACACACACACACTCACACGCACACACATGCACACGCACGCACGCACACACACACACACGCACACACACACACACACTCACACGCACACACATGCACACACACGCGCACGCGCACACACACGCACACACACACGTGCACACACGCACACACATGCACACACACGCACAGCTTGCTCTTCCTGGCAACTGGGAGGCGGAGGGCTGGCTCTATATCCTTAGATGCTCACGGGCTTCCCCACAGGAGCCGAGTCTAATCGAACCGCGGGCACTGTGAGCCCAGAGACGCTCATGCCAAATCAGGTCCAGTTGCAGCCACATTCCCCTCCTCGTGTGCAAGCTCAGGCTCATATTTCTGGGCTGAAGAGATCCCTTTGCCACGGCGCTGCACCCAGCTGGCCCCGCGGTGCGGTGCCCGGGCCCTGGAAAGTATGTGCTTTCTTTTTTCCACTCTTTTTAAGGGCTGAACTTGACTGAATTCAGCAGCTGCCATAACCTCAGCCAGGCGATGGCTAATGACCTGTTAGCATTGCTCCCAGTCCCCCCCCCCCCCCCGCCTCCGCCCCACTCCCCTCCCCTCTTCTCTCCCAAGTCAGCTCTCAGTCCATTTTTGTTAATTCTACCCCCATGATATTAGCTTTTAGCATCGAGTATTAATGGGAGTGTTGTCACGGGATAGTGTTGACATACAGGAAGCCAGCCAATCGCAACACAGGGCAGAAGGCACCAGCTGACTGTGACATCTCCCGCGGAACCCAAGGCCTCAGTCAGGAAGGCTTAGGACATGGGGCCATGGAGATTTTTTTAAATCCTCACCCAAGAAGACATTTTTATTGATTTTTTTCCCCTTATAGACAGAGCTAGGGAGAGAAAGAAGAAACATCGACCGACTGCCTCCCACACTGACCAGGAATTAAACCCGAATCCTTTTGTTGTCCGGATGATGCTCCAACCAACCGAGCCGTCAGCTGGGGCAGGACCAGGCAGAGCTCTCCCTGGCTCCCCCACACACCGGGCCACTAACCCCCGAGGGGCTTCGGAAGAGTCACTTAGTTGGGGTTCACAGTTCTCTCCTCTGTAGTTTGAGTTTACTCTATCAGGTTCCTTCTGGCTCTGAAATCGTGTGATGCTATGAAGATGGGGGTCGGGGCGCGGGGGGAATCAGCCATCCCCTTGGTTGCTGTATTTAGATGATGCCAAACAGCCGGAAGTCTGGAAGCCTCTGAAAGTGGCTGAATCGGTCCAGACAGACAGAGCCACAGGGAGCTCAGTACCCAACAGACTGTCCCTCAGCAGAGAGCGTGAGCACCGGAAGGCTGCGCAGCTTTACACATTTTTAAGACCACGATGCAATACAACAGCTCGGAGTACTGTTCTAGGGATGGCAACAGCTACAGGACGCCGACGCCTTGGACCTTTCTCTTTCATACTCACATCCTTCAGAAGAGACAACTGACGTGAATGCAGCGAAAGACGTGCCATCGTGGACGCTGTGATGGGAACATGGAAGCTGGAAAAATCCTCCTGACGAGGGGGAGAAGGGGAGATCGGGAAGGTTGTATGGAGGACGTGGAACGGGAGCTGGGTCTTACAAGGCCAGGATGGCGGTGAAGGCAGGGGACAAATACACCAGCGAGAGCCGAAGCCTAGGGCTGCATGGCTAGCCCAGTATATGGCATCTGGTACCCTAGGGCAGTGGTCGGCCAACTGCGGCTCGAGAGCCACATGCGGCTCTTTGGCTCCTTAAGTGTGGCTCTTCCACAAAATACCATGGCCTGGGCAAATCTATTTCGAAGAGGTGGCATTAGAAGAAGTTTAAGTTTAAAAAATCTGGCTCTCAAAAGAAATTTCAATTGTTGTACTGTTCACATTTGGCTCTGTTGACTAATGAGTTTGCCGACCACTGTGCTAGGCCAGCCACAGGATGCTCAAAGGGAAGAGGGCCAGTGGGAGGGAAGGCTGGGCCGGAGCCAGCGTCGAAAGCCCAGACGCCAGCCTGCAGGCTCACTTGTGCCCCTGCCCCGTGCCCCGTGCCCACCGAGAACCAACAGAAGTTCCTGCGCAGCCGAGGCTCCCGATGAGCTACACCTCAGGAAGTTGATTCTGGCAATTCCATTACCATTTAGGACTGGTAATAAGATCTGTCTGTACCTTCATTTTTCTCTTATTCATTCCATGCTGCCACTATTTGGGAATCCCTCACATTTATTTTATTTTTTCCAAATCAATTTCCTGGCCCTTCAAATGGAAGCAATTGAATTTCCTACAAGCACTGCCAGGATTTAAATTTGAATGACTGATTCGGCCTGGGGCTTGGCATTGAGGTGTATGTGGTTTTTCTATTCTTACAGAAGAGTTAAATAACACAGCGCAGACTGGTGGACTTTTGTTTTGTTTTGTTTTTTCACACTGGAAAATATTTCTGGGTGGTGCAAAAAAATATATACCAGCATCCCAACTGTTGGAAAGGCCCGCCTGCTCTAATCCCCCCAAACAGACAAACGCTGAACCGGTCATCCAGCGTAGCTCAGGCAGGCCGGGCCAGGCGGCTCAGTTCGTTGGAGCGTCATCCCCATGTGCCAAGGTTGTGGGGTTCCTGGTTAGGGCACGTGCAAGAATCAACCAATGGATGCATAAATAAGTGGAACAACAAATCGATGTTTTTCTCTCTCTCATCAATAAATTAAAAAAAAATTTAAGTATTTCATTGAAACTTTTCTGATTTCCGGTTTCGGAGCCCAAGGTTTCCAGGGCCCCTCCCAAGTGCTAACAGCAGAAGGTGACATAAACCCTCATACCAACGGCGTTTGGCTCCTCTGCCTTGGGGGGCAAGCACAGGTGGCGGCCTGCAGCTGTCACTGAGAGGAGCTGGCCACGGCAACACACGGGGCCAGGGCCGGGCAAGCCAGGGCACGGGGCTGGGGGCGGTCTGCACGCCTGCCCTCCCCTGGCTCCCAAGGATGGGCCGGAGCTTCCAAACTCCACAGGCATGAGTGTGGGCGTAGGCAGGTGAGATCCTGAGAATAGGGGTGCCCTTGGGAATGAGCCACCATTTCAAAAAATCCCCCTTGGAAGACACAAACTCCACTTCCCATCTCGGGGTGGCTCAGGCTACAGATGGGCATACACAGGAAGCTTCAACATTAGTTTCCCTTGGGGTCACCTTATTTAGAAAGGCATACTGTGTCTAGCCACCGGGGCATCAAATATGCTAGAGTTCAGTTCCCTGATTTATAATGCAAAAATCTGTCCCATCCTCCATGTAACCCGGGCATGCAGGAAGCTGCAGACAACACCCCCTCCCCATGTTCTCTTAAGTCTAATCCAACAGTTACGGTGAGGGACAACGTCACAGACGCTGTAGGCAGCTCCTCACGCACATAAAAAGCGGTCTCACACACCACAAAAGAGTTGCGTGCCTCAGGTGCCAATTTTTGTAGAAGTCCACCTATGGTCAGCAAACGAATCCTCCTCAATCGAACAGCTTAGCTTAAATTACCATGCCATTTCACGTTCTTTCCCCTGATACACGCCTAACCACACTGTAAGGAAAGTGCAGGCTCAAACTGAATAACGGGCATATAAAAACATTTTGACATTAAAAACTCAGTCTGCATTGAACTACAACATACTTGAAAGCTCCCGCAATCATACCGCGCACGCTGAAATCTATTAACCTAATACCCAGGCTGCTATTCAAAAGCAGAGGTCTGGCACGTAAATAAATACCCATTTGAACACTTCTCCTAAATTACTTAACTGTACCATTTGATTGCAAAGTCACCCATTTACAAAGTCTATCATCTTTACTTGGCTGCTCTCAACACTCAAGTCTTATCAGGTTACAATGTGGCAGCATAATATAAACACAGAGACCAGCATACGGTGCCGAAAAGTAGCAGCAAATGTCAAAGACAAACCGGGGTCATCCAGGGGGAAGGAGATATTTACATAAGCATTCGGAAAAGACAATGGAGCCCCAATTCCCCTCTAGCTGCTCACCAGTCAACCTCTCTGCCGCTCACCTATTTTTATGGAAAAGCAATTTCTATATCACATTTAAAGATCTTAGTTGCCATCAACTCGGAAGCAAAGATTCTGTTGCACATTAGAATTGCTTTAAGACTCGGCTGTCTTCAGCCTGAGCTTTCATTCCTTACCCATTACTACCGACACCCCCACCCCTCTAAAAAAATTAGCTTCACTGGCAATCTCCTTCTCAAAGATGCCACCTGCCAAGGCCGCTTTCTTACCTTTGTCACTCACATTGGTTTCCTTTGATGATATTTACCCAGGCAAGGGCAACGGCTTGACTGGAATCTTGCAACTTTCAACTTTGCCCCGATTTTGCTCTCGTGGTGAGGAGGGGGGGATGCCAGGGCCCCCCAGCGCATCTCTCGGCTGAATCGGAGCTGTATTTTTAAATTCTTTTACACTTACTTAATATAGTGTGTGCTGCCTGTCCACTGATGCGATATCAGAAACCTGCAAGCTACTATTTCTGCAACTGTGTCACTGTAGATAGTCTGAAACATGTACGTGGCTGTTGCCATGGAAACAAACACAGCTAGGGTAGAGTGCCACGCTGTGTTAATTCCTTCACCCATGAACCCCAGGGGAAGGCTAACATTCATCTTCTTTCTCCTTTAGTCTCACACTGCTCTAATATATATTTTTTTTAGCATTACCAAATGATGTACTAAATGCACAGGGTACGCCTGAAAATCCGGACGGCTGAAATGAGCCGCGTCCAACCTAGCCGGCTGGGGATCTGCTGCAGGTGGGGGCGCCAGGCAATAGATCCTTTCACCAACTTCTCCTGGGAGAGATGGAGAACTTGGCTTCTTTAAAAACGGTGCAGGCAGGACAAAAAAAAAAAAAAAGGTGCACATCTTGGTCTTGTCTAACAACAGTTATCGCAGAATCGCGCCAGAATAAAGATGCCCTCGGCGCTGCGCCTTATCGGTTCTGTGAAAGGCAGAGGGAGGTTTTGTAAACTTTCTGAAGTGGATCCGATCCGAGCTAAGAGTTCTTTTCCCTTCCCACGGGAGCCGCACGCGCAGGCTGTAAACCCAATAGTTTTAATTAGCCCAAAGCTTACACCCTCACAAGGGCTTCGCCTGCCCCCACTGGGTCTTTGTTTCTAAACTCAAAGAAGAAGGTATTAGAATGAGTGACAAGATGGAAATCTGACATCATTCAGAAAGAAATGTGATTTCTCCCGGAATCTGAAAATTCTCTTGTTTGCTGCAAAGCTCAAATCTTTGACCTTATACGGTATTTGGACTGGTGGAGGAAAGTCAGATTCTCTCAGCACACCTAAAAGCCAAAATGTGTAGATACTGGTGCGCCCAGCTACCTCCCGATTATTCAAACCGGTACGCCACTTTAAATAATGGGGTTATTCAGCACAGTAGACACAAGTAAGCTGTTCAAAATCTTAATTACATCCTATCCCTTGGGCTAGCTAATAATATTCAATCCAGATGAAAATGGCCACACTTCAGATTTGCATGCTGATGTGCTTCTCGTGAATATAATTTTCACACTAAACCATCCATTGTAGGCTTTGAAAGTGCAGATCTGTGACTCTCAACAGGCATTTTTTTTTTTTAAGAAACCACTACTTTATTTGTGGAAATTATAACAAAATTATCCCACCAAAGTTAAACCAAATTTTCCAATTATTTTCTTTTTCTTTTTTAAATAAATCTTTATTGTTCAGATTATTACAATTGTTCTTCTTTTTTCCCCCATAGCTCCCCTTCACCCAGTTCCCACCTTACCCTCTGCCATTACTCACCCCTCACTGTCCTCATCTATAAGTGTTTGATTTTTGTCCAGTCTCTTCCAGTACCTCCCACACCCCTTTTCCCCCGAGAATTGTCTACTCCCTTTCTATGGCCCCTGATTCTATTATATTCACCAGTTTATTCGGTTGTCAGATTTTTTATTCACTTGATTTTTAGATTCACTTGTTGATAGATATGTATTTGTTGTTCATAATTTTCATCTTTACCTTTTCTTCTTCCTCCTCTTCTTAAAGAATATCTTTCAGCATTTCAAATAATACTGGTTTGGTGGTGATGAACTCCGTTAGCTTTTTCATATCTTCGAAGCACTTTATCTGACCTTCAATTCTGAATGATAGCTTTGCTGGGTAGAGTAATCTTGGTTGTAGATTCTTGCTATTCATCACTTTGAATATTTCTTGCCATTCCCATCTGGCCTGCATAGTTGCTGTTGAGAAATCTGCTGACAATCGTATGGGTGCTCCCTTATAGGTAACTAACTGTTTTTCTCTTGCTGCTTTTAATATTCTCTCTATGTCTTTTGCTCTTGGCATTTTAATTATGATGTGTCTTGGTGTGGTCCTCTTTGTATTCCTTTTGTTTGGGGTTCTGTATGCTTCCTGCACTTGTAAGTCTATTTCTTTCACCAGGTAGGGGAAGTTTTCGGTCACTATTTCTTCAAATAGGTTTTCAGTATCTTGCTCTCTCTCTTCTTCTGGCACTCCCATAATTGGGATGCTGGTACACTTGAAGTTGTCCCAGAAGCTCCTTACACTATCTTCATATGTTGTTTGGAGTCTTTTTTTTTGCTTTTCTGGTAGGGTATTTTTTGCTTCTTTGTATTTCAAATCTTTGACTTGATTCTTACAATCCTCTAGTCTGATGTTGGATCTCTATATCATTTATTTCAATTAGTGTATGCTTAATTTCTAGTTGGTCCTTTTTCATATCCTCGAGGGTCTCACCAAATTTATCAGCCTTTTCTAGAAAATTCTTAAAAAACCTTATAACCGTGGTTTTAAACTCTATATCCAGTAGTTTGTTTTCCTCCATTTTTTTCACTTGTGACCTGTTTCTTTGTCTCCACATTTTGGCTACTTCCCTGAGTTGACAGAGTGGCTTTGTGTGCGAGGTGTACTATAGGATCCAGTGGCTCAGCCTCCCCAGTTACCTGAGGTGGACACTCTTAGTGCACCCCTTTGTGGACTATGTGCACAGTCTTGTGGCTTCTGGTTAAGCTCATGCTCCTCCCTGATCTCACCCACCCACTCTCTTCACCCAAGGGTGGGAGGAGAGGAACCAGCCTATAGACTGAGTTCAGCATCGGCCCCAAAATAGATCATCTCAGTCTGCTCACAAAACCCTTAACCCCCTTCCTTCCTTCCCAGACACCCCAGCCCTGAGTGCTACTCCTTAGAGAGAGTCGCACAGGGAAAGATGGTTGGAAGTCCTTTGGGAGAAAGGAGGTGAAAGCAGGATTGAAAGCAATAAGAAGCAGCAATAAAGTAGTTATCCTCCTGTGATAGTTAATTTCATGTGTATATATGCATTTATATGTATGTGTGTGTGTATATTATGCCTGTCTGTCTGCATGCATGCGTGTATATATGCACATGGGTATGTGTGCATATGTGTGTGTGCATATATGCACATATGTACATACATCCTACTAGACATGCCTCTCCAGGAAATTCTAACACACTTCCCTGAGGAAGCGAGTAATCGAAATGGATTCCGCTGTGATCCAGGTTATACACGACCTCTTAGTCTGGTTGAACATCGTACTTATTTCGTTACCCTCAACAGCAAGGATGAAATGGATTCGGTCATGCTGCATTTTGGGGAACGAGGACTTCTGAGAAGTAAATTTTTCCAGACTGACTTTATTCCAGGTGCGCCTGAGGCAGTGTTCTGGGGAGACCTCCCAGAAGGAGGGGGAAAATGGGGTGTCTTCCCACAAATGCTCCAACTCAAGTCAGTGACTTGGTCTCTTTTGATAGAAACTTTCCAAAATGGGCTGTGTAAGGAAACAATGGATTGGGCAAAGTACACGGCACGTGGTTTAGCCTGTCCTAGTTTTCATGGCTTGACTGGAATCATGCACATTATGATACCAAGTTCTCAGAAGCCATGCAAGCGTAGGCGGGAGGGGAGGAGGTCACCCACACAAGAGCAGGCCCCGCACACCATGACTTCCTAAGCCTCCTATTTCCGTTTTCATTTTCTCTGGCTCCGCTGGCCCGTCCCTGGCTGTCGGGGTACCAGCTGGCCCTCCCACCACACAAAGTGGCCTGGCTCTCACTGTTCCCTCTCTGTTTTGATCAACATCTCATATGCCAGGGGCCGGGAAACCAAATAAGAGAGTTCATTAGCATTTTGTCTGAAATGAGATGAAATAGGCCTTAGAAAGTAAACCTGAGCGCAGAACTGTCAACTTTCAGATGCCATTGACTCCAGGTCAATTAGCCTAAAGCCAGGCACCTAATGAGCAATTTGCCTATAATTTAAAACTTTTTTTGAGTGTTTTTACATGGCAATGTCCTTTCCTCTTTTTTCCTTTTTTTTTTTTCCATCTCTTTGGCATCATAAGGTTTATAAATCAAGTATTCTAAGGTCACACGCAACTTGTTTTTAAATTTTAGTTTATGTTTCTTTTTTTTAATTCAACAACTGTTTTTAATTCAACAATTTTTTGAGATATAGGCAATGAATACAAAAACACTCGAAATGGAACTGGGTTTCCGGTGAACTGGTTAATCGGCAAATCAATCTGGGCGCTGGCTTCAAGGACATGCTTACTTCCGCCTTTCCTTTTCCGGGATGCTGTGCCTGTCCTAGGACAGCCGATGCTCCGTCAGACAGGAATGCATGGTCTGCCCTGCACGGCTGCCTGCACTGCTCTGTCTTCTTGCTGCACAGGACTCGGCACAGCTGTGTTTCTGGCCTCAATGGAGGGAAGGAATCCGTATGGCTTGGATTTGTTCCTTTCCACTGTGAACTTAATGTATGGGCGCTGTTGAGCAGGCTCAGCTTGTTGAGTCTCAACAAAGCAGGGCTTACCCTCCTGTTCATTCCAAGATTCCCCGTCGTGTTTTGGATGCTTTGTATGTTGGCATAGATAGCTTACAAGGCACCCCTGATTTTCTGCATCAAAGTCATGCACAGACTGTGGAAGCCTGAGCAAGACTTACCTGACAACCCAATTCTTAACGTGAAGGGGGAAAGCCCAAGGTCAAGCTGTGTCCAGCATGACTAGAAGGGAGAGAACCAGCCCTATTCCCAAGGCCAGGCCAGGTGCCTTGGAGCCCTGCTCCCAGTGCCCTTTAGATGGAAAGCAGACACCAGACCTGCCAGTAAGACCAGAAGCCAAGCTGACCTGTGAGATTAGGGACAAGCTTGGGGTGTGCTCCTTAAGCAGGCAGGATCAGGGCTGCAACGGGGACAGGAAAGAGCTGAGGATGGTCCCTGTGTACCCCATCCCAATCATCCGCCCTGGGCTCTGACATAGACACTGCCCCTCTGGGTAGAGCCCTGGGCCACTTAAGTACTCTGCAAAAAGCAAGATTTCCAACCAGCCCAGTCCCCTGGCATGGAGTCACGAGGATGCCCACCAGCCACGAGGACCGCCTTTTCCCTGGAGCTGCTGAGCTGCTGCTTGTCTGGCAGGAGCGAGGGCGATGGGGCCAGCTGTTCGACAAGGGAAAGGAATCAAGGAGGCCTCATGCTCAACGCTCACAGGGATGCTCAGTCAAGGTCGGAGACGGAAGTTCTCCTGGGAATGGGAGCTTTACAGGCTGAAATGATCACTGTGAGGTCTGCTTTAAAGGTCTCCAGGAGGGGGCTGTCCTTGGCCTGTATGCACTTCCTCTAGCTGGTTAATAATGCGGATTTTTTTCAATAGATGGAGTTACACAAATGTTAATATATATGCGGTTTGATACGTATGCTATTTTGTTGTATTGACAACAAGCTTCAAAACTTCATATGTCAAATTTGCTGAAGATGTTAACATCATATTTTTACGCTTAAAAATGTCGAATTTCGTGCCAAAAAAAAAGAGCATTTGCGGGAAGTTTTAATTCATTACTCTATTTTGAAGAAAAGTGCTACTGAATACTTCGGGAAGCTTATGGTGAACATGCTCCTTCTCAAGATACTTGCGAATGATGGTTTAAACTCTTTCAAAGTGATGATTTCGATGTGAAAGACAAAGAACGGCCAGGTCAATGGAAAAAGTTTGAAGACCGACAATTAGAAGCATTATTGGATGCAGATGCACAGACTAGAAAAACAACTTGCAGAAAGATTAAACGTTGCTCAGCAAACAATTTCCAATCATTTACAAGCAATAGGAAAAATTTTAAAGGAAGGAAAATGGGTGCCACATCAACTGAACAAAAAACAAATGGGAAACCGAAAAGTCATCACTAAAATGTTGCTTCAATGGCACAAAAGAAAGTCTTCTTTGCATCGAATTGTGCCTGGTGATGAAAAGTGGACTTCTTTTGAGAATCCCAAATGCACAAAATCATGGGTTGACCCAGGTCAACCATCAACATCGACTGCAAGACCAAATCGCTTCGTAAAGAAGACAATGCTCTGCGTTTGGTGGGATCAGAAAGGTGTGGGGTATTATGAGCTTCTAAAACAGGTGAAACCATTAATACTGTTAACTACCGACAACAAATAATCAATTTGAACCATCCTTTGATCATAAAACAACCAGAATGTGCCAGAAGGCACGGCAAAGTAATTTTGCTTCACGATGACGCACCATCACACACTTCAAAACCAGTTAAAGACACATTAAAAGATCTTGCCTGGGAATTATTAACCCACGCACCACATTCACCAGAACTATTCCTTCAGATGACTACTTGTTACGATGGATGGCACACACACTTTCAAAGCAGCACTTCAAAACATACGGAGAAGTGGAAAATTGGGTCTCTGAATGGTTTGCCTCAAAACAGGAAAAGTTCTATTGGGACAGTATCCACAGATTACCTGAAAGATGGGGGAAATAGGTAGCTAGCGATGGACATTACTTTGATATTTCCCTTGAAATTACCGTGTTTTCTTTAATTACAAAATCCACATTATTAATCAGTACACCTGCTATATGTGTGATAACCAAAGAGCTCAACTCATGTACTCTCAAAGCGTTCACTCCAGGATTGGACATGAATACCTAGCCATTCGGGAAGTTGTAAAAAAAATTATTTTTGCTTTTCAATCCAAGTCTACAGTGAATTGCATTAATATGTTTTGCCCTAACACTCCCCACCACCACCACTTAATAAAAATGGAAGTTGTTAACAGAAAAGTTGTCACTAGTAATGTATATAATCAGACTGTACATTAGGACATTTTGGGGCTTGTAACACTGACTTACATAAAAAGACACCTGTTAGTTTACTTCTCACATAACAGCCCATGAGGGTAGATGGTCAGTGGTGGAGCAGGGGTGGGAGGTGGCTGGGCAGCTGGTACCCTGCAGGCGGACACCCAGGACCTCTCTCTCTAGTTGTGCTGCTGTTTCCTAGCGTCTGTCCCAGATCTGCATGGTTTTCAGTATCATGTGAACACCTTGTCCCCGCCCTCATCAGAAGCAAGGAAGAAAGAGAACATGAGGGATCACTCGTTCGTTTTAAAGTTGAAATCCACACATCATACCCATGCCTCCCACAGTCCTCCGTCAGCCAGAGGGTGGTCACTTAGCTCCGTAAGTAGAAGATGTCCAGCTAAAGCCTCAGGGTTCTATTACTACTGATTGCTACTAAAGTATACACACGCGGATGGGGATGATAAACACCAAATTCAAGGTTGTGGTTACATGGGGTACAAGGTAGAGATGAGGTCCTGGAACTGAGGAAGGGATACACAGGGGCTTGCAATTATATCTCCCATGCCTTATTTTTTTTGAAAATACAAGAGTGGGCAAAAGTAGGTTTACTGTGCCATTTTTTGTGTGTGTGCATGTTAACAAAGCTTTTTTTTTTTAATCCTCCCTGAGGACATGTTTTTAAGAGAGAGTGGAATGGAAGGGAAGGGGGAGACAGAAAGAGAAAAACATCAATGTGAGAGAGACACATCAATTGGCTGCCTCACATGCCCCAAAACGGAGGTAGGTGCCCTTGACCGGAATTGAACCAGAGACTTGTCAGTCTGCAGGCCAGCGCTCTATCCACTGAGCCAAACTGGCCCGGGCCAACATAGTTTTTGTAATAACCATAACCTGTATGTCTTTTTTCCATATGAACAACTGTAAGCCTACTTTTGCCCATCCCTATATTTGAAGAAAATATGGCAAAATGTTGAGATCTGCCAAAGTTGAGTAATGGGCAAAGGGTGTTTTAGATTTCCTTTCTACACTAATAGAAGATTAAGATGCAAATTGACCATACCTTCCCAATGCCCACCAGCCAATCAGGAGTGATTATGAAAATTAACCCAACAAAGATAGCAGGTTAATTTCTATACACAGACGCTGAGCGGCTGGGGGCCTTCCACACCACCCCAGCCGCTCCAGGTCTCTTTGCAGTGTGGGAAGGCGGAAAGGCAGCTCCTGCTGGAGCAAAGGCAGTGCCAGCAGCCAGGGGAAGGAAGGCCCATTCTTGCAGAATCTTCATGCATCAGGCCTCTAGTGTTAGAAATAAATCGTCATAAAACCTACCTTTTTTCATATGGAAAAAAGACAATTTAGCATTATCTCAATAACCCAAACGCAACTCAACTCATAATTAAAGTGCATTTCAGCAATTCTAAAGTGCACATTTTTCTACATCTGAACCCTCTGAAATGAGTGTATCAAATTATATTAGGCATCATTTTTCTTAGTAATACACAAAATAACGTTACATGTAACAATGAATGCTAATTTGAATGTGAAGATGTACAATGTACAAATTGTATTTCAAGTGGAACGTGGTGCATCTGACTGTGTTTGTGAGTGGGGAGGGCCTCCACAGGTGGGCATCGCAAACCTCTGAAGCCCTCGCGCCCCGGGCCTGGGCTCCCTCTGCCGGGCAGTTTTCTGACCATCAGGAGACATTCTTTTCACTGATAGTCTCTGATGGAGGTCATGCAAAACAACACATGTTGAGACTTATTTTCTCCGTGCCAGGGGAAAACCTAGCAGACAAAAGCCCTTCTTTATTGGTTCGAAGGTGCCTGAGAACTCTCACCTAGTAGGAGATGAAAGCAGAAATGACACCTACAAATTAAACTCTACCGGAGGGGGAAGAAAACAGTCAGATAACCCCCGGGCCACACTGTGTGCAGGCTGAGCAGACAGAGCAGACACAGACGGGTGAGGACCCGGAAAACTGTCCCATCTGCCCACAGCTGAGCCACGACCCTGGCCAGGAGAGCGGACAGAAGAGGCCGTGTGGTCCGCTCTCCTTTGTGGCCTGGTATGTGCTGCGACAGAGCCATCTTAGAGTGAACTAACTAAGGCCCACCGGCGTGTCTCAGGGGTCGAACATCAACCTATGGACCAGGAGGTCGAGGTTCAAATTCTGTTCCGGGCACGTACCTGGGTTGTGGGGTTGATCCCCAGTGGGGAGCATGCAAGAGGCAGCCAATCAGTGATTCTCTCTCATCATTGATGTTTTTTTCTCTCCTCCCTTCCTCTCTGAAATCAATAAAAAAAATTTTTTAAAGAAAATTAACTAAGAACACTGGTAACATAGTTCCCTCATTATTATCAGGATGCACATGAACCGAAGTGTGTGGGGGGGAGGGAAGGGGGGAGAGCCCATACAGCTGGATTATATGAATGCAGGAAAATTAACCACTGCTATTTTTTAAGACCACTTACGAAAGTGTTCTCCATTTCTCACATTCAGTGAGCACACAGTTGGCATTTTCGAAATTCAAACCTGATGTGGGTTTGGAATTCAATGAAGCACATTGGAAGACATCTGAGTGAAAAAGTAAAAGTTCTAGCCATATGCTCCTGGTGCATGGATTTGAATATTTGAAAGGTAATCTAGAAATGAGAATGTTCCCAGCTCTCCTTACCAACAACAGTCCCTCCTAGCAACCACACGTTTTACGGATCGAGCCACTTCACCATCTGAGAGACAAAAGTGGGACAGACGGTGTCGGGGCTGGGGGTCGGGCGCAGCCCGCTAGTGATGGGCACGTGATCGTCACTGGGTCAGGACCACTCTGCGGCTCTGCTTGGCCACTGACGAGGGCATGAGAGTGAGTCCTGCTCCGAGGGGCATATAAACACATAAAGAAGTTTCCACATCTTTCCAGTTTGATTAACAATTGGATGAAAACCAGGAGACCACTCACAATGGCTGCTCCCAAAAGACAGATATACGACACCATGAAATGAGCTCTAGCATCCAGCCCATCGGATTTTCCCCCTTCTTTTCATTTACCTACACAGCCAGAAAGAAAATGACCCAGAGCCAGTCCAACAGCAGGGACTCCCCTCGCTCTCACACTTGTTTGCTCCCCTGGCTAGGATGGCAGGAGTCCCCGTGCTCCGGCTGGGAGGGCTCCCTGGCAGTGCCCAGCTAGACTGCCTCAACTTGTCCCGGAGCCAGGCCTCTAACTGGGTCACTCAAGAAGTGAACACGCACGCCAAGTGCATTACTAATCCACTCAGGTGCGTTCAGCGGGTACCAAACCAGAGAACACTAGGTCTGCGGCGTCGCTAGCGCACTCCCCAAAGCAGGTGTTCAGAGCACGGCGACAAGGCCGGGAGGTGGCCCACACATTCGAGTTCTGATTCCTATGCATTGGGAAACGGGGAGTGGACGGCGAGGCTTGTGATAGAAGTGAGCGCTCTTCCCCCGGCGGGCTGAAATGCTGGGAGAATAAGATGGCAGCATTCCTTCTGGGTCTGTCTGGTAGAACCCCCGGGCCCTGACCCTTCCATCTGCCCGTTTACGAAGGCGGGTGCTCTTCTCAGGGGACTAGGGAGGGCAAGAGCGTAGAGAAGGGCCACATGTCCATGTGAGGAGAACACTGGGGTCCTCAACAACCCGGCTCCCCTACTGCCCCAAACCTTAATCCTAACCCAAGTCCCAGGTCTGGGGGGATCTCTGAGGGGTGGCTTCCCATTGCTTGGGAGAGATCTTCTTCTTGGCACAAACTTTCTGTAAGATGACATGTTACAATATCACTAGTCTAACTCCCTCCCGAAGCCACCATGGCCCACAGGATGGGTTGTTACACTTCCTCAATCCCAGTGAGCTCTTCCAGACACTCTCACCACCCCACCCCCACCTGGGGGGGGGGGGGGCGCTTAGCTCCGGTCCCCACTCGTGCCAGGAGCTTCTGGACCCGACGTGAACTTGTCTGAAGCACTTCCTCTCTCTCCCCCTCTCTCTCCTTTTTAACCCTCACCTGACCATCTAGTGTTTATTGATTTTTAGTCAGGAAGGAAAAGAGAGAGAACACTGATGTGCGAGAGAAACAGCAATAGGTTGCCTCCTGCACACTCCCTGACTGGGAATCAAACCCACACCTTAGGTATGTGTCCTGACTGGGAATCGAACCCACAACTTTTTGGTGCACAGGAAGTCACTCCAACCTACTGAGCCACCCAGTCAGCCAGGGCAGGAAGCCCTTTTTCTTCTGCACAGGCCTCTAGTGTCCTGGAGGTCTGGGACAATCCTCTGACTAGAAGGAACCGAAAAAGGCAGGAAAGCATGTGCGATCCGTGCCTTCGCCCCTATGCGGTTTCCGCCCGGCTTAGTTGCAGTGGTTGAATCTTATCTCCGCAGCCTGAACTTGATCGGAGACACGGACGTGACCACAGGCGTTTTGGTGGTAACTGTTAATGTTGTGTAGCTCGCTTGCTTGCTTTAATCGGTAGGTGGCCTAAAAATCACACACTAGCCGAAACCGGTTTGGTTCAGTGGACAGAGAGAGTATCAGCCCGTGGACTGATTCGGTCAAGGGCATGCACCTTGATTGTGGGCACATCCTCAGGGGGGGGGTATGCAGGAGGCAGTTTCTCTCTCACTGATGTTTCCAACTTTCTGTCCCTCTCCCTTCCTCTCTGTAAAAAAAAAAAAAATCAATGAAATAAATTTTTACAAATAAAAATAAAATAAAATCACACACTAATGAAACACTACCTTACTCAGCAAGGACTGCAGCGGATCAAGCAGTTGGTCAGTGAGCCCAGAAGGCCATGTCTCAGCTCCAGGGCAGAAATCTGAACACACCCGACCCCAGCGAGCAGCGGGCAGATCTGGACAGGTGGTAAGGTAAGACACAGGGCAACGGCCCCATCCAGTTGCCCCACCGATGGAAATCAGCAGTGATCAATGAAGACTGCTTTTGGCTAGAGTCCTCAGCCAGACAGGAAACACTCGAGAAACTTGAAAATTCCACCACATCCAGAAATCAACGTTCAATAAAAACTCCCCGGCCGGGCACGCGCTTTGGGGAAAAGGCCTTTCTAGTGGATGGCAAGCCCTACATCCGATTGCCTTCACTTATGGTAAGGAGGAATCCAAAACACATTTTGAAAGACTTCCACCCGAACTTTATTGTAGGTCATCCTGCTGACACCCACAAATGATGGGAAGTGTGACTAATTCAGAAACAGCCAAGAAAGGTCAATGCCTAATTTGTTTCTTAACCCATAATAATCTGTGAGTAACATTAATAGGCATTCGCCACTATCTGCCGTCAACGCCGCAGTCATTAAATGAACAGAGGTGGGGGAAGGATTTCACACTCATTTTTGAAAAAGGCGTGCTGGCGTGCGGTGACTCAAGCCTGGAAATCGCACGTTTAAGAACAGCTCTCAGCAGCATTTATAGAACGAAGCCTTCCATAACCTGCCTG